>CM057340.1:109642801-112042801 GCA_030015575.1 Agapanthus africanus | reverse complement strand
GGTCAATGCCAAGCTTTGCAAAGACCGAAAAGTCAACACCAACCATTCGAAGATTTTATCAGTGTAGTGCATCGGTTGGTAGAATGTGTTTGCGTCTTGTTTTGGAGAGACGACACAGTGATTGTGATGGATTACTCGCATTCTCTTTATAGCCCAGAAGAAGGGGTGGAGGTTCAATTTCTTTGTATTGAGGGTGATTCATCTCAACACCCGTTTCTTTTAAAAATGCGAGTTCATCAGCGAAGATTTCTTCAAAACTTTCATCGATACCCCGAAGAATAATGTCATCAAAAGCGCGGGGTGATCTTCAGACTCCAAAATCGGTTCATAATCAGTGTTAGATGTTGACCCGGACAGCTCAGTGGAAGAGTCCGTAAGTGTATGATACATAGTTGGGTCAAACAACAACATATGAAAAGAGTCTCGATCAGTATCATGAGGCTGATCAAATTCGCTGCCATCGACATCCATTAATTCGACAGAACATACTCGAGCATGAGGATCGGAGGGTTGACTTCCCAACTTGTAAATGTTGAGCTCAATTGACCTATTCACAAAAGATAGGTTCATAGTGCCGTTTCTACAGTTGATTACAGCGTTGGAAGTAGCCAAAAATGGACGACGTAGAATCACCGGAATTTGGTTCCGTTGGTTCGCTACAGGCTGTGTATCAAGAACAATAAAGTCCACAGGGAATACAAATTCCCCAATTTTTATCAACACATCCTCAAGTTTACCCCTAGGTTTGGTGATTGATCGGTCGGCCATCTGGAGAGTTATATTCGAGGGCTTTAACACTTCGATACCTAGTTGCTCATAGACTGAATATGGAAGCAAGATAACACTAGCGCCAAGCTCAAGTAAAGCACGGTTAATGTGTTTATCCCCAATAGAAATAGAAATAGTGGGACAGCCAGGGTCCTTACGTTTCCTTGGTAATTATTGGGGAAAAGCCGTGTCTACAGTACTTGACATGAAAACTTTTTTAGGCACTTGAGACTTCCTCTTCCTAGTGCACAAGTTCTTAAGAATTTTCGTATAGGACGGAACTTGTTGTATAGCATCTAGGAGAGGGATGTTGATGTTAACTTGCTTAAACATTTCCACAATCTTCTCCATTTAGGCATTGGGTTTGTTGGGCCTCAACCTTTCCGGAAATGGAGCTCTATCAATAAGTGTTGGGTCCCACATTTGTGGAGAAGGTTGTAGGGGTGGAAAGGATGAAGTGAGTGGAGGGTTCGAGCCTTTGGGAAAATGGAGAATAGGCTCGGAAGAAGAAGGTAAATTAGACGAAATAGGGTAAGAAGTAGAAGTGGAAGTGGAAGTGGAAGCCTGGGGTTCAATTGATTCCTCAACATCAATCTGTTCACCCGCATGATTGTCTAGCACTCTTCCAGATCTCAACATGGTAAGTGCATTCACATTAGTGTAATGTAAAGGTCCAGGATCAGGTAGAGGTTGAGATGGAAGATTCCCTTTCTTTCTAGCACTTATTTCGGCTGTTAACTGTGCAATTTATGCTTCCATCGATTTAATAATCTCATCTTGGGAGGCGGTGGTTTTCTTTATATCATCGATAGAAGACTTAAATCAGCCGACATTTGAATAGAATTTGTAAGAAGCAAACTCATGGTTTGTTCAAGTGCAGAGGTGTTATTGGTACCAGCAGAAAAAGGATCAAAATTGATGGCCGGGTTTTGAAAAGATTGCGATTGAAAGGGGTGCTGACTTAGTTGTGGTGGTTGCTGTTGTGGTGGAGGGACCCATTGAAAGTTATTCTGGTTTAGATCCGTGTATTGAGTTTGGTGTTTGATCCAAGAAAGATCAGGGTGATTCCTCCAATCTTGATTATATGAGGAAGAAGAAGGATCGTTTCCAGGTCTTTGCTGAAATGCAGCATTAGTGTGACCTTGAAATGGTATATTCAAAGGACATTCTTCCGTCAAATGTGACGGAAACATCGAGCTGATTGATATCATCCCTAGACGATGGTGTTCTAACACTTTCCCATTGTAATGTGTGTTTGAGCTAAATCTTCTAGGTATTTCCAAGCTTCACTATCATCTTTAGATAGGAATTGGCAATGACACATGGTTTCAAGCATCTGTTTAGTCGTGAGATCAATACCCTAATAGATAACTCGACACAAATCCCATCTGGGGATTCCGTGATGAGGGCATTATAAAAGAAGATCTTTGAACCGTTCAAAGCATTTCCAGAATGGTTCATTGGTAAGTTGGGTGAATTTGAAGATTTCACTACGAACACGGCTGGGCTTGTGATTGGGATAAAATTTCTTAAGGAATGCTGCAACAAATTCATCCCATTTTGAAATAGAATGTGCGGTTGTATTATAAAACCACTTCTCGGCTAAATCGCACAAAGTGAATGGGAGAAACGTAAACGCAGAATATCCAAAGACAGTTGTGACGTTCCAATCATTGCGCATACATTTCCAAATTTGGATATAAAAACGTATGCGTCTTCAGACTCAAGACCGTGAAATTTGGGTAACAGTTTGATAAATTGGGGGTTGATTTCAAAATTTTCCCCGTTGGCAGGTGGTATAGAAAGACAGGTGGGAAGGGGAACACATGTTGGATAGCATCTCTCTTGGAGAGAAATGCGTGGAGGATTCTGCGCACCTGTGGACGGTAGCATACTGGTGTTAAAGTTTGATGGAAATCCGTCCATCGTGGTCGTGGTGGGTGGTTGGAAAAAGAAAATGTAGAAATACCGACTTTGGGATCGATGGGGGAAACGCAGACAAGACGGGCACTAGAATCCCTTATCCAGCCGAGCTTGCACTAAATGGTTTAGCACAAGTGGCAGCGTTGTGATAATTAGGGGAAAAGTTGGTTGGTGTTTGTTTTGAAAAATACGGTTTTTGAAAAATCAAATCACAACAAATGCACACATCACCCTAGATCTAGTGGTCACCTAGGCCAAGGCTCTAGACCGCTCTTAGACTTCCAGAAGACAAGTCGCAAGATAAATCCTCTACTGCCTCTTTGCCCCTTCTGTGGCCAGGTAAGTGCTAGGTAAGTGGGAGATTCTTCACTACGTAAGTAGTGGGCCTAATTAATCAACCACTTGCCTTAGACACACTTGCCTTAGACACCACAAAAGAAACGCGGATAAGCAATAGATTACCCACGACCTCTTTTGTCCTAAGTGAGCGTGACGGTCCTTAGAGTCATGTCTAGTTCTTTTTTAGTTAATGAGGGTGATGCGGATGCAAGTTTGTGATTTCCGGGGCTTAGGAAGGGTAATGAACTGCCCACCCAATCTGAATTTAGTCTTTGCCCCTTAATTTCCGTATTAAAATATGCAAACAACCAAGATCAAACACGCAACAATTTCTCTTTTTGCGGCGCTGCGAATTTTTGCAAAGAATCCTGCAGAAATTGGTTAATGGACAGAGCAGGGAGGAGATAAGAAAGTATAGAAGTTACCACAGAGAAATGAAATTCTGAAGCTTCAATATCACCGCGGATCCGCCGCGAAATGCTTGCTATGGCCGCGGTTCCGTGGTGAGTTAACGAGATCTTTGCACAAAATTTTGTACAGATGCTCTTTTTACTCCACTGGACTTCCTGAAATGATCTGAATATTTTTCCCTTTGCTCCGATGATTCCAGATTCCCTCGCAAAAATCACAACAAATCGTTAAGCGCTTGTTGCGAACTTTGATCTAAAAATTCTGATGGAATAATAAATTTTCAACTCAAATAACAAAAACGAACAAAATAGCACACATCCCCGGCAACGGCGCTATTTGATTAATCAATCTTCGTGTGTATGGAAAAGTTTTCACAACCAAAGAAATTTATACCGCAATCAATTAACGGTGTCGATGTAGCGAGTTAATGAATACGGATCGTCCACTGAGATGTACGTTTTGATCGATCTTGTTTAAATGAGTCAAAATTTAAAAGATAAAAGAAATTGCAAGAAAATTGATTCAAGATTTGTAAATTTTAATTTCAAGAAACATAAAGAATATAGATCTAGAATCAAGAATCAAGAAATGTCCCAATCACTTTGATTTATCAAGATATGAATAGTAGCTTGTAGGATCCGATTGAGTTAATAGCTAATGATGAATCTAATAATTCCTAATCTTATCTATTGATAATTTTTAGCTAGAATGATGATGATGATTAAAGATTAGGGATCTATTGAAGAAACTAGGATTTCTCCTTCTATCCCTTGTCTTTTCAATCATGATCATTCGGATCCATCCTCTAGCGAAGAAAATCATCAATCATTTGATCCCTAATTTGCAATGAAATAATCAAGAAGTCATTTCGCTCCAAATTAGGTCATCGATGATTTTTTTTGCTAAGGTTCACAAATCTCATAAGATTTAAGACTAGTATTAAGATTTGATCATCATTATATCTATCAATTTTCTCGAATCCTCCACAAGCAGAGAATTTACTCAAGCATCATAAAAATAAATGAATCAAAGATCAAGAAATTTCACAACGCAAGAATGTAAAGAAAGCAAGAATTACAATTGTCAACTTTATTAAATCGACGACTAATTACACATTCCCTCAATTCGGGGTTCCAAGATGTTGCCCTCGATCGCTCCTTTTGAAGAGGTAACTAGATCCGTCGAATTTCGCTCCGCTCGATCTCCGTGAGTCACGGATCGTCGTGGATCTCTTGCTCGGATGAAGATTGGCTTCGCGGATAAAAGATCGATGGTTGCTTGCTTGATTTGCTTCTTAAAATGATATTGATTTGGCTTTGGATTTGGATTTGGGCTAGGGTTTTGGTATCAAGTTGTGTCACTCAACTTGAATTTGAATTTTGGCTCCAAAAGTGTAACTAACTCACCATTAATTGTGTAACCTCCAAAACTCTAGATCTAGATCTCTTTTTATAACCACCTCATTTGAATCTTTCCTCCAAAACTAGGTTGTTAGAGAGAACCTTCAAGAATAAGGTTGTTGGAGGGAGCCTTCTAGAGTAAAGTTGTTGGAGAGTGCCTTCCAGAATAAGGTTGTTGGGGGGAGCCTTCTAGAATAAGGTTGTTGGAGGGAGCCTTCTAGAATAAGGCTGTTGCAAGGAATATTCTAGAGTGAGTTTGTTATGCAGAGCCTTCTGGAAGAAGCCACGTGGTCTTTGAGAGTCTTCTAGAAGCAAGGGTTGTTAGATGAAGCTTCTGGATATAATCTGATTTGATGTCGTGTCAAGTAGACCGCGGATCCGCGGCCAAGTGGTGGAGTTGCTGCATGAAAATCTCTGTACTGATTTGTGATGGCTTAATGGCACTTTCTTGATGTCTGGAATATTTTTATACTTTCTTGTTTACTGCCAGATCATAAGTCTTGGATTTGGTGTATTTTATCAGCACTTTTGGCAGTTCCAGCTCTTTTATTTAGAGAATTTCCTGCACACAATCTCGAGACAAGTGTTGATACACAAAAGATCATGCGTGTAATAATAAACACTCGATTTCCCTCAAAATGCCGGTTATAATGTATAACACATGTTATTTGATATTTTGCAGACGAATTGCTAATATGTGCTATAATTATACCAAACACGTTTAAATGATTACAAATAGTAAAGAAATTGATGTGTTAAAAATGCAATATTTTCGACTGATCAGTGGCCATGCTAGGTTCAATGTAAAACTCCACATCATTTCTCCACCCAATTTGTTTAATCCAATAAAGAATTAAACCCTAATTAGGTTTCTATTTCTAGAAGCTTTCCCGAGCTAATTACGAGAATGCCCCTCATCCGTATATACATACCTGTATCCGCATTCCAAAGAATACGAATATAAAGAG
Source organism: Agapanthus africanus (assembly GCA_030015575.1). Classification (NCBI taxonomy): domain Eukaryota; kingdom Viridiplantae; phylum Streptophyta; class Magnoliopsida; order Asparagales; family Amaryllidaceae; genus Agapanthus; species Agapanthus africanus. The sequence goes on along the minus strand of CM057340.1, from coordinate 112,036,992 downwards.
ACGAAAACAATCCATCAATATAATACTTGGATCTGGCTTAAATCAAAGCCCACTAGTATTTCCCGCCCGATCATCATACGCGCACAAGTACACGTAAGTGATCAAAGCCCTTCCGTAAAACCATACACCCTCTGCATCTTTTGCCCGATGCAGAGAAACTCTCTATGTGGGACTCTAAAGACTCGACAGTACGCTGGCAGTGGGTTTAACCACAAAACGCAACCGGTACTAGCTGAACATAACGGCTACCCAGGTATCTATCGATGAGAAGTCCGAAGAGAAAACTCATCCGAACTCTTACTGAGCCTGTATGTGACAATCTCCGTACAGTCCGGTCTGTTCGTCTAAGAGTATCGCATATCGGGCCTAGGGACGGTAAATGTCAGACCCCTAATAGCACAATAAATCATGCTAAAGTGTATCCTAAAACACACTAAAAAACTACTGGAATACTTACCAGTAAATCTCGCTTGCCCTGGCCAGGGACTTTGTGTAATGGCTCTCCAAACACAGCGCAATATCAACCCCCAATACCGGGAGAGAAGAATCCTATCTAACCGCCACTGCCTCTAAGTGTTTCGGGACTGCACCCAATTACTACCTGTTTGCATGACTCCTTTGAGCCATGGTAGGGTAGTAATCAAAGTACAGTAGGAACACACTCGAGGTGAAGTAGCAGTGTCAAGTCGACGGACTAAGCTGTACTCATGTCACCTGGGAACTACTACCCGACGATAGGTATGATGCCCACCAGCAGTACCCGATGAGTCTTGTCCAGTGTATTCATAACTTAATGAGCACCTACATACTATCTCCAATACGACATACCAATGGCTGTGGGACAGACCATCTCCCCTGCTGAGATGAGAAGCGTATACACTAGTCTACTCTGGAGTATCGATGCCCTGTCTCGATAATCCTATGACTAGGGACATGTCTAGGATGTGCTTATAGACTACCCAGCACCCACTAGTGTGGCTGCCATCACAACACTTGTAATCAAGCAAAATATCCTAAGGGCTCTACCAATATGTATAAGCGATATGCTAAGAAAACATATGCACATATTGAGGTAGAAACAAAACAAGTAGCATACTACCATTACGAGTAAGATTGTTACTATATCCGTGTATATCCTAAGCTTCCATTAAGTAATATACAAACCGGTATGATACAATAATGGCCTCTAGGGCATATAACATTAACAATCTCCCACTTGCACTAAGGCCATATACTGGTATATCGCAGGCCTAAGATCTCGAATAACCTCTCGAACACTGTCTGAGGGATGGCCTCTATGAGTGGATCTGCAGCGTCGTTCTCCATATCTACTCTCCTCACCTCGATCTCCTAGAGATCAACGATCTCTCTGATCAGGTAGTACCGCCTCAAGATATGTCTGGATCTCTGATGGGACCTGGTTCCTTCCCTAAAGCTATAGCGCCTTTGTTGTCATAATACTAAAGTACTGGACCAACAATGGAAGGAACCACCTGAAGTTCAGTTAAGAACGTCCTCATCAAGACTGCCTCTTTTGCGGCGTCTCATGCTGCGAACTACTCCATTTCCATCATCGAGTCTACAACGATGTCCTGCTTGGAGCTCTTCCAACAGACCGCCCCTCCAATGAGGGTAAAGAAATAACTCGACATGGAATTGGAGTCATACTTGTCACTTTGGAAACTGGAGTCAGCAAAGGCCTCGATCTAGAGGTCTTTTCCACCATACACTAAGAACATCTCCTTAGCCCTTCTCAGGTACTTGAGAACGTTCTTTACTGCTATCCAGTGCTTCTTTCCTGGGTTTGACTGATACCGGCTTACCACGCTAGTGTGTAAGCAACATCTTGTCTGGTACACAACATCATATACATTACAGAGCCTACCGCAGAAGCGTATGATATAGATGTGATGTGAGCCCTTTCCAAATCTGTCTTAGGAGACATCTCTTTGGAGAGGGTGATTCCGTGACAAGCCGGTAGACTACCGTGCTTTGAATCGTCCATACTAAATATTTTTTGTATGGTGTTGATGTACCTTGACTGTGAAAGTCCTACTATCCCCTTTGATTTATCACGATAGATCTGAATTCCCAGAATGTAGTTGGCATCATCTAGGTCTTTCATGGAGAACCTTAGTGTCACGACCCAAAGTTTGGATATGACCGGCACTTAGATCGTATCATATCTAAAGATATGCACACAGTCCAAGTAAGCCGAAAACCAAGATCAAAATCCTTTTTGCGGAATTCTTTATATAGAAACTTAGTTTTAAGTAAAAATCACAGTTTATGAAGTTAAAATATTAAATAAGTATAAAGTGTTAAGTTTGGTTGCATCCCTAGTTGGGATCAACAATATCAACAGCGGGAAATAAAATCTCAGTATAAATGACATCAATACGAATCCTAGACATAAAGAACAGAAATAACAATTTATAGAATTTAAACGATCTCAACTGTCAAATAATGTACATATAACCATCTCTCACTCTAAGTCATATACAGGTCTGATGGAGAACTTCTAGATACAAAATACAATACCCAAAAGAGAAGGTTACTACATATGTAACCCACCTAGCAAAAGATACAACAAAAGCAGAAAGAGTAGATCTGCACCGCTGCTAACCGTCCACTCTATCCCTGCAAGTAACTGTGGCACAACGGGGGTGAGTTGCCAACTCAGTGAATATAACTAATATATAACGGTTAATAATGTAAATATGATGATCACACTAACTGAAATGTGAACAAGTATAATGTATGATTATCTGTGGAAATCATGAATCTATAATATACGAATCTCATAATCAAAACTGAAATCTCATTATTTATTTCCAATAAAAATTCATTTCCCCATGTCCATCATCGACACAAAACTTCCATTTCTCACAGGCATCATTTCTCGAATGATCCTGAAATCAACAATACCGGTCGTTATCATCTAGATATACTCCGTATTTTTACCACTATCTCCGGTATCGAGTAACCTCGCTAGGTTCCCCCGCCTCAATACGGCTATCCTACCCCTCAGTCTCGACCGGGTCTACCATGTATCCAACTGTATATCTCCCCCGCTCAGTATGGATAACGTAAAATCCGCAACCGTATATCTCCCCCACTCGGTCCGGAATAAAAACAAATCATAAAACGTCTCATGGTTGACATGACACATCAATCATGAAAATCATTGGATTTATGTAATAGTATTCAAAACTCAAAACTATAAATCTTCAATAATACATCTACCTCTTATATCAACATGAAATACTCAAATACTAAACATGATGTTAATGATGCAAACTACTACTATTATTGATGTTTAAGATATGATATGAATCGGTTTTAGCAAGAAATTTACTAAGTGTAAAAGTGACATGGTAATATCAACGAGGTGTGTGTAGCATGTAGATGTGCACGTGGCATAACTCGTCGATACTTGTGCAGTGTACTAGCAACTAAGAAAAATATGTGTGAATTATGAATGCATATCGTAAATTTAGTATAACAAAATAAAATATTTATTTAAATAAACTACGGGCGTAACACACCATCTTTACAAAATTACACGGTAGATGTTTAGTCTACTCACCGGAAAACGTCGAATCTATTCAGGAATTGCCAATCCCTTCCCTTTCCTCGCTGCCTCCGAAAATCCCGTATTCGAATCTAACATTACAATTTTAACTTATATAAGGAAACGGCTACTCCGACATGACGGAAATTAAAAACACCCGTTCCCACGTACTAGTTATATTGTAATCGACTATTTCGAGCTATTAAATATTTAACCTTACTGGATTTTAACCCTAACTTGCATCGCTACAGAATTTAAATTGCGATGCGTTTTAACCGTGTCGTATATTATGTTTTTAGATATCTTTTCCGATATTAACTTCCAGATTCTATCTGCAGTGAAACTAACTTGTTTAAATAACACCAAAATGGCAAAATTATACACTGAAATATACCCAACCATCCAAAACCACCTAGCATTCTACAAAACCGGCGACGCCGGAATTTTCCTTTTGGTCGGGGGCCCAAATCCGAGCCCTCTGGTTCGTGATCCTATGGTTTTCTCTAGGTGTTACATACATCATTTTAGCACTGTTTTGTTAAGTAAACATTTCTCCAACTTAAAGCAGATTTAAACAGAGCCTAGTTTGGACTAAAATACGAAATTATAGAACATGTTCATTTCAATTTGAACTAAGTACAGAATCTTAATTTCCTACTGTGATTAAGAATTTTACCCACAATAAGTTGTTGGAATAACCCCTCTAAGATGCTAAGCCCCTTGTCTTAACTTGATGGTGATGAAAACCTAGATCCTAGCTGCCTTCTTCTTCTTCTTTCTCTTGTTCTTTCTTGCTCTCTTTAGTCTTGTTTTTCTTTCAGAAATTTTCAGATTTAATTTTGGTAATTGATCTGAACATATCCTATATATGAGAAGAGAGAAGGGTGAGGTGGTAGAAGGAGGTGTCAAGGGTTAAAGAGTGCCATTTTCATGCAAGGAGGAGGTGGTGGGTGGGTGTGTGCATGCAAGTAAGAGGTGTGCTTGCATTATCCCTTAATTTTGATTTAATCTACACTAAAATTCTGAGCTAAAATGTGTTCTATCCCCTTTTTCATTTACACCCCTAACAATTTTCCTTTTGCACAAAAACCTAAACTTTACCTAAAACCCCCTCACAACTTAGTTTATTATAAAACACTCATTTTATTAAAATGAAGCTAAAATTATCACTAAAACCCTTATAACTTATTTATGTTGCATACTAAAATTTTTATTTAATTTGTTTTACATAGAACTTTATGAAAATGACTTATTTGCTTTTAATAACCTTTTGACTTATCACTTTATTATTAATTTAATTATTTTTATTTATTTCTAAATTTTCAAAATGTTACACTTAGTGACAAGAATCTTTTGACTGATTGTAGTATAGGAATGTCATTTCCTAACAAGAGAATGTCATCCACGTACAAGACGAGGAATACCACAGTTCTCACTACAATCTTACAATAAATGCATGGTTCATCTTGATTTTTGATAAAGTCGAATTTTTTGACCATCTCATCAAAACAGATGTTCCAACTCTGTGATGCCTACTTTAGTCCATAAATGGATATAAGCATCTTGCACACTTTCCCGCTGCTCCCACTCTGATTGAAACCCTCTAGCTGAGACGCACTTTTCCAAATGTCCATTCAGAAATACGGTCTCTACCTACAGCTTCCGGATCTCAAAATTTTGGAAGGCAATAGTGGCAAGAAGGATACGAATGGATTTGACCATAGCCACTGGAGAAAAGGTTTCATCATAGTCCAAACCAGGTCTTTGACGAAAAACCTTTTGCAACAAGTCTAGCCTTATAGGTTTCAACCTGTCCATCTACACAAATCTTCTTTCTGAAGATCCATTTGTAGCCTATATGTTTTACCCCTTCTGGAGCAATGTTCAAAGTGCATACTTTGTTGGTGTACATGGACTCCATCTCGCTCGTTATTGCATCCAGCCATTTTACCGAGTCACCGCTCTAAATGGCTTGCTAGAAGCTAGTTGGATCATCATTGTCAATGATGGAATCCTCTCTATCCCCGTTTATGAGAAAACCATAGTATCCTTCGGGCGGATGAGACTACCTACTAGTCCTGCAGATTGGCGCAGAGATATCCGGTTCTTTTGAAACCTCTGGTTCTACCATACTTTCAGTAATAGTTTGTGCTTCTAGAATTTCTTCCAGTTCTATTGCGCTCCCACTAGTTTCTATTTCAAAAAATTTATTTTCCAAAAAGTGGGTATGACGGGGAACAAAAAACTTTTGTTCCTCTGCGTAATAGAAAAGATACCCTATGGAGTTCTTTGGGTATCCCATAAACTACACAGTGCTGAACTTGCCTCAAACTTGTCCGCATACTCCTTTTTGACAAAAGATGGACATACCTATATCTTCAGATATTGAAGATAGTGTTTCTTCCCACTCCACATCTAATATGATGTGGTAGGCACAGCCTTTAGGAACCTTATTCAAAAGATATGTAGCTGATTCTAGTGCATAACTTCAGAAGGATTGCGGTAACTCGGCATTACTCATTATGGAACAAACCATATCCAATAGGGTTCTGTTCCGCCTTTCTGATACACCGTTGTGGTGTGGTGTGTATAGAGGAGTAGGCTGAGAGAGAATTCCATTCTCTTTTCGGTAATCCAGGAACTCGGCAATTAAGTATTTATCACATCGATCAGATCTCAGTATCTTGATACTTTTCCACTTCATTCTTATGTTCTCAGAATACCTCAAAAGGCCTCGGATTTATGCTTCATTAAGAAGACATGTCCTTACCTAGAGAAATCGTCCGTAAAAGTAATGAAATAGGAATAACCACTTCATGCATCTGTATATATTGGACCATACACGTCGCTGTGTAAGAGTCATAAGAGCTCGCTCGCTCTTACGCCGTGTCCAGTGAATGGAGTCTTTTTCATCTTTCCTATGAAACAAGATTGAAAAATTGGATAAGACTGATATTAGAATAGATCCAAATATCCCTCTCTATGTAACTTCGACAACCGTGTTTCATTGATGTGACCCAGTCTACAATACCATGAGAAATCCTTATTTAATTCTGAAGACTTTCTCTTAAGTGTGTTCTGGACGTTGAAAACCCGAGCTTGATTTAACACGTATATAATGTCCTCTAGTGTACCTGGCCCAATCAAACTTTGATTTAGATGGATGTGCACTACATAGCTTACAAACTAGACTAAGTACACACAAACAGTTACGTAGAATCAGTATCTGCTCACTTTTCAAACTTAGGTGATATTTAACCCTGAGAGTCATATCACCTGCCCTGATAACTCTACGGTTTCTCAAAGCCTGTAATGAATTACAGATATGAGAACCTGATCCGGTATTTTGTACCCAGGAAGTAGAGTTAATTTACAGACTGTTTTCAATCACAAACACACCCGAAGTCGAAGCCACAAGATGCTTTGGATCCTGGATTCTAGCTTTCCAAGCCCTGCATCCTTTCTGCCAATTCCCTTTCCCGTGACAATAGGAACAACCCTCCTTCCCTACTGTTGGCCCCGAAACTTTTTCCCTGCCCTTTCCTTCTACCTTACTGACACCACCTATCGGCTTTGGGAGGTCTTCTTCTTCTCACCCTTTGCTTTCGCCTTGGATGCAAGAGAGGAAGATTCCCTAGTAAGCAGAGTAGGTGTCTCTCTGGTTTCCTTCAGGGTGCCCTCAACTAGAAGTATATCTTTCTTCTCCTGGGTGCAAGTAGTTGGTAGGGACTATAGAATCAAGTTAGCATATGACTGGTTCTCCAACGTGGTCTCCAGGTCCATGAGCTTATTAATATAGCTTGTCATTATAAGGTAGTTGTCCCCTACAGATGACCCGATAGCCAACCTCGCTTGAAGCAATTCCTTCGAGGTCTCATATCTTGCGATACGAGATTGCACTCCATATATATCTTTGTTATGGACGAAGATGGAAGCTAAGTCCATCTTCTTGTGCTGCTTCTGATTTTCACCATCTACTAAGGCCAGCACGAAGCACTTGGCATTTGCGCTGTCTTTTTCCCTTATCATACGGATATCAACATCCGCGATGGTGGAAACTGTACCTGGGATGGCGGGGGCTTGAGAAGTAATGAGGTGGTCCAGCTTGTCATAGGTAATGGACATCTGGACAAACCTTTGCCGGTTAATATAGTATAACTCAGTCATTTTATTATCTATCTGTAACCTAATCTGGTCACCAGGTCACTGCAATTAGGAGAGTGAGAAGAAAACACTTAGCATGATGCTCTTGCAAGTTTAGATTGGTTTTTAATTTATCTAAACATGATGGTTCCCACTGTCTCTCGAATCCTTCCTCAAACCATAAAAAAGAATTTGTCAGGATTAATCTCACCATACAATACTTGCTTAACCGTTCATCCAGGCTAGTGTCGGTACTTAAAGGGAGGTTTTACGACGCTTTCGCGAAGTTTCTTAATTAAATAACCTATTTTCCCTGGCGGCGTAGCCCCGCTAACACTGTTCCAGACACCTACTTGGTTTATAGCATTGATCGTTAAGTGAAAAATCTCCCGAGAAGTAGCATATACTCACAATAGGATCGGGATCCAAATATCATTGTATGATAAAGTCGAAGGAATCCTACCAACATTATCACACTCCAAATGGTATGCAGCACAACCAAGTTTCTGTTTCTTTAGAAACTCTCGATATGCATTTTTTCCCCATGCTCTTATGATCTTGACAAAGGCCAACAAATCATAAGTCACATGTCAAGTTCTACCCATCATTGTCCAGGTAAATTTGAACCCACCCGTATATACCCTTGACGAAGGCCAACAAATTAATACGACTGTCCTAAACCAACGCATCTATCTATGCTACATATGAACACCCAGCAGCTACCAAGCATTATGCCTTGACGAAGGCCAACAAACATAGCTTGAATACTATTGAATATTCATATGAAATGACGGAAGGCTATGAATGATTTTGGTGAAACCGTGAACGTAGTGAACTTGATATAATCAAAGGAACCTGATAGCTTTTTAAAAGGAGTGGTTTAAGCTCCGCATTTAAAAGTCTGCTGTTTTGAAAAACCGAGTGGTTTTTAAAAAAAAATTCCGACGATTCAGCTTTGGTTTGTTTGCTATGCATTAATGTAATGCCGTCTCATCATTTACACCTATCATCACAGAAAGAAACAAAAATATGACGTACGCTTATGCCATCTGCATTCGCCACAGGGTCTCGTTTAACACCGTTAGGTTATTTAATTGACGCCAAAGCGGGGGCTGGATTAGCGCGGATGCAAAACATAAGCAATGTCTAATATATAATATATATTATAACCCTTCGTCTCACGCAATAATAGGCATTCCAGATCATAGATGAACATATTAGATATACTAGGAATTCAGTGTTTCGTTTAAACCTGCAACGAAAGACAGATTCCACGGTCATGATGAATAGCCAAACCCTACCCCAGACCCCTACGGGTGCGGCAAACTACACGCCAAATACCCGAAGTGAAGCAACCTCCCTTACTAAAGTGAGTAGGCCACTCGGCACTTCAAAGTACCCGATAGTTTGTGCACCGCACCTTGGGTCTATTCTAGGAGTAGAAACAGTAAAAGAAAATAGTACAACGGTGGCTACAACCTCAACCTAGATGTGCCCCGCAAAATAATATTACATCACTTTACAATTACATCGAATGAAAGAATGAAAACCCTCATCTCTCATCCCCTGGCTACTCATCCACGACTATCCAATAAGTTCATATACACAATCCATCAAGAACAGCAACACAGATATGTGCAACCCCGACTAATCGACTAATCAACGTATAGCAATTAGTCGACGTTTCCAAACACAAATATCACAGCTTGAAACTTTAAATGGCGTTAAAACTACGACTTTGAAACACTCCGTATTGCCACAGTAAAAAGATAATAGTATTTCCTAAATTTGAAAAAAAACCCAACACCTGAGACCTTAGATCCAAGCAACTAGAACACAGACCAAAATTCAAAGAATTTCACCACAACTAAAAAGGTGGTGCCAGTTTTTTTAAGAATGTGGCCGGCCCAATTCCGGTGAAATTGCTTCATTATTTCTGTGTGTTCATATCACAATAAGTAGAGCACTCTGCAATTGTTTTAAAAAATTTTAAGGTCTCGGGAAAAATTAACAGAAACTTGGATCTTTGTCTCGATATTTTGGAGTTATTTCGGTTTCATAGTTTTACACTTCGTTTAAACTGTTAGCTATGGTTTAGTAGTCTCTGATACTACTGTAAGTCCATGTCACGCACCCCGCGTGTCCACGGGGAGGCAGAATTTTCAAAAAATGATTTTTCAATGCTCGCAATACGGACATGAACTCCAGGATCGATGCTAAACCCTAGCTAACAAAATATTGTGTGAGGTTTAACTACTCGGATGAAAGTTATACCTCATGAAACCAAGTCCTTCGGGTTTTCTTTGCTGTCCTCCTCATTATCGTAAGCTCCGAGGATCGTAAAGGATCAAAGCTTCCTCGTCGGCTTCCTCGAGTCAAAGACGATCCACCCGAGAGTCTATAGTCCGAGCTCTAACCTCAAATCCGAGATAATTAGGGCAACTAGCTTGCTAAACTAGAAGGCCTAGGTGATGTAAAGAGTGAGGATGAATTAATTTGTCTCTTGGAACCCTAGGTTTCTCAACTCATGAGACTTTTAGGGTTATGAGGAAGAAGTAGAAGACTTGAAGAAAAGAGAGTGGAGTTGTGAACATTGAAAAAGAGCTCGGCTTCCCTTGATAGAATAATGAAGCAAATATGATAATTGAGGAGATATAATATCTAACAAAAATATCTTATGAGCTTCCAAAAATATCTAGTGATGAGTTATGAGCATGAGTCACCAAGTAGCCATGCTAGGTTCAATGTAAAACTCCACCACATTTCTCCACCCAATTTGTTTAATCCAATAAAGAATTAAACCCAAATTAGGTTTCCACTTCTAGAAGCTTTCCCGAGCTAATTATGAGAATGCCCCTCATCCGTATATATATACCCGCATCCGCATTCCGAAGAATATGAATGCAAAGAGACGAAAACAATCCATCAATATAATACTAGGATCCGCCATAAACAAAAGCCCACTAGTATTACCCGCCCGATCATCATACGCGCACAGGTATACGTAAGTGATCGACGCCCTGCCGTAAAACCATACAACCTCTACATCTTTTGCCCGATGCAGAGAAACTCTCTATATGGGACTCAAAGACTCGACAATACGCTGGCAGTGGGTTTAACCATAAGCTGCAAGCGGTACTAGCTGCACGTAACGGCTACCCAGGTATATGTCGATGAGAAGGCTGATGAGCAAACTCATCCGAACTCTTACTGAGCCTGTATGTGACAATCTCCGTATAGTCCGGTCTGTTCGTCTAAGAGTATCGCATATTGGGCCTAGGTGGTGGTAAACACCACACCCCTAATAGCGCAATAAGTCGTGCTGGAGTGTAACCCAAAACACCCTGAGAAATTATTGGAATACCTACCAGTAAATCTCGCTTGCCTTGGCCAGGGACTTTGTATAATGGCTCTCCAAATATAGCGCGATATCAACCCCTAATACCGGGAGAGATGAATCCTATCTAACCGCTTCTGCCACCAAGTGCTTCGGGACTGCACCCAACTACTACTTGTTTGCATGACTCTTTTTGTTAGTTATATGTATGCCCTAGAGGCCATTACTGTACATTGGATGTATATTGTAGTGGATGCTGGGACATATATAGGAAGGACTTTCTTGCTCGACATGATAGTACGCTATCTGGTTGCTCTTTATCTTAACATGTATACTTTCTGTCTCTCTGATTGCATGTTGATAAAGCCCTTAGGATGTGTACTCGACTTCCAGGACTATGATGCAGATCATACTAGTGGGGCCTGGGTAGTCAGTGAGTACATCCTTCATAGTTCCTAGTCGTGGGAATATCGAGACGGGGCATCGATATTCCAGAGTAGACTAGCGCATATCTTCTCGACCCATGCGATGGGCGATGGATGATCCCATATCCATTGGTGTTTGACATCGAAGATGGTATGCGGGTGCTCAGTGGGGACTGGGTACACTGAACGGACTCACCGAGAACTCTTAGATGGTATTATACCTCACGTCAGATGGCAGTTCTCTGGTGACACTGGTGCAGCTTAGTCTGAAGACCCGAGATCGTCATAGAGTCTTGTGTGTCTCCCACTGTGCTTTGATTTCCACCCTACCACGGCTCTACTGAGTTGTGCAAACAGGTGGTTTTTGGGTACAGTCCCGATTCACATGGAGGCAATGAGCGATAGGAGGGGATTCGTCTCTCCCGGTATTGGGGGTTGATGTTGTGCTATGCTCGACTGGCCATAACAGGAAATTCCTGGCCAGGGTTGCAGTGATATACTGGTAAGTGTTATCAGTAGTTTCACGAATGTTATGGACCCTACGTCGGCATGACTTATCGAGCTACTGGGGTCTGACGTTTACCACCCCTAGGTGAGATATGCGACATATCAGACGAACAGACCGGACCGTACGGTAAGTGTTACTGGTTGGATTCGCAGGAGTGTGAGCGGGCTTGCTCGTCGATCTTCTGATCGCTCAATACCCGGGTGGCCGTTACGTTTAGCAGACCGCTTGCGGCTTGTGGGTGTTTGATATGATCATCATCCGCTGCCGGCGTATTGACGAGTCTTTAGAGTCCTACACAGAGGTTTCCTGGCTCAAGCGAAACGAAATAGGAGCACATATGAGATATGTGCGGGACCGAGAATGATGCGTGTATGTGATACCGTATTTCATTCTCGCGATGAATGTGTCGAATGGTTATATGCGATATAACCTAGTTATCGAATCAATGATTGATTCGATAAGCCGATACATATGATACTAGTCGGTTATATCCGATATGACCGGATCATTGAATCAAGTGTTGATTTAATGATTTAATGTATAATTTTATATTTGATATATCACTTTGCATTAACTAGTATTGGTTGACTTTAAAAGGATTTTCTCACTTGAATTGTGCAAGTTGTATATGTGATATATTTCTTTGTGCACATGATTGTATCATGTTTGATGATACATTCTTGTTTGGTTTTGTGTAAAGTATTAAACCATGGTTAGTTAGTGATTAGGGTTTCATCTTATTCATTTATCTTTTTATTTTATTTATTTCAAAAGAAAAAGATAAAGAGAAATGAATGGTGGCTACTTTTGTTTTTAGTTGAAGATTCATGAAGCATTGACTTAGTCACCATTCTTGTCTCATGCCTAACCCTAACCACTCATCTAACCTAAGTTAAGTCTCTACACTAAACCATGGTTGAAGAGATGATAAGTATTGTATTTTCTTTTCTATTTTAATTAACTTATCATATCATCTTCTTCTTTCTTCATCTTCTTCTTCAATGAAGAAAGCTTGCTACTCCAATGGCAAGTCATGAAATCTAGTGATAAATCCAAAACTAAAATTTACCCACTTCCTATTTCTTCATCCTCTACCTCTTGCCAAGTAGTATAGGTTGTTTCCTTCACAAGTTTTTCCGACTAGGTGAAGGTGGAGCTTGATCTAGCGATGCCTCGACGTAGATCATCTTCGGCATGGACATCGACGACCTAGCTCGCTTATTCTTCGACGAAGCCGACGCTAGAGCCCGGGAGTTCACTTGGACAGCGAAGGCACTTCGTTGCGGAGCTATGGAGGTGGACAAACGGATCTACAAAGGTTGTATTTCCTTTATCTTATAGTTTAGTTGTAAACTAGCTTGCTTGCTTTGCCTATACTTCTAGCCAACGATCCGTTCTAGGTTTCCTCGGCACCGTAATTTTTATAAATTGGCATGTTTGATCACTTGTGAGACTTCACTAGAGTGCCTAGGAACCCTACACTTTTGAGCCATGGTAGGGTAGTAATCAAAGTACAGTGGGAACACTCTCGAGGCAAAATAGCAATATCAAGTCGACGGACTAAGCTGTACTCATGTCACCTGAGAACTGCTACCCGACGATAGGTATGATACCCACCAGCTGTACCCGACGAGTCCTATCCAGTGTACTCATAATCTAATGAGCACCTGCATATTATCTCTAGTACGACATACTAATGGCTGTGGGACAGACCATCTTCCCTGTTGGGATGAGAAGCATATACACTAGTCTAATCTGGAGTATCGATGCCCCGTCTCGATAATTCTATGACTAGGGACCTATATAGGATATGCTTATAGACTACCCAGCCCCCACTAGTGTGACTGCTATCACAATGCTGGTAATCAACCAAAAGATCCTAAAGGCTCTACTAATATGTATAAGCGATATGCTAATAAAACACATGCACATATTGAGGTAGAAACAAACCAAGTAGCATACTACCATTTCGAGCAAAACTGTTACTATATCCCAAGCTTCCATTAAGTAATATACAAACTAGTATGATACAATAATGGCCTCAAGGGCATATAACACTAACATAGAGCATATATCACTAACAGAAATCTGGTAACTTGAACACCCCTCCATGGGTCATCCTATACCCCCTATGAGTGCGGCGAACAGCCCTTCAATTCTAGAGTAAGGACCCTTCCGTCTCAACGCCATGAGATGCGGGCCCGTTTCTCTTTAGAACCCGGCTATTCGAACACTCCTCCGCGGGGTAAACCTAGTATATAAAAGAAATATATATATACAATGGTGACATCGACCTCAACCCGGTCGTGCCCCAATAAAAGAATATACAATCTGGCAGAAACGGTAATCCACATATCGGATGCTCGCCCCGTAATAATGAATATACAAATGAATCTGAACTGTACAGCCACCATTGCACTATAGGCTATCCACCACGACAATCCATCCACAAGATAAGTGAAACACAGAACATCAACGTGAATATCATGTTCGTAAACCCGTCTGATTGTACATATAGCAATCAGTCAGGTTATACCGCTCAATGATATTCACGGTCGCAGAAAACAAATACACAAAAAAGCAAGAATTTAGAATTTTGATCGATCAAAACATTCTGCATTTATTCTATGTAAAAACCAGTACACAAACAAATCTGGGTAAAAACCAAATGTACCAAAAATCACATTTCCATGAACTTGAACCCCTGAAAAAGTTTGGAGCACAGTAGCCATATTTGGGCCGCGGATTAGCGGTCCAATTTGGAGATTAAGTGCTCCAAATTTTTTCTTGAATATGAAAAAGCCTGCCTATAATTTTAATATGCCTTTTAATATTTTTTGAACAACTTTAAAATTTGAACAGCGAGTAAGGTTTTTGGAAATACGATTCGGATAATTTTATCGATCGAGGTTCTAAATTAGTGGAAAATAACTAGTTAATGTTTATGGACCGGCTCTAAAACCATGTTGGGTTTCCTAGTGCCCTGGCCGTCTACCGCGGCCGTTGCAGAACGAAAAACTTTGACTTTTAAAAATACGGCGCTAGAAAACACATCTTAGAATCTAACCATATACCAAAATGGCTAGTTAAAGAGATCTAGCTACTGTGATAGAGGCTTATACCTAAAAATCCGTGTCCTTTGGGTTTTCACTCCTCTTCTAAAGCTCCTCAGGATCCTTGATCAATCATGCTAGATTGCTTTCTTGATCCTAAATGATCCACCCGAGAGTTTGTAATCTAAGCTTATTTTCACAAATGAAGCAACTTAGTGACCTAGTTTGCTAGTCTAGATTACTAAGGAGATATAGTGAGTTTTCTAGTGTATTTCTATCTCTCTTCCTCCTTAATTCTCAACTCATGAGATGGTAGAGAAGAAGATGAAGAAGGAGGAGGAACTCAAAAGAGGCAAGTGTGAAGAGAGAAACTTGTGTTGAGAATGAAATCAAACTCTTGTGTGAAAAAATTATGAAGCATAGTTTTGTAAAAACCATTTTTCAATAAAAATAACACAATCATGCTTGAATAGTTTGCACAAATGAATTTACAATTCATTTGTCAATACTATTCAAGCATAGTTCACACCATTCTCTCCTTTATACCTCATTTCCTATTTTTCACCTCATTTTCCATTTTACAAATAAAATGTAAAATACATGATGAGATGTCCTCCTTCTAGAATGTCTTTCCATATAAATACGGAATGCATTCTACCGTTTATACATACCCGTATTCGTATCAAAATACGAACACCCAAAACATAGAATAATACCACTAAAATAAATAAAAGCATTAAATAAATATCCGGTTTAATGAACCGGCTTAATCCTAAGCCCTCCAGTATTATCAACCGTCCGATCGAAATATGGAAAACACTAGAATATACATATCAAAATATGTACACGTAAATTATTAAATCAATACTTGATTTAATAATCCGGCTTAATCCTAAGCCGGCTAGTATTATCATTCGATCGGAATCCTGCTCGATCGAAAATCTAGATGACACTAGAATATGCACATCGAAATATGTATATGTAAATTATCAAATCAATACCTGATTTAATAATCCGGCTTAATCCCAAGCTGGCTAATATTATCATTCGATCGAAATCCTGCACGTATAAACTTACAGCTACCACAATGTTTCGCCTGAACCATAGAAACCCTCTGTGTGGGACTCTAAACACTCGACAGTATGCTGGAAGTGGGTTTAACCACAAGCATGTCAGCGGCACTAGCTCTACATAACGGCTACCCAAGTACCTGTCGAAAAGAAGGCCGACGAGCAATCTCATCCGGACCCCTACAAACGGATCTACAAAGGTTGTATTTCCGTTATCTTATAGTTTAGTTGTAAACTAGCTTGCTTGCTTTGCCTATACTTCTAGCCAACGATCCGTTCTAGGTTTCCTCGGCACCGTAATTTTTATAAATTGGCATGTTTGATCACTTGTGAGACTTCACTAGAGTGCCTAGGAACCCTACAGTGGTATCAGAGCCTAGCTAGAGCCTTAGGCGAAGTCCCGACGGAGTTAGAAGTCCGATCTACCCAAAACCCCGACCCGAATATTGCTCTCTGGACATTTCTGTAAAATGTGGTTTTTTCGAAATTAAAAATATTCAGAAAAATCAGCAGGTAATATTAAGACATACTGTGAAATTCGTGAGCACGATTCCTCTAAAGCGCGGCGGAACCGCGGCACTAGCAAGGCTCGTGCGGCGGTTCCGCGGCCAACTAGTCACATCAGCATGATTCTTTTTCACAGTAACTCCTAGTTTTTAATGCTGGTTTTCCTGGGGATATTTTAATATTTATTCCAGAGTTGTATTTTCTGAGTGGTATTGGGGACTCTGTATATTCGATCGGACTGTCTAATTTTGTCGGTGTGGCTTTTCGGGTAATTTTAGAATATGTTAAAAAGTTCGACCGGATATAAATACCCACTTTTTCCCCTGCCTGGAAATTTCCAATTGTTGGATTTTTCCGTAGTTTAACGACGTTCTAAGTAGTGCAAGTAACGCGATGGACCCTCTAGAAGACAACAAACCTTAACTCGATTATGTGACCGTCTTGAAGTGCCCTTTGAACCTTCGGGTTTGGGGCAGTACGGCGTGCCACATGTGAGGCGTTGGCTTGACCCTTCTACGGCTGGACCGTTGCTACTGAGGCACGAACTGAATGTTGTTAGACTTATTTCATGTGTTGAGTAGTATCGGGAAAACTTGGGTGTTCGATTGTTCGATCGAAAAGTTTAGCATTTTCTATTTATCCGGAATGTGATACAATAATTGGAATTCGCAAATTGTTATGAGATAACGGAATGAATATAATAAACATAGCAGTTTAGTCTTACTTGATCGGTTGCCACGGAATTTTGATGTGATCAAAAGTCCGTCGCAATCACGTAGCATACACGGATACTCGCCGGGTAAACTTAATAGACAGCCTCACTCCATAGCCCCGACCAAGTGACTGTAGGAGAACCCCGTCGCCGAAAGCATCCGTTCGGGTGCTCGTGGTAGCGGTGTTCCGCCTTGGTGCACTTCGTCGACGGTATTAGGGATGCGGCCGTCTACTGAAGTTTGCGACGAGCATTCGATCAGAATGTCGGGAATCCTGTTGAATTACCCGACTTGATATTGAAAAGAGTTTTCGAGAATGAGACTAAAATGCGGGGTTTATAATTGTTAGGCATGCGATGTCTAAGTATTTCATTTGGTCAGGCATGCGATGTCTGAGAAGGTTGCGGATTCCAACTGTTGTAGTTTTACACTTTCTTTTCTGTGACCGTAAGTGTAATATGTGATATCGCCGGTTTCGTTGCTATATGACAACGACAATTGGGATGCGCATATTTACTTACGTTGATGACATGAGATGTTATGTGTTGCTGGATATGTTATATTGGATCGTCGTGTTTGAATAGCCGGGGTTTTTTATGTGAGATGAGTGTTTTTCATTTTCATTCATGTAAAAACTTGTATGTAATATTCTTTTATTGGGGCACTTCCAGGTTGCGGAAGTCGTCACCCGTTGTATATTATTTACTTTTCTGCACTAGGATAGACCCAAGGAGGGGAGCACAAGTAATCGGGTTCTGGGGTCCAGTGGGAGACGAACTCGAGGAGTCGAGTCCGGGTCTCCTAACCCTAGAATTGGTAGGGTTACTTGCCGCTCTCGTAGGGGTCTAGGGGTGTGGGATTGGCTATTCATCACGACCGTGGAATCCGTGTTTTATACTGGCTCGTATTGAAAACAAGGACGTCCTAGTATGTCCAATATTTCATATGTTTCTTCTGCTGTGTTTTATCTGTGATCATGCGATGTTCTGTGCTCTGTGACAGATATTATAGTATATATGATATATTATATAGACGTTACTTATGTTTTACACCCGCGCTAGCCCTGCCCCGCTCTGCCGTTAGTTACCTAACCTAACGGTGCACGAGGGGACATCGAGGCGAATGCGGATGGCATAAGTGTACGTCATATCTATCTGTGATGTTTAGGTAATTTAAATGATGGGATATTCATTAATGAGATTAATGAAAGAAAATAAACCTAATTGATGCTGTGGAATCGAATTTCAAAATAAAACAGGTAGCTACAGTTCTTGCTTTGCATCGTGGTGTTCATTATAGAACATCCTGCACCTTATTCGATGAGGAAAGGACCGAGATCCCTTCACCGGGAGTGACTCCTTTAGCAATAACTGGCAGATGCTACAACCCTCGGTTTGTCTTTGATCACTTCTATAGTTTCTGCTTTGCACAGTGATATATATGATATATCCCGCACCTCATTCGACGAGGAAAGGGCCGACGATCCCTTCACCGGGAGTGACCCCTTTAGCAAAACTAGAAAAGCCTCGAAAACATTCCATTTAAAAACCATTTGATTCCGCAACGAGATCAAGTTCAAAGCGTTAAAGGTTTTCACAAAAACCATTCGCAACCCTCCGTCATTTTAGGGAGTAGAGTACTTAGTATTCGTGCTGTGTTTGTTGACCATAGTCAAGGCACAGTGTACGGTAGCTAAGTGATGTCTTCCTACACCGCATATGATGCGATTAGTTAGGACAGTCGCGTGACTTTGTTGACCTTAGTTAAGGGTCATGTGGGTGGGTCTAATTAATCACGAAATAACGGGTAGAACTTAACTAGCACTTATGATTTGTTGACCATAGTTAAGGTCATAGGTGCTAGGGGTAAAAACATTTATCGGGAGTTTCAAGTGTTGGAATTTGCAATGAGATTGCATACCTTCTATGTGATAGTTGGATCCCGATACCCACTGCGAGTAATTGTTACTCCTGGGAGAGTTTTGCACTTTGCAATTAGCCGATCAAGTAGGTGTCTAGAAAGGTGTCAACGGGGTTACGCCTCTGGGAAAACGAGGTTTACTGTAATTAGGTCCGTACGAAAGCACGGGGAACCTCCCTCTAAGTACCGACACTGGCCTGGCTGAAAGGTTGGCGAACTTGTAGAGTGTAATTAATCCCGGCTAGTCTTTCCTTTTAGGGTTTGAAGGAAGATTTGATAAAAACAGTGGGAGCCATCCTGATTAGATAAAATACATAACCAATCTGATCTTGCAAGAGCGCACGCAGAGTGTTTTCTTCTCTCTCTCTCCTGGTAGCGACCATATCATGCCTTAATCAAGATAATAATACGGATGTATTGACCGAACCCGCTTGTTATACTGAGCTGGGGAACGTTGGTCCCGCTCCAACTTATAATTGTTATAAGACAGAGCAGGAAATAGGGGATTACCAGAATTCCCGTGCCGCCCAAACGAAGAGAGTGCATGCTGATGCATCATCTTCGGGTGTGTTCATTACAGAGAACTGTTTCTCAGTATCCTTTACGTCCTGAGTATGAGATACCAGATCAGTATCCCAGATATGTAATCTGTTACATAGGGCTACAGAAAGGTAGAGAACTGAGAACGGGTGATAAGTTTCATGAGGCAGAAAACGGGGCAAGTGTTGCAGCCAAGTCTGTTGGTCACTGTCACCCTGTATTACCAATACATTGATTCTGAACGAATGTTATTAGATACCGAACCTGATATACAAAATCATATCAGTCTCTTTATTAGTAAAGAAAGGATATAATTTTGTATTGATGGATAATGTTTTGAACATTTCCTATATCAAAAGTTGATCAGTTCAGGCACGTTATCTAAAAGCATTGACGTTCTAAATCAAACTACAGTTCCTCGTATACAGAACACACACAAGAGGAAGAGTTCAGAAATGAACGAATTCTTCTTGAGATATTGTAGACTAGGTCATATCAATGCGACCCGACTAGCTGAAGTTACATTTAGATGCATATTTAAATCAGTTTGAATTTACATCTTGTGAAACTTGCCAGTCATGTCACAAAGATAATATGACCATAGCTCTGTTTATTGGAAACAGAGAAAGAGTTAATGAACTCTTGGGACTGATACATGATAATGTATGTAAGGTCTCCTGTCTACATATGCCAGGACTGGTTCTTTATACTTCATTATATTCTCTGATAATCTCTCAAGATTCAGTCATATGTTCCTGTTGAAACATAAGTCCGAACCTTTTGAGGTATTCACAGAATATAAGTTAGAAGTAGAGAACCAAAATACGGGTATAAGTATTATGTCCTATGATGAGATCAGGGAGGAGAATACTTGTGCATAGAATTCCTGGACTATTCTAAAGGAGAATGAGATTCTCTCTCAGCATTACTCCTCCGAATACACCATAGCATGATGGCATATCGGGACGGGGCAATCACACCCTATATGATAAGGTGTGCTCTATGATGAGTATTACTGAGTTACCTATTTCCTTTTGGGGTTATGCACTTGAGAAGCTGCATACCTATTGAATTAGGTTTGAATCAAATCACTGCCTACTACTCCATATAAGATATGGTGTGGGAAGATCCTATCTCTTAAGCGAGTTAAGATTTGGGGTTGTCTGGCCTATGTTTAAAGCAAAATACGGACAAGATCGAGGCAGGATCAGTTCTCTAGAACTGGAAAGGTTCCAGCTATACAAAACTGCAGTTGATGATTTGACAGAACCATAAGATTCTATAGTTCCCGACGAACCTCAGCCTCTCCGCCGATCTAGTAGGGTTCCTCATCCGCCTGAGAGATACCTCGGTTTCTCGATGACAGTGGGAGCAAGGATTGCATCATGAGATGATGACCCAACTATTTTCGAGCAGGCCATCGAGAGTAGGGACTCTGTAAGAATGGCTGGATGCTTAGTGATCTGAGATGGAATCCATGTACACCAGTAAAGTATGGACTTTAGCTGCTATATCTGAAGGGTTAAATCCCCATCAGGAGCAAGTATATCTTGAGAAGATTACTTGGTTTAGATGGAAAAGTTGAGACTTTCAAAGCTAGACTTGTTAAAGGTTTTCGTCATCGACCAGGCGTGGATAATGATGAAACCTTTTTCCAGTAGCTATGCTTAAGTCTGTCCAGATCCTACTTACCACGGCTACATACCATGACTACGATATCTGGCGGTTGGGTGTCATAACTGCTTTTCTAAATACTGATTTAGAAGAGAACGTCTATAAGAACACAGCCAGAGGTCCTCGTAAACAGTGGGAGCAGCGGAAACGTGTGCAAGTTGCTTTACATAATGAAGCAGGCATCGCGGAGTTGGAATGTCTGTTTTGATGTGATAGTCAAAGTGTTTGACTTCATCAAAATGGTAGACGAACCTTGTATATACAAAAGGGTAGTATGGAGTATGGTAGTCATCTTCGTATTGTACGTAGACAACATACTCTTGATAGGAAAAGAGTTTCCTATACTACGATCGATCAATCTCCTATTATCACTTGGATTCCCCAAACAGGATCAAAGTGATACCTACTAAATCCTGGATTTTGGATCTATGAGATAGATCAAATGGATGTTAGAATACTCACTAGCTGTAGTGAGATGGTATCAATCGATCCTGGGGAGAATCACTGGAAGAGTTCCAGGGTGATAAAGACGACTGAATGTCAGTCACAGGCACTGTCTTTACCCTCAGTAAAGGGACGATATGTTGGAAGAGTTCCAAGCTCGATACCGTGGCAAACTAGACGATAAAGGCTGGTAACATCGCTATTAAAGATACTACCAAAGAGGCAGTTTGGGTGTACATTGGTTCATAAGATGAACTAGGTTCCTGCCATTGTATGACAATGGAGTTGTGGCTTATGCCAAGGAACGCCGGTCCCATCAGTGATCCAGACATATTCTAAGGCAGTATCACTTGATCATGGAGATGGTTGATCTCCAGGGAGATCGAGGTTAGGAGAGTAGACTCAGAGGACAACACGGCGGATCCACTCACGAAGGCCTTTTTCCCAAAGAGAGACTTTTAGGGGATGGTTGAGTATGTGATACTGCAACCACTGCTACAGATGGCCCTAGTGCAAGTGGGAGATTGTTAGTTATATGTATGCCCTAGAGGCCATTACTGTACATTGGATGTATATTGTAGTGGATGCTGGGACATATATAGGAAGGACTTTCTTGCTCGACATGATAGTACGCTATCTGGTTGCTCTTTATCTTAACATGTATACTTTCTGTCTCTCTGATTGCATGTTGATAAAGCCCTTAGGATGTGTACTCGACTTCCAGGACTATGATGCAGATCATACTAGTGGGGGCCTGGGTAGTCAGTGAGTACATCCTTCATAGTTCCTAGTCGTGGGAATATCGAGACGGGGCATCGATATTCCAGAGTAGACTAGCACATATCTTCTCGACCCATGCGATGGGCGATGGATGATCCCATATCCATTGGCGTTTGACATCGAAGATGGTATGCGGGTGCTCAGTGGGGACTGGGTACACCGAACGGACTCGCCGAGAACTCCCAGATGGTATTATACCTCACGTCAGATGGCAGTTCTCTGGTGACACTGGTGCAGCTTAGTCTGAAGACCCGAGATCGTCATAGAGTCTTGTGTGTCTCCCACTGTGCTTTGATTTCCACCCTACCACGGCTCTACTGAGTTGTGCAAACAGGTGGTTTTTGGGTACAGTCCCGATTCACATGGAGGAAATGAGCGATAGGAGGGGATTCGTCTCTCCCGGTATTGGGGGTTGATGTTGTGCTATGCTCGACTGGCCATAACAGGAAATCCCTGGCCAGGGTTGCAGTGATATACTGGTAAGTGTTATCAGTAGTTTCACGAATGTTATGGACCCTACGTCGGCATGACTTATCGAGCTATTGGGGTCTGACGTTTACCACCCCTAGGCGAGATATGCGACATATCAGACGAACAGACCAGACCGTACGGTAAGTGTTACTGGTTGGATTCGCAGGAGTGTGAGCGGGCTTGCTCGTCGATCTTCTGATCGCTCAATACCCGGGTGGCCGTTACGTTTAGCAGACCGCTTGCGGCTTGTGGGTGTTTGATATGATCATCATCCGCTGCCGGCGTATTGACGAGTCTTTAAAGTCCTACACAGAGGTTTCCTGGCTCAAGCGAAACGAAATAGGAGCACATATGAGATATGTGCGGGACCGAGAATGATGCGTGTATGTGATACCGTATTTCATTCTCGCGATGAATGTGTCGAATGGTTATATGCGATATAACCTAGTTATCGAATCAAGGATTGATTCGATAAGCCGATACATATGATACTAGTCGGTTATATCCGATATGACCGGATCATTGAATCAAGTGTTGATTTAATGATTTAATGTATAATTTTATATTTGATATATCACTTTGCATTAACTAGTATTGGTTGACTTTAAAAGGATTTTCTCACTTGAATTGTGCAAGTTGTATATGTGATATATTTCTTTGTGCACATGATTGTATCATGTTTGATGATACATTCTTGTTTGGTTTTGTGTAAAGTATTAAACCATGGTTAGTTAGTGATTAGGGTTTCATCTTATTCATTTATCTTTTTATTTTATTTATTTCAAAAGAAAAAGATAAAGAGAAATGAATGGTGGCTACTTTTGTTTTTAGTTGAAGATTCATGAAGCATTGACTTAGTCACCATTCTTGTCTCATGCCTAACCCTAACCACTCATCTAACCTAAGTTAAGTCTCTACACTAAACCATGGTTGAAGAGATGATAAGTATTGTATTTTCTTTTCTATTTTAATTAACTTATCATATCATCTTCTTCTTTCTTCATCTTCTTCTTCAATGAAGAAAGCTTGCTACTCCAATGGCAAGTCATGAAATCTAGTGATAAATCCAAAACTAAAGTTTACCCACTTCCTATTTCTTCATCCTCTACCTCTTGCCAAGTAGTATAGGGTGTTTCCTTCACAAGTTTTTCCGACTAGGTGAAGGTGGAGCTTGATCTAGCGATGCCTCGACGTAGATCATCTTCGGCATGGACATCGACGACCTAGCTCGCTTATTCTTCGACGAAGCCGACGCTAGAGCCCGGGAGTTCACTTGGACAGCGAAGGCACTTCGTTGCGGAGCTATGGAGGTGGACAAACGGATCTACAAAGGTTGTATTTCCGTTATCTTATAGTTTAGTTGTAAACTAGCTTGCTTGCTTTGCCTATACTTCTAGCCAACGATCCGTTCTAGGTTTCCTCGGCACCGTAATTTTTATAAATTGGCATGTTTGATCACTTGTGAGACTTCACTAGAGTGCCTAGGAACCCTACACTTTTGAGCCATGGTAGGGTAGTAATCAAAGTACAGTGGGAACACTCTCGAGGCGAAATAGCAATATCAAGTCGACGGACTAAGCTGTACTCATGTCACCTGAGAACTGCTACCCGACGATAGGTATGATACCCACCAGCTGTACCCGACGAGTCCTATCCAGTGTACTCATAATCTAATGAGCACCTGCATACTATCTCTAGTACGACATACTAATGGCTGTGGGACAGACCATCTTCCCTGTTGGGATGAGAAGCATATACACTAGTCTAATCTGGAGTATCGATGCCCCGTCTCGATAATTCTATGACTAGGGACCTATATAGGATGTGCTTATAGACTACCCAGCCCCCACTAATGTGACTGCCATCACAATGCTGGTAATCA
This sequence comes from Agapanthus africanus, assembly GCA_030015575.1. NCBI lineage: Eukaryota > Viridiplantae > Streptophyta > Magnoliopsida > Asparagales > Amaryllidaceae > Agapanthus > Agapanthus africanus. The sequence goes on along the minus strand of CM057340.1, from coordinate 112,011,951 downwards.
ACCAAAAGATCCTAAAGGCTCTATTAATATGTATAAGCGATATGCTAATAAAACACATGCACATATTGAGGTAGAAACAAACCAAGTAGCATACTACCATTTCGAGCAAAACTGTTACTATATCCCAAGCTTTCATTAAGTAATATACAAACTAGTATGATACAATAATGGCCTCAAGGGCATATAACACTAACATAGAGCATATATCACTAACAGAAATCTGGTAACTTGAGCACCCCTCCATGGGTCATCCTATACCCCCTATGAGTGCGGCGAACAGCCCTTCAATTCTAGAGTAAGGACCCTTCCGTCTCAACGCCATGAGATGCGGGCCCGTTTCTCTTTAGAACCCGGCTATTCGAACACTCCTCCGCGGGGTAAACCTAGTATAGAAAAGAAATATATATATACAATGGTGACATCGACCTCAACCCGGTCGTGCCCCAATAAAAGAATATACAATCTGGCAGAAACGGTAATCCACATATCGGATGCTCGCCCCGTAATAATGAATATACAAATGAATCTAAACTGTACAGCCACCATTGCACTATAGGCTATCCACCACGACAATCCATCCACAACAAAAGTGAAACACAGAACATCAACGTGAATATCATGTTCGTAAACCCGTCTGATTGTACATATAGCAATCAGTCAGGTTATACCGCTCAATGATATTCACGGTCGCAGAAAACAAATACACAAAAAAGCAAGAATTTAGAATTTTGATCGATCAAAACATTCTGCATTTATTCTATGTAAAAACCAGTACACAAACAAATCTGGATAAAAACCAAATGTACTAAAAATCACATTTCCATGAACTTGAACCCTGAAAAAGTGGAGCACAGTAGCCATATTTGGGCCGCGGATTAGCGGTCCAATTTGGAGATTAAGTGCTCCAAATTTTTTCTTGAATATGAAAAAGCCTGCCTATAATTTTAATATGCCTTTTAATATTTTTTGAACAACTTTAAAATTTGAACAGCGAGTAAGGTTTTTGGAAATACGATTCGGATAATTTTATCGATCGAGGTTCTAAATTAGTGGAAAATAACTAGTTAATGTTTATGGACCGGCTCTAAAACCATGTTGGGTTTCCTAGTGCCCTGGCCGTCTACCGCGGCCGTTGCAGAACGAAAAACTTTGACTTTTAAAAATACGGCGCTAGAAAACACATCTTAGAATCTAACCATATACCAAAATGGCTAGGTAAAGAGATCTAGCTACTGTGATAGAGGCTTATACCTAAAAATCCGTGTCCTTTGGGTTTTCACTCCTCTTCTAAAGCTCCTCAGGATCCTTGATCAATCATGCTAGATTGCTTTCTTGATCCTAAATGATCCACCCGAGAGTTTGTAATCTAAGCTTATTTTCACAAATGAAGCAACTTAGTGACCTAGTTTGCTAGTCTAGATTACTAAGGAGATATAGTGAGTTTTCTAGTGTATTTCTATCTCTCTTCCTCCTTAATTCTCAACTCATGAGATGGTAGAGAAGAAGATGAAGAAGGAGGAGGAACTCAAGAGAGGCAAGTGTGAAGAGAGAAACTTGTGTTGAGAATGAAATCAAACTCTTGTGTGAAAAAATTATGAAGCATGGTTTTGTAAAAACCATTTTTCAATAAAAATAACACAATCATGCTTGAATAGTTTGCACAAATGAATTTACAATTCATTTGTCAATACTATTCAAGCATAGTTCACACCATTCTCTCCTTTATACCTCATTTCCTATTTTTCACCTCATTTTCCATTTTACAAATAAAATGGAAAATACATGATGAGATGTCCTCCTTCTAGAATGTCTTTCCATATAAATACGGAATGCATTCTACCGTTTATACATACCCGTATTCGTATCAAAATACGAACACCCAAAACATAGAATAATACCACTAAAATAATAAAAGCATTAAATAAATATCCGGTTTAATGAACCGGCTTAATCCTAAGCCCTCCAGTATTATCAACCGTCCGATCGAAATATGGAAAACACTAGAATATACATATCAAAATATGTACACGTAAATTATTAAATCAATACTTGATTTAATAATCCGGCTTAATCCTAAGCCGGCTAGTATTATCATTCGATCGGAATCCTGCTCGATCGAAAATCTAGATGACACTAGAATATGCACATCGAAATATGTATATGTAAATTATCAAATCAATACCTGATTTAATAATCCGGCTTAATCCCAAACTGGCTAATATTATCATTCGATCGAAATCCTGCACGTATAAACTTACGGCTACCACAATGTTTCGCCTGAACCATAGAAACCCTCTGTGTGGGACTCTAAACACTCGACAGTATGCTGGAAGTGGGTTTAACCACAAGCATGTCAGCGGCACTAGCTCTACATAACGGCTACCCAAGTACCTGTCGAAAAGAAGGCCGACGAGCAATCTCATCCGGACCCCTACTAAGCCTATCCGTGACAATCTCCGTACAGTTCGGTCTCTTCGTCTCAGAGTATTGCATACCGGGTCTAGGGGGTGGTGAACGTCAGACCCCTACTGAACCGATAAATCATGTCGATTTGGCTCAGGACCAATCCGATAAACAACTAATCTAACCATCAGTAGTTCTCAACTGTCTTGGTCAAGGTCTTATGGTTCTAGCCGACCGGACACAGTGCGATGTCGACTCCCAATTCCGGGAGAGAAAAATCCCTGACAATCACTTACTGTGGCTCGGGTCTGTACCCAACCAAAACCTGTTTGCACGATTCAGTATAGCCGTGGTAGGGTAATTATCAAAACACAGTGGGAACTCACCCAAGACAAATGATGACCTCAGGTTCTAAGACTAACAATTACGCATGTCACCTGAGAAATGCTATCTGACGATAGGTATAATATCATCTAGAGGTTCTCGACGAGTCTGTCTAATGTACTCACCCCCAGTGAGCACCTGTATACAACCTTAGGTGATCATACCAACGGTTGTGTGACTAACCACCGCCCTTTATCAGGGTTTAGAAACGTATACACAAGTTTACTCTGAGTATCGATGCCCGATCTCGATACTCTTGCGACTTGGGACCTTTGAGGATGTGCTTATGGACTACCCAGCCCCCACAAGTATAATCGCCTTCATAACGCTGGTAGTCAAGCAAAATCCTACGGGCTTTATCAATACGTAACCGCCATATGTTATATCAAGTATAAAATATGCACATATTAAGATAAAGACAAACCATAATTGTATAGTACTATATGGAGTATTTATCAATATGTGCAAGCAATATAAAACATTAATAGAAAGAAATACATATATCAATATAAAGACAACTCAAATAATATATACTATATACAACTGAGCAAAATTGTCCTGTACATACATATCCCTAGCATCCTATACAATACAGGTCTCTAGGGCATACATATCAAATAAAGACGACCACCTTCCGCACTTTAGAACCCGGCTATTCGAGCACTTCTCCCGGGTTAATCCTAGTACATAAAAGAAATATATACAATGGCAACAGCGACCTCAACCCATACGTGTCCCAAAAAGAATATACATCAAGAGGAAACGACAACCCCAATCCGACCGTTCATCCTAAATAAACGAATATACAATCAAAACTTGTACAAACAAAATGCACAAGAGGCTATCCATTACGACAATCAGGCTGAACCATCACAAGATATATATATATATATATATATATATATATACAAAACAACAACACAAGCAACATATGTGCAACTCCATCTAATCGAACATATAGCAATTAGACGACGTTAGCCACCACATATACAAACATACATATCATAAACGATGCATTAGTTTCGACTAAAACCTTTCCGTGTTGCCTAAATAAAAAAATAACACCAACTGAAATACGGGGCAAAAAGAAATATACCAAAAATCTAAAAGTGTATCCTAGCACCACCATAAGGTTTATACAAGCATCAAGCATGCTATTTTCAAAAATTTTCGTGTGCTAAGCTACACTAACCTAGAATCTTAACTAGAGTTTTAGGATTTAAGCTATGATATCAAAAGAACGATACTAAGTGAAAGATATTACTACCTTTGTAGATCGTGTCCTTCACTTCTAAAGCTCCGGGTTGTGGTATATTGGACTCCACTAGGCCCTACTTGAAGAAGGATCGAGCTTCCTACGCGATCTTTGTGTCAAAGATGATCCACCTTGAAGCTTCTATAATCCAAGCCACCTCTTCATTATCTATCTCTAGTGAAGGAAACACCTTAGTGTAAATTGCTAATATAAACTAGGATGATGAAGTAGGGGTGTTAAGCTCATTTAGGATTTATTCAAAACCCTATGGTTCACATCACATGTGAGGGTTAGGGCTTTGAGGTGGAGGAAGAAGAAGAAGGAAAAATGAGAAAGCTATGAATGAAAACTCAACAAATGAGCTAAGGAAAAAACCAAGTGAAGAATGGCATCCTCTCTCACATTATTGAAGCATGAATATTATCCAATAATATAACATTAACCATACTTCAATAGTGCAAGCAAACCATTAAAATAAAGAATAATGTCAGTCTTCACCATACTCAAAATAACTCATCATTTTCCACCTCTTTTTCTATTTTCTATAAATATAAAATCCAACCATGCTTCATAATATATATACACCCACAAATATATACATATATCATATATACATATATATTAATATATATATATATATATATATATATATATTAAGAAAAGAAAATAATTAGTGAGCAATAATATTAGTTAATATATAATTATATCAAATATAAATATATATCATATTATAAATCAACACTTAATTCAATAATCCGGTTATATCACATATAATAGACTAATATCAATTATATGTATATCACATTATCAAATCAACACTTGATTCAATAATCCGGCTATATCACATATAACCTGACCGATAACAAAATACCGCCAAATTAGAATACGGTATCACATACTCGTATTTAATCAGGCCCCCGCATATATCAACATATGTGCCCTACTTCGTTTCGCTTGAACTATGAAATCTCTGTGTGGGACTCTAAAGACTAGTCAATACGCCAGCAGTAGGTGATGATCACATCAGTCACCCATAAGCAATCAGCGGTACTAGCTGGACGTAACGGCTACCCAGGTATTGAGCGATTAGAAGATCAACAAGCAAGCTTGTCCAAAATCCCATGAAGCCTATAAGTAACACTTACGGTACAGTCCGGTCTCTTTGTTTGATATGTCGCATATCAAGTCTGGGGATGGACTACAAAAGTCCCAGTAATAAGATTCGCATCATAGTCCTGGTAGTCAAGCAAACATCCTAAGGGCATTATCAACATGTATCAAAGATGCAGTATAATAATACAAGTGTACATGTTAAGATTATAAAGAGCAACCAGATAGCATACTATCATGTCGAGCAAGAAAGTCCTCTCTATATATGTCCAAGCATCCACTATATCATACAATAATGGCTTCTAGGGCATACATATTCCTACTAATCTCCCACTTGCACTAAGGTCAGTTGTTATAGTATCTTATACCCAACATCCCAAAAAGTCTCTCAAACTGCGTCTAGGAGAGGGCCTTCGTGAGTGGATCCGCTACGTTGTCCTTCGTGTCAACTCTCCTGACCTCGATCTCCTGTCGATCTAGTGTCTCCCGGATCAGGTGATACCACCTAACAATATGTCTTGATCGCTGATGGGACCGGGGTTTCTTAGACAAAGCCACAGCTCCATTGCTATCACAATACACAGGTATTGGATGTTCAATGGATGCAATCACACCAAGTTTAGTAATGAACTTTTTCATCCAGATTGTCTTTTTGGAAGCATCATTGGAAGCGATGTATTAAGCCTCCATCGTCGATTCTGCTACAGTATCTTGCTTGGAACTCTTCCAACATACCGCCTCTCCGTTGAGGGTGAGACAAAACCCGAGACCGATTTACTATCGTTCTTATCACTCTGGAAGCTCGAATCGGTAAAGGAATTCACCTGGAGTTCACCATTACCATACACCAAGAACATTTCTTTAGTCCTTCTCAAGTACTTAAAAATGTTCTTCACAGCTGTCCAGTGCTTTTCCCCAGGATCTAATTGATACCTGCTCAATACACCTAGTGAGTAAGCTACATCCGGTCTGGTACGTAACATCACATACATGATAGACCCAACTACAGAAGTATAAGGTAACACTGTAATGCGAGTAATCTCCAAATCAGTCTTGGGAGACATCTCTTTGGAGAGAGTGATTCCTGAACAAGCGGGTAAATTACCACGCTTAGAATATTCCATACTAAACCTCTTTATTATGGTGTCAATATATCTGGATTGGGACAATCCCAACATCCGTTTAGATCTATCTCTATATATCTTTATCCCCAAGATGTAGGAGGCATCACCTAGATTTTTAATGGAGAACTTTTGTGATAATGTAACACCTTAGAATGCGATTAGTGTTAATTAACGATAATGCGGGTTTTTAGTAAAAAGTTAACCAAAATAGTTTTCACATATTTTATAAAAATTAATTAATATTTTATTATTATTTGTTTTGGGTTGCACACACTTGTGCATGTTAACTTGGGGGTTATAGAGGTGTTAACTATGCTTAAGTAGCCATGGCACCCTAAACCAATTTCAAGCTATGTTAACCCATTTCAATTAATATTTAGTAAAGGTTTTTTTCTTTTGACTTGAGAGAGAGAGAGAGTTGACAATGAAGAGTGATGAGGCATGGGCAAGCATGGGAGTATTAATGAGGAGAGAGAAAGGGCATGGCTAACTCCTAACCTCACACCCTCATTTCCCTCATTCCTCACTCATACACTCCCTCCTTCTCACCTCACTCTCTCATTCTCAATTATTCTCCTTCTCATTTCCCTTCCAAAAACTGAAACCTATCTTGTTCTTCACTAAAACAAAGCCTAATCTTCACTAAATATCATTAAAACACTCACAAAGTCAACTTAAGCCTCTAGAGATGACTTGGAGCATGGAAAGCTAGGGTTGTTGAGCAAATTTGGTAAGGTAGTGATCTCTAACTGTTAACTAAGATTTTAATATGTTGTGTTGCTTATTAGTTGCTGTTTAGGACACTAAAGTTATAGTTTTTGTGCAAATATCGTATTTTGGTAAAGTGTTGTGCATCGGGTGAATCTGTTATCGAACCAGGTTTTTTTTGAGAAGTTGTCATCACAGAGACCTAATTTAGAAGCCTAGAACCCACCATAAAAACCTGAACCCATTCCCTTTGAAATTGGCCGCAATTTAATTTCTTCTGGCCGCAATTTGCAGCCAGACTGGTGAATCATGGTTTGTGTATTGGTCGTTGGGTCTCTGGGGTTGTTTGTAGTCTCGTGGAACTTGCAACTTTCACTAATTGTTTGAGTAGAAAATTCTAGGACCACTTAGCTAGTTTTTAGTGTTTCGGCAAAAATGAGAAACGATTAATCCGACGTAGTTTAAGTGTTTCTAGTTGCTTGCAGTTGTGGATCTATTTTGGAGATGCCGCTGTACGCGTTTAGCCGCTAAGCGAACCCTTTGTAGCTTGAGAGAACCGATTCGTTATTTGGCATCGTGTTCGTATATTATTGGGTAGTTCGCTAATCCACGCGTTATTGTGGTGTGTGATAATAGGATCGCAGACGGGGACTTCGGACGCTGCAAGGAGGGGAAAATAAGTAGTTGGATTTACCTAGCTCAGGATCGTCGGTGAGTAAATTTAACATCTACGGGGGAATTGCTCGTATGGCATTAAGCGTCGAGGGCTAGATTCGGTGTTGTAGCCACATGTTTATATTCATATACGTTGATTGTGCATGAGCATCATTTGTATACCATTACATGTTGTACCTTGACTTAGTACCTATTGGACCCTGCACCATTACTGACGGTTCATGTCGCATGAGCACTGAATTGTATGCCACACGCACACCGTTGGTAATTAAAATGACACGAACAACATATACATATATGTGGTACTGTATTCGTTATTGACATTGAGGCTGTTGTTCTTGTACCACCTTACTAAGAGAATATGTATTTTACCGCCTTCATTATTATCAATAGTAAGACGTTGATTCTTGTTCTATTGCGCATATGAATTGCATCATGCATACATACATACATGCATACACACATATCTTGCTATAACTATATATACACTTTTATATGATGTTGCATTTGACTTCGGGGAATTTGGGAACCGCATGATATCTTTAAAAACTCGACTCATTTAAAAGAGCGGTTTTCCCTAGATATGCTCATATTACTGTTCTATGTTGCATACATCATATTTTATGGATTTACGCATTGAGATACTGATTTCATGTGATTTATGAATTTGAGAACCGTGGTTATATTTCAAGAAAGTATGCATTGTTTTGAAAACCCGGTTTCTCTTGATATGATATTTCGATGCGTCCACCATAAGTTTTCTCAGTTCTGAGATTGGTTTTCGAAACCCGATTTGAGGAGATGGATGATCCGTTTGCGGGTTCATGGTGGACTGTTCACACCATAATATTGTATTTTATATTCCCCATTCTTATGCATTTTACAATGAAAACAGGTGCTTTTGACGCATGTCTGCTACATGTTACAGGTTACAGGTTCTTGGACAGGAAACAGTGAAAACGATGAAAAGATAATGCAAAAGTGGACTTTAACCGACAAACAGAGAATCTTGATCAAGCATACATAAAGATCAGTTCACAAAGCAAGATTCAAGACATCGACTCAAAGCGAACGGTTAAAAATCCATTGCGAATTGTTCACTGGAAATCTGGAACTAACCTAGAAGACCAAATGGAAAACAACACATATAAACAGGAATAAAAAGTCACCAGAAGCCAGCAGCAAAAAGACAAGAGCCTAAATCCATATTTTGGCCGCGGAACCGCGGCCAAACCAGGCCTCGGGCCGCGGTTCCGCGGCGGTATAGGGCACGGAGTTCGAGAATTTTTTCCAAAATGCTGAGGCGGCGCGGATCTTTGACTTGGTGTTTTCTTAGAGGGCATTTTTGTAAAAACAGATGTGCGAATCAAAATGTAACCTAGGGTTTCCTATTATCTATAAATAGGACTCTAATTCATTGTAAACTTCATGCCTCTTTTCAATAAATAAAATTCAGAAATTCTGGAGGTGACATTCAGATCTGTTCTTTATCGTTTGGAGGGAGCCATCAAATCTTAGGTAATTTATTTCATTGCTTTTAGTTCTTTTAATTATAATGTTATTTCATCCCCTAATGAGCGAGTAGTCTCCTCGCTTGTTAGGGTTAGCCTTAGGGAAAGGGTTGAGAGATGAGATCTCTCACCCCTTTCAATACGTAACCATTAAGAACTCCATGCATGCGCGCACAACCGCTCCCTGCGGCACCCTACCCCTCGAGGTAACGGTGAACCGCAGTATAAAGGGCCGGTTGCGCGCGTTTTCCATGGGGGTTAGGGTAATTAACGATAAAGTAAGGATACGAATCTAGAGGAAGAAAACATCTTCCCAAAAGAGTCGTATCCACTTTATCGATAATTACTATAACACCTAATGGATCTACGGCATTGAAAGCGGTGAGGAAACATCAATCTCCAAAACTTCTTCTAAGCCTAACCCTAGCAAGAATTTAAATTAGGTTAATTAAGTTTTAAGTTTTAGATCTAGATTTTTATAAAACCAAAACGACAAAAAGAATCAACTCGTTAAAACACATAAAAGAAATTTACCCGTCTCTGTGGATCGACCCGCACTCACCGGCTAGCTGCGAAGCGACGCCGTTTCTGATTGCGGTAATTATATTTTTGATCGTAAATCTCTTCAATCAAATGGCGCCGTTGCCGGGGATGGCGTAGAATTTTCTTTTCGCAATTTCGGGTTAATCATAAAATTTAAAAATTCATAAAAATCTAAAAAATTAAAAAAAAAAATATAAAAATATATATATTTTGTTATTTTTGGAAGGGATACTTTTTTGTTTTAATTTTGCAGGATTTACAAAGACGATCTAGAAATTTCCAGAAGGCGAAACAGAAATCAGAAGATCGAAACAGAAGGGGAATCAAATAACAGAACAGTGAAAATTTTTTGGAGACCCAATTCCCCCAACCCGCCGCGATTCCGCGGCCAAAACCCACCTTAGGCCTCGGAACCGCGGCCTTCTAGTGGAATCAGAGCGTCAAATTTTTTTTGGGGATTCGTGCTGCTTAGGCCGCCGCGAAAACGCGGCAATAACGCGTTTATACCGCGGAACCGCGCTCTTCTGGTGAGATCATCCTATGAAATTTGCATTGTAAGCTCTTTGTTATTTCTCCTCTGCAAATTTTAATATATTTTCTGAATAATGCCTGCAAGATTTTGTGTGCTTTAAAAATATATTCTCTTCCATATAACAAATCTTGTGCAGGATTTTTGGGCCCCGCTCAAAATTGAAATTGATTGCAAGTAATCTTTTTTGTTGCATATCTTTTCTCGAATATCTTTTTGCAACAATTTTTTTCCAAATAAAGATTCTTGTGATATGCTTCAAATAATAACCAATTGCAAGTAATATTTTGCTGTTGCATATCTTTTCTATAAAATATTTTGCTGTTGCATATCTTTTCTTTAAAATCTTTTTGCAACAAAATTTTTTCCAAATAAAGATAAAGAAAGAAAAAATGAAAATAAAAAGGACAAATATTTTATAGAACTTGCAAAATTTTTTAGCCCCAAATAAATCCTTGCACCATCCAACCTTCCTTCTTGTCACCTTTCTTCTTCTAACATGGGTGCCCCACATAAAAAATCATTAGCCGAACTTTGGTATCCCGAACCTAATTTTGCGTCATATGTCAATGTGTTCGGTCAATTTAAAGACGATCCTTCCGTGCCTAAAAAATTTTTGAAAGATCACATAGAGGAGTCTAGGAGAAACAGTTTGACTTTTCAACCTACTTTGTGTCAACCAAGTCAACCTTCACCACTTCCATATGTTAATACCACTCTTTCGAGTCCTTCTGACACTCCTAGGCCGATGTCCATTGCTGAGCACATTGCTCAATCTCGCAGCCGATCTTTCACCCCTCTTCACACATCTAGTTCTAGGGATCCACACGACTTTTCACCTTTTTATCCAGATGTTGACCCTACCCCTGTCCTACCACCCACTTTCTACCAGTCATACCCGACCTTCCCACCTTCACTAGACACCGTTTCGACACAGCCATTAGGGAGTTTTGCATATCCAAACGATTTCGAATCTTTTTCCGAAACCCCCTCACCACCTAAGTCTAGTTTGGAAGAGTCGTTAGAAGCTTATATTGCTGCAACAAATAAAATGGTTAGGAATGTGGAAGCGTCCATGGCCGCCCTTATGCAACCGAGTGAACCTGTAGCTAGTTTCCTGCTAGCTCCAAATTTTTCAATGTATGAGGAGGCGGTTGGACAGAGTGAGAATGAGAGAGGATTTCCAAATCAAACCTACCCATACCCAATTGAATCCAACAACTCCAATTTTCAAACATGCGTCCAAAATGATGAGTTGTGCGACTTTGTAGTGCTTGATTTGCCAAATTGTGAGGAACCCCTTTCGAGTGAAACCGCACCTAATCCTTTCGATCTTTCCACCTCCACTCTAGAACCTAAATCGATAGATATCCTTGCTTTTGATGAGGTGTCTAAAGAAATTGATTTTCACTTGATTGAGGATATAGACGTCGGGAATATTTCGGATGATGAACCTGTCGATTTGCTTGAAATTTTATGTTCAAATCATCATCCCGAGTTATTAAATGTTTCTCCCGAATCTCATATGCGTCTTGACTTTGATGATAATGGCATGGATGAGTTGAATTTTGAGGAGAATTATAAGGATAGTATTGAGGAGAGTTGTGAGGATCATATTGAGGTTGAACCATTTTTATTTGATGTATCTGATTTTCCAATTCATCCTCCTGAACCTTTGACTGTTATATCATCCTTCCTCCTTTCCATCGTTCCGACCACGATCACACTTGAAGACTGTGAGCTTGAAATTTTTTCCTTTGAATCCGATACTGTTCTCACAGATGATAACACAGACGAGTGTTTCTCTTTTTCGGACGATGTTGACGTCTCCCCGCCCGAGTTTGAGTCCTTTACATTTTCAGATGAGTTAGTTGAACCATCAGACTCGGTTGCTTACAGTAGTTTCGAACCATTAATGGAATCTTTCAAGTTCGAAACAGTTTATTACGGTGAGAAAGAGACTATCCCTAATTCACTCCCTGTCGTCATTCCTATTGTTCCGACCGTGCAAGTGACCGTTACGCTTTCATCTCCTATACCAAGTTCGGCGTACCCATGTTTTCTTGCGAATCTTGAGGTATTTGACCCCGTTGCACGACGAGTTGATAGGTTAGCGCAATCTCTTTTAACACATCGGTCATCACATATTGCGCTAATTTATTCACTCAATTTACACCCTCAAGATCGCACTTCACTTCTTTCTTCTTTCCATCTTTCTTCTCCCCCACCGAGACCGTATTCTACCCCTCTTCCCACACGGTCTCGCGTGTCTCTCATTTCTTTCCTCCGCACCCTATTCTTGCACCAACTGTACCATTACCACGATAAGATCTTTGAATGGTTGGTGCTAACCTTTGGCTTGTGTAAGGCCAAGCTTAAGTTTGGGGGGAACCTTTGTATATATGTATATATCCTTTTGTTTTCTTTTTCTATAAAATAAAAAAATTAAAAAAAAAATTTCAAAACATAAAAAATAAAAAAAAAATTTTTAAATAAACAGGGGAGTGCCGGTATTTTGACCCTCTGGGTTTAGCATGACAGTGAGGACACTGTCAAGTTCAAGTTTGGGGGTATGCTCGGTACGTCTTCTTCCTTCGCATTCATTTGTACATATTTTTGCATTTGCATACTTATTTGAAAACCTATAAAAATTTGAAAAAATTCAAAAATTATAAAAATTAATGTATTCAATTTTGGCTAATTGACTAGAGTTTGACAAATAGGTTAACTAGCTAGGAACAACTAGATCTTAGACTTAGTAAATTAAAAACCCTAAAAATAACCTTCCTTAAAGTTTAACGGTAGAAAGTGTATGGCTTGTAGTTTATTTAGAAATAAGCAAATTTTGGGTTCACTTCTTGGGCTAAGTCGAAATGAGGGAAGAGTGTTGATGTTCTTATTAGAGTATAAGTTTGAAAAATAGTTCCTAGCTTAAGTCTAGATTATGAAAACGTATACCCTACAATTTGCACAATCACGCACCTTGAAACTTGGAATAGTAGAGGAGACCTTGAAATGCTCTTGTCTAAAGTCCTTAGTACAATGAAAATAAAAGAAAAAAAAAGTGAATAAAGAAAAAAAAAAAATGGACACTGGTTTTTGTGATTACTTAAGGCTGTAAAAATAGAAAAATATTTAGCGAGGGTGCTTCATCACCTAGTGCCTTAGACCAACTGGTTTGGGAGTCACTGCTAAAGCCTTGGGGGTTGCAAAGACTAGGAAGTACGCTTTAAAGTGCAAACGCATTTTGTAATCGGTCGTTGGTACCTCAAGAAGTATTAACGGTCGCATGAAGGATGTGTAAGCAAATTTCATTCACCAACTAATTAGTACTTTGGACAATGGATGAGAGTACGATTGCTTGATTTGAATTTCCAAGTGTAGGGGTGATCTATACACACACGTAGGGGTATGTGATTGGAATCTAGATAAGAGAAAGGAATGAAGAATAGAACTTGTATCTTTAGTAAGGGTTGATAGAAATTTCTAAGTGGAGATGGAAACCTAGAAGGAAAACTTAAGAGATGCCGAAAGCTAAGTAGGTCTACATGCATATATAATCTTAAGTTAAATAATGAGGAAGTGTGAAGAATATGGGTGGATAATTTGCGAGTCAAAAGATAATAGAATTCCTTGTTAGAAAACCTAGTTGGAGAACATAAGTCAATGAGCCAAATTGATAGGATTTTGTGGGTGTAATCCGCTGAAAACCCTCAGGAGACAACACTCCTCCTACTAGGGACACCTAGAGGTTTAACGGCTTGTTGCACGTGCTCAGTGCAATCGCGTTCCCCGCGAAAGTGCGGTTAGGATTTTTGTAGAGAATAAAACAATAAGTTTGCTCGAGGACGAGCAAAAGATAAGTTTGGGGGTATTTGTTCACACCATAATATTGTATTTTATATTCCCCATTCTTATGCATTTTACAATGAAAACAGGTGCTTTTGACGCATGTCTGCTACATGTTACAGGTTACAGGTTCTTGGACAGGAAACAGTGAAAACGATGAAAAGATAATGCAAAAGTGGACTTTAACCGACAAACAGAGAATCTTGATCAAGCCTACATAAAGATCAGTTCACAAAGCAAGATTCAAGACATCGACTCAAAGCGAACGGTTAAAAATCCATTGCGAATTGTTCACTGGAAATCTGGAACTAACCTAGAAGACCAAATGGAAAACAACACATATAAACAGGAATAAAAAGTCACCAGAAGCCAGCAGCAAAAAGACAAGAGCCCAAATCCATATTTTGGCCGCGGAACCGCGGCCAAACCAGGCCTCGGGCCGCGGTTCCGCGGCGGTATAGGGCACGGAGTTCGAGAATTTTTTCCAAAATGCTGAGGCGGCGCGGATCTTTGACTTGGTGTTTTCTTAGAGGGCATTTTTGTAAAAACAGATGTGCGAATCAAAATGTAACCTAGGGTTTCCTATTATCTATAAATAGGACTCTAATTCATTGTAAACTTCATGCCTCTTTTCAATAAATAAAATTCAGAAATTCTGGAGGTGACATTCAGATCTGTTCTTTATCGTTTGGAGGGAGCCATCAAATCTTAGGTAATTTATTTCATTGCTTTTAGTTCTTTTAATTATAATGTTATTTCATCCCCTAATGAGCGAGTCGTCTCCTCGCTTGTTAGGGTTAGCCTTAGGGAAAGGGTTGAGAGATGAGATCTCTCACCCCTTTCAATACGTAACCATTAAGAACTCCATGCATGCGCGCACAACCGCTCCCTGCGGCACCCTACCCCTCGAGGTAACGGTGAACCGCAGTATAAAGGGCCGGTTGCGCGCGTTTTCCATGGGGGTTAGGGTAATTAACGATAAAGTAAGGATACGAATCTAGAGGAAGAAAACATCTTCCCAAAAGAGTCGTATCCACTTTATCGATAATTACTATAACACCTAATGGATCTACGGCATTGAAAGCGGTGAGGAAACATCAATCTCCAAAACTTCTTCTAAGCCTAACCCTAGCAAGAATTTAAATTAGGTTAATTAAGTTTTAAGTTTTAGATCTAGATTTTTATAAAACCAAAACGACAAAAAGAATCAACTCGTTAAAACACATAAAAGAAATTTACCCGTCTCTGTGGATCGACCCGCACTCACCGGCTAGCTGCGAAGCGACGCCGTTTCTGATTGCGGTAATTATATTTTTGATCGTAAAATCTCTATCAATCATGGACCCGGTATGGTACCCCGGGACAAGAAAGGTATGTTTTGCAGTAGACGATGAACCTAGCAGAGGGACTACTACCTACCGGTGATAGTTTGGACCCGGCGTTTATCCAGAGGATACCGACTGGAGTCGTGAGATGGATATGGGCCGATCCGGACTGACGGAGCCCGTGGGCCGATCCGGACTGACGGAGCCCGAGTTATGTGGATTTACGTGTCAATGTTGGACATGGGTTTTCATGATGTTTCGAGTGTCGATATTGGGCACTCAGGTTCTATGAGATTTACGGATATGAGGGTCGATCAGAGTGACGGCGCTTGAGGTATTGGGATTTTGGGTGTCGTTGATGGACACCGGTTTTTCCACGATGATGATTCATTGATGATGATTTTGTTTTATCCCCCACTCAGGATTATTTGATATGCATTGTTTCATGTAGTTGTAGTACCCTGATGGTGTACCTTGATCATGATTAGTTGCATATCCATATTGCCATACTTAGGCTATCAGATTGCATATGATAGATTATCGATGTTCGTGCATACTTGTGATTATCTATATGATGTTATTTACTGTTCACGAGTTGTCAACTCACCTCCGTTGTGCCACAGTGTTTTGCAGGCATGACCCTCAGAGTAGTCGCGGCAGGGCTCCTTATTGAATCTATTTCTGCGGATACCGCTACGGTTGGCTGTGAAGCCCTTTTGGTGTAGGTGGGTTTAAGGTTATCCTAACACATCTATTGTATATCTCATTGTATCTAGTACTCTCTATCTACCACTTTCATGTATTGACTTAGAGACGAGTTTGTGAGGATTGATATTGTATATTATATGACTCTGGGTGTCATGCACTGTGAGCCGGCCTTTCTTGTGTTGGTTTATCTCTTTTATGTTGTTTTCATTTTATTGTATATTTCTTCGCTATGACGACGTATATATACTTGTGGTGATTGTTTTCCGTCTTTGGGCATGATTTTCTCCTGTTTGGGAATGCTTTATTTATATCCTATGTTTGTACCCGTTTCGGGGCTAGTTTTACAAAGGAGGTGTTGCCAAAATTTTTAAGAAAATAAATTTAAGTTTTAAGATTTTTACTTGAGATTTCCAAATGTTTTAACAATGTTTTATCACTTACTTCTTTTTATTGTTTAGATTTCTAGGTTTTCGGCTTACTTAAATTGCGTTACGCCTATTGACGTCACGTGGTTTAAGTGCCGGTCATGTTCCTAAATTGGGTCATGACAAAGTTGGTATCAAAGCGCTAGGTTTTACCTTTCGAAGTGTAGGATGACCTTGGTATGATGGAGTAAGTAGCTTAAGCAGAATGACGTAGCGTGTGTATGTTCCGCGGCATACTTACGACACGATATTCCGCCTAAGTGACGTTAAGACACATTGCTTGTAATTCATTCCTTGATTCCCATTTATCCTTATGATTCGATTTCTATGTTCTTATTGAATCCTATTTTCATTTTCTGCCATTATGCCGCCGAAGACTATGAGGGCGCAAAGAGCTGTCGCTAGAGCCGAGGTCAGAGCAGGCTCGTCAGAGAAGAGGAATGACCAGGGCGGTACGCCTACTCTACAGGAGCAGATTAATCCACCTACGCCGGATCGTATTACTAGGCTAGAGGCTGGTATACAGGATTTGCGCCAGATGATAGGGCCGTTAGTTGAGGCCAGTCGAGCTCAGAGACAGGATGTTGTCCCACCTGTTACGGGGACCGTGATGGTGCCTATTGTTCAGGCGGTCGTACCTACAGCTATGGAGGTTATCACTGTATTATTATCTGAGTTCATGAGGCTGAAGCCTCCGGTTCACCGACACCAACGCAGCTGAGGATCCGTAGTCGTTTATCGATCGGATGGCCAGGATCTATCGTTCGCCGAGATGCTCCGATACGAGATGGGTAGAGTTCGCTAGTTTTCGTCCGGAGGGTCTTGCCCAGACTTGGTTCTAGTCCTTGGAGAGAGGTCGAGCCATAGGCCTTCCTCCTATAACCTGGGTCGAGTTCGTAATGGTTTTTCTAGCTCGTTTCCTTCCGCAGAGTGTCAGGGATGCTCGAGCTCACAGTTTTAAGTCATTACGCCAGACTCGGTGTATGACGGTGGCAGAGTATGATGTTCAGTTTACCTAGCTATCTGTGTATGCTCCATATTTGGTGGACACTGAGGAGATACGGATCAAGAGATTTGCACCAGGCCTGATTACCCAGTTGTTCCTCGCTATCGGCGCTCAACATTTTGACACATATGCAGCTGCGGTGGACGCATCCCTACTGGTTAAGAAGTGCCTTTCCGAGACTTCGGTTGTTCCGGGACCGAAGAGGATTTGTACTGGTGTATCAGCCCGGAGACAGATGTATAGACGCCACGACAGATTTCGTTCACGTCGTGGGGATAGCAGAGGCTTGGGATGAGACTGGTTATTTAGCTCTTATCCCCAGGAGGGTCAGTAGTCGTCGTCTGGATGTTTCCGGTGCGGGAGTTTATATCATCGTGTCAGAGATTGTACTGAGGCATGTGAGGATGAGGCAGCCGTACCACATGTTACCTTACCACCTTCTCTACCTCAGAGAGCGTTGCCTCTTACGCCTGTTGTTGCTCCGCGTCAGACGTATGCTCAGAAAGGTCGTGGTCGCGGAGGTTTTGTTTAGAGAGGACAGGGTGGTAGAGGCGGAAGGTAGCCAGTCGCCGGTAGAGGGCAGGCTCGAGTATTTGCTTTGACTCATCAGGATGCGCAGGCGTCCGGTGCAGTGGTTTCAGGTACTCTTTCAGTATGTTCTTTTGACGCGCACGAATTGTTTGATCCAGGATCTACGCACTCATATGTTTCTATACACTTCGTGCCGAGGTTGGGCCGAGAGTCGTGTTTTCTAAATCAGCCACTTGTCGTGACTACTCCTATTGGCGAGTCTTTTGTTGCGCGATACATGTTTCTGTCGTGTGCCGTTCGTATTGGAGATAGAGATTCGTCCGTCAACTTAATCCTTCTTGAGATGTTGGACTTCAACTTTATCTTGGGCATGGACTGGTTAGCTACTTGCTATGCATCTCTGTACTGCCATGAGAAGACAGTCGGGTTTTGATTTCCGGGCGAGTCGGTTCTTGTTGTGCAGGGGGGCCGTGGTGCCGCCCCTCACAATTTGATTTCCGCCCTTTGTGCTACTCAGCTCTTGAGAAGAGGATGTCGGGGATTCTTAGCTTTCATTCGTGATACCAGAGCCACGGTAGATTTGTTGGACCGGGTTCTTATTTTGAGAGAGTTTCCTGAAGTATTTCCCGATGATTTACCTGGATTTTCGCCAGAGCGTGAGATTGAGTATTGCATTGATTTGATCCCCAACACAGGGCCTATTTCTATACTGCCATATCGGATGGCCCCAACAGATCTTGAGGAGCTTAAGGATTGACTGCAATAGTTTCCTGATAGGGGAGTTGTGCGTCCGAGTATTTTACCTTAGGGAGCTCCTGTTCTGTTCATCAAGAAGAAGGACGGCAGTTTGAGGTTGTGCATCGATTATCGTCAATTGAACTGCGTTACGGTGCGGAATGGGTATCCATTACCTCGCATTGACGATTTGTTTGATCATCTCTAGGGTGTGGAACATTTTTCTAAGATTGATTTGAGATCGGGTTATCATCAGTTGCGGGTTCGGAATGATGAAATTCCGAAGACTGCTTTTCGTACGCGCTACGGGCATTATGCGTTTTTAGTGATGTCGTTCGGACTCACCAATGCCCCAGCTGCGTTTATGGATTTGATGAACCGGATTTTCAGGCTGTTCCTCGACCAGTTCATTATTTTGTTTATTGATGACCTACTGGTTTATTCCAGGAGTTGAGAGGAGCATGAGCAGCACTTGAGAATTTCTTTGCAGACATTGAGAGAGCACAAGATGTTTGCTAAATTCTCGAAATGTGCCTTCTGACTTGATAGTGTTGACTTCCTTGGTCATGTGGTTACGGGAGACGGTATTCATATGGACCCGAGGAAGATTGAGGCCGTACAGCTTTGGCCCAGACCTGTATCAGTGACAGAGGTCCACAGCTTTTTGGGCTTAGCCGGTTATTACCGCCATTTCGTGCAGGACTTCTCGAGTATCGCTACACCACTGACTAGACTGATAAGGAAGGGAGTTCCTTTTCTTTGGACTGAGGCATGCGAGCAGAGTTTTCAGCAGTTGAAGACTCGGTTGACGACTGCACCAGTTTTATCTTTGCCTTATGGATTGGGCGGCTGCATCGTTTACTGTGATGCTTCTAGAGTGGGGCTCGGTTGTGTATTGATGCAGCATGATAAAGTTATCGCTTATTCTTCCCGGCAGCTGAAGAAGCACGAGCAAAATTATCCCACTTATGATCTTGAGTTCGCCGCGGTGGTCTTTGCGCTTAAGATTTGGAGACACTACTTGTACGGGAAGTCGTGTCAGATTTTCACAGACCACCAGAGCTTAAAGTACATTTCCAGCAGCGGGATCTGAATTTGAGACAGCGTCGTTGGATGGAACTCATGAAGGATTATGATTGTGAGATCCTTTATCACCCGGGCAAGGCGAATGTTGTAGCTGATGCTTTGAGTCGTAGGCCCGAGGGTAGCTTGTCCCAGTTGAGCGCAGTTCAGAGACATTCTTCTGCAGATTGGCAGATCTTGTGCAACGGTAGAGTACAGTTTGAGTTCACTTCCACTGGGGAACAGCTTGCTCATGTCCGCACCCGTACACTTCTACTTGATTATATTCGTTAGGCACAGCCCGACGATGCCCGTTTGTCTGAGATTTTTGAGCGTGTTTGGCAGTGTAGAGATTCGGAGTTTAAGATTGATGATCAGGGTGTGCTACGTTTCGGGACTCATTATGTGTACCAGATACCGAGGGGCTGAGGCGCAAGATCCTAGAGCACGCACATCAGTCAGCTTATAGTGTTCACCCAAGTTCCACCAAGATGTATCGTGACTTGAGAAATATCTACTGGTGGGCAGGGATGAAGAGTGATGTTTCGGATTTCGTTTCGAGCTGTCTGACTTGTCAGCAAGTTAAGGCTGAGCATCTGAGACCAGCAGGAGAGTTGCAGCCTTTACCCGTTCTGGAGTAGAAATAGGAATAGATCTCCATAGATTTCATTGTGGGTCTACCTAGGTCCAGTCGAGAGTATAACTCCATTTGGGTGATTGTTGACCGGTTGACGAAAGCGGCTCACTTCCTTTCAGTGAAGACCACTTTCGGTTATGCTCAGTATGCTTAGTTGTACATTGATGAGATTGTACGTTTACACGGCGTTCCTACATCCATCGTATCCGATAGGAGAACCCAGTTTACTAGCCATCTTTAACAGAAGCTTCAGGATGCTTTGGGTACCCGATGGAGTTTTAGCACCGCTTTCCATCCGCAGACCGATGGTCAATCAAAGCGGACTATACAGACTCTGGAGGATATGCTTCGAGCGTGCGTGCTTGATTTTGGTGGCAGTTGGGATCGTCACTTGCCGTTGGTAGAGTTTTCCTACAATAACAGTTATCAGGAGACGATTCAGATGGCGCCTTTTGTAGCTTTGTATGGTAGAAAGTGTCGATCGCCTGTCTGTTGGACCGAACTCAGCGAGAGCAGGATATTGGGACTCCATGTAGTTCAAGAGACTACGGAGAAGATCCAGTTGATTCAGGATAGGATGAGAGTAGTCCAGTGCAGACAGAAGTCTTATACCGACCGTCTTCGTCGCAGGCATGAATTCGCAGTGGGGGATCATGTATTCCTACGGATTTCTTCGATGAAGGGCGTGATGAGATTTGGGAAGAAAGGGAAAATTAGTCCCAGGTTTGTGGGTCCTTTTGAGATCCTTGAGCGAGTTGGTACCATTGCCTATCATTTGGCACTTCCGCCTAGTTTTCCGGATGTTCACCCCGTGTTCCATGTATCGATACATCGCAAATACCTTCATGACCCTTCTCATATGATTCAGCACCAGACCGTTTAGCTGGAGCACGATCTTTCATTCACTGAGCAGCCAGTAGTTATATTGGATCATCATGTGAAGAAACTTCGGTCAAACGTCTTTCCATCTGTGAAGGTTCTTTGGTGTGGCCCAAATAGTGAAGTAGTCACTTGGGAAGCCGAGAGAGAGATGCGGAAGAAATTCCCTCATCTCTTTGAAGGTACGCATAGTAAGATTTTTAAATTCGGGGACCGAATTTCTTTAAGGGGGAAGATTGTAACACCTTAGAATGCGATTAGTGTTAATTAACGATAATGTGGGTTTTTAGTAAAAAGTTAACCAAAATAGTTTTCACATATTTTATAAAAATTAATTAATATTTTATTATTATTTGTTTTGGCTTGCACACACTTATGCATATTAACTTGTGGGTTATAGAGGTGTTAACCATGCTTAAGTAGCTATGGCACCCTAAACCAATTTCAAGCCATGTTAACCCATTTCACTTAATATTTAGTAAAGGTTTTTTCTTTTAACTTGAGAGAGAGAGAGACAGAGAGAGAGAGACAGAGAGAGAGTTGAAAATGAAGAGTGATGAGGCACGGGCAAGCACGGGAGTATTAATGAGGAGAGAGAAAGGGCATGGCTCAATCCTAACCTCACACCCTCATTTCCCTCATCCCTCACTCATACACTCCCTCCTTCTCACCTCACTCTCTCATTCTCAATTATTCTCCTTCTCATTTCCCTTCCTCAAACTGAAACCTATCTTGTTCTTCACTAAAACCAAGCCTAATCTTCACTAAACTTTATTAAAACCCTCACAAACTTCATTAAACTTCATTAAGACCAAGCCTAATCTTCACTAAATTTCATTAAAATCTATTTTGGTAAAGTGTTGTGCTCGGGTGAATCTGCTATCGAACCAGGGTTTCTTTGAGAAGTTGCCATCACAGAGACCTAATTTAGAAGCCTAGAACCCACCATAAAAACCTGAACCCATTCCCTTTGAAATTGGCCGCAATTTAATTGCTTCTGGCCGCAATTTGCAGCCATACTGGTGAGTCATGGTTCATGTATTGGTCGTTGGGTCTCTGGGGTTGTTTGTAGTCTCATGGAATTTGCAACTTTCACTAATTGTTTGAGTAGAAAATTCTGGGACCACTTAGCTAGATTTTAGTGTTTCGGAAAAAATGCGAAACGATTAATCCGACATAGTTTAAGTGTTTCTGGTAGCTTGCAGTCGTGGATCTATTTTGGAGATGCCGCTGTACGCGTTTAGCCGCTAAGGGAACCCTTTGTAGCTTGAGGGAACCGATTCGTTATTTGGCGTCGTGTTCATATATTATTGGGTAGTTCGCTAATCCACGCGTTATTATGGTGTGTGATAATAGGATCGCAGACGGAAACTTCGGACGCTGCAAGGAGGGGAAAACAAGTGGTTGGATTTACCTAGCTCAGGATCGTCGGTGAATACATTTAATATCTACGGGGGAATTGCCCGTATGGAATTAAGCGTCGAGGGCTAGATTCGGTGTTGTAGCCACATGTTAATATTCATATACGATGATTATGCATGAGCATCATTTGTATACCATTACTTGTTGTACCTTGACTTAGTACCTATTGGACAATGCACCATTACTGACGGTTCATGTTGCACGAGCACTGAATTGTATACCACGCGCACACCGTTGGTAATTAAAATGACACGAACAACATATACATATATGTGGTACTGTATTCGTTATTGACATTGAGGCTGTTGTTCTTGTACCACCTTACTAAGAGAATATGTATTGTACCGCCTTCATTATTATCAATAGTTAGACGTTGATTCTTATTCTATTCTGCATATGAATTGCATCATGCATATATACATACATGCATACACACATATCTTGCTATAGCTATGCATACACGCATATCTTGCTATATACACCTTTATATGATGTTGCATTTGACTTCGGGGAATTTGGGAACCGCATGATATCTTTAAAAACTCGACTCATTTAAAAGAGCGGTTTTCCCTGGATATGCTCATATTACTGTTCTATGTTCCATATATCATATTTCATGGATTTACGCATTGAGATACCGATTTCATGTGATTTATGGATTTGAGAACCGTGGTTATATTTCAAGAAATTATGCATTGTTTTGAAAACCCGGTTTCACTTGATATGATATTTCGATGCGTCCACCATGAGTTTTCTCAGTTCTGAGATTACTTTTCGAAACCCGATTCGAGGAGATGGATGATCCGTTTGTAGGTTCATGGTGGACCCGGTATGGTACCCCGGGACAAGAAAGGTATGTTGTGCAGTAGACGATGAGCCTGGTGATTATTTGTTTTTTGCATATGCGTTTTTAAAAGATAGATCAAAAAGTTGAGAATATACCGCAATCAAGACGGTACCGCTTGGTAGCTAGCCGGTTGAGTACGGGTCGGTCCACATGCTGATGGATTCCTTTTCTTTATGTTCTAACGAGTTAAGCCCAAAAAATTGGTGGTTTTGTTGTAGATCTATGAATGAGAATAAATTGATAAAAAGGCTTGCTAGGGTTAGGATTAGGTTAGTTCGAAAAAGGGATTCTTCTCGCTTCTATCAATGCCCTAATTAAGAATATAGGTGTTAGAGTAATTGTCAAAAACGGGAATTAGCACAATTAGGAAGAAACTAAGTTTCTTCCCTTTGGTCCTTGTCCGTCCGTTCTTGGCTCTTAGCCCTAACCTCCAGTTAATTCAACTACAACCGGTCGAACTAGGGAATCACCGCTATCATATAGGATAGGGTGCCGTAGTGAGCAGTGTGTGGTTGGATTAAAGAAAGTCCTTTAAATAAAATTGTTTGGGCAAAGAAAGGAGTGAGAGAGATTTCCTTCTCTCAAACCTTCCCTCTCCTAACCCTAACAAGTGAGGAATTATCCTAACCCTAACAAATGAGGAATTACTCACTCATTAGGAAAGTGACAAAAGAATTCATTTTTATGTATTTTTAATTGCAGGAATTAAATTCAGATAAAAGAATGCGTGATAAAAAATAAAAATACCTTTATTGATGACCTCTCAACGATTACAATAGAATGAAATTTTAGACTAGAAAATAAAATGAGGCATCTCAAAAGAGGCACCCAAAAGAGGCACACCTAATTAGGATCTCAACTTTCCTATTTATAGATAGGAGAAACCCTAGGGTTTACATCCGATCCAAACATGAAATTACAAAACAAGCCCAAAGACCGAGTCAAAGAACCGACTTATCCACGGACACGTGCATTGCACGGCCGCGGAACCGCGGAAGAACAGCCTGTTTGGCCGCGGATCCGCGGCCATTTGGTGGGCTCTTCTTTTCTGGGTTGCTTTATGTTGTTGTTTCCTTCTATTTTCTTCTCTTGGTTCTTCAGAATCTTTTCCACTTTCTTCCAGATTTCCAACAGTGCAGAATTTGTGGACTTTTACCATAAGCTTCGCGTTGAAGTCTTGAATCTTTGTGCTGCCCTCGTACTTTGCAATCGAACTGTTCATTGATCTTTGTTTGTTCCTTAAACTGGTAGGCGGCATCTTGCAGATTCATCTATTTGTTGGTCGTAGTCTCACATTTGTAACGTCTTTTCCTGAATTTCACTGTATTGTTCTGAGAACCTGTAACCTGCTACTATTTAGCAGACATGGATCAAAAACACCTATTTATTTGCAATATGATTAAGAATGGGGAATATAATATTGCAAAATTCTGATATGAACAAATACCTCCAAACTTATCTTTTGCTCGTCCCGAGCAAAACTAATTTATTCTCGAAAAAACCTAACCTCACTTTCGCAGGGAATCGCGATTGCATTGAGCTTGTGCAACAAGCCGTTAAACCTCTAGGTGTCCCTAGTAAGAGGAGTGTTGTCTCTTGAGGGTTTTCAGCGGATACTACCCACAAAATCCGATCAATTTGGCTTGTTGACTTTCATTCTTCAATTTGGTATTCTAGCAAGAATTTCTATTATCTTCAACTTAGAAATTATCAACCCGTATTTTTCACACTCACTTATCATTTAACTTAACATCGTATATGTTCTGCAAATTTACTAAGCTTTCAGCATCTTTTGAATTTTCCTTTTAGGGTTCCATCTCAACTTAGGAATTTTTATCATCTCTACTGAAAGTATAAGCCCTATCTTTCATCCATATCTCTCATCCAAACCACAACATATACCCCTACGTGTATGTATGTATCACCCCTACACTTGGAAATTTAATTCAAGCTATCATACTCTTTTCCATTGTCCAAAGTACTTTTAGTTGGTGAATTTTAGATGAAATTGCTCACACTTTCTTCATGCGACCGTTAATACTTCTTGAGGTACTAATGACCGATTACAAAATGTGTTTGCGCATTTAGGCATAATTTCTCGTCTTGTAATACCTAAGGCTTAGCAGTGACTCCCAAACCAGTTGGTCTAAGGCACTAGGTGATAAAGCACGCTCGCTATATAATTTTTTATTTATGCAGCCTTAAATATTACAAAACTAGTGTTCATTTTTTTATATCTCTTTATTCACACTTGTACTTTTATTTTATTTTCCTTCATACTAAGGATTTTAGACAAAAGAATTTCAAGGTGTTCTCTACTATTCCAAGTTTCAAGGTGCGTGTATGTGCTAATTGTAAGGTATATATTTTCAGAATTTAGACTTAAGGTTCAGAATTATTTTTCAGACTTACACTTCAAATAAAAATTCAATACTCTTCCCTTATTTTGACTTAGCTCAAGAACTGAACTCAAAATTTGCCTATTTCTAAACAATCTACAAGGACATATATTTTCTAAAGTTAAACTTTACGAAAGATTATTTTTAGGGTTTTTAATTTACTAAGTTTAGGATCTAGTTTTTCCTAACTAGTCAACCGTCATGTCAAACTTAAGTCAAATATGGCCAAAATTGAACTTTTCAATTTTTATAATTTTTAAATTTTTTTTGATTTTTATGGATTTTAAAATAAGTATGCAAATGCAAAAATATACACATGAATGCGAAGGAAGAAAGCTTACCGAGCACACCCCCAAACTTAAACTCGACAGTTTCCTCACTGTCAGGCTACACCAAGAGGGTCAAAATTGTCGGCACTCTAATATTTGTATTTTTTTTATTCTTATCAGAAAAAGAAAACAAAATATATATACACAAAAAGGTCCCCCCAAACTTAAGTGAAAGAGTGTTTCCGCTGTTGAAGCATTAAAGTTCAGAGTCAGGGAGGAGAAAAACACAATATCATGCTATACAAGGCCTTACACCGGCCAAAGGTTAGCACCAACCATTCAAAAATTTTATCGTTATAATGGTGTGGTTGGTGAAAGAATGGAGTGTAGAGAAAATATATGAGAAACACACGAAACCGTGTGGAGATAGAAGCAGTATACGATCTCGGTGGAGGAGAAGAATGGCGGAAGGGAAAAATAAATGGTGGTGGTTCGACTTCTTCAGATGGAGGTTGATTAATCACAAAATTCGTATCATTTAGGAATGCGAGTTCGTCGGCGAAAATATCTTCGAAACTTTCATCGATAGTCCGATTGAAAATTTCAATGTCAATAAGTGTCGCGCCAGAATTCAACACACTTGATTTTTCAAAAATTACGGAGCTAGGAGACTCGTAAGGCTCATCTACCTTATTCTCAAAAGAGTCTAAATCAAGTTATTTTTCTAGAATTATTGAACTCAAAATATCGGATTGTGATTCATTAACACTCGCTATTATTAAAGAAAGATTAGAAGAAGAACCAGAGAAAGTGAGAGAAACAAGTGGAATACGAACTTGAGGGGGGAAATGGAGTGTATAAATTAGCACAATTTGTAATGACCGATGTGTAAAAAGCGATTGTGCTAATCTATCAACCCACTGAGAAATGAGGTCAAATCCCTCAAGATTCGTGAGAAAACATGGGTACGTCGAACTTGGTAAAGCCGACATTGAAAATGAAAGTGTAACGGTTTCTTGCAAGGTCGGAACGAGGATGGAGGGAAGTGATTCAGGAAGGGTATCTGTTAAAGATTCAGGAGGGTGTGCGCATCAATGAAAGGGATAGAATGAATTAGAAAATCCAACTCCTCAAGTAAAACTGCTTCATCCTCAATAATTTCCTCAACACTCTCTTCAAATTTTAGCTTATCCATGCCATTCTCATCAAAATCAAGACGTATATGAAGTTCGAGAAAAACATTTAATAACTCGGGATGATGAATTAGAGAGAAAAATTCAGTCAAATCTGCGGGTTCATCATCCAAAATATTCCCAGCGTTGATATCCTCAATCAAGTAAAAATCAATTTTTTCAGACACCTCACCAAAAGCATGGATATTTATCAATTCAAGTTCTAGAGTGGAGGTGTAGAGGTCAAAAGGATTGGTGATAGTTTCACTCGAAAGGGACCCTTCACAATCTGGCAAATCAAACACTACAAAGTCACACAACTCATTAAACGTTTTATCTTCCACTGGTGAATCATTTGGAACACTTGATAGACATTCAAAACCGGAATTGTGGGATTCAATTGGGGATGGGTATGTTTGATTTGGAAGGGTGCACAGCTTACTCTCTCCACTCAAATTCTCAATCTGTCCAACCGCCTCATCATACATTGGAAAATTTGGAGCTAGTTGGAAACTAGCTACCGGGTCATTAGGTTGTATAAGGGCGGCCATGGACGCATTCAAATCTATTATCTATTATCTTGACGCTACCATAAAATCTTCCAACGACTGTTCCACACTAGACATGGGTTGTGAAGGGGTTTCAGTAAAAGATTTAAAGTTGTTTGGATTCTGGAAACTCCCAAATGGCTGTGTAGAAGCAATGTTTAGGGAAGGTGCAACAGTTGGGTAAGATGGATAGGAATTAAATGGTTGGACAGTATTAGGATCAACATTTGGATAAAAAGGTGAATGGAATTGTTGATCTCAAGAACTGCAAGTGTTGAAAGGAATGAAAGATCGGCTACGAGATTGTTCAATATGTTCAGCAATAGATATGGGTTTCGGAGTTACCACCGGACTCTCAAAAGGGGTATAAACGTAAGAAGGTGGTGAAGGTTGAAACAGTTGATACAAAGTGGATTGCGGAGTCCAACTGTTTCTCCTAGACGCGTCTATTCGATCTTTCAAAGAAATTTTGTGTATAGAGGGGTCACCCGAAATTCGACCAAAACAATGCGCGTAGGAAGTAATGTCTGGTTGAGGGTACCAAAGTTCGGCAAGAGTTTTGCGAGGTGGGGTACCCATGATGTGAGAAAGGTGAGGAAAAAGAATGTGATGATTTTTTTTGATTTTTTTTAATTTTTTTGATTTTTTTTTAAAAAAATTGTTTGTTTTTGGAGTTTTGAAATTTTTGAAAGTGTTTTTTTCTTGGAAAGAGCTTTGCAAAAATTTGTACGGAACTACGGCACAATTTCAAACAATCACAATTTATACATGCACAATCAAGCCTAGAGCTAGGGTCTCCTAAGTCAACTAGACTGCTCCTAACTGTTCCAAAGCGATAAGTTGTGAGATATCTCTCAAATCGCCTCTTCACCGCCAATTGTGGCCAGGTAAGCACAAATGAAAAAAGGAAGGATCCGCTCGCGAATCACCGTAATACGGGCCTTTTAAAATTACCTTTCTAACTTTTATAGCCTAGGCACCACAAAGTCAGATTTAGATAAATAACTGAATACCCACAACCTTCCTTTGTCCTAATGAGCGCGACAATCCTTAATTGGCCGAGTCTACATATTTTTTAATTAGCTCAAGGTTGATGCATATGCTTTTTGTGATTTCTGAGGTCTTAGGAAGGGTAATGAAATCCCCACCCAATCTTGATTGGTGTTATAGCCCCTTAAAAGTCCGTATTAATTATGCAAAGCAGTTAACACACCAAAAACACTTGCAAATTTTTTTTTATTTGGCAACGCAAAGAATCCTGCACAAAATAATTTATTGGAGAGGGAGAAGAATTTTGCGCAAAGAACCCTCCAGGAAATTTTTTTCAGTGGAGTTCAGAGGGTAGAAGAGAGTACAAAAATACTTACAGAGAATTTTGGGGTGCTGAAATCAGCAGTTGACCGCGGTTCCACGGTCAAACGCTTGAATCCGCCACGGTTCCGCGGCGGTTAAGTTGGTTTGGATCTCCAAAACTTTTCTGTTGTCTGTTGTGATTCTCCTCTGTCTGTTCAGATCTTCTGTTTGTTGATTTGTTCACTGGCTTTTTCCAGATCTGAATCAGTCCATCTTCTTTTCCTGCACAATTCACACAATACCTCTCAAAAAGAACAAGATGATTATTTTTTAAGTTTTTATATTTTCAATTTTTATAATTTTTGAATTTTTTATTTTTATTTATACTTTTTTTAAACCCGAAATTACACAAAGAAAGAGACTACCGTCTCCCCAGCAACGGCGCCATTTGATTGTTAGAGATTTTGCGTGTGCGTTTTAAAATCAAAGAATAGAATATACCGCAATCAAGACGGTGTCGCTTGGTAGCTAGCCGGTTGAGTACGGATCGGTCCACAGGGAGATGGATTCCTTTTCTTTATGTTCTAACGAGTTAAGCCCAAAAAATTGGTGGTTTTGTTGTAGATCTATGAATGAGAATAAATTGATAAAAAGGCTTGCTAGGGTTAGGATTAGGTTAGTTCGAAAAAGGGATTCTTCTCGCTTTTATCAATACCCTAATTAAGAATATAGGTGTTAGGGTAATAGTCAACAACAGGGATTAGCACGACTAGGATGAATCTAAGTTTCTTCCCTTTGGTCCTTGTCCGTCCGTTCTTGGCTCTTAGCCCTAACCTCCAGTTAATTTAACCACAACCGGTCAAACTAGGGAATCACCGCTATCATTTAGGATAGGGTGCCGTAGTGAGCGGTGTGTGGTTGGATTAAAGAGAGTCCTTTAAATAAAATTATTTGGGCAAAGAAAAGAGTGAGAGAGATTTTCTTCTCTCAAACCTTCCCTCTCCTAACCCTAACAAGTGAGGAATTACTCACTCATTAGGAAAGTGATAAAAGAATTCATTTTTATGTATTTTTAATTAATAACCTAAGTTGCAGATAATAAAAGATAGATAAAAATTGCAGGAATTAAATTCAGATAAAAGAATGCACGATAAAAAATAAAAATACCTTTATTGATGACCTCTCAACGATTACAATAGAATGAAATTTTAGACTAGAAAATAAAAAGAGTCATCTTAAAAAAGGCAACCAAAAGAGGCACACCTAATTAGGCTCTCAACTTTCCTATTTATAGATAGGAGAAACCCTAGGGTTAACATCTGATCCATACATGAAATTACAAAACAACCCCAAAGACCGAGTCAAAGCACCGACTTATCCACCGACACGTGCATTGCACGGCCGCGGAACCGCGGCAGAATAGCCTGTTTGGCCCCGGATCCGCGGCCATTTGGTGGGATCATGGGCTCTTCTTTTCTGGGTTGCTTTATGTTGCTGTTTCCTTCTATTTTCTTCTCTTGGTTCTTCAGAATCTTTTCCACTTTCTTCCAGATTTCCAACAGTGCAGAATTTGTGGACTTTTACCGTAAGCTTCGTGTTGAAGTCTTGAATCTTTGTGCTGCCCTCGTACTTTGTGTAATGAAACTGTTCATTGATCTTTGTTTGTTCCTTAAACTGGTAGGCGGCATCTAGTAGATTCATCTATTTGTTGGTCGTAGTATCTCATTTGTAACGTCTTTTCCTGAATTTCACTGTATTGTTTTGAGAATTTGTAACCTGCAACTATTTAGCAGACATGGATCAAAAGCACCTATTTATTTGCAATATGATTAAGAATGTGGAATATAATAATGCAAAATTCTGATATGAACACCTGGCAAAGGGACTACTTCCTACCGGTGATAGTTTGGACCCGGCGGTTATCCGGAGGATACCGACCGGAGTTGTGAGATAGATATAGGCCGATCCGGACTGACGGAGCCCTTGGGCCGATCCGGACTGACAGAACCCGAGTTATGTGGATTTACGTATCGATGTTGGACACAGGTTTTCATGATATTTCGAGTGTCGATGTTGGGCACTCAGGTTCTATGAGATTTACGGATATGAGGGCCGATCAGAGTGACGGCGCCTGAGGTATTTGGATTTGGGGTGCCGTTGATGGAAACCGGTTTTTCCACGATGATGATTCATTGATAATGATTATGTTTTATCCCCCACTCAGGATTATTTGATATGCATTGTTTCATGTAGTTGTAGTACCCTGATGGTGTACCTTGATCATAATTAGTTGCATATCCATATTGCCATACTTAGGCTATCAGATTGCATGTGATAGATTATCGCTGTTCGTGCATACTTGCGATTATCTGTATGATGTTATTTACTATTCACGAGTTAGCAACTCACCCCCGTTGTGCCACAGTGTTTTGCAGGCTTGACCCTCAGAGTAGTCGCGGCAGGGCTCCTTATTGTATCTATTTCTGCGGATACCGCTACGGTTGGCTATGAGTCCTTTTTGGTGTAGGTGGGTTTGCGGTTATCCGAACACATCTATTGTATATCTCATTGTATCTAGTACACTCCATCTACCACTTTCATGTATTGACTTAGAGACGAGTTTGTAAGGATCGATATTATATATTATGTGACTCTGGGTGTCGTGCACGTGTGAGCCGGCCTTTCTTGTGTTGTTTTATCTCTTTTATGTTGTTTTCATTTTATTGTCTATTTTTTCGCTACGGCGTCGTATATATGCTTGTCGTGATTGTTTTCCGCCTTTGGGCGTAATTTGCTCCTGTTTGGGAATGCTTTATTTATATCCTATGTTTGTACCCATTTCGGGGCTAGTTTTACAAAGGAGGTGCCACTAAAAATTTTAAGAAAATAAACTTAAGCTTTAAGAGTTTTACTTGAGATTTCTAAATGTTTTAACAATGTTTTATCACTTAATTCTTTTTATGGTTTAGATTTCTGGGTTTTCGGCTTACTTAAATTGCGTTACGCCTGTTGACGTCATGTGGTTTAAGTGCCGGTCACGTTCCTAAATTCAGTCATGATAGATAAGAAGAGCTTGACCAAGTGGAGCATAGGAATATAATTTTCGATAAAAAGTATGTCATCCACATACAATACGAGGAAGACAACCTTACTCTCTACACCCTTTTTGTATATACAAGATTCATCTTCATTTTTGATGAAGTCAAACTCTTTGATTGATTCATCAAAACCGATGTTCCAGCTCCATGATGCCTGTTTTAATCCGTAAATGGATTTAAGCAGCTTGCATACCTTTCCGCTGCTCCCACTGTCTACGAAGCCTTCTGGCTGTGTCATATACACGCTCTCTTCTAAATCACCATTTAGAAACGCGGTCTTGATGTCCATCTGCCAGATTTCGTAGTCATGGTATGCAGCAATGGCAAATAAGATCCTAATGGACTTAAGCATGGCAACAGCAAAAAAGATTTCATCATAGTCGACACCTGGTCGTTGACGAAAACCTTTTGCTATAAGTCTAGTTTTGAAGGTCTTAACCTTTCCATCTACACCAATTTTCTTCTTAAAGATCTACTTGCTCCCGATGGGTTTTACCCCTTCAGGAGCAACTTCCAAAGTCCATACATTGTTGGTGTACATGGATTCTATCTCAGATCGCATAGCATCCAGCCATTTCAAAGAGTCCCCACTTGTGATGGCCTGCTCGAAACTAGTTGGGTCATCATCTTCCATGATGCAATCCTCGCTCTCACCGTCTATGAGAAAACCGTAGTATCTTTCAGGTGGATGAGGAACCTTACTAGATCTGCGGAGTGGATAGGGTTCGTTGGGGACTATTGAATCTTCAGGTTCTACCAAATCGTCAGTTATTTTGTATAGCTGGAACTTCTTCCAGTTCTACCTCATTACCACTAATTTCTTTCAGAAGAAATTTCTTTTCTAAAAAGGTGGCATGTTGAGAAACAAACACTTTTTGTTCCTCAGTATGGTAGAAGATATATCCATATGAATCCTTTGTATATCCCACAAACTTGCACAAAACAAATCTTCCCTCGAGCTTGTCCGGATTTTTCTTTTTAACATAGGCTGGATAACCTCATATCTTAACTCATTTAAGAGATGGTATTTTCCCATTCCATATCTCATATGAAGTGGTAAGCACGGATTTGGAAGGAACCCTATTCAATAGGTATGCAGCTGTCTCAATGGTATAATCCCAAAAGGAAATAGGTAACTCAGCATTACTCATCATAGAGCGCACCATATCTAATAGGGTGCGATTTGTCCTCTCTGAAACTCCATTGTGTTGTGGTGTATACAGAGGAGTTAGCTGAGAGAGAATCCCATTTTCTTTTAAGTAGTGTCTGAATTCCGTGCTTAAGTATTCTCCTTCCCGATCAGATCGTAGGACTTTAATACTTTTACCTGTCTGGTTCTCAACTTCGTACTTATATTCCTTGAATTTCTCAAAAGATTCATATTTGTGTTTTATCAAGAACACATGTCCGCATCTTGAGAGATCATCGGTGAATGTAATGAAGTACAAGGAACCATTCCTGGCATGTGTAGACATAAGACTGCATACATCACTATGTATCAGTCCTAAGAGTTCAGTAGCACTATCTTCGTGTCCAGTAAACAGAGTTTTGGTCATCTTGCCTTTAAGACATGACTCGCAAGTTTCATAAGATGTAAATTCGAACTGATTCAAATATCCATCTTTATGCAACATAGCTAGTCTTGTCGTATTGATATGACCTAGTCTACAATACCACTAGAATGCATTGTTCATTTCTGAACTTTTCCTCTTGTGTGTGATCTGTATGTTTAGAACTGTAGTTTGATTTAAAATGTATATACCATTACATAACGTACCAAACCCAATCAATATTTGATTTAGGAAAATGTTCTAAACGTTATCCTCCAATACAAAATTATATCCTTCTTTATGCAATAAAGAAACTGATATAATATTGCACATCATATTTGGTATGTAATAACAGTCGTTCAGAATCAACGTATTACCATTTGGTAATACTAGGTGATATTCGCCAACTGTTTTGGCTGCAACAATTGCTCCATTCTCTACTTTTAGAGACATATCACCCTTTCCCAGTTCACTACCTCTTCTTAGCCTATGTGATAAATTACAAACGTGGGATTCTGATCTGGTATCCAATACCCAGGACGTAGAGTAAAATGAGAAACAGTTCTCGGTAACAAACACACCCGAAGAAGATGCATCATCATGCTCATTCTTCGTTCGGGTTGTGTGGGAATCCTGATATTCCCCTATTCCTAGCTCAGACTTATGAAAATCATAAGAAAAAGAGGAACCAATGTTCCCAAGCTCAGTATAATAAGCGGGTTCATTCAATACATCCATATTATTATCTTGATTAAGGCGTGTCATGGTCGCTACCTAGAGAGAGAGAGAGAAGGAAACGCTTTAGCGTGCGCTCTTTGCAAGATTAGATTGGTTATTATCTTATCTAATCAGGATGGCTCCCACTGTTTTTATCAAATCTTCCTTCAAACCATAAAAGGATTAGCCGGGATTAATTACACCATATAAGTTCGCCAATCGGTCAGCCAGGCAGGTATTGGTACTCCGAAGGAGTCTCCCTTTGCTTTCACATGGAACTAATTAAATAACCTCATTTTCGCAGGGACTTAACCCCGTTAACACTTTTCTTAGACACCTACTAGATCATCTAATTGTAAAGTGGAAAACTCTCCCAGGAGTAACTCTTACTCGCAGTGGGTATCAGGATCCAACTATCTCATAGAAGGTATGCAATCTCATTGCAAATTTCAACACTTGAAATACCCAATATCTGTTTTTACCCTTAGCGACTTATGGCCTTGGCTATGGTCAACAAATCATAAGCGCTAGCCAAGTTTGACCCATTATTTCATGATTGAATTAAACCCACCCGTACGACTCTTGGCTAAAGTCAACAAAGTCGTACGACTACCATAATCCAATCACATTACATGCGGCAGATAAGCACTAATTAGCTACCGTACACTGCACCCTGGCTATAGTCAACAAACGCAGCACGAATACTAAATAGAACTTATCTGAAATGATGGAGGGCTACGACTGGTTTTGATGAAAACCATTAATGTAATGAACTTGATATCGTTGTGGAATCAAGTAATTTGAAAAGGAGTGTTATTTGTAGCTTTTGCTAGTTTTGCTAAAGAAGTCACTCCCGGTGAAGGAATCTCGGCTCTTTCCTCATTGAATGAGGTGTTGGATATTCATCAAGGAATACCACTATGCAAAGCAAGAACTAGTGGAGCTATCAAAAACAAACCGAATGGGTTGTAGTATTTGCTAGTTTTTCTAAAGAGGTCACTCCCAGTGAAGGGATCTTGGCTCTTTCCTCATCGAATGAGGTACAGGATATTCATCAAGGAACACCACTATGCAACGTAAGAACAAGAGCTACCTTTTTAAAATTTTGATTCTACCAGATCTTTAAGTTTCTTTTCTTTCCTCCCATCATTTATGTTTCCCTAAACATCACAGAAAAGAAACGAAAATAGAACATACGCTTTTGCCATCCGCATTCGTCATGGCGCCCCGTCATGCACTGTTAGGTTACTTAACTAACGGCAGAGCGGGGGCTGGACTAGCGGGTGCAAAACATAAGCAACGTTTATTATATATATCATATATATATAGCATTCGTCTCACGCAGTTATATGATCACATCACAGAACTCAAGCAGCAAAAGTCAACATATAAAATATTGGATATCCTAGGGGGGCCGTGTTTTAAATTAATCCAGTAATGAAAAACATGGATTCCACTGTCGTGATGAATGTAAGTCGATGCCACGCACCCCACGTGTTTGCGGGGAGGCGGAATTTGCAAAAAACAATTTTATTGGCTTTGTAACATCGACTAATCTACAAGATCGACACTAAACCCTAGCTAACAATATATCATAGAGGTTTAACTACTATGTGTGCGTGTTATATCTCAAGTTCTCGCTTTCCTTCACCTCCTCGCTGTCCTCCTCCAAGTCATGAGCTCCTTGACTGAGAACGGAATTCACCTCCTCATCGTCTTCTCCGAATCGTAGAAGATACACCCGAGAGTTCCAACTTTGAGCTTTACCTCTAACTTGAGGCAACTAGGTCACTTGGTGTGCTAAACATTGTAGCCTAGGATGTGTAGAGAGTGTTGAGGAGTCTAGTAGTCTCACAAACCCTATGGTTTTTAACTCTTGAAAAGGTTAGGGTTTGAGATGAGAAGGAGAAGCCTTGAGAAAATGAGAGCAAGAAAAAGATCTGTTATTTTTCCTTTTGTTTTTGATAAGTGAATAAAGGCTAGGGTTTTGGCATTTAAACCAAGTGAAAATATCCTACAAATATCTCAAATAATATCTAACAAATATCTAAGTCAACAAACTCCAAATATCTCCAAGAAGTCAAAGAAAAACCCTAATCTTTATTTCACTAAAATACCATAAGTTTTCTACTCTCATTTCCTCCACTTAAAAAGGATTTTACTAATAAAGTAAAACCATAATTTAAGATGCCATTCTCCATGTAGTAATCTTGTCTAAATTACAAGAATACCCCTCTCATCCGTATATACATATCCGCATCCGTATTCCGAGAGACATGAATACAATGAGACGAAACTAATCCAATAATCATATACTAGGATCCGGCTTAAACCAAAGCCCACTAGTAATGTTCGCCAGAACATCATATGCGCATAAGTGTACGTATGTGATCGAACCCTATCGTAAAACCATATGACCTCTACACGTTTCGCCCGAAGCCGGGAAACCCTCTATGTGGGACTCTAAAGACTCGACAGTACTCTGGTAGTGGGTTTAACCACAAGCGCATCAGGTGCACCAGCTGTACGTAACGACTACCCAGGTATCTGTCGACAAGAAGGTCAACGAGGAAACTCATCCATACCCCTACCGAGTCTGTCTGTGACAATCTCCGTACAGTCCGGTCTGTTCGTCTAAGAGTATCGCATATCGGGCCTAGGGAAATGGTAAACGTCAGATCCCTAATAGCGGTATAAGTCATGTCGGAGTGTAGCCCAGAATACCCTGAGAAACTACTAGAATACCTACCAATGAATCTCACTTGCCCTGGCCAGGGTCTTTGTGTAGTGGCTTTCCGAACACAGCGCGACATCAACCCCCAATACCGGGAGAGACGAATCCTATCTAACCGCCACTACCTCCAAGTGCTTCAGGACTGCACCCAACTACTACCTGTTTGCACGACTCAGCAGAGCCATGGTAGGGTAGTAATCTAAGAATAGTGGGAACACACTTGAGACGAAGTAGCAGTGTCAAGTCGACGGACTAAGCTGTACTCATGTCACCTGGGAACTGCTACTTGACGATAGGTATATTACCAACCAGCAGTTCCCTACGAGTCCGTCCAGTGTAACTCATAACCCATTGAGCACTTGCATACTATCTCCAGTACTACGTACTGATGGCTATGTGACAGACCATCTCCCCTGCTGGGAAGAGAAGCGTATACACTAGTCTACTCTGAAGTATCAATGCCTTGTCTCGATAATCCTGCGATTAGGGACCTGTGTAAGGATGTGCTTGTAGACTACCTACCCCCACTAGTGTGATTGCCATCACAACGCTGGTAGTCAAGCAAACATCCTAAGGGCTCTATCAATATGTATTAGCGATACGTTAAAAGAAACATACACACATATTAAGATAGATACAAACTAAGTAGCATACTACTATATCGACCAAGACTGTCATAAATCCATGTATATATCCCAAGTTTCCAAAATGTAATATACAAACTAGTACTTACAATAATGGCCTTTACGGCATATTACACTAACAATCTCCCACTTGCACTAAATCCATGTGCTGGCATATCGCAGACCTATCATCTCGAATATCCTATCGAACTATGTCTGAGCGATGGCCTTTGTGAATGGATCTGCAGTGTTGTCCTCTGTAGCAACTCTCTGAACCTCAATCTCTTGGCGATCCACGATCTCCCCGATCAGGTGATACCACCTTAAGATGTGTCTGGACTTCTGATGGGACCTGGATTCCTTTGCTAAACCTATAGCCCCGTTGTTGTCACAATACATAGGTATTGGATCAACAATGGACTGAACCACCTGAAATTCTGTTAAGAACTTTCTCATCCAGACAGCTTCTTGTGCAGCATCTAAAGCTGCGATATACTCCGCTTCCATCGTCAAGTCAGCAAAGGTGTCCTGCTTGGAACACTTTCAACAGACCGCCCCTCCATTGAGGGTAAAGACATAACCTGACATGGATTTGGAGTCATCCTTGTCACTCTGGAAGCTGGAGTTAGCAAAGGCCTCGATCTGGAGGTCTTTTCCACCGTAAACCAAGAACATTTCCTTAGTCCTTCTCAGGTACTTGAGAATGTTCTTTACTGCTATCCAATGTTTCTCCCCAGGGTTTGACTGATACCGGCTTACTACGCTTAGTGCATAAGCTACATCTGGTCTGGTACAAAACATCGCATACATTATAGAGCCTACCACAGAAGCGTAAGGTATAATAGACATGCGATCCGTTTCCAAATCATTCTTAAGAGACATCTCTTTGGAGAGGGTGATTCCGTGACAAGCTGGTAAATTACCGCGCTTTGAATCTTCCATACTAAACTTTTTCAGTATGGTGTCGATGTATCTGGACTGTGAAAGTCCCAACATCCACTTAGATCTATCACGATAGATCTTGATCTCCAGAATGTAAGAGGCATCACCCAGGTCTTTCATGAAGAACCTTTGTGACAAGAACCCTTTGATAGATTGTAGCATAGGAAAGTCATTTCCTATCAAGAGAATGTCATCCACGTACAAGACGAGGAATACAACAGTTCGTGCTACAATCTTACTATAAATGCATGGCTCATCTGGATTTTTGATAAAGTCAAATTCTTTGACAGTCTCATCAAAACAGATGTTCTAACTCCGCAATGTCTGCTTTAGTCCATAAATGGACTTAAGCAATTTTCACACTTTTCCGCTGCTCCCACTCTGAATAAAACCCTCTGTCTGGTCTATACAGACACACTCTTCCAAATTTCCATTTAGAAAAGAGGTTTTTAGGTCCATCTTCCAAATCTCATAATTGTGGAAGACAGTAATGGCAAGAAGGATCCGAATCGATTTGAACATAGTCACTGGAGAAAAGGTTTCAATATAGTCCAAACCAGGTCTTTGACAAAATCCTTTTGTAACAAGTCTAGCCTTATAGGTTTCAACATGTCCATCTACACCAATATTCTTTCTGAAGATCCATTTGCAGCCTACGGGTTTTACCCCTTCTGGAGCAATGTCCAAAGTCCATACTTTGTTGGTGTACATGGACTCCATCTCAGTCCGCATTGCACCAGCCATTTTACCGAGTCAGTGCTCTGAATGGTTTACTGGAAGTTAGTCGGCTCATCATTATCAATGATGCAATCATATTTATCTCCGTATACGAGAAAACCGTAGTATCTCCCAGGCAGATGAGGCAGCCTACTACTCCTGCGGAGCGGCGCGGGAATGCCCTGTTCTTCTGAAACTTCTGGTTCTATCAAGCTTTCAGTAATAACTTGTGGTTCTGGAATTTCTTCCAGTTCTATTGCGCTCCCACTAGTTTCTTTTTCTAAATATTGATGTTCCAAAAAGTGGGCATGACCAGAAAGAAAAACCTTTTGTTCCTCTGCGTAATAGAAAAGATACCCCCTGCAGTTCATTGGGTATCCCACAAACTTACACAGTACTGAGCGTGCCTCGAGCCTGTCCGCATGCTGCTTTTTAACAAAAGCTGGACATCCCCATATCTTCAAATATTAAAGATAAAGTTTCTTCCCACTCTACATCTGATATTGTGTGGTAGGTACAGTCTTGGTAGGAAACTTGTTCAAAAGATATGCAGCTGATTCTAGTGCATAGCCCCAGAATGATCGCGGTAACTCAGCGTTACTCATCATGGAACGTACCATATCCAATAGGGTTCGGTTCCGTCTCTCCGATACACCATTGTGTTATGGTGTTTATGGAGGAGTAAGCTGAGAGAGAATTCCATTCTCTTTTAGGTAATCCAGGAACTCGGCACTCAAGTATTCTCCACCTCGATCAGATCTCAGTGTCTTGATACTTTTGCCGATTTGTTTTTCCACTTCATTCTTATATTCTCGGATTTTCTCAAAGGCCTCGGATTTATGTTTCATCAAGAAAATATGTCCATACCTAGAGAAATCATCCGTAAAAGTAATGAAATAGGAATAACCACTTCTTACATGTGTAGATATTGGACCACACACGTCACTGTGTATGAGTCCCAAAAGCTCGCTCGCTCTTACTCCGCGTCCAGTGAACGGATTCTTTGTCATCTTTCCTTCGAGGCATGATTGACAAGTTGCATAAGATTGATATTCGAACGGTTCCAAATATCCTTCTTTATGTAACTTAGTCAATCTTGTTTTGTTGATGTGACCCAGTCTACAATGCCATAAGAAATCATGATTTATTTCTGGAGTCTTTCTTTTATGTGTGTTTTGGACATTGAAAATTTTTAGTTGGTTTAATACGTATATACCGTTGTTTAGAGTACCTGACCCAATCGGACCATGATTAAGGTGGATGTTTATGACATTGCTTACAAATGTAAAATCATAACCTTCTTTTGATAACAAAGATACAGAAATGATATTACAACTCAAACTAGGTACACAAAAATAGTTTCGTAAAACCAAAATATGTCCACTCGTCAAACAAAGGTGATATTTTTTTACAGACACAGCATCCACACTCGCTCCATTAGCAACCTGAGGGTCATATCACCGGTCTTCAAAACCCTACGGCTTCTTAGTGCCTGCAAAGAATTATAGATATGATATCCTAATCCGGTATCCAATACCCAGAAAGTAGAGCTGGTTGACAGAAAGTTTTCAATTACAAACACACCTGAAGCCGAAACCACAACTTGTTTCGGGTCCTGGTTCTTGGCCTTCCAAGCCCTGCAATTTTTCTTCTAATGGCCCTTTTTATGACAATAGAAGCATTCTTCCTTTCCTACTGTCGGCCCCGCTACTCTTGCCTTGCCCTTCACTTCCACCTTACTAACTCCGCCTCTCGGTTTGGTAGGGGACTTCTTCTTCTTTCCTTTGACTTTCGCCTTGGACCTAGAAGAGGAAGCTCCACCAACAAACAGAGCGGGTGTTTTCCTGGCTTTCTGCAGGGTGCCCTCTGCACTCCTCAACATGTTGAGGAGTTCCGGAAGTTCAACTTCTTTACCTTGAATGTTAAAATTCAAGATAAACTGGGTGTAGGTGGAATGGAGGGACTGCAGAATCAAGTCTGCATACAGCTCATTCTCTAACGTGGTCCCGAGGTCCGCAGGCTCTTCGATATAGCCGATCATCTTAAGGACGTGTTCCCCTAAAGATGATCCGACGGCCAACCTCGTCCCAAAAAGTTTATTCGAGGTCTCGTATCTTGTGATACGAGATTGCTCTCCATATAATTCTTTGGTATGGAAGAATATGGATTCAAGATCCATATTCTCATACCGCCTCTGGTGCTCGTTGTCCATAGAGGCCAGCACGAGGCACTTGGCCTTCGCGAAGTCAATCTCCCTGGTCTTACGGATTTCCTTATCCGCGACACTAGATTCTGGACCTAGGACGGCGGGGGCTTTAGTAGTAAGGACATACTCCAACTTGTCATAAGCAAATGCCACCTTGACATTCCTGAACCAATCTTTGTAGTTTTGCCCTGTCAATATGTTTGAATCTAATAGTAACTTAAGGCCCGTCATTTTTGGTTGCTACAATTAGGAGAGAGAGAAGAAATACTTTAGCATGATGCTCTTGCAAGTTTAGATTGGTTTTTAATTTATCTAAACAGGATGGCTCCTATTGTTTCTCGAATCCTTCCTCAAATCAGAAAAGAAGAATTAGTCAGGATTAGTCTCACTGTACAATACTTACTTAACCGTTCATCCAGGCTAGTGTCGGTACATCGAGGGAGGTTTTACGATGCTTTCGCAAAGTTCCTTAATTAAATAAGCTCTTTTCTCTGGAGGCGTAGCCCCGCTAACACCGTTCTAGACACCTACTTGGTTTATAGTATTGATCGTTAAGTAAAAAAATCTCCCGAGAAGTAGCATGTACTCACAGTAGGATCGGGATCCAAATATCATCGTGTGATAAAGTCAAAGGAATCCTACCAAAATTATCACACTCAAAATGGTATGCAACACTAGCAAATTTCAGTTTCTTTAGAAACTCCTGATGTGGATTTTTGCCCCATGCTCTTATGACCTTGACGTAGGCCAACATATCATAAGTCATATGTCATGTTCTACCAGTCATTATCCAGGTTAATTTGAACCCACCCGTACATACCCTTGACGAAGGCCAAAATATCAGTACGACTGTCCCAAACCAACGCATCTATCTATACTACAGATGAATATTCAGCAGCTACCAATCACTATGCCTTGGCGAAGGTCAAAATACATTGCTTGAATACTACTGAATATCTAACTGAAATGATGGAGGGCTATGAATGGTTTTGGCAAAACTGTGAACGTAGTGAACTTGATATAATCGAAGGAACCTAATAGCTTTTAAAAGGAGTGGTTTAAGCTCCGCATTTTAAAAGTTTTTCTGTTTTGAAAAAACCGAGTGGTTTAAAAATTGTTCCAATAATTCAGCTATAGTTTGTTTTCTTTGCATTAATATAATGCAGTCCGATCAATTAACCTACCACTGCAGAATACAACGTATGCTTATGCCATTCGCATTCGCCACAGGGCCCCATCTTACACCGTTAGGTTAAATAACTAACGCCAGAGCTGAGGGTTGGACTAGCGCGGATGCAAAACATAAGCAACGTCC
The DNA here is from genome assembly GCA_030015575.1 of Agapanthus africanus. Classification (NCBI taxonomy): domain Eukaryota; kingdom Viridiplantae; phylum Streptophyta; class Magnoliopsida; order Asparagales; family Amaryllidaceae; genus Agapanthus; species Agapanthus africanus. Next base: position 111,968,700 of record CM057340.1, on the reverse strand, counting down.
ATTATATAATATATATATATATAATAATAATAATAATAATAATAATATCCATTCGTCAGACGCAATAATAGGCATTCTAGATCACAGATGAACACATTGGATATATTAGGAATTCCGCGTTTCGTTTAAGCCTGTAACGAAAGACGGATTCCACGGTCGCGATGAATAGCCAAACCTTACCTAAGACCCCTATGGGTGTGGCAAACTACCTGCCAAATACCCGAAGCAAAGCAATCTCCCTCAACAACGTGAGTAGGCCACTCGGCACATCAAAATACCCGATAGTTTGTGCACCCCACCTTGGGTCTATCCTAGGAGCAATAAACAGTAAATGAAATAATACAACGGTGGATACAATCTCAATCCAGATGTACCCAGCGAAAAAATATTACAACCATTTACAATTTACATTTGAATGAAAGAATATAACACCTCACATCCCCGGCTATTCATTCACGACAATCCAACAAGTCCATATACACAAACAAACATCACAGAAATTTGCAACCCCCAACTAACCGACATATAGCAATTAGCGGAAGTCTACGAACACATTTATCAACAACAGAAACATTAAACGACGTTAAAATTATGACTTCGAAACACCCCGTAAAGCCATAGTGAAGAATTGACAGTATATGCAAAATTGGCAAAAATAAACAACTCCTGAAACCCTAGATCCTTGCAACAAATCCACAGACCAAAACACGACGCATTTCTCCACAAAAAAACCGTAGAGTCCGGACTTATGGGCATTGTGGCTGGTCCAGTATGTAGTAAAATGTCTCGTTTTTAGTGTGTGTTCACATTACAAGTGAATGAGTACTCCGCAGTTGCTAAAAAAAATTTTAGAGCCTCGTAAAAATTCAACAGAAACTAGGATCCATGTTTCGTTATTTACTGGGTATTTAGTTTCGTAGTTTTAGTTGTTGTTTAATCTGTTAGCTATAGTTTAGCAGGCTTTGATACCACTGTAAGTTGATGCCATGCACCCCACGTGTTCGCGGGGAGGCGGAATTTGCAAAAAACGATTTTATTAGCTTCGTAACATCGACTAAACTCCAGGATCGACACTAAAACCTAGCTAACAATATATCATAGAGGTTTAACTACTATGTGTGCGTGTTATACCTTAAGTTCTCGTTTTCCTTCACCTCCTCGCTGTCCTCCTTCAAGTCGTGAGCTCCTTGAACTAAGAACGGAATTCACCTCCGCGTCGTCTTCTCCGAATCGTAGACGATCCATCCGAGATTTCCGACTTTGAGCTTTACCTCTAACTTGAGGCAACTAGGTCACTTGGTATGATAAACTTAGTAGCCTAGGATGTGTAGAGAGTGTTGAGGAGTCTGGTAGTCTTACAAACCCTATGATTTTCAACTCATGAAAAGGTTAGGGTTTGAGCTGAGAAGGAGAAGCCTTAAGAAAATGAGAGCAAGAAAAAGATATGTTGTTTTTCCTTTTGTTTTTGATAAGTGAATAAAGGCTAGGGTTTTAGCATTTAAACCAAGTGAAAATATCCTACAAATATCTCACGTAATATCTAACAAATATCTAAGTCAACAAACTCCAAATATCTCCAAGAAGTCAAGGCAAAACCCTAATCTTTATTTCACTAAAATAGCATAAGTTTTCTACTCTCATTTCCTCCACTTAAAAAGGATTTTACTAATAAAGAAAAACCTAATTTAAGATGCTATTCTCCATGTAGTAATCTTATCCAAATTACAAGAATACTCCTCTCATCCGTATATATATACCCGCATCCGTATCCCGAGAGACATGAATACAATCAGACGAAACTAATCCAATAATCATATATTAGGATCCGGCTTAAACCAAAGCCCACTAGTAATGTCCGCCCGAACATCATATGCGCATAAGTGCACGTATGTGATCGAACCCTGTCGTAAAATCATACGACCTCTACACGTTTCGCCCGAAGCCGGGAAACCCTCTGTGTGGGACTCTAAAGACTCGACAGTACTCTGGAAGTGGGTTTAACCACAAGCGGGTCAGTGGCACTAGCTGTACTTTACGGTTACCAGGTATCTGTCAACAAGAAGGTCGACGAGGAAACTCAACCGTACCCCTACTGAGTCTGTCTGTGACAATCTCCATACAGTCCAGTCTGTTCGTCTAAGAGTATCGCATATCTGGCCTACGAGAATGGTAAACGTCAGACCCCTAATAGCGGTAAAAGTCGTGTCGGAGTGTAGCCCAGAACTCCCTAAGAAACTAGTGGAATACCTACCAGTAAATCTTACTTGCCCTGGCCAGGAACTTTGTGTAATGGCTTTCCGAACAAAGCGCGACATCATCCCTAAATACCGGGAGAGACGAATTCTATCTAACCGCCACTGCCTCCAAGCGCTTCAGGACTGCACCCAACTACTACCTGTTTGCATGACTCAGCAGAGCCGTGGTAAGATAGTAATTTAAGAACAGTGGGAACACACTTGAGGCGAAGTAGCAGTGTCAAGTCGACGGACTAAACTGTACTCATGTCACCTGCGAACTGCTACCTGACGAAAGGTATATTACCAACCAGCAGTTCCCTACGAGTCCGTCCAGTGTAACTCATAACCCATTGAGCACCTGCATACTATCTCCAGTACGACCAGCAGTTCCCTACGAGTCCGTCCAGTGTAACTCATAACCCATTGAGCACCTGCATACTATCTCCAGTACGACGTACTGATGGCTATGTGACAGACCATCTCCCCTACTGGGAAGAGAAGCGTATACACTAGTCTACTCTGAAGTATCGATGCCTTATCTCGATAATCCTACGATTAGGGACCTATGTAAGGATGTGCTTGTAGACTATCCAGCCCCCACTAGTGTGACTGCCATCACAACGCTGGTAGTCAAGCAAAGATCTTAAGGGCTCTATCCATATGTATTAGCGATACGTTAAAAGAAACATACACACATATTAAGATAGATACAAACCAAGTAGCATACTACTATATCGAGCATGACTGTCATAAATCAATGTATATATCCCAAGTTTCCAAAATGTAATATACAAACTAGTACTATACAATAATTGCCTCTAGGGCATATTACACTAACAATGAATAGCCAAACCCACATCCCTAAACCCCTACGAGAGGGACAAGCAACCCTGCCAATTATAGAGTTGGGAGACCCGGTCTCGACTCTAAGAGATGGCTTCCTATTGGACTCTAGAACCCGGTTATTTGTGCTCCCCGTCTTGGGTCTATCCTAATGCGGAAAAATAAATAATATGCATCAATGGTGACAGCATCCTCAACCCGGAAGTGTCCCAATAAAAGAATATTACATACAACTTTTACATGAATGAAAATTTAAAAAAACTCTCATCTCACGCAAAATCCCCAGCTATTCAATCACAACGATCCAATATAACATATCACAGCAACACATAAAATCACATATGATCAACGTAAGTAAATATGCATATCCTGAATTCCGTTGACATATAGCAACGAGATCGGGAATACCCCACATATTACACTTACGGTCACAGAAAAGAAATGAAAAACTTCAATATTTAGAATCCGGAAATACCTTAGATATCATAAACCCGGAATATCTCATATTCCGAATTTCATTCCTAACCCTATAAACCTTGCATTTTAGCCTCAAATTGAAAACTCTTTTCAATAAGCAGTCGGATAATTCAACAAGATTCCCGACTAAGTGTTCGCGTACTATACGCGATTGCGACGGAGTTTTGATCCGAATCAAAACTCCGTGGCAATCGATCGACCGAGACTAAAACGCTAGATTTATAAAGCACTAACTAGTTTTCTCAAAAATAATTGTTGTGGATTCCAAATATTGTATCACATATCATAAAAATCTAAACGACGTTAAACATTTCGATCGATTTATCAAACACCTACAAATTATAGAGATCTCAACAACTTGAGCATCATTAAAAACATCAAGAAAGTGCCAAATATCATAATGGAGCAGCACAAGAAGCAAGATCCCACAATCTCCTAAACATGCGGTGGAATCGTGGCCAAACTAGGGTTTGGGCCGCGGTTCCGCGTCGGTTTAAAGGAATTGGGGCCTCGTACTTCTTGAGGCTCCATAAAAAACCCTGCACGAATTTCTACATATTTTTAGTTTGAAAATTTTCAACTTTTGAAAAAATGGACAGAAACTATGAAAAATGCGGGTTTCGAAGTTCGATCGAACACTTTAACATCGTAAAGACATGCCCTATTGTTCTAGCGTGGCTTTGATACCATAAAATTGTATCCTAGCACCACCACATGGTTTCTATAAGTATCAAGCATGCTATTTTCAAAAAAATTGGTGTGCTAAGCAATACTAACCTAGAATCTTAACTAGAGTATTAGGGTTTAAGCTATGATATTAAAAGAACTATACTAAGTGAAAGATATTACAACCTTTGTAGATTGTGTCCTTCACTTCTAAACCTCCGGGTTGTAGTCCCTTTGACTCCACTAGGCTCCACTTCAAGAAGGATCGATCTTCCTACACGATCTTCATGTCAAAGATGATCCACCTTAAAGCTTCTATAATCCAAGCTACCTCTTCATTAATCTATCTCTAGTGAAGGAAACATCATAGTTTAAATTGCTAATCTAAACAAGGATGATGAAGTATTGGTGTTAAGCTCACTTAGGATTTATTCAAAACCCTATGGTTCACATCACATGTGAGGGTTAGGGTTTTGAGGTGGAGGAAGAAGAAGAAGGAAAAATGAGAGAGCTAAGAATGAAAACTCATCAAATGAGCTAAGGAAAAAACCAAGTGAAGAATGGCATCCACTCTCACATTATTGACCTCTCTCACATTATTGAAGTATGAATATTATCAAATAATATAACATCAACCATACTTCAATAGTGCAAGCAAACCATTAAAATAAAGAATATAGCTACGCTTCACCATACTTAAAATATCTCATCATTTTCCACCTCTTTTTATATTTTCTAAAAATAGAAAACCCAACCATGCTTCATAATACACACACACACATACATATATATATACATACATATATATATACATACATACATATATACATACATACATACATACATATATATATATATATATATATATATATATTAAGAAAAGAAAATAATTAGTGAGCAATAATATTAGTTAATATATAATTATATCAAATATAAATATATATCATATTATTAAATCAACACTTGATTCAATAATCCGGTTATATCACATATAACCGACTAATATCACTTATCTGTATATCACATTATCAAATCAACACTTGATTCATAATTCAGTTATATCACATATAACCTGACCGATAATAAATTACCGCCAGATTAGAATACGGTATCACATACTCGTATTTAATCAGGCCCCCGCACATATCAGCATATGTGCCCTACTTCGTTTCGCTTGAACTATGAAATCTCTGTATATGACTCTAAAAACTCGTCAATACACCAGCAGTAGGTGATGATCGCATAAGTCACCCATAAGCCGTCAGTGGTACTAACTGGACGTAACGGCTACCCAGGTATTAAGCGATTAGAAGATCAACAAGCATGCTTGTCCAAACTCCCATGAAGCCTATAAGTAACACTTACCGTACAGTCCGGTCTCTTCGTCTGACATGTCGCATATCAAATCTAGAGGTGGAATCGTCAAACTCCAGTAACTTGATAAGTCATGCCGATGTGTGGCTCATAACGGTTCGAGAAACTATTGATAACACTTACCAGTAACTCTCATCAGCCCTGGCCAGAGACTTACTATTATAGCCAATCGAGCATAGCGCAACATCATCTCCCTATACTAGGAGAGAAGAAACCCCTCCTATCGCTCACTGCCTCCATGTGACTCGGGACTGTACCCAAAATCCACCTGTTTGCATGAATCCTTTGAGCCATGGTAGGGAGGAAATCAAAGCACAGTGGAAACCACACAAGATACTATGACGATCGTGGGTCTACAGACTAACCTGTATCAGTGTCACCAGAGAACTGCTATCTGACGATAAGTATAGTACCATCTAGGAGTTCTCGGCGAGTCCTATTCGGTGTACATATTCTCTAATGAGCACCTGTGTACAATCTTTGATGTCAAACACCAATGGTTATGGGATCAACCATCGCCCCATACAGGGTCAAGAAAGGTACACACTAGTCTATTCTGGAATATCAATGTCATGTCTCGATATCCTCTCGACTAGGAACAATTAAAGGATGTGCTTGTGGACTACACAAGTCCCAGTAGTATGATCTGCATCATAGGCCTGGTGGTCAAGCAAATATCCTAAGGGCTTTATCAACATGTATCAAAGAGCCAGTATAATAATACAAGTGTATATGTTAAGATAAAGAGCAACCAGATAGTATACTATCATGTCGAGTAAGAAAGTCCTATATGTGTGTGTGTGTGTGTGTGTCCAAGCATCCACTATATCATACAATAATGGCTTCTAGGTCATATATATTCCTAACAAAATCAAGTTTCGTTTATTCCAAGAACCTGACAAAACCCATGGACCTTCGGATAATTTAGGGCCGACCCAGGCGACTAGAAACAATTTTTGATCCGCCAAAAATTTGACTTGGCTCCTCGAGTTTTGTGCCATGTTTTCTTACTCAAAGACTACTCGACTGGTATACTTTAACTAATAGAAGCTTGGAATTTGAAACTCGAATACGGTGAAACTAAAATATCATCTAAAACTTATTATACTGTTTGGCATGGCTCTGATACTACTGTAAGGTCCCTAGTGCTCGCGCCGCAAGACTCGCGGCCAAGGCGGAAGCGAAAACAAAAACTTTAAAGAAAGCACAAGCGACCAAAACCCTAGAATCGATTCCAAACAATATACTAGGAAAACACAAGTGAGCAACTACTAGAGTTTAAGGGGCTAGCTACCTTTGTAGCATGTCCGCCTAATCGCGAATGAACCCTACATAGCTCCATGGACTCTAGCTAGGCTCCAAAGTCATCAAGAACAAGCTTGCAAGCCGATCGATCTTGCCGAAGATGATCCACCAGAAGAAGTCTGATTCAAGCTATAGCCTCACACCAAGAACCATAATTGAAGCAACTCACTAACCAATCTTGCTAGAAATGGAGTGTAAGTGATGTAGTGGTGAATATCTCTTGATATCTCTCTTTTTCAAATTTTCTTTTCTAAGCTAGAAGCTCACATTAGAAAAGAAGAGAGAAGGTATGAATGTAATCCTTAGAATATCCTCTCTCTCTCTCTCTCTCACACACACACACACACACACACACTTTCTTTTATTCTAATTGAAAAAAGGGATAAGATTGTGTGACTCACAAGTATAAGTCGCAAGCCTACACCCTTCTCAAAACCTCCAAGAAGAAGAAAAAGAAAAGGATGTGTGTGTGTACACACACACACATACATATACATATACATATACATATACCCTTATATGTATCAAATACATACACCCGTATTCGTATCGAGATACGAATACCCGTATTTATATAAATACTCGTATTCTTATAAATGTCATATTCGTATCAAAATACAAATACCCAAAAGAGAGAAAATGAGAGATATAATACTAGCTTACATAAAAATCCGGCTATCTTTCAAAGCAGCTAGTATTATCAAAATGTACAATTAAAGTACGTGTATCAAGTACACGTATTTAATCGAACCCCTGTACGTATCAAATTACGCACACTACATCGTTTCTCCTGTAACGGGAAACCCTCTTTGTGGGACTCTAAAGACTAGAAAATACGCTGGCGGTAGTTACTGGATATAATCCATAACAACAAGCACGTCAGTGGTACTAGCTGTATATAACGACTATTAGTGGATGTTGCACACTCTCACAACACTTTTGAGGAGGCGGAAGCGGTAAACAAAAATTTTCTTGCATGCAACACCCACATAACCCTAGATCTTATGCTTAAACCTTAACTATCAAACCTATCTAGAGATCTTATCTACTATAATAGTGTTATACCTAAGGAACCGGTCCTTCGGGTCTTCGTTTGAATATGACTCCTAGGCTCTTTGCGGTCGCAAAGAACTAGGTCTCCGGCCACCTTAAAATCCAAGACGATCCACCCGAGAGCTATCGAACAAGCTACAAACTCTTCACAAGAGTTTAACTAAGAGATCAAGTGTGCTAGAAGTGATCACTTAGATGATGTAGAGATCAAGTATTCGATTATTATGTCTCTTGACCTATGATTCATAACTGATGTGAGTGATTTAGGTCAAGAAGTAGAAGGAGGAGATAATGAGAAGAGAGAAGGTAAATGTGTTGAATGAAAAATCAAGCATGGAAAAATAATGATATGGCTAAAAGAAAATAATTGAAGCATGTATTATTTTTCTCCAAAATAATGCACCATGCTTCAATAGTAACTCCAAAAGAATATAAAATGAATTTATCCATGCCATCACCCATGCTTAGATTTTCTCCAAATTCCACCTCATTATTTTATTATCATAAAATAAAACTCATTTATAAGGTGTCTCCTTCTAGAATGTATTCTTGTAACAATTACAAGAATACCCCTCACCGTATACCGTACAATTATACCCGTATCCGAATTCCAAAAAATATGAATACAAATAATATAATACCGGTATGCTGCTTAAACCAAAACCTACCAGTATTAACCTTCCGATCATTATTCCTGTAACCAACATGATCGAAACCCTGCCGTAACAACTTACGACATCTACATCTTTTGCCTAAACCAGGGAACCCTCTGTGTGGGACTCTAAAGACTCAACAGTACACTGGCAGTGGGTTTAACCACAAGTACGTTAGCGGCACTAGCTGTGCGTAACGGCTATCCAGGTACATGACGAAAAGGTGCCGACGAGCGAACTCATCACAACCCTAACGAATCTGTAAGCAAAACTTATTGTACAGTCCGGTCTCTTCGTCTGATATATCGCATATGAAGTCTAGGGATGGTAAATGACTGACTCTAGTAACTTTATAAGTCATGCTGATTTACGGCCCATAACGATTCGAGAAACTACCGATAACTCTTATCAGTAAATCTCGAGAACCCTGGGCAGGGATTTGCTGTTATGGCCGATCAAGTATAGCGCAACATCAACTCCCTATACCGGGAGAGACGAAACCCCTCCTATCGCTCACTACTTCCATGCGATTCGGGACTGTAGCCAAAATCCACCTATTTGTATGACTCAGTAAAGCCGTGGTAGGGAGGAAATCAAAGCACAGTGGGAATCACACAAGACACTATGACGATCTCGGGTCTACAGACTAACCTGTACAAGTGTCACCAGAGAACTGCTATGTAACAATAGGTATATATACCATCTAGGAGTTCTCAGCGAGTCTTGTTCGGTGTACCCATTCTCCAATGAGCACCTGTGTACAATCTTTGATGTCAAACACCAATGGTTGTGGGATCAACCATCGCCCCCAGGGTCAAGAAACGTACACACTAGTCTGCTTTTGTAAATATCGATGCCCTGTCTCGATATACCCTCGACTAAGAACTATTAAAGGATATGCTTATAGACTGCCGAGGCCCTACTAGTATGATTTACATCATAATCCTGGCAGTCAAGCATAATCTTTAGGGCTTCATCAACATGTTTATAAAGATATGAAATAAAACATATCACACGTTAAGATGAAGATAAACCAGATAGTATACTATCATTTCCAGCAAAGATTGTTTCTGTACATATACATGCCTAGCACCCTATACAATACAGGCCTCTAGGGCATACATATCTAATAATCTCCCTCTTGCACTAAGGCCTGTTGTTGGTGCAATAAGTACCCACTGTCCACACCAGAACCAGTTGCCAGCGTACCGCATGCCCAACAGCTCGAACAGTTTCTCAAACTGGACTTGAGGGATGGCCTTGATGAATGGATCTGCTGTGTTGTCTTTCATGTCTACTCTCCGTATCTCGATGTCCTGGCAATCCACTATCTCCCTGATGGGGTGATATCACCTCAAGATATGTCTGGATTTCTGATGGGACCGCGGTTCCTTTGCCAAAGTCATGGCTCCATTGTTATCGCAATACAGAGGTATTGGATTAGCAACGGATGGAACCACCTGCTGTTCAGAAATGAACTTCCTCATCCAGACTGCCTCTTTTGCGGCATCATTCGCAGCAATATACTCAGCTTCCATCATGGAGTCGGTGACGGTATCTTGCTTGGAACTCTTCCAACATACTTTCCCTCCATTTAGGGTAAATACAAACCCTGAGATGGACTTACTATCATCCTTGTCGCTTTGGAAGCTAGAGTCGGTAAAGCCCTCCATTTGGAGATCTCTGTTACCATACACCAAGAACATTTCTTTAGTTCTTCTCAAGTACTTCAGAATGTTCTTCACAGCAGTCTAGTGTTTCTTCCCTGGATTGGATCGATACCTGCTTACTGCACTCAGTGCATAAGCTACATCTGGGCGAGTACACAATATCGCATACATTATAGATCCTACCGCCGAAGCGTAGGGTATAATCCTCATGCGAGCCCTCTCATCATCAGTCTTTGGAGACATCTCTTTGGAGAGGGTGATCCCGTGACAAGCGGGTAAATTACCTCACTTGGAATCTTCCATACTAAACCTCTGTAGTATGGTGTCAATGTATCTCGATTGGAACAATCCCAATAATTTATTAGATCTATCTCTAAAGATCTTAATTACAGGATGTATGAGGCATCATCCAGGTCTTTCATGGAGAACCTTTGCGATAAGAATAGTTTGGCTGATTATAGCATAGGAACATCATTTCCTATCAAGAGAATGTCGTCCACGTACAATACGAGGAATGTAACAGTACTCTCTACAATCCTTTTATAAAAACACGATTCATCTATATTTTTGATAAAACCAAACTCTTTGATTGTATCATCAAAGCAGATGTTCCAATTCTGTGATACCTTCTTTAATCCATAAATGAATTTAAGCAACCTGCATGCTTTTCTGCTGCTCCCACAATCAATGAAGCCTTCTGGCTAATCCATAAAAACACATTCTTCTAAATCACCATTTAGAAATGTCGTTTTAACATCCATCTGCCAGATTTCAAAGTCATAGTGAGCAGCTATAGCAAGCAGGATCCGAATGGATTTGAGTATCACTACTGGTGAAAAGGTTTCATCATAGTCCAAGCCTGGTCTTTGACGAAATCTTTTTGCGACCAGCTTAGCTTTATAGGTCTCAACCTGACCATCCACACCGATCTTTCTCTTAAAGACCCATTTGCACCCTATGGGTTTTACTCCAGGAGGTGCAACCTCCAAAGTCTATATGTTGTTGGTGTGCATGGATTCCATTCCGGATCTCATGGCATCCAGCCACTTCACTGAGTCACCACTCATGATAGCTTGCTGAAAACTAGTAGGGTCATCATCATCCATGATGCAATCTTCTCTATCATCATCAATTAGAAAACCATAGTATCTATCAGGTGGGCGAGAAGTCCTACCAGATCTATGGAGTGGCTGAGGTTCGCCAGATTTTATTGAAACCTCAGGTTCAACCAAATCATCGGTAATTGTTTGTATATCTGAAATTTCTTCCAGTTCTTACGCATTGCCAATAGTATCATTTGTAGAAAATTCATTTTCTAAAAATGTGGCATACTGAGAAACAAACACCCTTTGTTTTTCCTTGTGGTAGAAAAGATGTCTATACGAGTGTTTTGGATATCCCATAAATTTACACAAAACTGATCGTGTCTCGAGTTTGTCCGGATTCTGCTTTTTCACATGAACCAAACAACCCCATATCCTAACTCATTTAAGAGATGGTCTCTTTCCATACCATTTCTCATATAGAGTGGTTGACACGGTTTTGGTCGGAACCCTATTCAATAGATAAATCACATTCTTTAATGCGTGCCCCCATAATGAAAGTGGTAACTCAGTATGACTCATCATTGATCGTACCGTATCTAATAGGGTACGATTCCTCCATTCCGACACACCGTTGTGCTGTGGTGTGTACGGAGGAGTGAGCTGAGAAAGAATCCCATTTTCTTTTAGGAAATCTAGAAACTCTGAGCTTAGATACTCACCTCCCCGATCCGATCGATGTTTCTTGGTACTCAAGCTTGTTTTTTTTCTACTTCATATTTATACTCCTTAAACTTTTTGAAGGCTTCAGACTTATGTTTCAACAAGAACACGTGTCCGAATCTCGAGAAATCTTCAGTAAAAGTTATGAAGTAGGAAAAACCACCTCTCGCATGTGTAGAAATTGGTCCACATATATCACTATGTTTGAGGCCTAAGAATTCAGTTGCTCTCTCTCCGTGTCCACTAAACGGAGTTTTGGTCATTTTACCTTTGATACAAGACTAGCAAGTCGCATAAGATTTATATTCAAAAGAGTTTAAATATCCATCTTTATGTAGCTTGGTTAGTCTTGTTTCATTAATATGACCAATTTTACAATGCCAAATAAAAGCTTCATTTATATCTGAAATCTTCCTTTTGTTTGTGTGTTGCATATTGAAAACTATATGCTGGTTTAAGACGTATAACCCGTTATTTAATGTACTAAATCCAATCAACTATTGATTAAGGTTAATGTTCATAACATTAGATTGCAATACAAAATTATATCCAGTATTGTCCTACAACGATACAGATATAATATTACATAACATTGAAGGTACAAAATAACATGGGTTCAAAACCAATATACAACGCGACGGCAAACCAAGGTGATACTCTCCCACTGCTACAGCATGTACAGAGGAACCATTCCCAACCCGGAGAGTGTGATCACCTTTCTTCAAAAACCTGCTATTTTTCAGCCCCTGCACACAATTGAAGATGTGAGATCCTGACCCGGTATCTAATACCCAGGAAGAAGAGTTAATTGAAAAATAGTTTTCTGTTACAAACACACCTGAAGTGGAAACATCACCATACTTCTTCTTCTTGAGGCTAGCCAGGTATCCAACGCAGTTTCTCTTCCAGTGCCTAGTCTAGTGGCAGTGGAAGCATTCCCCTCGTCCTGTTGCAGCAGTCCCTATCTTTTCCTTTCCCAGTGCCTTTTTCATTCCTCCTCTCTACTTGATGGGATTCTTCTTCTTCTTCCCTTGGCCTTAGCTTTCGGGATGGAAGAGGATGATGGCCCAGCAATTAGAGCGGGAGTTTTTGCTACCTTTAGCGTGCTCTCTGCACCTCCTCAACATATTGAGGAGTTCAGGTAATGACTTCTCCATATTGTGCATGTTGAAGTTTACAATGAACTAAGCAAAGGCAGGGGGAAGGGACTGTAGAACAATATCAACATACTGTTCGTTCTCCATGGTCTAACCCAGGTCCTCTAGTTCTTCAAAAGTCCAGTCATCTTCAATACATGGTCACCTACAGACATGCCAACAGCCATCCATATCTGAAATAGCTTTCGAGATGCCTCATATCGGAGAGTACGGGATTGCTCTCCATACAACTCCTTTGTATGGAGAAAGATGGATTGTACATCCATCTTCTCATGCTGCTTCTGATGTTCATTGTTCATAGAAGCAAGCGCGAGGCACTTGGCTATTGCACGGTCTATATCCCATGTCTTGCGGATTTCTTTATCCGCAACTGAAGAATCAGGGCCTGGGCTAGGAGGGGCTAGAGTAGTCAGGACGTATCCGACCTTATCATAAGTCAGGGTAATATTTACGTTCCTTAGCCAATATTTGTAATTCGGTCCCATGAGTTTATTCTTGTCTAATAAAAGCTTAAGTCCCGTCATAGGTATCTGCCATTAGGAGAGAGAAAAGAAGACACTCAGCGATTTCTCTTGCATAATTAGATGGGTTATTAATCTTATCTAATCAATGTCTCCCACTACTTTTTATCAAATTTTCCTTCAAACCTTAAAAAGAAAATTAGCTAGGATTAATTGCAATCTACAAGTTCGCTAAGCGGTCGGCCAGGCCAGTGTCGGTACTCCGAGGGAGGTTCCCCGTGCTTTCGCATGGACCAAATTAAAAATAAAGCTCATTTTCCTAGAGGCATAACCCCATCGACACCTTTGTAGACACCTACTGGAATAGCTAATTGTAAAGTGCAAAACTCTTCCGGGAGTAACTTTTACTCATAGTGGGATCGGGATCCAACTATCAAATAGAAGGTATGCAACCTCATTGCAAATTTCAACTCTTGAAATTCCCGATATGATTTTTACTCCTAGTGTCTTATGACCTTAACTATGGTTAACAAATCATAAGCACTAGTCAAGTTCTACCCACCATTTCGTGATTGATTTAGACTCACCCGCATGACCCTTAACTATGGTCAAAAAAGTCATACGAATGTCCTAATCGATCGCATCAAATGCTTTGCAGGAAGACATCATTTAGCTACCGTACACCACGCCTTAACTATAGTCAACAAACATGGCCCGAATACTAAGTACTCTGCTTCCTAAAATGGCGAAGGGCAACGGATGGTTTTTATGAAAACCCTTAACGTTTTGAACTTGATATCATTGTAGAATCTAGTGAAAAGAATGGTTTAAGCTCCAGTTTTAAAAGTCGAATGGTTTTGTAGTATCTTTCTAATTTTGCTAAAGATGTCACTTCTGGTGAAGGGATCTCGGCTCTTTCCTCATCGAATGTGGTGCTGGATATTCATGAATACCACGATGCAAAGCAAAAGTTAGATCAACTATAAAAACAATCGAGTTCTTTGTAACATTTGCTAGTTTCGCTAAAGGGGTCACTCCCGGTGAAGGGATCTCAGCCATTTCCTCATCGAATGAGGTGTTGGATATTCATCAAGGAATACCACTATGCAAAGAAAAACTAGAGTTACCCATTTTAAAAAGTTTGATTGTACAACGTCTTTAGGTTTCTTTTTCTTAACATTAATCACATTAATGTTGTCCCATCATTTACGTTTCCTAAACATCACAGAAAAGAAATAAAAATAGAACGTACGCTTATGCCATCCGCATTCGCCATGGAGCTCCGTCATGCATCGTTAGGTTATTTAACTAACGACAGAGTGGGGGCTGGACTAGAGCGGGTGCAAAATATAACCAACGTTTATTATATATCTCATATATAAATAGCCAGACGTCGCACGCATTTATAAACATTCCAGATCACAGATAAATACATTGGATATACTAGAAATTCCGTATTTCATTTAAGCCCTTAATGAAAGACGGGTTCCACAGTGATGAATAGCCAAACCCCATCTTAGACCCCTATGGGTGCGGCAAACTACCCGCCAAATTCCCAAAGTGAAGCAACCTCCCTCAACAAAGTGAGTAGGCCACTTGGCACTTCGAGAACCCGGTAGTTTGTGCACCTCACCTTGGGTCTATCCTAGAAGCAAAAACAGTAAAAAGAAATTATACAACAGAGGCTACAGCCTCAACCCGGATGTCACGACCCGAAATATTAGCCCGTGACCAGCACCTGAATCACGCAACGTCTAAAGGCGTAACGGAATTCAAGTAAGCTGAAACCCAGAAATCTAAACCATTTAAAGAAAATAAAGGAGGTGAAGTTTTGAAATAAAGGTATAATGAAATCAAGTTTTCTAAATGCATAGAAAAGGAACGTAAAAATGCAAGTGAAATTTGCTAGTTTAAAAACGTGTTTTGTCTTTTTAAAAATTTTGGGCAGCACCTCCTTTGTATATTTTGATCAAAAACCACATATACATAACGATAATAAAGGCATCCCCAAGCGGAAGCTAGCTCTTCGCCAAACGGCGGATCACAATCACGCAAGACCATATATAAGTATACGACGCCCAATGGTGAAGATCAACACAAAGATAAAATAAAGCAGGACATCAAAACCACAAGTAGCAGAAAAAAAGCCCTCGCTCTAAGTCTCGCAACCACCATCTCACTAAGTCTCATTACTTATACAAATAATAATTTTGATTGATGGAGTTTACTAGATACAATATGAAATATAGATACAAGAGTGGGTACAATACAAATGTCCTACCTACCAATACAAAACACCCGAATGCAACTGTGTGCCTGCGAAGCCGCTACTGATCCAAGCGGTCAACCTGCAAGAACTGTGGCACAATGGGGGTGAGTTGCTAACTCGTGAGTAGAAAAATATCAACAGATAGAAATCAAATAAACAACGATTACTAGGTCAACTATATCATAAAGGTAATACTATGATATCTATGGTAACCGGGTCTGTATATGTGGCAACATGGTAGTCAATACCTATATGTATGCGGATATCATCCAACAATATAATCAAGGTATGTATTCATGTGGGTCTCGTCCACCCAAATAATCAATGTATGCATGCATGTGGATCTCGTCCACCCATATAATCAATGTCTGTATGCACGTAAATATATAAAAGAGTGTGCATGAAAGTATAAGGATATAAATCAACGGTATCCCTCACGACACATCAAAATCATGGAACCTGAATGCCTAGCATCGACACTCGAAAACATCATGAAAACTGTGCCTAGCATCTGCACGTAAATCCTCATATATCGGGCTCCGTCAGTCCGGATCGGCCTACGGGCTCCGTCAGTCCGGATCGGCCCATATCATCTCTCGACTCCGGTCGGTATCCTCCGGATATTCGCCGAGCCCAAATACTATCACCGATAGGTAGTAGTCCCTCTTCCAGACTCACTGTCTGTATACACAGCATCCTTTTCTTGCCCCGGGGTACCATACCGGGTCCACCATGTACCCGCAATCAGCCTCATCCGCCTCCTAGAATCGGGTATCATATGTCACACGTCTCAGAACCGAGAAAACGCATGGTGGACGCACTGAAATATCATATCAAGAGAAACCGGGTTTTTAAAACAACACATAATCTCTTTTAAAATGTCCACGGTTCTCAAATCCAGAAATCTCATGAAAACAGTATATCTCAATGCATAAAATCATAGAGCATGATGTATGCGACATATAATAGAAATGTAAGCATATCCGTATATCATGCAACATGGAACAGTGATATGACATATTAAGGGAAAACCGCTCTTTTAAATGATTCCAGTTTTTAAAATATAACATGCGGTTCCCAATTTCCCAATAAAACCAGTTATCTATGTAGGCACAATATGTATATGCGCAAGTATAGAGGTACCAATGTGTATATGCACCAATATGGGTATGCAATGTGTATATGCGCAAGTATGGATGTACCAATATATGTGTGTACCAATATGGATATACAAATGTGTATATGCGCAAGTATGGATGCATCAATGTATATGTGCACCAATATGGGTATACAAGTGGCATATATGCAAGCATGAGTGTACAATATTTATGTGCGCCAATATGGGTGTACAAGTGGTATATACGCAAGCATGAGTGTACAATATGTATGTGCGCCAATATGGGTGTACAATAGTATATACGCAAGCATGAGTGTACAATATGTATATGCGCCAATATGGGTGTACAATAATATATACGCAAGCATGAGTGTACAATATGTATGTGCGCCAATATGGGTGTACAATAGTATATACGCAAGCATGAGTGTACAATATGCATATCATGATGCAGCAACCCTACTGTGTAGTGACATGGCAATTATCGATGATGAAATGTGTGAGCCTACAAATCTGTGTGCGTGTAATATACACATCATTGATAATAGTGCAGGTGTACTAGCACAGGTATAAGCAATGCAATGAGAATAATATGAACGCAGTATAAGGTAAATCATATGCAAATGCTGACGGGTATACGTATCTAACATGACCGAGTCGGTGAATCAATCAATCGGCATCCAGCCACACAATGCCACTTATGGTATAATCCATCGTACGGCATCCTCTAGTCAAGGGTATGGATCATTCATAAAAGCAAACTCATCACGCACGAAAAAGATCATCGTACGGCGGCATTTAAAACATTAGGGATCCTATCAACCTTTACGACAATGAGGGGGGGTACGGACCTAACGTCACGTACGGCATATCACACATGTTCACAACATATATAAATGTAACTATATAACTATGTCCCAGGTCACATCCATAATGATCTCATATCAGGGGACTGACAAGGTATCAACCATCTCAATCGACTCGCATCCGTATACCAAAACATCGTCATATTATCATATCCGTTTTATATTCTTTCATCGCATTTATATCTCACATCAAGTCGAGTTTACATAACATTCTATCTCTACTAAAAGTATAAGTATCTAATCTAACATATACACCCGAACCATACAATCAAATTTTTAAAGAGCGGGCCGTAGTTTTTAAAATAGGGGTTACAGTGTTTTTTAAGGAAAAGATATCATTTGAAATTCCGTAACGTCCCTCAAGGTATCTGTTTAAAAGATGCATACGACTCTTCAGTTTAGAAATATGTATGGTTCGGATGACACATCTACGTCGAATATCTAGTCCTATAGTATCCTAAACAGAAATATCGTTAAACATCATCATCGCATATTAGCCGTATTATATCACTTCTAACTATCCAAAGTTTCTAATATGGTTTCACCAACTATCAGCTAACTCTAACCTTAGTTTCCAAATCTAGGATTTCTTAACCATAAGCTACAAATCAGTTTCCACCAAAACTTTGCGGGGGTGCTATACGCCATCCACATGACTTCCCCGGTAGATATAGATCAACTCACCATGGTCTTCGCTTGCCGAAATCGATGACGCCATGCTCCGTTGCGTCAGAATCCATGTGAAGGTACCTACAATAACAACACACATCGCAACGATATTAAAATCATGTTCTGAAATCCAAAAAGGCACGCGCCTTGCTCGTAGGTTAGAACCTATAGCATACGCGTACTAAATCAACCAAACAACCCTTGTTGTTGAGGTACGAACATCCCACCACCAAATACAAATCCAAATAACAAGAATTAGCATTTAAAAGCTCCCAGATTTTGACTCAGGTCAAATAAATCCAAGCAAACAAGTCTAGGGTGATGTATATTGTATATTTGAGCTACTGGACCGACCCCGACACCACACCCCACCAAGTGGCGGGCCACCTACCCTAAAAATCTGGCCTCCTCGGCCACCCTGGCTCCTATAGGCTTCGTTTTGTCATGGTGGTCTCCTATGGTCAAAAATAGGCCCTTAGTGTTGTTTGCTAAACACAGAAATCCCCCGGTTTGATCCAGATTTCCCTGCACACCCTAATTTCTCACAAAACCGACATGGATCAAATCCTAAATCCGTATTTTAGTTTCCCATACTCATTCCTAAAGTCTTAAACAGTCACTCAACAGCCACTCAAGCATCACCAATCCACAATTTCACTCAAATCCTCACTAGGGTTTCCCAAAGTTCACTAAACTTCACTTAATCACATCTAAACACATATGAATACTAAAGTGAATAAAAAACTATACAATTGGTGAAGGTATTACCACATATAGCACCCATGAATCCCTAAGATCATCAAAATCTGAATTTTCTAGGTCCAATGTGCTTCCCATGAGCCTGTACAAGTTTTTAATGAAATGGGTATGGGGTTTTGGTAGATATTTCATATAGGGGTCATGAGGATAGAGGATGGAGGGAGATGAGGAAAAAGAAGAAGAAGAAAATGGTGGAGGAAATAATGAGGCAACACCCTCTCTCCCTCTCAATTATTCTCACTTCTCTCTCTCTCACAAAAGTATACCTATCCTAATCATTATGTCCCCCTCTCACCTCAAGTCATCATTTCCTTTATTTTCTTTTTCTCACCAAAACATATAAACCCAAATAGAACAACACCATAAAATAACATGTAACATGTCATGTTGCACTTACCATGAAAAACTGTAGAAACACGGATTTGGTTTAATCGCGATTAGCAGTGCACTAATTGGGTTTTTATCAAAACTGCATATAATAAATTTTAAAAATGCCAAATCTTTTAAATATATTTTTAAATAAATAAATCATTTTAATTTCCATTTATTTCACAAATATTGGTATATATTTATACCCTTTTTCGAAAACCCCAATTTCGCAAATCGGGCAGTTTCCGGGAAGTATATTATTTTAATATTAAATTCCAAAAATAATATTTTATATTTTCTAAAATATTACAATCTTCCCCCCTTAAAGAAATTCGGTCCCCGAATTTAAATTTAAACCCCCAAATTCTAAACATTTCAATAATCGGCTCAAATCAACGGGACTCCGAAAACACGAAAGATACAGAAACAACACAGCGCGTCAAGTGCGCATGAAAACGAGTACAAAAATCTAAAACCAAACTCCGTCAAGCGTCACGCAAATCTTCGGATTGCACGCATATCCTCGGAGTTGCAATAGAGATACAGATCTCGAAATCCAATACTGAAATCCAATAAACACTAGTCAGATACTATAATATGTATATAGTACGCATCTTTGGAAAACTTTCAAGAACTGAATAAACTCATGCAAACATCTTTTCTAAATCTCCGCGTGAATGCGTAACTCACGGCGTAAGTGACGGACGCTCGTTTGTAAAATAATAATATATGTCCATATATGTTTTCCTAAATACACGTTCCGTCGTTTTCAAAATATCCCAAAAGGTTTTCCTTTATAAACGTTCGTGTCGCTCACGGACACGTAGGAAATAGTGAGACTATAGCTCTTTTTCAAACACCTCTTGGTAAACTTTTTAATGCATGCAAAGTACTCAGGTACTGTCCTGTTTGGCCACTAAATAATATGGTGCATATCATGAAAACAAGGTGCTCAAAAGCAGAATCAGTCTCAAAAGGCGTATTCAACAATCACATGCGTCTGGTGTGCACGGAAATCAAATCCGAATACAGATGCCACAATATGCATGAAATCCAAAACTACGTGCAATGGGTGTGCACGAAAGCATCTGTCCAATGCAACGTGTGTGTACGACAACAATATCAAGTGCATCTAGAGTGCATCCGGTGCAACTAATATGCATGAATGAAAATCCCAATTGAGTGCATCCGGTGTGCATAAAATCCAAAATCAAGTGCCTAATATGCGCAAAAATCTAACCAAAACGCGTCGGGTCCGTAAAAGCATATAATGCAGTAGCATGCACGAAAACAAACGGCAAGTACCAATGCACGCGAAAATACAAATCTGGTAAAACGAATACTCAAGGACATAAATCGGGTGCAACCAAGGTATGGAGTATTAATCCAGTGCGACAAACGCATAAATACCCGTCCGGTGCAACAAGTGCAAGAAATGCAAATCTAGTGCGACTAATGTACGAAATACGAATCTGGTGCTGCAAATGCACAAAAATATAAATCTGGTGCGACAATCGCACGAAATAAAAATCTAGTTCCGCAAATGCACGAAGCGCAAATCTGGTGCATCCAGTGCACGAAATACGAATACAGTGCATCCAGTGCACGAAGTGCACGAAATACGAATACAGTGCATCCATTGCACGAAATATGAATACAGTGCATCCAGTGCACGAAATACGAATACATAACGCAAATGCGTATAAAAGCAACACCGAGTGTACCCGGGTGTATAACTCAAAACCGTGTGCAACTACGTGCATAAAATCCGTATCAATGCACTGCAAGCACATGTGAGCTATACTGAGTGCAAAAATGACATCACCCGTATGAAATCCATGAAATCGTAAACATATGCTACGAAAGTATAAAATTGACATCAACCGCAATAGGTATGCATGAATCGCAAATCAACACAACGGTGTATATAAAATATATATCAAGTGCGGTAACTATGCGCAAAAATGTAAATACCCAGCAGGTGCAGCCATGGTGCACGAAATCAACATCATGAACATCAAAACTCAAATCCAAACGATATAAGCGTGATACTCGGATCACAAACGTAAATCGCAATAAATGATATTGAGGTACACCTCCTACAATGTCGAAAAATGTCGGTGCGCCCAAAACTGGCAGAACAAGAACATCCGCTTGCCTCCTGCTCACGGTCTGGCGTCCTATGTCTCTTGGTCATCGTTTTCTCTGCGGATTACCAATCTCGCAATTCATCGGCTCATCGGCCCAGTCAGATATGCTAACGGGGACGATTCCGTTCTGGCACTTCTCTGATCATCTCTTGACCAATCATCACGACCACTCGTAAAGCAGCACGTTATTGGCGTCGACCTCTGGTCCTCTGAATACACGTGACACAATTGATCCTGGGTGCAAATCTCATTGCAGCAGTGTCCTGGATGTAATTCTATGGTAGCGCCCCGGCCGTCGATCCGAGGCCAAAATGCGGAAACAAAAACTTTTCATAAACTTGAAACTAGCACTAACGCAGACTTTAATCCCAGATCGAACCATTAACATTGGACTAGTGATCTAAAGAGGGTTAGAAAAGATATACCGATCGATCCGTGTCCTTCGGTCTTTAGCCACCGTCTTTATCTCCTTGTGGCATCTCCGATCTCGCTCGATCTCCGGTCTCCTCGTCGGAAAGGGCACCACATCTATGAATCCTTTTACAGGATCCCTCTTCGAACCGAAGAAACTCGAACACGAAGTTTGCTAGCCGACGTGTCCAAGGTGAAGTAGAGAATGTGTGTGATAACTTTGTCTCTTGACACTCTAGGATTCTCAATACATGAGATGGTTAGAGTGGAGATAGAAGATGATGCCAATTGTGGAACTTGTGAGCAAGAAGAAGAAAGAAGGTGGAGAGCCTTTTGTTATTATGTTGAGATGAAGAAAAATGAGAGTGCTTCAATAATTTAAGAGCAACCCCAATCCTAACATAGCTGCCCTCTCTCTCTCCAAGTATCATATCAACATAATAATCAAACAAATAAATTGACATAGCATAAGAAAAGAGACCATGAGTCACTACCCATGTCCATGTCACATTAAATGCACATCATGATGAAATCCACTCCCAATTTCCACCATTTGTAAACATTAACCTAAATGTTTACCACAATAAAAAGAGAATGGCATCTACTAAAATAAACTCATGACGGATCACAAGGATACCCTTCATCTGTATATACATACCTGCATCCGCATTCCGACTGAATGCAAATGCGATGAAACTAAAGTAATCCAACAAATCTAATAGTAGGATCCGGCTTAAACCAAAGCCCACTAGTATGATCTGTCCGATCATGATCCGTGCACTACTGCACGTATATGATCGAACCCTGCCATAATATCATACGGCCTCTACAACGTTTCGCCCGAAACATGAGAAATTGTCTGTGGGGGACTCTAAAGACTCGTCAATACTTTGGCCGTGGATTTAACCACTAGCACGTCAGTGGTACTAGCTGTACATAACGGGCTGCCAGGTATTGACCAAAAGGGAGGTCGATGAGCAAACTCATCCTGACACCCTACTGAGCCTGTCAGTGACAATATCCGTACAGTCCGGTCCGTTCGTCTATGAGTATCGCATGTCGGGCCTAGGGGGTTATAAAAGTCAGACCCCCAAAAGCGGTACAAGTCATGTCGGAGTGTAGCCCAGAACACCCTGAGATACTACTGGAATACCTACCAGCAAATCTCCTGCCTTGGCCAAGGACTTCATGTAATGGCTCTCCTAGACAAAGCGCGATCTCACCCCCAATACTGAGAGAGACGAAACCCCTGCCGATCCGCTCACTGCCTCCATGTTGCTCGGGACTGTACCCAACTAAAACCTGTTTGCACGACTCCTTTGAGCAGTGATAGGGTAGTAATCAAAGCGGGGTGGGAACTCACAGGAGACAAATGACGATCTCAAGTCGATGAACTAACCTGTACATATGTCACCAGGGAACTGCTATCTGACGTCAGGTATAATACCAACTGGCATGTTCCCGGCGAGTCCTGTCCGGTATACTCATAACCAAATGAGCACCTGTATACATCTTAGGTGATCCAACTGACACCAATGGCTTGTGAGATCGGCCACCGCCCCTCGTTGGGGTCTCGACTATATACACTAGTCTACTAATGGAGTATTGATGCCCAGTCTCGAAACTCCCACGACTAGGAACCACTTTAAGGATGTGCTTATAGACTACCCAACTCTCACGAATATGATCGCCATCATACTGCAGGTAGTCAAGCAAGAATCCTAAGGGCTCTATCAACGTGCAATAGTGATCTGTAACATCACCTAAAGCATGTACACGATGATAAAGATAAACCAGATAGCATACTATCATCTTGAGTAAGACTGTCCTACCGGCATAGGTCCTCCCTCAATCATTGCAATCGCGTGCCTGCGATCCAATAATTGACTTTGAGGGCACTATATCCAACAATCTCCTACTTGCACTCAAGGATAATTATTGCGATGTCGCATACTTACAGCCCGTGTGATACCGAACAACGAACTCCTCTACTAATCACTTTCACAAAGCACGTTTGTAAAACTATTGCGTTCGAGGAATAGCCTTAATGAGTGGATCCGCCCTGTTGTTTCTTTCTATGTCTCTCTGTATCTCAAATTCGCGGAGAAAGCCATCTCCCGAAATAAGCAATACCTGTCTTAGAATATGTCTTGATATCTGATGGGACCTAGTTCATAAATGAACTCCAAATCCAAACTTTTTAGACTGTATCGTCAAATGAACCTAATCAGTATCCTGTGTCATGCTTTCCTCAGTATCCGCTTGGACCACCTGTCCAAACTACTGTCCCTCGTCAGAGGGAAAACTATAACTCTGACAGTTACTCTGTCATCCAGGTCACCTTGGAAGCCTGGAATGATAACCGTATCCCGAAGGAGGCTGTCGTTATTATATCCCTAGAACATCCACTTATGTTCTAAAACTGCCTCCGAATGTTTCTCCAGGATTGGATTAATATCTGAACTTATTGCAGCTAGTGCAAAAACAATATCTGGTGTGGTACTTGACATCTCATGATTGACTCAATTGCCTAAGCAAGTGATATGCCAATCATGCACATCCCTCTCCTCTTTAGTCTGTAAGACACCTTTAGAGAGGGTGACTCCATCACCTGCAGGTACACCACCATGCCAGGAGTCGTCTATTCTAAATACCTTTAGAATGCTGTCTAAGTACCCAGATTGGGATACTACCCAAATCCAGATCCAAAACCATAGATCTAGTAACCAGAATGTCTGATATAATATTCATATCCTATATGGAGAAACCACTGTATGACAACCAAAGTATAACCGATCATAGTATAGGAATATCACTTCCTACTCTGTGAATGTCATCCAAATACCAGGACATCACACCCTACTACCTTCTTAACAGATCCATCCCCTATTCTGATGAAGTCAAACCTATGACTATTATATCAGAAATAGATGATCTATCTCCGCTATATCTGCTTTAGTCTACAAATAGACACAAGCTACTTGTCCACTACGCTTCCGCTGCTCCCACTGACTATGACAACCCTCTAGCAGAGTCATATACACGTGCACTTCTAAAGCTAGTTTAGAACGACGTTATACTCATCCTCCTGCCGGATCTCATAGCCTAGAACAACAGTAGTGTCATGTCTGGGAAAATAAGAACCTCCCTGTCACCGTCTTTGAGCATACCGAAATACATCTCGAGTACCTGAGGTTACCCACCATATCTGCGGAGTGGCCAATGGAATGTCAAACCTGATTGAATCTTTAGGTTCTTATCAAATTTCCAGTAATCGTTTGTGGTTCTGGAATCACTTCCAGTTCTACCATACTCCCACTACTGTTTTCTGAAAAAATCCATTTTTATTAAAACTGTGGCGAGTCAAGAATAATATCACTATTGATCTTCCATATGGTAGAAAGTCAACCCTTTGCATAGCCCGGGTCAACCCACAAACAGCCATTACAGAAACGTGCCTTGAGTTATCCAGAGTCTGGTTTTAAGCATAAGCCAGACAACTCCATATACCTTAACATCGTTAAGATATGATCCATTCTATATCTAATATAGAAACAGAGGCACTGATTTAATTGGAACCAGATTCAAATCATGCAGCTGTCTCCAATGCATGTCAACTAAATGGAAGGAGGCCGATCAGCATTACTCAACTTAGGAATGCATCCAGATATGAGTAACGTGAAAGAGAAACAAGTTTCTCAAAACCATTACTATCAACTGCATACCGAATACAAGTATTTACATCTTCGATCACCTTGAAGAATCCTGATACTTGCAACACCTGGTTCTCTACTTTATTCTTATACCTATAACTTCTCAAAACTTAGACCTTGCATTTGTACAAAACACTTGTCTAAAAACTAGAGAAGTCACAAGTAAAAAGAATATAGTACGAGGACCAACCCCTCTGTCCTAATGGACACTGGACTATATACAATACTTTGTATAAGTCCCCTGAGTTGAATAACTCAAACCCTGTGCGTCGTAGGTTGAAAACTGTACTATGGTTATGAAGAATTACACCGCTGTGGAATGCTCTTTACCTAACCATCAACTAATATAGGTAAATATCATGGACATAATTTCTAAAAGTTATATCTCACTTTATAAAAATAAACGTACAGATATATCAATTTGAAATTGGTGCATAACAATGGATATTCAAAACCAAATATTTGCCGTCCGGCAAACACCTAGGCGATTTCCTCAAATATCACCAATTACAACGAATCCCGATATAATGAGAATGAACCTAATTCCCAATAACTTACTCCCACTCATCATCTGTAAAACCATATAGATGTGAGAATTATACCTGGTAAATACATACGCTGGAGTAAGTGCTAATTGGGAAATCAGTTTTCTTTTAACAACGCATAGTGAAACCGAAACATGAAAATGTTTCGAAAGGGTATCCGGGTATTCCTAGTAATGCCTCTTCCATTATCAGATTCATAACTGTAACCGTATATTTCTTTGCCATCTCTCCAAATCCCTTTATATGTCTTTAGTCATTACCTTCTGTATACCACCTTTAGGCCAAATGGTTTTCTTCCTTCCCTACCGTTCGGCACCAGCCTATGGTTTGGAAGAAGACTATCCAATAAGTATAATGGGTGTACTCCCCTAATCCTAGGAGCACTCGCAGTGCGAGAGAAGGTAAAGATAAAAGACAACTGAATAAACCTTATTCCTATTTCTCCTGAACCAGAATCCATCCCCAAACTGGAACAAGTTCCTTCGAGTTCGTATATAACCATACGATGGATTATCCAAATAACTGTGGATCTTCGTAGTGATACAGGGTGTTCTAGAGAAATACAAAGGTGAAGTAGGAGTGGCGATGAAATACTTGGTTTGGTCGTGAATAGCAGTCGCAATTTACTTTGCCCTCTTTCTAATCCCTTTATTTGTCTTTACTTATTACCTTCTGTACACCTCTCTTAGGCTAATCGGTTTTCTTCATTCCCTACCTTTCGGCATCTGCCTATGGTTTGGAAGAAGACTATCCAATTAGCGTAATGGGTTTACCCTTTCCTAATCCTAGGAGCTCTCGCAACCCGAGAGAAGGTAAAGTTGAAAAGACAACTGAATAGTCCTATTCATTTTCTCCAGAATCGGAACCATCCTCGAATCTGGAACAAGTTCCTTCGAGTTTGTATATAACCATACGATGGTTTTATCCAATGGAAGTGGATGTTCGTAGTAATATGGGGTGTTCTGGAGAAAAGGGTAAAAGTAGGAGTGGCAATGAGGTATGCAACTCTGACAATCCAAAAGCCAGTGTTTTAAGAAGGTTCGGTTAACTTGGTCACTGAGTCATAGTCTAGGGTCGGGTCATGGTCGCTGCCAAAAAGAGAGAGAAAAGAAACACTCTGCATGCACTCTAACCAAGATCAGAATGGTTATCAATTTATGTAATCGGGAAACCTCCCACTGTAACCTCAAATTCTCCTCCAAACCTGAAAGAAGAATTAGTCGGGATCACCCGAGGAGTAAACCGACTCATCAGTAGGAATCGGGATCCAACTATCATCGCATGATAACGTGAAGGAATCTACTCACGTTATCACACTCCAGAAGGTATGCGCATGCCTGGCAAGTTTCAGTTTCTTTAGAAACTCCCGAAGTGATTTTTACCCCTAGGACCCAAGTGACCTTGACTGAGCCAACATATCAAAGGATCCTAGCCAAGTTCAACCCGTCATTATCTTGATTGCATTAGACCCACCCGTACGAGTCCTTGACTGAGCCAAAATGACCGTACGACTGTCCTAACCAATCACATATCCATAAGACAGAAAAGCATTACAGAGCTACCGCACACTACGCCTCGGCTGAGCACGACATACGTAGCACGAATACTAAGCAATACTAATCTGAAATGACAGAGGGCTACGGTTGGTTTTTGGCGAAAAACCTTTAACGTAATGAACTTGATATCGTTGAAGGAACCGGATAGCTTTTTATAAATATAGTGGCGAAAACCTTTGCTAAAGAGATCACTCCCGGTGAAGGGATCTCGGCTCTTTCCCCATAGAATGAGGTGCAGGATATTCCAACTGAATATCGCGAAGCAAAGCAAAAGTAATCGACTATAGTGAAGTTATTACCCTGACGCAAAGTTCTGCCCAAGGGGTCACTCCCGGTGAAGGGATCTCGGCCCTTGCCTCGTTGACTGAGATGCTGGATATTCATAACCGAATACCACTGTGCAAAACAAAAGAGAACGTCCTTGTAATAACAGCTTTTTGAAAATTGTTCCAACAACATCAAACATGTTTGTTTATCTTGCATTGATCTGAATCAATGCAGTCCCATCAATTGATCACACCAATAAAAAACGAAAATACGATGTACGTATATGCCATCCGCATTCGCCACTGGGTCCCGTCATCACCCGTTAAGTTACTTAACTAATGACAGAGCGGGGACTAGACTAGCGCTGATGTAAAATATATACAACATCTACTACTATATATATCAATATATAATAATCGCTCCAGGCGTGACAAATGCAACATCACAGAAATGTAATAAGTATCACAGAACAATACAGATAATCTGGGATCCCCGGGTTTCCTTTGAGCCGCAACTGAAACCCGACGTTCCCCTGGTCGTATGGATAGCCTGTGCAATGAAATCCTAGACCCCTACGGGTGCGGCAAGTTACGCACCAAAACCTGAAGCGAGGCAGCCCCATTCAACAAAGTGAATGGACCACCCAGCACTTTACGGAATCCGGTAACTTGAGCACCCCTCCTTGGGTCAACCTATACCCCCTACGAGTGCGGCGAATAGCCCGCCATTTCTAGAGTGAAGCCCCCTCCGTCTCAAAGCCATGAGATGCTGGCCCGTTGCCTTCCAGAACCTAGCTATCCGTGCACCCCACCGTGGGATAATCCTAGTACAGAAAATAAAAATATATACAACGGGTACATCGACCTCAACCCGGTCGTGCCCCAAAAGAATAATATACAAACAGGCAGTGACGGCAGTCCACATGTCGGATGCTCGCCCCGCAATATCAAATGTACAAATATAACCAAACTGTACTACCATTGCATCCAGGCTATCCACCACGACAAATCCGCAACATCACAGCACAACACAGAACATCAACGTGAATATCACGTTCGCAAATCCGTCTAAAAGGGCTATAGCGATTAAACAAGATTTATCGATCGAATGACATTCACGGTCACAGATATAATGTAATGCACTATAAACTTTAAACAATATTATAAAATAACGAATCTGAAATAACCCCCCGAATAGCCAGGAAAAACTGATAAAGCCATATCTAAATTGGGCCGAACAAACAATACCACTGCACCAACTTCCCAGAGACCAGACAAAAGCCTAAATACGAAGCCCAAGCACCTTACCTGGGCTGGCCTGGCCAGAAATTCTTGCTTAGTGGCCGGTTTTCTCCTGATGGGTGAGCCTCGTTTTTGGGCAGTGGTCATATGGTCTCATGTGTGGTCTTCTGCACTTGTTTAAAAAATTTTCTGAACACTTTTTAAAAACAACAGAGACCAGAACTGCAGCGGGACTGTCCGGGTTTTGTTTTGGTTTCGATACATTAACATTGTTTAAAACGAGCTTGCTAAGATTAATGGCGTGGCTCTGATACCATGTAAGTCTACGGTAGCGCCCCGGTCATCGATCCGAGGCCAAAATGCGGAAACAAAAACTTTTCATAAACTTGAAACTGGCGTTAACGCAGACTTTAATCCCGGATCGAACCATTAACATTAGACCAGCGATCTAATGAGGGTTAGAAAAGCTATACCGATCGATCCGTGTCCTTCGGTCTTTAGCTCCTTGCGGCATCTCCGATCTCGCTCGATCTCCGGTCTTCTCGTCAGAAAGGGCGCCACATCTATGAATCCTTTAACGAGCTCCCGCTTTGATCCGAAGCAACTCAGACACGAAGTTTGCTGGCCGACGTGTCCAAGGTGAAGTAGAGAATGTGTGTGATAACTTTGTCTCTTGACACTCTAGGATTCTCAACACATGAGATGGTTAGAGTGGAAGTAGAAGATGATGCCAATGGTGGAACTTGTGAGCAAGAAGAAGAAAGAAAGTGGAGAGCCTTTTGTTATTATGTTGAGATGAAGAAAAATGAGAGTGCTTCAATAAATCAAGAGCAACCCCAAGCCTAACATAGCTGCCCTCTCTCTCTCCAAGCATCATATCAACATAATAATCAATCAAATAAATTGACATAGCACAAGAAAAGAGACCATGAGTCACTACCCATGTCCATGTCACATTAAATGCACCTCATAATGAAATCCACTCACAATTTCCACCATTTGTAAACATTAACCTAAATGTTTACCACAATAAAAAAAGAATGGCATCTACTAAAGTAAACTCGTAACGGATCACAATGATACCCCTCACCTGTATATACATACCTGCATCCGCATTCCGACTGAATGCAAATGCGATGAGACTAAAGTAATCCAACAAATCTAATACTAGGATCCGGCTTAAACCAAAGCCCACTAGTATAATCCGTCCGATCATGATCCGTGCACTACTGCACGAATATGATTGAACCCTGCCATAATATCATACGGCCTCTACAACGTTTCGCCCGAAACATGAGAAACTGTCTGTGGGGGACTCTAAAGACTCGTCAATACTTTGGCTGTGAATTTAACAACTAGCACGTCAGTGGTACTAGCTGTACGTAACGGGCTACCAGGAATTGACCAAAAGGGAGGTCGATGAGCGAACTCATCCTGACACCCTACTGAGCCTGTCAGTGACAATATCCGTACAGTCCGGTGCGTTCGTCTATGAGTATCGCATGTCGTGCCTAGGGGGTTGGTAAAAGTCAGACCCCCAAAAGCGGTACAAGTCGTGTCGGAGTGTAGCCCAGAACATCCTGAGATACCACTGGAATACCTACCAGTAAATCTCCTGCCTTGGCCAAAGACTTCGTGTAATAGCTCTCCTAGACACAGCGTGATCTCACCCCCAATACCGGGAGAGACGAAACCCCTGCCTATCTGCTCACTGCTTCCATATAGCTCGGGACTGTACCTAACTAAAACCTGTTTGCACAACTCCTTTGAGCCATGGTAGGGTAGTAATCAAAGCACAATGGGAACTCACACGAGATAAATGACGATCTCAGATTGATGAACTAACCTGTACACATGTCACCAGGGAACTGCTATCTGACGTCAGGTATAATACCAACTAGCATGTTCCCGGCGAGTCCTGTCCGGTGTACTCATAACCCAATAAGCACCTGTATACATCTTAGGTGATCCAACTGACACCAATGGCTTATGAGACCGGCCACCGCCCCTCGTCAGGGTCTCGACTGTATACACTAGTCTACTAATGGAGTATCGATGCCCAGTCTCGAAACTCCTACGACTAGGGACCAATTTAAGGATGTGCTTATAGACTACCCAACTCTTACGTATATGATCGCCATCATACTACTGGTAGTCAAGCAAGAATCCTAAGAGCTCTATCAACGTGCAATAGTGATCTGTAACATCACCTAAAGCATATACACGATGATAATGATAAACCAGATAGCATACTATCATCTTGAGTAAGACTGTCCTACCGGCATAGGTCATCCCTCAATCATTGCAATCGCGTGCCTGCGACCCAATAATTGACTTTGAGGGCACTATATCCAACACTAGAAGGAATCCTGCTCAAGATCTCTTTCGATCTTGCCTATGCCGAACTGTACGGGGGCTGGTACTCTTACATAATCCTTTCGCGTTTTTCGGACATCTGCGTTCTCAGCACACATTTCCTCAGAAACTGGCTGTATATCAACGCCTCTGTACACATCAGATCTCTAATCTCGATGGGGAGTAGCAACACCTCATCAGCATCGCGCATGAGCCTCTGGCTCCACTCGTCTTTATCATCGTCCGCTTCGACGTCACGTCTTGCTGTCTGCGTACTACTACTGTCCTCGGCCACGGTCAATCCGAAGTCTCTTATACAGACTCGAAATCACGAACTCGGTATCTTCATCACTCTGTAGAAGATCACTAGCCGAACATGTCCTCGGGAACTCGTTCCAACCATCGGAGGAATACTCAATACTTGTCTGTTCTCGATCAACTCACAGCGCAACTGGGTGAGGTCCTCTATCCGAAGCTGGTCAGCTTACTGGTCTCTTATCACATGATATCTAGACGACGTCAACTTTTTGATCGAGTCATCTAGGTCCCAAAATTTGCCGTAAGCTCAACCTTTGAGCGCAGTCTAAAAATATCCGGTACATACCACAGTACCTCTGGACCAGCCGTAGATGGGAAAACCCAAGCCTCACTGTTGGCACCGCTAAACTGCTGCAAACCCTAAGGTTAAAATGCGGTTCCATGGTCATCATGTCGAGTTAGGGTTTCATTCTTCTAGAGGGTCCATAGAATTACCTGCATGTTCTTCCGAACATTTTAAACTTGGGAAAAATTGGTTTCTGACACTCGCTCAAACTTTTTAACTTCGCCTAGGCAACATGCGAATACCCTTTGTCCGCACGCTAAACAATTCCTCAATCCTCCAGGAAAGGCGATACATCGACGGTCATCTCTGGATCGGTCAGCTCTAGATCTGAGTAAGACTTTCCACACTGGAAATCTTCAACTCAACTGGGGCTGCGTCGGCGCATCAATCTGACAAATCACCATCGTCTCTCAACTCGGGGTAGACTAGCTATCATCTGTCGTACTTCTTCTTGGAAGATCCGGCAATCTCTGCTCGTAAACTCTGGAAGCGTCATCCAATCAATCTCAGCAACAGCTGGGTCATCTGTCTGCAAGGTAGGCGACATCACAATCTCTGAGGTACGATGTACATCAACAGTTCTCTCGCAACTGGCAGCTCCAACAATGCCCCGATCATCCGATGTAAAACCAAGCACTCGCCTCCATAAAAGGTCACAACATAACACTACATCGAGACGTTCCCATGTCACCAGAAAACACAATGGTCGGCCCTCGTACTAGACGAGCTCGCCCTGACCGAAACACCAGCAGCAGCTCAATCTGCGCTCAACCATGGTGACAGGAACCTCAATCGAGTATCGATGAAAACAGATCAACAGCATGAGAGGAAACGACAGATCCAGAATGGATACATGATCATAAAAAGGAACAGCATCAATGGGAGTATGATCATGGAAACAAATAGAATCAAGGATCTCAAATGGACGTATAATCATGGATACGTAGAGAATCACTGGTCTCAAAATATATACATCCTAAGGTTTCTTAAGTGGAGTATCGTATCGTAAATATGTCGTGGAACATACGTACGGTACGTCACTCTACTCAAGCTACCTACTCCATCAATCAGGGTCAGCCTATGAAACGAAAGTTCGGGTCTAATACCCCCCCCGTTCAAGTCTTAGTTCCGTAAGGTCAAGCCTAGGTTCCAAAATACATACCCGCCCTAGACTCGGCATAGTCAAACACAGACTCAAACCAAGTTTAAACCTAGCGCTCTGATACCAACTTTGTCACGACCCGAAATATTAGCTCGTGACCAGCACCTGAATCACGCAACGTCTAAAGGCGTAACGGAATTCAAGTAAGCTGAAACCCAGAAATCTAAACCATTTTAAGAAAATAAAGAAGGTGAAGTTTTGAAATAAAGGTATAATGAAATCAAGTTTTCTAAATGCATAGAAAAGGAACGTAAAAATGCAAGTGAAATTTTCTAGTTTAAAAACGTATTTCGTCTTTTTAAAAATTTTGGGCAGCGTCTCCTTTGTATATTTTGATCCAAAACCACATATACATAACGATAATAAAGGCATCCCCAAGCGGGAGGTAGCTCTTCGCCAAACGGCGGATCACAACCACGCAAGACAATATATAAGTAGACGACGCCCAACGGCGAAGATCACTACAAAGATAAAATAAAGAAGGACATCAAAACCACAAGTAGTAGAAAAAAAACCCTCGCTCTAATTCTCGCAACCACCATCTCACTAAGTCTCATTACTTATACAAATACTAATTTTGATTGATGGAGTTTACTAGATACAATATGAAATATAGATACAAGAGTGAGTACGATACAAATGTCCCACCTACCAATGCAAAACATCCGAATGCAACTGTATGCCAGCGAAGCCGCTACTGATCCAAGCGGTCAACCTGCAAGAACTGTAGCACAACTGGGGTGAGTTGCCAACTCGTGAGTAGAAAAATATCAACAGATAAAAATCGAATAAACAACGATTACTAGGTCAACTATATCATAAAGGTAATACTATGATATCTAGGGTGACCGGGTCTGTATATTTGCCAACAAGGTAGTCAATACCTATATACATGCAGATATCATCCGACAATATAATCAACGTATGTATGCATGTGGATCTCGTCCACCCATATAATCAATGTCTGTATGAACGTAAATATCATAAAAGAGTGTGCATGAAAATATGAGGATATAAATCAACGGTGTCCTTCACGACATATCAAAATCATGGAACCTGAGTGTCTAGCATCGACAGTCGAAAACATCATGAAAACCGTGCCCAACATCGGCACGTAAATCCTCATATATCGGGCTCCGTCAGTCCGGATCGGCCCACGGGCTCCGTCAGTCCGGATCGGCCCATATCATCTCTCGACTCCTGTCGGTATCCTCTGGATATCCACCGAGCCCAAATACTATCACCGGTAGGTAGTAGTCTCTCTGCCAGACTCACCGTCTGTATACACAGCATCCCTTTCATGTCTCAGGGTACCATACCGAGTCCACCATGTTAGTTATATGTATGCCCTAGAGGCCATTAGTGTACATAGGATATATATTGTAGTGGATGCTGGGACATATATAGGGAGGACTTTCTTGCTCGACATGATAGTATGCTATCTGGTTGCTCTTTATCTTAACGTGTATACTGATTGTCTCTCTGTTACATGTTGGTAAAGCCCTTAGGATGTGTACTTGACTACCTGGACTATGATGTGGATCATACTAGTGGGGACATGGTAGTCCATAAGTACATCCTTCAAGGTCCCTAGTCATGGGTGTATCGAGACGGGGCATCGATATACCAGAGTAGACTAGCGAATACCTTCTCGACCCATACAGATGGGCGATAGATGATCCCATATCCATTGGTGTTTGACATCAGAGATCATATACGGGTGCTCAGTGGAGACTGGGTACACTGGACGGACTCGCCGAGAACTCCCAGATGGTATTATACCTTACGTCAGATGGCAGTTCTCTGGTGACACTGGTACAGAGTAGTCTGTTGACCCGAGATCATCATAGAGTCTTGTGTGATTCCCACCGTGCTTTGATTTCCACCTTACCATGTCCAAGAGGGCGTGCAAAACGGTGGCTTTTGGGTACAGTCCCGAATCACATGGAGGCAATGAGCGATAGGAGGGGATTCGTCTCTCCTGGTATAGGGAGTTGATGTTGCGCTTTGTTCGATTGGCTATAACCGGAAATCCCTGGCCAGGGTTGCTGAGATTTACTGGTAAGTGTTACCAGTAGTTTCTCGAACTGTTATAGACCTCAAATCGACACGACTTATCGAGCTACTAGGGTCTGACGTTTACCACCCCTAGGCGAGATATGCGACATATCAGACGATCAGACCGGACTGTGCGGTAAGTGTTACTGGTTGGATTCACAGGAGTGTGAGCGGGCTTGCTCGTCGATCTTCTGATCGCTCAATACCCGGGTGGCCGTTACGTTTAGCAGACTGCTTGCGGCTTGTGGGTGTTTGATATGATCATCACCTGCTGCCGGCGTATTGACGAGTCTTTAGAGTCCTAGACAGAGGTTTCCTGGCTCAAGCAAAACGAAATAGGAGTGCATATGAGATATGTGCGGGACCGAGAATTATACCAGCATGTGATACTGTATTCTATTCTCGCAATTTGTATCATTGGTCGGTTCTATGTGATATAGCCGGGTTACCGAATCAAGTGTTGATTCGATACATTGATACGCTTGATATTAGTCGGTTATATGCGATATGACCGGATCGTTAAATCAAGTGTTGATTTAATGATTTAATGTATAATTATATATTTGATATATTAATTTACATTAACTAGTATTTGTTCACTTAAGATGGATTTTCTCACTTGATGTGCACATTGTATATATGATATAGTTTTGTGCACTAGTTTGTATCATGTTTGATGATACATGCAAACTTAGGTGTATGTTTGATTAAACCATGGTTAGTTAATGGTTAGGGTTTCATTTGCTTTATTTATTTATTTATTTATTTCATTTTGGCTTAAGATAAAATGGTGGCTTTCTTTGGATTTTGTTGAAGCTTCATGAAGCTTTGAAAAAGCTTTAACCATTTTGTTTTATTCCTTAAACCTAACCATTAAACCTAACCCTAGTTTATTCTCTACACTTGACCATGGTTGAGATATGATAAGAATCACTTTATTTTCTATTTTCCAATAATTCTTATCATATCATCTTCTTCTTCTTCTTCGTCTTCAAGAAGAAAGAAGCTGCTAGCTTCAATGGTGATTTGAGAAAAAGAGTGAGAAATCCAATTATAAAGTGAACCAACTTCCTATTTCTTCATTCACTACCACTTGCCATGTAGTATAGGGTGTTTTCTTCACAAGTTTCATGGCTTGGTGAAGTTGGAGCTTGGTCTTGTGTTGCCTCGACGTAGATCATCTTCGGCATCGAAGTCGATGACCTAGCCCGCCCATTTCTCCGATGAAGCCGACACTAGAGCCCGGGATCCGATGATCGCAGCGAGGGGACATCATCACGGAGCTATGGAGGTGGAGGACCGGATCTACAAAGGTTGTATTTCCGTTCACTTTTTAGTTAAGTTGTTAACTAGTTATCGTTTTCGCCTTAAACTTTAGTCAACGATCCGTATTAGGGCTTCTCGGCACTTGTAAAATTTGAATTTGGCATGGTTGATGCCTTGTGAGACCTCCTTAGTGTGCCTAGGAACCCTACAGTGGTATCAGAGCCTAGCTAGAGCCTTAGGCGATGTGTAGACGATGTTAGAAACCCGATCGAACCCGAAACCCTAATCCAAGACCACTCTCTGTCCAATTTTTGAAAATGTGGATTTTTCCATATTAAAAATATTCAGAAAATTAAGCAGGGTTTTATTGGAATTACTGTGAATTTCGTGGACCTAACTCGATTAAACCGCCGCGGAACCGCGGCAGGAGCCTGCCTTGTGCGGCGGTTCCGCGGCCGTACGGTTGGTTCTTCCAATAAAATTTGCACAGTAATTCCTATATTTTAGTGCTGTATTTTCTGGGATATTTTAACTTTTACTCAAGAGTTGAGTTTTCTGGGATGTATTGGGGACTCGGTGTTTCGACCGGAAAGTTTAACTTCGTCTGTGAATTTTCCGGATAATTATTGAATATGTTAAAAAGTTCGACCGGATATGAATACCCACTTTTTCCCCTGTCGGGAAATTTCCAAGTGTTGGATCTTTCCGTGGTTTAATAACGTTCTAAGTAGTGCAAGTAACGCGATGGTCCCTCTAGAAGACAACAAACTTTAACTCGATTATGTGACCGTCTTGAACTGCCCTTTGAACCTTAGGGTTTGGGGCAGTATGGCATGCCACATGTCAGGCGTTGGCTTGACCCTTCTACGGCTGGACCGTTGGTACTGAGGCATGAACTGGATGTTTTTAAACTTGTTTCATGTGTTGAGCTGTTTCGGGAAAAATTGGGTGTTTGACTGTTCGATCGGAAAATTTAACATTTTCTGTTTATCTGGAATGGGATACAATACTTGGAATCCACAAGTAGTTATGAGATAACTGAATGGATGTTATAAACATAGCACTTTAGTCTCAATTGATCGGTTGCCACGGAATTTTGATGTGATCAAAAGTCCGTCGCAATCACGTAGCGTACGCGGATACTCGCCGGTAAACTTAATAGACAGCCACGCCCCATAGCCCCGACCAAGTGACTATAGGAGAACCCCGTCGCCGAAAGCATCCGTTCGGGTGCTCGCGGGAGCGGTGTTCCGCCTTAGTGCACTTCGTCGACGGCATCGGGGGTGCGGCCATCTACTAAAGTTTGCGACGAGCATTCGATCAGGATGTCGGGAATCTTGTTGAATTGCCCGACTTGATATTGAAAAGTGTTTTCGATAGTGAGACTAAAATGTTGGGTTTATAATTGTTAGGCATGCGATGTCTAAGTAATTCATTTGATTAGGCATGCGGTGTCTAAAGAGTTTGCGGATTCCAACTGTTGTAGTTTTACACTTTCTTTTCTGCGACCGTAAGTGTAATATGTGATATCGCCGGTTTCGTTGCTATATGTCAACGACAATTGGGATACGCATGTTTACTTACGTTGATGACATATGATGTTATGTGTTGCTGGATATGTGATATTGGATCGTCGTGTTTGAATAGCCGGGTTTTTTTTATGTGAGATGAGTGTTTTTCATTTTCATTCATGTAAATCTTGTATGTAATATTCTTTTATTGGGCCACTTCCAGGTTGCGGAAGTTGTCACCGTTGATGTATATTATTTACTTTTCCGCACTAGGATAGACCCAAGGAGGAGGGCACAAGTAACCGGGTTCTGGAGTCCAGTGGGAGACCAACTCGCGGAGTCGAGTCCGGGTCTCCTAACTCTAGAATTGGTAGGGTTGCTTGCCGCTCTCGTAGGGGTCTAGGGGTGTGGGTTTGGCTATTCATCGCGACCGTGGAATCCGTGTTTTATACTGGCTCGTATTGAAAGCACGGACGTCCTAATATATCCAATATTTCATATGTTTCTTCTGCTGCGATATCTGTGATGTGATCATGTGATGTTCTGTGATAGGTACAGTATATAGTATATATGATATATTATATAGACGTTACTTATGTTTTACACCCGCACTAGCCCTGCCCCGCTCTGCCATTAGTTACCTAACCTAACGGTGCACGAGGGGACATCGAGACGAATGCGGATGGCATAACTGTACGTCGTATTTATCTGTGATGTTTAGGTGTTTAAATGATGGGACTTCATTAATATGATTAATGAAAGTAAAAGAAACCTAAAGATGTTGTAGAATCGAATTTCAAAATAAAACAGGTAGCTACAGTTCTTGCTTTGCCCAGCGGTATATATGATATATCCTGCACATTATTCGATGAGGAAAGGGCCGACGATCCCTTCACCGGGAGTGACCCCTTTAGCAATAACTGGCAGATGCTACACCCCTCGGTTTGTCTTTTGATTGCTTCTATAGTTTCTGCTTTGCACAGTGATATATATGATATATCCCGCACCTTATTCGATGAGGAAAGGGCCGACGATCCCTTCACCGGGAGTGACCTCTTTAGCAAAACTAGAAAAGCCTCAAAAACACTCCATTTCAAAAATCAT
The DNA here is from genome assembly GCA_030015575.1 of Agapanthus africanus. Lineage (NCBI taxonomy): Eukaryota > Viridiplantae > Streptophyta > Magnoliopsida > Asparagales > Amaryllidaceae > Agapanthus > Agapanthus africanus. Next base: position 111,929,046 of record CM057340.1, on the reverse strand, counting down.
TTGATTCTACAACGATATCAAGTTCATTACGCAATAGGTTTTCAGAAAAACCTGTCGTAGCCCTCCGTCATTTCAGATAAGTACTAGTTAGTATTCGTGTTAAGTTTGTTGACTATGTTAAGGCGTAGTGTGCGGTAGCTAATTAAAGCTTATCTGCATAAGCATATGATGCGATTGGATTAGGATAGTCGTGCGACTTTGTTGACTATGTTAAGGGTCGTGCGGGTGGGTTTAATTCAATCGGGAAATGACGGGTTGAACTTGACTAGCACTTATGATTTGTTGACTATGTTAAGGTCATATAGCTGCTAGGGGCAAAATATTATCGGGAATTTCAAGTGTTGAAATTTGCAATGAGATTGCATACCTTCTATGAGATAGTTGGATTCCGATACCCGCTGCGAGTAAGAGTTACTCCTGGGAGAGTTTTACACATTACAATTAGCCGATCAAGTAGGTGTCTAGAAAGGTGTTAACGAGGTTACGCCTCTGGGAAAATGAGGTTTACATTAATTAGGTTCGTGCGAAAGCATGGGGGACCTCCCTCAAAGTACCGACACTGGCCTGGCTGAAAGATTGGCGAACTTGTAGTGTGTAATTAATCCCGGCTAGTCTTTCCTTTTAGGGTTTGAAGGAAGATTTGATAAAAACAGTGGGAGCCATCCTGATTAGATAAAATAATAACCAATCTATTCTTGTAAGAGCGCACGCTGAGTGTTTTCTTCTCTCTCTCTCCAGGTAGCGACCATATCACGCCTTAATCAAGATAATAATACGGAATATTGACCGAACCCGCTTGTTACACTGGGCTGGGGAACGTTGGTACCGCTCCAACTTATAATTGTTATAAGACAGAGAAGGAAATTCGGGATTACCAGAATTCCCATGCCGCCCAAACGAAGAAAGTGCATACTGATGCATCATCTTCGGGTGTGTTCATTATACAGAACTGTTTCTCAGTATTCTTTACGTCCTAGATATGAGATACCGGATCAGGATCCCAGATATGTAATCTGTTACATAGGGCTACAGAAAGGTAGAAAACTGAGAACGGGTGATAAGTTTCATGAGACAGAAAACGGGGCAAGTGTTGTAGCTAAGTCTGTTGGTCACTGTCACCCTGTATTAAGAATACATTGATTATGAACAAATGTTATTAGATACCGAACCTGATATACAAAATCATATCAGTCTCTTTATCAGTAAAGAAATGATAAAATTTTGTATTGTTGGATAATGTTTTGAACATTTCCTATATCAAAAGTTGATCGGTTCAGGCACGTTATCTAAAAGCATTAATGTTCTAAATCAAACTACAGTTCCTAGTATACAGAAGACACACAAGAGGAAGAGTTCAGAAATGAACGAATCCTTCTTGAGGCATTGTAGACTAGGTCATATCAATGCGACCCGACTAGCTGAAGTTACATGTAGATGCATATTTAAATTAGTTTGAATTTACAACTTGTGAAACTTGCCAGTCATATCACAAAGATAAGATGACCACAGCCTTGTTTATTGAAAACATAGAAAGAGTTAGTAAACTCTTGGGACTAATACATGATGATGTATGTAAGGTCCCCTGTCTACACATGCCAGGACCGGTTCTTTGTACTTCATTACATTCTCTGATAATTTGTCTAGATTCAGACATATGTTCCTGTTGAAACACATGTCCGAACCTTTTGAGATATTCACAGAATATAAGTTAGAAGTAGAGAACCAATACGGGTATAAGTATTATGTCCTTTGATGCGATCAGGGAGGAGAATACTTGAGCACGGAATTCTTGGACTTTTCTAAAGGAGAATGAGATTCTCTCTCAGCATTACTCCTCCGTATACACCACAGCACGTCGGTGTATCACGGCAGAGCAATCACACCCTATATGATAAGGTGTGCTCTATGATAAGTACTACTGAGTTACCTATTTCCTTTTGGGAGTTATGCGCTTGAGAAGCTGCATACCTATTGAATAGGGTTTCAATCAAATCAATTGCCTACCACTTCATATGTGATATGGAAAGGGAAGAGTCCATATCTTAAGCTTGTTAAGATTTGGGTTGTCCGGCCTATGTCAAAAGCAAAATCCGGACAAGATCAAGGCAAGGTCAGTTATGTAGAATTGGAAATGTTCCAGCTATACAAACTGCAGCTGATGATTTGATAGAACCAAAGGATTCAGTAGATTCGAACGGACCTCAGCCTCTCCGCCGATCTAGTAGGGTTCCTCACCCACCTGAGAGTTACTTCAGTTTCTCTATGACAGTGGGACCAAGGATTGCATCATGAGATGATGACCCAACTAGTTTCGAGCAGGCCATCAGGAATGGGACTCTGTAAGAATGACTGGATGCTTAGCGATCTGAGATGGAATCCTTATACACCAACAAGTATGGACTTTGGTTGCTATATCTGATGGGTTGAATCCCCATCAGGAGCAAGTATATCTTGAGAAGATTACTTGGTGTACATGGAAAAGTTAAGACTTTCAAAGCTAGACTTGTTAAAGGTTTGCATCATTGACCAGCTATCGATCATGATGAAACTTTTTCTAGGGAGCTATGCTTAAGTCCATCCAGATCCTACTTGCCACGGCTATATACCATGACTACAATATCTCGCGGTTGGGTGTCATGACTGCTTTTCTAAATGATGTTTTAGAAGAGAAAGTCTATAAGTACACAGTCAGAAGGCTTCGTAGACAGTGGGAGCAGCGGAAACGTGTGCAAGATGTTTTATGTGATGAAGCAGGCATCGCGGAGTTGGAACATCTATTTTGATGAGTTAGTCAAAGAGTTTGACATCATCAAAATGGTAGATGAACCTTGTATATACAAAAAGGTAGTAGGGAGTATGGTGATGATCCTCGTAGAGTACGTGGATGTCATACTCCTGATAGGGAAGGAGTTTCCTATGCTACGCTCGATCAATCTCCGCTTGTCACAAAGGATTCTCCATAAAGGATCAAAGTGATACCTCCTAAATCCTGAGTTTTGAATCTATGAGATAGAAGTAATTGGATGTTAGGATTCTCACTAGATGTAGTGAGATGGTATCAATCGATCCTGGGGAGAATCACTGGAAGGGTTCCAGGGTGATAAAGACGACTGAATGTCAGTCACAGGCATTGTCTTTACCCTCAGTAAAGGGACGGTATGTTGGAAGAGTTCCAAGCTAGATCCGTGTCATACTAGACGATAAAGGCTGGATACATCGCTACTTAAGATGCTACCAAAGAGGCTGTCTGGGTGTATATCAGTTCATGAGATGAACTTAGTTCCTCCCATTGTGTGAAAATGGAGTTGTGGCTTATGCCAAGGAAAGCCCGTCCCATCAGTGATCCAGACATATTCTAAGGCAGTATCACCTGATCATGGAGATGGTTGATCTCCAGGGTGATCGAGGTTAGGAGAGTGGACTCAGAGGACAACACCGCGGATCCACTCACAAAGGCCTTTTCCCAGAGAGAGACTTTTATGGGATGGTTGAGTATGAGATACTACAACCACTGCTACAGATGGCCCTAGTGCAAGTGGGAGATTGTTAGTTATATGTATGCCCTAGAGGCCATTACTGTACATAGGATGTATATTGTAGTGGATGCTGGGACATATATAGGGAGGACTTTCTTACTCGACATGATAGTATGCTATCTGGTTGCTCTTTACCTTAACGTGTATACTGATTGTCTCTCTGTTACATGTTGGTAAAGCCCTTAGGATGTGTACTTGACTACCTGGACTATGATGCGGATCATACTAGTGGGGACATGGTAGTCCATAAGTACATCCTTCAAGGTCCCTAGTCGTGGGTGTATCGAGACGGGGCATCGATATACCAGAGTAGACTAGCGTATACCTTCTCGATCCATACAGATGGGCGATGGATGATCCTATATCCATTGGTGTTTGACATCAGAGATCATATACGAGTGCTCAGTGGAGACTGGGTACACTGGACGGACTCGCCGAGAACTCCCAGATGGTATTATACCTTACGTCAGATGGCAGTTCTCTGGTGACACTGGTACAGAGTAGTCTGTTGACCCGAGATCGCCATAAAGTCTTATGTGATTCCCACTGTGCTTTAATTTCCACCTTACCACGTCCAAGAGGGCGTGCAAAACGGTGGCTTTTGGGTACAGTCCCGAATCACATGGAGGCAATGAGCGATAGGAGGGGATTCGTCTCTCCAAGTATAGGGAGTTGATGTTGTGCTGTGTTCGATTGGCTATAACCGGAAATCCCTGGCCAGGGTTGCTGAGATTTACTGGTAAGTGTTACCAGTAGTTTCTTGAACTGTTATAGACCTCAAATCGACACGACTTATCGAGCTACTAGGGTCTGACGTTTACCACCCCTAGGCGAGATATGCGACATATCAGACGATCAGACCGGACTGTGCGGTAAGTGTTACTGGTTGGATTCACAGGAGTGTGAGCGGGCTTGCTCGTCGATCTTCTGATCGCTCAATACCCGGGTGGCCGTTACGTTTAGCAGACCGCTTGCGGCTTGTGGGTGTTTGATATGATCATCACCTGCTGCCGGCATATTGACGAGTCTTCAGAGTCCTACACAGAGGTTTCCTGGCTCAAGCGAAACGAAATAGGAGCGCATATGAGATATGTGCGGGACCGAGAATTATACCAGTATGTGATACCGTATTCTATTCTCGCGATTTGTATCATTGGTCGGTTATATGTGATATAGCCGGGTTACAGAATCAAGTGTTGATTCGATACATTGATACACTTGATATTAGTCGGTTATATGCGATATGACCGGATCGTTAAATCAAGTGTTGATTTAATGATTTAATGTATAATTATATATTTGATATATTACTTTACATTAACTAGTATTTGTTCACTTAAGATGGATTTTCTCACTTGATGTGCACATTGTATATATGATATAGTTTTGTGCACTAGTTTGTATCATGTTTGATGATACATGCAAACTTGGGTGTATGTTTGATTAAACCATGGTTAGTTAATGGTTAGGGTTTCATTTGCTTTATTTATTTATTTATTTATTTCATTTTGGATTAAGATAAAATGGTGGCTTTCTTTGGATTTTGTTGAAGCTTCATGAAGCTTTGAAAAAGTTTTGACCATTTTGTTTTATTCCTTAAACCTAACCATTAAACCTAACCCTAGTTTATTCTCTACACTTGACCATGGTTGAGATATGATAAGAATCACCTTATTTTCTATTTTCCAATAATTCTTATCATATCATCTTCTTCTTCTTCTTCTTCAAGAAGAAAGAAGCTTGCTAGCTTCAATGGTGATTTGAGAAAAAGAGTGAGAAATCCAATTCTAAAGTGAACCCACTTCCTATTTCTTCATCCTCTACCACTTGCCATGTAGTATAGGGTGTTTTCTTCATAAGTTTCATGGCTTGGTGAAGTTGGAGCTTGGTCTTGTGTTGCCTCGACGTAGATCATCTTCGGCATCGAAGTCGATGACCTAGCCCGCCTATTTCTCCGATGAAGCCGACGCTAGAGCCCGGGATCCGATGATCGCGGTGAGGGGACATCATCACGGAGCAATGGAGGTGGAGGACCGGATCTACAAAGGTTGCATTTCCGTTCACTTTTTAGTTAAATTGTTAACTAGTTATCGTTTTCGCCTTAAACTTTAGTCAACGATCCGTATTAGGGTTTCTCGGCACTTGTAAAATTTAAATTTGGCATGGTTGATGCCTTGTGAGACCTCCTTAGTGTGCCTAGGAACCCTACACACCATGTACCAGCAATCGGCCTCATCTGCCTGTTGGAGATAGTGCCCTCAGAGTCAATTATTGGATCACAGGCACGTGATTGCAATTATTGAGGGAGGACCTATCCCGGTAGGACAGTCTTACTCGAGATGATAGTATGCTATCTGGTTTACCTTTATCATCGTGTACTGCTTTAGGTGACCTGACAGGTCGCTATTGCACGTTGATAAAGCCCCTAGGATTCTTGCTTGACTGCCAGCAGTATGATGGCGATCATATACGTGGGAGCTGGTAGTCTACAAGCACATCCTTAAAAGGTCCCTAGTCGTAGGAGTTTCGAGACAGGGCATCGATTCTCCTGAGTAGACTAGTGTATATAGTCGAGACCCCGACGAGGGGCGGTGGCCGGTCTCACAAGCCACTGGTGTCAGTTGGTTCACCTAAGATGTATACAGGTGCTCATTGGGTTATGAGTACACCGGACAGGACTCGCCGGGAACCTGCTGGTTGGTCTTATACCAGATGTCAGATAGCAGTTCCCTGGTGACATGTGTACAGGTTAGTTCATCGACCTGAGATCGTCATTTGTCTCGTGTGAGTTCCCACTGTGCTTTGATTACTACCCTACCACGGCTCAAAGGAGTCGTGCAAACAGGTTTTAGTTGGGTACAGTCCCGAGCCACATGGAGGCAGTGAGCGGATCTTCAGGGGTTCGTCTCTCCCGGTATTGGGGGTGAGGTCGCGCTGTGTCTAGGAGAGCCATTACGCAAAGCCCTCGGCCGAGGCAGGAGATTTACTGGTAGGTATTCCAGTAGTATCTCAGGGCGTTCTGGGCTACACTCCGACACGACTTGTACCGCTTTTGGGGGTCTGACTTTTACCAACCCCCTAGGCCCGACATGCGATGCTCATAGACGAACGGACCGGACTGTACGGATATTGTCACTGACAGGCTCAGTTGGGTGTCGGGGTGAGCTTCCTCATCGACGTCCCTTTTGGTCAATAGCTGGTGGCCCGTCACGTATTGGCTTATACCTCTGACGTGCCAGTGGTTAAATCCACAGCCATAGTATTGACGAGTCTTTAGAGTCCACCACACTTACAGTTACTCAAGCTTTCGGGCGAAACGCTGTAGAGGCCGTATGGAGATATGGCAGGGTTCGATCAGATACGTGCGGTATTGCACGGATCAGGATCGGACAGTTTTGTACTAGTAGCCGTATAGTTATATGGCAGGGTTCGATCTGATACGTGCGGTATTGCACGGATCAGGATCGAACGGATTTTACTAGCCGGTTTTGGTTTAAGCCGGTCCTAGTCTAGTACAGTGTAGATTTTGTCTCATTGCATTTGTATCCGGTCGGAATACAGATGCGCGTGTGTATGCACAGTATCGGGGTTTTCCTGTAATTTATTACGGGACCAGTTTTCTGGAGTTGCCAGTTTGCATTCCGTTCCGGCCGGTTTTTCTTTGTTTTTTCCCGGCCGGACTTTTCTGATGGAGGGGGTAATTTGCAGTTTTGCAAATTACATTTTGGTGGAGGTTTTATTTGTAAGATGATTTATTATGATAACCTTTTTAGATTCCATTCCTTTCATTATTCTTTTCATGCTTTATGAAGATTAGAAGTGATGAGAAAGGATTTGATCTTTGATTAGAGTTGATGTAAGTTTGTTATGATGGCTTTTGATATGGTTACCACTTGCTTTCTCCTACACTCACCTCCCTTCATGCTTCATATTACCTCCTCCACCATTCTCATTTGAATATAAGTTTTTCATTAGAAAAAGAAAGAGAGAAGAAGAAGGAGAGAGTTCTTCATTCTTGAGAGTTTCATCTTCTTGATCTCATTCATGCTAGAAAAATGCAAGCACCATTTTTCTTATCTCATTTCCTCCATCATCTTCAAATGGCAACAAACCCCAAGTGAGACACTACACTACACATTCTACAGCATATCTTGAGCATGTCGAGTTGCCGGCTTCATGCTCGAGTTGCCTCGGTATTGAGGCGGGAGCCCGTAAAAGACGCAGGCGTTGTGGTGCCCTTTCCGGCGAGGAGGCGATGTTGTGGAGGCAAGACTTTCCGCGGGAGATCGGGACGATGAAGAGAAGGCCGGAGGACTCGGATCACTCGGTATACTTCTCACCCTATCTCTTGATTGCTAGCATTAGGTTAATGGTAAACGATCCGGGTTTTCATTGTCCGCGGTAGCGCCGGTTTCCGAGTAAGGAAAAAATTTTGATTCCGCATCTTGGCCTCGAGTGCGAGGCCGGGGCGCTGCCGTGGCACAACATGGTATCAGAGCCACGCCATTAACCTTACCTAGCTTCGTTTGATGTGTTTGCGTTTCCGATCGACCAAAATTTCCAAAAACCGTATTTTCTAGCACAATCAGTTTCTGTCGAAATTTTTTGGAGTCTAAAAATTTTTCAGGTGGACTCAGAATGATGTGCAGGGAGTTCTAAGAACACTGACAAAATTTGGTGACACGATTCCTCCGTACGACCGCGGAAGGGCGGCCAAAACACCCTTTTGGCCGCGCTTCCGCCGCAGGAGTGTGGGGTCGTGTGATTATTTTTTTGCAGTGGGCTTATGGGCTGTAATTAGGGGTTTTGGAATATTAAAATTGGGCCCAAGTTTTCTGTGAGTGCTACAGTTTTGATTGGGGGCCCACTTGTTAATTTTTGGTCAATCGGAAAATTTTAAACACATTATTTCACAGTATTTACATTATATCTGCGACCGTGAATATCACTCGATCGGTAAATCCGGTCTAACTGCTATAGCCCGGTTAGACGGATTTGCGAACGTGATTTTCACGTTGATGTTCTATGTTTATGCTGTGATGTTGCGGATCGGTCGGTGGGGATAGCCTGGATGCAATGATAGTACAGTTTTGGTGTATTATGTACATTTGATATTGCGGGGCGAGCGTCCGACATGTGGACTGCCGTCACTGCCTGTTTGTATTATTCTTTTGGGGCACGACCTGGTTGCGGTCGATGTACCCAGTGTATGTATATTTTACTTTCTGTACTAGGGTTGCCCCGCGGTGGGGTGCACGGATAGCCGGATTCTGGAGGGCGACAAGCCCGCATCTCATGGTATTGGGACGGAGGGGCTTCACTCTGGAATTGGCAGGCTATTCGCCGCACTCGTAGGGGGTACAGGTTGACCCAGGAGGGGTGCCCAAGTTACCGGATTCCGTGAAGTGCTGGGTGGTCCATTCACGGTGCTGAAGGGGGCTGCCTTGCTTCAGGTTTTGGCGGGTGACTTGCCGCGCCCGTAGGGGTCTAGGTTTTCATTGCACAGGCTATCCACACGACCAGGGGAACGTCGGGTTTCAGCAGCGGCTCTGTGAAACCTGGGGCTTCCAGATATCTGTATTGTTCTGTGATACTGTACATTTCTGTGATGTTGCATTTTATTCACGCCTTGAGCGAAATATAATATATTGGTATATATATTAGTAGATGTTGTATATGCTTTACATCCGCGCTAGTCCAGTCCCCGCTCTGCCGTTAGTTAGCTAACCTAACGGGTGATGACGGGACCCAGTGGCGAATGCGGATGGCATATACGTACGTCAGTATATTTTCGTTCTTTGTGGTGTGATTAATTGATGGGACTGCGTTGATTCGGATCAATGCAAGATAAACAAACCTATTCTGATGTTGTTGGAACACTTTTCAAAAAGCTGTTATTGCAAGGACGTTCACTTTTGTTTTGCATCGTGGTATTCATTTGGAATATCCTGCTCCTCAGTCGACGAGGCAAGGGCCGTGATCCCTTCACCGGGAGTGACCCCTTGGACAGAAGTTTGCGTCAGGGCATTAACTTCACTATAGCCGATTACTTTTGCTTTGCATCGTGGTATTCATTTGGAATATCCTGCACCTCATTCTACGGGGAAAGAGCCGAGATCCCTTCACCGGGAGTGACCTCTTTAGTAAAGGTTTTCGTCACTATATTTCATAAAAAGTTGTGCAGTTCCTTCAACGATATCAAGTTCATTACGTTAAAGGTTTTTCGCCAAAAACCAGTCGTAGCCCTCCGTCATTTCAGATTAGTATTACTTAGTATTCGTGCTGCGTATGTCGTGCTCAGCCGAGGCGTAGTGTTCGGTAGCTATGTAGTGCTTTTTTGTTGCATGGATATGTGATTGGTTAGGACAGTCGTACGGTCATTTTGGCTCAGTCAAGGACTCGTGCGGGTGGGTCTAATGCAATCAAGATAATGACGGGTTGAACTTGACTAGGATCCTTTGATATGTTGGCTCAGTCAAGGTCACTTGGGTCCTAGGGGTAAAAACACACATCGGGAGTTTCAAAAGAACTGAAACTTGCCAGGCATGAGCATACCTTCTGGAGTGTGGTGACGTGAGTGGATTCCGTCACGTTATCATGCGATGAGAGTTGGATCCCGATTCCCACTGATGAGTTGGTTTACTCCTCGGGTGATCCCGACTGATTCTTCTTTCAGGTTTGGAGGAGAATTTGAGGTACAGTGGGAGGTTTCCAGATTAGATAAAGTGATAACCATTCTGATCTAGGTTAGAGTGCACGCTGAGTGTTTCTTTTCTCTCTCTCTTTGGCAGCGACCATTGACCCGACCCTGGACTTTGACTCAGTGACCAAGTTGACCGAACCTTCTTAACACTGGCTTTTGGATTGTCAGAGTTGCAGACCTCATTGCCACTCCTACTTTTACCCTTTTCTCCAGGACACCCCGTATTACTACGAACGTCCACTTCCATTGGACAAAACCATCGTATGGTTAGATACGAACTCGAAGGAATTCGAGGATGGTTCCCGGTTCTGGAGAAAACGGATGGGATTATTCAGTTGTCTTTTCCCTTTTACCTTCTCTCAAGTCGCGAGTACTCCTTGGTTTAGGAGTAGTACACCTATTACGCAAATTGGATAGTCTTCTTCCAAACCATAGGCTGGTGCCGACCGGTAGGGAATGAAGAAAACCAGTTAGCCTAAACGGTGTACAGAAGGTATTAAGTTAAGACAAAGCAAGGGATTAGTAAGAGGGCAAAGTAAGTTGCGACTGCTATTCACGACCAAACCAAGTATTTCTTCGCCAATCCTAAATCACTTTTGTATTTCTCCAGGACACTCCGTATCACTACGAAGATCCCATTTTATTGGATAATCCATCGTATGGTTATATACGAACTCGAAAGGAACTTGTTCCAGTTCGGGGATGGATCCTGGTTCAGGAGAAATAGGAATAAAGTACATTCAGGTGTCTTTTATCTTCACCTTCTCTCGCATTGCGAGTGCTCCTAGGATTAGGACAGTACACCCTTTATGCTTTTTGGATGGTCTTCTTCCAAACCATAGGCTGGTGCCGAACGGTAGGGAATGAAGAAAACCATTTGGCTTAAAGGGGTGTACAGAAGGTAATGACTAAAGACATATAAAGGGATTTGGAGAGGTGGCAAAGAATTATAAGGTTACAGTTGTCAATTTGGATAATGGAAGAGACATTACTAGGAATACCAGGATACCCCAACGAAACATTTCAATGTTTCAGTTTCACTGTGTACTGTTAATAGAAAACTGATTTCCCGATTAGACACTTACTCCAGGGTATGTATTTGCAAGGTATGATTCTCACATCTGTATGGTTTTACAGATGATGAGTGGGAGTAAGTTATTGGGAATTGGGTGATCATCCTCATTATATCGGGATTCGTTGTAATCGGTGATATTTGAGGAAGTCACCTGGGTTGTTTGCCGGACGGCAATCATTTGGTTTTGAATATCCGCGGTTATGCACTAATTTCAAATTGATATATCTGTACGTCTATTTTCATAGAGTGAGATATACCTTTTGATATTATGTCGATGACATTTACCTATATCAGTGGATGGTTAGGTAAGGAGCATTAAACAGCGGTGTAATTCTTCTCAACCATAAGTACAGTTTTCAACCTACGACACACAGTGAAAGAGTTGTTAGGCTCAGCGGACTTATACAGAGTATTGTATGTTGTCCAGTGTCCATTAGGACAGAGGGGTTGGTCCTCATACTATATTCTGTTTACTTTTAACTTCTCTAGTTCTTAGACATATGTTTCGTGGAAACACAGGGTCTAAGTTTTGAGGAGTTATAGGTATTTGAATAGAGTAGAGAACCAGGTATAGCAAGTATCGGGATTCTTCAAAGTGATCGAAGATGTAGATACTTGTGTATGGTGTTCAGTAGATAGTAATGATTAAGAGAAATTGCTTCTCTTTCAGGTTACTCATAATTGGAAGCATTCCTAAGTTGAGTAATGCTGATCGGCCTCCTTCCATTTAGTTTACATGCACTGGAGATAGTTGCATGATTTGAATCTGGTTCAATTGAATCAGTGCCTCTGGTTCTATATTGGATATAGAACAGTTCATATCTTAACGATGTTAAGGTACGGGGAGTTGTCCGGCTTATGCTTAAAACCAGACACTGGACAACTCAAGGCACGTTTCTGTAATGGCTGTTTGTGGGTTGACCCAGGCTATGACGAGGGTTGACTTTCTACCATCTGGATGAACAATAGCAATATTGTTCTAGACTCGCCACAGTTTTAATAAAAATGGATTTTTTCAGAAAACATTAGTGGGAGTATGGTAGAACTGGAAGTAATTCCAGAACCGCAAACGATTACTGAAGATTTAATAAGGAACCTAAAGATTCAATCTGATTTGACATTCCATTGGCCACTCCGCAGATACGGTGGGTAACTTCAGGCACCCGAGAGGTACTCCGGTAGCCTCAAGGACGGTGACAGGGAAGTTCTTGTTTACCCACACTTGCCATTGTTGTTGTTCCAGGCTGCGAGACCCGGTGGGAGGATGAGTATAGCGTCGTTCTAAACTAGCTTTAGAAGTGCACGTCTATATGACTCTGCCAGAGGGTTGTCGTAGTCAGTGGGAGCAGCGGAAGCATTGGTGGACATCAGGCTTATGTCTATTTATAGACTAAAGCAGATGTAGCGGAGATAGATCATCTATTTCTGATGTGACAGTCATAGGTTTGACGTCATCAGAATAGGGGGTGGATCTGTTGAGAAGGTAGTAGGAAGTGATATTCCTATACTACGATCGGTTATACTTTGGTCGTCACACAGTGGTTTCTCCACATGGGACTTGGATATTATATCAGACATACTGGTTACTAGATCTATGGTTTTAGATCTAGATTTGGGTGGTTTCACAATCTGGGTACCTTGACAGCATTCTATGAGTATTTAGAATGGACGACTCCTGACACGGTAGTGTACCTGCAGTTGATGGAGTCACCCTCTCTAAAGGGGTCTTATAGACTAAAGGGGAGAAGGATACTCATGATTGGCAGATCACTTGCTTAGGCAATTGAGTCAATCATGAGATGTCAAGTACCACACCAGATGTTGTTCTTGCACTAGATGCAATAAGTTGATATTGATCCAATCCTGGAGAAACAGTCGGAAGCAGTCTTAGAACATAAGTGGATGTTCTAGGGATATGATAACGACAGCCTCCTTTAGGAGATGGTTATCATTCCAGGCTTCCAAGGTGACCTGGATGGCAGAGTAGCTGTCAGAGTTGTAGTTTTCCTTCCGACGAGGGGCAGTATTTTGGACAGGTGGTCCAAGGCAATGCTGAGGGTGGCATGGCGCAGGATACTGATTAAGTTCAATAGACGATACAGTCTAAGAAGTTTGGATTTGAAGCTCATTTATGAGCTAGGTCCCATCAGACATCCGGACGTTCTAAGACAGGTATTGCTCATTTCGGGAGATGGCTTTCTCCGCGAACTTGAGATATAGAGAGACATAGAAAGAAACATCACAGCGGATCCACCCACTGAGGCTATTCCTTGAACGCAATAGTTTCGCAAACGAGCTTTGTAAGACTGACTAGTAGAGGAGTTGGGTGTTCGGTATCACACGGGCTGTGAGTATGCGGCATCGCAATAATTAGCCTTGAGTGCAAGTGGGAGATTGTTGGAGATAGTGCCCTCAGAGTCAATTATTGGATCACAGGCACGTGATTGCAATGATTGAGGGAGGACCTATCCCGGTAGGACAGTCTTACTCGAGATGATAGTATGCTATCTGGTTTACCTTTATCATCGTGTACTGCTTTAGGTGACCTGACAGGTCGCTATTGCACGTTGATAGAGCCCCTAGGATTCTTGCTTGACTGCCAGCAGTATGATGGCGATCATATACGTGGGAGCTGGTAGTCTACAAGCACATCCTTAAAAGGTCCCTAGTCGTAGGAGTTTCGAGACAGGGCATCGATTCTCCTGAGTAGACTAGTGTATACAGTCGAGACCCCGACGAGGGGCGGTGGCCGGTCTCACAAGCCACTGGTGTCAGTTGGTTCACCTAAGATGTATACAGGTGCTCATTGGGTTATGAGTACACCGGACAGGACTCGCCGGGAACCTGCTGGTTGGTCTTATACCAGATGTCAGATAGCAGTTCCCTGGTGACATGTGTACAGGTTAGTTCATCGACCTGAGATCGTCATTTGTCTCGTGTGAGTTCCCACTGTGCTTTGATTACTACCCTACCACGGCTCAAAGGAGTCGTGCAAACAGGTTTTAGTTGGGTACAGTCCCGAGCCACATGGAGGCAGTGAGCGGATCTTCAGGGGTTTGTCTCTCCCGGTATTGGGGGTGAGGTCGCGCTGTGTCTAGGAGAGCCATTACGCAAAGCCCTCGGCCGAGGCAGGAGATTTACTGGTAGGTATTCCAGTAGTATCTTAGGGCGTTCTGGGCTACACTCCGACACGACTTGTACCGCTTTTGGGGGTCTGACTTAACCAACCCCCTAGGCCCGACATGCGATGCTCATAGACGAACGGACCGGACTGTACGGATATTGTCACTGACAGGCTCAGTTGGGTGTCGGGGTGAGCTTCCTCATCGACGTCCCTTTTGGTCAATAGCTGGTGGCCCGTCACGTATTGGCTTATACCTCTGACGTGCCAGTGGTTAAATCCACAGCCATAGTATTGACGAGTTTTTAGAGTCCACCACACTTACAGTTACTCAAGCTTTCGGGCGAAACGCTGTAGAGGCCGTATGGAGATATGGCAGGGTTCGATCAGATACGTGCGGTATTGCACGGATCAGGATCGGACAGTTTTGTACTAGTAGCCGTATAGTTATATGGCAGGGTTCGATCTGATACGTGCGGTATTGCACGGATCAGGATCGAACGGATTTTACTAGCCGGTTTTGGTTTAAGCCGGTCCTAGTCTAGTACAGTGTAGATTTTGTCTCATTGCATTTGTATCCGGTCGGAATACAGATGCGGGTGTGTATGCACAGTATCGGGGTTTTCCTGTAATTTATTACGGGACCAGTTTTCTGGAGTTGCCAGTTTGCATTCCGTTCCGGCCGGTTTTTCTTTGTTCTTTCCCGGCCGGACTTTTCTGATGGAGGGGGTAATTTGCAGTTTTGCAAATTACATTTTGGTGGAGGTTTTATTTGTAAGATGATTTATTATGATAACCTTTTTAGATTCCATTCCTTTCATTATTCTTTTCATGCTTTATGAAGATTAGAAGTGATGAGAAAGGATTTGATCTTTGATTAGAGTTGATGTGAGTTTGTTATGATGGCTTTTGATATGGTTACCACTTGCTTTCTCCTACACTCACCTCCCTTCATGCTTCATATTACCTCCTCCACCATTCTCATTTGAATATAAGTTTTTCATTAGAAAAAGAAAGAGAGAAGAAGAAGGAGAGAGTTCTTCATTCTTGAGAGTTTCATCTTCTTGATCTCATTCATGCTAGAAAAATGCAAGCACCATTTTTCTTATCTCATTTCCTCCATCATCTTCAAATGGCAACAAACCCCAAGTGAAACACTACACTACACATTCTACAGCATATCTTGAGCATGTCGAGTTGCCGGCTTCATGCTCGAGTTGCCTCGGTATTGAGGCGGGAGCCCATAAAAGACGCAGGCGTTGTGGTGCCCTTTCCGGCGAGGAGGCGACGTTGTGGAGGCAAGACTTTCCGCGGGAGATCGGGACGATGAAGAGAAGACCGGAGGACTCGGATCACTCGGTATACTTCTCACCCTATCTCTTGATTGCTAGCATTAGGTTAATGGTAAACGATCCGGGTTTTCATTGTCCGCGGTAGCGCCGGTTTCCGAGTAAGGAAAAAATTTTGATTCCGCATCTTGGCCTCGAGTACGAGGCCGGGGCGCTGCCGTGGCGCAACACTGCCTCCTGGAATCGGGTTTCACATGTCACACGTCTCAGAAACGAGAAAACGCATGGTGGACGCACTGAAATATCATATCAAGAGAAACCGGGTTTTTAAAACAACACATAATCTCTTTTAAAATGTCCATGGTTCTAAAATCCAGAAATCTCATGTAAACAGCATATCTCAATGCGTAAAATCATAGAGCATGATGTATGCGACATATAATAGAAATGTAAGCATATCCGTATATCATGCAATATGGAACAGTGATATGACATATTAAGGGAAAACCGCTCTTTTAAATGATTCCAGTTTTTAAAATATAACATGTGGTTCCTAATTTCCCAATAAAACCAGTTATCTATGTAGGCACAATATGTATATGCGCAAGTATAGAGGTACCAATATGTATATGCGCCAATATGGGTATGCAATGTGTATATGCACAAGTATAGATGTACCAATGTATATGTGTACCAATATGGATATACAAATGTGTATATGCGCAAGTATGGATGCATCAATGTATATGTGCACCAATATGGGTATACAAGTGGCATATATGCAAGCATGAGTGTACAATATATATGTGCGCCAATATGAGTGTACAAGTGGTATATACGCGAGCATGAGTGTACAATATGTATTTGCGCCAATATGGGTGTACAATAGTATATACGCAAGTATTAGTGTACAATATGTATGTGCGCCAATATGGGTGTACAATAGTATATACGCAAGCATGAGTGTACAATATGTATGTGCGCCAATATGGGTGTACAATAGTATATACGCAAGCATGAGTGTACAATATGTATGTGCGCCAATATGGGTGTACAATAGTATATACGCAAGTATGAGTGTATAATATGCATATCATGATCCAGCAACCCTACTGTGTAGTGACATGGCAATTATCGATGATGAAGTGTGTGAGCCAACAAATCTGTGTGCGTGTAACATATGCATCATCGATAATGGTGCAGGTGTACTAGCATTGGTATAAGCAATGCAATGAGAATAATATGAATGCAGCATAAGGTAAATCATATACAAATGCTGACGGATATACGTATCTAACATGACCGAGTCGGTGAATCAACCAATCAGCATCCAACCACACAATGTCACGTACGGTATAATCTATCGTACAACATCCTCTAGTCAAGGGTCTGGATCAATCATAAAATCAAATTCATCACACACGGAAAAGATCATCGTACGGCGGCATTTAAAACATTAGCGATCCTATCAACCTTTACGACAATGAGGGGGAGT
Organism: Agapanthus africanus; assembly: GCA_030015575.1. Classification (NCBI taxonomy): domain Eukaryota; kingdom Viridiplantae; phylum Streptophyta; class Magnoliopsida; order Asparagales; family Amaryllidaceae; genus Agapanthus; species Agapanthus africanus. The sequence continues at coordinate 111,911,827 of CM057340.1, read as the reverse complement.
ACGGACCTAATGTCACGTACGGCATATCACACATGTTCACAACATATATAAATGTAACTATATACCTATGTCCTTGGTCACATCCATAACGATCTCATATCAGGGGACTGATAAGGTATCAACCATCTCAATCGACTCGCATCCGTATACCAAAACATCGTTATATCGTCATATCCGTCTTATATTCTTTCATCGCATTTATATCTCACATCAAGTCGAGTTTACATAACATTCTATCTCTACTAAAAGTATAAGTATCTAATCTAACATACACACCCGAACCATACAATCAGATTTTTAAAGAGTGAGCCGTAGTTTTTAAAATAGGGGTTACAGTGTTTTTTAAGGAAAAGATATCATTTGAAATTCCGTAACGTCCCTCAAGGTATCTGTTTAAAAGATGCATATGACACTTCAGTGTAGAAATATGTATGGTTCGGATGACACATCTACATCGAATATCTAGTCCTATAGAATCCTAAACGGCAATATCGTCAAACATCATCCTCAAATACCGTCATCTCATATTAGCCGTATTATATCACTTCTAACTATCCTTAGTTTCTAATATGGTTTCACTAACTATCAGCTAACTCTAACCTTAGTTTCCAAATCTATATTTTCTTAACCATAAGCTAAAAATCGGTTTCCACCAAAACTTTGCGGGGGTGCTATACGCCATCCACCCGACTTCCCCAGTAGATATATATCTACTCACCTTGGTCTTCGCTTGCCGAAGTCGATGACGCCACGCTCCCTCTCCTCGGAATCCATGTGAAGGTACCTACAATAACAACACACATCGCAACGCTATTAAAATTAAGTTCTGAAATCAAAAACGGCACGCGCCTTGCTCGTAGGTTAGAACCTATAGCATACGCGTACTAAATCAACCAAACAACCCTTGTTGTTGATATACGAACATCCTACCACCAAATACAAATCCAAATAACAAGAATTAGCATTTCAAAATACGGGAAACATAGTCAAAATCACATTAAAAATCTCCCAGATTTTGACTCAGATCAATTAAAGCCAAGCAAACAAGTCTAGGGTGATGTATATTGTATATTTGAGCTACTGGACCGACCCCGACACCACACCCCACCAAGTGTCCGGCCACCTACCCTAAAAATCCGGCCTCCTCGGCCCCCCTGGCTCCTATGGGCTTCGTTTTGTCATGGTGGTCTCCTATGGTCAAAAATGGGCCCCTTATGTTGTTTGCTAAACTTAGAAATCCACCGGTTTGCTCTTGATTTCCCTGCACACCCTAATATCTCACAAAACCGACATGGATCAAATCCTAAATCCGTATTTTGGTTTCCCATACTCATTCCCAAGTCTTAACAGTCACTCAACAGCCACTCAAGCATCACCAATCCACAATTTCACTCAAACCCTCACTAGGGTTTCCCAAAGTTCACTAAACTTCACTTAATCACGTCTAAACACATATGAATACTAAAGTGAATGAAAAACTACACAATTTGTGAAGGGATTGCCTCATATAGCACCCATGAATCCCTAAGACCATCAAAATCTGAATTTTCTTGGTCCAATGTGCTTCCCTTGAGCTTGTGCAAGTTTGTAATGAAATGGGTATGGGATTTTGGTGGATATTTCATATAGGGGTCATAAGGGTAGAGGATGGAGGGAGATGAGGAAGAAGAAGAAGAAGAAAATGGTGGAGGAAATAATGAGGCAACACCCTCTCTCTCCCTCTCAATTATTCTCACTTCTCTCTCTCACAAAAGTATACCTAACCTAATCATTATGTCCCCCTCTCACCTCAAGTCATCATTTCCTTTATTTTCATTTTCTCACCAAAACATATGAACACATATAAAACAACACCATAAAATAACATTAACATGTCATGGTGCACTTACCATGAAAAACTGTAGAAACACGGATTTGGCTTAATCGCGATTAGCAGTGCACTAATCGGGTTTTTATCAAAACTGCATATAATAAATTTTAAAAATAACAAATCCTTTAAATATATTTTTAAATGAATAAATCATTTTAATTTCCATTTATTTCATAAATATTGTCATATATTTATACTCTTTTTCGAAAACCCCAATTTCGTAAATCAGGCAGTTTTCGGGAAATATATTATTTTAATATTAAATTCCAAAAATAATATTTTATATTTTCTGAAATGTTACACCGGATGTGCCCCATTCGCTTTTTACAAATTACATGAATGAAAGAAAAAAACGCTCGTCTCACATCCCCGGCTATTCATCCACGACGATTCAACATATTCATATACACATACCATCATATGTTATCATTACAAATGTGTGCAACCCCGACTAATCGACGTATAGAAATTGGTCGACGTTTCCAAACAAACATACACATCACTAAGCTTGTAAAGTAACCGTGACATTAGAATTCCGCACGAGATTAGCAAACTAAATCAATTTTCCAACACTTGAAAAAATTCAGTGAGCTAGTTTTCAAAAACCGATCGTTTTGAGCCAATCCGGGGGTCGAAACGAACTCAAAACCCGCCCGAATTTTCGCGGAGGAGAAGAACACGAAAAATAATATCGAATGGGGGGCCTTGGGTGGGTACCCACCCCTAGAGACCACCTTGAGGTGGCCCCAAGAGGTTGGCAGACCCAAGAGCACCCAATTGGGGTGCTTTCGGGTCACCCACCCCTAAGGCCACCTCGAGGTGGTCTTGGGGTGTGGGTTCGGCCTCTGGTCCCCTCCGGGGTATCCTCGGGGTGCGCGCTCTCCATCCCGCGGCTTCTCGGTTCAAACCGTGAGCCCGCAGGGTGTGCAAACAAATTAAAACTTCGATTTTCAGAACTGTTTTTTCGGCAGTTTTTGCGTGAAAAAAACGGCGGAATTCTAGCGTTGCTACAAGCTATTTAAGATTTAAGAGAGGCACTGATACTATGTTGGTAGATGTTGCACACTCTCACAACACTTGTGAGGAGGAGGAAGCGGTAAACAAAATTTTTCTTGCATGCAACACACACATAACCCTAGATCTTGTGCTTAAACCATAACTAGCAAACCTATCTAAAGATCTTATCTACTATGATAGTGTTATACCGAAGGAACCGGTCCTTCTGGTCTTTGTTTGGATGTGACTCCTAGGCTCCTTGTGTTCGCAAAGAACTCAATCTCCAGCCACCTTAAGATCCAAGGCGATCCACCCGAGAGCTATCGAACAAACTAAAAACTCTTCACAAGAGTTTAACTAAGAGATCAAGTGTGCTAGAAGTGATCACTTAGATGTTGTAGAGATCAAGTATTGGATTATTATGTCTCTTGACCTATGATTCACAACTCATGCAAATGATTTAGGTCAATAGGTAGAGGGAAGAGATAATGAGAAGAGAGAAGATGAATGTATTGAATGAAAAATCAAGTATGGAAAAATAATGATATGGCTAAAAGAAAATAATTGAAGCATGTATTATTTTTCTCCAAAATAAAGCACCATGCTTCAATAGTAACTCCAAATGAATATAAAATGAATTTAGCCATGCCATCACCCATGCTTAGACTTTCTTTAAATTCCACTTCATTTTTTTATTTTCACAAAATAAAAACTCATTTATGAGATTTCTCCTTCTAGAATGTATTCTTGTAACAATTACAAGAATACTCCTCACCGTATACCGTAGAAGTATACCCGTATCCGAATTCCGAAAAATAGGAATACAAATAATCCAATAATATAATACTGGTATGCGACTTAAACCAAAGCCTACCAGTATTAAACTTCCGATCATTATTCCTGTAACCATTACATGAACATGATCAAAACCCTGCCATAACAAATTTCAGCATATACATCTTTTGCCTGAACCAGGGAACCCTCTATGTGGGAATCTAAAGACTCAACAGTACGCTGGCAGTGGGTTTAACCACAAGCACATCAACGGCACTAGCCGTGCATAACGGCTACCCAGGTACATGATGAAAAGGTGGCCGATGAGTGAACTCATCACAACCCTAACGAGCCTGTAAGTAACACTTACCGTACAGTCCGGTCTCTTCATCTGATACGTCGCATATGAATTCTAGAGGTGGTAAATATCAGACTCTAGTAACTTTATAAGTCATGCTGATTTACGGCCTATAACGGTTCGAGAAACTACTAATAACTCTTATCAGTAAATCTCGAGAATCCTGGCCAGGGATTTGATGTTATGGCCGATCAAGCATAGCGCGACATCAACTCCCTATACCGGGAGAGACGAAACCCCTCTATCGCTCATTGCCCCATGCGATTCGGGACTGTACCCAAAATCCACCTGTTTGCACGCCTCAGTAGAGCCGTGGTAGGGAGGAAATCAAAGCACAGTGGGAATCACACAAGACACTATGACGATCTCGGGTCTACAGACTAACCTGTAAAAGTGTTACCAGAGAACTGCTATCTGACAATAGATATATATACCATCTAGGAGTTCTCAGCGAGTCCTATTCGGTATACCCATTCTCCAATGAGCACCTGTGTACAATCTTTGATGTCAAACACTAATGGTTGTGGGATCAACCATCGCCCCGAGGGTCAAGAAACGTACACACTAGTCTACTCTGGTAATATCGATGTCCTGTCTCAATATACCCCCGATTATGAACTATTAAAGGATATACTTATAGACTGCCGAGGCCCTACTAGTATGATCTACATCATAATCCTGGCAGTCAAGCATAATCCTAAGGGCTTCATCAATATGTATATAAGATATGAAATACAACACATCACACATTAAGATGAAGATAAACCAGATAGCAAACTATCATTTCGAGCAAAAATTGTTTCAGTACATAAACATGCCTAGCATCCTATATAATACACGCCTCTAGGGCATACATATCTATCAACGGCTACCCAGGTATTGAACGAAAGGGAGGCTGATAAGCAAGCTCATCCGTACCCCTACTGAGCCTGCAAATGACACTCACCGTACAGTCTGGTCTCTTCGTCTAAGAGTATCTCATACCATGTCTACGGGGTGTATAATGTCAGACCCCGAATAACCCGATAAGTCGTGCCAGTGTCAAGCTCATCACCTACCGAGAAACTACTGATCTCCTATCAGTACATCTCATCCACCTTGACCAAAGATTTACGGTGATAGCCAACCAAACACAACACGACATCGACTCCCTATACCGGAAGAGATAAATCCCTTCCGATTGCTCACTGCTTCCATGTGGCTCGGGACTGTATTCAACTAAAACCTGTTTACATGACTCAATAGAGCCGTTGTAGGGTAGTAATAAACTCATATGAGAAAAATGACGATCTCAGGTCAACAGACTATCTGTACTCATGTCACCAAAGAACTGCTATCTGACGATAAGTATAGTACCATATAGAAATGTTTCCCCAATATTTAAACATTGTAAAAAAGCAAAGATTTGTTGGAATTTAATAAGGCAGTGCCTTACGTTCTCTTCACGAGGACACCAGCGCCAGAGCCAATCTTAGAGGATTAAATCCTATGGTGGTGCCTCACACGCTCCTCACGCGGGCGCCAGTGTGCAAATCATAAAAGAATTTATTACATAAAAGTTAAACTCTTATATGGCGCCGCACGTGCTCCTCATGTAAGCGCCAGTGTGCAAAGCACAAGGGAAATTATTACATAAGAGTAAGACTTTTATATGGCGCCGCACGTGCTCATCACGCGGGTGCCAATGTGCAAAGCACATAAGTACCTATCATAAGAATTAAATTCTTAAGTGGCGTCCACGTGCATAACTCGTGAGCGCCAGCGCCCAAGTTCATATCAGTAGAATTAAATTCTACATTTCCCTAACAAAAGTTAGGATACTCTCTGTTAAACAGAGCCGTTAGATCAAAAATCCAACGAAGATAATAAATCATCAAAATATACAATCAAATTCTATTAGGAGAAAATATCTCCCAAATCTTTCTAAATAAAAAAGATACTCTCGGTTGGATCAATGATCCAATAATAGAATAAAATTCTATTTTGGAAATATATTCTCTCATCTTTATAAACAAAAAAAAATTGCTCTCTACAAAATAGAGAACCCTTGGATTAGAAATCCAGTGGTGCTTAAAAATCACCACTTGGACGCCATAGGAAAGGCTCAACACTTCACATTTAGTCAAAAGGACTAAAGTGTTCAACCTTCATTGGGCAGCGTCCATGACTGAATACTTCACATGACATATATGTGAGCGTCAGAATCCTTGACCTAAGCCCAAATCTAAAATATATGGATTTGGACTAATCCGCGCCCTACGAGCGACGACATAAATTAGTCTCCGTATACAATCCACGGGCAACCTAAATAAACAAAAACACACACGACACGAAGTGAACTATCGGAGCAGGATAAAGTGGTTATCGCAATGTGGTAACGTAATTAACTACAGGGGCTTGTGCCTGCAGGGAAGAGCATCCCCATAATCAAAAAACCCCTCATAAAAATGAGGGGGGATCCGATAAAGTCTGCTATAATAGTCGCGTCTGTTCAAACCTCCGATATATGGTGCCATAAATCAACTTGGTGTCTTCGGAGAGGTGGACGGATAAATCCAAATAGCATCTGCCCTCAGATTCAGGCAAGATGATCCATCCCGATTCGTCCCTGTCTCTGGCGGTGAACAGATTCTAGCATGCCTGGTAGGACCTTTTCCTCTTTCCACTCTACACTTTGTGTGTCGTGTTTCGTGAACAAAATCGCGGTTCGCTATGGTTGCCCTTGGATTTGAGGTACTAAAATTTGGTGTCTTGCTCCTGTGCAGACAAAATCGATGGCTTCCAGCCGCACCTCTTGCAACAACGACTCTCGCTCCACCCCAGCTGGAGGAGTGACCTACGGGCCTAACGCGACCTCTATCTTTTCAATGCCGGTGCGGCAAGTAACACAAGCCACTACTGGGTTGTTCTTTGGGACCATGCTCCAACCAGTGAGTTTTGGTGCCTCAACGCCATAAGAGAAAGCTCCCAAGAGGCCAATCTTCGATCAACTGGCAACCACAAAGGCCCCTCTCAATGGGCCATCCAAAGCCGATGTCTCAGTATTCAACAAGATGGGCAATAACCCTAACAGTCCCGCAAAGTGGCTCGTGATACCTGAAGGGGCTGCCCCAAAATGGATAGCCCTCCCAACTCCTGTTACGGGCGAAGCCGTCAAAGGTGCTTCCCATACCAGAAATTCGGTCTTTGAAAGATTGGATGGCCCTTCTCAAACTGTGCCAAGGATGTCATTCTTCAATGGGTTGACACCAACAGAAGCCCCTCAGCAAAGCCAGGGGCACGAAGAAGCCGCTTCCAAATCTGTGGTGGTCCCTTCTGCAAGGCACGCTCGACGTCGCCACTGGTGCCGAGTGAGAAAAGCTTGGGGAAATTCCCCTATGGACATACCCTATCAGCTCCAATGGTGGAATTTAACGCTGTTGTTCCAACTGGAAAGAGATTTGATCTGCTTATGAGGGTACACAAGAACTCTCCAACGGCGGTGCTAAAGAAATTGCCCCATCCTGCAGAAGCCACAGTGTAGGCAAAGCCAGAGCGCCCCTATTAACGGCTCTCCTCCCAAATTCATAGAGTCTTGCGGAAAGTCCAGGACTCTGTGATCAACAAAGATTACTCTCATCGACCGAAAAAATTGAAGGCTCGGTAAGAAAAATACCATCCCTCCGTCATACAGTGAGGGGCTTCCTCTGCATAGGTGCCTGTTACAACAGCTCCTTCAACTTTGACCTCCTACAAAAGGATGAGGCCAGAGAAAATCCCACCGCCTGCGGCAAATTCCAAAGGTGATGGACCCAAATGCCCCAAGTCTGAGGGCATGGTCATGCATACGGTCCAAATGGCTTCCGGGAAAGAAGAAAGACGTGCTTCAGTGAGTCACCGACCGTAAACTCGGTCGCTGACAAAAGACCAGAAGCAACAAAAAAATCTCCAGGAAATGCTGACCAAAATGGCAACACTTACTGGACAGAAAGAATGCCGGGACACAACAACCGAACAATGCCAGGAGAAGGAGACCGATATAGAGTTCCTGCGAAGGGTACTGGAAAGAAAAGACAAAGAAGTTGCTGAACAAGCTGCTAACATGAAGCAGATGGCTCTCTTGTTTCAGGATATGGTTAGAATTATGATCCAACCAAAACCCCAAATTGAAGATCCGCCAATAATCGTCGTGGATGACAGAGGGGAAACATCAAACCCTCTTTCGGCTTTATCAATAGCCAAGGAGGAAACGATCTCTAAGGCTGCCCTTGATGATTATATAGCTCAACAAATAAAAGCTCATCAAGAAAATGAAGTGGCTGGCCAAATCGTCAGAACTGGGCGTCGTTTCCAGGCTGGTATGACCAAATCAAGTACCCGCCGGGATATATGATCCCCAAGTTTCATGTGTACAAAGGGACGTGCAACCCCCATCAGCATGTCACGCAGTTCAGAGCTTTGTACGGTAACACTGTAGGCGACGAAAAACTATTACTTCGCCAGTTCGTTGGCAGCCTGTCAAAAACAGCCTTTGAATGGTACTCGGAGCTCCTAAATGACTCCGTAAAGACATTCACAGAGATGGAACTGCTGTTCATACAGTGGTTCACCCGCGCAAGTGAGCGCACCCTGATCACGACATTAATCAATAACAGGGTAAGGCCACGAGAAACTTGGGTCTAATACGCGATCCGATAAAGGAACCTATGGTCTAAGTGGGAACAGCGCATCAAAGAATCCCCTGCCGTGGGAATCTTGATCGGGACCCTTGATCCTCAAACGATGGTGTCCCAGTTCATGACATTCTTCAAACCGACGACCTTCCAGGCTCTGATCGATAAGCAGGCCCAAATAGACCAGATGGGCCATGAGCCTTCCTCCTCAAATAAGGACCCTCGAAATAACAAAGGTAAAAGGAAAGAGGCCTTCGTTGCTAACATGCAACAACAACCGAATGACCCAAAATCAGCTGCTCACCAAAACAATGCGCATCTGTGCCCATCCTTAGAGGAAAGACTAGAACGCGCTTACTCGTTTCCCCGTGACAAGACGATGAGACTGTTTGAATTGGCAGTGTATAACGAACTCATCACATTGCCAGCCCCATAGCACCCACTGCAACCCGGTGACGTCAACAACCCTAACTACTACGCCTATCACAAAATGATGAACCACTCAATTGAGGATTGCTACATCTTCAAGAACTGGGACGAAGACCAGTATCAATAGGGGAAACTCGCGCTGTCTGACAACCGGAAGGTAAACCCACCACAGAAGCACACTCCCAAAAAGGTGGATGCATCTGGGGCATCATGTTCGCTCGTAGAAGAAACTCCATGGGAGGTCGTTCTTCTAGCTAAAACCAAAAGAATGCTGAAGGAGCTACAGGCATTTCCAGCAGTCAGGTGGAAAATCCTACTTGAACCAGAAATCATCGAAGGGATGCTGAAACCGTGTCCCGTACCGAAAGCTTTTGACAAAGGGCAAAACTCCCAAGTCAAGCCTTCGAAGTCTTCAAAGAAAAAGAACAAGACCAAGAAGCCTGTGCAGCCTGCCGAGTATGACGAAAAGCGCACAGACCTATAAAAGTACATTGATGTGCTAGAGGAGTATAACTAGAAGGCATGGAAACCGGTCACGCTCGAAGAGTTCCTCAAGCATATTCTTGAGAACAAAGGTAGTGACAACAATGAAGAAAATGACTCATCAAAAGATGCCGAAGACTACGTAGCAAGTTGCCACATGGTCTCCCATTCGTCGTTAAATGATGAAGAAACTCCCTCGGCATCAGAAAACAACATGGAGGAACTGGGTGCAGAATCGACGCTAAAACCCCCGGAACTGCCAGAAGACCCGATCGATAGGCTGTTAAACGAACCCTTTCGAAAAAGCAAAGCTGACCAAGAACGCAAAACAACCATATACGAAAAGGCTAAGCGTTAGCGTCAGGATGAAGAAGCTGCGGTAAGGAAGAGTTGTAAAGTACTCAAACCAAACCAAAACATACCTGAGATAAATATAAGTAGGATCGAAGCAGAGAAGCGGTTCGCCAAAGCCCTATCAATGGGAATGAAGCTGCTACCTCTCGTAGGAAACACTCTCGGGGTCATATGCCTCGACAGAGAGGATTCACATCAAAACTACTGCCTGTATCATCGGAGGGTATCCACCCCCACCGAGGAATGCAGTACTTTCAAGAAGTGATGGCAAGGATACGATGCCCATCAAAAACACTTCAAGAGGATGAAGCGCGAAGGTCGTCGACGGAAAAATAGTGCAACAGATGCGCATGAAAAAACGACTGGCAACTGTCATATGGTTGATACCGGTTCAGAAGGGGAAACCCCAAGTTCTTACTTTCGGGAGCGATTCTGAGGACGAAATACCCCTCAGCCCTCTCATCAAAGACTCAACCTCCGAAAAAGAAGAAGAGGAGAATATTCAGCTCTGTAACTGCACGCTGACTGAAAGAATCCCGGACTTACAAACAAAGATTCGAGCAAAAAAGACAAGGGGAAAGAAATAATCCCTGAGGAAATTGCCCTCGATGGTGGAGTTGTCAAAGAGCTCGCAGCAAGGGACCCGCATAAGAAAAATAAGGTGGATTACAATGTTCTGGCACATTTGAGGAAAATACCCTCGCAACTGAGCATATTGGATGCTCTCCTCCTGTCCAAAGAGGCATGGGATTCCCTAATCAAGGCGTTACAAGAGCCCGATCGGTTCCAAACTTTCCTCGCAGAAGATAAAATGAAGGATGGGCTGGCAGAGGTTCACACAGCTGACATTACATTCAGTGATGAAGATCTCCTCCTCGGTACGTGAGAACATAATCGCCCGTTATACGTCACCGGGTATTACCACGACATCAAGATAGGGAAAATCCTAGTCGACAACAGATCTTCCGTAAACCTTCTTAACATAAGAGTACTGAAGGAGATTTGCATGAACATTCAGCACCTGGACCGAGACAAAATTACCATCTCCGGGTTTGACTCACAGTCGTCACGGACTCTTGGGTCCATAATATTGATGTTACGCTTCGGGCTGCTCATCACTGGCATCAAATTTCATGTCATTGATGCCAAGACTTGCTATAATGTTTTGCTCGGTAAGCCTTGGTTACATGAGTACAACATCATCTGTTCTACACAACATCAGTGTATAAAGTATTTCAAGGATGGCTCATAGTACACCGTCACAGAGGAGCTAAATCCGTTCTTTGTAAACAAGGTCCGAAAATATGAAGATGCAAAGTACTTCCTACCAGATTTCGAGGATATGAAAATGTGTCATTAGCCGGAGGATAAACAGAAGTCCGTCGCCACTATTCTGATCTTTGGGAGTGATTCCTAGGAAGATGAAGAAATGGACTACTCGGAGCAACCCTAAAAGGAAAACAACAGGCCCGGACCATCTACTCCTATTTTGGACTTTGGCAGTGAATCTGAGGACGAGGTCGATGCAGTGTTCTCCGTCCGCCCGTCAACGCAAACTTTTGCCGGAATAGATCAAAGTCTACAAATTATAATGGCTCCACCTCGGAATTACAAGGAACTTGATGCGCTTGATATATACAGCATACTAGAACTACAGACTTTCTACATGCCTTCCAGGAAAAAGGGTGAAAAAGGCGACCCTCTTTTACCAATCTACAAAGACCAAAGTAGAAAAATAAGTCTGGCATGGTGCCGATTTTGCACTCGACAGGTTTCAACCAATCCGTTTGCCAAGATACTATGCGGAGGGATTGAAAAGGCTGTTAAGAAGCCAAGTTGTACCCCTCGAATAAATTGTTCGGCAAGCCCAATTCTACAAAAATATTTAGGATATTCCCAGGACTCAGCGAAAGATGCCCGACGGGAAGATGGAGACATCCGGGCTCGGATACGTTCGGTCTAAGAAACGGGAGCTGTTCCACAGCTGTCGTGTCATAAATGACTCTAGTAAAGGGGAAAACGCTCTTCCAAATGACCGTGATGTTGAAACATAATGAAATCCCGTCCTTAGAACGTTAAGTCCGTCACTCGAAGAACAAATAGACAAGCTGATAAAAGAAGCTTGTCAAAGGAGCCAAGACGATCACAGCCGCGAAATGGCCATTTATGAAAAGGCCAGGACGCAGCACCTCAATTAACAATCCGCGGAAAAGGAAGACTATAATGCTCTTCATCTCCGGCCCGCTGCATGTCCTCGCGAAAAGGGAAAATCCCGAAATAGAGGTAAAAACAGGGTAAAGAACGCAAACAACGTTCAAAAACAACAAAGCAGATCCAAGAAACCGTGCAATCGAGAAAAGGTCGATTGGAACCCGTCCGTTATAAAGAAAATGGGTCGGGAATACTCTTTCCCACAAGACAAGACAAGGAAAATATTCAACTTTGTCATGAAGCACCAAATGATGACACTTCCGGAGTCTCGGCACCTCGAAAAACTAAATGAAGTCTATCATCCGGATTATTGCTATTATCACCGAGTAATAGGTCATCCCCTCGAAGACTGCTTCACTTTCAAAAACTGGGTAGAAGACCAGTATCAACAAGGCAGGTGCTTTATCCGACAGCTGGAGGGTAACCTCTCCGCAAAAGCATAAGCCAAAGAGGACCTATACCGTGAGGATAGGACCAGCTCAACCACAAAAAGGAAAGCGAACTCGTACCTGCCATATGATAACACTCTCAAAAGAGGGAGGGCACAAAACTATAGATGACCTCCACATGTGCTTCATAAATGAAGACGGGGATGGGGTGATCTAAGAGTTTCCACTAGAACCAAAAGTGCTAGAAGATGGGATACACACTACGGCGGACAACAAAAGGAAAATTGACTTTGGAACAGAAAATGATCTGAGGCCGACATTCGTCAGTGAGCTACTATCTGAAAAACAGATAGCCACATTTAAGGACGTGCTCATACAGTACAAAGATTGCTTCGCATGGAACTATTCCGAGATGCCAGGTCTAGATCCAAAAGTAGCAGTACATAAACTGGCCATATCACCGGACATAAAGCCCGTCAAACAGGCACCAAGAAGAATGAGGCTCGAACTTGATATGGGTATCAATGCTGAAGTGAAAAAACTAATTGACTCCGGCTTCATCCAAGAGATTCAATATCCCGACTGGATCGCTAAAATCGTTCCGGTGATGAAGAAAAATGGGATGGTGCGCATCTGCGTAGACTTTCGTGACCTTAAGAAAGCTTGCCCAAAGGATGATTTCCCAGTACCTGTTACCGAGCTAATGATCGATAACACGTCTACCTATGAAGTCTTCTCCTTCATGGATGGATCTTCAGGATACAATCAAATAAAAATGCATCCTGAAGACCAAAAGCATACCGCCTTTCGGACTCCGCTGGGCATATTCTGCTATAAAGTGATGCATTTCAGTTTAAAGAACGCTGGAAGGGCCATGACAAAGATCTTCGATGGCCTCATACATGAGATCGTCAAATGCTACTTTGATGACCCAGTGGTAAAGAGCAAATCTCACGAGGAGTATTGGGAACATCTAAAATTAGTTTTCCGACGTCTTCAGAAGTATAATCTGAAGATGAATCCTCTAAAATGCGCGTTTGGAGTCTCCTCGGAAAAATTCCTAGGATTCATCATATGGCACCGGGGTATCAAAATCGATCCCTCAAAGATTAAGGCTATTATGGAAATGCCCATGCTAAGAACTCTCAAACAATTGCAATCTCTTCAAGAAAAGCTCGCATATATCCGGCGGTTCATATCCAACCTCTCCGGAAAATGCAGTCCCTACAGTCATATAATGAAGAAGGGAACCCCATTCTTCTGGGATCAAAAGTGCCAAAATGCACTAGACGAAATAAAGCAATGCCTTCAAAATCCACCGGTATTGATCGCTCCGGTTAAGGGAAAACCCCTTATCCTATATACGACAGCCCTTGAAGGTTCTCAAGGTGCGCTATGGGCATAAGAGAAAGACCAAGGAAAGGAAAGAGCTCTCTACTATTTGAGTCGAGTTCTCCTGGGGGCAGAAAACAACTACTTCCCCGTCAAAAAGCATTGCCCGGCACTGATCTTCACGTTAATGAAGCTCAGACATTAAGCATTGGCACACGAGGTCCATCTAATATCAAAGGTGGGTCCTATTAAATATCTTATGTCAATGGCCATATTAACAGGAAAGCTTGCCAAATGGGCCCTCCTCCTGATGGAATTCTCGATAACGTATTGATCCCTTAAAGAAGTGAAAGGCCGGGCCATTGCCGACTTTCTTGCAGAGCATCTGATACCAGCCGACTCCCCCTTAAAATGCGAGTTTCCGGATGAACATGCTTTCGACACAATCAAAAGAGAGAAGGAAAAAAATGATTCCAAATGGGAACTCTACTTCGATGAAGCATCTTCCATGAAGCAACGAAAGCGAAACACTCCCATAATCAAACCCGGGGTGGGCCTTACCTTCGTGACTCTGCAAGGAGGGATATTGCGTTATGCCCTCTCCTTAACAAAGCCAAAGACTAATAACGAGACTGAATATGAAGTTTTGACAGCAAGTCTAGAGATGACTATCGACATGGGAATCAAAGAACTCCTCATATATCAAGACTCCCAGTTGATCATTAGCCAAGTAAATGGTGACTATCATGAGCTCATAAAGTATGGCGAAAGAGTGCAGCAACTGCTGACATAAATCCCTTCCTACATCCTGGAGAGTATACCCCATGCAGAGAACAACAAGGCAGATGCATTGGCTGAATTGGCTAAGGAACTGGCCGATGAAGACCTCGATGACGTGAGGATCATTGTGCAAAGCCGCAAGATTCTCCCGCCGAAATATATATCTTTGGAAGACCCGATAGAGCCATCCGAAAGAAAAGAAACGACTGAACAAGTAGCCCTTCAAATAGAGGACGAAGAAAAGGTCAAGGATTGGAAGGAAGTCTTCATAGACAATTTCAAATCCCAATGAACGCCCAAAAATGCGTCGTCTAGACATCAGCTCATGCAACGAGCTCTGTCCTTCGCCTTCGTCAATGATACTCTATATAAGAGATCGTTCAACTGTCTGTAGCTAAGTTGCTTAGGGCCGAAGGAAGCAAAGAAAGTTGTTCAAGAAACTCACGACGGACTTTGCAGTTCTCATCAAGCTGGACCAAAGATGAAGCTGAAGATAAAAAGAATGGGTTACTATTGGCCCATAATAATTCAGGACTGCCTCGAATATCCGAAGCAGTGTCATTCTTGCCGAATCCACGGGGATTTCATCCACCAACATCTAAATCCACTACACTCAACAGTGGCTAGCTGGCCGTTCGAAATGTGGGGAACCGATATAATTGGCCCTATTGAACTGGCATCGTCCAAAGGACATCGGTTTATATTAGCAATGACCGACAACTTCTCTAAGCGGGCAGAAGCAGTACCACTAAGGGAGGTGAAGATGGAGAATATCCTCCATTTCATCAGGACACATGTCATCTACCAGTTCGGCACTCCGTGACAAATTATCTCGGATAATAGGCCAGCCTATAGGAGTCATAAAATCAGCCGCTTCGTACAGCAGCATAAAATAGATTGGAGATACTCTTCAGTCTATAATTCTCGGGCTAACGGTCTAGCTGAAACTTTCAACAAGACCTTGACAAAGATTATAAAGAAGAAGGTGTCCAGAAAAAAAAAGACTGGCACGAAAGGCTGCACAAGGCTCTCTAGGCGTACTGAACAATGTTCAAAACGGCTACGAATACAACACCATACACGTTGGTATTCGGCACGGAAGCAGTGCTTCCCCTAGAAATAGAACTCCGTTCTCTACGAGTAGCGGTTTGATACGAGCTGACAGATGAAGAAAATGCTCATTTTCAGCTTGAGGAGATCAATGCCCTCGATGAAACTCTCCTTATAGCACAGCAAAATCTGGAGGCTTATAAGGCAAGGATGATACGGTCATACAAAAAATTGACCAGGCCGAGAACATTCCGCTAAGGCGAACTTGTGCTAGTCGTCAAAAGACCTATCATCCCCAATCATGCAAAACGAAGGAAATTCGACCCAAACTATGAAGGCATGTACATCATAGACAAAGTCTACCAAGGTAGAGCCTACCTGCTCATGGATATGCATGGAGAAAGACCCTTCCGGCCAATAAACGGCCGATTCCTCAAAAAATACTACGCTTGACGAGTCACGACTTAGGTCAATGATAGATGACGACACTCGTGTCCGCTCGCTATCATCCTGAGTCAGAACTCTGAGAATAGTATAAAAAAAGCTCCGTCGCCCCAAAAACGACGACAACGGACTGAGAAGTCCTTAAACTAATTATTCGCCTCAAATATGGCGATGAAGGACCGAGAAGTCCTTAAACTAATTATTCGCCTACAATATGGCGATATATGACCGAGAAGTCCTTAAACTAATTATCCGCCTCAAATATAGCGACCGAGAAGATCTTAAACTAATTATCTGCCTCAATTATGGCGACATCGGACCGAGAAGTCCTTAAACTAATTATCCACCTCAAACATGTCAACAATGGACCGAAAAGTCCCTAAACTAAAATTTTGCCTCAAACATGGCGATAATGGACCGAAAAGTCCCTAAACTAGTGTATCGCCCTAAATACGGCGATGCATTCCCTTGAGATCTATATTGCAATCGAAGTCTTAGCAGGAAAGATTGCAACTCAAGTCCCACTGGATACATAGCTACTCCAGCGATGAAGCCACCCCCAAATCCCACCGGCAAACAGGTGGGTCACCTACGACGAATCTACTTTCGAGAGTTTCACCGTTCAAAAAAGAAGGTATGTCCACAAGCGAAATGGGCATGGAAGAAAATCCGAAATGGCGCTGTGAGTAAAAACAGCAGGACTACCGGCGAGCTTGTGAAAACCCGGAAGGGCGCAATCTCGTATAGAAAAAAATGGTACGCCCATAAGCAAAATAGGCATGGATGAAAACCCAAAAGGGCACCGTGAGTAAAAACAGCAGGACTACCGGTGAGCTTATGAAAACCCAGAAGGACGCAATCTCGTAAAAAGAATACACTTGAGAGATCCCCACGACTCGTAAGGAGAATTCTCCCTATGAGACCCTTACGGCTCATAGGATTCAAAAGCTTTAAGCTACAAGGATCTGAACCTGTTCTTAAGGCGTCATATCCCCCATGTTGCCCTACAGGTGGTCCAATATCGACCCTTCTATACAATCCACGGGCACAAATAAATATTCTCTACAAGTTCTACCAATGGCGAGAAATGTCCCCATATGGTGAACGGCACTTGTAAGTCCTCCCGACTTATAGCTAGAAAACAGTCTTGGAAGATACAACTTACTGTTAGTTATATGTATGCCCTAGAGGCCATTACTGTACATACGATGTATATTGTAGTGGATGCTTAGACATATATAGGGAGGACTTTTTTGCTTGACATGATAATATGCTATCTGGTTGCACTTTATCTTAACATGTACACTGATTGTCTCTATGTTACATGTTGATAAAGCCCTTAGGATGAGTACTTAACTACTAGGACTATGATGCAGATCATAATAGTGGGGACAGAGTGGTCATTAAGTATATCCTTTAAATGTTCCTGGTCGGGGGTGTATCGAGACAGGGCATCGATATACCAGAGTAGACTAGCGTATAGCTTCTCGACCCATATAGATGGGTGATGGATGATCCCATATCCATTGGTGTTTGACATCAGAGACAGTATACGGGTGCTCAGTGGAGACTGGATACACTGGATGGACTCGCCGAGAACTCCCAGATGGTATTGTACCTAACGTCAGATGGCAGTTCTCTGGTGACACTGGTACAAGTTACTCTGTCGACCCGAGATCGTCATAGAGTCTTGTGTGATTCCCTCTGTGCTTTGATTTCCACCTTACCACGTTCAAGAGGACGTGCAAAACGGTGGTTTTTGGGAACAGTCCCGAGTCACATGGAGGCAATAAGCTATAGGAGGGGATTCGTCACTACCGGTATTGGGGTTTGATGTTGCGCTGTGCACGATTGGCTATAACAGGAAGTCCCTGGCCAGGGCTGTTTATGAGATTACTGGTAAGTGTTACCAGTAGTTTCTCGACCCTTTATGAGCCATATATCGGCACGACTTATCGAGTTACTAGGGTCTGACGTTTACCACCCCTAGACGAGATATGCGACAAATCAGACGAAGCGACCGGACTGTACGGTAGTGTTACTGTTAGTTATATGTATGGCCTAGAGGCCATTACTGTATATACGATGTATATTGTAGTGGATGCTAGGACATATATAGGGAGGGCTTTCTTGCTCGACATGATAGTATGCTATCTGGTTGCTCTTTATCTTAACGTGTACACTGATTGTCTCTCTGTTACATGTTGGTAAAGCCCTTAGCATGTGTACTTGACTACCTGGACTATGATGCGGATCATACTAGTGGGGACATGGTAGTCCATAAGTACATCCTTCAAGGTCCCTAGTCATGGGTGTATCGAGACGGGGCATCGATATACCAGAGTAGACTAGCGTATACCTTCTCGACCCATATAGATGGGCGATGGATGATCCCATATCCACTGGTGTTTGACATCAGAGATGATATACGGGTGCTCAGTGGAGACTGGGTACACTGGAAGGACTCGCCGAGAACTCCCAGATGGTATTATACCACACGTCAGATGGCTGTTCTCTGGTGACACTGGTACAGAGTAGTCTGTTGACCCGAGATCGTCATAGAGTCTTGTGTGATTCCTACTATGCTTTGATTTCTACCTTACCACGTCCAAGAGGGCATGCAAAACGGTGGTTTTTGGGTACAGTCCCGAATCACATGGAGGCAATGAGCGATAGGAGGGGATTCGTCTCTCCTGGTATAGGGAGTTGATGTTGCGCTGTGTTCGATTGGCCATAACCGGAAATCCCTGGCCAGGGTTGCTGAGATTTACTGGTAAGTGTTACCAGTAGTTTCTCGAACTGTTATAGACCTCATATCGACACGACCTATCGAGCTACTGGGGTCTGACGTTTACCACCCCTAGGCGAGATATGCGACATATCAGACAATCAGACCGGACTGTACGGTAAGTGTTACTGGTTGGATTCACAGGAGTGTGAGCGGGCTTGCTCGTTGATCTTCTGATCGCTCAATACCCGGGTGGCCGTTACGTTTAGCAGACCGCTTGCGGCTTGTGGGTGCTTGATATGATCATCATCTGCTGCCGGCGTATTGACGAGTCTTTAGAGTCCTACACAGAGGTTTCCTGGCTCAAGCGAAACGAAATAGGAGCGCATATGAGATATGTGCGGGACCGAGAATAATACCAGTATGTGATACTGTATTCTATTCTCACGATTTGTATCATTGGACGGTTATATGAGATATAGCCGGGTTACCGAATCAAGTGTTGATTCGATACATTGATACACTAAATATTAGTCGGTTATATGCAGTATGACCGGATCATTAAATCAAGTGTTGATTTAATGATTTAATGCATAATTATATATTTGATATGTTACTTTGCATTAACTAGTATTGGTTCACTTAAGATGGATTTTCTCACTTGATGTGCACATTGTATATATGATATAGTTTTGTGCACTAGTTTGTATCATGTTTGATGATACATGCAAACTTGGGTGTGTATGATTAAACGATGGTTATGTTAATGGTTAGGGTTTTGATTTACTTATTTATTTATTCTCTTTATTCAATTTGGCAAAGGAAAATGAAATGGTGGCTTGCTTTGTCTTTTGTTGAAGCTTCATGAAGTTTTGAAGAAGTAACCATTTTGTTTCTTTCCTTTAACCTAACCATTCACCTAACCCTAGTTTATTCTCTACACTTTACCATGGTTGCAATAGGATAAGGGTCACTTGATTTTCTTTTTTTTTGAATTAATTCATTTTTCATTTTCTTTCTTCTTCTTCTTCTTGATGAAGAAAGAAAAGCTTTCTATAAAAATGTCAAGTGATGAAATCAAGTGAGAAATCTAAATCCAAAGTGAACCCACTTCCTATTTCTTCAACCTCTACCACTTGCCATGTAGTATAGGGTGTTTTCTTCACAAGTTTCATGACTTGGTGAAGTTGGAGCTCGAGTTAGAGTCGCCTCGACATAGATCATCTTCGGCATCGAAGTCATCGACCTAGCCCGATCATTTCTTTGATAAAACCACCGCGAGAGTCCGGGATCCGATGATCGCAGCGGAGGGACATCATCACGGAGCTAAGGAAGTGGAGGACCGGATCTACAAAGGTTGTATTTCCATTCACTTTAGAGTAAAGTTGTTTACTAGCTTGTTGTTTCGCCTATTCTCTAGTTAACGATCCGAATTAGGGTTTCTCGGCACTGGAAAATTTTGAATTTGGCATGGTTGATGCCTTGTGAGACCTCTTGAGTGTGCCTAGGAACCCTACAGTGGTATCAGAGCCTAGCTAGAGATTTAGGCGAAGTGTAGACGAAGTTAGAAGTCCGATCGAACCCGTAAACCCCGACAAAACCCTTCTCTGTACATTTTTCAAAACAGTGGATTTTTGTGAATTAAAAATTCTCAGAAAAACATGCAGGAAAAACTAATAATTACTGTGAAGTACGGTTCACTGAGTCAATAATTTGACCGCGGAACCGCGGCGAAACCATGGGTTTGGCGGCGGTTCCGCGGCCAAAATTTGGACTTAGTCCCTAGAAATTTCATATATTTATTCTTAGGTCCTTTCTTGGCAATTTTTTATGGGTATTTTTTAAGTCCACTCAAGTGTTGAGTTTTCTAGGGTTTTATTGGGGACTCGTTAATTTGATTGGATAATTTAACTTCGTTTATGTTTTTCCGGATATTTTAGAAACTGTTAAAAAGTTCGACCGGATATAAATACCCACTTTTTCCCCTGCCGGGAAATTTCCAAGTGTTGGATTTTTCCGTAGTTTAAGAATGTTCTAAGTAGTGCATGTAACGCGATGGACCCTCTAAAAGACAATAAAACTTAACTCGATTATGTGACCGTCTTGAACTGCCCTTTGAACCTTAGAGTTTGGGGCAGTACGGCGTGCCACATGTGAGGCGTTGGCTTGACCCTTCTACGGTGGACCGTTGGTACTGAGGCATGAAGTGAATGTTTTTAAACTTATTTCATGTGTTGAGCTGTTTCGGGAAAACTTGGGTGTTTGATTGTTCGATCGGAAAGTTTAACATTTTCTATTTATCCGGAATGTGATACAATATTTGGAATCCACAAGGAGTTATGAGATAACTGATTTGAATGTTACAAACATAGCACTTTAGTCTCACTTGATCGGTTGCCACGGAATTTTGATGTGATCAAAAGTCCGTCGTAATCACGTAGCGTACGCGGATACTCGCCGGATAAACTTAATAAACAGCTACACCCCTTAGCCCCGACTGTAGGAGAACCCCGTCGCCGAAAGCATCCGTTCGGGTGCTCGCGGTAGCGGTGTTCCGCCTTGGTGCACTTCGTCGACGGTATCGGGGGTGCGGCCGTCCACTAAAATTTGCGACGAGCATTCGATCAGAATGTCGGGAATCCTGTTGAATTGCCCGACTTGATATTGAAAAGAGTTTTCGATAAATGAGACTAAAATGCGGGGTTTATAGTTGTTAGGCATGTGATGTCTGAGGAATTCATTTGGTTAGGCATGCGATGTCTATGAAAGTTGCGGATTCCAACTGTTGTAGTTTTACACTTTCTTTTCTGTGACCGTAAGTGTAATATGTGATATCGCCGGTTTCGTTGCTATATGTCAACGACAATTGGGATACGCATGTTTACATACGTTGATGACATGTGATGTTATGTGTTGCTGGATATGTTATATTGGATCGTCATGTTTGAATAGCCGGGAGGTTTTATATGAGATGAGTGTTTTTCATTTTCATTCATGTAAAAACTTATATGTAATATTCTTTTATTGGGGCACTTCCAGGTTGCGGAAGATGTCACTGTTTGTATATTATTTACTTTTCCGCACTAGGATAGACCCAAGGAGGGGAGCACAAGTAACCGGGTTCTAGGGTCCAGTGGGAGACCATCTCGAGGAGTCGAGTCCGGGTCTCCTAACCCTAGAATTGGTAGGGTTGCTTGCCGCTCTCGTAGGGGTCTAGGGGTGTGGGTTTGGCTATTCATCGCGACCGTGGAATCCGTGTTTTATACTGGCTCGTATTAAAAACACGGACGTCCTAGTATATCCAATATTTCATATGATATTTTCTGCTGCGTTATCTGTGATGTGATCATATGATATGTTCTGTGATAAATACTGTATATAGTATATATGATATATTATATAGGCGTTACTTATGTTTTACACCCGCGCTAGCCCAGCCCCGCTCTGCCGTTAGTTACCTAACCTAACGGCGCACGAGGGGACATTGAGGCGAATGCGGATGGCATAAGTGTACGTCGTATTTATCTGTGATGTTTAGGTGTTTTAAATGATGGGACTTCATTAATATGATTAATGAAAGAAAAGAAACCTAAGATGTTGTGGAATCGAATTTTCAAAAACAGGTAGCACAGTTCTTGCTTTGCATCGCGGTGTTCCTTGTAGAACATCCTGCACCTTATTTGATAAGGAAAGGACCGAGATCCCTTCACCGGGAGTGACTCCTTTAGCAATAACTGGCAGATGATACAACCCTCGGTTTGTCTTTTGATGCCTTCTCTAGTTTTAGCTTTGCACAGCGGTATATACGATATATCCTGCACCTTATTCGATGAGGAAAGGGCCGACGATCCCTTCACCGGGAGTGACCCCTTTAGCAAAACTAGAAAAGCCTCAAAAACACTCCATTTCAAAATTCATTCGATCCCACAACGATATCAAGTTCATTACGCAATAGGTTTTCAGAAAAACCTGTCATAGCCCTCCGTCATTTCAGATAAGTAGTAGTTGGTATTCGTTCTATATTTGTTGGCCTGCGTCAAGGCGTAGTGTGCGGTAGCTAACTAGATTTATCTGCTTATGCATATGATGCAGATTGGATTAGGGTAGTCGTGCGACTTTGTTGGCCTGCGTCAAGGGTCGTGCGGATGGGTTTAATTCAATCAGGAAATGACGGGTTGAACTTGACTAGCGCACTATGGTTTGTTGGCCTGCGTCAAGGTCATAGGACGTTAGGGGCAAAATTATCGGGAATTTCAAGTGTTGAAATTTTCAATGAGATTGCATACCTTCTATGAGATAGTTGGATCCCGATACCAACTGCGAGTAAGAGTTACTCCTGGGAGAGTTTTACACATTACAATTAGCCGATCTAGTAGGTGTCTAGAAAGGTGTCAACGGGGTTACGCCTCTGGGAAAACGAGGTTTACAGTAATTAGGTCCGTGCGAAAGCACGGGGAACCTCCCTCAAAGTACCGATACTGGCCTGGCTGAAAGATTAGCGAACTTGTAGCGTGTAATTAATCCCGGCTAGTCTTTCCTTTTAGAGTTTGAAGGAAGATTTGATAAAAAACAGTGGGAGCCATCCTGATTAGATAAATAATAACCAATCTGATCTTGCAAGAGTGCACGCTGAGTGCTTTCTTTTCTCTCTCTCCAGGTAGCGACCATATCACGCCTTAATCAAGATAATAATACGGATGTATTGACCGAACCCGCTTGTTATACTGAGCTGGGGAACGTTGGTCCCGCTCCAACTTATAATTGTTATAAGACAGAGCAGGAAATAGGGGAATACCAGATTTCCCATGCCAGCCAAACGAAGAAAGTGCATGCTGATGCATCTTCTTCGGGTGTGTTCATTACATAAAACTTTTTCTCAGTATCCTTTACGTCCTGGGTATGTGATACCGGATCAGGATCCCGCAAATGAAATCCGTTATATGGGCTACAGAAAGGTAGAGAACTGAGAACGGGTGATAAGTTTCATGAGACAGAAAACGGGGCAAGTGTTGCAGCCAAGTATGTTGGTCACTGTCACCTTGTATTACCAGTACATTGATTCTGAACGAATGTTATTAGATACCGAACCTGATATACAAAATCATATCAGTCTCTTTATTATTAAAGAAATGATAAAATTTTGTATTGTTGGATAATGTTTTGAACATTTCCTATATCAAAAGTTGATCGGTTCAGGCACGTTATCTAAAAGTATTGATGTTCTAAATCAAACTACAGTTCTTAGTATACGGAACACACACAAGAGGAAGAGTTCAGAAATGAACGAATCCTTCTTGAGGTATTGTAGACTTGGTCATATCAATGCGACCCGACCAGCTGAAGTTACATATAGATGCATATTTAAATCAGTTTGAATTTACATCTTGTGAAACTTGCTGGTCATGTCACAGAGATAAGATGACCATAGCTCTGTTTATTGGAAACAGAGAAAGAGTTAGTGAACTCTTGGGATGATACATGTTGATGTATGTAGGTCCCCTGTCTATACATGCCAAGACCGGTTATTTGTACTTCATTACATTCTCTGATGATCTCTCAGGATTCAGACATATGTTCCCGTTGAAACACAAGTCTGAACCTTTTGAGATATTCACGGAATATAAGTTAGAAGTAGAGAACCAAAAACGGGTATAAGTATTATGTCCTTTGATGTGATCAAGGAGGAGAATACTTGAGCACGGGATTCCTGGACTATTCTAAGAATGAGATTCTCTCTCAGCATTACTCCTCCGTATACACCACAGCACGTCGGTGTATCGGGGCGGAGCAATCACACCCTATATGATAAGGTGTGCTCTATGATGAGTACTACTGAGTTACCTATTTCCTTTTGGGAGTTATGCGCTTGAGAAGCTGCATACCTATTGAATATGGTTCAAATCAAATCAGTTGCCTACCACTTCATATATGATATGGAAAAGGAAGAGTCCATATATTATGTTTGTTAAGATTTAGGGTTGTCCAGCCTATGTCTAAAAGAAAAATCCGGACAAGCTCGAGGCAAGGTCAGTTATGTAGAACTGGAAAGGTTCCAGCTATATAAACTACAGCAACTGATTTGGTAGAACCAAAGGATTCAGTAGATACCAACGAACCTCAGCCTCTCCGCCGATCTAGTAGGGTTTCTCACCCACCTGCGAGATACTTCTGTTTCTCTATGACAGTGGGAGTGAGGATTGCATCATGAGATGATGACCCAACTAATTTCGAGCTGGCCATCAGGAGTGGGACTCTATAAGAATGGCTGGATGCTTAGCGATCTGAGATGGAATCCTTATATACCAACAAAGTATGGACTTTGGTTGCAATATCTGAAGGGTTAAATCCCCATCAGGAGCAAGTATATCTTGAGAAGATTACTTGGTGTAGATGGAAAAGTTGAGACTTTCAAAGCTATACTTGTTAAAGGTTTTCGTCATCGACCAGGCGTGGATAATGATGATACCTTTTTCCAGTGGCTATGCTTAAGTCCATCCAGATCCTACTTGCCACGGATACATACTATGACTATGATATCTGACGGTTGGGTGCCATGACTGCTTTTCTAAATGATGTTTTAAAAGAGTTCGTCTATAAGTACACAGCCAGAGGGCTTCGTAGACAGTGGGAGCAGCGAAAACGTGTGCAAGATGCTTTATAGGATAAAGCAGGCATCGCGGAGTTGGAACATCTATTTTGATGTTGTAGTCAAAGAGTTTGACTTCATCAAAATGGTAGATGAACCTTGTATATACAAAAAGGTATTAGGGAGTATGGTGATCCTCGTAGAGTACGTGGATGTCATACTCCTGATAGGGAAGGAGTTTCCTATGCTACGCTCGGTCAATCTCCGCTTATAACAATGATTCTCCATATAGGATCAAAGTG
Organism: Agapanthus africanus; assembly: GCA_030015575.1. Lineage (NCBI taxonomy): Eukaryota > Viridiplantae > Streptophyta > Magnoliopsida > Asparagales > Amaryllidaceae > Agapanthus > Agapanthus africanus. Next base: position 111,886,089 of record CM057340.1, on the reverse strand, counting down.
ATACCTCATAAATCCTGAGTTTTGATCTATGAGATAGAAGTAACTGGATATTAGGAAACACACTAGTTGTAGTGAGATGGTATCAATCGATCTTGGGGAGAATCTATGGAAGGGTTCCAAGGTGATAAGGACGACTGAATGTCAGTCACAAGCATTGTCTTTACCCTCAGTAAAGGGACGGTATGTTGAAAAAGTTCCAAGCTAGATACCGTGGCATACTAGACGATAAAGGCTGGATACATCGCTACTTAAGATGCTACCAAAGAGGAAGTCTGGGTGTATATCAGTTCATGAGATGAACATCGTTCCTTCCATTGTGAGACAATGGAGTTGTGGCTTATGCCTAGGAACGCCCGTCCCATCAGTGATCCAGACACATTCTAAGACAGTATCACCTGATCACGGAGATGGTTGATCTCCAGGGCAATCGAGGTTAGGAGAGTAGACTCAGAGGACAACACGGCGGATCCACTCACAAAGGCCTTTTCCCAGAGAGAGACTTTTATAGGATGGTTGAGTATGAGATACTACAACCACTGCTATCAGATGGCCCTAGTGCAAGTGGGAGATTGTTAGTTATATGTATGCCCTAGAGGCCATTACTGTACATAGGATGTATATTGTAGTGGATGCTGGGACATATATAGGGAGGGCTTTCTTGCTCGACATGATAGTATGCTATCTGGTTGCTCTTTATCTTAACGTGTATACTGATTGTCTCTCTGTTACATGTTGGTAAAGCCCTTAGGATGTGTACTTGACTACCTGGACTATGATGCGGATCATACTAGTGGGGACATGGTAGTCCATAAGTACATCCTTCAAGGTCCCTAGTCATGGGTGTATCGAGACGGGGCATCGATATACCAGAGTAGACTAGCGTATACCTTCTCGACCCATATAGATGGGCGATGGATGATCCCATATCCATTGGTGTTTGACATCAGAGATGATATACGGGTGCTCAGTGGAGACTGGGTACACTGGACGGACTCGCCGAGAACTCCCAGATGGTATTATACCTCACGTCAAATGGCAGTTCTCTGGTGACACTGGTACAGAGTAGTCTGTTGACCCGAGATCGTCATAGAGTCTTGTGTGATTCCCACTGTGCTTTGATTTCCACCTTACCACGTCCAAGAGGGCATGCAAAACGATGGTTTTTGGGTACAGTCCCGAATCACATGGAGGCAATGAGCGATAGGAGGGGATTCGTCTCTCCTGGTATAGGGAGTTGATGTTGCGCTGTGTTCGATTGGCTATAACCGGAAATCCCTGGCCAGGGTTGCTGAGATTTACTGGTAAGTGTTACCAGTAGTTTCTCGAACTGTTATAGACCTCATATCGACAAGACTTATCGAGCTACTGGGGTCTGACGTTTACCACCCCTAGGCGAGATATGCGACATATCAGACGATCAAACCGGACTGTACGGTAAGTGTTACCGGTTGGATTCACAGGAGTGTGAGCGGACTTGCTCGTTGATCTTCTGATCGCTCAATACCCGGGTGGCCGTTACGTTTAGCAGACCGCTTACGGCTTGTGGGTGCTTGATATGATCATCATCTGCTGCCGGCGTATTGACGAGTCTTTAGAGTCCTACACAGAGGTTTCTTGGCTCAAGCGAAACGAAATAGGAGCGCATATGAGATATGTGCGGGACCGAGAATAATACCAGTATGTGATACTGTATTCTATTCTCGCGATTTGTATCATTGGACGGTTATATAAGATATAGCCAGGTTACCGAATCAAGTGTTGATTCGATACATTGATGCACTAAATATTAGTCGGTTATATGCAGTATGACCGGATCATTAAATCAAGCGTTGATTTAATGATTTAATGCATAATTATATATTTGATATATTACTTTGCATTAACTAGTATTGGTTCACTTAAGATGGATTTTCTCACTTGATGTGCATATTGTATATATGATATAGTTTTGTGCACTAGTTTGTATCATGTTTGATGATACATGCAAACTTGGGTGTGTATGATTAAACCATGGTTATGTTAATGGTTAGGGTTTTGATTTACTTATTTATTTATTCTCTTTATTCATTTTGGCAAAGGAAAATGAAATGGTGGCTTGCTTTGTCTTTTGTTGAAGCTTCATGAAGTTTTGAAGAAGTAACCATTTTGTTTCTTTCCTTTAACCTAACCATTCACCTAACCCTAGTTTATTCTCTACACTTTACCATGGTTGCAATAGGATAAGGGTCAATTGATTTTCTTTTTTTTTTTGAATTAATTCATTTTTCATTTTCATTCTTCTTCTTCTTCTTGATGAAGAAAGAAAAGCTTTCTATAAAAATGTCAAGTGATGAAATCAAGTGAGAAATCCAATTCCAAAATGAACCCACTTCCTATTTCTTCATCCTCTACCACTTACCATGTAGTATACGGTGTTTTCTTCACAAGTTTCATGACTTGGTGAAGTTGGAGCTTGAGTTAGAGTCGCCTCGACGTAGATCATCTTCAGCATCGAAGTCATCGACCTAGCCCGATCATTTCTTTGATGAAACCACCGCGAGAGTCCGGGATCCGATGATCGCAGCGGAGGGACATCATCACGGAGCTAAGGAAGTGGTGGACCGGATCTACAAAGGTTGTATTTCTATTCACTTTAGAGTAAAGTTGTTTACTAGCTTGTTGTTTCGCCTATTCTCTAGTTAACGATCCGAATTAGGGTTTCTCGGCACCGGAAAATTTTGAATTTGGCATGGTTGATGCCTTGTGAGACCTCTTGAGTGTGCCTAGGAACCCTATAGTTACTGATTGGATTCGCCGGAGTACGAGCAGGCTTGCTTGTTGATCTTCTGATCACTCAATACCCGGGTGGCCATTACGTTTAGCAGACCGCTTGCGGCTTGTGGATGTTTGATATGATCATCACCTTCTGTCGGGAAATTGTGGGACTTTGATGAATCGATCGAAAACTTTAACGTTCGTCCGGGTATCATGTGATGGGATACAATATTTGGAATCCAAATGTAGTTATGAGATAACTAATTTGAATGTTATAAATTTAGCAATTTAATCTCATTTGATCGGTTGCCACGGGATTTTGATGTGATCAAAAGTCCCTTGCAATTACGTAGCGTATGCGGATACTCGCCGGGTAACATTATTAGATAGCCACGCCCCATAACCCCGACCAAGTGACTGTAGGTGAACCCCGTCACCAAAAGCATCCGTTCGGGTGCTTGCGGCAGCGGTGTTCCGCCTTAGTGCACTTCATCAACGGTATCGGGGGTGCGGCCGTCTACTAAGGTTTCTGACGAGCATTCGATCAGAATGTCGGGAATCTTGTTGAATTACCTGACTAGATATTGAAAAGTGTTTTCGAGATCGAGACTAAAATGCGGCGTTTATAATTGTTAGGCATGCGATGTCTAGGGAGTTCATTTGGTTAGGCATGAAATCCGAATATGAGATATTTCGGGTTTATGATGTCTAAGGTGGTTGCGGATTCCAACTGTTGTAGTTTTTCACTTTCTTCTCTGTGACCGTAAGTGTAATATGTGGTATATCGCCGGTTTCATTGCTATACGTCAACGACAACTGGGATACGCATATTTACTTACGTTGATGACATGTGATGTTATGTGTTGCTGTGATATGTTATATTGGATCATCGTGATTGAATAGCCGGGGTTTTTTTATGTGAGATGAGTGTTTTTATTTTCATTCATGTAAAATTCATTGTATGTAATATTCTTTTATTGGGGCACTTCCGGATTGAGGATGATGTCACCATTGTATATTATTTACTTTTCCGCATTAGGATTGACCCAAGGCGGGGAGCACAAGTAACCGGGTTCTAGGGTCCAGTGGGAGACCATCTCAAGGAGTTGAGACTGGATCTTCTAACTCTAGAATTGATAGGGTTGCTTGCCGCTCTCGTAGGGGTCTAGGGGTGTGGGATTGGCTATTCATCACGACCGTGGAATCAATGTTTTATACAGGCTTAATTGAAAACTCGGAAATCCTAGTATATCCAATATTTCATATGTTTTTATTCTGCTGCGATATTCTATGATGTGGTCATTGATTATATTCTGAGACGAATGTCTATATATTATATATATGAGATATAATTAATATTGTTGCTTTCGTTTCATATGTGATGCTTGGGAAGCATAATAAATAGAACTTCATTAATGAGATTAATGAAATAAAAGAAACCTAAAAATGTTGTAGAAACTTGTCTTGAAAACAGGTAGCTCTAGTTCTTTCTTTGCATAGCGGTATTCCTTATAGAATATCCAGCACCTTATTCGATAAGGAAAGAGCCGAGATCCCTTCACCGGGAGTGACCTCTTTAGCGAAACTAGCAGATGCTACAACCCTTGGTTTGTCTTTTGATTGCTTTTATAGATTTTTGCTTTGCATAGTGGTATTTGTGAAATATCTTGCACCTTATTCGATAAGGAAAGAGCCGAGATCCCTTCACCGGGAGTGACCTCTTTAGCAAAACTAGTAAAAGCCTCAAAAACACTCCTTTTCAAAATCACTCGATTCTACGACGATATCAAGTTTATTACGCAAAGGGTTTTCTTAAAAACCTATCGTAGCCCTCTGTAATTTCAGATAAGTAATAGTTAGTATCCGTGCTGCGTTTTTTGACCTTGTTAAGGCGTAGTGTGCGGTAGCTGATTAGCGCTTATCTGCATAAGCATATGATGCGATTGCATTAGGGTAGTCGTGCGACCTTATTGACCTTGTCACGGGTCATGCGGGTGGGTTTAATTCAATCAGGAAATGACGGGTTGAGCTTGACTTGCGGTCTATGGTTTGTTGACCTTGTCAAGGTCGTATATTGCTCGGGGCAAAACATTATTGGGAATTTCAAGTGTTGAAATTTGTAATGAGATTGCATACCTTCTATGAGATAGTTGGATCCCGATACCCACTGCGAGTAAGACTTACTCTTGGGAGAGTTTTACACATCACAATTAGCCGATCAAGTAGGTGTCTAGAAAGGTGGTAATGAGGTTATGCCTCTGGGAAAATGAGGTTTTTTAATTAGGTCCGTATGAAAGCACGGGGAACCTCCCTCAAAGTATCGGCACTGGCCTGGCTGAAAAATTGGCGAACTTGTAAGATATAATTAATCCCGGCTAGTCTTTCCTTTTATGGTTTGAAGGAAGATTTGACTAAAACAGTGGGAGCCATCCTGATTAGATAAATTAATAACCAATATAATCTTGTAAGAGCATACGCTGAGTTTTTTCTTCTCTCTCTCCAGTTAGCGACCATGTCACGCCTTAAGATAATAATATGGATGTATTGACCAAACCTGCTTGTTATACTGAGCTGGGGAACGTTGGTCCCGCTCCAACTTATAATTGTTATAAGACCGAGCAGGAAATAGGTGATTACCAGAATTCCCGTACCGCCCAAACGAAGAATGTGCATACTGATGCATCTTCTTCAGGTGTGTTCATTACCGAGAACTGCTTTTCAGTATTCTCTACGTCCTGGGTATGTGATACCGGATAAGGATCCTATATATGTAATCAGTTATATGGGCTGCAGATAGGTAGAGAACTGAGAATGGGTGATAAAGTTTCAAGAGTTGGAAATGGTGAAATTGTTGCAGCCAAGTTGTTGACAGTTATCACCCTGCATTACCAAATACATTGATTCTGAACGAATGTTATTAGATACCGAACCTGATATACAATATCATATTAGTCTCTTTATTTAGTAAAGAAGAATATAATTTTGTATTGTTGGATAATATTTTGAACATTTCCTATATCAAATGCACGTTATCTAAAATCATATACGTTCTAAATCAAACCACGGTTCTTAACATACAGAACACACACAAGAGGAAGAGTTCAGAAATGAACGAATCCTTCTTGAGGTATTGTAGACTAGGTCATATCAATGCGACCCGACTAGATAAGTTATATTTAGATGTATATTTAAATCAGTTTGAATTTACATCTTGTGAAACTTGCCAGTCATGTCACAAAGATAAGATGACCATAGCTCCGTTTATTGGAAACAGAGAAAGAGTTAGTGAACTCTTGGGATTGATACATGATCATGTATGTAGGTCCCCTGTCTACACATGCCAGAAATGGTTCTTTATACTTCATTACATTCACTGATGATCTCTCAAGATTCAGACATATGTTCCTGTTGAAACACAAGTCTGAAGCTTTTGAGAAATTCAAAGAATATAAGTTAGAAGTAGAGAACCAAAATGGGTATAAGTATTATGTCTTTTGATGTGATCAGGGAGGAGAATACGTGAGCACGGAGATCCTAGACTATTCTAAAGGGGAATGAGATTCTCTCTCAGCATTACTCCTCCATATACACCACAGCACGTTGGTACATCGGGACGGGGCAATTGCACCCTACGTGATAAAGTGTGATCTATGACGAGTACTACATAGTTGCCTATTTCCTTTTGGGAGCTATGCACTTGAGAAGCTGCATACCTATTGAATAGGGTTCCAACCAAATCAGGTGTCTACCACTCCATATGTGTTATGGTATGGGAAGAGCCCATCTCTTAAGGATGTTAAGATTTGGGGTTGTCTGGCTTATGTCTGAAAACAAAATCCGGACAAGCTCGAGGCAAGTTCAGTTTTGTGGAAGTTTGTTAGATATCCCAAACATTCGCAAGGGAATGTCTTCTACCATACCGAGGAACAAAAGGTGTTTTATTTCTCGGCATGCCACCGTTTTAGAAAAGGATTTTCTTGTGAAGAAATTAGTGGTCATGAGGTAGAACTGGAAGGAGTTCCAGCTATACAAACTGCAACTGATGATTTGGTAGAACAGAAGGATTCAATAGTTCCTAATGAACCTCAGCCTCTCCGCTGATCTGGTAGGGTTCCTCACCCACCTGAGAGATACTTCGGTTTTCTCTATGACAGTGGGAGCGAGAATTGCATCATGAGATGATGACCCAACTAGTTTCGAGCAGGCCATCAAGAGTGGGGACTCTGTGAAAATGGTTGGATGATATGCGATCTAAGATGGAATCTATGTACACCAACAAAGTATGGACTTTTGTTGCTTTATCTGAAGGGTTAAATCCCCATCAGGAGCAAGTATATCTTGAGAAGATTACTTAGTGTACATGGAAAAGTTGAGACTTTCAAAGCTAAGACTTGTTGCAAAAGGTTCTCGTCATCGACCAGGTGTGGATATGATGAAACCTTTTCTAGTGTCTATGCTTAAGTCTATCCGGATCCTACTTGCCATTGCTACATACCATAACTACGATATCTGGCGGTTGGGTGTCATGAATACTTTTCTAAATGGTGATTTAGAAGAGAGCGTCTATAAGTACACAGCCAGAGGGCTTCGTAGACAGTGAGAGCAGTGGAAACGTGTGTAAGTTGCTTTATGGGTTAAAGCAGGTATCGCGGAGTTGGAACATCTGTTTTGATGCGGTAGTCAAAGAGTTTGACTTCATCAAAATGGTAGATGAACCTTGCATATACAAAAGGGTAGTAGGGAGTATGGTGATGATCCTCGTATTGTACGTGGATGACATATTCTTGATAGGAAAGGAGATTCATATGCTACACTCGGTCAATCTCCTCTTATCACGTAGATTCTCCATATAGGATTAAGGTGATACCTCTTAAATCCTAGGTTTTGGATCTATGAGATAGATCTAAGTGGATATTAGGATTCTCATTAGGTGTAGTGAGATGGTATCAATCGATCCTGGGGAGAATCTCTTGATAGCTTCCAGAGTTGTAAGAACGACTGAATGTCAGTCACAGGCATTGTCTTTACCCTCAGTGGAGGGACGGTATGTTGGAAGAGTTCCAAGATAGATACTGTGACAAACTAAACGATAAAGGCTGGATACATTGCAACCAAGTATGCTACCAAAGAGGCAGTCTGGATGTATATTAGTTTATGAGATGAACTTCGTTCCTACCATTGTGTGATAATAGAGTTGTGGCTTATGCCTAGGAACCCCTATCCCATCAGTGATCCAGACATATTCTTAGGCAGTATCACCTGATCATGGAGATGGTTGATCTCTAGGGAGATCGAGGTTAGGAGAGTAGACTATAGAGGACAACATGGCGGATCCACTCACAAAGGCCTATTCCCAGGAGAGACTTTTATGGGATGGTTGAGTATGAGATACTTCAACCACTGCTAATTGTTGGGTATGAGATACTACAACAGATGGCCCTACTGCAAGTGGGAGATTGTTAGTTGTATGTATGCCCTAGAGGCCATTACTGTACATATGATGTATATTGTTATGGATGCTTGGACATATATAGGAAGAACTTTCTTGCTCGACATGATAGTATGCTATCTGGTTGCACTTTATCTTAACATGTACTCTAATTGTCTCTATGTTATATGTTGATAAAGCCCTTAGGATGAGTATTTGACTATCAGGACTATGATGCAGATCATACTAGTGGGGACAGAATAGTCGTTAAGTACATCCTTCAAATGTTCCTAGTCGAGCGTGTATCGAGACAGGGCATCGATATACCAGAGTAGACTAGCGTATAGTTTCTCGACCCATGTAGATTGGCGATGGATGATCCCATATCTATTGGTGTTTGACATCAGAGACAGTATACGGGTGCTCAGTGGAGATTGGGTACATTGGAGAACTCGCCAAGAACTCCCAGATGGTATTATACCTAACGTCAGATGGCAGTTCTCTGGTGACACTGGTACAGGTTAGTCTGTCGACCCGAGATTGTCATAGAGTCTTGTGTGATTCCCACGGTGCTTTGATTTCCACCTTACCACATTCAAGAGAACGTCCAAAACGGTGGTTTTTGGGTACAGTCCCGAGACATATGGAGGCAATGAGCGATAGGAGGGGATTCGTCTCCCCCGGTATTGGGGGTTGATGTTGCGCTGTGCACGATTGGCTATAACAGGAAGTCCCTGGCCAGGGCTGTTTATGAGATTGCTGGTAAGTATTACCAGTAGTTTCTCGACCCGTTATGAGCCTCATATCGGCACGACTTAATGAGTTACTGGGGTCTGACATTTACCACCCCAAGATGAGATATGCGACATATCAAACGAAGAGACCAGACTGTACGGTAGTGTTACTGATTGGATTCGCAGGAGTACGAGCAGGCTTGCTTGTTGATCTTCTTATTGCTCAATACCTGGGTGACCGTTATGTTTAGCAGACCGCTTGCGGCTTGTGGGTGTTTTATATGATCATCACCTACTACCGGCGTATTGACGAGTCTTTAGAGTCCTACACAGAGGTTTCCTGGCTCAAGAGAAATGGAGTAGGAGCACATATGTGATATGTGCGGGACCGAGATTGATACGATATGAGATACCGTATTCTATTCTCGCGATTTATGACATTGGTCGGTTATATGCGATATAGCCGGGTTATCGGATCAAGTGTTGATTCGATAAGTTGTTACATATGATATTAGTCGGTTATCTGTAATATAGCCGGATTATTAAATCAATTGATGATTCAATAATTTAATGTATAATTATATATTTGATATATTACATTGCATTAACTAATATTAGTTAACTTAAGATTTCTTTTCTCACTTTGGATACATTGATGTATATGTTATATATGTTAAATGTATCAAGCTAGGTTACAAATGCAACTAGGGTTAATGAGGGTTAAACCATGCTAGGGTTAAGATTAGGGTTTATAATTTATCATTAAGTAATTCAAATATTGTGGATATTTGTCATGGTTGATATTTGTTGAAAGCTTGTAGAAGCTTCAAGGCATCTTTGATTTTGTCCACTCTCTTTGTCTAGCTTAAGATATTTTTTTACCTAACCTTTAACCCTAGCTCATGGTTAACTCTCTACAAGGGTTAAGCATGACATGCTTAACCTTTGGTTGCATTTCTAACCTTACACAATAATTCATTTTCATCACTTGTTCTTCTTCTTCTTCTTGACAAAAGCTTTCTAGCTTTTTCAATGGTGATGATTTTGAGTGAGAAAATAATTTATAATGTGAGAAAAATTCCTACTCCATCATCCTCTACTACTTGCCATTTAGTATAGGGTGTTTGCTTCACTAATTCCATGATTAGTGAAGAGATAGCTTGGGTTAGTGTCTCCTCGACGTAGATCATCTTTGGCCTCGAAGACTTCGAAGTACGCATGTTCGTTTCTTCATCGGAGCCTCTCTAGAGTCCTGGACTTCTTGATCGCGGTGAAGGGACTACTACACGGAGCTAATGAAGTGAAGGACCGGTCTACAAAGGTTGTATTCTTTGCTCACTAGACTTGCAAAGTGTTTGCATTTACCTTTCCGTCGATTTCTAGTGTACTATTCTAGGGTTAGGGTTAGCTAGAACGGCAAAATTTTAATTTGGCATGAGAGATGCCTCCTGAAACCTTGCTGCCGTCCTAGGTAACCCTACACTTACAAGAGAAGATATCACTTAGGAATCCCTAGGATTCCTCAGGAGAAAATACACTTACGAGATCCTCTCGACTCGTAGGGAGAAATACCTTTGTTAGACCCTTACGGCCCATAAAGTCAAAAGCCTTAGTCGACAGGATCCTAACCCTGTTTGCTAAGCCATCCTTATTCAAACCAACAAAAGCAAATGATGATTCGCACCTGGCAACATTCCAGTTGTAGCGATACTGATGCCATAATAGGTGCCAAACTCCAAGTCCTCTTATGGCAAATGATGATTCGCTCCTGGCAATATTCCAGTTGCAGCGATACTGATGCCATAATGGGTATCAGGACCAAGTCCCCAACTCATGACAAAAATCAGCGAGCAAAAAAAACGAGATGAAATGTTTGGGTAACTCGCAATAAAAAGCAGCGAGTAAATAAGAAATAGCCGAAATGATTGGGCACCGCGAAAAATAGCCGAAATGGTTGGGTAACCACGAATTTCACGATATGAAAAGCAGAAAAGATAGAGTATCGCGGAATAAAAAAATAATATAAAATAAAATCTTCCCTGTAGGTAGGTTCACAACGACCCTTCTATACAATCGATAAGCACAAACAAAAAAAGGGACCATATCTCCCACCACGCTTCGTCAAAAAGAGAACTAAGTCTTGACGGTTTATATACAACCTAGAGACTATCTCTGTGTCCCCCTCATCATTCTAACTGGGGCAGACAAAACAATCAAATAAACATGAAGTGACGGAAAAATCCTAGCTTCAGATCTTAATGGCAAGATCTACAGCCTAGAGATTGGCTCGGCGTACTTCTCATGCCAGCTGGATGCAGACGCAACGCCAACAAAGTCCCAAGGGCCACAACAAAAATGAAGTAACGGCAAATCCTAGATCTAAGTCTCGATGGCACATTTATAACCTAGAGACTATCACAGCGTTCTTTCTCATTTCAGTAGAATGCGGATGCGACTATCAAATAAAATTGGAGCAATGGCATATTCCTAGCTCTGGACTTCAATTGCAATACATACAGTATAGAGGTCCTACAGATGTCTACCCTACTTCAGCAAAGGAACGGCACGACATCGTCAAAGAAAAAATGAAGTGACGGTATATTCCCAGCTTCGAGTCTCGACGGCAACTCATATAAAGCCTAAAAGACCATCGGAGATCATCCCACACCAGAGCTGGGTGGTTATGACTCATCGGGGCTCCAAATTGAGCCTAACCTCAAGTAAAAAGCAACATGGCAAATTCCTAATGTTTGCTCTTCCGACTGTAATATGACCTAAGGAGATTACTTGAAGACATCTTGTCCAGCCCCCGAAGGGATCAGAGACACGACAGTCACGAAGCTACTCGAACAGCGGCTTAAAGACTGCATATCGAGGAATACATTAGCCAACGCGACGGTACCACGGACTAAAACCCTAGTACTATAAACCTAACAGACCCCTGTCGTAAAGAATGGGGGTTATCTGCATATAACGTTAGGAAAAATTTGCCTGTAAAACCAAGGGAGGTAAACTAAAAACACTCCGAAATGAGTACATAAACTAGAGACTCCGAAATGAGTGAATAAACTACAAACTCCGAAATGAGTACATAAACTAGAGACTCCGAAATGAGTGAATAAACTACAAACTCCAAAATGAGTACATAAACTAGAAACTCTGAAATGAGTACATAAACTACTTCATGCCAGATCAAGACATCAAGAAACAAAAAGGCGTAACTCATAGGCCTTGGGGTTTAAAACTACATTTCTTAAGGTTTGAGATCTGAGTTAACGATAGACGACGACGCTTGTGTCCGCTCGATAACTTCTCAGATCAAAATTCTAATAAAAATTGTGTATGCCAGCCCGAAACCGGCCATATGCTATGCATTACTTCACTCACGGGTATACCACCGTGGGAAAGGTGGTAGTATATGTGCAGAGGCAAGATGCCTACATGGATATGTACAGGAGAAAAAAAATTCAATAGTCAACAATAAAGAAGCACATTTAAATAAGTACTTTATTCTGCAGGAAACAGATCACCGAACACGGGATCAAAATTACAAGGGTTTACAAAACTAAGAATAAAATTTTCTAAAGCCCTCTCTACCTTCACTACCATGTCGAAGCGTCGATCTTCATGAGGAGTTGCTCCCCATCGGTCAGCGCTATGCCCATCAGCGAAGGTAGACATGATGGCCCGCTGAGCCCGTATCTGGCCTAACAACTGAACAGGACGATCCCTCAGAGACCGGGTAATCGGATGTGCCTTTTTAAAGCACTCGATCTTGTTCTTTGCCGCGTCGAGCATCGCCGGAGTCATCTCCACTGGATGAGGGGGAATGTCAGCAAGCACAGACGAGAAGATCATCCGGAGCCAAATGGAGCCGATAGGAAGAGGAGAGCCCCTATGAGCCAGGAGCTCAAACATCACCATATTACATTGGTCATCTGTGAGAACGGGATTCATTAATCGCGCAGCAAAACAAGGAACAATTCCCTCGATAGGTACCTCCTATGGTTGCTGACGAACATGAGGACGATTGCAAGCCATGATTCTTGGTTTGTTAAAAATGGTTCCCTCCTTGTAAAGAAACAGAAGATCATTGCTTCAGAATATAAAGAGTAGCAGTTAAATTTAGGCACAAAAAATGTTGTGCATGGTAGAACTATTTCTAAGGCCTGACAAAAAGGGCATGGGAAAAGAAAGAGTTGACTCATGAAAATCAGAGCCAGAAGGTGAAGCAATTCCCTTAGCAGCGCCTCACGTGCATGACACGTGAGTGTCGACGCTGATTCTTTTCCATCAGCAGAGCCCCACGTGCATGATACGCGAAGCATCGACGCTGATTCGAACCAGCGCCCAACGTGCATGACACGTGAGTATCGGCGCTAGTTTTACAAAAACACACACACACACACACACACACAATAACACCTCACATAAGGCACATATGAATATTGGCGTAAAGAAAAGGGGGAGTTTTGTCATTCATACTTCAAAAAAATTTATACATTGGTGATAAGGAGGATACAAAAAAAAGGAAACAAATATCATCAGAATATATACAATGGCAGAACGCTAAACCTAGACATGGATTCTCAAACTCGAAAGCAAGCTTGAGCAATGCACGTTCAGCCTCATCAACCATCTTCTTGTTCATCTTCTCTCAGATGCAAGCGTCAGGGTTACCACTGATGTCCTCCACCCTCTGATACGCTGATACTATCGCTTTTTGTTGGAAGATGCGGTGCAAGATGGTGACGAGATTATCTCTCCGTTTCTTTGAGATCAACCCTATCAAGTACACTGAATGTACCTTATCCTCGGCGTCATCGAGCGCTTGCAGTGGCATAACTTCAAGATGCCCAGTCATAGTCTCCCAGATCGACCTAACAACAATCTTTAACAGAGCAGAACGGCGGGGGAGCAATCGACCGTTGTAGTCGTCGAAGCGACGCATCACCTTAGTGCATTGGGAATCAGTAAACTCCTGGTGTTGGCGGCGGCCTTGGATGCGAATCTCTTCATAAGAGATAATCTCTTCAAGATCATACAAATTAGAAGCCATAGTACCTGAAAAGAAAAACCAGTGGAGGGTTAGCAATCAAAATACTGAAATCACCACAGTCCAAAGGAAAAGGACAATAGGCCCCACAAAATCAAGAGTTCAACTCTAAGAGTTTCATTGGGGCAGAGATCTAAGCTCTGAAAAGAGGATTAAATTCTCAAGGAAGAAAAAAGAAAATGATGGAACGGCAGTCATCTCGAGGGCCAAAGGCCCTATTTATAAGATGTGAAGGGACGGTTCAACTCCCTAAAAGATCAAACGGTTAAAAAAGTGACATCGTTGCACCCGCGTGTGAGCCACTGAGAACAACGGTGGGGACATTTGTTTCCCCAATATTTAAACATAGTAAAAGAGCAAAGCTCTGTTGGAATTTAATGAGGCAGCGCCTCACATGCTCTCCACGAGGGCGCCAGAGCCAATTTTATAGGATTAAATCCTATGGCGGCGCCTCACGCGATCCTCATGTGGGCGCCAGTGTGCAAAGCACAAAAGAATTTATTACATAAGAGTTAGACTCTTATATGGGGCCTCACATGCTTCTCACGCGGGCGCCAGTGTACAAAGCACAAGGGGATTTATTACATAAGAGTAAGACTCTTATATGGTGCCACACGTGCTCATCACGCGGGCGCCAATGTGCAAAGCACACAAATACCTATCATAAGAATTAAATTCTTAAGTGGCGTTCACATGCATAACACGTGAGCGGCGGCGTCCAAGTTCATATCAGTAGAATTAAATTCTACATTTCCCTGACAAAAGTTGGGATACTCTCTATTAAACAAAGCCGTTGGATCAAAAATCCAACGGAGATAATAAATCATCAAAATATACAATCAAATTCTATTAGGAGAAAATATCTCCCAAATGTTTCTAAATAAGAAAGATATTCTCGGTTGGATCAATGATCTAATAATAGAATAAAATTCAATTTTGGAAATATATTCCCCCAATCTTTCTAAACAAAAAAAATTGCTCTCTATAAAGTAGAGAACCCTTGGATTAAAAATCCAGTGGTGCTTAAAATCACCACTTGACAGAATAAATTCCATATATAGGAGAATATCTCCCCAATCTTATTAAAAAACAAGAAAACATATTCTGTAAAACAGAAGTCCTTGGATCAAAAATCCAATGGTCGGTAAAATTCCCCAAATCAATTTTGAGACCAATTAAATCAATTATAATCTCTCAATGAAAGATTTTCTTAAAACTAATTAACAAACTTCCTCTACTATATAAAGGACCCGAGACTTCAAGTCTCAAAAAAAGGAGAGGAAAAAAAAGAAGGATGGAGAAAGACACCGCACAGAAAGAAGAAGAGACCACAGATAAAAAGAACAATGAATTCAATTCTCAAAGAAGAAGATCTTCCTTCTCAAAACCCTAAGTAAAGAAAAGAGATCAAAATATCTCTATTACCTTTAATATCACATCTAAGGGTTTAACCCTTTTAAAAAGAACTTAGTTCTTTTTCTGGATCTGAGATCCACAAAACAAGTCTCCCAAAAGTTGAGAATTTAATTCTCATCGGGAAAATATTATTCTTGAGAATCAAAGATTCAGGAAAGAACAAATTTAAAAAGGAAGAAAATGGAGTCCATAATACTCCAAGAACTCAGTTCCTTCAAATCAAGAACTTAGTTCTCTAAAAACTCAACCCAAAATTCTCAAAATATAGTGATTTTGGTGAGCGTTAATGGTCCAAACACCATTGATAGAGATTTAATCTCTCTATAAGCATCAATAGAGATTAAATTTCTATATAGAAAAAAACCAGCGCCTCACGTGCTTTCCACATGGACGCCCTTTTAACAGCGCATAGCGCCTCAAGTGCAAAATACGCGGGCGCTCAAAACAGAAGGCTAGCGCCTCACGTGAAACACACGTGGGCGCTGAATAAAGTGTTCAGCACTCCACATACAGCTAAAACGGCGGAGTGCTTAGCACCGATTGGGCAGTGCCCAGCGCCTCACGTGCTCCTCACATGGGCGCCACATAAAAAGTGCTTAGCACTCCATATACAGCCAAAACGGCTGAGTGCTTAGCGCTAATTAGACAGTGCCGAGCACCGCACAGGCACCTCACGTGGACGCCTTAGGAAGTGCTCAACACTTCACATTTAGTCAAAAGGACTAAAGTGTTCAACCTTCATTGGGCAGCGCCCATGACTGAATGCTTCACATGACATATATGTGAGCATCGGAGCTCAAATAAGTGCTTAGTACTTTTACATAAAAAGAAAATGGCTGAACAAATAGAGCCCAAATAAGTGCTTATCACTTTTGAATGAAAAAGAAAAAGAATAAGTAGACTAAGCTCAAATTGGATAAGTCTCTGAAGTTTTCTTGAAGGTGAGCCCAAATACTGTTTTGCTGGATCTTAAGCAAAAATGATCCTAAAATTATTGTTAAGTTGATTTTAGTCTCAAATAAGACTAACGTATCCTTAGCAAAACAAACTGAACCCAAATGCTCACTTATATATTTAAGTTGACCTTAATCTCAAACTAGATTAATAGTCCTTGAATAAAACAAAATATTTTTGAACCAAAGGAATATACAA
This sequence comes from Agapanthus africanus, assembly GCA_030015575.1. Lineage (NCBI taxonomy): Eukaryota > Viridiplantae > Streptophyta > Magnoliopsida > Asparagales > Amaryllidaceae > Agapanthus > Agapanthus africanus. Next base: position 111,869,549 of record CM057340.1, on the reverse strand, counting down.
CCTAAGTTCAAAACCCTGTCAAGCAAATCCTTGACCCAAGCCTAAATCTAAAATATACGGATTTAGACTAATCCGCGCCCTATGGGCGACGACATAAATTTGCCTCCATATACAATCCACGGGAAACCTAAACAAATAAAAACACGCACGGCATGAAGTGAACTACCGGAGCAAGAGAAAGTGGTTATCGCAATGCAGTAAGATAAATAACTGCAGGGGCTTGCGCCTGCACGGAAGAGCGTCGCCACAATAAAAAAAACCTCATAAAATGAGGAGGGATCTGATAAAGTCTGCTATAACGGTCATGTCTGTCCAAATATATGGTGCTATAAATCAACTTGGTATCTTCGGAGAGGTGAACGGATAAATCCAAATAGTATCTGCCCCCATATTCAGGCAAGACGATCCATCCCGGTCCATCTCTATCTCCGGCGGTGAACAAGAAAATCTCGGTGAGTCCGTCCGGTGTACTCTCCACCAGTGAGCACATGTATACAATCTTAGGTGCAACACACCAATGGCTATGAGACCAGTCACCGCCTCTCATCAGGGTCTAGAAACGTAAACATTAGTCCACTCTGGAATATAGATGCCCAATCTTGACTCGCAAGACTGTTAGGAATATGTATGCCCTAGAGGCCATTATTGTATGATATAGTGGATACTTGGATAAATATATAGAGGACTTTCTTGCTCGACATGATTGTATACTATTTAGTTGCCTTTATCTTAACATGTTCACTAGTATTATTATACTGTCTCTCATATACATGTTGATAAAGCCCTTAGGATGTTGGCTTGACTACCAGGATTATGATGCAGATCATAATACTGGGACCTGGGTAGTCCACAAGCACATCCTTAAATTGTTCCTAGTCGAGGGAATATCGAGATAGGGCATCGATATTCAAGAGTAGACTAGTGTTTACGTTTCTTGACCCTGTATGGGGCGATGGTTGATGCCATATCCATTGGTGTTTGACATCAAAAATTGTACATAGGTGCTCATTAGATAATGGGTACACTGAACAGGACTCGCCGAGAACTCCTAGATGGTACTATACCTATCTTCAGGTAGCAGTTCTCTGGTGACATTGGTACAGATTAGTCTGTAAACCCGAGATCGTCATAGAGTCTTGTGTGGTTCCCACTGTGCTTTGATTTCCTCCCTACCATGGCTCAAAGGAGTTGTGCAAATAGGTGGATTTTAGGTACAGTCCCGAGTCACATGGAGGAAATGAGCGATAGGAGGGGTTTCGTCTCTCCCGGTATAGGGAGTTGATGTTGTGCTATGCTCGATTAGCTATACGGGAAGTCCCTGGTCAGGGTTGTTGATAAGATTCTCGGTGAGTTCATCCGGTGTACTCATCTCTAGTGAGCACATGTATACAATCTTAGGTGCAACACACCAATGGCTATGAGACCAGTCACTGCCCCTCATCAGGGTCTAGAAACGTAAACATTAGTCTACTCTGGAATATAGATGCCCAATCTTGACTCGCAAGACTAGAGACATTTAAGAATGTGCTTATGGACTATTCTGCACTCACAAGTATGATCGCCATCACAACTTTGGTAATCAAGCAAAAATCCTACGGGCATTATCATTATGCATTAGCGATACGTAATAACGAGTAAAATGTATACATATTAATAATAAATACAAACCGGATAGAATACTATCATCTCAAGCAAGACTGTTCTAACCATATAGGTTCTCCTTCAATTACCATAATTGCCTACCTACTATTACAATAATTGCCTTGATAACACTATATCCAACATCCTCAAGGTGTAAAACCTCTGCTTGAGATAGAGATGGTTCATGAGAAACTCCTTATTGTAGAGTAACTCCAGCTTATTCCAAATAGCAGCTATTGTAGGCTCTTGCGGGATCACACAAAGCACCTCGTCGGCTAGGTAAAAGTGCAACGAACTGTGTTCCTTCTCTTTCATCGCCTCTAACTCTATATCTATGGTCCCTTATGGTATCTTATCTCTCGTGAAAACTATCTTATGAATGCCATGTTGCTTCAAAATTGCAGTCATCTTTAGCTTCCATAAACTGAAGTTATTATGACCGCCGAACTTATCTATCTTGTAGTTCATAGTCATCATGTTCTCAAGATCTTTGAATCACTGATACTCTAAGACCACTTTTTGTATCCCGATATTCTCTAACATGGTGCGGTGAGCCATGAAGGGATCATATAAGTCAATAGCAAACAAGCGGTACGACGCAGCTGTAAACTATAAGGATCACATGCAAACGAAGACCATGAAAACAATATATCTAACGGCTATTGCAACACACCACAAACAAATAGAATAGAAAACCAACAACCAAAGAACACAACGATATACTCGCGCAACTAGCACCTAATCCTTCCTTCATGATAAGAAATTTCACTTGAGTATGGATTACATGAGAACAGACAAAACACTGCCATTGCCCAATACAAATCTCTCTCTTTCTCTCTCTAAGAACCTTTCTGTCTCTTTCGGCTTGTAGCCGCAGCCACCCCAAGCACCTCTCTGTTTGGTAGTCTAATTAAAACCCTAAGAATTAATTTGTGTGTGTGTGTGTCTGTGTGAAGTCTTAGTCATACTAGGATTAATTAACTTAGAGATAAGACCATATCACCATGCCTCCAGGCAATGCTCGTGGGCTTTCACTGGGCTTGCTCTTCGGCCCATAGAATTTGTACCAAACACCTAAAACTCCAATGAAACTAACCATATTCTTCTTAGACGCGTCTGTATCGGAAAGGTATGCATCTGCGTTTAAGGTTTTCTTTCCTTCAAGATGCAATTGATCTTAAGAATATTATGAGATTTCTTTGCAAAGACCGAGACTTTCGGTGATTCAGAGTCCTCTTTATGTGGTTCATCGTTGTTGTCGCCGTGTCCTGGTGGAGTTAGAGCCAAGGTGAACATGATGGGCTTTGAGTACTTCTTCTCTAAACCTCTCTTCATGGTTTTCCATGGGTTGATCGCTTTCTTAGCTTTGCGGTTCAACTCGACCACTTAGACCATCATCACGAGAGTAAGAGAGTTCATGATTATCCTTCAGGACGTGCTATACTTTCTTGCTATACTTTCTTAGAATCCCTGTGCATGGCCGTCCAATCGAGCTGCCTGACATTAAGGCCATTGATTACCGCACTCTTTCTGAGGATCTTTTGGGCATAGTTTCCCCTACAGGCTAAAGCGGACTTTTTAAGACTAGTTGGCTTCATGCAAAGTTCTTGCTGTACTTCCTCAGTACATTTGTGTGGCCACTTCTTTGCGGGTTGCACCTTCTGGCGTATATGTATGCTTGGCTATTGTATTCTTGGGGAGCAATATACTCGCTTATTTTCTTCATCGGCTATCACTTTATAGCGAGATAGCTAATCTACTTATGGGGGCCAATTATGCTCGTCAAGATACATATGTCAATTATTAATGTTTCGTTTGTTAAAATTGATTGCAAATTCGGCCTGAGATCAAAGGCCGATTAAAAGCCCAAGAGGAGAGCCAAGAAGCAACAACATGAGAGATCTCATGATCAAGAGAAGTAGTTGAGGCTGGTTTTGAGTTAATCTAAAAGTTTAAAGATTAATTTAAAGTTTAAATTAATTTAAACTATATAATTGTCTCCTACACCCACTATTATTGGCTATAGTGCCATCAAGAAAATTGTTGTAATCGCTGGCAGGCGATTATGATGATTGAGAGAGGACTTATACGGGTAAAACAGTCTTACTTGAGATGATAGTTTGTTATGTAGTTTTTCTTTATCATCATGTATATATATTATGTGGTATTATGGATCACTATTACATATTGATAGAGCCCATAGGATTTATGCTTGACTACCAAGGTTATTGTGGCGATCACACTTGTGATAACTGGGTAGTCTATAAGCAAATCTTTAAATGTCTATAGTCATGGGAATATCGAGACTGGACATCGATATTCTAGAATTGACTAGTATATACATTTCTTAACCCCGACGAGGGGCGCTGGCTGGTCTCACAACCATTGGTGTTAGTTAGTCACCAAAGATTGTATGCATGTGCTCATTGGGTTATGAGTTAAACTGGACGGACTCGCCGAGAATATGCTAGATGGTATTATACCTATTGTCAGGTAGCACTTCTCTGGTGAAATGAATATAGGTTAGTCTGTCAACTTGATATCATCATTTGTCTCATATGAGTTCCTACTATGCTTTGATTACTACCCTACCATGGCTCTACTCAGTCGTGCGAACAGTTTTTAGTTAGGTACAGTCCTGAGCCACATGGAGGCAGTGAGCAGATCTTCAGGGATTCGTCTCTTCCGGTATTGGGGGTAGATGGCACAGTTCACAGGTGACCATCACCAGAAATCCTTGGCTAAGCTGGACGAGATTTACTGATTTGGATCAATAGTTTCTCAGCGGATGATGGGTTTCACAGCGAAACGACTTATCGCGTTATTAGGGGGTTACTTTATCCACCCCTAGACCGGATATGCAATACTCTTAGATGAACAGACCAGACTGTACGAAAATTATCATTTCAGGCTCAGTAGCGATACAGATAAGTTTGCTTGTCGACCTCCTTTCGTTCAATACTTGGGTAGCCGTTACATACAGATAGGGAAGATGGCGTGCTTGTGGTTAAACCCACTGCCAGCGTATTGCCGAGTATTTAGAGTCCCATACAGAGGGTTTCTCAGCTCGGTCAAAACGATGTAGTGTACATATTTTGATACATACTTAGATTCGATTAAAACACGTGTTTTTATACACGTAATTTTAATCGGACATTTTGTTAATACTAGCCGGTTTGAAAGATAGACAGATTGTCACATTTAGATGAAATGTGAGCTTGTATTATATATCTATTTTAGTATCTCTCTTTTTGGTATTTGTATTTTGACAGAATACGGTATTTATACGAATACAGGTATTTGTATAAATACATGTATTTGTGTCTTGATACAAATACGCGTATTTTTATCTTAATACAAATACTGGTATTCGTATTTTATACGAATACGAGTATATGTATTTTGATACGAATACGGGAGTATGTATTTGTAGCATATACTTGTATTGGTTTATGTATGTGTGTGTACAATGAGGTGGCCTCTTTCCTCTTTTCATCTATTCTTGTTAATGTGAGAATGGGGTAGACTTGTGACTCACCATGGTGAGTTACAAGTCCACCAATTCTCACATTAAAAGAAAAGAAAGAAAAAGAAAAGAGTGAGATAATGTTTCTTTTAGCCATCCATTGCTTCTTCATCACCCTTGGTTTTCTTCTTCCTTTCTCTTGATTTTTTAGAATCAAAGAAAGGAAAAAATAAAAATAAAAAACGCTTGGAGATTAACCACCACTACATCCTAGTGATCAATTCTTAGCAAATTTTGATCAGTAGTTGCTTCACTTTGCTTTTAGTATGAAGATAGAGCCTAAGTTAGGGTTCTCTCGGGTGGATCATTATCGACAAAAAAGACCGACTCCCAAGAACGTTCTCGGTAGATCTGGGAGCTTAAGAATTGGAAAGAAAATGAAGGACATTACTACAAGGGTAGCTAAACACTAACTGGGTAGTTAAACTCCTTCTAGTGTTACTAGTGTGGTGTTTGGATTCGATTCTAGGTCGTAGAGTTCATGCTCTTGTCTTTGAAAATTTTGTTTTGTATTCCGCCTTAGCCGCGAGTCTACGGCATGAGCACGAGCATGTACCAATATAGTATTAGAGCTACCCAAACACGTAAACTGGTTTAGCTGATGCTTGAGTTTCAAAACCTAAAAAATACCATTTTACAAAACCCTTATAATTTCAGTTTCTGTTCAAAAAAAAATTGGTCTCGAATTTTTTTTTTTGGGTATTGAAGAAGGATGATACTAGCATGTACATGACACAGAATGAAAACGAGACGGATTGGTGCAACTTGGGCCGCCAATTGGCCAAAAATTGCTTCCATCTCCGTTTGGTCTCGTCTTCGTTCCAATGTCTTGGGTTTTGAAAAATTGGAATTTTGGTAAACTTTTTTTGCCCAAATTTCATTCACTGCTATCTTTGTGTATCGGCAACACAGAAAGCTTTAAACTCGAAACTTTTGTATCGTTGATATCTGTGATATTGTATATGTGTTTGTATACGTCGTCTATGTGCTATAGGTCGATTAGACGAGCTTGCAAAGACTTGCTTGTGCTATTGTTATATATCTTGTGATGGATTAGAAGAATATTCGTGATGTGTAGCCCCTCATCGTAGAATTGAATGTATATTTATTATTCGGGAAAAGCGACCGGATTGTGGCCGTCGTTACCGCTTGTTGTATATTGTTTTATTGGAACACAACCGGGTCGAGGTCAATGTTACATTATATACTCATTCATTCTTGTATTAGGATAACCCATAGAGAAGTGCTTGAATAGCCAGGTTCTAGAGTGTGATAGGTAGTCGTTTCACAGTAGTGAGTTCGAGCCGCCTCGCTCTAGAATTGGCAGGCTATTCGCCGCGCTTGTAGGAGTTTAGGATAGACCCACGGTGGACTACGCGAGTTACCGGATTCCTTGAAGTGCCGGGTGGCCCACTCATGTCATTAAGTGATGGTAGCCTCATTTCTAGAATTGATGGGTAGCTTACCGCACTCGTTGGGGTCTTTGTTTTAGGTGATATTCGAGGTATCCACACGACCTGGGAACGTTGGTTTTCGTTTGTGGCTCAAACAAAACACGGGGCTCATAATTTATCCGCTATTCCATTTTGATTATCGCATGCTTGTGATGTTTATTACCTGCCTGTGTACCTACCTATGATGATATATATAAATGGTGTATATGTTTTACACCCGCGCTAGCCTTGCCTATGCACTGTCGTAAGTTAAATAATCTTATGGTGAAGTCCCCGGACCCCGTAGCGAATGCGGGTGGCATATACGTATATTCTATTTTGTTTGTTTCTGTGATGTACAGGAACTTAATTGATGGGATCGAATTATAAGTTTAATGCAAGGAAAACAAACGTAAATGATGTTGTCGGAAACAATTTTTAAAACTACTCGATTTTCTTCAATACCACTTATTTTAAAAGCGGAGCCTAAACCACTCTTTTTCAAAGCCACCCGAGTTCCTTGAACGATATGATGTTCATTACGTTAAAGGTTTTTTCGCTAAAAACCAGTCGTAACCTTCTGTCACGACCCAAAATTTAGCACGTGACGGCCCTTAAACTACGTAACGTCTCCAGGCGTAACGTAATTCAAGTAAGCCAAAAACCCAGCAATCTAAACCATCAAAAGTAATAAATAATAATAACATTATTAAAACTTTTGAAATCTCAATCAAATTCTTTAAAATCCCAATTTATTTTCTTTTAAAAATTTGCCAGCACCTCCTTTGTAAAACAAGCCCCCAAAAAGGGTACAACATAAATGTATAAGTAAAGCATCCCCAACGGGAGCAAAACCACGCCCAAAGGCGGAAAACAACCACCACAAGCAAATATACGACGCCGTAGCGGAAAAAAAGACGATATAAAGTGAACAACATGAAAATCTCCAAGTCACAAATAATATACAATATCGTCTTCACAACTCGACTCTAAGTCAAAACATGAAAATGGTAGATGGAGAGTACTGAATACAACGAATATACAATGAGCAATATCAGATAACTGCAAAACCCACCTAGAAAAACAGCACACAGCCAGTCGTAGCAGTATTCGCTGTGAAAGATGATACGATGCGAAGAAGATAGCCCTGCCTCTGACTGCTCTGAAGGACAACCTACGGCCCTGTGGCACAACGGGGGTGTGTTGCGAACTCGTGAATAGTAAATAATATATGCAGGTAATCGCAAGTATGCACGTACTGCGCAAATCTATCACATGCAAGCTAATAGCAATAAATGGCCATATGTATGCAACAGTCATGAAAGGTACTCTAGCAGGTACAACTAATACATGAAGCAATAATATGGCAATATGTATATGCAACAGTCATGAAAGGTGCTCTATTAGGTACTAATAATACATGAAGCAATGTATATCAAAATAAATGCGGAATATGAAATAAAACGCGGAATATGAAATAAAACATGTCATCTTTATATCGGGCACATAGGCCCCTCACATCGGGCACATAGGCCCCTCATATCGAGCACATAGGCCCCTCATATATAATGAATAAGTATATTTGCATAGATCATTATGATGATATATTATGTAGGTGTACATATAAAACAGCGTCCCATACCACTGATATATATATATATATATACGATGGATATACATATATATATCAGCGTCCCATACCACTGATATATATACGCAGGAGTAAAACAATCCAGACAACATCATATGAAAACCATATCTCAATGCGAAATCCATGAAATATAATATATGCAACAGGAAACAGTAACATGAGAATATAAGGAAAAACGTTATTTAATTGCAACAAGTTATTAAGTATATCATGCGGTTCCAAATTCTCCGAATCCAAACGCAACATCATATAAAGGTAAACATGTAGCTATAGCCAGGTATACGTAACCATGTTGGCATAGCAAGATATGTGTATCTACCTATCAGCAATGATGTAATACCCTCCAGGTATATATGTAGCTATATCAAGTTATACGGGTGTACATGTAAGTATGTATGCAAGATGTACATGTAGCTATGTCTCATATGTATATATACCTATCTCTAATGGTACAACACCATATAGGTATATGGGTAGCTAGCATGTAGGCATGGTAAGGCATATGTGTAAGTATGTAGGTATACATGTATGCTATATGTCATATGCACAATGAATTATGAATCAATGTCCCAATGTCCCTAACCAATACAATCTCACGTATGTATAAGTGTTGTGCGTGTCATAGCAATTATTGACGGTGTGAGTGGCATATAATCAGTTCTCGTGCAACATGAGCCGTCAATAATAGTGCAGTGTCCAAAAGGTACAAGTCCAAGCACAACAAGTAATAATATGCAATGAAGTTTTATGCGCAAACTCTATATGTGCAATATAAACATACGACTAATATCATATCATATTTAGCCCTGACGCATAACGCCATGTGGGAGATTCCCCTGTAGATGTTAAATCTACTCACTGATGATCCTGGGACTAAGTAAAGCCAACCACTCGCTTTTCCCTCTTCGCAGCGTCCGAAGTACCCGCCTGCGTCCCTAAGATCATAAAACAATATAACAAGTGTATATTAGCAATCGACCAATAACACGTACAAACTACGTTTGACCGACGGACCAACTCCAAACAAACTCTCAAGTGTTCGTTTAGTGGCGAACGTGCATAGTGACACTACGAAACCAACTCAAGAGCAACAGATACACAACGACACGAACCATATCGGATAACGTATCGTGCGTAATTGAAACACTAGAAACAAGCAAAGTGATCCCATATTTTTCTACCCAAACAATTTGTAAAAGTTGCACATACCACAAGACCACACACAACCCCAGAGACCCCAAGACCAAAACCCAAACCCAAACTCCCCAGTATGGCCGCAAATTGCGGCCAGAAGTAATAAAATTGCGGCCTACTATTCATAGAATTGTCTCAGGTTTTTATGGTGGGTTATAGGTCACTACACAAGGTCACTGCGATGGGAACTTTCCCAACAAATACCTGGTTTGATAGCAGATCATCCGAGACACCAAACTACACTAAAAATACGATATTTACCCGAAACTAAACTTTGCGCGTTCTAAAGTGAAACTAACAAGCTACGCAACATTAAAAAGGCTAACTTAACAGAAAGAGATCATTACCTACTCCCACAAGCTCAAAGATCCTAGCTTTCAAAGCTCCAAAGGATCCTAGAGGCAAAACAAGGTTTAGGATGTGATTTTTATGAGTTTTGATGAAATTTTAGCAAGGTTTAGTGAAGGTTTTTGTGATGAATGAGCAAGTGTTCAGTTGAGGGAATGAGGAGTGATGAAAGAAATGAGAAAGAGATGAAGTGAGAGAGAATGAGAGAGGGTGTGGAGAAAAGAAAGAGAGAGGTGAGTGTAAGAGGATGAGTGTACCATTGCAATAAATGCAAGCAATAAATGAACCATGCTACCTCTTCTCAATTCCAAAAACACAAAAGAAATATCTTCTCCTCACTCAAAATATCAAGGGATTATGGTTAAGGTTTTAAACAAAGGATTGGATTAGTTTAAAGTTGTCATGGTTAGTAAACTAGATTAACAAACAAACCCTCACATTAACGTGCACACGTGCGTGCAAGCCCATAACAAATAATAATAAAATATTAATTAATTGTTATAAAATGTGAGGAACCCGAATTGGTAAAATTTTTACAGAAAACCCGCATTATCGCTTAACTAACACTAATCGAATTCCTAAGGTGTTACAATCTCCCCCCTTTAAAGAAAATTCGTCCCCGAATTAAATTTCTTATTATGCTTACCTTCAAAGAGATGAGTGCAAAACTCCCACATCTCGCTCGCAGCCTCCCAAGTGATCACCTCACTATACGGCTGCGCAAAAGAAAATCCTCCACAGATGCCAAGACCTTTGACCAAAGTTTCTCCACCTGTCGGTCCACTAACACCATCTGCTGCCGGTGAACAAAAAAATCACGCCCAAGTTAAATGGTCTGATGCTAAATCAAGTGAGAAAGGTCATGAAGGTATTTGCAAAGTATCAACACTAGGAATATGGGATGAATACTCAAAAATCTGGGTGGAAGTGCCAAATTATAGGCAACGGTACTAACCCGCTCGAGAATCTCAAAAAGACCTACAATCTGGGACTAAGCTTCCCAAAACTCAACACGCCATTTCATCAAAAAAATCCTTAGGAATACATGATCTCCCACTGCGAACTCAAGTCTGCAACAACCACGGTCGGCATAAGACTTCTGTCTGCACTGGGATGCTCTACCTGAATCAACTGGATTTTCTCCGAAGCCTCTCGACTAGCTGGGGTCCAAAATCCTGCTCTCGCGGAGTCAGTAAAACAGACTGGCGATCGACACAACCTACCATACAAGGCCTAAAAGTTGCCAATTGAAATGTCTCCTGATAACAGGTAGTAGAATTCCATCAATGGCAAATGACGATCCCAACAGCCAACAAACCACTAGTACGTACGAATAAACATATCATCCAGAGTCTGTATAGTCCGCTCTGTCTGACCATCGTCCTACAGATGGAAAAGCAGAGCTAATGCTCAACCAGTATCCAAGGCTTCCTTAAGCTTCTGCCCAAGATGGCTAGCTAACTGAGTGCCTCTATTGGATACAACGCATAAAGGAACTCCGTGCAAACGCACAAACTTAATAAGGAACAACTGAGCAAACTGAGCATAACCAGACAACAACACCCAAATTAAGTCACACCCTGTCTAGACCTGGGTAGACACCATAACGAACATCATGGAGATCTACTCCCATTCCCACTCCGGAACGGTTAAAGGTTGCAACTCTCCGGCCGTTCTCCAAAGCTCAACCTTAGCTCGCAACAAGTCAGACCCACCAGTAACCAACTCTCAAGTCACGTTACATCTCGGTGGCACTTGGATGAACACAAGAAGCTGACTGATGTGCCTACTCTAGGACCTCACGCATCTACCCTTCAGTATCAGGTACACACAAACGCGTCCCTATACGTAGCACACCCTGGTCATAAATCAAGAACTCTGAATCTTTACCCAGCCGAACATGCTCAAGAATCTCTGACAAACGAGTATCGGCAGGCTGTGCCTCACGAAAACGCTTAAGTAAAAGTGGACGGGCGCGGACATGAGCAAGATGTTCCCTCAGTAGAGGCGAACTTAAGCTATACTCAACGGTTACACAAGAACTATAAATCTGCAGAAGACTGTCTCTGAACTGCGCACAACTGGAACAAGCTACCCCCGGGCCTACGACTCAAGCATCAGCCACTACAATCGCCTTGCCACGGGTACTAAAGGATCTAACAAATCACAATGCTTTACAAGCTCCACCGAACGGCGCTGTCTCAATAATCACAACTCGCTGCAGGAAGATTAAGCTCTTGTGGTCTGTGAAAATCTGACACGACTCTCCGCACAAGTAGTGTCTCCAATTCCTCAGCGCAAGACCACCGCGGCCATTTCCAGATCATGAGTGGGATAATTCCTGCTCGTACTTCCTCCAACTGTCGGGAAGCATAAGTGATAACTCTATCATGCTACATCAGTACACAATCGAGCCACTCGCGAAACATCACAGTAAACAACAAAGTCGCCCGATCCAGAAGCAAAGATAGATCTGGTGCAATCATCCACCAAGTCTTCAACTGCTGAAAACTCAACTCGCATGCCACAATCTAAAGAAAAGGAACCCCTTCCTTGTCAACGGTGCAGCGATACTCAAGAAATCCTGCACGAAACGGTGGCAAAAACCGGCTAAGCCTAAAAAGCTGCGGACCTCTGTCCCTGATGCAATTCTGGACCAAGCTGTACGACCTCGATCTCCCTCAGGTCCATATGAAAACCGTCTCCCGTAACCCCATGACGTAGGAAGTCCACACTATCAATCCTGAAAGAACACTCCGAGAATCTAGCAAACAGCTGGCACTCTCCCAATGTCTGCAAAGCAAATGCTCAAGTGCTGCTCACGTTCTTCACGACTCTTGAAATAGACCAGAATGTCCTCAATAACACGACAATAAACTGGTCGAGAAACGGTCTGAAAAAATCTGGTTCATCATATCCACGAAGGCTGCTAGGGCATTGGTGAGTCCAACGACACCACCAAAACTCATAATGCCCATAACGCTCACAAAAACAGTTTTCGGAATGTCATCACTCCGATCCCGCAACCAATGATGACCCGATCCTAAACAAACTTAGAAAATGTCTCGCACTCTAGAGCTGGTCAAAGAAATCGTCAAGGCGAGGTAAAGGATACCTATCTGCACCGTAAGTCGGTTCAATTGACGAAAATCAATACACAACCTCAAACTGCCATCCTTCTTCTTGACGAACAGAATAGGAGATCCCCAAAGCAAAACACTCGGGCGCACAAGTCCCCCTATCTAGCAACTCTGGAGCTAATCCTTAAGCTCCCTAAGCTCCGCCGGCTTATCTGGAACAACGTCGGAAAACTCTCGCACGATAGGAACCCAGTCTAATGAATCCACTGTGGCTCCGGTATCACGAATGAAAGCCAAGAATCCTCGACATCTTCTTTTCAAAAGCCGACTAGCGAAAAAGGCTGAATTCAAGCTGTGAGGGCGGTACCACTGTCCCCCTGCACAACAAGAACTGACTCGCTGGGAAAACAAAACCTGATTGTTTTCTCACGACAGTCTACAGACGCATAGCACGTACCTAACCAGTCTGTGCCCAGGAGAACGTCAAAGTCCAACATCTCTAGAAGAAACAAATCGACGGATGAATCTCTATCTCCTAACCAAATGGCACACGACCGAAACACGTGTTGCGCAACTAAGGAATCGCTAACAGGAGTTAACATAACAAACGGTTGATCTAGCATACACGACTCTCGGCCCAACCACGGCACGAAGTGTGTAGAACAAACGAGTGCTTAGATCCCGAATTAAACAAACAAGTGCAACAAAAGAACATACTAATAGAATACCTGAAAACTCTGCATTGGATGCCCGCGCGTCCCGATGAGTAGAAGAAAATGCTCGTGCCTGCCCTCTACCCGCAACTGGCTGAACTCTTCCTCTGCCATCCTGCATACTCAGAATGAATCCTCCACGACCCTAACCTCTCTGAACATAAGTCTGACGCGGTGCCAAGGAACAATGTCTGACGAAGTGTTGAAGGCTCCCGCATCGAAAACATCCATACGATGGCTGCTGACCCTCCTGGGGATAAGAGCTAAACAACTGTCCTCGTCCCAAGCCTCTGCTACTCTCGCGATGTGCACGAAGCCTATTACGGCGATTGAACCTCCGTCTCTAGGCTGGTACACCTGAATGAACCCTCCTCTGTCCTCGGACTCCTAAAGTCTCGGAAAGATGCTCCTCATCGAATAACGCTGCGTCCATGTCACTACCCGAAAAGTACCGAGCATGACCGGCACTTAAATTATGAAACGTCTCGAGGCGTACGTAATCTAAGTAAGCCAAAACCCAGAAATCAAAACCAAGTAAAGCAGTAGAGTGAAAAAAACCAATTTTAAAGCAAGAAGTTTAACAACATAAGCCGAAGTATGCATTTTTAAAATCTCAAGTCTTTTCTAAAAATTTCGGCAAAGTTTCCTTTGTAAAAACTGACCCCAAACGGGTACAAACCTGATAAAGCATATATAATGAATAAGGGCATCCCCATGCGGGAGCTAGCTCTTCGTCAATTGACGGTCACAACCATGCAAGCAATATAATATTACAACGCCGAAGGGCGAGGATCAAACTCAGGATAAAAATCCAACATCATCAAGAAAACCATAGGAAAACCATATAATACAGCGCGCAACTTGATTTGTGTGAGATTTTATGATCAAAGAATTAATTACCGCAATCAAAAACAGCGTCGCTTGGTAGCTAGCCGGCGAGTATGGGTCGGTGCACAGGGATTTTGTGTATTCTCAAATTGTTCTAACGAGTTAATTCTAAACGGTGTTGGGATGATTATCACTAAAACTAAGTTGATTTAGACTAGAATTTGAATCTTGCTAGGGTTAAGTTTAGGTTAAGTTTGGAAATTTAAGATTTCCCACCGCTTTCAATACCCTAATTTAGATCTATTTAGGTGTTATGGTAATAATTAATAAAGTGGATTAGTACCATCGGGAAGAAACGATGTTTCTTCCTCTTGGTTTTTGTCCGTCCTTTCTTAATTCTTACCCTAACCTCCATGGAAAACATATGCAACCGGTCTTTTAAACTACGGTATCACCGGTATCTCGTGGGATAGGGTGCCGTAGGGAGCGGTGTGTGTATGTATGCATGAAGTCCTATAAAAATATGTGATGGGCAAGAAAGGGGTAAGAGATTTTCATCTCTCATACCTTCCCTATTCCTAACCCTAACAAGTGAGGAACTACTCACTCATTAGGGAATTGATTAACATGTTCTAAATTAATTAACTAGGGCAGATAATGAAATCTATACTAGGGCAGAAAGAAAATTAACTAGGGCAATGAAATAAAAATCTTACTTTATTTGATGGCTTTCTTCAAACATTTACACCGAATTAAAATTCTGAATAGATGAAATAAAAAGTGGCATACCTCAAAAAGAGGTTTAGGGTTTCTATTTATAGATCATAGAAACCCTAAGGTTACATTCGATACATATCTGCATTTACAAATTTGCCCCTAAGAAGCCTAGTCAACGCACCGCCGCACCGACACGAAATTGCACCGACACGTGTCCATCATGGCTGCGGAACCGCGGCCAAAACCCATGTTTGGCCGCGGATCCGCAGCCATATAGTGGGTGTTTTTTCTGGGTTTTTCTGGGTTTGGTCTGGTTGCCTTTTTCTTCTTGTTTCTTCACTTGGTTTCTCAGATTGTCTTCTAGTTCCTTCCAGTTTTCCACAGTGAGTAATGTCATGGACTTTTATCGTTTGCTTCGTGTCAAAGTCTTGAACCTTTCGCTGCCCTTGTACTTTGTGAAATTGTCTATTGATCTTCATTTATTCTTCAAACTGGAGGTATGATCAAGATTCTTCCATTTGTTGGTCGTAGTCTCACTTTTGTATCGTCTTTTCATCATATTCACTGTTTTTGTTCCGAGAACCTGTAACCTGCAACTATGTAGCAGACATGGATTAAAAGCACCTGTTTATTTATAAAATAAATAAGAATGGGGAATATAATAATGCAAAATTATGATATGAACAAATACCCCCAAACTTATCTTTTGCTCGTCCTCGAGCAAAACTAGTTTTTATTCTCGAAAAAGACCTAGCCTCACTTTCGCAGGGAAACGCGATTGTACTACGTTCGTGCAACAAGCCGTTAAACCTCTAGGTGTCCCTAGTAGGAGGAGTGTTGTCTCCTGAGGGTTTTCAGCGGATAATACCCATAAAATCCTATCAATTTGGTCTATTGACTTTTATTCTCCAATTAGGTTTTCCAACAAGGAATTCTATTATCTTCGACTTAGAAATTATCAACCCATATTTTTCACGCTTCCTTATCATTTAACTTAAGATTATATAAGTTTTGTACAATTATTTAGCTTTTAGTATCTTTTGAGTTTTCCTTCTAGGTTCCATCTCAACTTAGGAATTTTTATCATCTTTACTAAAGATATAAGTCCTATATTTCATTCTTATCTCTCATCTAAACCCCAATCATATACCCCTACGTGTGTGTATATATCACCCCTACACTTGGAAATTCAAATCAAGCTATTATACTCTAGTCCATCGTCCAAAGTACTTTTCAATTGGTGAATTTTTAGATGAAATTGCTCACACATTCTTCATACGACCGTTAATACTTCTTGAGGTACCAACGACCGATTACAAAATGTATTTGCACATTAAGGCATAATTCCTAGTCTTGTAACACCTAAGGTTTTAGCAGTGACTCCCAAACCAGTTGGTCTAAGGCACTAGGTGATAAAGCACCCTCGCTAAATATTTTTTTCTATTTATGCAGCCTTAAGTAATTACAAAAATCAGTGTTCATTTTTTTTCCTCTCTTTATTCACACTTGTATTTTTATTTTATTTTTCTTCGTACTAAGGAATTTAGACAAGAGCATTTCAAGGTCTTTTCTACTATTCCAAGTTTCAAAATTCGTGTTTGTGCAATTTGTAGGGTATATATTTTCAGAGCTTAGGAATTATTTTTCAAACTTATACTTTAATAAAAATATCTATTAGTGTATATGCCCTAAGAGCCATTATTGTATCATATTAGCTTGTATATTACTTAATGGAAGCTTGGGATATTCACAGTTATATTAACAGTCTTGCTAAACATGGTAGTATGCTACTTGGTTTATTTCTATCTTAATATGACTATATGTTAACATATCGAGAATATATATTGATAGAGCCTTTAGGATCTTGCTTGACTACCAGCGTTGTGATGGCAGTCACTCTAGTGGGGGTTGGGTAGTCTACAAACACATCCTTTTTCAGGTCCCTAGTCGTAGGATTATCGAGACAGGGCATCGATACTCCGGAGTAGACTAGTGTGTACGCTTCTCATCCCAGTTGGGGAAATGTTTTGTCCCACAGCCATTAGTACGTTGTACTGGAGATAGTATACAAGTGCTCGTTGGGTTACGGGTATACAGGACAGGACTCGCAGGGAACTGTTGGTTGGTATTATACCCGTCGTCAGTTAACAGTTCCCAGGTGACATGAGTACAGCATAGTCCGCAGACTTGACACTGCTGCTTCGCCTCGAGTGTGTTCCCACTGTTCTTAGATTGCTACCCTACCACTGCTCAAAGGAGTCGTACAAACAGGTAGCAGTTGGGTGCAGTCCCGAAGCACTTAGAGGCAGTAGCGGTTAGATAGGATTCATCTCTCCCGGTATTGGGAGTTGATATCGCGCTGTGTTTGGAGAGCCATTACGCAAAGCCCTGGCCAGGGCAAGAGAGATTTACTGGTAGGATTTCCGGTAGCTTCTTAAGGTGTAATGGGCTTCACTCCGACACGACTTATACCGCTTTTAGGGGACTGAAGCTTGCCGCCCCCTAGGCCCGATATGCGATAGTCCCAGACGAACAGACCGGACTGTACGGAGATTGTCACATCAGGCTCAGTAGGAGTTCGGATGGGTTTCCTCATCGTCCTTCTTATCGACATCTACCTGGGGACCGTTACGTACAGCTAGTACTGCTTGCGGCCTGTGGTTAAACCCTCTGCCAGCGTAGTAGTCGAGTCTTTAGAGTCCCACACAGAGAGTTTCCCTGCTTCGGGCGAAACGATATAGATGTCGTATAGTTTTTCGACAGGGTTCGGACACATACGTGTTTTTACGCACGTACGATGTTCGGACAGTTTTTACTAGCAGGCTTTGGTTTAAGCCAGATTCTAGTATTGGATTACTGGATTTATACAGTCTCAAGTATTTTCGTGTTTTCACGGATGGGAAAGGCATTCTCGTAATTTGTCGAGAAGCTTCTAGAAGATTGATGAGTTGGAGGCTTAGGTGGAATTTGCATTAATTGGATTAATGACTCATGGTGTGATTCATCCAAAGGAGTTAATGATGCATTTATTGATTAATGACTCATGGGATGAATCACACAAGGTGAGTTAATGAAGCATGATGATATTATTATTTGTTATTCATTTAATAAATATCTTATGCTTCATATATTCACAATGAGATATTTTTCCAAGATCATTCTCACTTTCACCTTCTCTCTCCTCAGGCTCTCTCTCTTCAAGAACTAACCCTAACCTCTCATGTATTGAGATCCAAGGGTTAGCAAGACTAATAGATCCGTAAAGTTAGTCGATATTAGTTTAAACAAAATGATTGTTTTACCTGTTCCGCCTCCCCGCATCTTGTGGGGTGTTTAACGTCGACTTACAGTGGTATCAAAGCCTCGCTAAACCATAACTAACCTGTTAGCAAAGTCGTTAGAAATTCGATCGCAAAACGAACCGGAAAAAACATCATTTTGACCAAGTTTCTGCCGATTTTAAAACGGGGCCTAAAAATTTTTCAGGGACCCTTAAAAATACAAGCAGGGAATTATAAGATTATTGGAGAAATTTGGGAACGTAACTCGGCCAAACCGCCGCGGAACTGCGGCCGATCCAAGCGATCCGCCGCGGATCCGCGGCCGAGTTAAAGCCGAGTCAGCCCAAATTTCCCCAGTAACTCTTCTGTGTTGATTTTGTATTTTCTGGGATTTTTTGTCTCTGCTCAGGTTTCAGGTGCACAGAGAATTATTTGGAGTAGAATCATTTGTGTTTGCTTGATCGAAATTCTAAGATGTTTGGCCAACTTGATTATATCTGTGTTTTTTTTAATGTGTTCGTAAACCTCCCTTAACTGCTAGTATATCGGTTAGCAGGGGGTTGCACATTTCTGTAATGGTTTTTACTGGTTTATGTTTGTGGACTTATTGGATTGTCGTGAATGGATAGCCGGGCATGTGAGACGAGTGTTTCTTTCATTCGAATGTAATTTGTAAATTGTTGTAATATTCTTTTGCGGGGCACATCCGGGCTGAGGTTGTAGCCACCGTTGTATTATTTCATTTACTGATTTCTGCTCCTAAGATAGACCCAAGATGGGGTGCATAAACTACTGGGTACTTTGAAGTGTTTAGTGGCCTACTCACGTTGTTGAGGGAGACCGCTTCACTTCGGGTACTAGGCGGGTAGTTTTCCATACCCGTGGGGGTCTAGGGTGGGGTTTTGGTTATTCATCGCGACTGTGTAATCCGTCTTTCTTTGCAGGCTCAAAAGGAATGCGAATTCGTAGAAAATGCAATATGTTCATCTGTGATCTGGAATGCCTATTATTGCGTCATACGAATGTACAATATCTATATATGATATCTATTAGGCGTCGCTTATGTTTTGCACCCGCGCTAGCCTAGCCCCTGCTCTGTCGTTAGTTAAATAACCTAACGGGTGAATGACAGGGCCCAGTGGTGAATGCGGATGGTATAAGAGAACTTTGTATTTTCGTTGTTTTCTGCAATGATAGGTTAATTGATGGGACGCATTATATTAATGCAAAGAAAATAAACCAAAGTTGAATCGTTGGAACAGTTTAAAAGAAACCACTCGGTTATTTCTAAAACAGAAGATATTTTTAATTGCGGAGCTTAAACCACTCCTTTTAAAAGCTATCAAGTTCCTTCGATCATATCAAGTTCACTACGTCCACGGTTTCGCCAAAACTATTCGTAACCCTCCGTCATTTCATTTGGGTATTCAGTAGTATTCAAGCTATGTATTTTGACCAACGCCAAGGCATAGTGTTTGGTAGCTGCTGGGTATTCATTTGTTGCATAGATAGATGAGTTAGTTTGGGACAGTCGTATTATCATTTGGCCAACGTCAGGGGTATATACGGATGGGTTCAAATTAACAAGATAATGATGAATAGAACATGACATGTGACTTATGACATTTTGACCAACGCCAAGGTCATTAGAGCATGGGGCAGAAATTTATATCGAGAATTTCTAAAGAAACTGAAATTTGCAAAGAGATGCATACCATTTGGAGTGTGATAATTTTGTTA
This sequence comes from Agapanthus africanus, assembly GCA_030015575.1. NCBI lineage: Eukaryota > Viridiplantae > Streptophyta > Magnoliopsida > Asparagales > Amaryllidaceae > Agapanthus > Agapanthus africanus. The sequence goes on along the minus strand of CM057340.1, from coordinate 111,849,397 downwards.
GGATTCCTTCAGCTTTATCACACGATGATATTTGGATCCCGATCCTACTGTGAGTATCCTCTACTCATCAGGAGATTCGTCACATAACGATCAATGCTATAAACCAAGTAGGTGTCGAGAAAGGTGTCAGCAGGGCTACACCCCCAGAGAAAAGAGGTTATTTAATTAAGGAACTTCGCAAAAACATCGTAAAACCTCCCTCGAAGTACCGACACCGGCCTGGCTGAACGGTTAAGCAAGTATTGTACGGTGAGAATAGTCCTGACTAGTTCTTCCTTTTTGGTTTGAGGAGGGATTCGAGAAACAGTGGGAGCCATCCAGTTTAGATAAACTAAAAACCACTCTAAACTTGCAAGAGCATCATGCTAAAGTGTTCCCTCTCTCTCTCATTGCAGCGACCCAAAACATGACAGGCCTTAAGTTACTATTAGAGAAAAATATTTTGGCAGGGCCAAACTATAAAGATTGGTTCCTGAATGTCAAGATGGCTTTAACTTATGACAAATTGGGGTATGTCCTTACTGCTAAGGCACCTGCCGTCCTTGGTCCAGAATCCAGTATTGCGGATAAGGAAATCTACAAGACCTGGGAGTTAGATTGCGCGAAGGCCAAATGCATCGTGCTTGCCTCTATGAATAATGAACATCAGAGGAGGCACGAGGATATGGATATTGAATCCATATTTCTCCATACAAAAGATCTGTATGGAGAGCAATCTCGTATAGCTAGATACGAGACCTCGAAGAACTTGTTTCAGTCGAGGCTGGCCGTCGGATCATCTGTAGGAGAACATGTCCTAAAGATGATTAGCTATATAGAAGAGCTCGCGGACCTTGGGACGACTTTAGAGAACGAGCTATATACAAACTTGATTCTTCAGTCCCTTCCTTCCACCTACGCCCAGTTTATTCTGAATTTCAACATTCAAGGAAAAGAAGTTGAACTTCCAGAACTCCTTAACATGTTGAGGAGTGCAGAGGGCACCTTGCAGAAAGCAAGGGAAACACCCAATATGTTTGTTCGCGGTGCATCCTCTTCCAGGTCCAAGGCAAGGTCCAAAGGAAGGAAGATGAAGGCCGCTACCAAACCAAGAGGTGGTGTTGGTAAGGTGGGAGCTAAGGGAAAGACAGGGAAAGACAAAGGTTGCGGTGCCAGAAGTAGCATAGGACGAGTGCTTCCACTGTCATAGGAAAGGCCATTGGAAGAAAGATTGCAAAGCTTAGATTAACAAGAACCAGGAACCGAAGCAAGCTGTGGCTTCGACTTCAGGTGTGTTTGTAATTGAAAATTATCTGTCAATCAACTCTACTTCCTGAGTATTGGATACCGGATCAGGATCTCATATATGCAATTCATTGGAGGCACTGAGAAACCGTAGAGTACTGAAGGTTAGTGATATGACCCTCCAGGTTGCTAACGGAGCTAGTGTGGGTGCTGTGTCCGTAGGGGATTATCACCTAGGATTGACGAGTGGATATATTTTGGTTTTACATAACTGTTTTTGTGTACCCAGTTTAACGTGTAATATCATATCAGTATCGTTGTTATCAAAAGAAGGTTATGATTTCACGTTTGTAAGCGATGTTGTTAACATCCACCTTAATCATGGTTTGATTGGGTCCGGTACACTAGATAACAGTATATATGTGTTAAACCAATTACAGATTTTCAATGTCCAGAACACACTAAAAAAAAGTCTCCAGATATAAATCAGGCTTTCTTATGGCATTGTAGACTGGGTCACATCAATGAGACAAGGTTAAGTAAGTTACATATAGAAGGATATTTGGATTTTTTCGAATATCAATCTTATGCAACTTGTCAATCATGTCACAAAGGAAAGATGACAAAGACTCCATTCACTGGACATGGAGTAAGAACGAGCGAGCTCTTAGGACTCATACACAGCGATGTATGTGGTCCAATGTCTACACATGCAAGAGGTGGTTTTTCATATTTCATTACTTTTACGGATGATTACTCTAGGTATGGATTCATTTTCTTAATGAAACATAAATCCGAGGACTTTGAGAAATTCCAAGAATATAAGAATGAAGTAGAAAACCAAACCCGCAAAAGTATCAAGACACTGAGATCTGATCGAGGTGGTGAATACTTAAGTGCCGAGTTCCTAGGTTACCTAAAAGAGAAAGGAATTCTCTATTAGCTTACTCCTCCATGCACTCCACAGCATAACGGTGTATCGGAAAGACGAAACCGAACCCTATTGGATATGATATGTTCCATGATGAGTAATGCTGAGTTACCGCGATCTTTCTGGGGTTATGCACTAGAATCAGCTGCATATATTTTGAACAGGGCTCCTACCAAGACTGTGCCTACCACGCCATATCAGATTTGGAGTAGGAAGAAACTCTATCTTCAGTATCTGAAGATATGGGGATGTCCAGCTTTTGTTAAAAAGCAGCATGCGGACAAACTCGAAGCACGATCAGTACAGTGTAAGTTTGTGGGATATCCAAAGAACTTCAAGGGGTATTTCTTCTATTACATAGAGGAACAAAAGGTTTTTTGTTTCTCGTAATGCCCATTTTCTAGAACATCAGTTTTTAGAAAAGGAAACAAGTGGGAGCATAATAGAACTGGAAGAAATTCCAGAACCACAAACTACTACTAAAAGTTTGGTAGAACCAGTAGTACAAGAAGAACAGGACATTCCCGCACCCCTCCGTAGGGGTAGTAGGCCATCTCATCCGTTTGAAAGATACTACAGTTTTCTCATAGATGGGGATAGAGAGGATTGCGTCATTGATAATGATGAACCTACTAGCTTCCAGCAGGCCATCCAGAGCGGCGACTCGGTAAGATGGCTAGATGCAATGCGGACCGAGATGGAGTCCATGTACACCAACAAAGTATGGACCTTGGTCTTTGCTCCAGGTGGGGTAAAACCCATAGGATGCAAATGGATCTTCAAGAAAAATATTGGTGTAGATGGACAGGTGGAAACCTATAAGGCTAGACTTGTTGCAAAGGGTTTTCGTCAAAGACCTGGTTTGGACTATGACGAAACTTTTTCTCCAGTGGCTATACTCAAATCCATTCGGATCCTTCTTGCCATTGCCGCCTTCCATGATTATGAGATCTGGCAGATGGATGTAAAGACGGCTTTTCTAAATGGTAATTTAGAAGAGTGCATCTATATGGATCAACCAGAAGGTTTCAATCAGAGTGGGAGCAGCGGGAAAGTGTGAAAGTTGCTTAAGTCCATTTATGGACTAAAGCAGGCATCGCGGAGTTGGAACATCTGTTTTGATGAAACGGTCAAAGAATATGACTTTATCAAAAATCCAGATGAACCATGTATATATAGTAAAATTGTAGCACGAACTGTCGTATTCCTCGTCTTGTACGTGGATGACATTCTATTAATAGGAAATGGCATTCCTATGCTACAATCTGTCAAAGGATTCTTGTCACACAGGTTCTCCATGAAAGACCTGGGTGATGCCTCTTACATTCTGGGGATCCGGATCTATCGTGATAGAACGAAGAGGATGTTGGGACTTTCACAGTCCAGGTATATCAACACTATACTGAAAAGATTCGGTATGGAAGATTCTAAGCGTGGTAGTTTACCGGCTTGTCACGGAATCACCCTCTCCAAAGAGATGTCTCTCAAGACTGATTTAGAAAGGGATCGCATGTCTATTATACCCTACACTTCTATGGTAGGCTCTATAATATATGCGATATTGTGCACCAGACCAGATGTAGCTTACGCACTGAGCGTGGTAAGCAGGTATCAGTCAGACCCAGAGAAGAAGCACTGGATAGCAGTAAAGAACATTCTCAAGTACTTGAGAAGGACTAAGGAGATGTTCTTGGTTTACGGCTGAAAAGACCTCAAGATCAAGACCTTTGCTGATTCCAGCTTCCAGAGTGACAAGGATGACTCCAAGTCCATGTCAGGTTATGTCTTTACCCTCAATAGAGGGGCGGTGTGCTGGAAGAGTTCCAAGCAGGACACCATTGCTGATTCGACGATGGAAGCGGAGTATATCGCTGCTTGCGATGCCGCAAAAGAAGCGGTCTGGATGAAGTAGTTCCTCACAGAACTTCAGATGGTTCCATCCATTGTTGATCCAATACCTCTGTATTGTGACAACAACGGGGCTATAGCTTTAGCCAAGGAACCCAGGTCCCATCAGAAGTCCAGACACATCTTAAGGCGGTATCACCTGATCAGGGAGATCATAGATCGACAGGAGATCGAAGTCCGGAGAGTTCCTATAGAGGAGAACACTACAGATCCATTCACTAAGGTCTTACCTCAGATTCACTTCGAGAGGCTACTCGAGATGATAGGTTTTCGATACGCCGGTACATTGCCCTAGTGCAAATAGGAGATTATTAGTGTATATGCCCTAGGGGCCATTATTGTATCATACTAGCTTATATATTATTTAATAGAAGCTTGGGATATTCACAGTTATATTAACAGTCTTGCTAAATATGGTAGTATGCTACTTGGTTTATTTCTATCTTAATATGTGTATATGTTAGCATATCAAGAATACATATTGATAGAGCCCTTAGGATCTTGCTTGACTACCAGCGTTGTGATGGCAGTCACACTAGTGGGGGCTGGGTTGTCTACAAGTACATCCTTTTTCAGGTCCCTAGTCGTAGGATTATCGAGACAGGGCATCGATACTCCGGAGTAGACTAGTGTGTACACTTCTCATCCCAGTTGGGGAAATGGTCTGTCCCACAGTCATTAGTACGTTGTACTGGAGATAGTATACAGGTGCTCGTTGGGTTACGGGTACACCGGACAGGACTCGCAGGGAACTGTTGGTTGGTATTATACCCGTCGTCAGTTAACAGTTCCCAGGTGACATGAGTACAGCATAGTCCGCAGACTTGACACTGCTGCTTCGCCTTGAGTGTGTTCCCACTGTTCTTAGATTGCTACCCTACCATGGCTCAAAAGAGTCGTGCAAACAGGTAGCATTTGGGTGCAGTCCCGAACCATTTGGAGGCAGTAGCGGTTAGATAGGATTCATCTCTCCCGGTATTGGGAGTTGATATCGCGCTGTGTTTGGAGAGCCATTACGCAAAGTCCCTGGCCAGAACAAGCGAGATTTACTAGTAGGATTTCTGGTAGCTTCTTAAGGTGTAATGGGCTTCACTCCGACACGACTTATACCGCTTTTAGGGGACTGACGCTTGCCGCCCCCCTAGGCCTGATATGCGATAGTCCTAGACGAACAGACCAGACTGTACGGAGATTGTCCCATCAGGCTCAGTAGAAGCTCGGATGGGTTTCGTCATCGGCCTTCTTCTCGACATCTATCTGGGGACCGTTACGTACAGCTAGTACCGCTTGCGGCCTGTGGTTAAACCCACTGCCAGCGTAGTAGTCGAGTCTTTAGAGTCCCACATAGAGAGTTTCCCTGCTTCGGGCGAAACGATATAGAGGTCGTATGGTTTTACGACAGGGTTCGGACACATACGTGTTTTTACGCACGTACGATATTCGGATAGTTTTTACTAGCTGGCTTTGGTTTATGTCAGATTCTAGTATTGGATTATTGGATTTATACAGTCTCAAGTATTTCCGTGTTTTTATGGATGGGAGGGGCATTCTCGTAATTTGTCGAGAAGCTTCTAGAAGATTGATGAGTTGGAGGCTTAGGTGGAATTTGCATTAATTGGATTAATGACTCATGGTGTGATTCATCCAAAGGAGTTAATGATGCATTATTGATTAATGACTCATGGGATGAATCACACAAGGTGAGTTAATGAAGCATGATGATATTATTATTTGTTATTCATTTAATAAATATCTTATGCTTCATATATTCACAATGAGATATTTTTCCAAGATCATTCTCACTTTCACCTTCTCTCTCCTCAAGCGCTCTCTCTCTTCAAGAACTAACCCTAACCTCTCATGTGTTGAGATCCAAGGGTTAGCAAGACTAATAGATCCGTAAAGTTAGTCAATGTTAGTTTAAACAAAATGATTGTTTTACCTATTCCGCATCCCCGCATCTTGTGGGGTGTTGAACGTCGACTTACAATATCAATACTTTTCCCTTGTTTTAACTTAGCCCAAGAAGTGAACTTGAAATTTGCTTATTTCTAAACAAACTACAAAGACATACTTTCTACCGTTAAATTTTAAAAAGTTTATTTTTAGGATTTTTAATTTACTAAGTCTAAGATCTAGTTGTTTCTAGCTAGTTAACTTTTTTGTCAAACTCAAGTCAATTATGGCCAAAATTGAACTTTTCAATTTTTATAATTTTTAAAAAATTTCAATTTTTATGGGTTTTAAAATAAGTATGCAAATGCAAAGATGTACATATGAATGCGAAGGAAGAAACCTTACCGAGCACACCCCCAAACTTAAACTTGACAGTGTCCTCACTGTCATGCTACACCAAGAGGGTCAAAATGGCCGGTATTCCCCTGTTTATTTTTATTTTTTTTTATTGTTAACAGAAAAAATATATATATATATACAAAAAGGTCCCCCCCAAAACTTAATTTAAACGATGTTACAAGTCAATGCCAAACTTTGCAAAGACCAAAAGTCAACACCAACCAGTTGAAAAATTTATCTGTGTAAAGTATCGGTCGGTGGAATAACATGTTGTACAGAACCAAGAAGAAGTGGGGAAGAGATAAGTGGTGGTATGGAAAGTGTTTGCATGTACGAAGAAGTGAAGAGATAGGAGGTGATGATGAATAAAAACGAGAATGTGAATGATCAGAAATCAGTGGAATATTGGCATTCTCGTATTTTATTAGTACAAAAGGGGGTGGTTCAACTTCTATAGGGTGAGGTTGATTAACCACAAAATCCCCGAGATGTTTCTGTGGATCCTTTACTGGCTTGGCATCATCCATCATATTCATATGATATTTAATTATGAGGGAACTAATATCTTCGATGTCCGCCATAGTCCAGCCAAAAGCTTGCCGGTTATTTTGTAAGACCATTAAAAGGGCTTTCTCTTGCTCGAGAGCTAGAGATGCCGATATGATAACGGGAAAGGTCTCATTCTCACCTAGGTAAGCATATTTAAGGTGAGACAGCAGAAGCTTGAGTTCGAGTTTCGGAGGCGAAACAATTGAAGGTAACATCGGGGGAGCTATCTCAAACTCGAAGGATTCCAACAATAGTTCGAAATCACTGTAAGCAACCGAATCGAATGGTTCAACTAACTCATCCAAAAATTCAAAGGACTCATACTCGGGCGGTAAGTCGTCAAAATCGTCCGAAAAAGTGAAACATTCGTAATCGTTATCGGTTGTGCAAACTGTGTCAGATTCAAGGAGGGACGCACTAGTGGCGTCAAAACTGTTGTGATCAAACATAAATTTTTCAAGCTCGCAGTCCTCCTGCGTGATTTCGTGGATCGAGCAAACTTCACGTATACTAGCTTTAGGCACGGAGGGCAGACTTCCTATCTCGTAAATGTTGAACTCGCTTGACATCTTCCTGAAGGATAGAGTCATAGAGCCATTGCGACAATTGATAACAGCATTGGAAGTGGCCAAAAATGGTCGACCGAGGATCACCGGAATTTGGTTCCGTGGGTTAGCCACAGGTTGTGTATCTATAACAATGAAATCAACTGGGAATATGAAGTCCCCTATTTTGATCAACACATCCTCTAACTCACCCCTAGGATGGGTGATTGATCGATCACCCATTTGGAGAGTACAATGAGTGGGTTTCAACTCTCCAACACCTAATTGCTCATACACGGAGTAGGGAAGCAGGTTAACACTGAAACCAAGATCTAAAAGTGCTCTATTGATGTTCTAATCCCCAATTGTTATTGAAATTGTAGGACAGCCAGGGTCCTTTCGTTTTTGGGGTAAGGGTTGAGGTTGGTTAATAGCATTTCTCACGGCACTAGTTACTAGCACTTTCTTGGGTATCTGAGACTTTCTCTTCGAGGTGCATAAGCCTATTAAGATTTTCACGTAAAAGGGACCTGTCGGTTGCATCCAAGAGAGGTATGTTTATGCTAACCTATTTGAATAACTCCACAATCTTCTCCATTTGGGGAGTTGGTTTATTGGATCTCGACCTGTTTGGAAAATGAATATTTTGAAAATTTGTTGAGTCCAATGTCTGTGGAGTAGAATGTAGAGTGGAACGGATTCCAGTGTTGGTGTGTTCGTGACGTGAGATGTGGGTCCGTTCGGATTAGAAGAAGAAGAGCCTTTTGAAGAATGAAGAATAGGCTCTGACGAGGAAAATGAAGATGAAGAAGAAGAAGACGAAGAAGAAGATGAAGAAGAAGAAGCACGGGCAGGGTTGTCATTACTAATACCCACGTTATTATGCAACACTTTTCCTGATCTCAACGTGGTCACAGCATTCACATTATGATTTTGCTGTTCATATTCAACATGTGCATTGTGTGCGTGATCGAGATTTGGAAATGGTTGAGATGGAAGCTTTCCCTTTTCTCGCTCGCTCAACGCAGTATTTAGTTGTGCAATTTGGGCCTCAATTGATTTGATGCTTTGATCATGTGAGGCACTGTTTTGCACCAAAGATTGAATGGAAGTCTCCAACCTTGCTGCGGATTGTGTAAATTTTTGTAGAAACGCATCTAGACTTCTTTCTAGCGAGGTGACCTTATCATCATTTGGTTGAACAAAATTGTTTGGAGGGTAAGAGTGGCTGGGCACAAAATTGTTCATTTGGTTTGGGTAAGGTTGTGCTTGGAAAGGTTGCTTGTATTGAGTTTGTGGAGGTGCTTGTTGTTGTGGAGGAGGAGGCCTTTGAAAGTTGTTGTTTCCTTGGAATTGTTGATTTTGATTCCAAGCAAAATTTGGGTGACTCCTCCAACTCGGATTATAAGTCGAAGAGTATGGATCATTTCTTTGTCTTTGCTAAAAGGCAGCATTGACTTGATCTTGTCCTTGAACAGGTGAATTGTAAGGACACTCTTCAGTGAGATGGGATGGATCCGAACAACAAGCACAAACAGTTCATGGGGGTAAAGCAGGGGCAGGAGAAGGCGATGAGATTTTGGTCTCAATTGCTTCTAGCTTTTCGTAAGTGCGGCCATTTCGGCCTTCATTGCAATCGACATATCTAATTGATGCATGCCTGCCCTAGACTGACCAACAGAAGAAGATGAGGTGGTCTTAGTGCTTTCCCACTGAAGTGTTTGTTCGGCAAGGTCGTCGAGAAACTGCCAAGCTTCCTCACTAGATTTGGTTAGAAAGTGACCTTGACAAATGGTTTCCAGCAACTGCTTCGTTGCTGGGTTCAATCCTTCGTATAATGTTTGGCAAAGTTGCCAATTTTCGATACCGTGGTGAGGGCATTGAAGAAGTAGGTCTTTAAATCTTTCAAAACACTTCCAAAAGGGTTCGGAAGGAAGCTGGGAAAATTGAATAATCTCATTGCGAATTCTCGCGGTCTTGTGATGTGGATAAAACTTTTTAAGAAAAGCTTTAACAAACTCTTCCCAATTTTTAATTGAGTGTGATTCTGTGCTGTATAATCATTTCTCGGCTAGGTCACATAAGGTGAAAGGAATGGCCCTTAGCCTTATAGCATCATCTGAAAGTTGTGTTGTTTTCATCATTGCACAAACATTCTGGAATTTGTTTATGAAGATATAGGCATCTTCGGATTCCAGTCCGTGAAATTTTGGCAACATGTTGATAAAGTGGGGTTTGATCTCAAAGTTGTCCCCATTTGCCAGTGGGAGTGAAAGACAAGTAGGTAAGGCGGTGCGGATAGGGTAGAAGAGATCTTGGAGCGCGATTCGTTGGGGCGCTTCAACAGGCGGGTGTTGTGGGTTATTCGCACCTAACGGAGGTAGAATCAATCCCGCGGGTAAAGTGTTGTTAGGATTAAATCCTGACATCTCCTTAGAAGACGAAGAATGTGAAGGTGAAGGTAAGGAAGTGGAAGGAATTTCGCCTTCGGATTTGAAAGCGTCGTCGGTCGGTACCAACGAGACACGGACTAATGGGGCACTAGTGTCCCTAGTCCAACCGGACATACACTAAAGAGGTAGTGTAGTCAAAAAGTGAAAAACAGAATGTGGGGGTAAGAAAACGTCAATGGAAAGAAAGTGGGTGTAAGTGGGGTGCGCGGATTTCTTAGCGACAAGTTGCAAGTTTTTTTTTGTAAATTTTTTTTCCTTTTTTCTTTTTGTGTTTTTTTATGTGGATCTTTTTGCAAAAAAGATTTTCGATAAAAGGCTTAGACACATGTTCAATCAATCACAAATGAACAATCAAGCCTAGATCTAGGGTCACCTAGGTCAGCTAGACAGCTCCTAACTATTCCAAAGGGCAAGAAGTAGGACCTCAAACCGCCTCTTCACCGCCAATTGTGGCCAGGTAAGCACAAGTAGAGAAAGGAGGGATCCGCTCATGAATCACCGTGAGACGGGCCTTTTAAAGTTACCTTTCACTACTTGTCTAGCCTGGGCACCACAAAGTCAGGTTAGGATCAACGGTCGATGCCTACAACTATTCCTTTGTCCTATTGAGCGCGAAGTCCTTAGGACTGAGTCAAATCTTTTTTAATTACTTGATGGTCAATGCAATATGCCTTATGTGATTTTTGGGGTCCTGGGAAGGGTGATGAAATCCCCACCCAATCTGGATTGGTGTTCAAACCCTTTAAAGTCAATTTAAATATGCAAAATAGTAAACATAATCACTTGCAAACAATTTTTTTTTGCACGGCGCAAAGAATCCTGCACAAGATCAATTATTGGAGAAGGGAAGAAATTTTTGGCGCAAAGAATCCTGCAGGAAATTTTTACAGAGGAGATATCAGTGGGTTCAGACAAGGAGAAAGGGAGCTTACAGAGGAGATTCCACGCGCTGACGTCACTACCAGACCGCGGTTGTGCGGCAGAAGGTATGTTTGCGCGGCGGTTCCGCGGTTGGAGATGAGGTTCAGTTCCTGAGACTTCTTCTGCTGTCTGTTCTGAATATCCTTTGCTTGTTCAGATCTAGGGTTTTCTGTTTTGCTCTCTGGATTTTTCCAGATCCGAACTTGTTCGTCAATCCTGCAAAATTCAAACGAAACACCCTTCAAACAAAAACAAGATGATAAAAAAATTTATAATTTTTTATTTTTCAGTTTTTTATGAATTTTATGATTTTATATTAACCCGAAATTGCAAAAAGAAAATACTACGCTATCTCCCGCAACGACGCCATTTGATTTGTGTGAGATTTTACGATCAAAGAATTAATTACCGCAATCAAGAACGGCATCGCTTGGTAGCTAGCCGGTGAGTACGGGTCGGTCCATAGGGACTTTGTGTATTCTCAAATTGTTCTAACGAGTTAATTCCAAACGGTGTTGGGATGATTATAACTAAAACTAAGTTGATTTAGACTAGGATTAGAATCTTGCTAGGGTTAGGTTTAGGTTAAGTTTGGAAATTTAAGATTTCCCACCGCTTTCAATGCCCTAAGTTAGATCTATTTAGGTGTTATGATAATAATTAATAAAGTGGATTAGTACCATCGGGAAGAAACGATGTTTCTTCCTCTAGGTTTTTGTCCGTCCTTTCTTAATTCTTACCCTAACTTCCATGGAAAACATACGCAACCGGTCTTTTAAACTACGGTATCACCGCTACCTCGTGGGATAGGGTGTCGTAGGGAGCGGTGTGTGTATGTATGCATGGAGTCCTATAAAAATATGTGATGGGCAAGAAAGGGGTGAGAGATTTTCATCTCTCATACCTTCCCTATTCCTAACCCTAACAAGTGAGGAACTACTCACTCATTAGGGAATTGATTAACATTTTCTATATTAATTAACTAGGGCTGATAATGAAATCTATACTAGGACAGAAAGAAAATTAACTAGGGCAATGAAATAAAAATCTAACTTTATTTGATGGCTCTCTTCAAACATTTACACCGAATTAAAATTCTGACTAAATGAAATAAAAAGAGGCATACCTCAAAAAGAGGTTTAGGGATTCTATTTATAGATCATAGAAACCCTAGGGTTACATTCGATACATATCTGTATTTACAAATTTGTCCCTAAGAAGCCTAGTCAACGCACCGCCGCACTGACACGTGTCCATCATGGCCGCGGAACCACGGCCAAAACCTATGTTTGGCCGTGGATCCGCGGCCATATAGTGGGTGTTTTTGCTGGGTTTTTCTGGGTTTGGTCTGGTTTCCTTTTTCTTCTTGTTTCTTCACTTGGTCTCTCAGATTGTCTTCTAGTTCCTTCCAGTTTTCCACAGTGCATAATGTCATGGACTTTTACCGTTTGCTTCGTGTCGAAGTCTTGAACTTGTCGCTGCCTTTGTACTTTGTGAAATTGTCTATTGATCTTCATTTATTCTTCAAACTGGAGGCATGATCATGATTCTTCCATTTGTTGGTCGTAGTCTCACTTTTGTATCGTCTTTTCATCATTTTCACTGTTTTTGTTCCGAGAACCTGTAAGCTGCAACTATGTAGCAGACATGGATCAAAAGCACCTGTTTATTTATAAAATGAATAAGAATGGGGAATATAATAATGCAAAATTATGATATGAACACGACTCTAAGGTTGAAAGAATATACACTAGTCTTCTATGTCTATAAAATAATACAAGTTTGGTTGATGGAGTTTTACTAGATACAACTGAAATAACAAATATACAATGGTGGTCCTAATGAAAAAGAACCCACCTACCAAAGCAATCACCCGAAAGGAACAGTGTGCCAGCAAAACCGCAACGAAACCTGTACGGCAAAACCTGCAAAAAACTGTAGCACAACGGGGGTGAGTTGCCAACTCGTGAGTAGAAAACATCTATGAGAAGAAATCGCATGCATGACGCTATCCTATGTCATATCAAGTAATATCCTCAAATAAATATCTTGATCCATCTATGTATAAGTGTAATACTACATGCTCGTGTCAGTACCTCAGATAGCAACATATCAAATATATGATGCATGAATGCATTACAAATGAAACAAAATACATCATGAATGAGACAACTGTTTTCTTTATTTAATGAGATTTCTGTATGTATATAAATCGCGTATCATCAATGAAATCGACAAATAAAATAGTTTCCAGCATCGACACAAAACATAAATCTCAGTATCTTAATACCTCAGGCTCCGGCTATCCGGACTGGCCTGCATCATCAAATCTCAATATCTCAGTGTCTCAAGTCTCAATATCTCAATAACTTGGGCTCCGTCAGTCCGGATCGGCCCATATCATCAATCACACGGCCACGAACGGTATCCTTTGGATATCCGCCGCGCCAGGTAAAATCACTGGTAGGCAGTTTGCCTCTTCCGGGCTCATCGTCTACAACTCGTGCTTCCTTTCCCGGGATACCTTACCGGGCCCACCATATACCCAAGACGGTTCATCCAACTCCTCGAATCGGGTCTCGAAAATATCTCAGAACCGAGAAAACATCATGGTGGACAATACGCATCATATCAAGGAAAACCGCATCAATCTCTTTAAAATAAATCATCAGTTTATAAAACTTTCACATGCGGTTTCCAAATCCAGAAATCTCAAGAAGGATCCGAAATCATAAAAATCATGATATCAATAAACAGTGATTACCGGCATAAATTTCTATAATACTGCTTGACCAATGAATATATGAATGCATCTGATATCATGCAATAAATGCAATAGTTAAACTAGCATAGGAAAGCTATAACATGTTGCAACTATCAACCAGCAAGCTATGTCAATGAATAGTATTTTCTAAAGTGTGTGACATGGCAATTACCGATGATGATGTGTGTGAACCGGCAAGCAGGTGTATGTGGAACATACGCATCATCGGTAATGGTGCCGGTGTCCTGATAGCAGGGTTTCATGATAATTACAGATAACATATGCACAAGCATGCAATGCGATGAAACATCATGAATATACAGAAAGCGATGTAGTAACAGCAACACTGAAAACTATACTTACCCAAAATACGAGTCATACAGTTTGGTATTTAAATACTCACGATTCTCCACCTTTAAAAAGTGTATGACTCGAGCCCAGTCAAAAGGGTAAGGAAATCCACCTAAGTCTGAGTCGATCTATATATATATCTAGTAGTCGGTGATCTCTCCTCAATAGTATCATGTACGATACAGTAAATAACATGACATCCTCAAGTCAAGAGTGCAGATCTATCCTCATAACTATATCTCGTACGGTAAATCTATCGTACGGCATCCCAAATCTGGGTACGGATCAAATATCACATTTATCTCATTATTCATCTAGTATCCACATCATCACATATCGTGAGCAGGGGTACTGATCTAAATCTAGTACACTACTAATATCATCAACAATAATCATGATCTGGCTACTGATTTACAGCCTCATACAATCCGATGTCATCAACACATATCATCATATAGAAGTATACATCTCCCAAGCGATCCATTATAAATATCTTAACATATCTTATCTCATATCTCGATCACATGTCAACTATCATATATATATCATCATCCACATGTTATCGTCGTCCAACGATCCGCTATAATATCATGACATATCTCGGTCACATATTAAATATCTCACGGCATCATGCCTGATCATATCGACTCATTCCCAAGTATCATATAACATCCTCATCATCCAAGCATAAGAATACCAATATATATATGTGTCCCCAATACGCACAAGGAAGTAAATGTATGCGAGTATATGTATGTGCGTGTATGCAAATCTTTACTCTAGGGTTTCGTGACTAACAAATCCACTAAAGTCCTTTCTTCAAATCTCGCTAACACTAAAACCATGATCTCCTAAAGCTCCTCTTGCTAAGTGTTCATATCTCTCAACAACATATAAATGTATATCTATATTACATCACATCAATTCTCATAACTTTGAGGGGGTGCTATACTCCATCCACCCGACTTCCTCCGTAGATATAATCTACTCACTTTGAGCTTCGCTTGCTGGAGTCGATGACGCCGTGATCATCCTCGTCGTCTCGAAGTCTACATGGGGTACCTACAACCAATACACAATCAGAAATGCGTATTAAAACCAAGTCGGAAAACCAAAACAGCACACGTTTCACCTATAGATCAAAACATATAGCCTCGCGTGCAAAACACGACCAAAACCCTAGTCGTTGGCGTTCAAACGCCACACGACGGAAACACAATATCAAATACCAAAACCAAATTCATAGAAAGTCACAAAATGAATTCAGAAACTTAGAAAACATGCTCCAGATTTTACCCTAAGTCAAATTAGCCAATTCTGCATATATGGAAGGTCTATTTTACTGATAAAGGAGCCACAGAACAAAAACTGACCAATTTGCCCCTACTCTGGCCACAAATTACGGCCATAACGAATAAATTTATGGCCTTAGCTTGGGGGTTGGGGCTCGGGTCTCTGTGGTAGCTTCCTAGGTGCCTGCACAACTCTCAGTCTTCGCTAAATAATTTTCCAGGTCCCCGAGTCACTCCAGATTCCAATATACTATCACAATTTCCACAATTTCCCGTATCGGCGGAATTTCAAAGTTTTAAATTGGCGTTAAGTCTCAGGTTTTGGGTCCAATATGGTATCTTGAAGGGGGTTTAAGGTCACTACTAACCTCAATTATACCCTAGGATTCAATTCAAACCCTAATCCTTCTCTAGAAATTTTCTAACCTCACTAATCAAAACCAATTTAACTCTAAACTACTATAAGGTGCAATTAGACTTTAAATTAAACTAGATGGAAGAATTTATACCTCACTTGGGCAACCCAAGAAAAACCCTAGCTCCCCAATGTTGTCAAAATCCTACTTTGCTTGGTCCATTGTATAGAGGGTGAAGAGGGGATCACTTTTAATGAAAGGGGTTTAGGGTTTTGATGGAGATTTGGAAATGATTTCTTGGGGTGAAGGTGGAGGGAGATGAGGTTGAAGGAGGAGAATAAAATGATGTAAAAATGGTGGAGGGAGATGAATGTGGCAGCCCCTCTCTCTCTCCTCACTTATTCTCACCCACTCTCTCACCAATTACCCTTTGTGCCATTCCTCTTTTCTTTTCTTTTCTCTTTTAAAACCAAAACACATAATACCCATAAAACAACATGAATGCGACAACATGTAACCAAATGCAACATGACATGGTGCACTATCCACGAAAAACTGATAAAACACGGATTTGGCTTAATCGTGATTAGCAGTGCACTAATCAGGTTTTTATCCAAATTGCATACAATAAATTTTTAAAGATGCCAAATCCGATAAATATCTTTTTAAATGAATAAATCATTTTAATTCCCAATTATTTCACAATTATTGGTATATATTTATACCCTTTTTCGAAAACCCCAATTTCGCAAATCGGTAGTTTTGGGGAAAAATATTATTTTAATAATAAATTCCAAAAATAATATTTTATATTTTCTGAAATGTTACAGTCTAAAGAAAAAGACGATATAAAGTGAACAGCATGAAAATCTCCAAGTCATAAATAATATACAATATCGTCCTCACAACTAGACTCTAAGTCAAAACATGAAAATGGTAGATGGAGAATAATGGATACAACGAATATACAATGAGCAACATCAGATAACTGCAAAACCCACCTAGCAAAACTGCACACAGTCAGCCGTAGCGGTATCCGCTGCGAAAGATGATACGATGCGAAGAAGATATCCCTGCCTCTGACTGATCTGAGGGACAACCTGTACGACCCTGTGGCACAACAGGGGTGAGTTGCCAACTCATGAATAGTAAATAAGATAAGCAGGTAATTGCAAGTATGCACGTACTGCACGAATCTATCACATGCAAGCTAATAGTAATAAATTGCCATATGTATGCAACAGTCATGAAATGTACTCTAGCAGGTACAACTAATACATGAAGCAATAATATGGCAATATGTATATGTAACAGTCATGAAAGGTACTCTATCAGGTACTTCTAATACATGAAGCAATGCATATCAAAATAAATACGGAGTATGAAATAAAACATGTCATCCTCATAGGCCACTCATATCGGACACATAGGCCACTCATATCGGACACACAGGCCACTCATATCGGGCACATAGGCCCCTCACATCGAGCACATAAGCCCCCCATATCGGGCACATAGGCCCCTCACATCGGGCGCATAGACCCCTCATATATAAGGAATAAGTATATTTGCATAGATCAATATGATGATATATTATGTAAGTGTACATATATAACAGTGTCCCATACCACTGATATATATATACGATGGGTATACATATATATATCAGCATCCCATACCACTGATATATATACGCAGGAGTAAAACAATCCAGAAAATATCATATGAAAACCATATCTCAATGCGAAATCCATGAAATATAATATATTCAACATGAAACAGTAATATGAGCATATAAGGAAAAAAACCGCTATTTAATTGTAACAAATTATTAAGTATATCATGCGGTTCCAAATTCTCCGAAACTAAACGCAACATCATATAAAGGTAAACATGTAGCTATAGCCAGGTATGCATAACCATGTCGGTATAGCAAGATATGTGTATATACCTATCAGTAATGATGTAAACCCTCCAGGTATATATATAGCTATATCAAGGTATACGGGTGTACATGTAAGTATGTCTGCAAGATGTACATGTAGCTATGTCTCATATGTGTATATACCTATCTCTAATGGTACAATACCATATAGGTATATGGGTAGCTAGCATGTAGGCATGGCAAGGCATATGTGTAAGCATGTAGGTATACATGTATGCTATATGTCATATGCACAATGAATTATGAATCAATGTCCCAATGTCCCTAACCAATACAATCTCACGTATGTATAAGTGTTGTGCGTGTCATAGCAATTATTGACGGTGTGAGCAGTATACAATCAGTGCTCGTGCAACATGAGCCGTCAATAATAGTGCAGTGTCCAAAGGGTACAAGTCCAAGCACAACAAGTAATAATATGCAATGAAGTTTTATGCGCAAACTCTATATGTGCAATATAAACATGCGACTAATATCATATCATATCTAGCCCTGACGCATAATGCCATGCGGACGATTCCCCTGTAGATGTTAAATTTACTCACTGATGATCCTGGGGCTAAGTAAAGCCAACCACTCGCTTTCCCCTCTTCGCAGCGTCCGAAGTACCCGCCTGCGTCCCTAAGATCATAAAACAATATAACAAGTGTATATTAGCAATCGACCAATAACACGTACAAACTACGTTTGACCGACGCACTAACTCCAAACAAACTCTCAAGTGTTCTTCTAGTGGCTAACGTGCATAGCGACACTACGAAACCAACTCAAGTGCAACAGATACACAACGACACGAACCGTATCGGATAACGTAACGCGCGTAATCGAAACACTAGAAACAAGCAAAGTGATCCCAAATTTTGCTACCCAAACAATTTGTAAAAGTTGCACATACCATAAGACCGCACACAACCCCAGAGACCCCCAGACCAAAACCCAAACCCAAACTCCCCAGTCTGGCCGCAAATTGCGGCCAGAAGTAATAAAATTGCGGCCTACTATTCATAGAATTGTCTCGGGTTTTTGTGGTGGGTTCTAAGTCACTACACAAGGTCACTGTGATGGGAATTTTTCCAACAAATACCTTATTTGATAGCAGATCATCAGAGACACCAAACTACACTAAAAATACGATATTTACCCAAAATTAAACTTTACGCGTTCTAAACTGAAACTAGCAAGCTACGCAACATTATTAAGGCTTACTTAATAGAAAGAGATCATTAACTACTCCCACAAGCTCAAAGATCCTAGCTCTCCAAGCTCCAAAGGATCCTAAAGGCAAAATAAGGTTTAGGATGTGATTTTTATGAGTTTTGATGAAGTTTTAGTAAGGTTTAGTGAAGGTTTTTGTGATGAATGAGCAAGTGTTCAGTTGAAGGAATGAGGAGTGATGAAAGAAATGAGAAAGAGATGAAGTGAGAGAGAATGAGAGAGGGTGTGAAGAAAAGAGAGAGAGAGAGAGGTAAGTGTAAGAGGGTGAGTGCACCATTGCAATAAATGCAAGCAATAAGTGAACCATGCCACCTCTTCTCAATTCCAAAAACACAAAAGAAATATCTTCTTCTCACTCAAAATATCAAGGGATTATGGTTAAGGTTTTAAATAAAGGATTGGATTAGTTTAAAGTTGTCATGGTCACTAAACTAGATTAGCACAAACAAACCCTCATATTAACGTGCACACGTGCGTGCAAGCCCATAACAAATAATAATAAAATAGTAATTAATTGTTATAAAATGTGAGGAACCCGAATTGGTAAAATTTTTACAGAAAACCCGCATTATTGCTTAACTAA
Organism: Agapanthus africanus; assembly: GCA_030015575.1. Classification (NCBI taxonomy): domain Eukaryota; kingdom Viridiplantae; phylum Streptophyta; class Magnoliopsida; order Asparagales; family Amaryllidaceae; genus Agapanthus; species Agapanthus africanus. The sequence continues at coordinate 111,830,065 of CM057340.1, read as the reverse complement.
CACTAATCGAATTTCTAAAGTGTCACACCTTCCGTCTTTTCAGATTAGTATTGCTTCGTATTTATGCTACGTTTATCGTGCTCAGCCAAGACGTAGTGTTTGGTAGCTCTGTAGTGTTTTTCTGTTTTATGGTATTGCGATTGGTTAGGATAGTCGTTCGAATTTATTATCTCGGTCAAGGAAACATGCGGGTGGGTTTAATATAATCAAGATAATGACGGGTTAAACTTGACCAGGACCTTTTGACTTGTTGGCTCAGTCAAGGTCATTATGGTCCTATGGGTAAAAACCATATCGGGAGTTTCAAACATAAAGAAAACTTTCCAAGTATGCACATACCTTCTGGAGTGTGGTGATTTTTTGTCGGCTTCCGTCTAAGTTATCACACGATGATAGTTGGGTCTCTATTCCCATTGATGAGTAGGTTTTACTCCTTGGAAGATTTTCACTTCACAATTAGCTAACCTATTAGGTGTCTAGAAAGTGTTAACGTGATTACGCATTTATGGAAATGGGGTTATTTAATTAGGTTTGTGTGAAAGCAAAAGGAGCCTCCCTCAGAGTATCAATACTGGCATGGTTGAACGGTTAGCGAACTGGTAAGGCGTTAACGATCCCGACTAGTTCTCCTTTTAGGGTTTGAAGCAGAATTCGAGGAAACAGTAAGAGCCATCCTTATTAGATAAAGTTATTAACCAATCTAATTTAGCTTAGAATGCACGTTGAGTATTTCTTTTCTCTCTCTCTCTTTAGCAGCAACCTTGACCCGTCTTAAACTAAAACACGTAAACCAAGTTGATCGAACCTTTTTACTAACCTGGCTTTGTTTTGTCACGATTCACGACAAATTCTCATATATCCATGCCACTCATGCTTTACCCTTTGCTTTCTCAAGAACATTCCATATCACTACGAAAATCCATATTGAATGGATAAAACAGTCTAGGATAGTTATATACGAACTTGCAGAAATTTATTTCAGTTTGAGGATGGATTTCGGTTCTGGGGAAATTGAATATGATTATTCGGTTGTCTTTTCTATTTACCTCCTCTCATATTGCAAGGGCTCCTAGTATTAGGAGAGTACACCTATTACGCTTATTGGATAGTTTTCTTCCAAAGCTTAGGTTGGTGTCGAAAAGTAGGGAAAGAAGAAAACCAATTAGCCTAAGTACGGTGTACAGAAGGTAAGAAATAAAGACATATAAAGGGATTGGAGTAAGGGCAATGAAAATTGTAACTAATTTTATGATTTTAGTATTGGAAAAGGCAATACTAGGAATACTCGGCAACTCCCTCGAAACATTTTCATGTTTCAGTTTTACTTTGCGGTGTTAATTGAAAACCGCTTTCTCAATTAGATTCTGACTCCAGAGTATGGATTTACCGGACTAGATTCCCACATCTGTATAGAGTTACAGATGCTGAGTAGGAGTAGAATATTTGGAATTTAGAGATTATACCCTCAATATCATATTTTTTTTGTAATTGATATATTTTGAGGAAATCATCTGGGTTTTACCTAACAGCAAATATTTGGTTTTGAATATCCGTTATTATTCACCAATTTCAAACTGATATATCTGTACGTTTATTTTATAAAGTGAGATATAACTTTTTGAAATTATGTTTATAACATTTACCTTTATCAGTTGATGATTAGGTAAGGTGCATTCAATAAAGGTGCAATTCTTCTTAACCATAATACAGTTTTCAATCTACGACATACAGGGTTTGAGTTATTAAACTCAGAGGACTTATACAAAGTATTCTATGTTGTCCGATGTCCATTAGGATAAGGGGTTGGTACTCGTACTATATTCCGTTTACTTATGACTTCTTTGGTTTTAGACATGCATTTCGTTGAAACACAAGGTCCAAATTTTGAGAAGTTATAGGTATAAAAATAAAGTAGAGAACAATACGTTAGAAGTATCAGGATTCTTCTACGTGATCGAAAATATAGATACTTATACTAGGTATTATGTTGTAAGTAATATAATTGAGAACTTGTTTCTCTCTCAGATTACTCATTCATGGGTGTGCTCCTTGATGAGTAATGTTGCATGGCCTTCTTCCATTTAGATGATATGCATTGGAAACAGCTACATAATTTTTGAATCCTGTTCTAATTAAATTAGTGCATTTGTTTCTATATTGGATATAGAATGGATTCATATCTTAACGATGTTAAGGTATATGGAGTTGTTCATCTTATGCTTAAAAATAGAATCCAGATAAACTCAAGGCACGTTTTCAGTAATGGCAGTTTGTGGGTTATCCCGGGCTTAGACGAGAGTTAACATTCTACCATTTATAGGGTCAATAGTTATATTGTTCTTGACTCGCCGCTTTTTTAGTAAAATGAATTCTTTTCATAAAACATTACTGGGGGTATGGTAGAACTGGAAGTGATTTCAGAACCATAAACAGTTACTGAATATTTAGTAGAACCTAATAATTCAATTGGATTCGACAATCTATTAGCTACTCCGCAGATTTAGTGGGTAATCTCAGCCACCCAAGAGGTACTTCAGTCTCTTCAAAGACGGTTACAGGGAAGTTTTGATGACCCAAACTTATCACTACTGCCGTCCTAGACTATAAAATCTGACAGGTGGATGACTATAACGTCATTCTAAATTGAATTTATAAGTGCACGTGTATATGACTCTGCCAGAAGGTTGTTGTAGTCAGTGGGAGCAGCGGAAGCATGGTGGGCAAAATACTTATGTCTATTTATGGACTAAAGCAAGGAGAGCAGAGATGGGTCATCTATTCTTGACGTAACAGTCATAGTGTTTGACTTCATCAAGAATGGCAGATAGACCTGGAAAGAAGGTTAAGTAGGGAGTACTGTCTTGGTTTTTGGATGATATACTCCTGATAGGAAGTGTTATTCCTTTACTACGATTGGTTAAAATTTGGTTGTCACAGATATTTCTTTACATAGAAACTGGATAATATATCAGATATTCTGATGACTAGATCTATGGTTTTAGATCTAGATTTAGGAAGTGTCTCAATTCAGGTATTTTGACACTATTCTAAAGTGTTTTAGAATGGATGACTCCTGGCGTAGAGCTATACCCACAGGTGATGGAGTCACACTCTCTAAAGGAATGTCTTCTGGATTGATGTAGAGAGGGATTTGCATGACTGATATATCACTTACTTAGGCAATTGAGTCAATCATGATATGTCAAGTACCGCACCAGATATTGCTTTTGCACTCGCTGCAATAAGAAGATATTAATCCAATCCTAGAGAAACATTGGGAAGCAAATGTGAACATTCTCTCATGTTCTTGGTATATGGTAATAACAACCTCCTTCAGGAGGCAATTATCATTTCAAGCTTCCAAGATGATTTAGATGACAGAGTGGTTGTCAGAGTTAAAGTTTACCCTCTTCTGAAGGGCAGTATATTGGACAGTGATCCAAGCGGATACTAAGGTAGGCATGGTGCAGGATACTGATTAAATTCAGTGGATGATACAGTTTAAGAAGTTTGTTAGATTTGGAGTTCATTTATGAACTTGGTCCCATCAGATATCTAGACAAGTTCTAAGACAGGTATCGCTTATTTCTGGAGATAGTTGTTCTCCGCAAAGTTGAGATATATAGAGATACAAATAAAAACATTAGAAGGAACCACTCACTGAGGCTATTTCTCGAACGCGAATGTTTCGCAAACATGATTTGCGAAACTGTTTACTAGAGAAGTTGAGTGTTCAGCAGCACATGGGCTGTAAGTATGCGACACCGAAATAATTAGCCTTAAGTGCAACTGGAAAATTGTTGGATAAAGTGCCCTCAAGGCAATTATTGTAATCGCAGGCAGGCGATTATAATGATTGAGGGTGGACCTATACGGGTAGGACAATCTTACGCGAGATGATAGTATGCTATCTAGTTTGTCTTTATCATCATGTACATGTATTATGTGGTATTAAGGATCACTATTACATAATGATAGATCCCATTGGATTCATACTTGACTACCAGAGTTATTGTGGTGATCAAACTTATGAGAACTGGGTAGTCTATAAGCAAATCCTTAAATGTACCTGGTCATGAAAATATAGAGACTGGGCATTGATATTCCAGAGTAGACTAGTGTATACGTTTCTTAATCCCGACGAGGGACGATGGTCTGTTTCACAGCCATTGGTGTTAATTAGTCACCAAAGATTGTATACAGGTTCTCATTAGGTTATGAGTTACACTGGTCGAACTCACCGGGAACATGCTAGATGGAATTATACTTATTGTCAGGTAACAGTTTTTTGGTGACATGAGTACAGATTAGTCTGTTGACCAGAGATCGTTATTTGTCTCGTGTGAGTTCCCACTGTGCTTTGATTACTATACTACCACGGCTCTACTGAGTCATGCTAATAGGTTTTAGTTGGGTACAGTCCTAAACTACATGGAGGCAATGTGCGGATCGTCAGGGATTCGTCTCTCCTGATGTTGGAAGTAAATGTTGCGCAGGCACGGGTGGCCATCACCAGAAATCCTTAACTAAGGTGGAAAAGATTTACTGATTTGGATCAGTAGTTTCTGATGGGCTTTACACCGACACGACTTATAACGTTATTAGGGTTCTACCTTTATCCACCCCCTAGACCCAAAACGCGATACTCTTTGACGAACAGACCGGACTATAAGAAAATTATCACTTTCAGGCTCAGTAGGAATACGGAAAAGTTTGCTTGTCGACCTTCCTTTCGTTCAATACCTGGGTAGCCATTACGTACAGCTAGTGCCGCTGACATGCTTGTGGTTAAACCCACTGCCAGCGTATTTTTGAGTCTTTAGAATCCTATACAAAGGGTTTCCCGGCTCGATGTAGTGTACGCATTTTGATACGTATTTAGGTTCGATTAAAACACATATTTTCGTACACGTACTTTTAATCGAGCATTTTATAATACTAACCGGTTTGAAAGATAGCCAGATTATCACATTTGGATGAAATGTGAGCTAGTATTATATATCTCTTTAGTATCTCTCTTTTTAGTATTTGTATTTTGACAGAATACAGTATTTATACGAATAAGGGTATTCGTATAAATACGTGTATTTGTATCTTGATATAAATATGGGTATTCGTATTTTATACGATTACGAGTGTATTTATTTTGATACGAATATGGGTGTATGTATTTGTAGCATATACTTGTATTAGTATATGTATATGTGTGTGTGTGTACGTAATGAATTTGCCTTTCTTCTCATCTCATCTCTTCTTGTTAATGTGAGAATGGTGTAGACTTGTGACTTACCATGGTGAGTCGCAAGTCCACCAATTCTCACATTAGAAGAAATGAAAGAAAGAGAAAAGAGTGAGATAATCTTTCTAGTAGCCATCCTTTGCTTCTTCATCACCCTTGGTTTTCTTCTTCCTCTCTTTTGAGTTTTTAGAATTAGAGAAAAGAAAAAGAAAAATAAAGAACGCTTAGTGTCATGCCCCACTTCCCAGTGTACAGGTAAGGAGACGCGACGAGACCCGCTACGTATTTACTCAGAAATAAACATGCTAAGCGTAACTAATCAATATAATGTAAATATACACAAAAAGACATGAAATGTAAATGAACAACAACATTTATTTATTAAACATTTCTTTACAATAAAACTGAAAAGTAAATATAAGGATGAAATTAATGCCTAAACAATGGCATGAACATGAAAGTAAGTATATACAAGAGTCTAAAGCTCGGGGTCCTCGCTGAACTGATCCAGGTCCTCTAAACTAGGCTCTATCTCCAGTGAGTCAGATCCACCTGATAATATTCCAAAGAAAGAAGAGAGAAGGAATGTCGTCAGTGAACAATCTCTCGGTAAGTCCCAAAGAAAGGTAGAAATAGAATAGACAGAAAGAATATAACTGTACAATATTTGATTGTTATGTTAACGTAGTTGTTTGTAGCATGGTATAGAATATGCCGGTGTATACGAGAGTAGTCCAACTATTCTATGGACTAAGGTATACGGAGCAAAAGAAACCGTTAATCCACGGAACAACAACAATGGATATTCAGGTTAGGTGTATTAAAGTGACCGTCTCGTGCCACTTCTAACACATTCCGTACCAGTCTACCCCTTTAAAACCCTGTAATGTATTATGTATTGATGTATATTGTTTTGTTTAATAAATATACGACTTGCCGAAACCATGATATCATGTAAACGGAATGGATATAAATGGATAGTCATGTAATCAGAGTATATCCATGGTTTGTTTTAGTCGAGTCATGTTGATATAGATTGAATTCTGATATAAATGGATTCTTCTTGAATAAGAGTTATACTTGAATCATATTTAAGGATAGATTGATTGATTGATTTCAGATTAAACTGAGTCTCTGTCTGAGTCGGACACTTAAACAAAATTGATGCCCTGAATTAGTTTTTGGAGTTATCAGTAATTGCTGCACATGGACGGCGGGATTTGTGTCTTTTTCTAAGAAAATTACCGTATTGATAACACCATTTTTAGTTTGTCTACCTTAGATAGGTATGCACCCATATTTTCTGGCTCCCTGAGGCTCAAGAGAACTGGTCCCGTTTAAACCTATATTTACTAGGGTCCTTATTGTAATTTAAAATAACTTGAGGGGGTTTTATGAAAAATAGTTTTGATATATTCTCAAAATACACCTCAAATATTTATTTATCGTCTTTAGGGTTTTCATAGTTGTAATTTTTAAAAAATGAAATATTCTAGTGAATGTAAACCTAACTTTGAATAGTATATGGTATTTTCTTGTAATTTGACTTGTATTGAATGTGATGGTATTTTCATAATCTTTTGATTAGAAAATATGGAATATATATTATATTTAAAATAGATATTTTGATAATATTTATATATATATATATATATAATTATCAAAAAAAGAATTTATTTATTAAATAGAAATCACATGTAATAAGAATTCCATCGAGATCGAATGCTCTGTGAGGAGGTCTTTATCTCGCTCTACTAGTCCCGAGAACGTGCGATAACCCGCACCATACCGATCGAGTTCCCCAAAATGGGTTGTAGAGGCTTATATGCAAGGAATTAATTAAAACAATTTAAAGAATACAGGTTTTGATAGTTTAAGCTATTTTAATGTAAATTGTGTTTTGTCCCACAAAAATTGTTACAAAAGTCATCGTGCTATATCAAGATGAGTGTTGTGATGAGATAGGTCATTATCTCGTGAGTTTTCTAAAGGTAATATGAGCCAAATAAAGTATTGTAGTATGTAAACTAGATGGTATTTTACCATAAAACTTGAATAAAAGTTATTTAACATTATATTTTGAATTGAAACTTATTCCAAATATTATTTAATGGTTAATAAATAATATGTAAAAATATGGTAAATTTTTTATTAATAAAAATTGCATTTTTGATGAAATTAGAATCGGAAGTCGGAATAACTCCGCTTCCGACGAGTTTTGAAAATAGGATTCTATTTACTAGAGAGAGAAGAGGGAAGAGGGGACTTACTGATTGAAGGTGAGGGGAGAGGTAGAGGAAGGGTTAGCCATCGTCATAGAACCGCGTCGTCGCCGGATTTGTCCCGAAACGTCGCCGGAACTCGACCTTAAGCTAACTCCGCTTGTACAACTTTTGGACTTAGAAAATTTAGAGAGTTTTGACAATGGATTTTTGAATGAGGAGGCTAGGGTGTGATGTTTGTATTTAAAGGAGAAATTAAAGTTTTGAGGATTGAAGAATGAATTAAAAATATACGTTAAAATGGATTAAAGAGGGGATTTATCAAAGAATTAAAAATATACGTTAAAATGGATTAAAGAGGGGATTTATCATTCTCTGGATAAATGCAGAGAAATCAAACAGCATGAGGGTAGTGGGGTAGGCCATAGGGTGCTAAGGTTAAATTTTGGGGGCATTACCTACGGGTTTAACCGGCGGTGCCAGTCCCATGTAATGATCTTGCCGGTTGGATCCGAGGGGTTGGGGCTTGGATCTTGGCCACGTGTCCTCGGCTGCTTAAATAATATTTTCCATATGATTGTTTTATGAGGCTTTTCATTTTTACGTGTATTGCACGTGTAAACTTTTGAGCTTCCTAAAGTTTAAAAGAAAAATCAATTAAAAATAATATATGGCTAGGAGATTCGAACACAAGGGCTATGTCACAGCAGTGCAAGGCTTTACCAATGAGCTACAAATGCTTTCTTGATGTTCAAAAGAAAATTATATACGTATAGCATACACAGGATTGCAAATACTCCATTTGTACATTAAGTTTTAAACAAATTTTCTGTACATTAAAACAGAGTCGTTACATTCTACCCTCCTTACAAAAATTTCGTCATCGAAATTTACAATTATTTTAAGGACTAATTTACAAACAAGTGAGGCATCTTGCATGCATGTCGTCTTCTCTTTCCCACGTTGATTCTCCTGGTGTGTCTTTTCTCCACATCACTCGAACCAAGTTTACTTCCTTGTTCTAAAATGATTTCACCTTTCTGTCCAGGATTTCAATAGGTTGTTGCTCACAAGATAGACCCGTCTATCCAGTGAGCTCGGAGTGATCTAGAATCTGACTGGGGTCGGTTACATACCTTCTGAGTTGGGATATTTGGAACACATTGTGCACTTCTTCCAATGAGGGTGGAAGTGCCAAGCGATAAGCCACTTCTCTGACTCGTTCGAGTATGTCGAACGGTCCAATGTATCTCGAACTTAGCTTACCCCGCCTTCCGAAGCGAACCACTTCACGGTTTGGTGAGATCTTCAAAAAGACATGATCTTTTGGTTAGAACTCTAAGTGACGACGCTTTGCATCAGCCCAGTGCTTCTGTCGATCTTGGGCTATGCGCATTCTTTCCCTGATAGTGCGAACTACATCTACAGTTGCTACTATCATCTCAGGTCCAAGGAGTTCTCTATCTCCGATATCGTCTCAAGTTAATAGTGAACGGCACTTCCTTCTATATAGAGCTATAAAGGGTGCCATTCCAATACTTGCTTGGTAGCTGTTATTGTATGAAAACTCCATAAGATGTAGGTGATCTTCCCACGATCCTCCGAAGTCTAGCATACAAGTTCTTAGCATGTCTTCTAAGATCTGAATCGTTCGCTCAAACTGTCCATCTATTTACGGATGGTAAGCTGTGCTAAAGTTCAGACTTGTTCCCAAGCTAGCTTGCAGACTCTGCCAAAATTGCAATCAGAATCTGGTGTCATGATCGGAGACAATGCAAACCAGTACTCCATATAATCTCACGATATCCTGCATGAGTTCGTGGGTATCAAAGATAGTACATATTAAAGAGTTAAATCTTATTTAGATTCAAACTTACCTCCATGTACTTCTTTGCCAATGTCTCGGTATATTGGCCAACTCAAAAGGTAATAAAGTGAACCGACTTTGAGAGTCGATCCATAATAACCCATACCGCATCGTTACCTTTTCGTGCTACGAAGAAGAGTAGTCACGAAGTCCATAATAATGTGTTGCCACTTCTATTCTGGAATAGGTAACGGTTGAAATAAACCAGCTGTCCTATGATGTTCAACTTTCACTTGCTGACACACCAAACATTTAGCGACGCTTCTGGCTACTTCACGCTTCATTCCATGCCACCAGTAATGTTGTCATAGATCTTTTTATATCTTTGTACCACCAGGGTGTACTGAATAGGGAGAGCTATGAGCTTCTTTCATCAATTCTTCTCGAACAGAACCTTGTAGTACACACAATCTACTTCCGTATCTCAAAGATCTGTCTTCATGGATGATAAAGTCTGTTCTAAGTCCACTTTCTACTTGTTCTCTAATCTTTTGAAACTTGGCATCACTTGCTTGAGCTGCTTTGATATGATTGATAATAGTAGACTGAACTTGTAAGTTCATCAAACTTGAAGCGTTACCTGGCATGATCACTTCTATCTCCATTTGATGCAAATCTTGTTGAAGCTTTCACTGTGCGGTGAGATTCATCGATAGTGGTTGGTGACTAAGTGCATCAGGAACTACACCTTCCCTGGATGATATTATAGGTTGATGTCGAAGTCTGCAATAAGTTCTAACCATCTTCTCTGCAGCATATTCAACTATTTCTGAGTAAACACATATTTCAGACTCCTGTGGTCAGTGTATATTTCCATTCGTTCTTTAAGAAGATAATAGCGCCAAATTTTAAGAGCAAAGATAACGGCTTCCAACTCCAATTCATGCATCGGATAGTTGCGCTCATGAATTTTCAGCTGTCTTGATGCATAAGCTACAACATTACCGTGCTGATGTAGAACACATCATAATCCCTTACCGGATGCATCGCAATGCACTATAAAACCTCCAGATTGGTCCGGTATTATGAGAATGGGCGCTGATGTTAATCTTGACTTAAGTTCTACGAAAGCTTGTTCGCATGCTTCTAACCACACGAATTCTTCATCTTTACGCGTGAGCTTGGTCAGGGGTGTTGCAATTTTCGAAAATTCTTCAATGATTCTTCTATAATATCCTGCTAAATCCATGAAACTTCAAATGTCCTTCACTGAATTCAGTGTCGGCCATTCGCTTACTGCTGATACCTTAGCTGTATCTACAGAGATTCCATCGCCTGATACAATATATTCGAGAAAACTGACTTGATCTAGCCAAAACTCGCACTTGCTGTACTTGGCATATAGTTGATACTGTCGTAAAGTCTCCAGGACAATTCATAGGTGCCCGACATATTCTTTCCGACTCTTAGAATACACCAAGATGTCGTCGATGAAGATGACAACAAACCTATGTAGGTACTCTCGGAAAACTTGATTCACTAGGTTCATGAATATAGCTGGTGCGTTGGTCATTCCAAATGGCATCACAAGAAACTCATAATGACCATAATGAGTCCTGAATATCGTCATCGGAATATCAGACTCTTTGACCTTCACCTGATAATATCCCGAACGAACATTTAACTTGGAGAAAACGCAAGACCCGCTTAGCTGATCGAACAGATCGTCGATGCACAGAAGTGGATACTTGTTCTTTTTAGTTACTTCATTCAAAGCTCTATAATCCATGCACATTCTGTATGAACCTTCCTTCTTCTTCACAACTAGAACTGGCGATCCTTAACTCGAAGTGTTGGGACGAATCCATCCTTTCTTCAATAAATAGTCCAACTGAGTTCGGATCTCTTTCAAACCTTCGGGACTCAAGCGATACGGAGCTTTGATCACCGGTTGTTCTCCAGGTACTAAATCAATGCTAAACTCAAGAGCTCGATCGGGAGGCAAACCTGACATGTCTTCAGGAAATACATCGTTGAACTCTCGAACTACCTCTGGCTTCGATCCTTCCTCTTCTTGAAGTGTTGCAATCGCTGCCTTCTTTGGTTTTTCTTTGTATGTGCTTGTCTCCAGGGTATAGTCTCCACTTTTGAAATAAAAGACCGGATGCTCTAGAATCTCGAACACTACTCTCCTTTGATGACAGTCAATGGTAGCATAGAATGTTCCTAACTAATTCATACCCAAAACGACATCGAAATTCGGTATGTCCATCACTTTGAAGTCGGCATAGAATTCTCTGCTGCAGAAGACCACTGGACACAGGTCGTATACTATTATTTCCTTTAGAACGTCGTTACTTGAACTGACATTCCAGCTGGATACAAGTGGTTTGACAGGAATCGCATGAGTTCAGACGAACCATTGCGACATAAAGCAATAAGATGCTCCAGTACCGAAGAGTGCTAGTGCAGGAAGTGAGGCTACTAAGATCGTATCTAAGTTATGTGGGATATGTTTTAAGTATAAGAAAAAGATACATGGGTATATATAAAGACTGAAAGAAAGCTTGAAAGGAAAGAGTTACCAGTAATGACTTGGCCGGTGGCTTCAGCTTCTTCCACAGTCATTGTGAAAGCCTGTCGCCTCGGTACATTCCTCCTTGCTGGAGGAGCATTCCTCTGTCCGTTCCTCTATACTTGAGGTAATTTCGTTTGTGCTTGGTTGAACTGACGAAGAGGAGGTGCAGTCAGTCCACGAGGAGGTGGAGCTGGGAGAGTAAGTCGTGGAGCAGGTGCCTAGATAGTTGGCCGCTGCGGATAGGTAATTGCTGGTCTAGGCGCAGCATTTGGATTGAGTCTACAAGGAAAATACCCAATATCATGTGTGGCTGAGCCACGGACTAAGCAAAGGCGATTAGCATGCCTAAAATCCATCTCCAGGTGTCCATCCCTCCTACAGTAAGTGCAAAAAGCTGGACTGGACTGGTTGAATAGTACTCTCGGTCTCTTGGGTACAAAAGGTGGCCTTGAAGAGGCTCATCATGCCATCTGAGTGGCAGGGCACTTCACTCCGGCAGATTGGAGTCTGCCCTTCATCTTTACTACTGCCTCATATCGACGGGAAGCTTTTAGAGTCAGTTTGTGGGTTGGGAAATCCCCTGTAGCTAAGACAGCTTGAATCTCCGGATCTAACTCTTGCTGAAATCGTCTGGACCTGATCTCAGCAGTCGGAATGAGGTGTGCCGCGAACCTGTTACGTTCTTGTGTTAGCTATGTATTATGTGATATTATAAAATCGAATATTTGAGACATATCTTTACCTGCTCAATATAGTGAACTCGGCACCAGACTCATCTACCAATTTGCTCCATATAGAGCCTTATTGTAAGTGAATGAATTGCTGCTCCATGTTGAATTAGGCAATTTCTGGAAAGTCCTTCGCTTCGAACATGTCGCGAAAAGTTTTCCATTCGATAGGCTGGGCAAAACAGCTTTCTTCCGCCTTCCACCATACTCGGGCGTTGCCGGTGAGTTGCAGCTTCACAACCGTACCCAAGCGATGTCTGGCACTTATACTGCTGCCAGATCGTCGTCAATGCTCTGAGCCCATTCTTTAGCTTCCAAAAGGCTCTCTATCCCAGAAAATTGCTTCGGGTGCAATGCACGGAATTGCTTCACTCCGGGTGCTTCCACTTCTGGGCGGTTCGATAAGATAGCAGTCTGCTGCTGCTGTCCTTCCAGGAGGCTTTGGATTACCTCAAGCAATACCATTTGCTCGTTGATCGGAGCTGCAACGATAGACATAAGTGGAAGAGGTGGTGGTGTGTGGTTGAAGTTTGTGCTGGTATTGTTTGGAGAATCCATAACCTTGAAAGAAAAAAATAGAGTTAGGATAGATTCAAAGAATATGAAATTGTAAGATTCAAGGAATAAGAAATGTAAAGGATGTTTTTAGTTGTTGATTCTTGTGTTATATTGCTTAGAACTTCATGCAGAATTGACCTACATGTACATGCAGAACAGACCTGTATGGGCCGCCAACAAAACCTGTCATGCCCTTCTTCTCAGTGTACGGGTAAGGAGACGCGATGAGACCCTCTACGTATTTACTCAGAAATAAACACGTTAAACGTAACTAAGCAATATATTGTAAATATACACAAGAAGACATGAAATGTAAATGAAAAACAACTTTTATTTATTAAACATTTCTTTACAATACAACTGAAAAGTAAATACAATGATGAAAGCAATGCCTAAACAATGGCATGAACATGAAAGTAAGTATATACAAGAGTCTAAAGCTCTGGGTTCTCGCTGAACTGATCCAAGTCCTCTGAGCTGGGCTCTATCTCCAGTGAGTCGGATCCACCTGACAACATTCCAAGGAAAGAAGAGAGAAGAAATGTCGTCAGCGAACAATCGCTCGGTAAGTCCTAAAGAAAGGTAGAAATAGAATAGACAGAAAGAATATAACTGTATACTATTTGATTGTTATGTTAACGCAGTTGTTTGTATCTTAGTACAGAATACGCCAGTGTATATGAGAGGAGTCCAACTATTCCGTGGACTAAGGTATACGGAGCACAAGGAACCGTTATGCCACGGAACAACAGCAATGGATATTTAAGTTAGGTGTATTAAAGTGACCGTTTTGTGCCACTTCTAACACATTCCGTATCATTCTACCCCTTTAAAACCCCGTAATGTATTATGTATTGATTTATTTGTTTTGTTTAATAAATGTACGACTTGCCAAACCCATGATATCATGTAAACGGAATGGATATAAATGGATAGTCATGTAATCAGAGTATATCCATGGTTCGTTTCAGTCGAGTCATGCATGTTGATATAGATTGAATTTTGCTATAAATGGGTTCATTTTGAATAGGAGTTATACTTGAATCATATTCAAAAATAAATTGATTGATTGATTTCAGATTAAACTGAGACTCTGTCTGAGTCAGACACTTAAACAGAATTGAAGCCCTGAATTAGTTTTTGGAGTTATCGGTAACTGCTGCACATGGACGGTGGGATTTGTGTCTTTTTCCAAGACAATTACCGTATTGATACACTGTTTTTAGTTTGTTTACCTTAGATAGGCAAGAACCCATATTCTCCGGGTTCCTGAGGCTCAAGAGAACTGGTCCCGCTTAAACTTATATTTACTAGGGTCTTTATTGTAATTTAATATAACTTGAGGGGGTTTTATGAAAAATAGTTTTGATATATTCTCAAAATACACCTCAAGTATTTATTTATCGTGTTTAGGGTTTTCATAGTTGTAATTTTTATAAAATGAAATATTCGAGTGAATGTAAACCTAACTTTGAATAGTATATAGTTTTTTCTTGTAATTTGACTTGTATTGAATGTGATGGTATTTTCATGATCTTTTGTGATTCTTTTGTTTTGATTAGAAAACATGGAATATATATTATATTTAAAATAGATATTTTGATAATATTTATATACATACATATATATATATATATATATAATTCTAAAAATAGAATTTATTTATTAAATAGAAATCACGTTTTCTTAAAAATTGTAATAAGAATTCCATCGAGATCGAATGCTCTGTGAGGAGGTCTGCATCTCGCTCTACTAGCCCCAAGGACGTGTGATAACCCGCACCATCCTGATCGGGTTCCCCAAAATAGGTTGTAGAGACTTATTTATAAGGAATTAATTAAAACAATTTAAAGAATACGGGTTTTGATAGTTTAAGGTATTTTAATGTAAATTGTGTTTTGACCCACAAAAATTGTTACAAAACCCATCGTGCTATGTCAAGATGAGTGCTGTGATGATATAGGTCATTACCTTATGAATTTTCTAAAGGTAATATTAGCCAAACTATAAAATAATGTCGTATGTAAACTAAATGGTATTTTACCGTAAAACATAAATAAAAGTTGTTTAACATTATATTTTGAATTGAAACTTATTCCAAATGTTATTTAATGGTTAATAAACAATATGTAAAAAGATGGTAAATTTGTTATTAAGAAAAATTGCATTTTTGATGAAATTAGAATCGGAAGTCGGAATATCTCCGCTTCCGATAAGTTTTGAAAATAGGATTCTATTTACTAGAAAGAGAAGAGGGAAGAGGGGACTTACTAATTGAAGGAGAGGGGAGAGGTAAATGAAGGGTTGGCAATCGTCGTGGAGTTGTGTCGTCGCCGGATTTTTCCCGAAACGTCGCCGAAACTCAACCTTGAGCTAACTCCACTTGTACAACTTTTGGACTTGGAAAATTTAGAGAGCTTTGGCAATGAATTTCTGAATGAGGAGGCTACGGTGTGATGTTTGTATTTATAGGAGAAATTAGGGTTTTGAAGATTGAAGAATGAATTAAAAATATCTATTAAAATGAATTAAAGAGGGGATTTATCATCTCTGGATAAATGCAGAGAAATCAAAAAGCATGGGGATAGTGGGGCAGGCGAAGGGATGCTAGGGTTAAATTTTTGGGGCATTACCTACGGATTTAACCGGCGGTGTCGATCCCATGTGATGATCTCGCCGGTCGGATCCGAGGGGTTGGGGCTTGGATCTTTGCTATGTGTCCTCGGCTACTTAAATAATATTTTCCACATATTTGTTTTATGAGACTTTTTATTTTTACGTGTATTGTACGTGTAAAATTTTGAGCTTCCAAAAGTTTAAAAGAAAAGTCAATTAAAAATAATATATG
The DNA here is from genome assembly GCA_030015575.1 of Agapanthus africanus. Lineage (NCBI taxonomy): Eukaryota > Viridiplantae > Streptophyta > Magnoliopsida > Asparagales > Amaryllidaceae > Agapanthus > Agapanthus africanus. The sequence continues at coordinate 111,814,085 of CM057340.1, read as the reverse complement.
GCTTGGGGATTCGAACGCAGGGGCTATGTCACAGCAGTGCAAGGTTTTACCAATGAGCTACAAGTGCTTTCTTGCTGTTCAAAAGCAAATTAAATACTTATAGCATACACATGATTGCAAATACTCCATTTGTACATTAACTTTTAAACAAATTTTCTGTACATTAAAAAAAAGTCGTTACACTTAGAGATTAGCCACCACTATATCCTAGTGATCAATTCTTAGCACGTTTTTATCACCGGTTGCTTCACTTTGCTTTTAGTGTGAAGCTAAAGCCTAAGCAAGGGTTCCCTCAAGTGGATCATCTTCGATAAAGAAGACCGACTACTAAACTCATTCCCGGTAGACCTAAGAGCTTAAGAAGTGGAAAGAAGACAAAAGGCACGACTATAAGGGTAGCTAGCCACTAACCGAGTAATTAAACTCTTTCTAGTGTTACTAGTTTGGTGTTTGGATTCGATTCTAGGTTGTAAAGTTTGGGCTCTTGTCTTTGAAAATTTTGTTTTGTATTCCGCCTTGGCCGCAAGTTTGCGGCACGAGCACGAGCGCCTACCAACATTGAGAATTGGTCTAGAATTATGACCGAGTCATAAGTCTACACCAATTCTCAATGTTGGTAGGCGCTCGTGCTCGTGCTCGTGCCGCAAACTTGCGGCCAAAAATGAATACACAAACCCTATATATTAATTAACAGAGCCCTTATTTGAAGGTCTGCTGCCACGAGATTAAATTAATGCACAAATCCAGAAAGGGCCAATTAATAGAAGACTACGGCTAATTAAAAAAATCCACAGAGAGTCTTATGAGGGTCTACGGCTGCAATTCAGAGAGGATTTTTTGGCGGCAGCCAAAAATCCGAGATAGAGAGAGATTTGTATTGAGAGTGATTTCTTTGTATTTGGGTGAGATCGAGAGCATAGAAATTATATCTTGTAATTCTTCATTGAATAGTAAAAGCAATTCATCGTCAATTTGTAGGATTAGGTGCAAATATGCACCGAACCTGGGTAATATCTTGTGTCCTTGCTTGGTATATTTTTTCCTTTATTACTTATTGCTTTTGCGTAGTTGTTGTGTTTGATCATTTTCATTAGTTCTGATTCATGCGTATCAATCATCCGCTGCGTATTTTGGTGCCTATTTTCACAACAAGTGGTATCAGAGCTTTGTTACGGTGTTTCGGTTTATTGGGAAGATGGCTTCTATATATTATAAGATCGATAAGTTTGACAGAAGGTAAAATTTCATTCTATGGAGATTGAAGATGACGACGAGTCTAAAGCAACAAAGAATTCATAAGATGGTCTTCAAAAGAGAAGATTCCTTCGACGAAGGAGATATGAAGGATAAGGCTTTCAGTTCGATACAGCTGAGCTTGGCTGATGAGGTTCTATGTGAGGTTGCACAAGAGACAATAACAGCAGGTTTATGGAGTAAGTTAGAATCCTTATACATGAAGAAATTTTAACAAATCGTCTTTATCTCAAGCAGCGTCTATACACATTGAAGATGAAGGAATGTATATCAGTCAAAGACCACCTGAACGAACTCAACCAAATCATTATGGAATTGCTCAAAGTAGAGATAAAGATTAAAGACAAGGACCAAGCTATGATCTTGCTTTGCTCTTTGACTTTTGAATATAGCCAGTTCATGAAATCGATGGTGTACGACAAAGATAAAATTTCTTTAGAAGATGTTAAAGCGGGTCTACATAGTGAAGTGTTGAGAGAGAAGGTTTCGGGTGATAAGGATGGTCAAGACGATGCGTTGGTTTCTAGAGGCTGTTTTGAAAAGCGGTCACATGGTGGTTCCAAGAATAGAGCGAGATCCAAATCGAGGAATCACACTAATGAAAAGTGCAATTATTGTAAGGTGAAAGACCTTTGGAAAAGGGACTGTCAAAAGTACAAAAAGGATACTAAGAAAGGGTCTTCTAATACCGCAATTGTCATAGATGATTCAGATGATGGTAGCGATTGTTTCGTATTATCAGTTTGTGCAGTCGATAATGTACATGACCTATGGATGCTAGATTCGGGGAGCACTTTCTACATGAATCCATATCGGAGTTGGTTTGCAACGTTTTGTTTTCTTGATGAAGCTTCAGTCTTGATGGAGCTTCATGTGGCATGCAAGATCGAGGGTATTGGTTCTGTTCGGATACACATATTTCATGGGGTAGTGCAGATTTTGACAGATGTCAGATATGTGCCAGATCTGAAGAAGAGTTTGAGGAAAGAAGATCGAGGGTATCGGGGAGCACTTTCTATGAAAATTTTCAAGGGGTCTCTTATTTTCATAAAAGGAAAGAAGTTGAGGAACTTGTACTTTTTAGAGGGACGGTCAGTTACGGATGATATTGCTGCGGTATCTACTCTCGTTCAGGTGATTCAGATTCGGCTAGATTGTGGCACTTACGGTTGAGCCATATTGAGGAGTCGAGTTTGGAGGTGCTTCATAAGAGGCAACTATTTGGATATGGAGATTTTGGCAGTCTCGATTTTTATAAGTGTCCTAGGAAAGCATAAAAATGTGAAGTTGGGACAGTAATATATGATACGATGGGTATTCTTGATTATGTCCAAACTGATGTTTAGGGTCCATCATCGGTTCTTTCGCGAGGTAGAGCCAGATACTTTGTTTCCTTCAATGATGATTTTTCGAGAAAAGTCTGGGTGTATGTTCTCAAGTCTAAAGCTAAGACTTTTAAGAAGTTTAAGATGTAGAAGGCCACGGTGGAGAAGCAGACTAGTAGTCATGTAAAGGTTCTTTGGTCTAATAACGGCAGAGAGTTTACTTCGCATGCGTTTGTAGTGTTCTGCAAGTCAGAAGGGATTGCTCGCTATTATACCTCTCCAAGAGACCCTCAATAAAATGGCGTTGTAGAGAGGATGAATCGGACACTACTAGAGAAGAACAAATGTTTACGGCTTATAGTTGGGCTTCCTAAGGAGTTTTGGGCTGAAGCCCTATTTACCGCAGTGTACCTCATCAACAGATCACCATCAGTGGCGATAGATAAGAAAATTCCTGAGGAAGTATGGACCGGGAAGGCTGGAGATTACAGGCGGCTTAGTATATTTAGGTGCCCAGCTTTGTTCAACAGATGAATGATAAGCTAGATTCGAGAGCTAGGAAGTGTGTCCTACTTGGATACGGAAGTGAAGCTAAAGGGTACAGGCTGTGGTGTCCTTAGACTCAGAAGATAGTAATCAGCCGTCATGTTACATTCGATGAGTCGACGATGGTTCATAGAAAACAGAATCAATCATATGGTGAAGAGAGAATGGTTACGCTACCATGCGAGGTGGAGATCAACGTTCCAGTTCAGGATAAGAGGAAAGATGAGGTGATTGGTACTCAGATTTAGACGGAGGGTCCAAAAGAGCCAGATGGTCCAGTAAAGACAGAGGGGCAGAGATCTACAGGAGTTAGGTTTCCGCCGGTCAGACTTGGTTTTGAAGACAAGACCACATTTGGTTTCGACGACGTAGCATCATATAAGTTGACTATTGAGCATGAGAAACCATCCAGTTAAAGAGAGGCTGTGCAGTCTACCGATTTTCTTAGTTGGAGAGTTGCGATGGAGGATAAAATGAAGTCTCTTCATCAGAACAATACGTGGGATTTAGTTTCTCTACCAAAGGGCAAGCACGCGATCAGCTGCAAGTGGGTCTTTAAACTTAAGGAGGGTTCGTCAGAGGCAGAATATAACATTAGATACAAGGAGAGATTGGTTTCTAAAGGTTTTACCCAGAGGAAGAGTGAAGACTATAATGATATCTTTTCTCTGGTGGTTCGACATACTTTGATTCGTGTTTTGTTAGCCATGGTTACAGTTTATGATATGGAGCTAGAACAGCTTGATCTCAAGACTGCTTTCTTGCACGGTGATCTAGAGGAGGATATTTATATGCATTAGCTAAAAAGGTTCGTACTCGATGGCAAGGATGGCTATGTTTGCAAATTGAAGAAGTCGCTTTATAGTTTGAAGCAATCTCCGAGATAGTTGTGTTGGGATCCGGCGCCCACGCCGCGGAGGCCACGGCCGAGGCGAAAGCGAAAACGAAAAATTCTTGCGAGCACCGGACGTGCAAACCCAGGATTTGATCCAAACAACCTAAACTAGAAATCTAAAACATGCAAGGTTTGAGAAATAAAACCTTTGTCATGTGTCCACCCAAATGTGGAAGACCCATCCAAACTCGTAGCCATCGAGATCGCACTTGAGAATCGATCACCCTTTACCGAAAATGATCCACCTGAGGGAACACGGAGAAGGCTCAAACCGACGACCCAAAGTTGCTAGGTTTGGATAGCCGGTGATGTAGGAATACTCCACTAAATTTTTCTCTCAAGAATATTGCTCAAAAGTGGGAGCAAGAAGAAGAAGGAGAGGGAGAAAAGGAAGCATGGAGCATGGTGGGAGGAGATGAAGAAAATCTCATCAAGTGATCAAGTGTAGAAAAGCGTGGCTATAAAAACCAACCATGGTGCAATAGCACATCCAAATAGATTTTTACAATAAAACATAAAGCCATACCTCTCTACAATGTTTGCACCATACTTCATAACTCTCATTTTCCACCTCATTTCCCTTTTTATTTTTCTAAATAGAAAAATAAATATGATTCTTCTTCTAGAAGCATTCCCGTATAAATACGGAATGCTTCACCTGGTATATGTATCACTACATATACACGTATCCTTATAAAAATATGGTAGCACCAAAGAGAGAAAATGAATGGTGAACAATAATACTAAAATATATGTATCAAAATACATATATAAATTATTAAATCAAAATCTGATTTAATAATCTGGCTTAATCCTAAGCCAGCTAGTATTATCAACCGTCCGATTAAAGTCTGTGTATCGCGTACACGTATTTAATCGGACCCCTGTACGTACCAACGTACGGCTCCTACATCTGTCGCCTGAACCGGAAAAACCCTCTGTGTAGGACTCTAAAGACTCGACAGTACGCTGGCAGTGGGTTTAACCATAAGCACGTCGGCGGCACTAGCAGTACGTAACGGATACCCAGGTACTTGTCGAAAGGCGGGTCGACAATCAAGTCCATCCTTACCCTGCCGAGCCTAAATATGACAATCTCCGTACAATCCGGTCTCTTCGTCAAAGAGTATCGCATATCGAAACTAGGAGGTGGATAACTTCAGACCCCTACTAACCCGATAAGTCATGTCTGGGTCAATCTCATCACAACCTGAGATACTACTGATCAACTATCAGTAAAGCTCCCCTACCATGGCTACGGATTTCTGGTGATAGTCAACCGAACACAGCGCGATATCGACTCCTAATACCAGGAGAGACGAATTCCTGACAGTCGACCACTGCCTCCATATGGCTCGGGACTGTACCTAACTAAAACCTGTTTGCACGACTCTTTTGAGCCGTGGTAGGGTAGTAATAAAAGTACAGTGGGAACTCACACGAGACAAATGACGACTTCAGGTCCAGGGACTAACCTGTACTCATGCCACCTGAGAACTTCCATCTGACGATAGGTATAATACCATCTAGAAGTTCTCAGCGAGGCCGTCCAATGTACTCACCTCCAGTGAGTACCTGTATACTATCTTAGGTGACATAGCACCAATGGCTTGTGAGACCGGTCACCGCCCCTTGTCAGGGTCTCAAAACGTATACACTAGTCTACTCCAGAATATCGATGCCCAGTCTCGATACTCTCATGACTAGGGACATTTAAGAATGTGCTTATAGGCTACCCAGCTCTCACGTATATGATCAGCATCATAATGCTGGTAGTCAAGCAAGAATCCTACAGGCTTCATCATTATATATTAGCGACACGCAATAACAAGTAAAACGTGTACACATCAATGTTAAAGACAAACCAGATAGTATACTATCATTTTGAATAAGATTGTTCTACCTGTATAGGTCCTCTCTCAATTATCATAATCGCGTTCCTGCAATTATAATAATTTCCTTGAGGGCACTATATCCAACAATCTCTCACTTGCACTTAAAGCTAATTATTGCGGCATCGCATATCCACATCCCGTATGATATTGAATGCCCAACTTCTCTACTATAGTTTCTCAAATCTCGTTTGAGAAACATCCGTGTTCGAGAAATAGCCTTAGTGAGTGGATCCGCTACAATATTCCAATTTCTTCTCTCTATATCTCAACTTTGCAGAGATCAACAATCTTCCAAACTGAGCGATACCCCGCCACAAGAATTTGTCTGAATACCTGATGGGACCAAGTTCATCAATGATCAACTCCTATCCAGCAAACTTCTTGGGCAGTATTCTATGTTGAGTTATAACCAGCATCCTGCACTATGATTACCTCAGTATCCTTAAACACTATCTAATACACTGATCCTCAGAAGAGGCTATACTCATAACTCTGACAGCATCTCTGTAATCCATGTCGCCTTAGAAGCCTGAAATGATAACCGCCTCCCGGGGGAGGCTGCTGTTATCCTATACCAAGAACATCATCTTATGTTCTTTACTGTTTCCCTTTGTTTCTCAAGGATTGGATAAATATATGCTTGTTGCAACTAGTGCAAAAGCAATATCTGGTGTTGTACAAAATATTACATGATCGACTCAACTGCCTAAGCAAATGATATGTCATTCATGCCTACCCCTCTTTTCATCAGTGTAAAAGACATCCTTTTTAAAGAGGGTAACTCCATCACCTGCGGGTACACTACCACGACAGGAGTCGTCCATTCTAAAATACTTTTAGAATGCTGTCTAAGTGCCCGATTTTGGGAAACTTTCCAAATCTAGATCTAAAACCATAGATCTAGTCACCAGAACTCCTGATATACTATCCATATCCTACGTGGAGAAAATACTGTGTGACAAACAAAAACTGACCGATTGTAGTATAGGAACATCACTTCCTATCTGGAGTATGTCATATAAATCATGGACAGTACTCCCTACATCCTTCTTATTAGGTTCACCTTTTGTTTTGAAGAAGTCAATCATCTTGACTGTCACATCAAAACAGATGATCTGTCTCCGCTATCCATGCTTCAGTCTACGAATAGACATAAGCATCTTGCACACTTTCCGCTGCTCCTACTGACTACGATAACCCTTTGGCAGAGTTATATACACATGCACTTCCAAAATCCCATTTGGAAAGACGTTATAGTCATCTACCTGCCAGATATCATAGACATGGGCTGCATCAGCGCTAAATCATATCCATATGAACTTTAGCATAGACACTGAAGTAAAAATCATATCACAATCCACAACGGGTATTTGATGAAAAGTCTTTACAATAAGTCCAGCCTTATTAGCTTAGTACCTTTCCACTTGCACATATCTCGAAAGATTTTCTTGCTTCTAATGGGTTTCACTCCTTCAGGAGCACCAAGCAAAGTCTAAAATCCATGATTTTCTGAAGTGCGTGGATTCCATCTTGGGTATGAAATTTCTGGTCACCTGGAAGTTACCACTTCCTATGACATGCTGATAACAAGTAAGGGGAATAGCAGTTTCAAGTCATATCCATATGGACTTCGGCATAGACACTGAAGTAAAAGTTACATTACAATCCACAACGGGTATTTGAGAAGACTCTTTACAACAAGTCTAGCCTTATTAGGTTAGCACATTTCCACCTGCACAGATCTCGAAAGATCTACTTGCTCCTAATGGGTTTTACCCCATTCTGGAGCACCCAGCAAAATCCAAAATCCATAATTTGGAAGTGAGTGGAGTCCATCTTGGATATGAAGCATCTGGTCACCTAGAAGTTTCCACTTCCTATGACCTACCGATAACTAGTAGGACTATCATCTCCATGATGCTGACCTCCATGTCACCGTCTACGAGAAAACTGAAGCTTCTTTCGGGTGTCTGAGATCACCTACTAAAATCTATGAAGTGGTTAACGGTTTGTCAAGTACAATTGAATGCTTAAGTTCTACTAAATTTTCGGTAACCGTTTGTGGTTCTGGAATTACTTCCAATTCTACCATACTCCCACTTGTTTTTTTTGCAAAAACATTCTTTTATAAAATTGTGGTGAGTCAAGAACAATATAACTATTGATCTTGAAAATGGTAGAAACAAAATCCTACCGAATGCTCAGGATAATCCACAAACCGCCATTACCGAAGTGTGCCTCGAGTTTTTCCGGATTATGCTGTTAGACAGAAACCGGATAACTGCATCTCTTAATAATCTGAAGATATGTAACCATTCTATATCCATATTGAATCAAGGCACTAATTTAGATGGAACCAGATTCAAAAGTCATGCAGTTGTTTCCAGTGCATATTACCTAATGGAAAAAGGCCAATACAGCATTACTTATCATGGAGCGCGTCCACCGATGAGTAACCTGTGAGAGAATCAAGTTCTTGATATTACTATGATGGAATACTTAGCATAAGTATCTACATCTTCGATCACCTCGAAAAATCCCGATACTTCCAACGTATGGTTCTCCATTTTATTCTTATACTTATAAACTTTTCAAGATCTTTGGACCTGCATTACAACGAATGCGTGTCCAAAACCAGATAACTCACAGGTAAATCTGAATGAATTAAGAGTACAAACCCCTTGTCCCGAAGGACACTAGACAACATACACTTTCATGTATAAGTCCCAAGAGTATACCAACTCAAATTCTGTATTTTGTAAATTGGAAACTGTATCTTGGTTAAGAATGTCTTACACCGTTATTCAATGCACCTTATCTTATCCTCAACTGATAAAGGTAAATGTTTACAACACAATTTTCAAAATGTATATCTCACTTTATAAAAATAAATGTACAAATATTTTATTTTAAAATTTGGTGCATAATAACGGTTATTCGATACCAAATATTTGCTGTTAGGCAAAAACCAGGCGATTTAATGCAATATCACCAATTACAACGAATTACAATATTGAGGATCAAATAGCCCATTTCCCAATATTATGCTCATACTCATCATCTGTAACACCGTACAGATGTGAGATCCAAAACTGGTAAATACATACCCTAGAGTCAGAATTGATTGGGAAAACAGTTCTCTATTATATGTACACGGAAATACTGAAACATGAAAATGTTTCATAGAGGATGGTCAGGTATTCCTAGTAATGCCTTTTCCATTATCCAGATTCATAACAGTAGTCGCAATTTCCTTTTCCCTCCCTTCAATCCCTTTATATGTCTCTACTTCTTACCTTTTGTACATCGTCCTTAGGCTAATTGGTTTTCTTCCTATCCTTACCTTTCGGCACCAGCCTAAGGTTTGGAAGAAGACTATCCAATAAGCATAACAGGTGTACTCTCCTAATCAAAGAGCTCTCACAACCTGAGAGAATGTAAAGGGAAGAGACAACCGAATAATCCTATTCAATTTCTTCAGAACATGTGGCCAATCTCGACTAAAGTAACTTCTTCGAGTTCGTATGTAACTATACGATGGCTGTTCCAAGAAATATGGATCATCGTAGTGATATGACGTGTTCTGAAGAAATGCAAAGGGTAAAGTAGGAGTGGCAGGGATATATATGACTTTGACGCGAATTAAGACAAGCCAAAGCCAAGGGTGTAAGAAAGTTCAGTCAAATTGGTTCATGAGTTTTTAAGTTAAATCATAGGCTGTTGTACTAGAGAGAGAAAAGAAACACTCAGTGTGCACTCTATCAAGATCAGATTGGTTATCACTTTATCTGATCAGGATGGCTCCCACTATTTCCTCGAATTCTCCTTCAAACCCTAAAAGGATAACTAGTTGGAATCATTTACACTTTACAAGTTCGCTAACCGTTCAATCAGGCCAGTGTTGATACTACGAGGTAGGTCCCCCATGCTTTCGCACGGACCCAATTAATAAGCTCGTTTCCGCAAAGGCGTAATCTCGTTAACACTTTCTAGACACCTAATAGGTTAGCTAATTGCGAAGTGAAGAAATCTCCCAAGGAGTAATATATACTCATCAGTAGGAATCGGGACCCAACTATCATCATGTGATAACATGACGGAATCCACTCAAGTCACCATACTCCAGAAGGTATGCGCAACCTTGGCAAATTTCCCGTATGTTTGAAACTTCCGAGATGGTTTTTACCCCTAGCGGTTCATGTCCTTGACAAAGGCCAACAAACCATAAACCACTAGTCAAGTTCAACCCGTCATTATCCTGGATTACTCTAAAGCCACCCGTATAAGCCCTTGACAAAGGCTAATAAGACTATACAACTGTCCTAGATAATCGCATTACTATGCAACAGAAAAGCACTACATAGCTACTGAACACTATGCCAGGACAAAGGACAACAAACGCAACACGAATACTAGGTAATGCCACTATGAAATGACAAAGGGCTACAGCTGGTTTTTGGCGCAAAACCTTTAACATAATAAACTTGATATCGTTGAAGGAACTCGAGTGGCTTCGAAATAGAGTGGCTTAAGCTCCGCTTTTTAAAACTAGTAACATAAACTTTTTCTTAAGAGAGAACTCCGAATGAAAGGATCAAGGCTTTTCCCTCATAGAATGAGGTGCGGGATATTCCTAACTGAATACCTCTATACAAAGCAAAAGAAAATGACTGTGAGTTTTGAAGAAAACCAAGTAGTTTTAAAATTGGTTCCGACAACATCATTTAGGTTTATTTTTCCTTTCATTATTTCGATAACGTGTTCCCATCATTTTATGTTTCCAAGCCACAAAAGAAACAACCAAAATAACATGCTTTTTATATTCCATCCACATTCGCCACGGGACCCGTCATGCACCGTTGGTTACTTAACTAACGGCTGAGCGGGGGTTGGATTAGCATGGATGCAAAACATATAGAAGCATCTACTATATATATATATATATATATATATATATATATATCAACATCGCAGGAAGATAATAATCATCACAGGTAAATAAAAATCATCACAAGCATGCGAACAACAATATGGAATAGTGGATAATTTAGGAGCCCCGCGTTTCATTTGAGCCATAAATGAGATGCGACATTCCCCGGTCAAGTGGATAGCCAGTACAATCAAGATCCTAGACCCCTACGAGTGCAGCAAGTTAACCTCCAATCCCCGAAGTGAGGCAACCCCAATAAACAAAGTGAATGGGCCACCCAGCACTTCACGGAATCCGGTAACTTGAGCACCCCTCCATGGGTAAACATATACCCCCAACGAGTGCGGCGAATAGCCTGCCAATTCTAGAGTAAGGCCCCCCGGTCTCAACGCCATGAGATACGGGCTCGTTGCCCTCTAGAACCCGGTTATTCGAGCATTCCTCTGCAGGGTAATCCTAGTACAGAAACGAAAAAATATATACGATGGTGACATCGACCTCAACCCGGTCGTGCCCCAATAAAAGTGTTGGAGATAGTGCCCTCAGAGTCAATTATTGGATCGCAGGCACGTGATTGCAATGATTGAGGGAGGACCTATACCGGTAGGACAGTCTTACTCAAGATGATAGTATGCTATCTGGTTTATCTTTATCATCGTGTACTGCTTCAGGTGACATTACTGATCACTATTGCACGTTGATAGAGCCCCTACGATTCTTACTTGACTGCCAGCAGTATGAGGGCGATCATATACGTGGGAGCTGGGGTCTATAAGCATATCCTTAAAAGGTCCCTAGTCGTGGGAGTTTCGAGACAGGGCATCGATACTCCAGAGTAGACTAGTGTATACAGTCGAGACCCCGACGAGGGGCGGTGGCCGGTCTCACAAGCCACTGGTGTCAGTTGGTTCACCTAAGATGTATACAGGTGCTCATTGGGTTATGAGTACACCGGACAGGACTCGCCGGGAACATACTAGTTGGTCTTATACCTGACGTCAGATAGCAGTTCTTTGGTGACATGTGTACAGGTTAGTTCATCGACATGAGATCTTCATTTGTCTCGTGTGAGTTCCCACTGTGCTTTGATTACTACCCTACCATGCTCAAAAGAGACGTGCAAACAGGTTTTAGTTGGGTACAGTCCCGAGCCATATGGAGGCAGTAAGCGGATCTGCAGGGGTTCGTCTCTCCCGGTATTGGGGGTGAGGTCGTGCTATGTCTAGGAGATCCATTACACGAAGTCCTTGGCCAAGGCAGGAGATTTACTGGTAGGTATTCCAGTAGTATCTCAGGGTGTTCTGGGCTACACTCCGACACGACTTGTACCGCTTTTAGGGGTCTGACTTTTACCAACCCCCTAGGCCCGCCATGCGATGCTCATAGACGAACAGACCGGACTGTACGAATATTGTCACTGACAGGCTCAGTAGAGTGTCAGCATGAGTTCGCTCACAGACGTCCCTTTTGGTCAATACCTGGTAGCCCGTTACGTATAGGCTAATACCTCTGACATGCTAGTGGTTAAATCCACAACCAAAGTATTGACGAGTCTTTAGAGTCCCCTACAGACCGTTTTCTCAAGTTTCGGGCGAAACGCTGTAGAGGCCGTATGGAGATATGGCAGGGTTCGATCAGATACGTGCGGTATTGCACGGATCATGATCGGACGGATAATACTAGCAGGCTTTGGTTTAAGCCGGATCCTAATATTGTACAGTGTAGATTTTGTCTCATTGCATTTGTATTCAGTGGGAATATAAATGCCGGTATGTATATACAGTCGCGGGGTTTTCCTGTAATTTATTACGGGATTAGTTTTCCGAAGTTGCCAGTTTGCATTCCGTTCGGGCCAGTTTTCCTTTGTTCCTTCACGGCCGGACTTTTATGATGGGAGGGGGTTATTTGCAAGTATGCAAATTAGTTTTGTGGAGGGGTTTATTTGTAAATGGAGGCATCATGATGGTTCCTAGCATCATTAGATTCTTTTTCCATCTTCTCTTTTGCATTAATGGTGATGGATTTTGATTAGATTAGATTAGAAATGGTGTGACCTTTTTCTTCTCATATATTCATTCATTTTCTTCTCTTGAATTATTGATCCTTTTTCCCTCCACCATTTTTATAGGGGCCGGCCACAATATTTGTGGGAGAGAGAGTGGTTCCTTTTTTAGGGTGGGAAATTTATCATTCTCATTTTGATAGCCACACAATGATATAGCTCCATTTTCAAAAGTTCTTCTCCTTCTTCATCCAAAGATGGCAACTTCATAATCCCTTAAGACAATACATTCTACACTTAGCCTATAGCATTTCTTAGGCACGTTGGCTCGCCAACTTCGTGCCCGAGTTGCCTCGGTCCAGAGGTGGGAGCCCGTAAAAGAACCCGGCGATGTGGTGCCCGTTCCAACGAGGAGCTGAAGACCGGAGATTCCGCGAGGAGATCGGAGTGGAGGCCAAAGACCGAAGGACACGGATCGCTCGGTATAGTATTCTACCCTTTCTCGTATTTGCTAGCATTAGGTTAATGGCCCGATCCGTGTTTTAAAGTGCGCGGTGGTGCCGGCTTCTAGTTTTTAGAAAAGTTTCGTTTCCGCTTTCCGGCGTCGGATTGACGCCCGGGGCGCCGTCGTGCACTTACAATGGTATCAGAGCCACCCCATTAACCTAGTCTAGCTTGCTCTAGCATGTTTAAAAGTTCGATAGAACAAAATTCCAAAACCATAATTTCCATTGCATGAGTTTCTGTCGAATTTTTTTTTAGCTCAAAATTTTTTTCAGTACATTGCAGAAATACGTGCAAGGAATTATAAGCATTCTGTGAAAATTTGGTCGCGAGACGTCATTGTTCCACCGCGGAACCGCGGCCAAACCCACGCATTGGCCGCGGTTCCGCCGCCACCTTGACTGTTCACTGTACTAAATTTTTATAGTGGGCTTTTGACTTGGAAATAGGGTATTTGGAATATTCTGTTTGGGCCTAGATTTTCTTTGAGTGCTACAGTTGTGCTTGGGGCCCACTTCGGTAAATTTAGTCGATCGAAAATTTTAAACATGTTAGTTCACAGTATTTACATTATATATGCGACCGTGAATGTCATTTGATCGGTAAATCCTGTCTAACTTCTATATCCCTTTTAGACGGATTTGCGAACGTGACATTCACGTTGATGTTCTGTGTTGTGCTGTGATGTTGCGGATTGATCGTGGGGGATAGCCTGGATGCGATGGTAATACTGTTTGGTTTATTATGTACATTTGATATTGCGGGGCGAGCGTCCGACATGTGGACTGCCGTCACTGCCTGTTTGTATATTATTCTTTTGGGGCACGACCGGGCTGAGGTCGTTGTACCCGTTGTATGTATATTTTACTTTCTGTAATATGATTACCCCGTGGAGGGATGCACGGATAGCCGGGTTATAGAGGGAAACGGACCCGCATCTCATGGCATTGAGACAGAGGGGCTTCACTCTAGAATTGGCGTGCTATTCGCCGCACTCATAGGGGGTGTAGGTTGACCCAAGGAGGGGTGCTCATGTTACCGGATTCCGTGAAGTGCTGGGTGGTCCATTCACGTTGTTGAAGGGGGCTGCCTCGCTTCAGGTTTTAGCGGGTAACTTTCCGCGCCCGTAGGGGTCTAGGATTTCATTGCACAGGCTATCCACACGACCAGGGGAACGTCGGGTTTCAGTAGCAACTCTATGAAACCCGGGGATCCCAGATATCTGTATTGTTCTATGCTGCTTATTACATTTCTATGATGTTGCATTTTATCACGCCCTGAGCGAATATTATATATTGATATATATACTAGTGGATGTTGTATATGTTTTGCATCCGCACAAGTCCAGTCCCCGCTCTGTCGTTAGTTAAGTAACCTAACGGGTGATGACGGGACCCAGTGGCGAATGCGGATGGCATATACGTACATCATTATTTTCGTTCTTTATTGGTGTGATCAATTGATGGGACTGCATTGATTCGGATCAATTCAAGCTAAACAAACCTATTTTGATGTTGTTGGAACATTTTTCAAAAATCTGTTATTGCAAGGGCATTTTCTTTTGTTTTGCACAGTGGTATTCGGTTATGAATATCCAACTCCTCAGTCGACGAGGCAAGGGCCGAGATCCCTTCACCGGGAGTGACCCCTTGGACAGAAGTTTGCGTCAGGACAATAACTTCACTATAGTCGATTACTTTTGCTTTGCATCATGGTATTCAGTTGGAATATCCTGCACCTCATTCTACGGGGAAAGAGCCGAGATCCCTTCACCGGAAGTGAGCTCTTTAGCAAAGGTTTTCACCACTATATTTTTATAAAAGCTATCCGGTTCCTTCAACGATATCAAGTTCATTACGTTAAAGGTTTTCGCCAGAAACCATTCGTAGCCCTCCATCGTTTCATATGGATAGTCAATAAGTATTCAAGCTGTGTTTGTTGGCCAAAGTCAAGGCACGGTGATTGGTAGCTATTGGGTATTCATATGCAGCATAGATAGATGCGTTAGTTTGGGACAGTCGTACTGCCTTGTTGGCCAAAGTCAAGGGTAGGTACGGGTGGGTTCAAATTAACCTGGAGAATGACGGGTAGAACTTGACATGTGACTTATGATTTGTTGGCCAAAGTCAAGGTCATAAGAGCATGGGGCAAAAATCACATCGGGAGTTTCTAAAGAAACTGAAACTTGCCAGAAATGCGCATACCTTCTGGAGTGTGATAATGTGAGCAGATTCCGTCACGTTATCATGCGATGATAGTTGGATCCCGATTCCCACTGATGAGTTGATTTACTCCTCGGATGATCCCGACTAATTCTTCTTTCAAGTTTGGAGAAGAATTTGACGTTACAGTGGGAGGTTTCCTGATTAGATAAAGTGATAACCATTCTGATCTAGGTTAGAGTGCACGCTGAGTGTTTCTTTTCTCTCTCTCTTTGGCAGCGACCATGACCCGACCCTAGACTATGACTCAGTAACCAAGTTGACCGAACCTTCTTAAACACTGACTTTTGGATTGTCAGAGTTGCAAACCTCATTGCCACTCCTACTTTTATCCTTTTCTCCAGGACACCCCGTATTATTACGAACGTCCACTTCCATTGGACAAAACTATCGTATGGTTATATACAAACTCGAAGGAATTTATTCGAGGATGGTTTCCGGTTCTGGAGAAAACGAATAGGACTATTCAGTTGTCTTTTCCTTTTACCTTCTCTCAGGTTGCGAGTACTCCTTGGTTTAGGAGATAGTACACCTATTACGCAAATTGGATAGTCTTCTTCCAAATCTTAGGCTGGTGCCGAACGGTGGGGAATGAAGAAAACCAATTAGCATAACAATGGTGTGCAGAAGGTATTAAGTAAAGACATATCAAGGGATTAGTAAGAGGGCAAAGTAAATTGCGACTGCTATTCACGACCAAACCAAGTATTTCTTCGCCAATCCTAAATCACCTTTGTATTTCTCCAGGACACTCCGTATCACTACGAAGATCCACAGTTTATTGGATACTCCATCGTATGGTTATATACGAACTCGTAAGGAACTTGTTCCAGTTCGGGGATGGATTCTGGTTCAGGAGAAATAGGAATAAGGTTTATTCGGTTGTCTTTTATCTTCACCTTCTCTCGCATTGCGAGTGCTCCTAGGATTAGGACAGTACACCCATTATGCTTATTGGATAGTCTTCTTCCAAACCATAGGCTGGTGCCGAACGGTAGGGAAGGAAGAAAACCATTTAACCTAAGAGGGTATACAGAAGGTAATGACTAAAGACATATAAAAGGATTTGGAGGGATGGCAAAGAAATATACGGTTACAGTTGTGAATCTGGATAATGGAAGAGGCATTACTAGGAATACCGGTATACCCCATCAAAACATTTCAATATTTCAGTTTCACTGTGTACTGTTAAAAGAAAACCGATTTCCTAATTATACACTTGCTCCAGGGTATGTATTTACCAGGTATGATTCTCACATCTGTTTGCTTTTACAGATGATGAGTGGGAGTAAGTTATTGGGAATTAGGTGATCGTCCTCATTATATCGGGATTCGTTGTAATTGGTGATATTTGAGGAAGTCACCTGGGTTGTTTTCCAGACGGCAAATATTTGGTTTTGAATATCCGTTGTTATGCACCAATTTCAAATTGATATATCTGTACGTCTATTTTTATAGAGTGAGATATACCTTTTTGAAATTATGTCTATGACATTTACCTATATCAGTGGATGGTTAGGTAAGGAGCATTGAACAGCGGTGTAATTCTGCTTAACCATAAGTACAGTTTTCAACCTACGACACACAAGGAATGAGTTGTTTGACTCAAGGGACTTATACAGAGTATTGTATGTTGTCCAGTGTCCATGAGGACAGAGGGGTTGGTACTCGCACTATATTTTGTTTACTTATGACTTCTCTAGTTCTTAGTCAGGTGTTTCGTAGAAACACAGGGTCCAAGTTTTGAGAAGTTATAGGTATGTGGATAAAGTAGAGAACCAGGTGTTGCAAGTATCGGGATTCATCAAGGTGATCGAAGATGTAGATACTTGTATATGGTGTTCAGTTGATAGTAATGATTAAGAGAACTTGCTTCTCTTTCAGGTTACTCATAAATGGAAGTACTCCTAAGTTGAGTAATGTTGATCGGCCTCTCTCCATTTAGTTAAAATGCACTGGAGACAGTTGCATGATTTGATTCTGGTTCAAATTAAATTAGTGCCTCTGTTTCTATATTGGATATAGAACAATTCATATCTTAACGATGTTAAGGTACGGGGAATTGTCCGGCTTATGCTTAAAACCAAACTCTGGATAACTCAAGGCACGTTTCTGTAATGGCTGTTTGTGGGTTGACCCAGGCTATGACAAGGGGTTGATTTTCTACCATCTAGAAGATCAATAGTGATATTGTTCTTAACTCGCCACAGTTTTAAAAAAAATGGATTTTTTCAGAAAACAGTAGTGGGAGTATGGTAGAACTGGAAGTGATTCCAGAACCGCAAACGATTACTGAAAATTTGATAAGAACCTAAAGATTCAATCTGGTTTGACATTCCATTGGCCACTCCGCAGATATGGTGGGTAACCTCAGGCACCCGAGAGGTGCTCCGGTAGCCTCAAGGACGGTGACAGGGAGGTTCTTGTTTACCCAGACTTTCCATTGCTGTTGTTCCAGACTGTGAGACCCGGCAGGAGAATGAGTATAGCGTCGTTCTAAACTAGCTTTAGAACTGTACGTCTATATGATTCTGCCAGAGGGTTGTCATAGTCAGTGGGAGCAGCGGAAGCATAGTGGACAAGTGGCTTATGTCTATTTATAGACTAAAGCAAATATAGCGGAGATAGATCATCTATTTCTGATGTGGCAGTCATAGGTTTGACTTCATCAAAATAGGGGATGGATCTGTTAAGAAGGTAGTAGGGTGTGATGTCCTGGTATTTGGATGACATACACAGAGTAGGAAGTGATATTCCTATACTACGATCGGTTATACTTTGATTGTCACACAGTAGTTTCTCCACATGGGACTTGGATATAATATCAAGACATTCTGGTTACTAGATCTATAGATCTAGATTTGGGTGGTTTCCCAATCAGGGTACTTAGACAGCATTCTAAGAGTATTTAGAATGGACGACTCCTGGCACGGTAGTGTACCTGCAGGTGATGGAGTCACCCTCTCTAAAGGTGTCTTATAGACTAAAGGGGAGAGGGATGTGCATGATCGGCAGATCACTTGCTTAGGCAATTGAGTTGATCATGAGATGTCAAGTACCACACCAGATGTTGTTTTTGCACGAGATGCAGTAAGTTGATATTAATCCAATCCTGGAGAAACGATCGGAAGCAGTTTTAGAACATAAGTTGATGTTCTAAGGAAATGATAACGGCAGTCTCCTTTGGGAGACAGTTATCATTCCAGGCTTTCAAGGTGACCTGGATGACAGAGTGACTGTCAGAGTTATAGTTCCCCCTCTGAAAAGGGGCAGTATTTTGGACAGGTGGTCCAGGCGGATACTGAGGGAGGCATGGCGCAGGATACTGATTAAGTTCAGTTGACGATACAGTCTAAGAAGTTTGGATTTGGAGTTCACTTATGAACTAGGTCCCATCAGACATCCAAACATATTCTAAGACAGGTATTGCTCATTTCAAGAGATGGGTTTCTCCGCGAACTTGAGATAAAGAGAGACATAGAAAGAAACATCACAGCGGATCCACTCACTGAGGCTATTCCTCGAACGCAATAGTTTTGCAAACGAGCTTTGTGAGACTAACTAGTAGAGGAGTTGGGTGTTCGGTATCATACAGGCTGTGAGTATGCGACATCGCAATAATTAGCCTTGAGTGCAAGTGGGAGATTGTTGGAGATAGTGCCCTCAGAGTCAATTATTGGATCACAGGCACGTGATTGCAATGATTGAGGGAGGACCTATACCGGTAGGACAGTCTTACTCAAGATGATAGTATGCTATCTAGTTTATCTTTATCATCGTGTACTGCTTCAGGTGACATTAATGATCACTATTGCACGTTGATAGAGCCCCTAGGATTCTTGCTTGACTGCCAGCAGTATGAGGGCGATTATATACGTGGGAGCTGGGGTCTATAAGCACATCCTTAAAAGTTCCCTAGTCATGGGAGTTTCGAGATAGGGAATCGATACTCCAGAGTAGACTAGTGTATACAGTCGAGACCCCGACGAGGGCGGTGGCCGGTCTCACAAGCCACTGGTGTCAGTTGGTTCACCTAAGATGTATACAGGTGCTCATTGGGTTATGAGTACACCGGACAGGACTTGCCGGGAACATGCTAGTTGGTCTTATACCTGACGTCAGATAGCAGTTCCCTGGTGACATGTGTACAGGTTAGTTCATCGACCTGAGATCATCATTTGTCTCGTGTGAGTTCCCACTGTGCTTTGATTATTACCCTACCATGCTCAAAGGAGACGTGCAAATAGGTTTTAGTTGGGTACAGTCTCGAGCCACATGGAGGCAGTGAGCAGATCTGCAGGGGTTCGTCTCTCCCAGTATTGGGGGTGAGGTCGCGCTGTGTCTAGGAGAGCCATTACACGAAGTCCTTGGCCAAGGTAGGAGATTTACTGGTAGGTATTCCAGTAGTATCTCTGGGTGTTCTGGGCTACACTCCGACACGACTTGTACCGCTTTTGGGGGTCTGACTTTTACCAACCCCCTAGGCCCACCATGCGATGCTCATAGACAAACGGACCGGACTATACGGATATTATCACTAACAGGCTCAGTAGGGTGTCAGCATGAGTTCGCTCACATACGTCCCTTTTGGTCAATACCTGGTATCCCGTTACGTATAGGCTAATACCTCTGATGTGCTAGTGGTTAAATCCACAACCAAACTATTGACGAGTCTTTAGAGTCCGCCACAGACCGTTTTCTCAAGTTTCGGGCAAAACGCTGTAGAGGTCGTATGGAGATATGGCAGGGTTCGATCAGATACGTGCGGTATTGCACGGATCATGATCGGATGGATAATACTAGCGGGCTTTGGTTTAAGCCGGATCCTAGTATTGTACAGTGTAGATTTTGTCCCATTGCATTTGTATTCAGTGGGAATACAAATGTGGGTATGTATATACAGTCGCGGGGTTTTCCTGTAATTTATTACGGGATTAGTTTTTCGAAGTTGCCAGTTTGCATTCCGTTCCGGCCAGTTTTCCTTTGTTCCTTCACGGCCGGACTTTTATGATGGGAGGGGGTTATTTGCAAGTATGCAAATTAGTTTTGTGGAGGGGTTTATTTGTAAATGGAGGCATCATGATGGTTCCTAGCATCATTAGATTCTTTTTCCATCTTCTCTTTTGCATTAATGGTGATGGATTTTGATTAGATTAGATTAGAAATGGTGTGACCTTTTTCTTCTCATATATTCATTCATTTTCTTCTCTTGAATTATTGATCCTTTTTCCCTCCACCATTTTTATAGGGGCCGGCCACAATATTTGTGGGAGAGAGAGAGTGGTTCCTTTTTTAGGGTGGGAAATTTATCATTCTCATTTTGATAGCCACACAATGATATAGCTCCATTTTCAAAAGTTCTTCTCCTTCTTCATCCAAAGATGGCAACTTCATAATCCCTTGAGACAATACATTCTACACTTAGCCTACAGCATTTCTTGGGCACTTCGGCTCACCAACTTCGTGCCCGAGTTGCCTCGGTCCAGAGGTGGGAGCTCATAATAGAACCCGGCGATGTGGTGCCCATTCCGACGAGGAGCTGAAGACCGGAGATTCCGCGAGGAGATCGGAGTGGAGGCCGAAGACCGAAGGACACGGATCGCTCGATATAGAATTCTACCCTTTCTCGTATTTGCTAGCATTAGGTTAATGGCCCGATCCGGGTTTTAAAGTGCGCGGTGGTGCCGGTTTCTAGTTTTTAGAAAATTTTCCTTTCCGCTTTCCGGCGTCGGATTGACGCCCGGGGCGCCGCCGTGCACTTACAAAAAGAATATACAAACTGGCAGTGATGGTAGTCCACATGTCGGACGCTCTCCCTGCAATAAAGAATATACAAATGAATTTGAACTTTACATCTAACATTGCACACGAGGCTATCCATCACGACAATCGGCACAAACCATAACCAGATATATATCACCAGAAATAAGTAACCGAAACAAGTGTATAACCCTGTCTAATTGAGCAAATTGCAATTAGACAATGTTAACAACACATCCATGCACGCAAATGAAGTCACGACTGTTCCCCTCCGAATGGCGGCGACGACATGAGGACGTCTTGCCTGAGATTCGGGGCAGATGCTATTTGGTTTTATCCGTCCACCTCTCCGAAGATGCCAAGTTGATTTATGGCACTGTGTATCGGAGGTTTAGACGAATGCAGCCGATGTAGCAGACTTCGTCAGATTCCCCCTCGCTAGAGGGGTTTTTGATTGTGGGTACGCTCTTCCCTGCAGGCGCAAGCCCCTGCAGTTAATTACGCTACCGCATCGCGGTAGCCACTTTCTCCTTCTCCAGAATTTCACTTCGTGTCGTGTGTGTTTGTTTTTTTTATGGTTGCCCGTGGATTGTATACGGAGACTGAGTAATGTCATCGCCCGTAGGACGTGGATTAGTCCAAATCCGTATTTACTTAGATTTGGGTTTGGTGTTTTTAATTTAAGGATACGTTAGCCGTATTGAGGCTAAGATCAACTTAAACGTCCGTTAAGGATACGTTAGTCCTGTTTTAAACTAAGATCGACTTAACGTGGTGATCCATTTAATATATGGCCGTCGGGACTCGTCACCTCTCTGACAACGTTGAAGGATTACAACGACAAGTGTTAGAGGAGTTCGGGGATGTACCCTTGAACCAAAGTTGATTTGGAGTTTTATAGTCTATTTGAATGTTTAAGGATACGTTAGCCGTGTTTGGGGATAAGATCAACTTAAACGGGATCGTTTGGATCCGGCAAAAAGAGCATTTGGGGGCTCTAATGCTCCAGTTTAGGGACGTGGTGGTCCATGTTCCAGTTTAGGGACGTGGTGGTCCATCGCCAGTTTAGGGACATGGTGGTCCAATATTAGTTTAAGGACGTTTCGGAGGACGTTTCGGTCCAATGTTAGTTTAAGGACGTTTCGGTCCAATATTAGTTTAAGGACGTTTCGGTCCACGAGTTTAAGGACCCCGCAGTCCATATTCATGTATGGTCGTTGGGACCCGTCGCCTCTCTGACGTCGTTGAAGGATTACAACGAGAAGTGTCAGAGGAGTTCGGAGATGTACCCTTGAACCAGAGTTGATTTGGGAGCAACCGTGCTTAGTCAATTTAATTTGAGGACTTATGGCCATGATTGGGCTAAGGGCAATTAAAAAGTTCAACACCTTTATTTGTTTTTTCTTGTTTGGGCTCTACCCATAAAGGATGCAGAGCATCAATTTATTCTGAGCTCTGCTCATTTATGAATGATGCAAGGCATCTACTTTGTTTGGGCTCTGCCCCTTTTAAAATGCATAGCATTTTTATTATTTTGTTTGGGCTCTGCCCATTTATAAATGATGCAGAGCATCAATTTAATTAGGCCTGCTTGGTCTTTTTGATTTGGGCCTGGCCCTTTAAGAAATGTCTTGCATTTATCAGGCGCTTTGCGCCAATCAGAGAGTGCAAGCGCTTGTAGTGTTGACACGTGTGGCGCAAGCGCAATGCGCTGCTCTAAAGCGCTGCGCCTGCGCTGCTGACACGTGGCGCGCTCTGGTGACTTGCGCCAATCCAGGAGCGCAACAGCGCAGTTTGCAAGTGTAAGGCACTATGATTTAAGAATCTTTTAGATTCAAGAACCAATGGTTCACAAAAGAAGTGCAAAGCACTATTCGTTTCCTTGATCTAATTTAGATCAAAGAAAAAACAAGTTTTTTCTTTTTATTTCAGGAACCAAAGGTTCATAAAAGTGCAAAGCACTATTCTTTATTTTGTTTTTCTTATTTTAAAGAACCAGTGGTTCTTTAAGAAGTGCAAAGCACTGTTTATTATGTGAAGATCATTGATCTTGTTTTTAGATCAATGATCTATTAGAAGAAATTTCTTCTATTTTGTGAAGGTTTTTTACCTTTTTCTTGAAAACTTTTTCAGAGTTCTCTCTGTTTGAAGCTCTTGATTTTTTTTTTTAAGAATGTTGATGCCTTTGAATTGAGGTTTAGGGGCCTTTATATTGTGCCCATAAATTAGTTAGATTTGTTAAAGAGATCTTTCTCTGAGTGATTTGGGGAATTTTCCCCACCGTTGGATCTTTAATCCAAGGGCTTCTGTTTTATAGAAGAAAATCTTCATGTTTTAACAAGAACAGAAAGATTTCTTTGAAATCTTAATTCTGTTTGGCGCAAATGCTCCAGAGCGCTGACACGTGTCGCGCAGCGCAAAGCGTGGCGCAACTGCGCTAGCGCATCTGCGCTGACACGTGTCGCGCAGCGCAAAGCGCGGTGCAACTGCGCTAGCGCATCTGCTCTGACACGTGTCGCGCAGCGCAGCGATTGCGCAACTGAAGCGTTGCTTCCTTTGATTTTGCTTTAAACAGAGCTTTGCTCTGATTGGGCGCGTCTTCTTGGGCGCTGCGCTGATGCATCTGCGCCTGACACGTGGCGCGTTGCGCGCAGCGCAAAGGATCTGAAGCGTTGCTTCATTTATTAAAGTTTAAATTTTCAAAGCAAAGCTTTGCTCTGATTGGGGGAAGATGAAGCGTTGCTTCATCTCCTGCCTCGGAATTTGAACAGAGCTTTGCTCTGATTGGGATAAACAAATGCCCCCCCCCCACCGTTGCGCTTACGTGGCCCTAAACGTGAGCGCAATGGTGGCGGAATTCCAACCGTTGCGGCAACTTTGGAAGTTGAAAGGGCACTTGATGCCTATAAATAGAACCTTTGGTCCTGCACAGATGATTGTCATCTTTAAAATTATCATTTTCAGAAACTTCAGAGCTTTGCTCTTGCCTTCAAAAACTCTCAGAGTTAGATTTTCTTTAAGAGAAACTATTTAAGTAAGAATTAGTCTTAAATTAAATCAATTTTAATTAATAGAGCTTTGCTCTCATAGATCTTTGATCTAAATAAAATCCTTTTGGGGTTTCACCAAATAGAGCCTTGCTCTCAGGAATCTGTTTCAGGGTTTCTTAACTCATGAACAGAATTTTTCGTCTTTGGCAAAACATAGATCTCTTTGATCTAAAAAAAATGAATTCTTAAGAGTTCGAATATGGATAATGAGAATTAAAAATGGAGTTTTGTATTTAATGGATTATATCATCTTTTAATAGTAACAATCTTAGAGTTCTCGAGGGATTTATTTAAATTCCCCCTATTAGGATTTTGGTAGTCAGTCCTGTTTGCAGAGCACTGCTCTCGAGGAGTTTAACCCTCTGTGTATATTATTTTTCTTTTTATCGCTAATCTTCCTATGGCATTTCCTCCAAGCATAATGGCGGTGCGTCTATACAGTTTGCACGAGTTCATCACCTACGACGATATCCGCGCACAGGGCCGTCATCAAAACCAGGAGTTTACGGATGCCCAGTGTGCGGAGGTCATGGGTCGCCTCAACGCAAACGGTAGTTGGCTGCTTCCTCGTCGTTCAGCTCTCTTGAAGGTCGTGCTGGGAGCAATATGGAGAGCACTTCCGGGGTTTCACGAGGCCCTACCGCTCGATGCGCTGGATAATGCCGAAGACAAGGTGCATTCAGTGTACCTAACGTGGCTGATCTCGAAGAAACGGCGGGACAGCCTCATCGACATCCTACATCAAATTTTCCAGCAGACGACGATAGTCGCTGCTTATCGAAGGCTAGGAGGGCTTGCCGAGGATCTTGACACACAGGAGCGCGAGAGGCTGCGCACAAGAATAATCAGAAAGGCCAGAAGAACTCTGGATGGCCTTACTTTTGAATTCCTCAATCCGTGCCCTGGATCTGAGGTTATTCCATTGTAATAATATTTTTCGTTTATTGCTTTTATGATTGTAAGAACTTTTGGCAATATTAATGAAATTTTTTTATCCCGGCTTGTCTTTATTTTTCGTTCTGAATCTTTTGCTTATGCATGAATGAGTGTGTCTCGAACGCCTGATCAAATGTAAATCGAATGCTCTTCCTGTCACTTTCATCTTTCTTTTATTATCAGCATGTTGTCACAATTAGCAGATAATAGAGTAAGCATCTTGATTTCTTCACGAGATAGCGATGGCTTAGGCTGCAGGTTCAGATCTGCCGCCTAAGACTTTTCAACTCTATGAGCCGTGAGGGTCTCATAGAGACTTTTCTCCCTACGGATCGAGAGGATCTCGTAGGTGAGTTTTTCTCCTTAGGAGTCGTGAGGATTCCTAAGTGTGTTTTCTCTTATAGGTCGTAAGGACCCTGTAAGAGAATTTTTCCCTCTTACGAGTCGAGAGGACTCATAAGCGGTTGTTTCCCTCCTTGTCGAAACTCGACTTCGGAGAGTGAGACCCGTGAATAGTATGCAAGAGACCGTTTTAGATCGACTTGCAGGGTCCCATTGTTCAGGAAGCAAGCTTTTTAGTCCCTGCTGCCTGAGGCTTCATCCTGCAAGTTGAGACGAATCGGGAATTTTTCCCACGGAGACACTGGTTTCACTGCGAGACGATGTGAATCAGGAGTTTCTCGTCAAGGATTGTTTGTTTCCCTGAGTTAAGGTATTTGCTAAGGATTATTTGTTTCCCTAGCGCCAAGGATTATTTGTTTCCCTGGTGTTGAAACGGATCGAGAATTTCCCACGGAGGCACTGGTTGCTCTGCGAGTCGATGCGAATCAGGAGGCTCTTGTCAAGGAATGTTTGTTTCCCTGAGTCGAAGGATTTGCTAAGGATTATTTATTTCCCTAGCGCCAAGGATTATTTGTTTCCTTGGGGTTGAAACGGATCGAGAATTTCCCACGGAGGCACTGGTTGCTCTGCGAGTCGATGCGAATCAAGAGGCTCTCGTCAAGGATTGTTTGTTTCCCTGAGTCGAAGGATTTGCTAAGGATTATTTGTTTCCCTAGCGCCAAGGATTATTTGTTTCCTTGGTGTTGAAACGGGTCGAGAATTTCCCACGGAGGCACTGGTTGCTCTGCGAGTCGACGCGGATCAGGAGGCTCTCGTCAAGGATTGTTTTTTTCCCTGAGTTAAGGTCTTTGCTAAGGATTATTTGTTTCCCTAGCGCCAAGGATTATTTGTTTTCCTGGTGTTGACACGGATCGAGAATTTCCCACGGAGGCACTGGTTGCTCTGCGAGTTGACGCGGATCAGGAGGCTCTCGTCAAGGATTGTTTGTTTCCTTGAGTTGAGGGATTTGCTAAGGATTATTTGTTTCCCTAGCGCCAAGGATTATTTGTTTCCTTAGGGTTGAAACGAATCGAGAATTTCCTACGGAGGCACTGGTTGCTCTGCGAGTCGATGCAAATCAAGAGGCTCTCGTCAAGGATTGTTTGTTTCCCTGAGTCAAAGGATTTGCTAAGGATTATTTGTTTCCCTAGCGCCAAGGATTATTTGTTTCCCTGGTGTTGAAACGGGTCGAGAATTTCCCATGGAAGCACTGGTTACTCTGCGAGTCGACGCGGATTAGGAGGCTCTCGTCAAGGATTGTTTGTTTCCCTGAGTTGAGGTATTTGCTAAGGATTATTTGTTTCCCTAGCGCCAAGGATTATTTGTTTCCCTGGTGTTGAAACGGGTCGAGAATTTCCCACGGAGGCACTGGTTGCTCTGCGAGTCGACGCGGATCAGGAGGCTCTCGTCAAGAATTGTTTGTTTCCCTGAGTCGAAGGATTTGCTAAGGATTATTTGTTTCCCTAGCACCAAGTATTATTTGTTTCCCTGGTGTTGAAACGGATCGAGAATTTCCCACGGAGGCACTGGTTGCTCTGCGAGTCGATACGAATCAGGAGGCTCTTGTCAAGGATTGTTTGTTTCCCTGAGTCGAAGGATTTGCTAAGGATTATTTGTTTCCCTAGCGCCAAGGATTATTTGTTTCCCTGGTGTTGAAACGGATCGAGAATTTCCCACGGAGGCACTGGTTGCTCTGCGAGTCGATGCGAATCAGGAGGCTCTAGTCAAGGATTGTTTGTTTCCCTGAGTTGAAGTATTTACCGAAGACACTGGTTTCTTCGGAGCTGGAATGAACTGTTGAGATTTGACTTCGTTTTCTGGCAAAGCCTGTTGGGAAAGTATGGTTCCCTCTTTTGTTTGCGCCCTTGGATTGTATACAGGGATCGATGTGATCTCAACTGTAGGGCCAAAGTTTCATCATTTCTTTTTTTTGTTTTATTTCCACGATGCTCTATCATTTCAGCTTTATATCGCGAAGGTCGCGATTGCCCAATCATTTCGGCTATTTTTTCGCGGTGCCCAATCATTTCGGCTATTTATTTTATTCTTACTCGCTGCTTTTTATTGCGAGTTGCCCAATCATTTTGGCTTTCTATTTTATTCTTACTCGCTGCTTTTTATTGCGAGTTGCCCAATCATTTCGGCTATTTTGTATGCATACGTTTTTACTTGCTGCTTTTTATTGCAAGTTGCCCTATCATTTCGGCTATTTTGTATGCATGTGCGGCCTCCCGGCTTTTCACCGTAAACCCGAAATTAGACGTCGATTTCAGCATCAGCACCGCTACAACTGGGATATTGCCAGGAGCGAATCATCATTTGCCTCCGTCGATGTCGAACAAAGGTGGCTTAGCGAACAGGGTTAAAGTCCTGTCGACTAAGGCTTCTAACTTCATGAGCCGTAAGGGTCTCACAAAGGTATTTCTCCCTACAAATCGTAAGGATCTTATTGGTGTATTTTTTCCTTAGGAATCGTGAGGATTCCTAAGTGTATGTTCCTCTGTAAGTCGTAAGGATCCTACAAGAGGGTTTTCTCCTTGTAAGTTGAGAGGACTTATAAGGGTCATGTGAACATATCCCCAGTCACGGATGGATCTTGGTTAGGGAAATGTTTATTCGCGCCCATGGATTGTATACAAGAGTCGGTATTGAGCCACTTGTAGGGAAATATCGGAAGTTGTGGGGGTTGCTTAAGCACAGGTTTAGGTCTCTGTAACTTAAGACTTTCAACTCTTATGAGCCGTGAGGGTCCCATAAGAGATTTCTCCTTACGAGTCGGGAGGATCTCGCAAGTGTATTTTCTCCTTAGGAATCGTGGGGATCCCTAAGTGTGTTGCTCCCTTGTGAGTCGTAAGGATCTCACATGGGTGGTTTCTCCTTACAAAGTCGAGGGGACCCTGTAAGTGTCCTTTAACGAGGTTGCGCCCTTTCAGGTTTTCACAAACACTCGCCGATAGTTCTGCTATTTTTACTCACGGAGCCCTTTCGGGTTTTCATCCGTGCCCATTTTTCTTATGGACATACCGTTTTTTTTATTATTCTTTTTATTATTTTCTTCTTCTTCTCTTTTTTTTACGAGGTCGCGCCCTTTCGGGTTTTCACGAACACTCGCCGGTAGCCCTGCTGTTTTTACTCATGGAGCCCTTTCGGGTTTTCATCCGTGCCCTTTTTGCTTATGGACATACCGTTTTTATTATATTCTTATTTATCTTTTTTTTTCGTCAGCTTACGGATGCTGCGGTATTAGTTTAAGGACTTTTCGGTCCGTCATTAGTTTAAGGACGTTTCGGTCCGTCATTAGTTTAAGGACGTTTCGGTCCGTCATGGAGAAGGCTGGCTACTGCTTATAAAGTTTGAGCTTAGGAAGATAGCGAGCGGACATAGTCGTCGTCATCTACCATTGACCTAGGCTGTGGCTCATTAAGCGTAGTATTTCTTTAGAAATCGACGGTTTATTGGCCTGAAAGGCCTTTCACCGTGCATGTCCATGAGTAGATAGGCCCCACCCTGGTAGACCTTATCTATGATGTACGGGCCTTCATAGTTTGGCTCGAATTTTCCCCGCTTGGCGCGATTGGGGATCATAGGCCTTTTGACCACTAGCACAAGTTCACCTTGGCGGAATGTCCTCGGTCGGGTCAACTTTTCATATGAGCGCGTCATCTTTGCTTTATAAGCTTCCAGATTTTGTTGCGCTATGAGCCGTGTTTCTTCAAGGGCATCAAGCTCCTCAAGCCGAAGGTGAGCGTTTTCTTCGTTCATCAGCTCGTAATGGACTGCCACTCGCAGAGAGGGTAACTCTATCTCCAGGGGGAGTACTGCTTCCGTACCGAATACCAACGCGTATGGCGTTGTGTTTGTGGCCGTCTTGAACGTAGTTCGGTACGCCTAGAGAGCCTCTTGCAGTCTCTCGTGCTAGTCTTTCTTATTTCGGGACACCTTCTTTTTCATGATCTTCGTCAGGGTCTTGTTGAAGGCTTCAGCTAGACCATTAGCTCGCGGATTGTAAACTGAAGCATATCTCCAATCTATATTATGCTGCTATGCGAAGCGACTGATCTTGTGGCTTCTGTAAGCTGGCCGTTATCGGAGATGATCCGTCGCGGAGTTCCAAACCGATATATGACGTGCGTCTTGAAGAAATGGAGGATATTCTCCGTCTTCACTTCCCTTAGTGGTACTGCTTATGCCCATTTGGAGAAGTAATCAGTCGTCGCCAGGATGAAACGATGTCCCCTGGACGATGCTGGTTCGATGGGGCCGACTATGTCAGTCCCCCACATTTCGAACGGCCAGCTAGCCACCGTTGGATGTAGTGGATTTGGATGCTGGTGGATGAAGTCCCCATGAATTTGGCATGAGTGGCATTGCTTCGGATATTCGAGGCAGTCCTGAATCATCATGGGCCAGTAGTAGCCCATCCGTTTAATCTTCAACTTCATCTTTGGGCCCGCTTAATGAGAACCACAGAGTCCGTCATGAAATTCCTGAACGACTCTTTTTGCTTCTTTAGGCCTCAGGAATCTCAGCCACAGAGAATCAAATGACCTTTTGTATAGAGTATCATTGACGAAGGCGAAAGATAGAGCTCGTTTCATGAGCTGATGTCTTGTGGACGCATCTTCGGGCATTCGATGGGACTTAAAGTAGTCTATGAAGACTTCCCTCTAATCCTCAGCCTTTTCTCGTTCTTTTATTTGTAAGGTTGTCTGCTCAGTCGCTCCCTTTTCCTCGGATGATTCCGGAGGTATTTCTACTGGGGCCAGCACTCGACGGCTTTGTACCACGATTCTAACGTCATCGAGGTTCTCGTCAGCCAGTTCTTTAGCAAGTTTGGCCAGCGCGTCTGCTTTGCTGTTTTCCGCGCGCGGTATACTTTTCAAAGTATAGGAAGGAATTTGGGTCAACAGCTGTTGCACCTTTTCGCCATACTTCACCAATTCTGGCTTGCATGTCTGGTAGTCGCCTTTACTTGACTGACGACCAGTTGAGAGTCTCCATATATGAGGAGGTTTTCAATTCCCATGTCGATGGCGATCTCAAGGCCTGCTATCAAAGCTTCGTATTCGGCTTCATTGTTTGTCCTCGGCTCTGTTAAGGAGAAAGCGAAGCGCATTATCCCTCCTTGTGGAGTCACGAAGATGAGGCCTATCCCCGATTTGATCATTGGCGTACTTTGTTTGCGCTTCTTCACGGAAGATGCTCCATCAAAATAGAGTTCCCATTGGGTATCGTTCCCATCGATAGCGTCAAACGCATGTTCATCTGGCAACTCGCAATTCAGAGGAGAATCGGCTGGTATCGGATGCTCAGCAAGGAAGTCGGCGATGGCCTGGCCTTTTACTGCCTTGAAAGGTTGATAAGTTATCGAGAACTCCATCAAGAGCAGGGTCCATTTAGCGAGTCGCCCTATCAATATGGCCTTTGACATTAAATACTTAAGAGGGTCCACCTTCAAAATGAGACGGACCTCATGCGCTAACGCATAGTGCCTGAGCTTTGTTATTGCAAAGATCAACGCCAGGCAGTGCTTCTCAATGGGAGAGTAATTGCTTTCAGCCCCCAGCAGAACTCGACTTAAGTAGTAGAGTGCTCTTTCCTTCCCTTGGTCGTTCTCTTAGGCCCATAATGCGCCTAAAGAACCTTCGAGGGCGGTCGTGTAAAGAATGAGAGGCTTTCCCTTGACCGGAGCAGCCAACACTGGCGGGTTCTGCAGGTACTGTTTAATTTCGTCCAGCGCGCCCTGGCATATTTGATCCCAGACGAATGGGGTTCCCTTCTTCATCAGGTGACTGTAAGGACGACACTTGCCAGAGAGGTTGGCTATAAATCGCCGAATATATGCGAGCTTTCCTTGGAGAGACCGCAGCTGTTTGAGAGTTTTCGGCGGAGGCATTTCCATGATCGCCTTGATCTTAGACGGATCTATTTCGATACCTCGATGTCGGACGATGAATCCCAGGAATTTTCCCGAAGAAACTCCGAACGCACACTTAAGGGGGTTCATCTTCAAGTTGTATTGTCGAAGGCGTCGAAATACGGTCTTCAGATGCTCGAGATGTTCTTCGTATGATTTACTTTTAACCACGAGATCGTCGATGTAGCATTCGACGATTTCATGTATAAGGTCATCGAAGATCTTCGTCATGGCCCTCTGATAAGCAGCACCGGCGTTCTTTAAACCGAAGGGCATCACTTTGTAACAAAATATCCCTAGAGGGGTCCGGATGGAGGTGTGCTTCTGGTCTTCGGGATGCATCTTTATCTGATTATACCCTGATGAGCCATCCATGAAGGAGAAAACCTCATGAGTGGATGTATTGTCTATCATCAGTTCGGTGACTGGCACTGGGAAATCATCCTTCGGGCAGGCTTTGTTGAGATCCCGAAAGTCCACGCATATGCACACCGTCCCATTTTTCTTCATTACTGGGACGATGTTGGCGATCCATTCAGGGTATTGAACCTCCTCGATAAAGCCAGAGTCGATTAACTTTTTGACCTCGGCGTTGATGCTCATCTCAAGCTCGAGCCGCATTCTTCTTGGTGCTTGTTTGACTGGCTTGACGTCCGGAGATATCGCCAATTTGTGCACAGCGACTTCTGGATCTAGTCCTGGCATCTCGGAATAGTTCCACGCAAAGCAATATTTATGCTGTACAAGGACGTCTTTTAATGCAGTTACCCTTTCTTCAGATAGCAGCTCACTGACAAACGTCGGCCGTGGATCATCAGCCGTCCCCAACTCGATTTTCTTGAGGTTATCTGCGGTGGTATGTATTTCATCCTCCAGTTCTTTCGGAACTGGCGGGAATTCTGAGATCGCCTCATCATTGCTGTTTTCGAAGCACCAGGGAAGGCTGTCCATGTTCTCGGGTTCTTCTTTTAATATTGTTATCATGTGACAAGTGCGAATCCGCTTCCAATCCCAATGTGGAGTTGGTTCTGTTTTTGTAGCTTTGGGTTCGTGCTTCTGCGGCGGTGCTACCCTCCAGTTGTCAGACAGAGCGAACTTGCCAAGCTGATACTGATCTTCAACCCAATTCTTGAAGGTGAAGCAATCTTCAAGAGGATGCCCTATTACTCTATGGTAAGAGCAATAGTTTGGGTCAGAGACTTCGCCTGCTTGTTCGGGGTTTTTGGACTCCGGCAATGTAAGCATTTGATGTTTTAGAGTAAGATCAAGTATCTTCTTCGTCTTGTCCCGAGGAAATGAGTATGCTCGACACATTTTCTTCATGAGGGATAGATTAATAACGCTCGACTCTCGTTTACGTGGCTTCTTAGCCCCGCTTTGTTGTTGTTGAGTGCCCTTTTGGCCTTTCGACTTGTTTCTGCCTCTGCGTCGAGCCTTCTTTATAATAGGTTGACAAGGAGCGGCATTTTCATCTTTCACGGCCTGTTGGAGGAGGCGTTGCGTTTTGGTTTTCTCGTAGATGGCCATTTCGCGGTTATGGTCGTCTCGGACTTTTTGACTAGCTTCCCTTATAAATTTGTCCATTTGTTCTTCGAACGACGGACTGGGCATTTTTGCATCGGGAATTTTCACTGGTTCAGGATTAGCGCCCTCCCATTGAGCATCCGCTTCTTCATTGAAGTCATACACGATGTAGCAACCGTTTAGTACCTCTCGTTTCTTTGACTGGATGTACCCAAGCCCTTTTGTCTCCGTTCTCCCATTAGGCAGTTTGCGTTGAGTCCCGGGAACGTTCCAGACTTTGTCATAGAACTTGGCTTTTCGGACGGTTTGCTTGAAGGATATCCCCTGGCGCTTCAGTAGCCTTTTCAAACCTTCTGTATAATATCTGGGGAGACGGATAGGCTGAAGCCTGTCGAGCGTAGGATCCGCGCCATGCCAGATCTCTTTCTCCACTTTGGTTTCTTCAGAGCGGTAGAATAGAATTGCTTTTTCGCTTTCTCGTTTGGGAGGGATATAGAACGTCTGCAGCTCCTCTACACTGTATGTATCAAGCGCATCCAGTTCTTTATAATGTCTAAGCGGCACCATGGCGACTTGCAGGCTTTGCTCTTCGTCAGCGGAAACTCGTATTGAAGGTCGAGCAGAGAATACAGCATGGACCTCATCCTTCGAATCACTACCAAAGATCAACGTAGGAGCGAATGGTCCCGGCTTGGTATATTGGGGCGGACCCGAATAAACTATCTCCTCCTCCTCCTCAGTATCACTGCCGAAGACAGGGATGGTAGCGTTAGTTTTGTTCTCCGGCTTGTAACACCTTTCCGTGTCTTCGAAACTCGGCAAGAAGTATTTGGCATCTTCGTATTTACGAACTTCGTTCACGGAAAACGGATTCAGTTCTCCCGTCACGGTATACTCGAGACCATCCCTAAAATATTTCATACACTGATGCTGTGTAGAAGGGATGATGTTGTACTCGTGTAACCATGGTCGGCCGAGCAGAGCGTTGTAGCATGTCTTGGCATCTATGACGTGGAATTTAATGTCCGTGACGAGCAGTCCGAAGCGTACCGTCAGTATCACAGATCCAATAGTCTTTGACGATTGGGAGTCGAACCCGGAGATGGTGATCTTGTCCCGAGCAAGGTGCTAGACGCTCATGCAGATTTCCTTCAACACCCGCACATTAAGGAGATTAACAGACGATCCATTATCGATCAGGATTTTGTCTATCTTTATATCATGGCAGTATCCTGAGACATAAAGGGGCAATTGTGTTCGCACGTCCCAAGGAGAAGGTCTTCATCGCCAAAAGTGACATCGGCCGTGTGCACTTTCTCCAATTCATCCTTCATCTTTTCTTCGGCCATGAAAGCTTGGAACTGCTCTGGGTCCTGTAGTGCCTTAATTAACGAATCTCTCACCTCCTTTGATAGTAAAAGGGCGTCAAGAATGCCGAGCTGCGAGGGTAGCTTCCTCAGATGCGCTAAGACGTTGTAATCCACCTTATTTTTCTTTGGCGGGTCTTTGGCAGCTAGCTCTTCCATGACTTGATCATCTAGGGCGATATCCTCGGAGACCTTCTCTTTCCCTTTATCTTTCTTGTTTGGGGGTCCGAGATTCTTTTCGGGCAACGTGCGATTACGCAGCCGGATATTTTCGCAAATCTTCGGCTCTTCTTCTTTTCCCGAAGTGGACTCTTTAAAGAGAGGGCTAAGCTCCAACTCCTCATCAAAATCGCTTCCGAATGTGAGTACTTGTGATCCTCCGGCGTTGACCATGCGACAA
This sequence comes from Agapanthus africanus, assembly GCA_030015575.1. Classification (NCBI taxonomy): domain Eukaryota; kingdom Viridiplantae; phylum Streptophyta; class Magnoliopsida; order Asparagales; family Amaryllidaceae; genus Agapanthus; species Agapanthus africanus. The sequence goes on along the minus strand of CM057340.1, from coordinate 111,779,177 downwards.
TTGCTGGTGGTTCTGTTAAGCCCTTCGGTCGTATCGTTCCGTTCTCGGCGAGTCTTGCGCTTTTCCCGCTTAAAATGCTGCCGGTGAGCAACATATCCTTACCACCATCTATCGAAAGCTTTGCACTCTTCAGTGGGGTGCGAAATCTTCCGATGATACAAGCAGTAGGAGGGGTGCATTTCCGCTTCACCAGTAATGCTTCCCTCGGAGGATGGTAGCTTCATACCCATTGACACAGCTTTAGCAAACCTCTTCCTCATCTTGAATTTGATTTTATCCGCAGTGGGTGTACTTTGCTCCAGCGGGAGTATCTCGATTCTTTCGTCAAGGCGCTGGCGTTTGGCCCTTTCGAATATAAACGCCTCGCGCTCCCGATCAGCTTTACTTTTTAAGAGAGCTTCATTGAGGAATGCGTCAATTACTTCATCCGATGGCCCCGGAATTTTTGGTTCGGGATCTGCCCCCAGCGTTTCAGTACAAGGAGTCTCTTCATCGCCCATGAACGAATGGGAAATCACATGACAGCTCGCCATGTATTCTTCAGATTCATCCGATGAACTTTCTCCCTCATTTTTCTCTTGAAAGACGTGATTGAGGAACTCTTAGAATGTAATGGGAGTCCGTGCCTTCTGGTTGTATTCCTCCAGCCCGTCAATTTGTTTTTGCAAGTCCGTACGCCTGTCGCCGGGCTTCACGGGCTTCTTAGATTTCTTCTTCTTTTTTTTCGAAGATTTTGACTGCTGGTTGCGAGTGCTTGAGCCACCACTATCGGTTTTTTGAGTTGGACGTGGCTTCAACATCCCTTCAATGACCTGCGGTTCCAACGGGTTCTTCCACTTGATCGCTGGGTATACTTGAAGCTCATTTAGCATCCTCTTTGTCTTGGCCGATAATACAACCTCCCAGGGAGCTTCTTCAACGACAGAGCATGTTGCCCCCGGCGTATTAGTCCCTTTAAAGGTGTGGGGCTGTGGGGGATTCACCTTCCATTTGTCAGATAATGCGAATTTGCCCTGTCGGTACTGTTTTTGTCAGTTGTATGTATGCCCTAGAGGCCAGTATTGTACAAATGATGTATATTATATTGGATGCTTGGACATATATAGAGATGACTTTCTTGCTCGATATGATAGTATGCTATCTGGTTACTCTTTATCTTAACATGTACACTTGTCTCTTTGCACTGTCTTATAGTTACATGTTGGTAAAGCCCTTAGGATGTGTACTTGACTACCTGGACTGTGATGCAGATCATACTAGTGGGGACATGGTAGTCTCTAGATACATCCTCCAAGGTCCCTAGTCGTGGGTGTATCGAGACGGGGCATCGATATACCAGAGTAGACTAGCGTATACGCTTCTCGACCCATGAGATGGGCGATGGATGATCCCATATCCATTGGTGTTTGACATCAGAGATGATATACGGGTGCTCGGTGAAGACTGGGTACACTGGACGGACTCGCCGAGAACTCCCAGATGGTATTATACCTCACGTCAGATGGCAGTTCTCAGGTGACACTTGTGCAGGTTAGTCTGTAGACCCGAGATCGTCATAGAGTCTTGTGTGATTCCCACTGTGCTTTGATCTCCACCTTACCACGTCCATGAGGGTGTGCAAAACGGTGGTCTTTGGGTACAGTCCCGAGTCACATGGAGGCAATGAGCGATAGGAGGGGTTTCATCTCTCCCGGTATTTGGGGTTGATGTTGCGCTGTGCTCGATTGGCCATAACAGGGAAGTCCCTGGCCAGGGCTGATCAAAGATTTGCTGGTAAGTGTTACCAGTAGTTTCTCGACCCGTTATGAGCCTCACATCGGCACGACTTATCGGTTATTGGGGTCTGACGTTTACCACCCCTAGACTTGATATGCGACATATCAGACGAACAGACCGGACTGTACGGTAAGTGTTACTGGTTGGATTCACAGGAGTGTGAGCGGGCTAGCTCGTCGATCTTCTGATCGCTCAATATCCGGATGGCTGTTACGTTTTGCAGACCGCTTGCGGCTTGTAGGTGCTTGATATGATCATCATCTGCTACCGGCGTATTGACGAGTCTTTAGAGTCCTACACAGAGGTTTCCTGGCTCAAGAGAAACGAAATAGGAGCGCATATGAGATATGTGCAGGACCGAGAATAATGCGTGTATGTGATACCGTATTCCATTCTCGCGATCAATGTATCGATTGGTTATATGCGATATAACCTAGATATCGAATCAAGGATTGATTCGATAAGCCGATACATAGGATACTAGTTGGTTGTATGCGATATGACCAGATCATTAAATCAAGTGTTGATTTAATGATTTAATGTATAATTATATATTTGATATATTACTTTGCATTAACTAGTATTGGTTCACTTTAAATGGATTTTCTCACTTGATGTGCAAGTTGTATATGTGATATACTTTTGTGCACATGTTTGTATCATGTTTGATGATGCTTGCTCATTTGGTTAAGTGTAAAGAATTAAACCTTGGTTAAGTAAATGATTAGGGTTTTTATTTATTCTTTTTTTTATCTTTCTTTTTAATTTGGATTAAAAAGAAATGGCAAAAGAAAACAAAAGGGTTGCTTTCATTCTTGAAGCTTGTTGAAGCTTCATGAAGCTTTGACCAAAGTGACCATTTTGTCTTCATGCTTAACCCTAACCATTCATCTAACCTTAGTCAATTCTCTACACCTAACCATGGTTTACATTATGATAAGTATTCATATTAGTTTCTTTTTTAAATAAGAGACTTATCATATTCTTCATCTTCTCCTTCTTCTTCTTCAAGAAGAACCTTGCCTTCATCAATGGCAACTTGAGTAATTGAGTGAGAAATCCAATTCTAAAGTGAACCCACCTCCTATTTCTTCATCCTCTACCTCTTGCCAAGTAGTATAGGGTGTTTACTTCACAAGTTTCACAACTTGGTGAAGTTGGAGCTTGAACTTGTGATGCCTCGACGTAGATCATCTTCGGCACGAAGCCGATGACCTAGGCCGCCCATTTCTCCGATCAAGACGACGATTGAGTCCGGGATTCGAGATGGACACCGAGAGGATGCCTACGTGAAGCTAAGGAAGTGGATAACCGGATCTACAAAGGTTGTAGCATCTCACTTTTAGTTAAGTTGTTAACTAGTTTCGTATTTCGCCTAAAATTCTAGTCGACGATCCGTATTAGGGTTTCTCGGCACTCATAAAATTTAAAATTGGCATGGTTGATGCCTTGTGAGACTTCATTAGCGTGCCTAGGAACCTTCAGTGGTATCAGAGCCTAGCTAAAGCCTTAGGCGAAGTCTAGACGATGTTTGAAACCCGATCGAACCGAAACCCTAAAACCCAAAATGCTCTGTGGAAATTTTCTGAAAATTTGGATTTTTGTCAATTAAAAATATGCAGAAAAATAAGCAGGGTCTTATTTGAATTACTGTGAAATACGAGGGCCTAAATCGATTTTTCCACCGCGGAACTGCGGCATGATCTAGGCATGTGCGGCGGTTCCGCGGCCTTACTGTCCCCTTGTTTAATGATTTCTGCACAGTAACTCATATAATTTAATGCTATATTTTCTGGGTATTTTCATTGTGACTCTACAGATGAGTATTCTGGGGTTGTATTGGGAATCAATGATTCGATCGGATTTTCAAATTTTGTCTGTGTGATTTTCCGGATAATTTTCGAATATGTTAAAAAGTTCGACCGGATATAAATACCCAACTTTTCCCCTGCCGGAAAATTTCCAAGTGTTGGATTTTTCTGTGGTTTAAAGACGTTCTAAGTAGTGCAAGTAACGCAATGGTCCCTCTAGAAGACAACAAACCTTAACTCGATTATGTGACCGTCTTGAACTGCCCTTTGAACCTTCGGGTATGGGGCAGTACGGCGTGCCACATGTGAGGCGTTGGCTTGACCCTTATACGGCTGGACCGTTGGTACTGAGGCATGAAGTGAATGTCTTTGAACCTATTTCATGTGTTGAACGGTTTCGGGAAAACTTGGGTGTTCGAATGTTCGATCGGAAAGTTTAATATTTTCTATTTATCCGGAATGGGATACAATAATTGGAATTCACAAACAGTTATGAGATAACTGTATGAATGTTATAAATCTAGCAGTTTAGTCTCACTTCATATTGAAAAGAGTTTTCGATAATGGGACTAAAATGCGGGGTTTATAAGTGTTAGACATGCGATGTCTAAAGAGGTTGCGGATTCCAACTGTTGTAGTTTTACACTTTCTTTTCTGTGACCGTAAGTGTAATATATGATATCGCCGGTTTCGTTGCTATATGCCAACGACAATTGGGATGCGCATATTTACTTACGTTGATGACATGTGATGTTATGTGTTGCTGGATATGTTATATTGGATTGTCGTGTTTGAATAGCCGGGGGTTTTTATGTGAGATAAGTGTTTTTCATTTTCATTCATGTAAAAACTTGTATGTAAAATTCTTTTATTTGGGGCACTTCCAGGTTGCGGAAGTTGTCACCTTTTGTATATTATTTACTTTTCCGCATTAGGATAGACCCAAGGAGGGGAGCACAAGTAACCGGGTTCTAGGGTCCAGTGGGAGACCATCTCGAGGAGTCGAGTTCGGGTCTCCTAACCCTAGAATTGGTAGGGTTGCTTGCCGCTCTCGTAGGGGTCTAGAGGTGTGGGATTGGCTATTCATCACGACCGTGGAATCCGTGTTTTATACTGGCTCGTATTGAAAACACGGACGTCCTAGTATATCCAATGTTTCATATGTTTCTTCTGCTGCGATATCTGTGATGTGATCATGTGATGTTCTGTGATAGATACAGTTTATAGTATATATGATATATTATATAGACGTTACTTATGTTTTGCACCCGCACTAGCGCTGCCCTGCTCTGTCGTTAGTTACCTAACCTAATGGTGCACGAAGGGACATCGAGGCGAATGCGGATGGCATAAGTGTACGTCGTATTTATCTGTGATGTTTAGGTATTTAAATGATGGGACTTCATTAATGTGATTAATGAAATGAAAGAAACCTAAAGATGTTGTAGAATCAAATTTTAAAATAAAACAGGTAGCTACAGTTCTTGCTTTGCATAGCGGTATATATGATATACCCTGCACCTTATTCGATGAGGAAAGGACCGAGATCCCTTCACCGGGAGTGACTCCTTTAGCAATAACTGGCAGATGCTACTTACTCGGTTTGTTTTTTATTGCTTCTATAGTTTCTGCTTTGCACAGTGATATATATGATATATCCCGCACCTTATTCGACGAGGAAAGGGCCGACGATCCCTTCACCGGGAGTGACCCCTTTAGCAAAACTAGAAAAGCCTCATAATTACTCCATTTCAAAACATCATTTGATTCTACAACGATATCAAGTTCATTACGCTCATGGTTTTCAGAAAAACCTGCGTAGCCCTCCGTCAATTCAGATATGTAATATTCAGTATTCGTGCTACGGTTGTTTGGCATGCGTCAAGGCGTAGTGTACGGTAGCTGATTATTACTTATCTGTAGCATGAGATGCGATTGGATTAAGGTATTCGTACGGCGTTGTTTGGCATGTGTCAAGGGTCGTACGGGTGGGTTTAATTCGATCACGAATTGTACGGGTTGAACTTGACTAGCGGACTATGGGTTGTTTGGCATGCGTCAAGGTCATAGCACGCTAGGGGCAAAATATTATCGGGAATTTCAAGTGTTGAAATTTGCAATGAGATTGCATACTTTCTATGAGATAGTTGGATCCCGATACCCACTGCGAGTAAGAGTTAGTCCTGGGAGAGTTTTACACATTGCAATTAGCTGATCAAGTAGGTGTCTAGAAAGGTGTCAACGAGGTTACGCCTCTGGGAAAACGAGGTTTACATTAATTAGGTTCGTGCGAAAGCACGGGGGACCTCCCTCAAAGTACCGACACTGGCCTGGCTGAAAGATTGGCGAACTTGTAGTGTGTAATTAATCCCGGCTAGTCTTTCCTTTTAGGGTTTGAAGGAAGATTTGATAAAAACAGTGGGAGCCATCCTGATTAGATAAGATAATAACCAATCTGATCTTGCAAGAGCATACGCTAAAGTGTTTTCTTCTCTCTCTCTCCAGGTAGCGACCATGTCATGCCCTAATAAAGATAATAATATGGATGTATTGACCGAACCCGCATGTTATACTGTGCTGGGGAACGTTGGTTCCGTTCTTTCCTATAAGAGTTATAGGACTGAACAGGATATAGGGGAATACCAGGATTCCCATGCCGCCCGAATGAAGAAAGTACATGATGATGCATTTTCTTCGGGTGTGTTCGTTACAGAGAACTGTTTCTCCATTTGCTCTACGTCCTGGGTATTAGATACCGGGTCAGGATCCCATATATGTAATCAATTACATGGGCTTAGGAAAGGTAGAGAACTTGGAGAAGGTGATAAAGACATTAGAGTTGGAAATGGTGCAATTGTTGCAGCTAAGACTGTCGGGGAATATCACCTTATATTACCAACTGGTAATACATTGGTTCTGAACGAATGCTATTACATGCCGAACCTGATATGCAACATTATATCGGTTTCTTTATTGAGTAAAGAGGGATATAATTTTGTATTACAGGATAATGCTATGAACATTTTCCGTAACCAAAAGTTGGTTGGATCAGGCACGTTGTGCAATAGCATTTATGTTCTAAATCAATCAACAGTTCTGAGCATAACAAACACACACAAGAGGAAGAGTTCTGAACTGAACGAATCCTTCTTGTGGCACTATAGACTGGGTCACATCAATGCGACACGACTGGCTAAGTTGCATAAGGATGGATATTTGAATCCGTTTGAATTTTCATCTTATAACACTTGCCAGTCATGTCTCAAAGGCAAGATGACCAAAACTCCGTTTACGGGACACGGAGAAAGAGTTACTGAACTCTTAGGACTGATACATAGTGATGTATGCGGTCCTATGTCTATACATGCCAGGGATGGTTCTTCGTACTTCATTACATTCACTGACGATCTCTCTAGGTTCGGGTATGTGTTCCTGATGAAACACAAATCAGAAGCTTTTGAGAAATTTAGAGAATATAAACAAGAAGTCGAGAACCAAACCGGAAAAAGTATTAAAATCCTTCGATCTGATCGAGGAGGTGAATACTTGAGCAATGAATTCCTGGACTTCCTAAAAGAGAATGGGATTCTCTCTCAGCTAACTCCTCCATATACACCACAGCACAACGGTGTATCTGAACGGAGAAACCGCACCCTATTAGATATGGTGCGCTCAATGATGAGTACAGTTGAGTTGCCTATTTCCTTCTGGGGATATGCTCTTGAGACAGCTTTGGACCTATTGAATAGAGTTCCTACCAAATCAGTGCCTACCACTCCATATGAGATATGGAAAGGGAAGAGACCACATCTTAATTATGTTAAGATATGGGGTTGTCCAGCCTATGTCAAAAGACAAAATCCGGACAAACTCGAGGCAAGATCAGTCTTATGTAAGTTTATAGGATATCCCAAAAATTCACAAGGGTATATCTTCTACCATTCCGAGGAACAAAAGGTGTTTGTTTCTCGACATGCCACTTTCTTAGAAAAAAGTTTTCTTATGAAACAGATAAGTGGCATTGAGGTAGAACTGGAAGAGGTTCCAGCGACACAAACTATAACAGAAGACTTGGTAGAACCAGAGGATTCTGTAGTACCCGACGAACCCCAGCCTCTCCGCCGATCTAGTAGGGTTCCTCGCCAACCTGAGAGATACTATGGTTTTCTCATGGATAGTGGGAGCGAGGATTACATCATGGAGGATGATGACCCAACTAGCTTCGAGCAGGCCATCACGAGTAGGGACTCAGTGAAATGGCTGGATGCTATGCGGTCCGAGATGGAATCCATGTACACCAACAAAGTATGGAGTTTGGATGTTGCTCCTGAAGGGGTAAAACCCATTGGGAGCAAGTGGATCTTCAAGAAGAAACTTGGTGTAGATGGGAAAGTGGAGACTTTCAAAGCTAGACTTGTAGCAAAGGGTTTTCGTCAAAGACCAGGTGTGGACTATGACGAAACCTTTTCTCCAGTGGCTATGCTTAAATCCATCCGGATCATGCTTGCCATCGCTGCATATCATGATTACGAAATCTGGAAAATAGATGTTAAGACCGCCTTTCTAAATGGTGATTTAGAAGAGTGCGTGTACATGACTCAGCCAGAGGGCTTCGTAGACAGTGGGAGCAGCGGAAAGGTGTGCAAGCTGCTTAAATCCATTTATGGATTAAAGCAAGCATCGCGGAGTTGGAACATCTGCTTTGATGTCGTTATCAAAGAGTTTGATTTCGTCAAAAATCCAGATGAACCTTGTATCTACAAGAAGGTGGCAGAGAGTAAGGTTGTCTTCCTCGTATTGTACGTGGACGACATACTCTTGATAGGAAATGATATTCCTATGCTGCAATCGGTCAAGCTCTTCTTATCACAAAGATTCTCAATGAAAGATCTTGGTGATGCCTCCTGCATATTGGGAATTAGGATCTATAGAGATAGATCCAAACGGATTTTGGGATTGTCCCAATCCAGGTACATTGACACCATACTAAGGAGGTTTAGTATGGCCCACGATCTCTGGAGTCACTCTCTCCAAAGAGATGTCTCCCAAGACTGATTTAGAGAGAGCTCGCATGCAAGGGATACCCTATGCTTCGGCTGTAGGCTCTATCATGTATGCGATGCTATGTACCAGACCCGATGTAGCATACTCACTAAGTGTAGTGAGCAGGTATCAAGCTGATCCTGGAGAGAGTCACTGGACAGCTGTGAAGAGCATTCTCAAGTACTTACGAAGGACTAAAGAGATGCTCTTGGTGTATGGTAATGGAGAACTCCAAGTGGAGTCCTTTACCGATTCGAGCTTCCAGAGTGATAAGGACGACTCTAAGTCGCAGTCGGGATTTGTCTTTACCCTTTACGGAGGGGCGGTTAGCTGGAAGAGTTCCAAGCAGGAAACCGTGGCAGACTCGACGATGGAGGCTGAATACATCGCTGCCAACGATGCTGCTAAAGAGGCTGTCTAGATCAAGAAGTTCATTATTGAACTTGGAGTGGTTCCATCCATTGAGCATCCAATACCTTTGTATTGCGATAACAATGGAGCGGTGGCTTTGGCCAAGGAACCCAGGTCCCATCAGCGATCCAGGCATATTCTGAGGCGGTATCACCTGATCCGGGAGATAGTTGATCGCCGGGAGATCGAGGTCAGGAGAGTTGACACGAAGAACAACACGGCGGATCCACTCACGAAGGCCATTCCCCAGATACAGTTTGAGAGACTCTTCGGGAGGCTCGGTATGCGATACTACAGCAGCTGGCCTTAGTGCAAGTGGGAGATTGTTAGTTGTATGTATGCCCTAGAGGACAGTATTGTACAGATGATGTATATTATATTAGATGCTTGGACATATATAGAGATGACTTTCTTGCTCGATATGATAGTATGCTATCTGGTTACTCTTTATCTTAACATGTACACTTGTCTCTTTGCACTGTCTTATAGTTACATGTTGGTAAAGCCCTTAGGATGTGTACTTGACTACCTGGACTGTGATGCAGATCATACTAGTGGGGACATGGTAGTCTATACATACATCCTTCAAGGTCCCTAGTCGTGGGTGTATCGAGACGGGGCATCGATATACCAGAGTAGACTAGCGTATACGCTTCTCGACCCATGAGATGGGCGATGGATGATCCCATATCCATTGGTGTTTGACATCAGAGATGATATACGGGTGCTCGGTGAAGACTGGGTACACTGGACGGACTTGCCGAGAACTTCCAGATGGTATTATACCTCACGTCAGATGGCAGTTCTCAGGTGACACTTGTGCAGGTTAGTCTGTAGACCCGAGATCGTCATAGAGTCTTGTGTGATTCCCACTGTGCTTTGATCTCCACCTTACCACGTCCATGAGGGCATGCAAAACGGTGGTCTTTGGGTACAGTCCCGAGTCACATGGAGGCAATGAGCGATAGGAGGGGTTTCGTCTCTCCCGGTATTTGGGGTTGATGTTGCGCTGTGCTCGATTGGCCGTAACAGGGAAGTCCCTGGCCAGGGCTGATCAGAGATTTGCTGGTAAGTGTTACCAGTAGTTTCTCGACCCGTTATGAGCCTCATATCGGCACGACTTATCGGTTATTGGGGTCTGACGTTTACCACCCCTAGACTTGATATGCGACATATCAGACGAACAGACCGGACTGTACGGTAAGTGTTATTGGTTGGATTCACAGGAGTGTGAGCGGGCTAGCTCGTCGATCTTCTGATCGCTTAATACCCGGATGGCCGTTACGTTTTGCAGACCGCTTGCGGCTTGTAGGTGCTTGATATGATCATCATCTGCTACCGGCGTATTGACGAGTCTTTAGAGTCCTACACAGAGGTTTCCTGGCTCAAGCGAAATGAAATAGGAGCGCATATGAGATCTGTGCAGGACCGAGAATAATGCGTGTATGTGATACCGTATTCCATTCTCGCGATGAATGTATCGATTGGTTATATGCGATATAACCTAGATATCGAATCAAGGATTGATTCGATAAGCCGATACATAGGATACTAGTTGGTTGTATGCGATATGACCAGATCGTTAAATCAAGTGTTGATTTAATGATTTAATGTATAATTATATATTTGATATATTACTTTGCATTAACTAGTATTGGTTCACTTTAAATGGATTTTCTCACTTGATGTGCAAGTTGTATATGTGATATACTTTTGTGCACATGTTTGTATCATGTTTGATGATGCTTGCTCATTTGGTTAAGTGTAAAGAATTAAACCTTGGTTAAGTAAATGATTAGGGTTTTTATTTATTCTTTCTTTTATCTTTCTTTTTAATTTGGATTAAAAAGAAATGGCAAAAGAAAACAAAAGGGTTGCTTTCATTCTTGAAGCTTGTTGAAGCTTCATGAAGCTTTGACCAAAGTGACCATTTTGTCTTCATGCTTAACCCTAACCATTCATCTAACCTTAGTCAATTCTCTACACCTAACCATGGTTTACATTATGATAAGTATTCATATTAGTTTCTTTTTTAAATAAGAGACTTATCATATTCTTCATCTTCTCCTTCTTCTTCTTCAAGAAGAACCTTGCCTTCATCAATGGCAACTTGAGCAATTGAGTGAGAAATCCAATTCTAAAGTGAACCCACCTCCTATTTCTTCACCCTCTACCTCTTGCCAAGTAGTATAGGGTGTTTACTTCACAAGTTTCACAACTTGGTGAAGTTGGAGCTTGAACTTGTGATGCCTCGACGTAGATCATCTTCGGCACGAAGCCGACGACCTAGCCCGCCCATTTCTCCGATCAAGCCGACGATTGAGTCCGGGATTCGAGATGGACACCGAGAGGATGCCTACGTAGAGCTAAGGAAGTGGATAACCGGATCTACAAAGGTTGTAGCATCTCACTTTTAGTTAAGTTGTTAACTAGTTTCGTATTTCGCCTAAAATTCTAGTCGACGATCCGTATTAGGGTTTCTCGGCACTCATAAAATTTAAAATTGGCATGGTTGATGCCTTGTGAGACTTCATTAGCGTGCCTAGGAACCCTTCAGTTTTTCAAGCCAATTTTTCAAAACATAGCAATCTTCGATCGGATGGCCCAGTACTCGATGATAAGGATAGTAGTTGGGATCGTTGACATCACTTGGTTGCAACGGACGTTTTGGATCCGGCAAATTTATGAGTCGGTTGCGCAACGCCAGCTCGAATAACCTTCTCGTTTTATCGCGGGGAAAAGAGTAAGAACGTCCTAGCCTCTCTTCAAGGGCTAAGAACGTCCTAGCCTCTCTTCAAGGGCTACATACGGACGCACATTATTTTGACGAACAACTGGCTTCGAGTCGCTCAGTTGTTGTTGAGCATTAGCGACAACGATCGCTTTTCCCTTCCCTTTGTCATTTCGGGAGTCCGGCTTTGGAAGAGGGGGTTTATGGCCCATCTGGTCCATTTGCGCTAGCTTGTCAATCAAGGCCTGGAAGGTAGTCGGCTTGAAAAACATCATAAATTGTGAGATGGTTGCTTGCGGATCAAGGGTTCCCACAAACATACCCACTGCGGGAGCTTCTTCAATGTGCTGCTCATACTTCGACCATAAGTTCCTCCACCGTATAGCATATTGAACCCACGTCTCGCCTGGTTTTACCCTGGCGTTAATCAGTGCCGTCATCGAGGTACGTTCACTAGCGCTTGCAAAACGCTGAGTAAACAGCAGCTCCATCTCTGCGAAGGTCTTGATAGAGTCGTTCGGGAGTTCAGAGTACCACTCAAACGCCGTATCTGATAAACTTCCAACAAACTGACAAAGCAACAGCTTGTCGTCACCGCCGGTGTTGCCGCAGAGTGCCCTGAACTGGGCAACATGCTGGTGAAGATTGCCCGTCCCCTTGTAGACATGGAACTTGGGAATTGTGTAACCCGGCGGGCACTTGATTTGGTCGTACCAACTTGGATATGGCCGCCCCGTTTTTACGACCTGGCCGGCTGCTTTGGTCGCATGATGAACCCGTATTTGCTGGGCTATGTACTCGTCCAAATCAGCTTTGGAGATTGTATCCTCCTTAGCCGTCGACAGAGCTGGCGGAGGATTTGATGTTGACGATTGGGGGCTCTTCGGCCGGAGGATCTTGTTGTATCATCATCCCTATCATGTCTTGGAAGAGGAGGCCCATACGTTGTATGTTGGATGCTTGTTCAGCAGCCTCTTTGTCCTTCTTTTCCAATATTCGACGAAGGAATTCGGCATCAGTTTCTTCCTCTTGGCGTTCATCTGAAGACGTTTCAGGGCTTTCTTTTAGCCCATTAAGTGCGGCAATAGCGTTCATCATCTCTTGGAGCTTTTGTTGCTGCTCCTGCGCTTTGGTCACTGACCGCGTGTGCGGTCTATGACCTGTTGATATGCGGCTGTCCTCTTTACCAGACGCCACGTAGACGGTATGAACTACCATGCCCCCAGACTTAGGGCGATTGGGTTCACCACCTTTGATATTCGCCATAAGTGTAGGGATTTTTTCTGGCCTTCTTCTCTTATGGGCCGTAGAACTTGAGGGGGCCGTTGCTTTGGGCACCCAAGCGGACGTCGCCTTTCATTGCTTGACCGGGAGATTTTCTTCTTGCTGACCTCTTGACTTCTTCTGTTGGCGAGAGAACTTAGGATCAATGACAGATTCTCGGACTCGTCGCCATGTCTTGTAAATTCTGGAGGACAGCGATTGAAGAGGCTGCTCCGGCTTTTCTGCTTCCACGGCGATCTCTACCGGTGGAGGAGATCTTTTAAGGACCGCAGTTGGCGAGTTCCTGCGTACCCTATTCAACAGCTCAAAGCTGTTCCCGGTTGGAAGAGCAGCGTTAACTTCCACCGTCGGAGCTTGCGGAGTTATCTCAGAAGGGGAGTTGCCCCCAGTTTTCCTTATCCAGCGCCAGTGGCGTCGTCGGGCACGACGAGTCGTCGGTATTAGTTCAGAGACAGAAACAGCTTCTTCTTGCCCCCTGTTCAGGTATGGGGCAGTTGCCGGCGTCAGCCTATTAAAGACTGATGTCTTTTGAGGGGCAGGAGCAGGAGTAGGAGTTGGGACGGTCAATCTTGTAAAGACCGATCTCTTAGCAGGAGAAGCCGCCTTGATGACTTCAGTAGCAGGCTTGGCTACTCCTTTTGAGGTAACCTTTTCTAGGACTGCAAGCTTCATTACGGGTCCGCAGGAGTTTTGGCCCAGTCTGGAGAAGACCGAGACACTGGTGTTGGGTGACCCGTTGAGAGGGGCCGCAGTAACTGAAAGTCGATCGAAGACCGACTTCTTAGGAGCTTCTTGTACGGGCACGGGGGTGCTGAAGCTTGTTGGCGTAAGCATAGTTCCGAAAAACAACCCCGTGGTGGCTTGAGTAATCTGCTCCACGGGCATGGTGAACAAAGAGGCCGCTTGGGGCCCGTAGGTTATGCCCCCAGTTGAGGCCGGATGCGAGATGCAGCTGCAGTTGTAGCACTTTGAACAAGTTGAGGCCATTGATGCTTGATTTTTTCTTCTGCACCAAGCAAGAGACCAAATCTTAGTAAACTTAAAATCCAAAGGCAACCATTAACAAACCGCGATTCGTTCGCGAAGACGACACACGAAGTGTGGAGTGGAAAGAGGAAAAGGTCCCACCGGGCGTGCCAGAATCTGTTCCCCTCCGAATGGCGGCGACGACGTAAGGACGTCTTGCCTGAGATTCAGGGCAGATGCTATTTGGTTTTATCCGTCCACCTCTCCGAAGATGCCAAGTTGATTTATGGCACCGTGTATCGGAGGTTTAGACGAATGCGGCCGATGTAGCAGACTTCGTCAGATTCCCCCTCGCTAGAGCGGTTTTTGATTGTGGGGACGCTCTTCCCTGCAGGCGCAAGCCCCTGCAATTAATTACGCTACCGCATCGCGGTAGCCACTTTCTCCTTCTCCAGAATTTCACTTCGTGGCGTGTGTGTTTGTTTTGTTTATGGTTGCCCGTGGATTGTATACGGAGACTGAGTAATGCCGTCGCCCATAGGACGTGGATTAGTCCAAATCCGTATTTACTTAGATTTGGGTTTGGTGTTTTTAATTTAAGGATACGTTAGCCGTATTGAGGCTAAGATAAACTTAAACGTCCGTTAAGGATACGTTAGTCCTGTTTTAGACTAAGATCAACTTAACTTGGTGATCCATTTAATATATGGCCGTCGGGACTCGTCACCTCTCTGACGACGTTGAAGGATTACAACGACAAGTGTCAGAGGAGTTCGGAGATGTACCCTTGAACTAAAGTTGATTTGAAGTTTTATAGTCTATTTGAATGTTTAAGGATACGTTAGCCGTGTTTGGGGCTAAGATCAACTTAAACGGGATCGTCTGGATCCGGCAAAAAGAGCATTTAGGGGCTCTAATGCTCCAGTTTAGGGACGTGGTGGTCCATGTTCCAGTTTAGGGACGTGGTGGTCCATCGCCAGTTTAGGGACGTGGTGGTCCATCTCCAGTTTAGGGACGTGGTGGTCCAATATTAGTTTAAGGACGTTTCGGTCCAATGTTAGTTTAAGGACGTTTCGGTCCAATATTAGTTTAAGGACGTTTCGGTCCACGAGTTTAAGGACCCCGCAGACCATATTCATGTGTGGTCGTTGGGACCCGTCGCCTCTCTGACGTCGTTGAAGGATTACAACGAGAAGTGTCAGAGGAGTTCGGAGATGTACCCTTGAACCAGAGTTGATTTGGGAGCAGACGTGCTCAGTCAATTTAATTTGAGGACTTATGGCCATGACTAGGCTAAGTCCAATTAAAAAGTTCATCACCTTTATTTGTTTTTTTTTGTTTGGGCTCTGCCCATAAAGGATGCAGAGCATCAATTTATTCTGGGCTCTGCTCATTTATGAATGATGCAAGGCATCTACTTTGTTTGGGCTCTGCCCCTTTTAAAATGCATAGCATTTTTATTATTTTGTTTGGGCTCTGCCCATTTATAAATGATGCAGAGCATCAATTTAATTAGGCCTGCTTGGTCTTTTTGATTTGGGCCTGGCCCTTTAAGAAATGTCTTGCATTTATCAGGCGCTTTGCGCCAATCAGAGAGCGCAAGCGCTTGTAGTGTTGACACGTATCGCGCAAGCGCAATGCGCTGCGCTAATGTGCTGCGCCTGTGCTGCTGACACGTGGCGCGCTCTGGTGGTTTGCGCCAATCCAGGAGCGCAACAGCGCAGTTTGCAAGTGCAAGGCACTATGATTTAAGAATATTTTAGATTCAAGAACCAATGGATCACAAAAGAAGTGCAAAGCACTATTCGTTTCCTTGATCTAATTTAGATCAAAGAAAAAACAAGTTTTTTCTTTTTATTTCAGGAACCAAAGGTTCATAAAAGTGAAAAGCACTATTCTTTATTTTGTTTTTCTTGTTTTAAAGAACCAGTGGTTCTTTAAGAAATGCAAAGCACTGTTTATTATGTGAAAATCATTGATCTTGTTTTTAGATCAATGATCTATTAGAAGAAATTTCTTCTATTTTGTGAAGGTTTTTTACCTTTTTCTTGAAAACTTTTTCAGAGTTCTCTCTGTTTGAAGCTCTTGATTTTTTTTTAAAGAATGTTGATTCTTTTGAATTGAGATCTAGGGGCCTTTATATAGTGCCCATAAATTAGTTAGATTTGTTAAAGAGATCTTTCTCTGAGTGATTTGGGGAATTTTCCCCACCGTTGGATCTTTGATCCAAGGGCTTCTGTTTTACAGAAGAAAATCTTCTTATTTTAACAAGAACAGAAAGATTTCTTTGAAATCTTAATTCTGTTTGGCGCAAATGCTCCATAGCGTGACACGTGTCACGCAGCGCACAGCGCAGCGCAACTGCGCTAGCGCATCTGCGCTGACACGTGTCGCGCAGCGCAGCGATTGCGCAACTGAAGCGTTGCTTCCTTTGATTTTGCCTCTGATTGGGCGCGCCTTCTTGGGTGCTGCGCTGATGCATCTGCGCCTGACACGTGGTGCGTTGCGCGCAGCGTAAAGGATCTGAAGCGTTGCTTCATTTATTAAAGTTTAAATTTTCAAACCAAAACTTTGCTCTGATTGGGGAAAGATGAAGCGTTGCTTCATCTCCCGCCTCGGAATTTGAACAGAGCTTTGCTCTGATTGGGGTAAACAACGACATTAGAATTCCAAAACACAATTAGCGCACATCCCAAATATACTAAGGATCAAAAATCAAGTGCACTGAACATCCAAAAAAAGTTGAGTTTTGAGCCAATTCGAAAGTCCGAATCAAAATGAAACGCGTCCGAACCCTCACAGAGAGTTAAAGCATGAAATTAACTTCGAGTCGTGGGGCCTAGAATGGGTACTCCACCCCTGAGGCCACCATGAGGTGGCAAGAGGGTGAGGCAGACCCGAAACTGCCTATGGTGGTCTTGTGGAGTGGGCCTAGCCATTAGGTCCCTCCCGGGGTCTCCCCGGGATGCCCACGCACCACCCCGTGGCTTCTCAGTTCAAACTGAGAGCCCGCGGGGTGTGCAAACATCTCAAAACTCAAAAATTCGGGACTGTTTTTTCGACAGTTTTCGATTCCCGAAAAAACGTGAATTCAAATGTCGTAACTAGCTAGTTTAAGGTGTTTGGGAGGCTCCGATACCATGTTAGGATCCGGCGCCCGCCCCACAGAGGCTGCGGCCGAGGATTATCCAATACGGCTACTACATCGTTTCGCCAGAACCAGGGAAACCCTCTGTGCGGAAATCTAAATACTCGTCAATACGCTGGCAGTGGATTTACCACAAGTGCGTCAACGGCACTAGCTGTATGTAACGGCTACCCAGGTATTGAGAGAAAGGAAGGCCGACGAGCAAACTCATCCGAACCTCTACTAAGCCTGTCCGTGACACTAGATGTTTTTTCTCACTTGCTCCATGGCTCGTACACCATGCTTCATCTTCTCCTTCTCCTTCTCCTTCTTCTTCTTACTCCCATATTTGAGCGAAAGGAAGAAAGAGTGATAGGGTAGCGATCAAAGTATAGTGGGAACTCACACAATACCAGATTTAATAATCCGGCTCAAATCCGAGCCGGCTAATATTATCAACCGTCCGATCGAAAGTCCGAGTACATAATACAATCGATCGATCGGAACCCTGCACATATCCAATACGTCTACTCCATCATTTCGCCACAACCAGGGAAACCCTCTGTATGGGACACTAAAGACTCATTAATACGTTGGCAGTGGGTTTAAGCACAGGCACATCAGCGGCACTAGCTGTACGTAACGACTACGCAGGATTCGATCCAAACACCTTAAACTAGAAATCTAAAACATGCAAGGTTTGAGAAATACAACCTTTGTCACGTGTCCACCTAATTGTAAAAGACTCCTCCAAGCTCGTAGCCGCAAGGATCGCGCTTGAGAATCGATCACCCTTTGCCGAAGACGATCCACCCGAGAGAACGCGGAGGAGGCTCAAACCGACGACCCAAAGTTACTAGGTTTGGATAGCCGGTGATGTAGGAATACTCCACTAAATTTTTCTCTCAAGAATCTTGCTCAAAAGTGGGAACAAGAAGAAGAATGAGAAGGAGAGGAGGAAGCATGGAGCATGGTGGGAGGAGATGAAGAAAATCTCATCAAGTGATCAAGTGTAGAAAAGCATGGCTATAAAAACCAACCATGGTGCAATAGTGCATCCAAATGGATTTTAACAATAAAAAATAAAGCCATACATCTATAAAATGTTTGCACCATGCTTCATAACTCTCATTTTCCACCTCATTTCCCTTTTTTATTTTTCTAAATAGAAAAATAAATATGAGGTCTTCTTCTTCTAGAAGCATTCCCGTATAAATACGGAATACTTCACCTGGTATATGTATCGCTACATATACACCTATCCGTATAAAAATATGGATAGCACCAAAGAGAGAAAATGAATAGTGAACAATAATACTAAAATATATGTATCAAACTACATATATATATATTATTAAATCAAAACCTGATTTAATAATCCGGCTTAATCCTAAGCCGGCTAGTATTATCAACCGTCCGATTAAAGTTCGTGTATCACATACACGTATTTAATCGGACCCCTGCACGTACCAACGTACGGCTCCTACATCTGTCATCTGAATCGGGAAAACCCTCTGTATGGGACTCTAAAGACTCGACAGTACGCTGGCAGTGGGCTTAACTAAAACCACGTCAGCGACACTAGCTGTACGTAACGGCTACCCAGGTACTTGTCGAAAGGGGGGTCGACAATCAAGTGCGTCCTTACCCTACTAAGCCTGAATGTAACAATCTCCATTCAGTCCGGTCTCTTCGTCATAGAGTATCGCATATCGGATCTAGGGGGTAGATAACATCAGACCTCTACTAACCCGATAAGTCATGTCTGAGTCAAGCTCATCACCAACTGAAATACTACTTATCAACTATTAGTAAATCTCCCCTGCCGTGGCCATGAATTTCAGGTGATAGCCAACCGAACACAGCGCGATATTGACTCCTAATATCAGGAGAGACAAATCCCTGACGGTCGACCACTGCCTGCATGTGGCTCAGGACTGTACCCAACTAAAACCTGTTTACACGACTCCTTTAAGCCTTGGTAGTACAGTGGGAACTCACACGAGACAAATGATGACTTCAGGTCGAGAGACTAACCTGTACTCATGCCACCTGAGAACTTCCATCTAACGATAAGTATAATATCATCTAGAAGTTCTCGGCAAGTCCTTCCAGTGTACTCACCTCCAGTGAGCACCTGTATACTATCTTAGGTGACATAGCACTAATGGCTTGTAAGACCGGCCACCGTCCATCGTCGGGATCTCGAAACGTATATACTAGTCTACTCCGGAATATCGATGCCCAGTCTCGATACTCCCATGACTAGGGACATTTAAGAATGTGCTTATAGGCTACCCAGCTCTCACGTATATGATCGCCATCATAATACTGGTAGGCAAGCATGAATCCTATGGGCATCATCATTATATATTAGTGACACGCAATAACAAGCAAAACGTGTACACATCAATGATAAAGACAAATCAGATAGTATACTATCATTTTGAGTAAGATTTTAGATATTATGGAGGTTCAGTGAGCACCATACCGAATCTCTCTACCATTTCCTTCCTTCCACTTTGGCCAATATGAGTTCACAAAGTACTAGCAGCTTTACAGGGGAATTTCCATTCATATCTCAATTCTGTTGGATATGTATACCCTAGAGGCCATTATTGTATAATACTAGTTTGTATAATACATTTTGGAAGCTTGGGATATATACACGGGTTTGCGACAGTCTTGCTCAATATAGTAGTATGCTACTTGGTTTGTTTCTATCTTAATATGTGTGTATGCTTCTTTTAACATATCGCTAATACATATTGATGGAGCCCTTAGGATCTTTGCTTGACTACCAGCGTTGTGATGGCGATCACACTAGTGGGGCTTGGGTAGTCTATAAGCACATCCTTATACAGGTCCCTAGTCGTAGGATTATCGAGACAGGGCATCGATACTTCAGAGTAGACTGGTGCATACGCTTCTCGTCCCAGCAGGGGAGATGGTCTGTCCCACAGCCATCAGTACGTCGTACTGGAGATAGTATGCAGGTGCTCGTTAGGTTACGAATACAATGGACAGGACTCGTCGGGAACTGTTGGTTGGTATTATACCTATCGTCAGTTAACAGTTCCCAGGTGACATGAGTACAGCTTAGTCCGTTGACTTGACACTGTCACTTCTCCTCTAGTGTGTCCGCACTGCTCTTAGATTACTACCCTACCACGGCTCTATTGAATCGTGCAAACAGGTAGTAGTTGGGTGCAGTCCCGAAGCACTTAGAGGCAGTGACGGTTAGACAGGATTTGTCTCTCCCGGTATTGGGAGTTGATATCGTGCTGTGTCTAGGAGAGCCATTACACATAGTCGTCCCTGGCCAGGGCAAGTGAGATTTACAGATAGTGTTTCCAGTAGTTTCTCAGGGTGTTCTGGGCTACACTCTGACACGACTTATACAGCTATTAGGGGTCTGGCGTTTGCCACCCCCTAGGCCCGACATGCGATACTCTTAGACGAACAGACCGGACAGTACGGAGATTGCCACATTCAGGCTCAGTAGGAGTTCGGATGGGTTCACCTCATCGGTCTTCTTATCGGCATCTACCTGGGGACCGTTACGTACAGCTAGTACCGTTTGTGGCCTATGGTTAAACCCACTGCCAGCGTAGTGTCGAGTCTTTAGAGTCCCACACAGAGGGTTTTCGCCTTTGGGCAAAACAGAGTGGAGGTCGCATGGTTTTGCAACGGGGTTCGTTCACATCCGCGCACTTATGCACTTTTGGTATCCGGGCATTTATTACTAGCGGGCTTTGGTTTAAGCCAGATTACTAGCGGGTTTTGGGATTGGTTTTGTCTCATTGTATTCGTGTTCCTCGGAACACGGATGCGGGTGTGTATGCACAGTTGACAGAGGCAGAGGAATCTCATTAGGGTTTTTGACAATTGACTTTTTCTAAACCCTAATGAGAATAAGAAATATGATTAATAATATTAATTAAGGATAATTGTGCCATGGTTAGGTTGACCATTTGACTTTGGTTGACCATTTGACTTTTGTTGACCATTTGACCATGATCATTTCTTTTGCAAGATACTTCTTGATTCTTGTAAATTGCATTAAATGTGAAATGATAATGGTCATTTCAACTAACCATCACAATTTTCTTTAGTTATTTTTATTATTGTTGTTATTCTCACATGAGAGCATGGTGGTATTATTCTTGCTCTTTCTCTCTCATGAAAAGCTCTCCCTCTTCCTCTCTCAAAGCTCTCTTCTTTCATGTGTTGAAAAATATGAGCTTTGTGAGATAAAACCATCAAGACAACACTCTACTCATTCTAGGGTTCTTAGTCTAGCAAGCAAAGCACTCTAGTTATCTCTTGGTTGAGGTAGGAGCTCAAGGTAGAGGCCTTCGGGTGGATCTTTCTTCGGCAAAAAGAAGACGAAGAGGAGGAGCCGTCTACACAACTCCAAGAAGCAAGCCAGAAGGAGGACCACAACAAGAGGAGAAGGAGTTCAAGATCTAGGTATAACCATCTTACCTTGTAGCTAAAACTTTTAGTTGCTTTGTTAGTTTTTGTTTAGCAAAGATCCTTCATGGTTGGTCCATGTTTTCTTATGAGAAAATTTTGATTTTTATTTATTCCGCCTCCCCGAAAGCACCGGGGTGGGTAACGTGGACCTAACAGTGGTATCAGAGCCTAGCTAAACATCAACTAACATGTTAGCAATGTAAGTGCACGGCGGCGCCCCGGCCGTTGATCCGACGCCGGAAACGCGGAAACGAAAAACTTTGCAAACTAGCAAACCGGCACCACCGCGTACTTTTATCACGGATCGGGCCATTAACCTAGCTACTAGCAAACTAAAATATGGGTGAAGAGATATACCAAGCGATCCATGTCCTTCGGTCTTCGTCTCCACTCCAATCTCCCGCGGAATCTCCGTCCATCACCTCCTCGTCGAAACGGCCACCACGTAGCCGAGTTCTTTTATGGGCTCCCACCTCTGGACCGAGGCAACTCAAGCACGAAGTTGGCTAGCCGACGCATCCAAGATTTGCTGTAGATGTAGTGTACTAGGCTATGTCTCTTTGGGGTTTATGTAGTTGCCATTGAAGAATGGAGGTGAAGAAAAGAGATGAGCTATGAAATGGAACTCTCATTTTAGGATGAATGGAATAATGAGATGAAGATTTTTGCCACCACCAAAAATGATCCCTCTCACCCTAATGTGGCCGGCCCCTCATGCTCAAGAATGGTGGAGGGAATCCAATAATGCTACAAGAAAATAAGGTGTGATTAAAAGAAAAAGGAAAATGGTCACACCCATTACTAATCCAAGCCCAAATCAAATCCCATCATAATAAATGCAATGAAACAGACTAGAAAAGAATCTCATCATGATGAAGCCACAATCACAATAAACCCCCTCCACAATAAGTTATTTACAAACTTGCAAATAACCCCTTCCATCGGAATGTCCGGCCGCGAAGGAACAAAAGAAAACCAGCCGGAACGGAATGCAAACTGGCAACTTCAGAAAACTGATCCCGTAATAAATTACAGGAAAACCCCGCGACTGCATATACATGCCCGCATTTGTATTCCCACTGAATACAAATGCAAAGAGACAAAACTACACAGTCTAATACTAGGATCCGGCTTAAACCAAAGCCGGTTAGTAAAAACCATCTGATCACGATCCATGCAATACCGCACGTATCTGATCGAACCCTGCCATATCTCCATACGGCCTCTACAGCGTTTCGCCCGAAACTTGAGTAACTGTGTGTGGTGGACTCTAAAGACTCGTCAATTCTATGGCTGTGGATTTAACCACTAGCACATCAGAGGTATTAGCCATATGTGACGGGCCACCAGCTATTGACCAAAAGGGACGTCGATGAGCGAACTCATCCTGACACCCTATTGAGCCTGTCTGTGACAATATCCGTACATTCCGGTCCGTTCTTCTATGAGCATCGCATGAAGGGCCTAGGGGGTTGGTGAAAGTCAGACCCGCAATAGCGGTACAAGTCTTGTCGGAGTGTAGCCCAGAACACCCTGAGATACTACTGGAATACCTACCAGTAAATCTCCTGCCTTGGCCAAGGACTTTTCATATACTGGCTCTCCTAGACACAGCGCGACCTCACCCCCAATACCGGGAAAGACGAACCTCTGCAGATCCGCTCACTGTCTCCATGTGGCTCGGGACTGTACCCAATTAAAACCTGTTTGCACGTCTCCTTTGAGCGTGGTAGGGTAGTAATCAAAGCACAGTGGGAACTCACACGAGACAAATGACGATCTCAGGTCGATGAACTAACCTGTACACATGTCACCAGGGAACTGCTATCTGACGTCAGGTATAATACCAACTAGCATGTTCCCGGCGAGTCATGTCCGGTGTACTCATAACCCAATGAGCACATGTATACATCTTAGGTGAACCAACTGACACTAGTGGCTTGTGAGTCCGGCCACCGCCCCTCGTCGGGATCTCGACTGTATACACTAGTCGACTCTGGAGTATCGATGCCCTATATCGAAACTCCCACGACTAGGGACCTTTTAAGGATGTGCTTATAGACCCCAGCTCCCACGTATATGATCGTCCTCATACTGCTGGTAATCAAGCAAGAATCCTAGGGGCTCTATCAACGTGTAATAGCGACTCGTAAGGTCACCTAAAGCAGTACACGATGATAAAGATAAACCAGATAGCATACTATCATCTTGAGTAAGACTGTCCTACTGGGACAGGTCCTCCCTCAATCATTGCAATCACGTGCCTGTGATCCAATAATTGACTCTGAGGGCACTATCTCCAACAATCTCCCACTTGCACTCAAGGCTAATTATTGCGATGTCGCATACTCACAGCCCGTGTGATACCGAACACCCAACTCCTCTATTAGACAGTCTCACAAAGCTCGTTTGCGAAACTATTGCGTTCGAGGAATAGCCTCAGTGAGTGGATCCGCTCTGGTGTTTCTTTCTATGTCTCTCTCTATCTCAAGTTCGCGGAGAAAGCCATCTCTCGAAATGAGCAATACCTGTCTTAGAATGTGTCTGGATATCTGATGGGACCTAGCTCATAAGTGAACTCCAAATCCAAACTTTTTAGACTGTATCGTCAACTGAACTTAATCAGTATCCTGCGCCATACCTTCCCTCAGTATCCACCTGGACCACCTGTCCAAAATACTGCCCCTCGTCAGAGGGAAAACTATAACTCTGACAGCCACTCTGCCATCCGGGTCACCTTGGAAGCCTGGAATGATAACTGTCTCCCGAAGGAGAATACTATTATCATATCCCTAGAACATCAACTTATGTTCTAAAACTGCTTCCGACTGTTTCTCCAGGATTGGATCAATATCAACTTATTGCATCTACTGCAAAAACAACATCTGGTGTGGTACTTGACATCTCATGATCAACTCAATTGCCTAAGCAAGTGATCTGCCAATCATGCGTATCCCTCTCCTCTTTAGTCTGTAAGACACCTTTAGAGAGGGTGACTCCATTGCCTGCAGGTACACCACCGTGCCAGGAGTCGTCCATTCTAAATACTCTTAGAATGCTGTCTAAGTACCCAGATTGGGAAACCACCCAAATCTAGATCTAAAACCATAGATCTAGTAACCAGAATGTCTGATATAATATCCAAGTCCTATGTGGAGAAAACACTGTGTGACAACCATAGTATAACCGATCGTAGTATAGGAATATTACATCCTACTCTGTGTATGTCATCAAATACCAGGACATCACACCCTACTACCTTCTTAACAGATCCATCACCTATTCTGATGAAGTCAAACCTATGACTGTCACATCAGAAATAAATGATCTATCTCCGCTATATCTGCTTTAGTCTATAAATAGACATAAGC
The DNA here is from genome assembly GCA_030015575.1 of Agapanthus africanus. Lineage (NCBI taxonomy): Eukaryota > Viridiplantae > Streptophyta > Magnoliopsida > Asparagales > Amaryllidaceae > Agapanthus > Agapanthus africanus. The sequence continues at coordinate 111,754,178 of CM057340.1, read as the reverse complement.
CACCTGTCCACCATGCTTCCGCTGCTCCCACTGACTATGACAACCCTCTGGCAGAGTCATATAGACGTACACTTCTAAAGCCAGTTTAGAACGACGCTATACTCATCCTCCTGCTGGGTCTCACAGTCTGGAACAATAGCAATGGAAAGTCTGGGTAAACAAGAACCTCCCTGCCACCGTCCTTGAGCATACTGAAGTACCTCTCGGGTGCCTGAGGTTACCCACTTTATCTGCGGAATGGCCAATGGAATGTCAAACCAGATTGAATCTTTAGGTTCTTATCAAATCTTTAGTAATCGTTTGCGGTTCTGGAATCACTTCCAGTTCTACCATAATCCCACTACTGTTTTCTGAAAAAATCCATTTTTTATTAAAACTGTGGCGAGTCAAGAACAATATCACTATTGATCTTCCAGATGGTAGAAAATCAACCCTCGTCATAACCCGGGTCAACCCACAAACAGCCATTACAGAAACGTGCCTTGAGTTGTCCAGTGTCTTGTTTTAAGTATAAGCCGGACAACTCCCCGTACCTTAACAATGTCAAGATGTGAACTGTTCTATATCCAATATAGAAACAGAGGCACTGATTTAATTGGAACCAGATTCAAATCATGCAGCTGTCTCCAGTGCATGTCACCTAAATGGAAGGAGGCCGATCAGCGTTACTCAACTTAGGAGAACTTCCAATTATGAGTAATCTGAAAGAGAAGCATGTTCTCTTAACCATTACTATCAACTGAATACCATAAACAAGTATCTACATCTTCGATCACCTTGAAGAATCCCGATACTTGCAACACCTGGTTCTCTACTCTATTCATATACCCATAACTTCTCAAAACTTGGACCTGTGTTTCTACGAAACACTTGTCTAAGAACCAGAGAAGTCATGAGTAAATAGAATATAGTACGAGGACCAACCCCTCTGTCCTAATGGACACTGGACAATATACAATACTCTGTATAAGTCCCTTGAGTCTAATAACTCATTCCCTGTGTGTCGTAGGTTGAAAACTGTACTTATGGTCAAGAAGAATTACACCGTCGTTTAATGCTCCTTACCTTACCATCCACTGATATAGGTAAATGTCATAGACATAATTTCAAAAAGGTACATCTCACTCTATAAAAATAGACAAACAGATATATCAATTTGAAATTGGTGCATAACAACGGATATTCAAAACCAAATATTTGCAATCCGGCAAACAACCCAGGTGACTTTCTCAAATATCACCAATTACAACGAATCCCGATATAATAAGGATGATCACCTAATTCCCAATAACTTACTCCCACTCATCATCTGTATAACCATACAGATGTGAGAATCAAACCTGGTAAATACATACCCTGGAGCAAGTGTCTAATTGGGAAATCAGTTTTCTTTTAACAGTACACAGTGAAACTGAAACATCGAAATGTTTTGATGGGGTATCCTGGTATTCCTAGCAATGCCTCTTCCATTATCCTGATTCACAACTATAACCGTATAATTCTTTGCCACTTCTCCAAATCCCTTTATATGTCTTTAGTCATTACCTTCTGTACACCCCTTTAGGCCAAATGGTTTTCTTCCTTCCCTACCGTTCGGCACCAGCCTATGGTTTGGAAGAAGACTATCCAATAAGCATAATGGGTGTACTGTCCTAATCCTAGGAGCACTCGCAATGCGAGAGAAGGTGAAGATAAAAGACAACCGAATAAACCTTATTCCTATTTCTCCTGAACCAGGATCCATCCCCGAACTGGAACAAGTTCCTTTCGAGTTCGTATATAACCATACGATGGATTATCCAATAAACTTGGGATCTTCGTAGTGATACGGAGTGTCCTGGAGAAATACAAAAGTGATTTAGGATTGGCGAAGAAATACTTGGTTTGGTCGTGAATAGCAGTCGCAATTTACTTTGCCCTCTTACTAATCCCTTTCTTTGTCTTTACTTAATACCTTCTGTACACCGTTTAGGCTAATTGGTTTTCATCATTTCCTACCGTTCGGCACCAGCCTAAGGTTTGGAAGAAGACTATCCAATTTGCGTAATAGGTGTACTATCTCCTAAACCAAGGAGTACTCGCAATCTGAGAGAGAAGGTAAAAGGAAAAGACAACTGAATAGTCCTATTCATTTTCTCCAGAACCGGAAACCATCCTCGAATTCCTACGAGTTCGTATATAACCATACGATGGTTTTGTCCAATGGAAGTGGACGTTCGTAGTAATACGGGGTGTCCTTGAGAAAAGGGTAAAAGTAGGAGTGGCAATGAGGTTTGCAACTCTGACAATCCAAAAGCCAATGTTTAAGAAGGTTCGGTCAACTTGGTCACGAGTCACAGTCTAGGGTCGGGTCAATGGTCGCTGCCAAAGAGAGAGAGAAAAGAAACACTCAGCATGCACTCTAACCTAGATCAGAATGGTTATCACTTTATCTAATCTGGAAACCTCCCACTGTAACGTCAAATTCTTCCCCAAACCTGAAAGAAGAATTAGTCGGGATGACCCGAGGAGTAAACCAGCTCATCAGTGGGAATCGGGATCCAACTATCATCGCATGATAACGTGACGGAATCCGCTCACATTATCACACTCCAGAAGGTATACGCATATCTGGCAAGTTTCAGTTTCTTTTGAAACTCCCGATGTGGATTTTTGCCCCATGCTCTTATGACCTTGACGAAGGCCAACAAATCATAAGTCACATGTCAAGTTCTACCCGTCATTGTCCAGGTTAATTTGAACCCACTCGTACAAGCCCTTGACGAAGGCCAACAAGGCTATACGACTGTCCCAAACCAACGCATTTATCTATGCAGCAGAAAGGTAACAAGCAGCTACCATACACTATGCCTTGACGAAGTCCAACAAACATAGCATGAATACTATGTGCTACCCGTCTGAAACGACGGAGGGCTACGAATGGTTTCTGGCGAAAACCTTTAACGTAATGAACTTGATATCGTTGAAGGAACCGGATAGCTTTTAAAAATATAGTGGCTAAAACCTTTGCTAAAGAGGTCACTCCCGGTGAAGGGATCTCGGCTCTTTCCCCGTAGAATGAGGTGCAGGATATTCCAACTGAATACCACGATGCAAAGAAAAAGTAATCGGCTATAGTGAAGTTATTTCCCTGATGCAAACTTCTGTCCAAGGGGTCACTCCCGGTGAAGGGATCTCGGCCCTTGCCTCGTCGACTGAGGAGCAGGATATTCCAACTGAATACCACTGTGCAAAACAAAAGTGAACGTCCTTGCAATAACAGCTTTTTGAAAAGTGTTCCAACAACATCAGAAAAGGTTTGTTTATCTTGCATTGATCCGAATCAACGCAGTCCCATCAATTAATCACACCAAAAAGAACGAAAATAATGATGTATGTATATGCTATCCGCATTCGTCACTGGGTCCTGTCATCACCCGTTAGGTTACTTAACTAACGACAGAGCGGGGACTGGACTAGCGTGGATGCAAAACATATACAACATCTACTAGTATATATATAATATATAATTTTCGCTCAAGGCGTGATAAAATGCAACATCACAGAAATGTACAGCATCACAGAATATTACAGATATCTGGGATCCCCGGGTTTCACAGAGCCGCTATTGAAACCCGACGTTCCCCTGGTCGGTGGATAGCCTGTGCAATGAAATCCTAGACCCCTACGGGCGCGGCAAGTTACCCACCAAAACCTGAAGCGAGGCAGCCCCAACGTGAATGGACCACCCAGCACTTCACGGAATCCGGTAACTTGGGCACCCCTCCTTGGGTCAACCTGTACCCCCTATGAGTGCGGCGAATAGCCCGCCAATTCTAGAGTAAAGCCCCCTCCGTCTCAATGCCATGAGATGCGGGCCCGTTGCCCTCTAGAACCCGGCTATCCGTGCACCCCTCTGCAGGGTAATCCTAGTACAGAAAGTAAAATATACATACAACGGGTACATCGACCTCGACCCGGTCGTGCCCCAAAAGAATAATACAAATAGGCAGTGACGGCAGTCCACATATCAGACGCCCGCCCCGCAATATCAAATATACATATAAAACAAAACTGTACTAACATTGCATCCAGGCTATCCCCCACGACCAATCCGCAACATCACAGCACAACACATAACATCAACGTGAATGTCACGTTCGCAAATCCGTCTAAAAGGGCTATAGCAGATAGACAGGATTTACCGATCAAATGACATTCACGGTCGCAGATATAATGTAAATACTGTGAACTAACATGTTTAAAATATCCGATCGAACAAATTTATCTAAGTGGGCCCCAAACACTACTGTAGCACTCACAGAAAATCTGGACCCAAAAACAATATCCAAAAACCCCCATTTTCAACTCAGAAGCCTACTGTAAAATTTTGGTACAATGAACAGTAAAAAGAGCGGCGGAACCACGGCCCAAGCATGGGTTTGGCCGCGGTTCCGCGTGTTGGAGATAGTGCCCTCAGAGTCAATTATTGGATCACAGGTACGTGATTGCAATGATTGAGGGAGGACCTGTCCCAATAGGACAGTCTTACTCGAGATGATAGTATGCTATCTGGTTTATCTTTATCATCGTGTACTGCTTAGGTGACCTGACAGGTCGCTATTACACGTTGATAGAGCCCCTAGGATTCTTGCTTGACCACCAGCAGTATGAGGGCGATCATATACGTGGGAGGCGGCAGTCTATAAGCATATCCTTAAATGGTCCCTAGTCGTGAGAGTTTCGAGACAGGGCATCGATACTCCAGAGTAGACTAGTGTATACAGTCGAGACCCCGACGAGAGGCGGTGGCCGGTCTCACAAGCCATTGGTGTCAGTTGGATCACCTAAGATGTATACAGGTGCTCATTGGGATATGAGTACACCGAACAGGACTCGCCGGGAACATGCTAGTTGGTCCTATACCAGACGTCAGATAGCAGTTCCCATGTGACATGTGTACAGGTTAGTTCATCGACCTGAGGATCGTCATTTTTCTCGTGTGAGTTCCCACTGTACTTTGATTACTACCCTACCACGCTCAAAGGAGACGTGCAAACAGGTTATAGTTGGGTACAGTCCCGAGCCACATGGAGGCAGTGAGCGTATCTTCAGGGGTTCGTCTCTCCCGGTATTGGGGGTGAGGTCGTGCTGTGTCTAGGAGAGCCATTACACGAAGTCCTTGGCCAAGGCAGGAGATTTACTGGTAGGTATTCCAGTAGTATCTCAGGGTGTTCTGGGCTACACTCCGACACGACTCATACCGCTTTTGGGAGTCTGACTTTTACCAACCCCCTAGGCCCGCCATGCGATGCTCATAGACGAACGGACCGGACTGTACGGATATTGTCACTGACAGGCTCTGTAGGGTGTCAGGATGAGTTCACTCATCGACGTCCCTTTTGGTCAATATCTGGTGGCCCGTTACGTATTGGCTTATACCTCTGACGTGCTAGTGGTTAAATCCACAACCAAGGTGTTGACGAGTCTTTAGAGTCCTCCACATTCAGTTGCTCAGCTTTCGGGTGAAAAGCTGTAGAGGCCGTATGGAGATATGGCAAGGTCCGATCAGATACGTGCGGTATTGCACGGATCAGGATCGGACAGTTAGCACTAGAGGCCGTATGGATATATGGCAGAGTTCGATCAGATATGTGCGGTATTGCACGGATCAGGATCGGACGGGTATTACTAGCCGGCTTTGGTTTAAGCCGGATCCTAGTATAGTACAGTGTAGACTTTGTCTCATTGCATTTGTATTTCGGTCGAAATACAAATGCGGGTGTGTATGCACAGTATCGGGGTTTTTCTGTAATTTATTACGGGACCAGTTTTCTGGAGTTGCCAGTTTGCTTTCCGTTTCGGCCATTTTCATTTGTATCTTTCAATGGCCGAAGATTGGTGGAGGAGGGCTTATTTGCAATTGTGCAAATAAGCATTTGTGGAGGGTGGTGATTGCATATTGTTGTATCATGATAGCTCTTCTTCCACCCTTGACTTCTTGACTTCATGATTCTTCATGATGGCTTGACTTTTTGAAGTCATCGTGCTTGATGATGATGGCTTGACCTTTTGGAATGATTGGTTGGTTGAGTGTTGGTTATTCCTTGTGATCATTTCTTGATATCATGCCTTTTCTCTCTCTTGGATTATGAGAGACCCTCTTTGCTTTTGTTACACTCACTCCCTCATTCTCTCCTCTCTCATTCCATGACTATGGCCGGCCAAGCTCAAGGGAGGGGCTGCCCAATTGATTTTGGGGTGGGATTTTTGTTCTTCGAGCTTTGTAAAATCCCACATGTTCCATCTCCACAACCTGATATCATTTCCTCCACCAATAAGGCAATTCCATAAACCCCCAAATGAGACTTGAGCACTACACATTCTACAGCAAATCTTGGGCACGTCGACTAACCAGCTTCGTGCCCGAGTTGCCTCGGTATTGAGGTGGGAGCCCGTAAAAGATGCAGACGATGTGGTGCCTTTCCGACAAGGAGGCGACGACCGGAGTTTCCGCAGGAGATCGGGACGACGACGAGAAGACCGGAGGACTTGGATCAGTCGGTATATCTCTCCTCCCCATCTTGTAGTTAGCTAGGACTAGTTAATGGTTCGATCCGGGTTTTAGTGCGCGGTGGTGCCGGTTTGCTAGTTTGCAAAATTAAAGTTTTTCGCTTCCGCATTTTTGGCGTCGAATTAACGGCCGGGGCGCCGCCGTGCACTTACAGTGGTATCAGAGCCTCGCCATTAACATAGTCTAGTTTTGTTTAATGTGTTTACATTTCCGATTGACCAAAATTCCAAAAACCCGCGTTTTCACATACATCAGTTTTCTGTTGAATTTTTTCTTGCTTGAAAATTTTTTCAGGTTGTAGAAAAGTGATGTACTGGAAATTGTTAGAAAACTGTAGAAATTCGATACAGTGACTCTATAGTGGGAGCGCTGAACCGCGGCCAAACACCCCTTTGGGCCGCGGTTCCGCCGCACTATGTTGAGATCACTGCATGAAATTTCTGCAGTTGCTCTCTGGGTTGATTTTAGGGTTTCTGGAATATTAATTTTGGGCCCGGAATTTCTTGATGTGCTACAGTAGTACTTGGGGCCCACTTGTTAAAATTTTGATCGATCGGATATTTTAAACACATTATTTCACAGTATTTACATTATATCTGCGACCGTGAATGTCACTTGATCGGTAAATCCTGTCTAACTGCTATAGCCCGGTTAGACGGATTTGCGAACGTGACTTTCACGTTGATGTTCTGTGTTTTGCTGTAATGTTGCGGATCGGTCGTGGGGGATAGCCTGGATGCAATGCTAGTACAGTTTTGGTTGTATTATGTACATTTGATATTGCGGGGCGAGCGTCCGACATGTGGACTGCCGTCACTGCCTGTTTGTATTATTTTTTTTGGGCACGACCAGGTTGCGGTCGATGTACCCGTTGTATGTATATTTTACTTTCTGTACTAGGATTGCCCCGCGGAGGGGTGCACGGATAGCCGGGTTCTAGAGGGCAACGGGCCCGCATCTCATGGCATTGAGACAGAAGGGGCTTCACTCTAGAATTGGCGGGCTATTCGCCGCACTCGTAGGGGGTATAGGTTGACCCAGGAGGGGTGCCCAAGTTACCGGATTCCATGAAGTGCTGGGTGGTCCATTCACGTTGCTGAAGGGGGCTGCCTCGCTTCAGGTTTTGGCGGGTGACTTGCCGCGCCCGTAGGGGTCTAGGATTTCATTGCACAGGCTATCCACACGACCAGGGGAACGTCGGGTTTCACTAGTGGCTCTGTGAAACCCGGGGATCCCAGATATCTGTATTGTTCTGTGATGTTGTATATTTCTGTGATGTTGCATTTTTATCACGCCTTGAGCGAAATTTAATATATTGGTATATATATTAGTAGATGTTGTATATGTTTTGCATCCGCGCTAGTCCAGTCCCCGCTCTGTCGTTAGTTAGCCAACCTAACGGGTAATGACGGGACCCAGTAGCGAATGCGGATGGCATATACATACGTCATATTATTTTCGTTCTTTGTGGTGTGATCAATTGATGGGACTGCATTGATTCGGATCAATGCAAGTTAAAAACAAACCTAATCTGATGTTGTTGGAACACTTTTCAAAAAGCTGTTATTGCAAGGACGTTCACTTTTGTTTTGCACCGTGGTATTCAGTTGGAATATCCTGCTCCTCAGTCGACGAGGCAAGGGCCGAGATCCCTTCACCGGGAGTGACCCCTTGGACAAAAAGTTTGCGTCAGGGCAATAACTTCACTATAGCCGATTACTTTTGCTTTGCACCGTGGTATTCAGTTGGAATATCCTGCACCTCATTCTATGGGGAAAGAGCCGAGATCCCTTCACCGGGAGTGACCTCTTTAGCAATGGTTTTCGTCACTATATTTTCAAAAAGCTATCCGTTCCTTCAACGATATCAAGCTCATTACGTTAAAGGTTTTCGCCAGAAACCATTCTTAGCCCTCCGTCATTTCAGTTAAATATTCGGTAGTATTCAAGCTATGTATTTAGACCTCACGCCAAGGCATAGTGTTTGGTAGCTGCCGGGTATTTATCTGTTGCATAGATAGATGCGTTGGTTTGGGACAGTCGTACTACTATTTTGGCCTACGTCAAGGGTATGTACGGGTGGATTCAAATTAACCTGGACAATGATGGGTAGAACTTGACATGTGACTTATGATATTTTGACCTCACGCCAAGGTCATAAGAGCATGGGGCAAAAATCACATCGGGAATTTCAAAAGAACTGAAACTTGCCAGATATGCGCATACCATCTGGAGTGTGATAGCGTGAGCGGATTCCGTCACGTTATCATGCGGTGATAGTTGGATCCCGATTCCCGGTGATGAGTTGGTTTACTCCTCGGGTGATCCCGACTAATTCTTCTTTCAGGTTTGGAGAAGAATTTGACGTTACAGTGGGAGGTTTCCAGATTAGATAAATTGGTAACCATTCTGATCTAGGTTAGAGTGCACGCTGAGTGTTTCTTTTCTCTCTCTCTGGTAGCGACCATTGACCCGACCCTAAGACTATGACTCAGTAACCAAGTTGACCGAACCTTCTTAAACACTGGCTTTTGGATTGTCAGAGTTGCAAACCTCATTGCCACTCCTACTTTTACCCTTTTCTCCAGGACACCCCGTATTACTACAAACGTCGACTTCTATTGGACAAAACCATCGTATGGTTAGATACGAACTCGAAAGAATTTATTCGAGGATGGTTTCAGGTTCTGGAGGAAACGGATAGGACTATTCAGTTGTCTTTTCTTTTTACCTTCTCTCAGGTTGCGAGTACTCCTTGGTTTAGGGGTAGTACACCTATTACGCAAATTGGATAGTCTTCTTCCAAACCTTAGGCTGGTGCCGAACGGTGGGGAATGAAGAAAACCAATTAGCATAACGATGGTGTACAGAAGGTATTAAGTTAAGACAAAATAAGGGATTAGTAAGAGAGCAAAGTAAATTGCGACTGCTATTCACGACCAAACCAAGTATTTCATTACCACTCCCACTTCACCTTTGTATTTCTCCTGGACACTCCGTATCACTACGAAGATCCACAGTTTATTGGATACTCCATCGTATGGTTTTATACGAACTCTAAAGGAACTTGTTCTAATTCGGGGATGGATTCTGGTTCAGGAGAAATAGGAATAAGGTTTATTCGGTTGTCTTTTATCTTCACCTTCTCTCGCATTGTGAGTGTTCCTAGGATTAGGAAAGTACACCCATTATGCTTATTGGATAGTCTTCTTCCAAACCATAGGCTGGTGCTGAACGGTAGGGAAGGAAGAAAACCATTTGGCCTAAAGGGGTGTGCAGAAGGTAATGACTAAAGACATATAAAGGGATTTGAAGAGGTGGCAAAGAATTATACGGTTACAGTCGTGAATCTGGAAGAGGCATTACTAGGAATACCGGGATACCCCATTGAAACATTTCAATGTTTCAGTTTCACTGTGTACTGTTAAAAGAAAACTGATTTCCCAATTAGTCCTTACTCCAGGGTATGTATTTACCAGGTATGATTCTCACATCTGTATGGTTTTACAGATGATGAGTGGGAGTAAGTTATTGGGAATTGGGTGATCATCCTCATTATATCGGGATTCGTTGTAATCGGTGATATTTGAAGAAGTCACCTGGGTTGTTTGCCAGACGGCAAATATTTGGTTTTGAATATCCGCTGTTGTGCACCAATTTCAAATTGATATATCTGTACGTCTATTTTCATAGAGTGAGATATACTTTTTGAAATTATGTCTATGACATTTACCTATATCAGTGGATGGTTAGGTAAGGAGCATTAAACTGCGGTGTAATTCTTCTTAACCATAAGTACAGTTTTCAACCTACGACATACAGTGAATGAGTTATCAGACTCAAAGGACTTATACAGAGTATTGTATGTTGTCCAGGGTCCATCAGGACAGAGGGGTTGGTCCTCGTACTATATTCGGTTTACTTATGACTTCTCTAGTTTTTAGACAGGTGTTTCGTGGAAACACAGGGTCCGAATTTTGAGAAGTTATAGGTATTTGAATAAAGTAGAGAACCAGGTATTGCAAGTATCAGGATTCTTCAAAGTGATCGAAGATGTAGATACTTGTGTATGGTGTTCAGATGATAGTAATGATTAAGAGAACTTGCTTCTCTTTCAGGTTACTCATAATTGGAAGCATTCCTAAGTTGGGTAACGCTGATCGTGCTTCTTCCATTTAGTTGATATGCACTGGGGACAGCTGCATGATTTGAATCTGGTTCAATTAAATCTGTGCCTCTGGTTCTATATTGGATATAGAACAGTTCATATCTTAACGTTGTTAAGGTACGGGGAGTTGTCTGGCTTATGATTAAAACCAGACTCTGGATAACTCAAGGCACGTTTCTGTAATGGCTGTTTGTGGGTTGACCCAGGCTATGACGAGGGTTGACTTTCTACCATAAAAAAGATCAATAGTGATATTGTTCTTGACTCGCCACAGTTTTAAATTAAAAATGGATTTTTTCAGAAAAACAGTAGTGGGAGTATGGTAGAACTGGAAGTGATTCCAGAACCACAAACGATTATTGAAGATTTGATAAGGAACCTAAAGATTCAATCTAGATTGACATTCCATTGGCCACTCCGCAGATAAGGTGGGTAACTTCAGGCACCCGAGAGGTACTCCGGTAGCCTCAAGGACGGTGACAGGGAAGTTCTTGTATACCCACACTTGCCATTGCTGTTGTTCCAGGTTGCGAGACCCGGCGGGAGGATGAGTACAGCGTCGTTCTAAACTAGCTTTAGAAGTGTACGTCTATATGACTCTGCCAGAGGGTTGTCGTAGTCAGTGGGAGCAGCGGAAGCATTGGTGGACAGGTAGCTTATGTCTATTTATAGACTAAAGCTGATATAGCGGAGATAGATCATCAATTTCTGATGTGACAGTCATAGGTTTGACTTCATCAGAATAGGGGATGGATTTGTTGAGAAGGTAGTAGGGTGTGATGTCATGGTATTTGGATGACATACACAGAGTTGGATGTGATATTCCTATACTACAATCGGTTACACTTTGGTCGTCACACAGTGGTTTCTCCACATGGGACTTGGACATTATATCAGACATACTGGTTACTAGATCTATGGTTTTAGATCTAGATTTGGGTGGATTCCCAATCTGGGTACTTAGACAGCATTCTATGAGTATTTAGAATGAACGACTCCTGGCACGGTAGTGTACTTGCAGGTAATGGAGTCACCCTCTCTAAAGGTGTCTTACAGACTAAAAGGGAGAGGGATGTGCATGATTGACAGATCACTTGCTTAGGCAATTGAGTCAATCATGAGATGTCAAGTACCACACCAGATGTTGTTCTTGCACTAGATGCAATAAGTTGACATTAATCCAATCCTGGAGAAACAGTCGGAAGCAGTTTTAGAACATAAGTGGATGTTCTAGGGATATGATAACGACTGCCTCATGCAGGAGACAGTTATCATTCCAGGCTTCCAAGGTGACTTGGACGACAAGGAGGTTGTCAGAGTTATAGTATTTCCTTCTGACGAGGGGCAGTATTTTGGACAGGTGGTCCAAGGCAATACTGAGGGAGGCATGGCGCAGTATACTGATTAAGTTCAGTTGACGATAAAGTCTAAGAAGTTTGGATATGGAGTTCATTTATGAGCTAGGTCCCATCAGACATCCAGACACATTCTTGGACAGGTATTACTCATTTCGGGAGATGGGTTTCTCCGCGAACTTGAGATATAGAGAGACATAGAAAGAAACATCAAAGCGGATCCACTCACTGAGGCTATTCCTCGAACGCAATAGTTTTGCAAACGAGCTTTGTGAGACTGGCAAGTAGAGGAGTTGGGTGTTCGGTATCACACAGGCTGTGAGTATGCGACATCGCAATAATTAGCCTTGAGTGCAAGTGGGAGATTGTTGGAGTTAGTGCCCTCAGAGTCAATTATTGGATCACAGGTACGTGATTGCAATGATTGAGGGAGGACCTGTCCCAGTAGGACAGTTTTACTCGAGATGATAGTATGCTATCTGGTTTATCTTTATCATCGTGTACTGCTTAGGTGACCTGACAGGTCGCTATTACACATTGATAGAGCCCCTAGGATTCTTGCTTGACCACCAGCAATATGAGGGCGATCATATACGTGGGAGCTGGCAGTCTATAAGCATATCCTTAAATGGTCCCTAGTCGTGAGAGTTTCGAGACAGGGCATCGATACTCCAGAGTAGACTAGTGTATACAGTCGAGACCCCGACGAGGGGCGGTGGCCGGTCTCACAAGCCATTGGTGTCAGTTGAATCACCTAAGATGTATACAGGTGCTCATTAGGATATGAGTACACCGGACAGGACTCGCCGGGAACATGCTAGTTGGTCCTATACCAGACGTCAGATAGCAGTTCCCAGGTGACATGTGTACAGGTTAGTTCATCGACCTGAGGATCGTCATTTGTCTCATGTGAGTTCCCACTGTACTTTGATTACTACCCTACCACGCTCAAAGGAGACGTGCAAACAGGTTTTAGTTGGGTACAGTCCCGAGCCACATGGAGGCAGTGAGCGTATCTTCAGGGGTTCGTCTCTCCCGGTATTGGGGGTGAGGTCGTGCTGTGTCTAGGAGAGCCATTACACGAAGTCCTTGGCCAAGGCAGGAGATTTACTGGTAGGTATTCCAGTAGTATCTCAGGGTGTTCTGGGCTACACTCCGACACGACTTGTACCGCTTTTGGGGGTCTGACTTTTACCAACCCCCTAGGCCCGCCATGCGATGCTCATAGACGAACGGACCGGACTGTACGGATATTGTCACTGACAGGCTCTGTAGGGTGTCAGGATGAGTTCGCTCATCGACGTCCCTTTTGGTCAATATCTGGTAGCCCGTTACGTATTGGCTTATACCTCTGACGTGCTAGTGGTTAAATCCACAACCAAGGTGTTGACGAGTCTTTAGAGTCCCCCACATTCAGTTACTCAGCTTTCGGGCGAAAAGCTGTAGAGGCCGTATGGAGATATGGCAAGGTCCGATCAGATACGTGCGGTATTGCACGGATCAGGATCGGACAGTTAGTACTAGAGGCCGTATGGATATATGGCAGAGTTTGATCAGATATGTGCGGTATTGCACGGATCAGGATCGGACGGATATTACTAGCCAGCTTTGGTTTAAGCCGGATCCTAGTATAGTACAGTGTAGACTTTGTCTCATTGCATTTGTATTTCGGTCGGAATACAAATGCGGGTGTGTATGCACAGTATCGGGGTTTTCCTTTAATTTATTACGGGACCAGTTTTCTGGAGTTGCCAGTTTGCTTTCCGTTTCGGCCATTTTCATTTGTATCTTTCAATGGCCGAAGATTGGTGGAGGAGGGCTTATTTGCAATTGTGCAAATAAGCATTTGTGGAGGGTGGTGATTGCATATTGTTGTATCATGATAGCTCTTCTTCCACCCTTGACTTCTTGACTTCATGATTCTTCATGATGGCTTGACTTTTTGAAGTCATGATGCTTGATGATGATGGCTTGACCTTTTGGAATGATTGGTTGGTTGAGTGTTGGTTATTCCTTATGATCATTTCTTGATATCATGCCTTTTCTCTCTCTTGGATTATGAGAGACCCTCTTTGCTTTTGTTACACTCACTCCCTCATTCTCTCCTCTCTCATTCCATGACCATGGCCGGCCAAGCTCAAGGGAGGGGCTGCCCAATTGATTTTGGGGTGGGATTTTTGTTCTTCGAGCTTTGTAAAATCCCATATGTTCCATCTCCACAACCTGATATCATTTCCTCCACCAATAAGGCAATTCCATAAACCCCCAAATGAGACTTGAGCACTACACATTCTACAGCAAATCTTGGGCACGTCGACTAGCCAGCTTCGTGCCCGAGTTGCCTCGGTATTGAGGTGGGAGCCCGTAAAAGATGCAGACGATGTGGTGCCCTTCCGGCAAGGAGGCGACGACCGGAGTTTCCGCAGGAGATCGGGACGACGACGAGAAGACCGGAGGACTTGGATCAGTCGGTATATCTCTCCTCCCCATCTTGTAGTTAGCTAGGACTAGTTAATGGTTCGATCCGGGTTTTAGTGCGCGGTGGTGCCGGTTTGCTAGTTTGCAAAATTAAAGTTTTTCGCTTCCGCATTTTTGACGTCGGATTGACGGCCGGGGCGCCGCCGTGCACTTATACCACGGTGGTATAGTGAGTTCAGGCGACCAAATTTTTACAGAGTGCTTAGAATTGTCTGCATGTGTCTCTGAAACAACCTGAAAAATTTTTGGAGCTAAAAAAATTTCGACAGAAACTTATGCTATAGAAAATACGGTTTTTGGGATTTTTGTTCGATCGAGTTCTAAACATACTAGAGCAAGCTAGACTAGGTTAATGGCGTGGCTCTGATACCAATGTAAGTGCACGGCGGCGCCCCGGCCGTCGATCCGACGCCGGAAACGCGGAAACGAAACACTTTGCAAACTAGCAAACCGGCACCACCACGCACTTTTATCCCGGATCGGGCCATTAACCTAGCTACTAGAAAACTAAAAGATGGGTGAAGAGATATACCAAGCAATCCGTGTCCTTCGGTCTTCGTCTCCACTCCAATCTCCCGCTGAATCTCCGTCCATCACCTCCTCGTCGAAACGGGCACCACGTAGCCGAGTTCTTTTACGGGCTCCCACCTGTGGACCGAGGCAACTCGGGCGCGAAGTTGGCTAGCCGACGCGTCCAAGATTTGCTGTAGATGTAGTGTAGTAGGCTATGTCTCTTTGGGGTTTATGTAGTTGCCATTGAAGGATGGAGGTGAAGAAAAGAGATGAGCTATGAAATGGAACTCTCATTTTAGGATGAATGGAATAATGAGATGAAGATTTTTGCCACCACCAAAAATGATCCCTCTCACCCTAATGTGGCCGGCCCCTCATGCTCAAGAATGGTTGAGGGAATCTAATAATGCTACAAGAAAATAAGGTGTGATTAAAAGAAAAAGGAAAATGGTCACACCCATTACTAATCCAAGCCCAAATCAAATCCCATCATAATAAATGCAATGAAACAGACTAGAAAAGAATCTCATCATGATGAAGCCATAATCACAATAAACCCCCTCCACAATAAGTTATTTGCAAACTTGCAAATAACCCCTTCCATCGGAAAGTTCGGCCGCGAAGGAACAAAAGAAAACCGGCCGGAACGGAATGCAAACTGGCAACTTCAGAAAACTGATCCCGTAATAAATTACAGGAAAACCCCACGACTGCATATACATGCCCGCATTTGTATTCCCACTGAATACAAATGCAAAGAGACAAAACTACACAGTCTAATACTAGGATCCGGCTTAAACCAAAGCCGGCTAGTAAAAACCGTCCGATTACGATCCGTGCAATACCGCACGTATCTGATCGAACCCTGCCATATCTCCATACGGCCTCTACAGCGTTTCGCCCGAAACTTGAGTAACTGTGTGTGTGGTGAACTCTAAAGACTCGTCAATACTATGGCTGTGGATTTCACCACTAGCACGTCAGAGGTATTAGCCATACGTGATGGGCCACCAGCTATTGACCAAAAGGGACGTCGATGAGCGAACTCATCCTGACACCCTACTGAGCCTGTCAGTGACAATATCCATACAGTCCGGTCCGTTCGTCTATGAGCATCGCATGGCGGGCCTAGGGGGTTGGTGAAAGTCAGACCCGCAATAGCGGTACAAGTCGTGTCGGAGTGTAGCCCAGAACACCCTGAGATACTACTGGAATACCTACCAGTAAATCTCCTATCGTGGCCAAGGACTTTTCATGTACTGGCTCTCCTAGACACAGCACGACCTCACCCCCAATACCCGGAGAGATGAACCCCTGCAGATCCGCTCACTGTCTCCATGTGGCTCGGGACTGTACCCAACTAAAACCTGTTTGCATGTCTCCTTTGAGCGTGGTAGGGTAGTAATCAAAGCACAGTGGGAACTCACACGAGACAAATGATGATCTCAGGTCGATGAACTAACTTGTACACATGTCACCAGGGAACTGCTATCTGACGTCAGGTATAAAACCAACTAGCATATTCCCGGCGAGTCCTGTCCGGTGTACTCATAACCTAATGAGCACCTGTATACATCTTAGGTGAACCAACTGACACCAGTGGCTTGTGAGACCGGCCACCGCCCCTCGTCGGGGTCTCGACTGTATACACTAGTCTACTCTGGCGTATTGATACCCTGTCTCGAAACTCTCACGACTAGGGACCTTTTAAGGATGTGCTTATAGACCCCAGCTTCCACGTATATGATCGCCCTCATACTGCTGGTAGTCAAGCAATAATCCTAGGGGCTCTATCAACTTGTAATAGCGACTCGTAAGGTCACCTAAAGCAGTACACGATGATAAAGATAAACCAGATAGCATACTATCATCTTGAGTAAGACTGTCCTACTGGGACAGGTCCTCCCTCAATCATTGCAATCACGTGTCTGTGATCCAATAATTGACTCTGAGGGCACTATCTCCAACAAGCAAAGTGTTTAGAACTTCGATCCGGAAAAAATCGCAAAATCCATCTAAAATCTTATGTTTTCTGTCGATTTTTAAAACAGGCCTAAAAATATTTTAAGTGACATGAAAAATACAAGCACGCTTTTTTGAGAAAACTGCAGAAATTTAGGTGCCTGAGTCAGAAGACCGCAGATCCGCGGCCGATCCAAGCGATCCGCCGCGGATCCGCGGCCGAGTCAACTCGGCAGCGCACTAAATTTCTTATGGGGTTTTCTGTGTTAGTTTTGTGATTTTTAAGATACTTTGTTTCTGCCCAAATTCTTCAGAGAATAGTGTTGTGTTTGGGATAGTTACAAATTGGTATATTGATCGAAATTCTATAAGCTTTAGCTAAATGGTTATATCTGTAATGTGATATATGTACTGAACGTCGACTAATCGCTATACGTCGATTAGTGGGAGTTGTGCATATCTGTGATCTGTGATGTTGGATTGTGTATATGAACTTGTTGGATTGTCGCGGATGAATAGCCGGGATTGTGAGATGAGAGTTTCTTTATCTTTCATTTGATGTAAATTGTAAATTGATGTAATATTATTTTATGGCCGCACATCCAGGTTGAGCTTGTAACCGCCATTGTATATTATTTCTTTTACTGTTTTTGCTCCTAGGATAGACCCAAGGTGGGGTGCACAAACTACCGGGTACTTTGAAGTGCCGAGTGGCCTACTCACGTTGTTGAGGGAGGTTGCTTCACTTCGGGTACTTGGCGGGTAGTTTGCCGCACCCGTAGGGGTCTAGGGTGGGGTTTGGCTATTCATCGCGACCGTGTAATCCGTCTTTCGTTGCAGGCTCGAACGAAACGCGGATTCCTAGCATATCCAATGTGTTCATCTGTGATCTGGAATGGCTATCATTGCTTCTGACGAATGTATATATCTATATATGATATCTAGTAGGCGTTGCTTATGTTTTGCATCCACACTAGTCCAGCCCCCGCTCTGTCGTTAGTTAAGTAACCTAACGGGTGATGACGGGGCCCAGTGGCGAATGCGGATAGCATAAGCGTACGTTATATTTTCGTTGTTTTCTGCAATGGTAGGATTAACTGATGGGACGCATTATATTAATGCAAAGAAAAATAAACCTAAAAAGATGTTGTTGGAACAATTTTAAAAAAGTGTTATTGCAAGGACGTTCTCTTTTGTTTTGCACAGGGGTATTCGGTTATGAATACCCAGCACCTCAATCGACGAGGCAAGGGCCGAGATCCCTTCATCGGGAGTGACCCCTTGGACAGAAGTTTGCGTCAGGGTAATAACTTCACTATAGTCGATTATTCTTGCTTTGCATCGAGGTATTTAGTTTGGAATATCTACACCTCATTCTACGAGGAAAGAGCCGAGATCCCTTCACTGGGAGTGACCTCTTTAGCAAAAGTTTTCGCCACTATATATTTGTAAAACCACTCAGGTTCCTTCAACGATATCAAGTTCATTACGTTAACGGGTTTTTCACCAAAAACCCAGCCGTAGCCCTCCGTCATTTCTTACAAGTAACACTTAGTATTCGTGCTGCGTTTGTTGAGTGTACGGTAGCTGAGTGGTGCTTGTTTGTAGTACAATGTGGGATTGGTTAGGACAGTCGTATAGCCTTGTTGACTTCGTCAAGGGTTATGCGGGCGGGTTTAATGCAATCCAGATAATGACAGGTTGAACTTGACTAGGACTCTTTGATTTGTTGACTCCGTCAAGGTCACTAGGGTTTTAAGGGCAAAAACCACATCGGGAGTTTCAAACATATAGGAAACTTGCAGATTCAGCATACCTTCTGGAGTGTGGTGACTGGAGTGGATTCCATATAGGTCATCATACAATAATATTTGGATCCCGATCCCACTGATGAGTTAGATTACTCTTGGAAGATTATTTCACTTAACAATCAATGCTATAAACCAAGTAGGTGTCTAGAACGGTGTTAGCGGGGCTATGCCTCCAGGGAAAAGAGGTTATGTAATTAAGGAACTTCGCGAAAGTGTTGGAAAACCTCCCTCGAAGTACCAACACTATCCTGGCTGAAAGGTTATGCAAGTATTGTGACGTGTGATTAAATCCTGACTAGTTCTTCTTTTAGGGTTTGAAGAAGAATTTGAGGAAACAGTGGGAGCCATCCTGGTTAGATAAAATAACGAATCCAATCTTACAAGAGCGCACGCTGAGTGTTTCTTTTCTCTCTCTCCAGGTAGCAACCATTTCACGCCCTAATCAAGATAATAAAATGTATCACTTGACCGATCCCAATTCTTATTCGGGGCTGGGGAATATCGGTTTGGCTCTAACTTATGATGGAAATCGTAAGTATGAGCAGGGGAAAGAGGAATGTATAGATTCCAAGGAGACCCATTTGAATAAAAAGCATAATTTTGCATCTACTTCAGGTGTTCTTGTAATTGAGAACTATTTTTCGGTCAGCCCTACCTCCTGGGTACTTGATACCGGATCAGGATCTCATATCTGTAATTTATTGCAGGGACTGAGAAAAAGTAGGAAAGTTGCACCTGGTGATATGACCCTCAGGGTAGGGAACGGAGCACTAGTTAATGCTGCAGCCGTCGGTGAATATCACCTTGTGTTGCCAAATGGAAATACTATGATTTTGAACAATTGCTACTATGTACCTTCCATGGTTTGCAACATCATATCAGTTTCTTTACTCGATAAAGATGGATATAACTTTGTTCTTGATAGAAATATCATGAACATTTACCTTGATAAGATACCAGTTGCAGAAGGTACACTGTGTAATGGTATCTATGTTCTAAATCAGAATACAGTTCTCAATGTACAAAACACACGCAAGAGGAAGAGTTCAGATACGAATGAATCCTACTTGTGGCATTGTAGACTTGGTCATATCGGAGAGAAAAGACTAAGTTGCATAAAGATGGACTCTTGAATACGTTCGAATTTTCATCTTATGAAACTTTTCAGTCTTGTCTCAAAGGAAAGATGACCAAATCTCCGTTCACCGGACATGGAGAAAGGGCAGCAGAGCTCTTGGGACTCATACACAGTGATGTGTATGGTCCAATGTCTATACATGCAAGGGGAGGGTTCTTGTACTTCATCACATTCACCGACGATCTCTCTAAGTTCGGATATGTGTATCTCATGAAACACAAATCTAAAACTTTTGAGAAATTCAAAGAATTCAGAAACGAAGTAGAGAACCAGACTGGCAAAAGTATCAAGATCCTCCGGTCTGATAGAGGAGGGGAGTACTTAAGCACGGAATTTCTAGATTACTTAAAAGAGAATGGAATTCTCTCTCAGCTTACTCCTCCTTATACACCACAGCACAACGGTGTATCGGAGCAAAGGAATCGTACCCTATTGGATATGGTTCGCTCCATGATGAGTAGTGCTGAGTTGCATGTTTCATTCTGGGGACATGCGCTTCAGACAGCAGCAAACCTACTGAACTACGTTCCATCCAAATCTGTGGCTAAGATTCCATATGAAGTATGGAGTGGACGAAATCCATATCTTAAGCAATTTAAGATATGGGGTTGTCCGGCCTATGTAAAAACACAGAAACCGGAAAAGCTAGAGGCCCGGTCAATTCTATGTAAATTTGTAGGATATCCTAAAGATTCACTAGGATATCTATTCTACCACACTGAGGAACAGAAGGTGTTTGTATCTCGCCATGCTACCTTTTTAGAAAAGGAGTTTCTTGCAAAAGAAACTAGTGGGAGTTCGGTAGAACTGGGAGAAATCCATGAACCACAAAATGTAACTGAAGATTTGGAGGAACCACTAGATTTAGTTATACCCGACGAACCTTAGCCACTCCGCAGGTCTGGTAGGATTTCTCATCCGCCCGAGAGATACTACGGTTTTCTCATAGAAGGGGATCGAGAGGATTGCATCTTGGAAGAAGATGATCCTACCAGTTTCAGGAAGGCCATTATCATTAGGGACTCTGATAAGTGGCTGGATGCTATGCGATCCGAAATGGAGTCTATGTACACCAATAAAGTGTGGACCTTGGATATTGTTCCACTTGGGGTAAAACCCGTTGGATGCAAATGGATCTACAAAAGAAAACTTGGTGTAGATGGGCAGGTAGAAACCTATAAGGCTAGACTCGTTGTAAAAGTTTTTCTTCAATGACCTGGTGTGGACTATGACGAAACTTTTTCTCCAGTGGATATGCTCAAATCCATCCGGATCCTACTTGCCATTGCTGCCTTCCATGACTATGAAATCTGGCAGATGGACGTAAAAACGGCTTTTCTAAACGGCTGTTTGGAAGAGTGCGTTTACATGGATCAGCCAGAAGGTTTTGTAGACAGTAGGAGCAGCGGGAAGGTGTGCAAGTTGCTTAAATCCATTTATGGATTAAAGCAGGCATCGCGGAGCTGGAACATCTGTTTTGATGAGGCAATCAAGGAATTTGATTTCATCAAGAACGAAGATGAACCTTATATCTATAAGAAGATTGTAGGACGAACTGTCGTGTTCCTAGTCTTGCACGTAGACGACATTATTTTGATAGGAAATGACATTCCTATGCTACAATCGGTCAAGATATTCTTATCACAAAGGTTCTCCATGAAAGACCTGGGTGATGCCTCATACATTCTAGGGATCAAGATCTACAGAGATAGATCCAGAGATTACTGGGACTTTCGCAGTCCAAGTACATAGAGACCGTACTAAAGAGATTTAGTATGGAAGATTCCAAGCGCGGTAATATACCAGCATTACACGGAATCACCCTCTCTAAGAAGATTTCTCCCAAGATTAACGAGGAAAGGGTTCGCATGAGCACTATACCCTACGCTTCGGCGGTAGGATCTATAATGTATGCGATGCTATGTACAAGGCCAGATGTAGCTTACGCACTGAGCGTGGTAAGCCGGTATCAGTCAGACCTAGGTGAAAACCACTGGACGGCAGTGAAGAACATTCTCAAGTACCTGAGAAGGACTAATCAGATGTTCCTGGTTTACGGTAATGGAGACCTCAGGGTCGAGTCCTATACCGATTCAAGCTTCCAGAGTGACATGGACGACAGCAAGTCTGTCTCGGGTTTTGTGTTTACCCTCAATGGAGGGGCGGTGTGTTGGAGGACTTCCAAACAGGATACCGTCGCAGACTTGACGATGGATGCTGAATACATTGCTGCAAGAGATGCCGCAAAAGAGGCGGTCTGGATGAAGAAGTTCATTAGTGAACTTCAGGTGGTTCCGTCCATTGTTGACCCAATACCTTTGTATTACGATAACAATAGGGTTATAGCATTAGCGAAGGAACCAAGGTTCCATTAGAAGTCCAGACACATCTTAAGGTGGTATCACCTGATCAGGGAGATCATTGATCGCCAGGAGATCGAGGTACGGAGAGTGGACAAAAAAGACAACACGGCGGATCCATTCACAAAGGCCCTCCCTAAAACACATTTCAAGAGACTTTTTGAGCTATTGGGTATGCGGTACGCCTGCAGCTGGCCATAGAGCAGACGTTGGGTATGCGGTACAACAAATACTAGCCTTTAGTGCAAGTGGGAGATTATTGGATATGTATGCCCTAGAGGCCATTATTGTATAGTACTAGTTTGTATAATACATTTTGGAAGCTTGGGATATATACACGGGTTTGCGACAGTCTTGCTCAATATGTAGTATGCTACTTGGTTTGTTTCTATCTTAATATGTGTATGTTTCTTTTAAACATATCGCTATACATATTGATGGAGCCCTTAGGATCTTTGCTTGACTACCAGCATTGTGATGGCGATCACACTAGTGGGGGCTGGGTAGTCTATAAGCACATCCTTATACAGGTCCCTAGTCGTAGGATTATCGAGACAGGGCATCGATACTCCAGAATAGACTGGTGCATACGCTTCTCGTCCCAGCAGGGGAGATGGTCTGTCCCACAGCCATCAGTACGTCGTACTGGAGATAGTATGCACGTGCTCATTAGGTTACGAATACACTGGACAGGACTCGTCGGGAACTGTTGGTTGGTATTATACCTATCGTCAATTAACATTCCCAGGTGACATGGATTCAGCTTAGTCCGTTGACTTGACACTGTCACTTCGCCTCGAGTGTGTTCTGTAGGTTCCTAGGCACTCCCAAGAGGTCTCACAAGGCATCAACCATGCCAATTTCAAAATACGGGTGCCTACAAACCCTAATACGGATCGTTGACTAGAGATTAGGCGAACCATGCAACTAGTTAACAAATTAACTACAAGAACGGAATACAACCTTGTAGATCCGGTTCTCCACCTCCATAGCTCCGCAATGAAGTCTCCTCGCTGTCCAAATGGAAATTCGGGCTCTAGCGTCGGCTTCATCGGAGAAATGGGCGGGCAGGTCGTCGGCTTCGTGCGAAGATGATCTACGTCGAGGCATCGCAAGATCAAGCTCCCACTTCACCAAGTCATGAAACTTGTGAAGAAAACACACTCTACTACTTGGCAAGAGGTAGAGGATGAAGAAATAGGAAGTGGGTAGACTTTAGAATGGATTCTCACTCTTTTTCATCAATCACCATTGATGAGCAAGCATTCTTCTTTGAAGATGAAGAAGAAGAAGAAGATGAATATTATCTTATGATAAGTATTATCCTCAAAGAAAATAATATGAATACTTATCATAATATAACCATGGTCAAGTGTAGAGAATGAATCATGGTTGAGTGGAATGGTTAGGGTTAAGCATGAGACAAAATGGTCACTTGGTCAAAGTCTTCATGAAGCTTCAAGAAAGAACAAAGAAAGCCACCATTTTTCTCTTTTGCTATTATTTTCCAAAACTAATAAATAAATAAATGAATGAATAAATAATCATAACCCTAACCATTCATATAACCATGGTTCAATCTTCACACAAACACAAGTAAACATGTATCATCAAACATGATACAATCAAGTGCACAAAACTATATCGAATATACAATGTGCACATCCGAGCGAGAAAATCCATTTAAAGTGAACCAATATTAGTTAATGCAAAGTAATATATCAAATATATAATTATACATTAAATCATTAAATCAACACTTGATTTAACGATCCGGTCATATCGCATATAACCGACTAATATCCAATGTATCGATTTATCGAATCAATCCTTGATTCGATAACTAGGTTATATCGCATACAACCATTCGACACATTCATCATGAGAATAGAATACGGTATCACATACATGCATTATTCTCGGTCCCGCACATATCTCATATGTGCTCCTATTTCGTTTCGCTTGAGCCAGGAAACCTCTGTGTAGGACTCTAAAGACTCGTCAATACGCCGGCAGCAGGTGATGATCATATCAAACACCCACAAGCCGCAAGCGGTCTGCTAAACGTAACGGCCACCCGGGTATTGAGCGATCAGAAGATCGACGAGCAAGCCCGCTCACACTCCTGTGAATCCAACCAGTAACACTTACCGTACAGTCCGGTCTGATCGTCTGATATGTCGCATATCTCGCCTAGGGGTGGTAAACGTCAGACCCCAATAGCTTGATAAGTCATATCGATATGAGGTCTATAACAATTCGAGAAACTACTCGTAATACTTACCAGTAAATCTCAGCAACCCTGGCCAGGGATTTCCGGTTATAGCCAATCGAACACAGCGCAGCATTAACTCCCTATACCAGGAGAGATGAATCCCCTCCTATCGCTCATTGCCTCCATGTGACTCGGGACTGTACCCAAAAACCACCGTTTTGCACGCCCTCTTGGACGTGGTAAGATGGAAATCAAAGCACAGTGGGAACCACACAAGACTCTATGACGATCTCGGGTCAACAGACTACTCTGTACCAGTGTCACCAGAGAACTGCCATCTGACGTAAGGTATAATACCATCTGGGAGTTCTCGGCGAGTCCGTCCAGTGTACCCAGTCTCCACTGAGCACCCGTATATCATCTCTGATGTCAAACACCAATGGATATGGGATCATCCATCGCCCATCTGTATGGGTCGAGAAGGTATACGCTAGTCTACTCTGGTATATCGATGCCCCGTCTCGATATACCCACGACTAGGGACTTTGAAGGATGTACTTATGGACTACCATGTCCCCACTAGTATGATCCGCATCATAGTCCAGGTAGTCAAGTACACATCCTAAGGGCTTTACCAACATGTAACAGAGAGACAATCAATGTACACGTTAAGGTAAAGAGTAACCAGATAGCATACTATCATATCGAGCAAGAAAGTCCTCCCTATATATGTCCCAGCATCCACTACAATATACATCCAATGTACATTAATGGCCTCTAGGGCATACATATAACTAACAATCTCCCACTTGCACTAGGGCCATCTGTAGCAGTGGTTGTAGTAACTCATACTCAACCATCCCATAAAAGTCTCTCTCTGGGAATAGGCCTTCGTGAGTGGATCCGCCGTGTTGTCCTCTGAGTCTACTCTCCTAACCTCGATCCCTTAGAGATCAACCATCTCCATGATCAAGTGATACTGCTTTAGAATATGTCTGGATCACTGATGGGACCTGCTTTCCTTGGCATAAGCCACAACTCCATTGTCACACAATGGGAGGAACATAGTTCATCTCATGAACCAATATACACCCAAACAGCCTCTTTGGTAGCATCTTAAGTAGCGATGTATCCTGCCTTTATCGTCTAGTATGTCACGGTATCTAGCTTGGAACTCTTCCAACATACCGTCCCTTTACTGAGGGTAAAGACAATGCCTGTGACTAACATTCAGTCGTCTGTATCACCCTGGAACCCTTCCAGTGATTCTTCCCAGGATCAATTGATACCATCTCACTACAACTAGTGAGAATCCTAATCTATCTCATAGATCCAAAACTCAGGATTTAGGAGGTATCATTTTGATCCTACACGG
Source organism: Agapanthus africanus (assembly GCA_030015575.1). Classification (NCBI taxonomy): domain Eukaryota; kingdom Viridiplantae; phylum Streptophyta; class Magnoliopsida; order Asparagales; family Amaryllidaceae; genus Agapanthus; species Agapanthus africanus. The sequence goes on along the minus strand of CM057340.1, from coordinate 111,728,251 downwards.
AGAATCTTTGTGATAAACGGAGATTGATCGAGCGTAGCATAAGAAACTCCTTTCTTATCAAGAGTATGTCATCCACTTACTCTACGAGGATCACCACCATACTCCCTACTACCTTTTTGTTTATACAAGGTTCATCTACCATTTTGATGATGTCAAACTCTTTGACTAATCCATCAAAACAGATGTTCCAACTCCGCGATACCTGCTTTAATCCTATAAAGCATCTTGCACACATTTCCACTGCTCCCACTGTCTACGAAGCCCTCTGGCTGTGTACTTATAGACGCACTCTTCTAAAACATCATTTAGAAAAGCAGTCATGACACCCAACCACCAGATATCGTAGTCATGGTATGTAGCCGTGACAAGTAGGATCTGGATGGACTTAAGCATAGCTACTTGAAAAGGTTTCATCATTATCCACACCTGGTCAATGATGCAAACTTTTAACAAGTCTAGCTTTGAAAGTCTCAACTTTTCCATCTACACCAAGTAATCTTCTCAAGATATACTTGCTCCTGATGGGGATTTAACCCTTCAGATATAGCAACTAAAGTCCATACTTTGTTGGTGTACATGGATTCCATCTCAGATCACTAAGCATCCAGCCATTCTTACAGAGTCTTACTCCTGATGGCCAGATCGAAGCTAGTTGGGTCATCATCTCATGATGCAATCTTCGCTCCCACTGTCATAGAGAAACCGAAGTAACTCTCAGGTGGGTGAGGAACCCTACTAGATCGGCGGAGAGGCTGAGGTTCGTTGGAATCTACTGAATCCTTTGGTTCTATCAAATCATCAGCTGCAGTTTGTATGGCTGGAACCTTTCTAGTTCTACATAACAGACCTTGCCTCGAGCTTGTCCGGATTTTGCTTTTAGACATAGGCCGGACAACCCCAAATCTTAACTAGCTTAAGACATGGGCTCTTACCATACCATATCTCATATGGAGTGGTAGGCAATAGATTTGATTTAAACCCTATTCAATAGGTATGCAGCTTCTCAAGTGCACAACCCCAAAAAGGAAACATGTAACTCAGTAGTACTCATCATAGAGCGCACCATATCATATAGGGTGTGATTGCTCCGCCCCGATATACCATCTTGCAATGGTGTATATGAGGAGTAATGCTGAGAGAGAATCTCATTCTCCTTTAGAATAGTCCCAGGAATTCCGTGCTCAAGTATTCTCCTCCTTGATCACATCAAAGGACATAATACTTATACCCGTATTTTGGTTCTCTACTTCTAACTTATATTCTGTGAATATCTCAAAAGGTTCTGACTTGTGTTTCAACAGGAACATATGTCTGAATCATGAGAGATCATCAGAGAACGTAATGAAGTATAAAGAACCATTCTTGGCATGTGTAGACAGGGGACCTACATATATCAACATGTATCATCCCAAGAGTTCACTAACTCTTTCTCTGCTTCCAGTAAACAGAGCTATGGTCATTTTATCTTTGTGACATGACTGGCAAGTTTCATAAGATGTAAATTCAAACTGATTTAAATATGCATCTAAATGTAACTTCAGCCAGTCGGGTCGCATTGATCTGACCTAGTTTACAATACCTCAAGAAGAATTTGTTCATTTCTGAACTCTTCCTCTTGGTGTGTTTCGTATACTAAGAACTGTAGTTTGATTTAGAACAGCAATGCTTTTAGATAACGTGCCTGAACCGATCAACTTTTGATATAGGAAATGTTCAAAACATTATCCAACAATACAAAATTTTATCATTTCTTTACTGATAAAGAGACTGATATGATTTTGTATATCAGGTTCGGTATCTAATAACATTCGTTCAGAATCAATGTATTGGTAATACAGGGTGACAGTGACCAACAGACTTGGCTGCAACACTTGTCCCGTTTTCTGCCTCATGAAACTTATCACCCGTTCTCAGTTCTTTACCTATCTGTAGCCCATGTAACATATTACATATGCGGGATCCTGATCCGGTATCATATACCCAGGACGTAAAGGATACTGAGAAACAGTTCTGTATAATGAACATACCTGAAGATGATGCATCAGCATGCACTTTCTTCGTTTGGGCGGCACGAGAATTCTGGTAATCCCCAATTTCCTGCTCTGTCTTATAACAATTATAAGTTGGAGCGGGACCAATCGTTCCCCAGCTCAGTATAACAAGCGGGTTTGGTCAATATTCCGTATTATTATCTTGATTAAGGCGTGATATGGTAGCTACCTGGAGAGAGAGAGAAGAAAACACTCAGCGTATGCTCTTGCAAGAATAGATTGGTTATTATTTTATCTAATCAGGATGGCTCCCACTGCTTTTTATCAAATCTTCCTTCAAACCTAAAAAGGAAAGACTAGTCGGGATTAATTACACACTACAAGTTCGCCAATCTTTCAGCCAGGCCAGTGTCGGTACTTTGAGGGAGGTCCCCCGTGCTTTCGCACGAACCTAATTAATGTAAACTTCATTTTCCCAGAGGCGTAACCCCGTTGACACCTTTCTAGACACCTACTTGATCAGCTAATTGTAATGTATAAAACTCTCCCAGAAGTAACTCTTACTCGCAGCGGGTATCGGGATCCAACTATCTCATAGAAGGTACGCAATCTCATTGCAATTTCAACACTTGAAATTCCCGATAATATTTTACCCCTAGTGTTTTATGACCTTGACGAATGCCAAACAACCCATAGTCCACTAGTCAAGTTCAACCCGTACATTTCTTGATCGAATTAAACCCACCCGCACGACCCTTGACGAATGCCAAACAACGCCGTACGAATACCCTAATCCAATCTGCATCATATGCATAAGCAGATAAATACTAGTTAGCTACCGTACACTACGCCTTGACGAATGCCAAACTACCGCAGCACGAATACTAACTAGTACTTATCTGAAATGACGGAGGGCTACGACAGGTTTTTCTGAAAACCTATTGCGTAATGAACTTGATATCGTTGTAGGATCGAATGAATTTTGAAATGGAGTGTTTTTGAGGCTTTTCTATTTTTGCTAAAGGAGTCACTCCCGGTGAAGGGATCGTCGGTCCTTTCCTCGTCGAATGAGGTGCGGGATATATCATATATATCACTGTGCAAAGCAAAAACACTTAAAAGCAATCAAAAGACAAACCGAGTGTGTAGCATCTTCCAGTTATTGCTAAAGGAGTCACTCCCGGTGAAGGGATCTCGGTCCTTTCCTTATCGAATAAGGTGCAGGATATATCATATATACCTCTGTGCAAAGCAAGAACTGTAGCTACCTGTTTTATTTTGAAATTCGATTCTACAACATCTTAGGTTTCTTTTATTTCATTAATCACATTAATGAAGTCCCATCATTTAATGTACCTAAACATCACAGATAAATACGACGTACACTTATGCCATCCGCATTCGCCTCGATGTCCCCTCGTGCACCGTTAGGTTAGGTAACTAACGGCAGAGCGGGGCAGGGCTAGCGCGGGTGTAAAACATAAGTAACATCTATATAATATATCATATATACTATATACAGTATCTATCACAGAACATCACATGATCACATCACAGATATCGCAGCAGAAGAATCATATGAAATATTGGATATACTAGGACGTCCGTGTTTTCAATGCGAGCCAGTATAAAACACGGATTCCACGGTCGCGATGAATAGCCAAACCCACACCCCTAGACCCCTACGAGAGCGGCAAGCAACCCTACCAATTCAAGAGTTAGGAGACCCGGACTCGACTCCTCGAGTTGGTCTCCCACTGGACTCCAGAACCCGGTTACTTGTACTCCCCTCCTTGGGTCTATCCTAGTGCAGAAAAGTAAATAATATACAAACGGTGACATCTTCCGCAACCTGAAAGTGCCCCAATAAAAGAATATTACATACAAGTTTTTACATGAATGAAAATGAAAAACACTCATCTCACATAAAAACCCCCGGCTATTCGAACACGACGATCCAATATAACATATCCAGCAACACATAACATCACATGTCATCAACGTAAGTAAATATGCACATCCCAATTGTCGTTGACATATAGCAACGAAACCGGCGATGTCACATATTACACTTACGGTCACAGAAAAGAAAGTGTAAAACTACAACAGCTGGAATCCGCAATCTGCATAGACATCGCATGCCTAATCAAATGAATACCTTAGACATCGCATGCCTAACAATTATAAACCCCGCATTTTAGTCTCAAATCGAAAACACTTTTCAATATCAAGTCGGGCAATTCAACAAGATTCCCGACATCCTGATCGAATGCTCGTCGCAAACTTCAGTAGGCGGCCGCACCCCCGATACTGTCGACGAAGTGCACCAAGGCGGAACACCGCTACCGCGAGCACCTGGACGGATGCTTTCGGCGACGGGGTTCTCCTACAGTCACTTGGTCGGGGCTAAGGGATGAGGCTGTCTATTAAGTTTACCCGGCGAGTATCCACGTACGCTACGTGATTGCGACGGACTTTTGATCACATCAAAATTCCGTGGCAACCGATCAAGTGAGACTAAAGTGCTATGTTTATAACATTCATTCAGTTATCTCATAACTTTTTGTGAATTCCAATTATTGTATCACATTCCGGATAAATAGAAAATGTTAAACTTTTTGATCAAACAGTCGAACACCCAAGTTTTCCCGATACAGATCAACACATGAAATAAGTCTAACAACATTCAGTTCGTGCCTCAGTACCAACGGTCCAGCCGTAGAAGGGTCAAGCCAACGCCTCACATGTGGCACGCCGTACTGCCCCAAACCCGAAGGTTCAAAGGGCAGTTCAAGACGGTCACATAATCGAGTTAAGGTTTGTTGTCTTCTAGAGGGTCCATCGCGTTACTTGCACTACTTAGAACGTCGTTAAACTACGGAAAAAATCCAACACTGGAAATTTCCCGACAGGGGAAAAATTGGGTATTTATATCTGGTCGAACTTTTAACATATTCTAAAATTATCCGGAAAGCCACAGAGACAAAATTTGATAATCCGATCGAACATTCGAATCCCCAAAACAACCCCAGAAAATTCAACTCTTGAATAAATTTTAAAAATACCCAGAGAACTCTGCACTATTAAATAGGAATTACAGTACAAAATGTTAGGGCTGACGTCAAAATTTTGCCGCGGAACCGCCGCATAAGCTAGGCTTATGCCGCGGTTCCGCCGCCTATAGCACTGTTCATGAAATAAATTTTGCGCCGTAATTCTTAGAATTCCCTGCTGAGTTTTCTGCATATTTTTAATTTGGAAAAAACCCAGTTTTTAAAAAATGTACAGAGAGCCGTTTTGGAAATGGGTTTCGGGTTCGTTCGGATTTCAAACGTCGTCTGGACTTCGCCTAAGGCTCTAGCTAGGCTCTGATACCACTGTAGGGTTCCTAGGCACTCCCAAGAGGTCTCACAAGGCATCAACCATGCCAATTTCAAAAATTACGGGTGCCTACAAACCCTAATACGGATCGTTGACTAGAGATTAGGCGAACCATGCAACTAGTTAACAAATTAACTACAAGAACGGAAATACAACCTTTGTAGATCCGGTTCTCCACCTCCATAGCTCCACAATGAAGTCTCCTCGCTGTCCAAATGGAAACCGGGCTCTAGCGTCGGCTTCATCGGAGAAATGGGCGGGCAAGGTCGTCGGCTTCGTGCCGAAGATGATCTACGTCGAGGCATCGCAAGATCAAGCTCCCACTTCACCAAGTCATGAAACTTGTGAAGAAAACACACTCTACTACTTGGCAAGAGGTAGAGGATGAAGAAAAAGAAAGTGGGTAGACTTTAGAATTGGATTTCTCACTCTTTTTCATCAATCACCATTGATGAAGCAAGCATTCTTCTTTGAAGATGAAGAAGAAGAAAATGAATATTATCTTATGATAAGTATTATCGTCAAAGAAAATAATATGAATACTTATCATAATATAACCATGGTCAAGTGTAGAGAATGAATCATGGTTGAGTGGAATGGTTAGGGTTAAGCATGAGACAAAATGGTCACTTGGTCAAAGTCTTCATGAAGCTTCAAGAAAGAACAAAGAAAGCCACCATTTTTCTCTTTTGCTATTATTTTCCAAAACTAATAAATAAATAAATAAATGAATAAATAATCATAACCCTAACCATTCATATAACCATGGTTCAATCTTCACACAAACACAAGTAAACATGTATCATCAAACATGATACAATCAAGTGCACAAAACTATATCGAATATACAATGTGCACATCCGAGCGAGAAAATCCATTTAAAGTGAACCAATATTAGTTAATGCAAAGTAATATATCAAATATATAATTATACATTAAATCATTAAATCAACACTTGATTTAACGATCCGGTCATATCGCATATAACCGACTAATATCCAATGTATCGATTTATCGAATCAATCCTTGATTCGATAACTAGGTTATATCGCATACAACCATTCGACACATTCATTGCGAGAATAGAATACGGTATCACATACACGCATTATTCTCGGTCCCGCACATATCTCATATGCGCTCCTATTTCGTTTCGCTTGAGCCAGGAAACCTCTGTGTAGGACTCTAAAGACTCGTCAATACGCCGGCAGCAGGTGATGATCATATCAAACACCCATAAGCCGCAAGCGGTCTGCTAAACGTAACGGCCACCCGGGTATTGAGCGATCAGAAGATCGACGAGCAAGCCCGCTCACACTCCTGTGAATCCAACCAGTAACACTTACCGTACAGTCCGGTCTGATCGTCTGATATGTCGCATATCTCGCCTAAGGGTGGTAAACGTCAGACCCCAATAGCTTGATAAGTCATGTCGATATGAGGTCTATAACAATTCGAGAAACTACTGGTAACACTTACCAGTAAATCTCAGCAACCCTGGCCAGGGATTTCCGGTTATAGCCAATCGAACACAGCGCAACATTAACTCCCTATACCGGGAGAGACGAATCCCCTCCTATCGCTCATTGCCTCCATGTGACTCGGGACTGTACCCAAAAACCACCGTTTTGCACGCCCTCTTGGACGTGGTAAGATGGAAATCAAAGCACGGTGGGAACCACACAAGACTCTATGACGATCTTGGGTCAACAGACTACTCTGTACCAGTGTCACCAGAGAAATGCCATCTGACGTAAGGTATAATACCATCTGGGAGTTCTCGGCGAGTCCGTCCAGTGTACCCAGTCTCCACTGAGCACCCGTATATCATCTCTGATGTCAAACACCAATGGATATGGGATCATCCATCGCCCATCTGTATGGGTCGAGAAGGTATACGCTAGTCTACTCTGGTATATCGATGCCCCGTCTCGATATACCCACGACTAGGAACTTTGAAGGATGTACTTATGGACTACCATGTCCCCACTAGTATGATCCGCATCATAGTCCAGGTAGTCAAGTACACATCCTAAGGGCTTTACCAACATGTAACAGAGAGACAATCAATGTACACGTTAAGGTAAAGAGTAACCAGATAGCATACTATCATGTCGAGCAAGAAAGTCCTCCCTATATATGTCCCTGCATCCACTACAATATACATCCAATATACAGTAATGGCATCTAGGGCATCCATATAACTAACATGTTCCCACTGCTCTTAGATTACTACCTTACCACGGCTCTATTGAGTCGTGCAAACAGGTAGTAGTTGGGTGCAGTCCCGAAGCACTTGGATGCAGTGATGGTTAGACATGATTCGTCTCTCCCGGTATTGGGAGTTGATATCGCGTTGTGTCTAGGAGAGCCATTACACATAGTCGTCCCTGGCCAGAGCAAGCAAGATTTACTGGTAGTGTTTCCAGTAGTTTCTCAGGGTGTTCTGGGCTACACTCCGACACGACTTGTACCGCTATTAGGGGTCTGACGTTTGCCACCCCCTAGGCCCGACATGCGATACTCTTAGACGAACAGACCGGACTGTACGGAGATTGCCACATTCAGGCTCAGTAGAAGTTCGGATGGGTTCACCTCATCGGTCTTCTTATTGGCATCTACCTGGGGACCGTTATGTACAGTTAGTACCGCTTGCGGCCTGTGGTTAAACCCACTGCCAGCGTAGTGTCGAATCTTTAGAGTCCCACACAGAGTGTTGTTCGTCTTTGGGCAAAACAGAGTAGAGGTCGCATGGTTTTGCGACGGGGTTCGTTCACATCTACGCACTTGTGCACTTTTGGTGTCCGGGCAGTTATTACTAGCGGGCTTTGGTTTAAGCCAGATCCTAATATTTGTTTTGGGATTGGTTTTATCTCATTGTATTCGTGTTTCTCGGAACACGGATGCGGGTGTGTATACACAGTTGACAGAGGCAGAGGAATCTCATTAGGGTTTTTGACAGTTGACTTTTTTTAAACCCTAATGAGAATAAGAAATATGATTAATAATATTAATTAAGGATAATTATGCCATGGTTAGGTTGACCATTTGACTTTAGTTGACCATTTGACTTTTGTTGACCATTTGATCATGATCATTTCTTTTGCAAGATGCTTCTTGATTCTTGCAAATTGCATTAAATGTGAAATGATAATGGTCATTTCAACTAACCATCACAATTTTCTTTAGTTATTATTATTATTATTGTTATTCTCACATGAGAGCATGGTGGTATTATTCTTGCTCATTCTCTCTTGCTCTTTCTCTCTCACGAAAAGCTCTCCCTCTTCCTCTCTCAAAGCTCTCTTCTTTCATGTGTTGAAAAACATGAGCTTTGTGAGATAAAACCATCAAGAAAACACTCTACTCATTCTGGGGTTCTTAGTCTAGCAAGCAAAGCACTCTAGTTACCTCTTGGTTGAGGTAGGAACTCAAGGTAGAGGCCTTCGGGTGGATCTTTCTTCGGCAAAGAGAAGACGATGAGGAAGAGCCGTCTACACAACTCCAAGGAGCAAGCCAGAAGGAGGACCACAACAAGAAGAGAAGGAGTTCAAGATCTAGATATAACCATCTTACCTTGTAGCTAAAACTTTTAGTTACTTTGTTAGTTTTTGTTTAGCAAAGATCATTCATGGTTGGTCCATGTTTCCTTATGAGAAAATTTTGATTTACCTATTCCGCCTTCCAGAAAGCACCGGGGTGGGTAATGTGGGCCTAACAAATTTCCTCCTATTCAAGTCTTAAAAAAACATGTGCTCTTTGTAAGAAATATGAAATGGGGATCACATTGGTGGGGATTTATCTAGTTGAGGCATGATTGATTGAGAAAAGATTATAAAAGAAAGAAAAAGACCACTCACCTTTCTTGTTCTACCTGTATAAGTTCTCCCTCAATTGTCATAATCGCGTTCCTGAAATTACAATAATTGCTTTGAGCGCACTATATCCAACAAGTTGTACAAGCGATTTGATCAGTTTATATTGACGATTGGGTACACAAGGAATATTAAGGATCAATGCGTTTATGTGAGGATACTAAACTATCGGTCCCGGATTTAACTTTTATTGTACGTGAAAGTTATGTTGGTGGCATCACGCAGCATGTCAGAGGTCAATAGGTTGAAACAACAGTTGAGTCAGGAGTTCGAGATGAAAGATTTGGGGGCTGAAAAGAAGATACTTGGCATGGAGATTGTATAGGAGAGGAAGCGTGGTGAGTTGCGTCTGTGACAGAAATAGTATATCGAGAAATTTCTCACTCGGTATAGGATGGAGAAGGCAAAGCCCGTGTCTACTCCTTTAGGGGCGCACTTAATGCTTTCGGAGAAATTATCACCAGGGGCGGATACGGATATGGAGTACTGCTCATCTCAGAAAACTGCAATTTAATACCGCTCATTCATTATCTATTTTTGTATATATCGGTACTATTAACCAGTGTCTGTTTAGTAATACAGATTACAGGTATCCATGATATAATACTGGAAACACATTCAAAATCACGGATATAACATTTAGAAGCCGACACCGCAAACAGAACAGAAAACCGATCTATACCGAAAGAGTTCTTTGGCAACAAATATTGTGCACACAATTTTGGTCCAACACATAGCAAGTGTGCACTAGCTCTTTGGTGACTTGGACCATGATGGGCTTCCTTGATATGATGAAATTGTGCAAGCAGGGAACATGAGCATTAAATGCTAAAAGAGATGATGTGATTTAAAGCATCAAGATTTTCCACCAAAAGCTACTAAGCAACCCATGTTGTTATAAATCAAACAATGCCAGTAAAGTTGTGGAGTGCACTAGAGATCAGCATATCAAAATGAGTCCTACACCTCAAGAAACGACCGGCGACATCTTCAGAATGACCGGCGGCGCTAGGCCCACCAAGGAGAAAACACCTCATTTTTTTGTCGGTTCACTCATTTTTATCCCATCTTCCTGTTTTTATTATTTGTTTATTTTGATTTTAATCCTATAAATACCAGATCAATGGGCAAAGGGAGGGGATATTTTTGCTTTAGTTTTAGTTTAAGAACAATTGTAATTTGTAGATGGTAACTTATTTTTCCTTTGAACACTTGAGCTCTTGCCCTTTATTTTAACCTTGCAACATCTTCATTGAACTTGCAAGTTTAAGATTTAGGTTCTTAAATTCAAGATTAGTTGTATCTCATTTAAAAATCAATAAAAGTTCACATTTCAGTACATGTGTCTTGCTTTCTATATACTTTGAACTTGTGAAATGGTTGCTTTACTTTGATCTTGCAACCTCTTAAGTGAGCTTGCAAGTTTAAAGTTTGGTATTTTGGATTTCACATTGAAACAGGATTAAAGAACAGTTGAAGGAATTTGCACGTTTGATTTATCGGTTCTCGCTTTGACTTTTCTTTTCTTGCAATTTTTGTTATGTTGCCTTACTCTTTTATTTTTTATTTGTTATTGTAAATATGTGTGAGTAATTGATTTACTTATTTAGGGTAGAATATACTTAGTTTGTGTTAGGAGATGTGTTTGCTAAAACCTTAAAAACATTAACTTTATAATTGAAATTTCGACCAAATGACTCACAACTCCGCTCCGTTAAGCACCCTATCCTAGCACGATAGCGGTGAATCCTAATCGTGACCGGTTGCGAGTGGTTTGCCGAAGACTAAGGTCAAGGGACAACAACGGAAGGACAAGCGAAAAGAAATACGGATTTAGCACACAATCGCAAATACCGTACTTCAAGTTCTCTAATTCACGTTGTTGCTTATTGCCTTAGTGTCAATATCAGAATTAAGATGTATAAGGAAGCGGCAAATATCATCCTAACACAAGCTAATCTAAAACTACTCCTAATAAGTCTTTTTATTAAACATATCATTGTTACGACACTTAGTATAAACCACAATCCAAGTTACGGTATTAACTCGTTAAAACAAGTTATAAACCTACCATCTCCCTACGGACGATCCGTACTCATCGCGGCTCGCTACACGCGACACCGTCTTTGATTGCGGTAATTTCAAATTCCTTCTAAATACGACACGGTGAAAACTTGTTAATCAAGTACATATGTAGAGTGCAATATGTGAGTGCATTAGGAAGTTTGATGTATGCGATAAATTGCACGCGTCCAGACATTGCATATGCAGTAGAGATGGTCAGCCGATACATGGCTAATCCGGGCAAGGAGTATTGGCAGGCTGTAAAGTGGATTCTAAGGTACTTGAAGGGTACGACGGGGTTCGGTTTGTTATTCAGTGTTATTCAGTAGAGACAATACATATAGTTGTATTGTGACACGGTATTGTGACTCAAATTTTGCTGGTGATAGGGACAGACGGAGAACTACGATGGGTTATGTATTCATGTTGGGCACTAGCGCAGTGTCATGGGGATCGACGTTACAGTCCATTGTCGAGTTATCGACAACAGATGCAGAGTTGATAGCTTCTACGGAGGCTGTCAAGGAGGCTAAGTATTTGCGTGGATTGATGGGTGGTATGGGTGTTCCGCAGGTTTTCATGGAAGTGTTTTGCGACAATCAGAACGCGATTCATTTGGCGGAGTATCAGGCTTATTGTTCGAGAACTAAGCATATCGAGATGAAAAATTTATTTTTGGAGAATGAGAAGAGAGTTATTTTGCTTACAAAGATTGGTATCCATAAAAATCCGATGGACGCATTTACGAAGGTGGTCTCAGTTTCCAAGCTGAAGGTTTGCTTGGACTTGATTTGCCTACTTACTTGATAAAGGCTAGAGAAGAAGAATTGCAGAATTCTAAGTTTTCTCATGAAAGTGTAGAGATTTTGCGAATTTGAATTAAGGTGGAGATTGTTAAAATTAATTGTAAATTTGGTCCAAGATCAAAGGCCCATTAAAAGCCCAGGAAGAAAGCCTAGAAGCAGCAGCAGAAGAGATCTCATGATCACGAGAAGTAGTTACGGCTGACTTTGAGTTAATCTATAAGTTTAAGAATTAATTTAAAGTTTATACTTATCTCCTACAATCTACTATATTCTATATATTAATTAACAGGGTCCTTATTTGAAGGTAATGCTGTCACGCGATTAAATTAATGCACAAATCCACAGAGAGAATTTAGGATAAGTCTGCTGCTAATTAGAAAAATCTACAGTGAGTCTTTAAGGGTCTGCGGCAGCAAGTCAGAGGATTTTTTTGGAGGCGGCCAAAAATTGCAGACTGAGAGAGAGAGATTTGTATTGAGAAAGATTTCTTTGAATTTGGATGAGATGGAGAGCATAGAAATTATCTCTTGTAATTCTTCGTTGAATAATGAAAATAATTTATCGTCGGTTTGCTGAATTAGGTGCAAGTGCGCACCGAATCTGGATAATATCTTGTGTCTTTTGCTTGGTGTATCTTTTTCTTTATTACTTATTGTTTTTGCGTAATTGCTGTGTTTTATATTTTTCATTAGTTCCGATTCACTCGTATCGATCATCCGCTGCGTACTTTGATGCCTATTTTCACAACATCGTTTTGTTTTCTGGTACATTTTCCTTTGAACTGTTATGGGTTTATAAACACTTCTCAGTGTTGTGCCCAAACCATGACGCTGCTGCTGATACTGTATTTCCTCGTGCTATGAGATGGGGTCGAGCACTGAGGCCTCTTCCTAACTCGGTGGAGGATATAGGTCTTCTTAACACCGGGCTTCTTGACAGGCTGATGACCCGGCACGTAAGTTTATGATTTTCTTATACGAGGCTGACGTGGCATAGGTGATTACTGTTGGATTCTATCAATTCGAAGAGCGGGTGATCTGAAAAAGTTGTAGAATAATATATTTCCAAAAGACCTAAAAGATCTTTTAAATTTTATAACCTAAAAGATATTTTCATAAAATCTAAAAGAATCACTCTATCTTTCTCTCTTGATTGCTTCATCAAGATCGAGGTTTTGTCAATCATCTGATCCACGACTTTGTTGAAACCGGATACGCAACGACCTATGAGCCGTTGATATATTCTATCAAACCACAGGTTAAGTTACGGATTCGAGTGTAGCTATTAATAGCCTAGCTATGAAAAAAAAACGTGACTAAAATGATGGTAACTGATGATGCTCGTAAGTGGGAGATCCTCAGATCATGACACGTGGCAGCAGACGTATCCCGATGCACACGGAAACAGGGCGAGGACTGCACAATGGAGGCGTCCTCCGGGCTATCTTCCCGGGCAGAAACCCGACCTTTGGGGATTTCCTGAAGAGTCCTGTTTGGACCAATGGCCCACCTCCGAGCCCCAGTACGCTGAGTTTTCTCAGCCCTCCCAGTTCGTCTCCGAGCCGTCACAACGCCGAACTTCCTCGGCCTCCCGTTCGCCTCCAAGCCTCCCACCGAGCTTAGATTCCTCAATTCTATTGGGCGACCCAGAACGCAGATCACAGCCGTCTCCGCCACGGCTCCGCGAATTTCGCCAAACGTGAGATATCCGCCGCCACACGATCCCGCGTTCCACGCCGTCGCATCCTCCATTAACAAGCGTATCTCGTCATTAATGGGGGATCCCACCATTCTCGCGGGCACAACGCCAGGGGAGTAACGGACGGCTGGAATCTCACGTCCGCTAGCCCATGGCTGCTGCTATATAAACCCCTCTTTCAGATGACTCAGGTAAGGCAATTGTGATCCAATAGGCAGCTACTCTGCCCAAATACCTCGACAAACTTGATCGTCGGAGGGTCCACGGTGGTACAACCACCACGGGACTTCTTTGCAGGTTGATCGGCTTCACACCAAACCAAACCCATTGAGATCCACATTCCTTAGGAGACAGTTCTCAAACCCAATCTCAGCAGTTCACCAACGCTGTTGGCAGATCGTCGGAAGACAACATCTGAAGGAGTTCCAGAGCTCCATCAGTAACAAATTTTTCTGTAACCAATGTGTAGTAGCCAATAGTGCCATAACTAAGAAAAATTAGCTACAACTTTTGTTCATAAAAACCGCAGCGAAATAAAACCCGTAGTTAATGAAGTTGGTCACTTACAAAATTTCGTATACGGTTAAAACCGTAGCTTGAGAACAATAGCGACAAAATTTGGTATGATTAAAGAGCGCATAGGCTACACTTTTATTTATTGGAAGACAAGAAGGAGACCGCTATCTTTATTGAAACTAAAGAATCCTCTGCTATGAATTTTTGCGTAACCAAAAAGCCAAACAAATACAATTTCGTATACGGTTTGAACTGTAGCCCAAGGGAACAACGGCTACATATTTTATTGTGACCAGAGAGTTCAAAGGGTTACACTTTTAGTTGTGGCGACAAAATGCAAATACTACTATTTCTTATGAAACTAAAGATTCCACTATTACAAATTTATGTGTCCGTAAAACATCAAACAACTACCGTTCTTGTTATAACTAAATGTCATGAGAGACCACCTTTATGGGTACACTTTAAAATATTGATGCAATTCCTCTTTTCACACTTGAATCACACCCAAAAAAAAAGTCGAAAAAAAAAATTCGACTATCATACATCATACCAATTAGACACTTACGGTCAAGAAAGTAAATGAATCAATCAATTTAATTCTGAATAAATATATGTATAATTTGATAAAAAAAAAACTTTGAATCATTCCCTCCTCTAGAAGGTGGAAATGTCACCCCCAAAACAGTGTATTCATAATCTGATCATTACATAAATACTGCATCTCATACATACAAGTATTAAGAAAAGAAAATAACTCACAGCTGTAAGTGCATGGTGCTTATCATGACTTCTACGGTTTTACGGAATCAAAAACTTTAAAAATCTTGAACACTACTGATGGAGCTTCGGATCTCCTTCAGATGATGTTCTCCATCGATCCTACGATGGCCGTCTTGGACGGCTGTGATTTGGTTTTGGAGTTGTTGAGTGTGAATCTCAATGGGTTGGTGTTGGACGCCGAGCTACCTACAAAGAAGTCTCCGGATGGGTGACCACCGTAGGACCCTCCGACAATGAAGTTAGAATCGAGGAATAGAAGCAGAGTAGCGGCGTATTGAGATAATTCCAGATACCTGAGTCGTATAAGAGAGGGGTTTATATAGGGGTCGCGTGGAGCGAGCGGGCGTGAGATCACCGCCGTCAGTTACCCCCCAGTGTTATTCCGGCCTTGAATGGCGGGATACGCCCATTAATAGAGGGATACGCTAGCGTGGGACGCGGATCGTGGAGAGGCGGATATCTCGCCCTGGCGATATGCGCGGAGCCGTTGCGGGGCGTATGGGATCTGCGCTTCCGGTAGGTCGGAGGAGGCCGAGGAAGCTCGAAATGTCGGAGGCTCGGAAACGAGCCTGGGGGCCAAGCAAGATCGGCACGTCGGAGGCTCAGAGACGAGCCTGGAGGCTGAGGAAGCTCGTGTTAGTTATATGTATGCCCTAGAGGCCATTACTATACATAGGATGTATATTGTAGTGGATGCTTGGACATATATAGGGATGACTTTCTTGCTCGATATGATAGTATGCTATCTGGTTACTCTTTACCTTAATGTGTACACTGATTGTCTCTCTGTAACATGTTGGTAAAACCCTTAGGATGTGTACTTGACTACCTGGACTATGATGCGGATCATACTAGTAGGGACATGGTAGTCCATAAGTACATCCTTCAAGGTCCCTAGTCGTGGGTGTATCGAGACAGGGCATCGATATACCAGTGTAGACTAGCGTGTAGCTTCTCGACCCATACATATGGGCGATGGATGATCCCATATCCATCGGTGTTTGACATCAGAGATGATATACGGGTGCTCAGTGGAGACTGGGTACACTGGACGGACTCGCCGAGAACTCCCAGATGGTATTATACCTTACGTCAGATGGCAGTTCTTTGGTGACACTGGTGCAGGTTAGTCTGTAGACCCGAGATCGTCATAGAGTCTTGTGTGATTCCCACTGTGCTTTGATTTCCATCATACCACGTCCAAGAGGGCGTGCAAAAAGGTGGCTTTTGGGTACAGTCCCGAATCACATGGAGGCAATGAGCGATAGGAGGGGTTTCGTCTCTCCCGGTATAGGGAGTTGATGTTGCGCAGTGCTCGATTGGCTATAACAGGAAGTCCTTGGCCAAGGCAGCTTTAGGGATTTACTGGTAAGTGTTACCAGTAGTTTCTCGACCCGTTATGAGCCTCATATCGACACAACATATCGAGTTATTGGGGTCTGACGTTTACCACCCCTAGACGAGATATGCGATATATCAGACGAACAGACCGGACTGTACGGTAGTGTTACTCGTTGGATTCACAGAAGTATGAGCGGGCTTGCTCGTTGATCTTCTGATCGCTCAATACCCGGGTGGCCGTTACGTTTGGCAGACCGCTTGCGGCTTGTGGGTGTTTGATATGATCATCACCTGCTGCCGGCGTATTGACGAGTCTTTAGAGTCCTACACAAGGGTTTCCTGGCTCAAGCGACACGAAATAGGAGCGCATATGAGATATGTGCGGGACCGAGAATAATACCAGTATGTGATACTGTATTCTATTCTCGCGATTTGTGACATTGATCGGTTGTATGCGATAGAGCCGGGTTATCGGATCAAGTGTTGATTCGATAAGTTGTTACTATTGATATTAGTCGGTTATATGCGATATGACCGGATCGTTGAATCAAATGTTGATTTAATGATTTAATGTATAATTATATATTTGATATATTACTTTACATTAACTAGTATTGGTTCACTTAAGATTTGTTTTCTCACTTGAAAGTGTACATTGTTTATATGTGATATATGCAAGTGTGCATATTTGTATCATGCTTGATGATACAAACAAGTTGTGTGTATGAGACTTGAACCATATCAAGGTTGGATTAGGGTTTACTATTTTCCTAAACAAATAACAAAAGAGAGTGACTTTGGTCAAAGTTATCAAGCTTCATGAAGCTTGATGAACATTGACAAAGCCAACTCTTTTGTCATTTGTTCAAGATATTAGCTAACCCAACCCTTAACCTTATGCTATGGTTAATTCTCTATATGAGTTAAGTATGAGGGCTTAACTCAACCATGGTGCCATCATATATTGGATAAGTTTCATTTTGGAAATGATTCATATGATTTCTTTCTTCTTCTTCATCTTCATCAAGCTTGAAAAAGCTTGCTAGCTCCAATGGCACCATGAGAAAAAGAGTGAGAAATCCAATTCTTAAATGAACCCACTTCCTATTTCTTCATCCTCTACCACTTGCCATGTAGTATAGGGTGTTCTCTTCACAAAGTTTTCGACCGAGTAAAGGAATAGCTTGAGTTTGAGTCTCCCCGACGTAGATCATCTTCGGCCTCGAAGTCAATGACCTAGCCCGATCATTTCTCCGACGAAACCATTTCTAGAGTCTGGGATCCGATGATCGCAGCGGAGGGACGTCAACACGGAGCTAAAGAAGTGGTGGACCGGATCTACAAAGGTTGTAATCCCTTTCACTTAGCAGCAAAGTCGTTTCCTACTTGTAGTTTCGCCTAAACTCTAGTCAACGATCCGTATTAGGGTTTCTCGGCACTTGTAAAATTTGAAACTGGCATGGGTGATGCCTTGTGAGACCTCTTGAGTGTGCCTAGGAACCCTACAGTGGTATCAGAGCCTAGCTAGAGTCTTAGGCGATGTGTAGACGAAGTTAGAAACCCGAACGAAACACGAAACCCTAATTCATACCCCTCTCTGTCCAATTTTTGAAAATGTGGATTTTTCTAAATTAAAAATATGCAGAAAAATCAGCAGGGTTTTATAAGAGTTACTGTGCAAAACGACCGTCTGATTCCACTAAACCGCGGCAAGAGCCTGGCTCAGGCGGCGGTTCCGCGGCCATATAGTGCCATTATTTAATAATTTTTGCACAGTAATGTCTATCTGAAAGTGCTGAATTTTCTGGTATATTTTAACTTTTACTCAAGAGTTGAGTTTTCTGGGGTTGTTTTGGGAACTCGTGGATTCGATCGGATTGTCTAATCTTGTCTATGTGTTTTCCGGATAATTATTGAATATGTTAAAAAGTTCGACCGGATATAAATACCCACCTTTTCCCCTGTCGGGAAATTTCCAAGTGTTGGATCTTTCCGTGGTTTAATAACGTTCTAAGTAGTGCAAGTAACGCGATGGACCCTCTAGAAGACAACAAACCTTAACTCGATTATGTGACCGTCTTGAACTGCCCTTTGAACCTTAAGGTTTGGGGCAGTACGGCGTGCCACATGTGAGGCGTTGGCTTGACCCTTCTACGGCTGGACCGTTGGTACTGAGGCACGAAGTGAATGTTTTTAACTTATTTCATGTGTTGAGCTGTTTCGGGAAAACTTGGGTGTTCGATTGTTCGATCGGAAAGTTTAACATTTTCTATTTATCTGGAATGTGATACAATATTTGGAATCTACAAGTAGTTATGAGATAACTGATTTGGATCTTATAAACATAGCACTTTAGTCTCACTTGATCGGTTGCCACGGAATTTTGATGTGATCAAAAGTTCGTCGCAATCACGTAGCGTACGCGGATACTCGCCGATAAACTTAATAGACAGCTACACCCCATAGCCGTGACCAAGTGACTGTAGGAGAACCCCGTCGCCGAAAGCATCCGTTCGGGTGCTCGCGGTAGCGATGTTCCGCCTTAGTGCACTTCGTCGACGGCATCTGGGGGTGCGGCCGTCTACTAAAGTTTGCGACGGGCATTCGATCAAAATGCCGGGAATCTTGTTGAATTGCCCGACTTGATATTGAAAAGTGTTTTCGATAAATGAGACTAAAATGCGGGGTTTATAATTGTTAGGCATGTGATGTCTAAGGAATTCGGATGGTTAGGCATGCAATGTCTAAAGGGGTTGCGGATTCCAACTGTTGTAGTTTTACACTTTCTTTTCTGCGACCGTAAGTGTAATATGTGATATCGCCGGTTTCGTTGCTATATGTCAACGACAATTGGGATGCGTATATTTACTTACGTTGATGACATGTGATGTTATGTGTTGCTGGATATGTTATATTGGATCGTCGCGTTTTGAATAGCCGGGGGTTTTATGTGAGATGAGAGTTTTTATTTTCATTCATGTAAAAACTTGTATGTAATATTCTTTTATTGGGGCACTTCCAGGTTGCGGAAGATGTCACCCATTGTATATTATTTACTTTTCCGCACTAGGATAGACCCAGGGAGGAGGGCACAAGTAACCGGGTTCTGGAGTCCAGTGGGAGACCAACTCGAGGAGTCGAGTCCGGGTCTCCTAACTCTAGAATTGGTAGGGTTGCTTGCCGCTCTCGTAGGGGTCTAGGGGTGTGGGTTTGGCTATTCATTGCGACCGTGGAATCCGTGTTTTATACTGGGTCGTATTGAAAACACGGACGTCCTAGTATATCCAATATTTCATATGATTCTTCTGCTGCGATATCTCTGATGTGATCATTTGATGTTCTGTGATAAATACTGTATATAGTATATATGATATATTATATAGACGTTACTTATGTTTTGCATTCGCGCTAGCCCTGCCCCGCTCTGTCGTTAGTTACCTAATCTAACGGTGCACGAGGGGACATCGAGGCGAATGCGGATGGCATAAGTGTACGTCGTATTTATCTGTGATGCTTAGGTGCTTAAATGACGGGACTTCATTAATATGATTAATGAAAGAAAAAGAAACCTAAAGATGTTGTGGAATCGAATTTTCAAAACAGGTAGCTACAGTTCTTTCTTTGCATCGCGGTGTTCCTTGTAGAACATCCTGCACCTTATTCGATAAGGAAAGGACCGAGATCCCTTCACCGGGAGTGACTCCTTTAGCAATAACTGGCAGATGCTACACACTCGGTTTGTCTTTTGATTGCTTCTATAGTTTATGCTTTGCACAGTGATGTATATGATATATCCTACACCTCATTCGACGAGGAAAGAGCCGACGATCCCTTCACCGGGAGTGACCCCTTTAGCAAAACCAGAAAAGCCTAAAAAACACTCCATTTTAAAATCATTTGATTCCACAACGATATCAAGTTCATTACGCAATAGGTTTTCAGAAAAACCTGTCGTAGCCCTCCGTCATTTCAGATAAGTACTGGTTAGTATTCATGCTGCGTTTGTTGACCTCTGTCAAGGCGTAGTGTGCGGTGGCTGATTAGTGCTTATCTGTATAAGCATATGATGTGATTGATTTAGGGTAGTCGTGTGACCTTGTTGACCTCTGTCAAGGGTCGTGCGGGTGGGTTTACTTCAATCAGGAAATGACGGGTTGAACTTGACTAGCAGCCTATGGTTTGTTGACCTCTATCAAGGTCATAGGACGCTAGGGGAAAAATATTATCGGGAATTTCAAGTGTTGAAATTTGCAATGAGATTGCATACCTTCTATGAGATATTTGGATCCCGATACCCGCTGCGAGTAAGAGTTACTCCTGGGAGAGTTTTACACAATACAATTAGCCGATCAAGTAGGTGTTTAGAAAGGTGTTAACGGGGTTACGCCTCTGGGAAAATGAGGTTTATATTAATTAGGTTCGTGCGAAAGCACGGGGGACCTCCCTCAAAGTACCGACACTAGCCTGGCTGAAAGATTGGCGAACTTGTAGCGTGTAATTAATCCCGGCTAGTCTTTCCTTTTAGGGTTTGAAGGAAGATTTGATAAAAACAGTGGGAGCCATCCTGATTAGATAAAATAACAACCAATCTGATCTTGCTAGAGCGCACGCAGAGTGTTTTCTTCTCTCTCTCTCCAGGTAGCGACCATTTCACGCCTTAATCAAGATAATAAAACGGATATATTGACCGAACCCGCTTGTTATACTGAGCTGGGGAACGTTGGTCCCGCTCCAACTTATAATTGTTATAAGACAGAGCAGGAAATTAGGGAATACCAGATTTCCCGTGCCGCCCAAATGAAGAAAGTGCATGTTGATGCATCATCTTCGGATGTGTTCGTTACATAGAACTAATTCTCAGTATCCTTTACGTCCTGGGTATATGATACCAGATCAGGATCCCGCATATGTAATTTGTTACATAGGGCTACAGAAATGTAGAGAACCGAGAACGGGTGATAAGTTTCATGAGACAGAAAACGGTGCAAGTGTTGCAGCCAGGTCTGTTGGTCACTGTCATCCTGTATTACCAGAATACATTGATTCTGAACAAATGTTATTAGATACCGAACCTGATATACAAAATCATATCAGTCTCTTTATTAGTAAAGAAGGATATAATTTTGTATTGTTGGATAATGTTTTGAACATTTCCTATATCAAAAGTTGATCGGTTCAGGCACGTTATCTAAAAGCATTAACGTTCTAAATCAAACTATAGTTCTTAGTATACGGAACACACACAAGAGGAAGAGTTCAGAAATGAACGGATACTTCTTGAGGTATTGTAGACTAGGTCATATCAATGCGACCCGACTAGCTAAAGTTACATATAGATGCATATTTAAATTAGTTTGAATTTACATCTTGTGGAACTTGCCAGTCATGTCACAGAGATATAATGACCATAGCTCTGTTTATTTCTAAACAGAGAAAGAGTTAGTGAACCCTTGGGATTGATACATGATGATGTATGAGGGTCCCCTGTCTACACATGCCTAGACCGGTTTTTTGTACTTCATTACATTCTTTGATAATCTCTCAAGATTCAAACATATGTTCCTGTTGAAACACAAGTCCGAACCTTTTGAGATATTCATATAATATAAGATCGAAGTAGAGAACCAAAATACGGGTATAAGTATTATGTCCTTTGATGTGATCAAGGAGGAGAATACTTGAGCACGGGATTCCTGGACTATTCTAAGAATGAGATTCTCTCTCAGCATTACTCCTCCGTATACACCACAGCACCTCGGTGTATCAGGGCGGAGCAATAGCACCCTATGTGATATGGTGTGCTCTATGATGAGTACTACTGAGTTTCCTATTTCTTTTTAGGGAGTTATGCACTTGAGAAGTTGCATACCTATTGAATAGGGTTCCGATCAAATCAGTTGCCTACCACTTCATATGTGATATGGAAAGGGAAGAGCCCATATCTTAAGTTAGTTAAGATTTGGGGTTGTCCGGCCTATGTCTAAAAGAAAAATCCGGACAAGCTCAAGGCAAGGTCTGTTATGTACAACTGGAAAGGTTCCAGCTATATAAACTACAGCAGATGATTTGGTAGAACCAAAGAATTCAGTAGATACCAACGAACCTCAGCCTCTCCGCTGATCTAGTAGGGTTCCTCACCCACCTGAGAGATACTTCGGTTTCTCTATGACAGTGGGAGCGAGGATTGCATCATGAGATAATGACCCAACTAGTTTCAGGCTGGCCATCAGGAGTAGGACTCTGTAAGAATGGCTGGATGCTTATCGATCTGAGATGGGATCCTTATACACCAACAAAGTATGGACTTTGGTTGCTTTACCTGAAGGGTTAAATCCCCATCAGGAGCAAGTATATCTTGAGAAGATTACTTGGTGTACATGGAAAAGTTGAGACTTTCAAAGCTAGACTCGTTAAAGGTTTGCATCATAGACCAGTTGTGGCTAATGATGAAACCTTTTCTGGGGCCTACGCTTAAGTCCATCCAGATCCTACTTGCCACGGCTACATACCATAACTATGATATCTGGCGGTTGGGTGTCATGACTGCTTTTCTAAATAATGATTTGGAAGAGAGAGTCTATAAATACACAGTCAGAGGGCTTCGTAGATAGTGGGAGCAGTAGAAACGTGT
The DNA here is from genome assembly GCA_030015575.1 of Agapanthus africanus. Classification (NCBI taxonomy): domain Eukaryota; kingdom Viridiplantae; phylum Streptophyta; class Magnoliopsida; order Asparagales; family Amaryllidaceae; genus Agapanthus; species Agapanthus africanus. Next base: position 111,705,165 of record CM057340.1, on the reverse strand, counting down.
GCAAGATGTTTTATGTGATAAAGCAGGCATCGCGGAGTTGGAACATCTGTTTTGATAGTCAAAGAGTTTGACTTCATCAAAATGGTAGATGAACCCTGTATATACAAAAAGGTAGTAGGGAGTATGGTTGTGATCCTCGTAGAGTACGTGGATGACATACTCTTGATGGGGAAGGAGTTTCCTATGCTACGCTCGGTCAATCTCCGCTTATCACAAGGATTCTCCATATAGGATCAAAATGATACCTGCTAAATCCTGGGTTTTGGATCTATGAGATAGATACTCACTAGTTGTAGTGAGATGGTATCAATCGATCCTGGGGAGAATCACTGGAAAGGTTTCAGGGTGATAAAGATGACTGAATGTCAGTCACAGGCATTGTCTATACCCTCGGTAAAGGGACGGTATGTTGGAAGAGTTCCAAGCTAGATACCGTGGCATACTAGATGATAAAGGCCGGATACATCGCTACCAAAGATGCTACCAAAGAGGAAGTCTGGGTGTATATTAGTTCATGAGATGAACTTCGTTCCTCCCATTGTGTGACAATGGAGTTGTGGCTTATGCCAAAGAACGCCCGTCCCATCAGTGATCCAGACATATTCTTAGGCAGTATCACCTGATCGTGAAGATGGTTGATCTCCAGGTGATCGAGGTTAGGAGAGTAGACTCAGAGGACAACACGGCGGATCCACTCTTGAAAGGCCTTTTCCCAGAGAGAGACTTTTATAGGATGGTTGAGTATGAGATACTACAACCACTGCTATCAGATGGCCCTAGTGCAAGTGGGAGATTGTTAGTGATATGTATGCCCTAGAGGCCGTTACTATACATAGGATGTATATTGTAGTGGATGCTTGGACATATATAGGGATGACTTTCTTGCTCGATATGATAGTATGCTATCTGGTTACTCTTTACCTTAATGTGTACACTGATTGTCTCTCTGTTACATGTTGGTAAAACCCTTAGGATGTGTACTTGACTACCTGGACTATGATGCGGATCATACTAGTGGGGACATGGTTGTCCATAAGTACATCCTTCAAGGTCCCTAGTTGTGGGTGTATCGAGACAGGGCATCGATATACCAGTGTAGACTAGCGTGTAGCTTCTCGACCCATGCAGATGGGCGATGGATGATCCCATATCCATTGGCGTTTGACATCAGAGATGATATACGGGTGCTCAGTGGAGACTGGGTACACTGGACGGACTCGCCGAGAACTCCCAGATGGTATTATACCTTACGTCAGATGGCAGTTCTCTGGTGACACTGGTGCAGGTTAGTCTGTAGACCCGAGATCGTCATAGAGTCTTGTGTGATTCCCACTGTGCTTTGATTTCCATCATACCACGTCCAAGAGGGCGTGCAAAAAGTTGGCTTTTGGGTACAGTCCCGAATCACATGGAGGCAATGAGCGATAGGAGGGGTTTCGTCTCTCCCGGTATAGGGAGTTGATGTTGCGCAGTGCTCGATTGGCTATAACAGGAAGTCCTTGGCCAAGGCAGCTTTAGGGATTTACTAGTAAGTGTTACCAGTAGTTTCTCGACCCGTTATGAGCCTTATATCGACACGACTTATCGAGTTATTGGGGTCTGACGTTTACCACCCCTAGACGAGATATGCGATATATCAGACGAACAGACCGGACTGTACGGTAGTGTTACTCGTTGGATTCATAGGAGTATGAGCGGGCTTGCTCGTTGATCTTCTGATCGCTCAATACCCGGGTGGCCGTTACGTTTGGCAGACCGCTTGCGGCTTGTGGGTGTTTGATATGATCATCACCTGCTGCCGGCGTATTGACGAGTCTTTAGAGTCCTACACAGGGATTTCCTGGCTCAAGCGAAACGAAATAGGAGCGCATATGAGATATGTGCGGGACCGAGAATAATACCAGTATGTGATACTCTATTCTATTCTCGTGATTTGTGACATTGATCGGTTGTATGCGATATAGCCGGGTTATCGGATCAAGTGTTGATTCGATAAGTTGTTACTATTGATATTAGTCGGTTATATACGATATGACCGGATCGTTGAATCAAGTGTTGATTTAATGATTTAATGTATAATTATATATTTGATATATTTTTAGGGTTCCTAGGCACCCCAAGGAGGTCTCACAAGGCATCGATCATGCCAATTTCAAAAATTACGGTGCCGAGAAACCCTAGTGTACGGATCGTTGGCTAGAAAACTAGGCGAAAAGATAACTAGTTAACACTTAAACTATAAGATAACGGAAATACAACCTTTGTAGATCTGGTGCTCCACCTCCATAGCTCCGCAATGAGGTCTCCTCGCTGTCCAAGTCGAACCCCGGGCTCTAGCGTCGGCTTCATCGGAGAATGGACGGGCTAGGTCATCGACGACAATGCCGAAGATGATCTACGTCGAGGCATCGCTAGATCAAGCTCCAACTTCACCAAGTCCAAAAACTTATGAAGAGAACACACTCTACTACTTGGCAAGAGGTAGAGGATGAAGAAATAGGAAGTGGGTAGACTTTAGAATTGGATTTCTCACTTGTTTCATCAATCCACCATTGATGAAGTAAGGTTTCTTCATGAAGAAGAAGAAGAGGAAGAAGATGATAAGTTATGATAAGAATTAAAGAATAGAAAAGAATAATCATCCTTATCATAATCAAACCATAGTTAGGAGTAGAGAATTAACAAGGGTTAGTGAATGGTTGGGTTAAGACATGAAGACAAAATGGTCACTTTGGTCAAACCTTCATGAAGGTTCATAAACAAACAAAGAAAGCCACCATTATCTCTTCATTATTTTCTTTTGCTAAAATAAACAAAATGGATAAATAAATGAATAAATGAAGCAAAAGAAACCCTAACCATTGACCAACCATGGTTTAATCCATACATCAAACTATCATGTATCATCAAACATGATACAATCAAATGTACAAATGTATATCACATATACAATGTGCACAATCCAAGTGAGAAAATCCATTTAAAGTGAACCAATACTAGTTAATGCAAAGTAATATATCAAATATATAATTATGCATTAAATCATTAAATCAACACTTGATTCAATGATCCGGTCATGTCGCACACAACCGACTAGTATTCAATGTATCGGCTTATCGATTCAACGCTTGAATCGATAACTAGGTTATATCGCATACAACCATCCGACACATTGATCGCGAGAATGAAATACGGTATCACATACACGTATTATTCTCGGTCCCGCACATATCTCATATGCGCTCCTATTTCGTTTCGCTTGAGCCAGGAAACCTCTGTGTAGGACTCTAAAGACTCGTCAATACGCCGGCAGCAGATGATGATCATATCAAACACCCACAAGCCGCAAGCGGTCTGCTAAACGTAACGGCCACCCGGGTATTGAGCGATCTGAAGATCGACGAGCAAGCCCGCTCACACTCCAGTGAATCCAACCAGTAACACTACCGTACAGTCCGGTCTGATCGTCTGATATGTCGCATATCTTGCCTAGGGGTGGTAAACGTCAGACCCCAATAGCTCGATAAGTCGTGTCGATATGAGGCTTATAACGGGTCGAGAAACTACTGGTAACACTTACCAGCAATTCTCTGATCAGCCCTGGCCAGGGACTTCCTGTTATAGCCAATCGAACACAGTGCAACATCAACTCCCTATACCGGGAGAGACGAATCCCCTCCTATCGCTCATTGCCTCCATGTGACTCGGGACTGTACCCAAAAACCACCGTTTTGCACGCCCTCTTGGACGTGGTAAGATGGAAATCAAAGCACAGTGGGAACCACACAAGACTCTATGACGATCTCGGGTCAACAGACTACTCTGTACCAGTGTCACCAAAGAACTGCTATCTGACGTGAGGTATATTACCATCTGGGAGTTCTCGGCGAGTCCGTCCAGTGTACCCAGTCTCTACTGAGCACCCGTATATGATCTCTGATGTCAAACACCGATGGATATGGGATCATCCATCGCCCATCTGTATGGGTCGAGAAGGTACACGTTAGTCTACTCTGGTATATCGATGCCCCATCTCGATACACCCACGACTAGGGACTTTCAAGGATGTACTTATGGACTACCATGTCCCCACTAGTATGATCCGCATCATAGTCCAGGTAGTCAAGTACACATCCTAAGGGCTTTACCAACATGTAATAGAGAGACAATATGAGTACACGTTAAGGTAAAGAGTGACCAGATAGCATACTATCATGTCGAGCAAGAAAGTCCTCCCTATATATGTCCCAGCATCCACTACAATATACATCCTATGTACAGTAATGGCCTCTAGGGCATACATATAACTAACAATATTACTTTACACTAACTAGTATTGGTTCACTTAAGATTTGTTTTCTCACTTGAAAGTGTACATTGTTTATATGTGATATATGCAAGTGTGTATGTTTGTATCATGCTTGATGATACAAACAAGTTGTGTGTATGAGACATGAACCATATCAAGGTTGGATTAGGTTTTACTATTTTCCTAAACAAATAACAAAAGAGAGTGACTTTGGTCAAAGTTATCAAGCTTCATAAAGCTTGATGAACATTGACAAAGTCAACTCTTTTGTCATTTGTTCAAGATATTAGCTAACCCAACCCTTAACCTTATGCTATGGTTAATTCTCTACATGAGTTAAGTATGAGGGCTTAACTCAACCATGGTGCCATCATATATTGGATAAGTTTCATTTTGGAAATGATTCATATGATTTCTTTCTTCTTCTTCATCTTCATCAAGCTTGAAAAAGCTTGCTAGCTCCAATGGCACCATGAGAAAAAGAGTGAGAAATCCAATTCTAAAGTGAACCCACTTGCTATTTCTTCATCCTCCACCACTTGCCATGTAGTATAGGGTGTTCTCTTCATAAAGTTTTCGACCGAGTGAAGGAATAGCTTGAGTTTGAGTCTCCCCGACGTAGATCATCTTCGGCCTCGAAGTCAATGACCTTGCCCGATCATTTCTCCGACGAAACCATTTCTCCGACGAAACCATTTCTAGAGTCTGGGATCCGATGATCGCAGCGGAAGGACGTCAACACAGAGCTAAAGAAGTGGTGGACCGGATCTACAAAGGTTGTAATCCCTTTCACTTAGTAGCAAAGTCGTTTGCTTGCTTGCTTTTCGCCTTAACTTCTAGTTAACGATCTAGTTTAGGGTTTCTCGGCACCGGAAAATTTTTGTTTGGCATGGTTGATGCCTTGTGGAACCTCTTGAGTGTGCCTAGTAACCCTGCAGCTCGGCACGTCGGATGCTCAGAGAAGAGCAAGGAGACTGAGATAGCTCGGAGGCGAGCTGTTGGTAGATTCCCAGGTGAAAGTGCAATGTATTCAGGGAGGTCTCCTGGAAGGTCGGACACGTTCCTCGAGACGAAGTCCTGAAGAATCCTCATATTGCAACTTATTTATTCCACCTCCGTAGCCTTCAGGACAACATCTAAAGGAGATCCAGAGCTTCATCAGTTGGTGCCGTCTGTGGGAACCGAAAAAAATTCCACTCATCGAAATGTGATCTTCTGATCTCGAGCCAATGGCGAGTTATCATCGCGACGATCCCAGCACTAGATGTCGTCCTCCCCACAATGGGGGGAGGGGGGCGGACGGATCCTCTCCTCCCCCTAACGCCGTTCACGTCCTGTCTATCAACATGCTCGCGTCCATCTTGGATGCCCTTTTCCGTGTCCAAACGGCTGGACAAGCCACCCAGGTCGACGTTCCCCCACCTCGAGGCCGTGACCTCTGTAAAGGGGGAGACGACGTTGCCCACACTGGCACGACGGAACATGCCTCGCTATTTCTGGCAACCACAGATCCCTCGTGGAGACCAATTCAATGACCCGCTGGGCACCTCACAGCTCCACACCGATGACTCACTCAAGTGCACCCCGCCCTGAGGCTCATCGCGCTCCTGTCCTTCCCGAGGAGGTGTCGGTCAGCTCGCCAGCTCCCAAGTATGGCCGGCACCTTCTCCCTCGACAGGATCACGCGGACAACACTCACCATGGTGGCTCGAGGACAACCTCCCCAGGGGATCTGAGGAATCTCATAGAACGGAACCGGAACCGTGGCCAGGCGCAGACCGCCAGCGGGAGGGGCTATAACTCCAAGTACGCCGAATCCTCTGTAAGTCCACGGTAGCGCCCCGGCCGTCTAACAGACGCTAAATGCGGAACAAAAACTTTTTACAACCGGCGCTATCGCGTACTATAAACCGGATCTGCCATTAAAGCTAAATTAACAAATTACAAAGTAAGTAGAAATGTTATACCGAACGATCCGAGTCCTTCGCTCTTCAACCATCATCCCACGCTTTGTTGCGGCTGCTCCGATCTCCTCGATCTCCAGTCTTGTCGTCCAGGTGGCACCACGTCGACGGATCTTTAAACGGACTCCCGCCTCTGAACCGAGGCAACTCGGTCGTCAAGTTTGCTAAAAGAGACGACCAAGATGATGTAGAGAATGAGTAGAACACTTTGTCTCGTTACGTCCAAGGCTATGGACGAACGGTTAATGAAGTTGCCTTTTGGATCGGATTGAAATAAGATATGAAACTATATATGAACAAGATCTCTCTCTTCTCATTTTAACAACCCTTTCTTTTTCCCCAAAATTAATCATCCCTCACCCAAGAAGGGCCGGCCATTATATAAAGAGGAGGGCGTGAGAGTAGGAGCAAGGGGGGTGACCACAACAATGAAGCTTATCATAACACCTTGTATGAACACATTAAAAGCAAACCAATGAACACAAACCTAGTCATTAACTTAGTCACCCTTGCATTAAATGAATCATTAAATGCATTAATGAGTCACTTAACACCTCACCATCCTAATCATCATCTAAAAGCTTCCACACTCATCTCAAGAAAAGATAAATCCATATTTAACCGAATGTTAAATACGGCTAATAGAAAACTGGAAACTGGCAACTTCCAAAAGTGATCCTGAAACGAATTTTAGGATAACCCCGTAATGGTATAAACATACCCGTATTTGTATTACGACCGAATACAAATGCATCTGAGACAAAGATATTATATCTACATAGTATAATACTCAGATCCGGCTTAAACCAAAGCTGACCAGTATTATCTGCCCGAAAAGTGACACGTGCGAAAACGCACGTGCATTTTCCGAACCCTGCCATATAACCATACGGCCTCTACAACGTTTCGCCCGAACTTGGGAAAGTGTATGTGGGGGACTCTAATGACTCATCAACACACTGGCACTGGGTATAACCACTAGCACGTCAGAGGTACTAGCTGTACGTAACGGTTTGCCTATGTATTGATTAGAAGGGAAGCTGACGAGCGAACTCATCTATAAACCCTACTGAGCCTAACAGTGACAATATACATACAGTCCGGTCCGTTCGTCTATGAGTATCGCATATCTGCCTAGGGGGCTGGTAACGTCAGACCCCCATTAGCGGTATAAGTCGTGTCAGAGAGTGGCCCAGAACATCCTGAGATACTACTGGAGTACCTACCAGTAAATCTCCTGCCTCGGCTGAGGGCTTTGTATAATGGATCTCCTAGACACAGCGCGATCTCACCCCCAATACCGGGAGAGACGAATCCCCGACGATCCGCTCACTGCCTCCATGTGGCTCGGGACTGTACCCAACTAAAACCTGTTTGCACAACTCCTTTGAGCGTGGTAGGGTAGTAATCTAAGCACAGTGGGAACTCACACGAGACAAATGACGATCTCAGGTCGACAAACTAACCTGTACACATGTCACCAGGGAACTGTTATCTGACGATATGTATAATACCAACTAGCATGTTCCCGGCGAGTCCTGTCTGGTGTACTCATAACCCAATGAGCACCTGTATACATCTTAGGTGAACCAACTAACACCAATGGCTTATGAGACCGGCCATCACCCTCGTCGGGGTCTCGACTGTATACACTAGTCTACTCCAGAGTATCGATGCCCTGTCTCGAAACTCCCACGACTAGGGACACTTTAAGGATGTGCTTACAGACCCCAGCTCCCACGTATATGATCGCCATCATACTGCTGGTAGTCAAGCAAGAATCCTATGGGCTCTATCATCATGCAATAGTGAACTAAAGCATGTATACGATGATAAAGACAAACCAGATAGCATACTATCATCTCGAGAAAGACTGTCATATCGGTATAGGTCCTGCCTCAATCATTGCAATCACGTACCTGCGATCCAATAATTGACTTTGAGGGCACTATCTCCAACAATCTCCCACACTTAAGGCTAATTATTGCGATGTCGCATACTCACAGCCGGTGTAATACCGAATATCCAACTCCTCTACTAATCAGTTTCACAAAGCTAGTTTGTAAAACTCTTATGTTCGAGAAATAGCCTTAGTGAGTGGATCCGCCCTGATGTTTCTTTCTATGTCTCTTTTAATCTCAAGTTCGCGGAGAAAGCCATCTCCCGGATCGAGTAATACCTGTCTTAGAATATGTCTAAATATCTGATGGGACCTAGTTTATAAATGAACTCCAAATCCAAACTTCTTAGACTTTATCGATAACTGAACCTAATCAGTATCCAGCACCATGTCTCCCACAGTATCCTCTTGGACCACCTCTCCATAATACTGTCCCTCATCATAGGGAAAATTATAACTCTGACAATCATTCTGTCATCCATGTCACCTTTAAAGCCTGGAATGATAACCGTCTCCCGAAGGAGGCTGCCGTCATCAAATCCGTAGAACATGCACCCATGTTCTAAAACTGCTTCCTTATGTTTCTCCAGGATTTGATTAATATAAACTTATCGCATCTAGTGCAAATACAACATCTGGTGTGGTATTTGACATCTTACGATTGACTCAATTGCCTAAACAAGTGATCTGCCAATCATGCACATCCCTCTCTCCTTTAGTCTGTAAGACACCTTTAGAGAGGGTGACTCCATCACCTGCAGGTACACTACCATGCCAGGAGTCATCTATTCTAAAAACCATTAGAATACTGTCAAAGTACCCACATTGGGAAACTACCCAAATCTAGATCTAAAACCATAGATCAAGTATCCAGAATGTCTGATATTATATCCATATCCTGTCTGGAGAAACAACTGTGTGACGACCACAGTACAACCGATCGTAGTATAGGAATTTTACTTCCTATTTTGTGTATGTCATCCAAATACCATGACATCACACCTTACTACCTTCTTAACAGATCCACCCCCTATTCTGATGAAGTCAAAGCCATGACTGTCACATCAAAAATAGATGATCTTTCTCTGCTATAGGTGCTCAAGTCTATAAATAGACATAAGCTTCTTGCCCACTATTCTTCCGCTGCTCCCACTGATTACGACAACCCTCTGGCAGAATAACATATACGTATACTTCTAAAGCTAGTTTAGAACGACGCTATACTTATCCTTCTGCCGGGTCTCATAGTCTGGAACAACAGTAGTGTCAAGTCTGGGTAAACAAGAACCTCCCTGTCACCGTCCTTGAGGCTACCAGAGTACCACTCGGGTGTCTGAGGTTACCCAACATATCTGCGGAGTGGCTATTGGAATGTCAAACCTGATTGAATATATAGGTCCTATTAAATTTTCCGTAATCGTTTGCGGTTCTGGAATCACTTCCAGTTCTACCATACTCCCACTACTGTTTTCTGAAAAAAATCCATTTTACTAAAACTGTGGTGAGTCTAGAACAATATCACTATTGATCTTCCAGATAGTAGAAATGTCAACCCTCGTCAAAGACAGGGTCAACCCACAAACTGCCATTACAGAAACATGCCTAGATTTATCCAGTGTCTGGTTCTAAGCATAAGCTGGACAACTCCCCGTATCTTAACATCGTTAAGATATGAACCATTCTATATATAATATAGAAATAGAGACACTAATTTAATTGGAACCAGATTCAAAAACATGCAGCTGTCTCCAGTGCATATCTACTTAATGGAGAGAGGCTAATCAGCATTACTCAACTTAGGAATCCATCCAATTATGAGTAATCTGGAAAAGAAACAAGTTTCTCAAAAACTATTACTATCATTTGAATACCAATCACAAGAATCTATATCTTCGATCACTTTGAAGAATCCTGATACTTGTGACACCTGGTTCTCTACTTTATTCTTATACCCATAACTTCTCAAAACTTAGACATTGTATTTCTACGAAACACTTGTCTAAAAACTAGAGAAATCATAAGTAAATAGAACATATTATGAGGACCTACCCCTTTGTCCTGACGGACACTGGACAACATACAATACTCTGTATAACTCCGCTGAGTTTAAATAACTCAAAACCTGTGTATCGTAGGTTGAAAACTGTACCCAGGCGATTTCCTCAAATATCACCAATTACAACTAATTCCGATATAATGAGGATGATCACCTAATTTCCAATAACTTACTCCCACTCATCATCTGTAAAAACCATACAGATATGAGAATGAAACCTGGTAAATACATATCCTGGAGTAAGTATCTAATCGGGAAAACAGTTTTCTTTTAACAATGCGCAGTGAAACTGAAACATTAAAATGTCTCGTAGGGGTATCCTGGTATTCCTAGTAATGCCTCTTCCATAAACTAATTCATGACTATAACCGTATATTTCTTTGCCATCTGTCCAAATCCCTTTATTTGTCTTTAGTCGTTACCTTCTGTACACCTTCGTTAGGCTAAATGGTTTTCTTCCTTCCCTACCGTTCGGCACCAGCCTATGGTTTGGAAGAAGACTATCCAGTAAGCATAATAGGTGTACCCTCCTAATCCTAGGAGTACTCGTAACTTGAGAGAAGGTGATGATAAAAGACAACTGAATAATACCTTATTCTATTAAAGGTGAAATAGGAGTGGCGATGAAGTACGCGGTTTGGTCGTGAATGATAACAGTCGCAATTTACTTTGCCCTCTTTCTAATCCCTTGATCTTGTCTTTACATATTACCTTCTGCACACCCTACTTAGGTTAATTGGTTTTCTTCATTCCCTACCTTTCGGCACCTGCCTATGGTTTGGAATAAGACTATCTAATAAGTATAATTGGTGTACTCTCCTAAACTAAGGAGCCCTCGCAACCTGAGAGAAGGTGATAATAAAAGACAACTGAATAAACCAATTCTATTTCTCCTGAACCTGGATCCATCCTCGAAGAAGTCCCTTCGAGTTCGTATATAACCATACGATGGATTTATCCAATGGAAGTGGATGTTCGTAGTAATACGGGGTGTTCTGAGAAATACAAAGGGTAAAAGAAAGAGCGGCAATGACTTATGCAACTCGGACAATCCAAAAGCCAGTATTTTAAGAAGGTTCGGTCAACTTGGTCACTGAGTCAAAATCTAGGGTCGGTCAATGGTCTCTGCCAAAGAGAGAGAGAGAGAGAGAAAAGAAACACTCTGCGTGCACTCTAACCTAGATCAAAATGGTTATCACTTTATCTAATTAAGAAACCTCCCACTGTAATCTCAAATTCTCCTCCAAACCTGAAAGAAGAATTAGTCGGGATCACCCGAAGAGTAAACTAACTCATCAGTGAGAAACGGGATCCAACTATCATCGCATGATAACTTGATGGAAGCCACTCAAGTTATCACACTCCAGAAGGTATGCGCATGCCTGGCAAGTTTCCTGTATGTTTGAAACTCCCGATGTGATTTTTTGCCCCATGCTCTTATGACCTTGGCGTTGGTCAAAATATCATAAGTCACATGCCAAGTTCTACCCGTCACTATCCAGGTCAATTTGAACCCACCCGCACATGCCCTTGACGTTGGCCAAAATGGCAGAACGACTGTCCCAAACCAACTCATCTATCTATGCAACAGATGAATACCCAGCAGCTACCAAACACTATGCCTTGGCGTTGGTCAAAATACATAGCTTGAATACTACTGAATACCCAAAAGAAATGACGGAGGGCTACGGCTGGTTTTTGGCGAAAAAACCTTTAACATAATGAACTTGATCTCGTTGAAAGAACCTGATAGCTTTTTATAAAAATATAGCGGCGAAAACCTTTTGCTAAAGAGGTCACTCCCGGTGAAGGGATCTCGGCTCTTTCCTCGTGGAATGAGGTGCAGGATATTCTAACTGAATACCGCGATGCAAAGAAACTTGTAATCGACTATAGTAAAGTTATTACCCTGACGTAAACTTCTGCCCAAGGGGTCACTCCCGGTGAAGGGATCTCGGCCCTTGCCTCGTGGAATGAGGTGCAGGATATTCTAACTGAATATCTCTATGCAAAACAAAATGAAATATCATTGTAATAACACCTTTTTAAAATTTGTTCCAACCACTTCAAAAATAGGTTTATTTTATCCTTGCATTGATAAGAATCAATGCAGTCCCACTAATCAATCACACCAGAAAAGAACGAAAATAAAATGTACGTATATGCTATCCGCATTTGCCATTGGGTTCCGTCATCACCCGTTAGGTTACTTAACTAACGACAGAGCGGGGGCTGGACTAGCGCGGGTGTAAAACATATACAACATCTACTAGTATATATACCAATATACAATAATCGCTCCAGGCGTGATAATATGCAACATTACAGAAAAGTAATAAGTATCACAGAACAATATAGATAATCTGGGATCCCCGGGTTTCACAGAGCCGCTACTGAAACCCGACGTTCCCCTGGTCGTGTGGATAGCCTGTGCAATGAAACCTAGACCCCTACGGGTGCGGCAAGTTACCCGCAAAAACCTGATGCGAGGTAGTCCCCCACAGCATAGTGAATGGAACACCCAGCACTTCACGGAATCCGGTAAATTGAGCACCCCTCCTTAGGTCAACCTGTACCCCCTACGAGTGCGGCGAATAGTCTGCCAATTCTCGAGTGAGGCCCCTTTGCCTCTCAAAGCCATGAGATACGGACCCGTTGCCCTCCAGAACCCGGCTATCCGTGCACTCCTTCACGGGATAAACCTAGTACAGAAATAAAAATATGTACAACGGGTACATCGACCTCTACCCGGTCGTGCCCCAAAAAGAATATTATACAAACAGGCAGTGACGGCAGTCCACATGTTGGACGCTCGCCCCGCAATATCAAAAGTACAAATAAATCCAAATTGCACTATCATTGCACCCTGCTATCTACCACGACAAATCCGCAACATCACAATACAACACAGAACATCAACGCGAATGTCACGTTCGCAAACCCGTCTAAAAGAACTATAGCAATCAGACGCGGTTTACCGATCAAATGACATTCCCGGTCGGAGATATAATGTAAATACTGCATACTAACAAGTTTAAATTTCGATCGACTAAATATCACGAAGTGGGCCCCACGCACATCTGCTGTACAGTAACAAAATCTGGGCCCAAAAGAATATTACGAAAACCCACAATTTCCAGTGAAGAAGATACTGTGCAAATTTGAAGCAGTGATCACATAGATTTGCCGCGGATGCGCGGTCAAACCCTAGGTTTGACCGCGATTCTGCGGCGGTCTTGAAGGGTCACGTGCCCAAATTTGTACCACGTGCTTATAAAACCCTGCACAACTTTCTGTGATATGCAAAATAATTTTTGGACTTGATTTAAAATCGACAGAAACTGTGAACTTGGAATTTGCGGTTTTCGAAAATCCGTTCGATCGATATTTTAAACGTGTTAACACAAGTTAGTATAGCTTAATGGTTAGGCTCTGATACCACTGTAAGACCACGGTAGCGCCCCGGCCGTCTAACAGACGCCAAATGCGAAACAAAAACTTTTTACAACTGGCGCTATCACGTACTATAACCCGGATCTGTCATTAAACCTAAACTAACAAATTACAAAGTGGGTAGAAATGTTATACCGAACGATCCGAGTCCTTCGGTCTTCAACCATCATCCCACGCTTTGTTGCGGCTGCTCCGATCTCCTCGATCTCCAGTCTTGTCGTCCAGGTGACACCACGTCGACGGATCTTTAAACGGGCTCCCGCCTCTGAACCGAGGCAACTCGGTCGTCAAGTTTGCTAAAAGAGACGACCAAGATGATGTAGAGAATGAGTAGAACACTTTGTCTCGTTACGTCCAAGGCTATGGACGAACGGTTAATGAAGTTGCCTTTTGGATCGGATTGAAATGAGATATGAAACTATATATGAACTAGATCTCTCTCTCTCTTCTCATTTTAACAACCCTTTCTTTTTCCCCAAAATTAATCATCCCTCACCCAAGAAGGGCCGGCCACTATATAAAGAGGAGGGGGTGAGTGTAGAAGCAAGGGGGTGACCACAACAATGAAGCTTATCATAACACCTTGTATGAACACATTAAAAGCAAACCAATGAACACAAACCTAGTCATTAACCTAGTCACCCTTGCATTAAATGAATCATTAAATGCATTAATGAGTCACTTAACACCTCACCAACCTAGTCATCATCTAAAAGCTTCCACACTCATCTCAAGAAAAGATAAATCCGTATTTAACCGAATGTTAAATACGGCTGATAGAAAACTGGAAACAGGCAACTTCCAAAAGTGATCCTGAAACGAATTTCAGGATAACCCGTAATGGTATAAACATACGCGCATTTGTATTACGACCGAATACAAATGCATCTGAGACAAAGATATTATATCTACACAGTATAATACTTAGATCTGGCTTAAACCAAAGCCGACCAGTATTATCTGCCCGAAAAGTGACACGTGCGAAAACGCACGTGCATTTTTCGAACCCTGCTATATAACCATACGGCCTCTACAACGTTTCACCCGAACTTGGGAAAGTGTCTGTGGGGGACTCTAATGACTCATCAACACACTGGCACTGGGTATAACCACTAGCACGTTAGAGGTACTAGCTGTACGTAACGGTTTGCCTATGTATTGATTAGAAGGGAAGCTGACGAGCGAACTCATCTATAAACCCTACTGAGCCTAACAGTGACAATATACATACAGTCCGGTCCATTCGTTTATGAGTATCGCATATCTGCCTAGGGGCTGGTAACGTCAGACCCCCATTAGCGGTATAAGTCGTGTCAGAGAGTGGCCCAGAACACCCTGAGATACTACTGGAGTACCTACCAGTAAATCTCCTGCCTCGGCTGAGGGCTTTGTGTAATGGATCTCCTAGACACAGCGCGATCTCACCCCCAATACCCGGAGAGACGAATCCCCGACGATCCGCTCACTGCCTCCATGTGGCTCGGGACTGTACCCAACTGAAACCTATTTGCACAACTCCTTTGAGCGTGGTAGGGTAGTAATTTAAGCACAGTGGGAACTCACACGAGACAAATGACGATCTCAGGTCGACAAACTAACCTGTACACATGTCACCAGGGAACTGCTATCTGACGATATGTATAATACTAACTAGCATGTTCCCGGCGAGTCATGTCCGGTATACTCATAACCCAATGAGCACCTGTATACATCTTAGGTGAACCAACTAACACCAATGGCTTGTGAGACCGGCCATCGCCCCTCGTCGGGGTCTCGACTGTATACACTAGTCTACTCTGGAGTATCGATGCCCTGTCTCGAAACTCCCACGACTAGGGACACTTTAAGGATGTGCTTACAGATCCCAGCTCCCACGTATATGATCGCCATCATACTGCTGGTAGTCAAGCAAGAATCCTATGGGCTATATCATCATGCAATAGTGAACTAAAGCATGTATACGATGATAAAGACAAACCAGATAGCATACTATCATCTCGAGCAAGACTGTCATATCGGTATAGGTCCTGCCTCAATCATTGCAATCACGTACCTGCGATCCAATAATTGACTTTGAGGGCACTATCTCCAACATCCTCGGGATACCACGACCACCTCGATGCCCTCGAAAAGAAGATTGAGGGTATACATCGGGAGAGTCGTCCTTCAAGCGAGGGGGCCAGGTATGCCGCCGACTTGCTTACGAAGCCCTTCACTGAAGAACTGTTCGCTATCCGCATCTTCTCGAGAAACAAGCCTCCTATGGTGGCCCTCTTCGACGGAAAGTCCGACCCGAAAGACTACCTAGACGCGTTCACGACGGGGATGGGCTTCCAGGACAACTCTGACGCCGCCCAATGCCGAACGTTCCCCGCCACTCTCATCCGTGCTGGACGAAATTGATTCCGAGGACTCACACCACGCTCCATCTCTACCTTCGATGAGTTGGCCGCCCCACGGAAGCCCCGGTCCCCCTATCTGCCGAGCAGGGGCCTGCGATCTGCCACTTTCAGAAGCACTCCAAAATAAGGGCCAAAGATCGGCCGTGCCTGTTCTTCGAGATGAGGCCGATGACATAGATCGTACTCATCTTGTCGAGCGCCTCATCCAGCAGCTCCTCGGAGAGGGGATTGTACAGCCCCGGGACCTTCTCCAAATTGCGTACATCAGTAATTGGAAGAGGGACTACCGACGAGGATGTAGACGGCCGAAGTGGTCCTCGATGCGCTGGACCACGCCCAGTACATCTCCTCGGAAACGGACTGGTCGTATAGGTAGACGTCATCGAAAGTGACGATCTCTTCAATCGCGTAGATACGCCCGACCATCTCAGAAAAGAAATGCTGAAAGAAACCTATCTCCTTCTCTATTTATAGCCTCAACAGAATCTCCCAAGGGCCCAAATTTGCACGCGTGTGGGCGCGAATCCTGGGATTTTCTTGGCACTTCAAATACCGAACCACCATGTGGCAGGCATCCCATAATTCTCGGCCAACCGAAATCGGAATGACGCGGGTCGTGGAACGCCTCGCCTCACCTATGCGTTTCTGCCACGTGTCGCCCGCGATGATCACTCTTCTAGATTTTCACACGCCGAGAGAGGTCGGGTGACGCCTCGCAAAACCGAGCAGCTTCCCTACTCAGTCAACCCATGGCTGCTAGTTTACTACCCATCGACGCCAAGGATCAAAGCTCTTATCAAGAGGCCACCGAGTAACCTCCCTGCTCGGTCCATCCTTGACTGGTAGTTTACTACCCACCGACGTCAGGGATCAAAGACCTCATCAAGAGGCCACCGAGCAGCTTCCTTGCTCGGTCCATCCTTAGTGGGTAACTTCTTACCCATCTACGCTAAGGATCAAAACCTTCCTCAAGAGGCCACCGAGCAGCTTCCTTGCCCAGTCCATCCTTGGCTGGTAGTTTACTACCCACCGACGCCAAGGACCGAGGAGCTTCCCTGCTGGGTCTATCCTTAGTGGATAACTTCTTACCCATCTACGCTAAGGATCAAAGCCCTCCTCAAGAGGCCACCGAGCAGCTTCCCTGCTCGGTCCATCCTTAGTGGGTAACTTCTTACCCATCTATGCTAAGGATCAAAGCCCTCCTCAAGAGGCCACGAAGCAGCTTCCTCGCTCGGTCCATCCTTAGTGGGTAACTTCTTACCCATCTACACTAAGGATCAAAGCCCTCCTCAAGAGGCCACGAAGCAGCTTCCTTGCTCGGTCCATCCTTAGTGGGTAACTTCTTACCCATGTACGCTAAGGATCAAAGCCCTCCTCAAGAGGCCACCGAGCAGCTTCCCTGCTCGGTCCATCCCTGGCTTATAGTTTACTACCCACCGACACCGAAGATCAAAGCCCTCATCAAGAGGCCACAGAGCAGCTTCCCTGCTCGGTCCATCCCTGCTGGTAGTTTGCTACCCACCGACACCAAGGATCAAAGCCCTCAACAAGAGGCCACCAAGCAGCTTCCCTGCTCGGTCCATCCTTGGTGGGCAACTGCCTACCCATCTGTATTAAGGATCAGAAGCCCTCAAGCTCGGCAAACGCCGATCGATCCGGACTAGGTTCTTAACTAACTCATTAAAAGAGAAGTGGTCACCGGTCCAACTTAAAGGAATGCAAACCCATACCTTTCTTCTCGAAGGAGCCAACCGACGTACCTCAAGTGAACGATCGCCACTCCGACTTCGGGGCCATAAGGACACCGGCCTTACACCGGCCTTTGTACACTTGACAAATGATTGGATTTCACTCGACGCACGATCGCCAACTAAAGGACCGGTTGCCGACCTACGGTCTGGCTGGTCAGCCGAGGAAAACGTTAACAGGCTCACACAAGAAAACATTGCCACACAAAAATTTGCAAAACAGTTTTATTCACAAATTGGGAGTCTTTACAAAGGTATTATAGGCTCCTCAGCCTCAAAAAATTACCCGAAGGCTTACAAGATTCCAAAACAAAAAAGAAAAAAGGGAGAGTAGGCAGAAAGGCTCAGGCCTCGGGACCGGGGAGGACCTCGATATGCTCCACACCAGCATCGATAGCCGGGGTGGTGGCTTTACGGTCGGCGCCCCCAACAGGAGCTTCGGCACTGGGAGCCGGGGTGATCGCCTTATCCCCAATGCTCCCACCGGGAGCCTTCCCCCCGGCGGCATTTCCAGCGGCATCCTCCTGCGTCTTATCCTCGAGGGGGTACTCGATACGGAGCCCGCCGTCGGGAAACTCCGCCATCAACGCCTTGATGGCATCGAGAGCCTAATGCCAGACGAGGGCCGAGGCGTCAGTAAGGTCGGTGTATAATTAATCCGACGTCTTGTAGCTCTCCACTAACTTTGCCGCCCGGAGGTCGGCGCGCTTCATCCCTTCCTTCGCCGCCTCATTCTCCCTCTTAAGGGTGCCCGCGTCTTCTTTAGAGTGGCGTTGAGCACCCTGGCCTCCTCCAACTTAGCCTCGATGACCTTGTTGGACTCCTTCAAAATTTGTATGGACTCCCTGTAGTTGGAGTTCACCCCCTCCATTGCGGCCACCCGATCTTCGAGGACGGCGATCCTCTCCCTCTCCTGACGTAGCTCCCGGCTCAGGCTCTCCTCCCACGAGAAAGACTCGCCCGTTATCTGCATCGCCGGGGCAATTTTCTTGTGCTCCATGTTGGTGACGAGGGCGCAGTGCTGGAGGACCTGAGGGAAACAAAAGGAGGGGTTAAAAAGTATCCGATCCGACAAAAAAAAGTGGCTTAATGAAAACCCAAACGGGAGACGGACACTGACCTGCACAGCCTCATGAGCTATGGCCGTGATTTGGGCCATGAGGGTCCCTCGGGGGATTTGCCCCCGGCTGATCGTTCCATCTCCGAGAGCAAGCTATCGGCGATAGAAAGCTCCGAGGGCACCTCGAAGCAAACGTCCCCTCCTGCACGAAGACCGGGGAAAATGGAGGTTGGGATACCGTCTGTAGGGTGTTTTTCATGACCCCATTGAGATGGGAATACGCGCGCGCTTGTCAGGCGCATTACAGATTCCCTTTGCCTAGGGTAGGCTGGGGTTTATTGATTGTGGGGATCCGAATCTCCGGCAGCCGCGGACTAAACTGTCGTTAATTACCCCTCGCCTTTGAAGCGAGGGAACTTCCGATTAACGGGTTAAACTGGTCATGCGAACTCAATGTGAAGTGTTGTGTTTTAAAGGGGTTTTGGATATATTGGGGGCCCACAGAGTTTTTACGGGGGTCCCGCTACCCGGATAGCGGGCTGGGGGTCAAGGGGCCTAGCATCCATATTGTGTGGTACGGGGCAGCACCCCGTTAAAATTTTTTCCTAACAGGGACAGTGTCGTGGAGTATGTGCGTGCGTGCGTGTGTGTGTGTGTGTGTGTATACAGTATATATATAAAAAAAGGAAAGGGCATCCAAAGGATGCGTGGGCCAGCGCCCCACGTGCCAGGCACGTGGGCGCTGTGCGCCAGAGCGCCAGCGCACCACGTGCCTGGCACGCGGGCGCTCTGCGCCAACGCACCACATGCCTGGCACGCGGGCGCTCTACACCAGAGCGCCAGCGCACCACGTGCCTGGCATGCGGGCGCTGTGCGCCAGCGCCCCACGTGCCTGGCACGCGGACGCTAGGCGTCAGCAGCAAAAGGGAGTTGGTCTCTGCACTGGGAGCCGTGCTCCCGATTTGACTTATGGAGTTGAACTCCTAAGATATTTTTGGAGCTGATGAAGGGTCTTCTCCCTTGAGCCCTGGATCTTCCCCAAAGTGGGATTTTTCGGAGATGAGTCTCCTTCCTCCTCTTCTGTAGGCTGGATCTTGAAGAACAAGAAGTATGAGATTTGAAAAATCTTTTATTTTTGAAATCTGATAGGAGATCTGAGTTCCTCTTTGTGGGTTTTATGGTGAAAAACTATTTAGTTTTGGAAAAGGAAGAGTAAAACTCTTGATTTAATTCAAAAGAAAGAAGAAGGTTTAGAACCTTGAGGAAGGAGAAGGAGGCACAGGAACCCTAGTTTTTGGGGAGAATGAAAAGTATAAACTTTATTCATTATCATGTTGTCTTATATAGGCTTACACATTTACATATAGCATCTTGGGCTTTACAAAATGGCATTTTTCCCATCTCATGCCTCATGTGCTCATTTCTTTTGCACATAAGCCATGGGCTTTACAAAAATTTGGCTTTATGCCCATTTTGCTTACATTCATGCACAAAAAATTACATCAAAATTATTTGTTACATGATTTTTATTTTGGCATGGGGAGGCCGGCCGTGGGGCTCGACTTGGGCATGGACCCACTTGCTTAGGCTTGGGCCCGCTTACTTGGGGTTGACCTTGACTTTGACCCGGTCAACTGGGGTGCAAATTTTGACCCCAATAAAGTGCCCCCAATCAATAAATGCACACCGTGCATATGAGATGTGTGCATGAAATTGATGGACCTTGAAGCTGGACTTCGAGATGGAACATCATTCTGGGGGCGGAGCATCCCTCGGGGAGCATGATTCCCGGCGATTGGAGCATCATTTTGATTTGCGGAGTATAATTCCAGGGTCGGAGTATCATTCCGAAGAGTCGGAGCATAATTCCGAGAAGCGGAGCATAATTCCAAAGAGCGGAGCATGATTCTAAGGATCGGAGCATAATTCCGAAGAGCGGAGCATGATTCAAAGGATCGGAGCATGATTCCGATGAGCGGAGTATGATTTCAGGGATCAGAGCATAATTCCGATGAGCGGAGCATGATTCTAGGGATCGGAGCATAATTCCGAAGAGCGGAGCATGATTCCAAGGATTGGAGCATGATTCCGATGAGCGGAGCATGATTCCAAAGATCGGAGCATAATTCCGAAGAGCGGCAGACATTCTGACCGAAGCATAATTTCAATGCAGAGCTTGATTCCCAGGCGAAGCATAATTCCGACAGGGAAGGAAGATACTCCGAGGCGAAGCATGATTTCAACACGGGGTACATTCTGAGACGAAGCATGATTCCGATGCAGATATTGCTGGTTGACTTGATTCCGAGGCGAAGCATAATTCCGACAGGGAAGGCAGATACACCGAGGTGAAGCTTGATTTCGACGCGGGGTACACTCTGAGACTAAGCATGATTCCGGCGGAGAGCTTGTTGGTTGATTCCAAGTCGAAGCATTATTCCGACAGGGAAGGCAGATACACCGAGGCAAAGCTTGATTTCGACGCAGGGTATACTCTTAGACGAAGCATGATTCCGGTGCAGAGCTTGTTGGTCGACTTGATTTCGAGGCGGAGCTTAATTCCGACGAGGAGGTCGCTGGTTGACTTGATTCCAGGGCGGAGCATAATTCCGACGAGGAGGTCGCTGGTTGACTTGATCCCAGGACGGAGCATAATTCCGACGAGGAGGTCGCTGGTTGACTTGATTCCAGGGCGGAGCATAATTCCGACGAGGAGGTCGCTTGTTGACTTGATTCCAGGGCGGAGCATAATTCTGACGAGGAGGTCGCTGGTTGACTTGTCCCCGGCACGGAGTGTCTGTGGTCGACGTTTCCCAGGCACGGAGTGTCACTGGTTTTGATGTAGAGGATGATTCCCAGGAGAAGCATAATTCTGACAGGGTAGGTGGACACTCCGAGGCGAAGCATGATTTCGACACGGGGTACATTCTGAGATGAAGCATGATTCCGCCGCAGAGGTTGGTTTGATTTGATTTGGGTTGACATCAGCATCGCTACACTGGAATATGGTACCAGAAGCGAATCATCACTTGCCATGAGAGGATTTGAGGATTTGGTTTTGGTTTGGCATCTGCATTGCTGCACTAGAATGATTCCAGGAGCAACTCATCATTTGCCCCGGGAGGATTTGGGAATTGGTTTTTGTTTGGCATCAGCACCGCTTACACTGGAATATGGTACCAGGAGCGAATCATCATTTGCCTCAGGGGGATTTGGGAATTGGTGGCTTAGGAGACAGGTTTAGATCCCTATCACCTAAGGCTTTTCAATTTTATGGGCCGTAAGGGTTCCATAAAATCATTTTCTCCCTACGAGTCGAAAGGATCTCGTAGGTGAATTTTCTCCTTAGGAGTCGTGGGGACTCCTAAGTGTGTTGCTCCTTTGTGAGTCGTAAGGATCTCACGTGGGAATTTTCTCCTCATAAAGTTGAGAGTACTTTGCGAGTGCATTTTATCTCATTTTCACGAGTTTTCGCCCTTTCGGGTTTTCACAAACTCGCTGGCAGTCCTGCTGTTTTTACTCACGGAGCCCTTTCGGGTTTTCATCCGTGCCCATTTTTCTTGTGAACATATCTTTTTTTTAAATCTTCACCGCCGGTGGGACTTTGAATGTGGTCTCGCCGGTAGGACTTGGGATAGATTGGGATCATTTTACGTCTGTGGATTGTATACGGTTTTGCAGGATGTATGATCCAGACCGTAGGGCTGGAAAAATTTCGGGGCTTTGTTGCCTTCTGCATCGCTGTACTGGATTATGGTACCAGGAGCGACTCATCATTCGCTGTTGGGGTATGAGATTTGGTTGGCGTCTGCATCACTGCACTGGAATATGGTAGCAGGAGAGACTCATCATTCGCCGCTTGGGGTATGGGGTTTAGAATTTGGTTGGCGTCTGCATCGCTGTACTGGAATATGGTACCAGGAGCGACTCATCATTCGCCATTGGGATTTAGAATTTGGTTGGCGTCTGCATCGCTGCACTGGAATATGGTACCAGGAGCGACTCATCATTCGCCACTTGGGGTGTGGGGTTTGGAATTTGGTTGGCGTCTGCATCGCTGTACTGGAATATGGTACCAGGAGCGACTCATCATTCGCCATTGGGATTTTGAGTTTTGGACGGCGTCTGCATCACTGCATTGGAATATGGTACCAGGAGTGACTCATCATTCTCCGTTGGGAATTTGAGTTTTGGACGGCGTCTGCATCGCTGCACTGGAATATGGTACCAGGAGCAACTCATCATTCGCCGTTGGGAATTTGAGTTTTGGACGGCGTCTGCATCGCTGCACTAGAATATGGTACCAGGAGCGACTCATCATTCGCCATTGAGGACATTCAAAGATTTGAAATTTTGGTTGGCGTCTTCATCGCTGCACTGGAATATGGTATCAGGAGCGACTCATCATTCGCCTTTTTTTTGCACCGCGATTGCTCTATCATTTCAGCTTTTCTTATCACGAAGGTCGCGATTGTCCTATCATTTCGGATTTTTATTCGTGGTTACCCAATCATTTCGGCTTTTTTTTTTATTTACACTTTTTATTTATTTATTTACACACATTTTTTTACATTCCCAGTTTAACGACTTAGAGGTCGTTTGTTCACAGTTTAATGACATGGTGGTCAGCTGTTCTTAGAAAAAGGCAGATGTCTGAGAGAATCAGATTTCCGAAGGACTTCGGTCTCCGTTTATATGAAATTGGCGGTCGCAGCTTGACTGTTTTTAACACGCCTTTAGACAGTTCTATCTTTCCTTCCTTGTATTGCTTTTCGACCCAATCTTTGAAGACGAAGCAGTCCTCAATGGCATGACCTATCACTCTGTGATAGGGACAGTATTTGGGGTCGTCGGTCATATTCGCTTCCTGCGGTCCTTTTGACTCTGGCAGTTGTAGACCGTTCCTCAGGGTGTCTTTGAATATTTTACGGATTTTGTCCCTTCTGAAAGAATAGACCTTATCCAGCTTTTCTTTCAGTGGAGATTCTCCTCTCTCTCTGAACACTGGCTTCCAAGGCTGGTTGGCATTAGGCCCGCTCATCCCTAACTTATTTCGGTTAGCCAAAGTGTTGAAAGATTCAGAATCATCGGAGTTTCCGCCTTTGCGATTTCGTCTTTTCGGTTTCTCCATGACCTATTGTTATTTTGGAAATCCGAGGAGGACTGCTGCTATTAGCGCTCCAGCATCTGAACTTTCCTGGTCAGCTCTTGGAATGTTTTGAGACCCGCGGTGCATAGAAACGGGGCCATCCAATTGTTGAGATTTCCGACAAGGAGACTGACAGATTGGTCCTGCTCTATCGGCAGTTCACATTTGACGGAGAGATTGCACCATCGGGTTATAAAATCCGTGCCGCTTTCATTGTTCTTTGTCTTGGTCCTTACGAGGTCGGCGATGGTGATCCTATTGCTGACACTCATGATCTTTCATCGAAACAAAGATTCCATTTGGACGAAAGTAGTAACGGAGCCATCCGGTATGCTCGCGTACCAGTCGAAAGCGACATCGGTCAGGCTATTAACGAACTGGCGGAGGAGAAGCGCATCATTGCCCCCAGTATTCCCGCATGAGGCTTTAAAGTGGGCGATGTGCTGATTCGCATTTTCTGCCCCATCAAATCTTCCGGATTTAGGGATGACATAGCAGCTGGGAAATTCTACCAGATCAAACTGAGCAGGATATGGTCTCCCGCTACTGCAAACATCTTTTTGCACTTCGGCTTCAGCTACTAATGTTTTGACTTTGTTGGCAACTAAATCCATGATTTGATCTTGAGTTAGCGGGCTACTGTCATCGGTAGCTAAGACATTTCCTGAGATAGGATGCGACTGATTTTCATGCGGTCCGCCCACTTTTGGATTCGAGAGAATAGGCGTCGGGTGTCTCGAGGCACCGTTTCCTAGTTCATGAGCAGAGCCCTGTGCCTGATTGGACGGCTGAGAGGCAAGTTGGGCCGTGAGCTGTAAGACGACGTTTGTCAAGTCGTCAATTTTTGAGTAGAGCTTGGCCATCTCCTTATCTTTACTTCTGAGCTGTTTTCGGAGCCCTTGGAGAAGTTGCTGCTCTGCGTTCTTAGGACGGAAGATTGGCTCATCTTCGCTTTCCGAGCCCGATTCCTCATGAACCGAGGGCTCTCTCTGCTTATCAGCCTCACTGGACGGGTCTTCATTACCTTCCAGAGAAGGTTGGTCTTGGAATGTGGCAGCCATATTCACACTAGATTGGATTTGAGATGCAATGGCCCCATCCTTACTTTTGCTGCGAAGGTTGTCGCTGGGATGCGTGCCCACCATGTAGACGGTGTGGATAACACATTCAGCCATTCTTTCATCACTGGCAGCTGGTTTCGCGGAGCGGTCCGGACTTTGGAAATTCATAAATTTTAACATGGCCAGGGCCCTAGCCCTTTGTTGGCTCTATATCTGAGCCGCTTCTGCCTCAGCTTCTCTGCCTTGAGCACTTGGCAGACTTCGGCTCTTCGGGAAGCCGCCATAGGCTGAGTGATAGGGAGGCTTGAGAAGACATCCGCCCGTGTGTCCGCCGAAGGTATCGCCTGGGATTGCCTAGGACGTCTGCCAACTTCTTTTGTTCTGACGTCTTTGGCCCCAGCTGGGGCCATAGAGAGCCGTTTGAACACCGACTCGCGTTTAGGTTGGGGCTCCCTCGAGATCACCATATTTGGCCTTTTGCCTTTTGAGGCCGGTTTGTCGGTTACCGGAGCTTGAAGAGCAGGGTCGGCGTTAGCTGGCATGAACAGAATAGAGCCAAATGGTAGCAGTGGCTCCTCCCACTGTCTCCCGAGACTGGCCGGAAGGACCGTCCTGGAGTCCATCTTCATCGTGTATGAGATGGGAGCCATGTTGAGAGCAGAGCTGGTCCTTGGAGACATGGTTGAGGCTTGATCGCTTGAAGTCCTGCATGAAAGAGCATTATTTTAGTATAAATATCGATATGTATATTCATTGAGTTCGCATGAATGCTTAACCCAAAATATGGGAGGAGAGACAGGTCCTACTGGGCGTGCCAGAATCTGTAGGGTGTTTTTCGTCACCCCATTGAGATGGGAATACGCGCGCGCTTGTCAGGCGCATTACAGATTTCCCCTGCCTAGGATAGGCTGGGGTTTATTGATTGTAGGGATCTGAATCTCCGGCAGCCGCGGACTAAGCTGCCGTTAATTACCCCTCGCCTTTGAAGCGAGGGAACCTCCGATTAATGGGTTAAACTGGTCATGCAAACTCAATGCACAATGTCGTGGAGTATGTGCGTGCGTGTGTGTATATATATATATATATATGTACAGTATATATATATAAAAAGGAAAGGGCATCCAAAGGATGCGTGGGCCAGCGCCCCACGTGCCAGGCACGCTGGCGCTGTGCGCCAGAGCGTCAGCGCACCACGTGCCTGGCACGCGGGCGCTGTGCGCCAGAGCGCCAGCGCACCATGTGCCTGGCACGCGGGCGCTGTGCGGCAGCACCAAAAAGGACTTGGTCCCTGCACTGGGAGCTGTGCTCCCGATTTGACTTATGGAGTTGAACTCCTAAGATATTTTTGGAGCTAATGAAGGGGCTTCTCCCTTGAGCCCTGGATCTTCCCCAAAGTGGAATTTTGGAGATGGGTCTCCTTCCTCCTCTTCTGTCGGCTGGATCTTGAAGAACAAGAAGTATGAGATTTTAAAAATCTCTTATTTTTGAGATCTGATGGGAGATCTGAGTTCCCCTTTGTGGGTTTTGTGGTGAAAAACTATTTAGTTTTGGAAAAGGAAGAGTAAAACTCTTGATTTAATTCAAAAGAAAGAAAAAGGTTTAGAACCTTGAAGAAGGAAAAGAAGGCACCAGAACCCTAGTTTTTGGGGAGAATGAAAAGTATATGCTTTATTCATCATCATTTTGCCTTATATAGGCTTACATATTTATATATAGCCTCTTGGGCTTTACAAAATGGCATTTTGCCAATCCCATGCCTCATGTGCTCATTTCTTTTGCACATAAGCCATGGGCTTTACAAAAATTTGGCTTTATATCCATTTTGCTTACATTCATGCACAAAAAATTACATCAAAATTATTTGTTACATGATTTTTATTTTGGCATGGGGAGGCCGGCCGTGGGGCTCGACTTGGGCATGGGCCCACTTGCTTGGGTTTGGGCCCGCTTACTTGGGGTTGACCTTGACTTTGACCCGGTCAACTGGGGTGCAAATTTTGACCCCAACACCGTCCTTTTGTGACGCTTGATGGGGCCGTCGGCCTTATCCGCCACCTCCAAAACCAGGGGCTCTAACTCCCGAGCTTTTTTACGGCTCTCCCCGCGGCTGGTCTCCAAAGCCCCGGGCATGGTGGAACGCCTAGCCGATGCGGCCGACGACGGGGACGAGCTTGTAGCGGGGCTTGACGAGCCGGCACCTCCAGCCATCCTCCCCTTCTTCTCGGCCATGGCAGCCAAAAATTTAGATCGGTTCATCGGTTCTGCAAAAAAGGGAGTTAGTGAGGCCGGAAAGAACAGAAGAAAATATGCAAGTCTAAACATGTCGCCTAGGCTCCTAACTTACCCATGAACTGAGCGGGGCTGAGCTTGACCTAACTAAGGGCCTGCTCGGAAAGCAAAACATCGGCCCGTTGGATAGGCTCCCACACCGACATCGCCCTCGCTTCGGGAGAGGACGATCGCCTCACCCGCGGGCTGTCGGCCCTGTACCACTGAACATGCACAGGCCAATCCTCATCCTCGGGTGGCTCGACAAATAGGAACTTCTCCTTCCATTCATGGATGGAAGAAGGAACTGCTACGACCCCTGACTCGGCCGTCCCTCCTCTATGTTTTCTAAAGGAAACATATACCCAGCTCGGCTTGTCCTTATGGGTGCCAGGATGATTTTTATAGCAAAGGGAGGAAAGGAGAAGGGCCAAGCTGAAGGGGATTTCTTCGAGCCTCAACCAAACCAGGAACCCGAGGAGAATTCTCCATGAGTTTGGCACTAGCTGTCCCGTAGATAGTTGAAAACAACGCAGTGCAGCGCTAACCTCGGGGGAGAAGGGCAGACGCATTCCAGCACGAAAGGCATCCAGGTACAAGGCGGTCTCCTTGACCCGCACCTGGTCTGCCCTCTCTCTCTCCCCAGCCAAGCGAAATGAATAGCTAGGGGGAATGTGGAAGCGAGCCTGGATCGTGGTGAGCTCGTCCACATTCCTTAGGAGAGAAGGCGCGTCGCAAGCATTCCTGATACGCGCTTTAGGGACCATCCCCGTCGCACGACCACGGGAAGCACGGGTAACCTTAACTCCAAGGGGGGAATCCGAATCGGATGGGGCAATAGAAGAAGAAGCGGAAGACTCCCTAGACTCTACTATAATTACCTCAACAGACTCCCCAGAGGAAGACATCTAACCTGAGTCAAAGAAGGAATCCTCCGAGGAAAGAGCATGAGAATCCCGACCTAAAGGGAAGAGCGCCGAGCTAACTCTCGTAGCGATGGAGAAATGAAAGCGAAGTGTGGATGCTGGGGGGATCCCACCTCTATTTATAGCATTTGGCAAACGCATCCAACAGCGCAGATCGTTTTCTGCCAAATCAGCGCTTCGTGCTCGACGGTCGTCGACGTCCCATGTGTCGCGCGACCATTGGATGCGTCCCTTCGAGCGCAGAGGATAGCGGCGACCCGTCACGTCAGCCAATTGGCGTCGGACGCGTGGCTTTGCGCCTCAACGAAGGCACGATCGAATTGGCGCTCCCTTTTTAATGCACGATCCCCTCTCTGATCCGCTGACATCATTAAAAGATGCAACTAACTGTCTCGGGAATCCGTGCCGACGAGGTCTTCAACTGCGAACTGAGCCCGGGTGACCGATCGGACCACTCTCGACCCGACCTATAAATAGGCCGGGACGTGAGTAGGGGGCTAATGATGATGCTCGTAAGTGGGAGCTCCCAAGATCATGACACATGGCAGGAGACGTATCCCGATGCATACGGAAACAAGACGAGGACTGCACATTGGAGGCGTCCCCTGGGCTATCTACCCTGGCTTGGACTTGACTTTCGAGGATTCCTTGAAGAGTCCTGTTTCGACCAATGGCTTACCTCCGAGCCCCCCTGCACGCTGAGTTTCCTCAGCCCTCCCAGCTCGTCTCCGAGCTGTCACAGCACCGAACTTTCTCAGCCTCCCGCTCGCCTCCGAGCCTCCCGCTGAGCTGAGATTCCTTAGTTCTATTGGTTGACCCAGAACGCAGATCACAGCCATCTCCGCCACGGCTCCGCGAATCTCGCCAAACGCGAGATATCCGCCGCACTACGATCCTGCGTTCCACGCCGTCACATCCCCCATTAACGAGCGTATCTTGTCATTAATGGGGGATCCCGCCATTCTCGCGGGCGCAACGCTATGGTCGTAATGGCCTGCGAAAATCTCGCGCCCGCTAGCCTATGGCTGCCGCTATATAAACCCCTCTCTCAGATGACTCGGATAAAGCGATTCTGATCCAATAGGCCATTACTCTGTCCCAATACCTCGACTAACTATATCGTCGGAGGGTCCATGGTGGTACAACCACCCCGGGACTTCTTTGCAGGTAGCTCGGCTTCATACCAAACCAAACCCATTGAGATCCACATTCCTCAGGAGACAGTCCTCAAACCCAATCTCAGCCGTTCGTCAACGCTGTCGGCAGATCGTTGGAAGACAACATCTGAAAGAGCTCCAGAGCTCCATCTGTAACAAAATTTTCTGTAACCAATGTGTTGCAGCCAATAGTGCCGTAACTAAAAAAAATTAGCTACAACTTTTGTTCATAAAAACCGCAGTGAAATAAAACCCGTAGTTAATGAAGTTGGTCACTTACAAAGTTTCGTATACGGTTAAAACCCTAGCTCGAGAACAATAGCTACAAATTTTGGTATGATTAAAGAGCGTAAAGGCTACACTTTTATTTATTGAAAGACAAGACAGAGACCGCTATCTTTATTGAAACTAATGAATCCTCTGCTATGAATTTTTGCTTAACTAAAATGCCAAACAAATACAATTTCGTATACGGTTTGAACTGTAGCCCAAGGGAACAACGGCTACATATTTTATGGTGACCAGAGAGTTCAAAGGGTTACACTTTTAGTTGTGGCGACAAAATGCAAATACTACTATTTCTTATGAAACTAAAGATTCCACTATTACAAATTTATGTGTCTGTAAAACATCAAACAACTACCGTTCTTGTTATAACTAAATGTCATGAGAGACTACCTTTATGGGTACACTTTAAAATATTGATGCAATTCCTCTTTTCACACTTAAATCACACCCTAAAAAAAGTTAAAAAAAAAAATCGACTGTCATACATCATACCAATTAGACACTTACGGTCAACAAAGTAAATGAATCAATCAATTTAATTCTAAATAAATATATGTATAATTTGATAAAAACTTTGAATCATTCCCTCCTCTAAAAGGTGGAAATGTCACCCCCAAAACAGTGTATTCATAATCTGATCATTACATAAATATATTGCATCTCATACATACAAGTATTAAGAAAAGAAAATAACTCACACTCATACATACAAGCATTAAGAAAAGAAAATAACTCACACTTTGAAGTGCATGGTGCTCCTTACCATGACTACTACGGTTTTGCGGAATCAAAAACTTTAAAAATCTTCAGCACCACTGATGGAGCTTCGGATCTCCTTCAGATGATGTCCACCATCGATCCGGCGATGGCCGTCTTGGACGGCTGTGATTTGGTTTTGGAGTTGTTGAGTGTGGATCTCAATGGGTTGGTGTTGGACGCCGAGCTACCTGCAAAGAAGTCCCGTGGTGGATGACCACCGTAGGACCCTCCGAAGATCAAATTAGAGCCGAGGAGTAGGAGCAGAGTAGCGTCGTATTGAGATAATTCCAGATACCTGAGTCGTCTGAGAGAGGGGTTTATATAGGGGTCGCGTGGTGCGAGCAGGCACGAGATCACCGCTGTCAGTTACGCTCCAGTGTTATCCTCGTCTTGAATGGCGGGATACACCCATTAATAGAGGGATGCGCTAGCGTGGGACGCGGATCGTGGGGAGGCGGATATCTCGCCCTGGTGATATACGTGGAGCCGTTGCGGGGCGTATGAGATCTGCGCTTCCAGTAGGTCGGAGGAGGCTGAGGAAGCTCGGCACGTCGGAGGCTCGGAGACGAGCCTGGAGGCCGAGGAAGCTCGGCACGTCGGATTCTCGGAGACGAGCAAGGAAACTGAGATAGCTCAGAGGCGAGCTGTTGGTAGATTCCCAGGTGAAAGTGGAATGTATTCAGGGAGGTCTCCTAGAAGGTCAGACACGTTCCTCGAGACGAAGTCCTGAGAAATCATTATAATGCAACTTATTTATTCCACCTCCGTAGCCTTCAGGACAACATCTGAAGGAGATCCAGAGCTCCATTAGTTGGTGCCGTCTGTGGGAATCGAAAAAAATTCCACTCATCGAAATTTGATCTTCCGATCTCGAGCTGATGGCGAGTGATCATCGCGACGATCCCAGCACCAGACGCCGTCCTACACACAACGGGGGCGCGGACGGATCCTCTCCTCCACCTAACGCCGTTCATGCCCTGTCTGCACGGATCGACATGCTCGTGTCCATCGTGGATGCCCTTGTCCGTGTACAAACGGCTGGACAAGCCACCCAGGTCGACGTTCCCCCACCTAGGGGCCATGACCTCCGTAGAGGGGGAGACGATGCTGCTCACGCTGGTACGACGGAACATCGCCTCTCTATTTCTGGCGGCCACAGATCCCCCGTGGCGACCAATTCAATGACCCGCCGGGCACCTCACGGCTCCACGCCGAGGTCTCACGCAAGCGCACCCCGCCTTGAGGCCCATCGCACTCCTGTCCCTCCCGAGGAGGTGTCGGTCAGCTCGCCTGCTCCAAGAGCATGGCTGGCACCCTCTCCCTTGACAGGATCGCGCGAGCGGCTCTCATCATGGTGGCTCGAAGACGACCTCACCAGGGGAACTGAGGAATCACATAGAACGGAACCGGAGCCGCCAGCGGGAGGGGCCATAACTCCAAGTACGCCGAATCCTCGGGATATCACAATGGCCTCGATGCCCTCGAAAAGAAGATCGAGGGTATACATCGGGAGAGTCGTCCTTCAAGCGAGGGGGTACAGGTATGCCGTCGACTTGCTTACGAAGCTCTTCATTGAAGAACTGCTCGTTGTCCGCGTCTCCTCCGGAAACAAGCCTCCTAAGGTGGCCCTCTTCGATGGAAAGTCCGACCCGAAAGACCACCTAAACGCGTTCACGGTGGGGATGAGCTTCCAGGACAACTCTGACGCTGCCCAATGCCGAACGTTCCCCGCCACTCTCATCCGTGCCGGACGAGATTGATTCCGAAGACTCACGTCATGCTCCATCTCTACCTTCGATGAGCTGGCCTCCCCACGGAAGCCCCGGGCCCCCTATCTGCCGAGCAGGGGTCTACGATCTGCCACTTTCGGAAGCACTCCAAAATAAGGGCCAAAGATCGGTCGTGCATGTTCTTCGAGATGAGGCTGATGACATAGAACGTACGCATCTTGTCCAGCGACTCATCCAGCAGATCCTCGGAGAGGGGACTGTACAGCCCCGGGGACCTTCTCTAAATTTCGTACATCAACAATTGGAGGAGAGACTACTGACGAGGAAGTAGACGGCCGAAGTGGTCCTCGATGCACTGGACCACGCACGGTACGTCTCCTCGGAAATGGACTGGTCGTACAGGTAGATTTCATCGGAAGTGACGATCTCTTCACTTGCGTAGATATGCCCGGCCATCTCAGAAAAGAAATGCTGAAAGAAACCCATTTCCTTCTCTATTTATACCCTCAACAGAATCCCCCAAAGGCCCAAATTTGCACGCGTGTGGGCGCAAATCCTGGGATTTTCTCGGCTCTTCCAATACCGAACAGCTATGTGGCGGGCATCCCGTATTTCTCGGCCAACCGAAATCGGAACGACGCGGATCTTGGAACGTCTCGCCTCACCTATGCGTTTCTGCCACGTGTCGCCCGCGACTATCACTCTTCTAGATTTTCACACACCGAGAGAGGTCGGACGACGCCTCGCAAAACCGAGCAGCTTCCCTGCTCGGTCAATCCATGGCTGGTAGTTTACTACCCACCGACGCCAAGGATCAAAGCCCTCATCAAGAGGCCACGGAGCAGCTTCCCTGCTCGGTCCATCCTTGGCTGGTAGTTTACTACCCACCGACGCCAACGATCAAAGACCTCATCAAGAGGCCACCGAGCAGCTTCCCTGCTCGGTCCATCCTTAGTGGGTAACGTCTTACCCATCTACGCTAAGGATCAAAACCTTCCTTATGAGGCCACCGAGCAGCTTCCCTGCTCATTCCATTCTTGGCTGGTAGTTTACTACCCATCGACGCCAAGGATCAAATCCCTCTATCCACCGACGCCATGGATCAAAGCCCTCATCAAGAGGCCACAGAGCAGCTTCCCTGCTCAGTCCATCCGTGGCTGGTAGTTTACTACCCACCGACGCCACGGATCAAAGCCCTCATCAAGAGGCCACCGAGCAGCTTCCCTGCTCGGTCAATCCATGGTGGGCAACTTCCTACCCATCTGTACTAAGGATCAGAAGCCCTCAACCTTGGCAAACGCTGACCAATCCGGACTAGGTTCTTATCTAACTCATTCTGAGAGAAGTGGTCACTGGTCCAACTCAAAGGAATGCAAACCCATACCTTTCTTCTCGAAGGAGCCAACTGACGTACCTCAAGTGAATGATCGCCACTCCAACTTCGGGGCCTTAAGGACACCGGATTTTGTACACTTGACAAATGATTGGATTTCACTCGACGCGCAATCGCCAACTAAAGGACCGGTCGCCGACTTACGGTCTGGCTCATCGGCCGAGGAAAATGCTAACAGGCCCACACAAGAAAACATTGCCACACAAAAATTTGCAAAACGGCTTTATTCACAACTTGGGAGTCTTTACAAAGGTATTATAGGCTCCTCAGCCTCACAAAATTACCCGAAGGCTTACAAGATTCCAAAACAAAAAAAAGAAAAAAAAGGGAGAGTAGGCAGAAAGGCTCAGGCCTCGGGACCAGGGAGGACCTCTGTATGCTCTGCACTAGCATCGGTAGCCGGGATGGTGGCTTTAGGGTCGGCGCCCCCAACAGGAGCTTCGGCACTGAGAGCCGGGGTGATTGCCTTATCCCCAACGCTCCCACCAGGAGCCTTCCCCCCAGCGGCACTTCCAGCGGCATCCCCCTGTGTCTCATCCTCGAGGGGGTACTCGAGCCGGAGCCCACCGTCAGGAAACTCCGGCATCAACGCCTTGACGGTATTGAGAGCCTGATGCCAGACGAAGGCCGAGGCGTCAGTAATGTCGGTGTAGAATTGATCCGATGTCTTGTAGCTCTCCACCGCCTTTGCAGTCCGGAGGTTGGCGCGCTTCATCCTTTCGTTCGCCGCCTTACTATCCTTCTTAAGGGTGTCCCGCGTCTTCTTCAGAGTGGCGTTGAGCACCCTGGCCTCCTCCAACATAGCTTCGACGACCTTGTTGGACTCCCTGCAGTTGGAGTTCACCCTTTCCTTTGCGGCCACCCGATCTTCGAGGATGGCGATCCTCTCACTCGCCTGACGCAACTCCCGGCTCAGGCTCTCCTCGCGCAAGGAAGACTTGCCCGCTATCTGCATCGCCGGGGTAATTTCCCCGTGCTCCATATTGGCGATGAGGGCGCAGTGCTGGAGGACCCGAGGGAAACAAAAGGAGGGGTTAAAAAGTATCCGATCTGACAAACAAAAGAGGCTTAATGAAAACCCGAACAGGAGACGGACACTGACCTGCACATCCTTTTGAGCTATGACCGTGATTTGAGCCTTGAGGGTCCCCGGGGGATTTAGCCCCCGGTTCATCGTTCCATCTCCGAGAGCAAGCTATTGGCGAAAGAAAGCCCCGAGGGCACCTCGAAGCAAACGTCCCCCTCCTGCACGAAGACAGGGGAAGACGGAGGTCGGGATACCGTCCTTTTTTCCCGCTTGAGAGGGGCTTCTGGGGGAGGGGGGTCGGCCTCATCCGCTACCTCCAAAACCCGGGGCTCTGACTCCTGAGCATGTTTACGGCTCTCTCCGCGGCTGGTCTCCAGAGCCCGGGGCATGGTGGAACGCCTAGCCGATGCGGCCTTCGACTGGGCCGAGCTTGTAGCGGGGCTTGACGAGCCGGCGCCTCCAGCCTTCCTCCCCTTCTTCTCAGCCATGGCAGCCAGAAATTTAGATCGGTTCATCGGTTCTGCAAAAAAGGGAGTTAGTGACGCCAGAAAGAACAGAAGAAAAACATGCAAGTCTAAACAGGTCGCCTAGGCACCTAACTTATCCATGAACTGAGCGGGGCTGAGCTCGACCCAGCTAAGGGCCTGCTCGGAAAGAAAAACATCGGCCTGTTGGATAAGCTCCCAAGCCGACACTGCCCTCGCTTCGTGAGAGGACGACCGCCTCACCCACGGGCAGTCTGCCCTGTGCCACTGAACAGGCACATGCCAATCCTCACACTCGGGTGGCCCGACAAATAGGAACTTCTCCTTCCATTCATGGATAGAAGAAGGAACTGCTACGACCCCCGACCCGGCCGCCCCTCCCCTATGTATTCTAAAGGAAACATATACCCAGCTCTGTTTGTCCTTACGGGTGCAGAGATGATTTTAATACCAAAGGGAGGAAAGGAGAAGGGTCAAGCTGAAGGGGATTTCTTCGAGCTTCAACCGGACCAGGAACCCGAGGAGAATCCTCCACGAGTTCGGCACTAGCTAGCCCGGATATAGTTGAAAAACATGCAGCGCGACGCTAAACTCGGGGGAGAAGGGCAGACGCATTCCAGCCCAAAAGGCATCCAGGTACAAGGCGATCTTTTTTCCCCGCACCTGGTCTGCCCTCTCTCCCTCCCCATCCAACCGAAATGAATAGCTAGGGGGAATGTGGAAGCGAGCCTAGATCGTGATAAGCTCGTCCACATTCCTCAAGAGGGATGGTACGTCGCAAGCATTCCTGATACACGCTTTGGGGATGATCCCCATCGCATGACCACGGGAAGCGCGGGTAACCCTAACTCCATGGGGTGAATCCGACTCGGATAGGGCAGAGGAAGAAACAGCGGAAGACACCCTAGACTCTACCCTAATTACCTCAACAGACTCCCCAGAGGAAGACATCTAACCTGAGTCAAAGAAGGAATCCTCCGAGGAAAGTTCGTGAGAAACCCGACCTACAGGGAAGAGCGTCAAGCTAACTATCGCAGCGATGGAGAAATGAAAGCGAAGTGTGGATCCTGGAGGGATCCCACATCTATTTATAGCATTTGGCAAACGCATCCAACAACGCAGATTGTTTCCCGCTAAATCAGCACTTCGCGTTCGATGGCCGTTGACGTCCCATGTGTCGCACGACCATTGGACGCGTCCCTTCGAGCACAGAGGATAGCGGCGACCCGTCACGTCAGCCAACCAGCGTCGGACGCATGGCCTGGTGCCTCAACGAATGTACGATCGAATTGGAGCTCCCTCTTTAATGCATGATCTCCTCTCTGATTCGCTGACATCATCAAAAGATATGCCTACCTGCCTCGGGAATCCATGCCGACGAGGCCTTCAACTGCGAACTGAGCCCGGGTGACCGATCGGACCACTCTCGACCCGACCCATAAGTAAGTCGGGACGAGAGTGAGGGGCTAATGATGATGCTCGTAAGTGGGAGCTCCTGAGATCATGACACGTGGCAGGAGACGTATGCCGATGCACACGGAAACATGACGAGGACTGCACATTGGAGGCGTCCCCCGGGCTATCTTTCCGGGCTTGGACCCGACCTTCGATGATTCCCTAAAGAGTCCTGTTTCGACCAATGGCTTACCTCCGAGCCTCCCTGCACGCTGAGTTTCCTCAGCCCTCCCAGCTCGTCTCGGAGCTGTCACAGCACCGAACTTCCTCGGCCACCCGCTTGCCTCCGAGCCTCCCGCCGAGCTGAGATTCCTCAGTTCTATTGGTCGACCCAGAACGCAGATTACAGCCGTCTCGGCCACGGCTCCGTGAATCTCGCCAAACACGAGATATCCGCCGCCCCACGATCCTGCGTTCCACGCCGTCGCATCCCCCATTAACGAGCGTATCTCATCATTAATGGGGGATCCCGCCATTCTCGTGGGGGCAATGCCTGGGTCGTAATGGCCTGCAAGAATCTCACGCCCGCTAGCCCATGGTTGCCGCTATATAAACCCCTCTCTCAGATAACTTAGGTAAAGCAATTCTGATCCAATAGGCCGCTACTTCCAAATATCTCGACTAACTTGATCGTCGGAGGGTCCATGATGGTACAACCACCCCGCGACTTCTTTGCAGATTGCTCGGCTTCACACTAAACCAAACCCATTGAGATCCACATTCCTTAGGAGATAGTACTCAAACCCAATCTCAGCCGTTCGTTAACGCTGTCGGCAGATCGTCGGAAGATAACCTCTGAAGGAGTTCTAAAGCTCCATCTGTAACAAAATTTTCTATAACCAATGTGTTGTAGCCAATAGTGCCGTAACTAAAAAAAAACTTAGCTACAACTTTTGTTCATAAAAACCGCAGCGAAATAAAACCCCTAGTTAATGAAGTTGGTCACTTACAAAGTTTCGTATAGGGTTAAAACCGTAGCTCGAGAACAATAGCTACAAATTTTGGTATGATTAAAGAGCACATAGGCTACACTTTTATTTATTGAAAGACAAGACAGAGACCGCTATCTTTATTGAAACTAAAGAATCCTCTGCTATGAATTTTTGTGCAACTAAAAAGCCAAACAAATACAATTTCGTATACGGTTTGAACTGTAGCCTAAGGGAACAACGGCTACATATTTTATTGTGACCAGAGAGTTCAAAGGGTTACGCTTTTAGTTGTGGCGACAAAATGCAAAGACTACTATTTCTTATGAAACTAAAGATTCCACTATTACAAATTTATGTGTCTGTAAAACATCAAACAAGTTATAACTAAATGTCATGAGAGACCACCTTTATGGGCACACTTTAAAATATTGATGCAATTCCCCTTTTCACACTTAAAGCACACCCAAAAAAAAGTTAAAAAAAAATTCGACTATCATACATCATACCAATTAGACACTTACGGTCAAGAAAGTAAATGAATCAATCAATTTAATTCTGAATAAATATATGTATAATTTGATAAAAACTTTGAATCATTCCCACCTCTAAAAGGTGGAAATGTCACCCCCAAAAGAGTGTATTCATAATCTGATCATTACATAAATATATTGCATCTCATACATACAAGTATTAAGAAAAGAAAATAACTCACACTCATACATACAAGCATTAAGAAAAGAAAATAACTCACACTTATAAGTGCATGGTGCTCCTTACCATGACTATTACGGTTTTGCGGAAGCAAAAACTTTAAAAATCTTCAGCACCACTGATGGAGCTTCGGATCTCCTTCAGATGATGTCCACCATCGATCCGGCGATGGCCGTCTTGGACGGTTGTGATTTGGTTTTGGAGTTGTTGAGTGTGGATCTCAATGGGTTGGTGTTGGACGCCGAGCTACCTGCAAAGAAGTTCCGTGGTGGATGACCACCGTAGGACCCTCCGACGATCAAATTAGAGCCGAGAAGTAGGAGCAGAGTAGCGTCGTATTGAGATAATTCCAGATACCTGAGTCGTTTGAGAAAGCGGTTTATGTAGGGGTCGCGTGGAGCGAGCGGACGCGAGATCACCGCCGTCAGTTATGCCCCAGCGTTTTTCTCGCCTTGAATGACGGGATGCGTCCCATTAATAGAGGGATGCGCTAGCGTGGGACGCGGATCGTGGGGAGGCGGATATCTCGTTCTGGCGATATACACGGAACCGTCGCGAGGCGCATAGGATCTGCGCTTCTGGTTGGTCGGTGGAGGCCGAGGAAGCTCGGAATGTCGGAGTCTCGGAGACGAGCCTGGTGGCCAAGGAAGCTCGGCACGTCGGAGGCTCAGAGACGAGCCTGGAGACCAAGGAAGCTCGACACGTCAGATGCTCGGAGACGAGCAAGGAGACTGAGATAGCTCGGATCTGTTGGTAGATTCCCAGGTGAAGGTGGAATGTATTTAAGAAGGTCTCTTGAAAGGTCGGACACGTTCCTCGAGACGAAGTCCCGAAGAATCCTCATAATACAACTTATTTATTCCACCTCCGTAGCCTTCAGGACACGTCATCCGCCACATGTCGTAATCCGAGGAGACACCACTTGTGAGCATCATCAACTACACACTTGAAATTCTAGAATACAAGCCCACACACTAAATTAAAAAAACACTAACTAGAGTTTTAGCTACTAGATTAGTGTAACAACCTTTATAGACGGTTCTTCGAGTCTTGAAAGGTTTACCCCTCAAGCTCCTTGGGTACTCCAATCGAGCACTCGAAGTTGTGCTTCCCGTGTCAAAGACGATCCACCCGAGAATGCCGATTCAAACGATAGCTTCTACGAAGCAACTAAAAATCGAGTATTGCCAGGACAAAATGCTTAAGGATGTTGTTTATGAAACAAGATACTCTCTTTTCTTTCTAAAGAACTCTACTGAGCATATGAGGAGGAAGAAGAAGAGATGAAGATGGCAACTCAAGAAAAATCAATGCTTAGATAATTTCCTACACTCTTACCACTTATCTCTTCATATGCTAAAAACAATAAAGGTGAGTGAGTGGGTTGTGACTCACTAGTGTCAGTCACAAGCACACAATACTCTAGAAAAGATGAGAACAAGTGAGTGTGAGAGAGGACACCTCACCTTGGTATACATACACATACAAATACTTGTATGTATATAATTAAGTACACCAAACCCGTATTTATAATAAATACGTATACTGTATTTCTATCAAAATTCGAATATCGTATTTGTACCGAAAATACAAAATACGCGTATTCATATTTAGAAAGAAATACATGTATTTATATTAAGACAAAAATACTCATATTCATACAAATACCTGTATTCGTATAAATACAATATCCGTGTTAAAATACAAATACCCAAAAGAGAGAAGTATAATACTAGTATCAAAACTGGCTGTCTTTCAAACCTGCTAGTACTACTAAATAGTTCGATTAAAGCACGTATATAAATACACGTATTCAATCGAACTCCTGAGTGTATCGAAATACTCAAACTAAACCATTTCGCCTGAACCGGGAAACTCTCTGTATGAGACTCTAAAAACTCGA
Organism: Agapanthus africanus; assembly: GCA_030015575.1. NCBI lineage: Eukaryota > Viridiplantae > Streptophyta > Magnoliopsida > Asparagales > Amaryllidaceae > Agapanthus > Agapanthus africanus. The sequence goes on along the minus strand of CM057340.1, from coordinate 111,665,029 downwards.
TAATACGCTGGCAGTGAGTTTAACCACAAGCACGTCAGTGGCATTAGTTGTTTGTAATGGCTACCCAGGTGCCTATCGAAAGGATGATCGACAAGAAAACTCGTCCAAATCCCTACTGAGCCTATAGGTGATATTCTCCGTACATTCCAGTCTGTTCGTCTAAGTGTATCGCATATCGGGCTTAGTGGGTAGTAAACGTCAGTCCCTAATAGCGCGACAAGTTATGTCGGTGTGGAACCCAATACAATCTGAGAAACTACCAGTGTACCTACCAATAAATATCACTTGCCTTGGTCAATGACCTGCAGTATTGACTAACCGTACACAGCGCGATATCAACTCCCAATACCAAGAGAGACAAATCCCTTCTATCACCTACTGCCTTCAAGTGCTTCGGGACTGCACTCAACTACTACCTGTTTGCACGGCTCTTTAAAGTCGTAGTAGGGTAGTAATCTATTTACAGTGGGAACTAACTCGAGACTAATAGTGATGTCAAGTCAACAGACTAACCTGTACTCATGTCATCAGAGAACAGCTATCCGACGCAAGGAATAATACCAACCAGCAGTATCCAGAAAGTCTGTCCAGTGTAACTCATAACCTAATGAGCACCTGTATACTATCTTTGGTACCGTATACCAATGGACAGGCCATCTCCCTTGATAGGGATAAGAAACGTATACACTAGTATACTCTGAAGTATCGATACCCAGTTTCGATAATCTTACGACTACGGACAACTTTAAGGATGTGCTTATAGACAACCCATCCCCCACTAGTGTGACTGCCATCACAACGCTAGTAGTCAAGCAAAAGATCCTACGGGCTCTATTAACATGTATTAGCGATACGTTAAGAGAAACAAATAAACATGTTAAGATAGAAACAAACCAGATATCATACTATCATATTGAGCAAGACTGTTATTATATCTGTATATATCCCAAACTTCTAAAATGTAATATACAATCCTGTACTATACAATAATGGCAACTAGAGCATATATCACCTACAATCTCCCACTTGCACCAAGGCCATGTATTGGCGTATTGAAGACCCATCATCTCGAATAGCCTCTCGAACTGCGTCTGAGGGGTGGCCTTTATGAGTGGATCTGCAGTGTTGTTCTCCGTGTCTACTCTCCACACCTCGATCTCCTAGCGATTCACGATCTTCCTGATCAGGTGATACCGCCTCAAGATACATCTGGATCTCTGATAGGACCTTGGTTCATTCGCTAACGCTATAGCCCCGTTGTTGTCACAATACAAAAGTATTGGATCAACAATAGACGGAACCACCTGAAGTTCTGTAATGAACTTCCTCATCCAGACTGCTTCTTTCGCAGCGTCACAAACAGCGATATACTCTACCTCCATCGTCGAGTCAACAACGGTGTCCTATTAGGAGCTCTTCTAACAGACCGTCCTTCCATTGAGGGTGAAAACATAACCCGACATGGATTTGGAGTCATCTTTACCACTCTGGAAGCTGGAGTCAGCGAAAGCCTCGATCTAGAGGTCTTTACTGCCGTATACCAAGAACATCTCCTCAGTCCTTCTCATGTACTTGAGAATGTTCTATACTGCTATCCAGTGCTTTTTTCCTAGGTTCAACTGATACCTACTTACCACGCTTAGTGCGTAAGCAACATTTGGTCTGGTACATAATATCACATACATTAAAAATCCTACCGCCAAAACATAGGGTACAATACTCATGCGATCCCTTTCTAAATCAGTCTTGGGAGACATCTCTTTGAAGAGGGTGATTCCGTGACAAGCAGATAAATTATCTCACTTAGAATCTTCCATACTAAATTTTTTCAGTATGGTGTCAATATACCTAGACTGTGAAATTCCTAACATACTCTTAGATCTATCACGATAGATCTTGATCTCCAGAATGTATGAGGTATCACCCAGGTCTTTCATAGAGAACTTCCGTGACAAAAAGTTTTTGACTGATTGTAGTGTAAGAATGTCATTTTCTATTAAGAGAATGTTATCCACGTACAAGACGAGAAATACCACAGTTCTCGCTACAATCTTACTATAAATGCATGGTTCATCTATATTTTTGATAAAGTTAAATTCTTTTACCGTCTCATCAAAGCAGATGTTCCAACTCCGCGATACCTGCTTTAATCCATAAATGGATTTAAACAATTTGCACTCTTCCGTTGCTCACACTCTCTATGAAACTCTCTAGCCGATCCATATAAACACACTCTTCCAAATTTCCATTCAGAAAAGCGGTCTTTACGTCCATCTTCCAAATTTCATAATCATGGAAGGCAGCAATGGTAAGTAGGATCTGAATGGATTTAAACATAGCCACTGGAGAAAAGGTTTCATCATAGTCCAAGGCTGGTCTTTAATGAAAATCTTTTGTTACAAGTCTAGTTTTATAGGTTTCAACCTGTCTATCTGCACCAACCTTCTTTTTGAAAATCTATTTGCAGCCTACGGGTTTTACCCCTGGAAGTGCAACATCCAAAATCCAAAGTTTATTGGTGTACATGGATTCCATCCCGGATCGCATTGCATCCGGCCACTTTACCGAGCCTCTGCTCGTAATGGCCTGTTGGAAACTAGTTGGCTCATCATCATCGATGATGCAATCCTCTCTACCCATCTACGAGAAAACCGTAGTATCTCTTAAATTGATGAGACTGCCTACTAGAGTTGCGGAGTGGCGCAGGAACGTCCGTTTCTCTTGAAACTTCAGATTCCACCAAACTTTCAGTAATAGATTGTGGTTCTGGAATTTCTTCCAGTTCTATTGCGCTCCCACATATTTCTCTTTCAAGAAATTGAGTCTCCCGAAAGTGGGCATACTGAGAAACAATAACTTTTTGTTCCTCTGCGTAATAGAAAAGATACCCCCTGGAATTCCTTAGGTATCCCACAAACTTACATAGTACTTGATCGTGCTTCAAGTTTATCCGCAAGCTACTTTTTAAAAAAAACTGGACATCCCCATATCTTAAAATACTTAAGATAGGGTTTCTTCCCACTCCACATTTCATATAGAGTGGTAGGCACTGACTTAGTTGAAACTTTGTTCAAAAGATATGCAGCAGATTCTAGTGCATAACCCTAGAAGGATTGCGATAACTCAGTATTACTCATCATGGAATGTACCATATCTAATAAGGTGTGGTTCCGCATTTTCGATACACCGATGTGTTGAGGTGTGTATGGAGAAGTAAGCTGTGAGAGAATTCCATTCTCTTTTAAATATACCAGGAACTCGGCACTTAAGTATTCATTATCCCGATCTGATCGAAGTGTCTTGATACTTTTGCCTATTTGTTTTTCCACTTCATTTTTATATTTCTGGAATTTCTCAAAGGTCTCGGATTTATATTTCATCAAAAATACATGTCTATGCCTTGAGAAATCATCTGTAAGGTAATGAAGTATGAAAAACCACTTCTTGCATGTGTAGACATTAGACCACACACGTCACTGTGTATGAGTCCCAAGAGCTCGGAAGCTCTTACCCCGTGTCTAGTAAACGGAGTCTTTGTCATGATTGACAAGTTGCATAAGATAGATATTCAAATGGAGCCAAATATCCTTCTTTATATAATTTCGTCAACCGTGTTTCATTGATGTGACCTAGTCTACAATGCCATAAGAAAACTTGATTTAATTCTGGAGTCTTTCTTTTGAGTATGTTCTGAACATTGAAAACTTGGTGTTAATTTACTAGGTATATACTGTTGTCTAGTGTACCAGACCTAATCAAACCATGATTAAGGTGAATGTTTATAATATCGCTTACAAATGTAAAATCATAACCTTCTTTTGATAGTAAAAATACAAAGATGATATTACATGTCAAACTTGGTACACAAAAACAGTTACGCAAAATCAAAATGTTCTCAGTTGTCAATTCTAGGTGATATTCTCCTACGGAAACAGCATCCACACTCGCTCCGTTTGCAACCATGAGGGTCATATCAACTGCCTTCAAAACACTACGGCTTCTCAGTGCCTGCAATGAATTACAATTTTGAGATCCTGAACCGGTATCCAATACACAGGAATTAATGTTTATTGACAAACAGTTTTCAATCATAAACACACCTTGCTTCGAATCCTGGTTCCTGGCTTTCCAAGCCATGCAGTCCTTCTTCCAATGTCTTTTCTTATGAAAATAGAAGCATTCTTCCTTTGTCACTGTTGACCCCCTAAACTTTTTCCTTCCCCTCCCCCTGTACCTTAGTGACACCGCCTTTCGGCTTGGTGGGGGCCTTCTTCTTCCCTTTGGCTTTCGCCTTGGATTTAGAGGAAGAAAGTTCCCCAATAAGAAGAGCGGGTGTCTTCCTGGTTTTCTTTAGGATACCCTCTGCACTCTTCAACATGTTGAGAAGCTCGTGAAGCGTAACTTCCTTCCCTTGAATATTGAAATTCAATATAAACTGGGCATAAATAGAGGGAAGGGACTATAGAATCAAGTCTATGTATAACTCGTTCTCCAACGTGGTCCCAAGGTCCGCGAGCTCTTCAATAAATCTGATCATCTTAAGGACGTAGTCCTCTATAGATGAACCGACAGCCAACTCGCCTAAAATAATTTTCTCGAGGTCTCGTATCTTGCGGTACAAGATTGTTTTCCATATAAATTCTTGGTATGAAGGAAGATGGAAGCAAGTTCAATCTTCTCGTGCCACCTCTGGTGTTCATTATCTATAGAGGCCAGCACGAGGCACTTAGATTTCGCACCGTCTATTTCCCATGTCTTACAGATCTCTTTATCTGCGACGATGGAATTTGGGCCTGGGACGGCGGGGGCTTTAGTAGTAAGGAGGTGTAAGTCAACGGTAGCGCACCGGTCGTCTAACAGACGCCAAATGCGGAAAAAAAACTTTTTATAACTGGCGCTATCGCGTACTATAACCCGGATCTTCCATTAAAGGTAAACTAACAAACTACAAAGTGGGTAGAAGAGTTATACCGAACAATCCGAGTCCTTCGGTCTTCAACCATCATCCCACACTTTGTTGCGGCTACTTCGATTTCCTGAATCTCCAGTCTCGTCGTCTAGGTGGCACCACGTCGACGGATCTTTAAACGGGCTCCCGCCTCTGAACCGAGGAAACTCGATCGTCAAGTTTGCTAAAAGAGAAGACCAAGATGATGTAGAGAATGAGTAGAACACTTTGTCTCGTTACGTCCAAGGCTATGGACGAACGGTTAATGAAGTTGCCTTTTGGATCGGGTGGAAATGTGAAATGAGTATGCTTAATTTCCATGAACCAAATAACTATATCTTTTTTCTAGCAACTATTGCCCTTCACCAAGAGGGGGCCGGCCATAATATAGAGGGGAGGGAGGTGAGTGTAGGAGAGGGGGAGGTGAGCACAAGATCAATGAAGAGGATGGGTCACTTAACACCTTGTATGAATGCATTTAATGAAAACTATGAATCATAACCCTTAGTCATCATATCATTAAATGAACATTTAAAGCACTAATGACTCACTAGCCTAGTCACCATCTAGAAGCTTCCACACTCATCTCAAGAAAAGATAAATCCGTATTTAACCGAATGTTAAATACGGCTAATAGAAAACTGGAAACTGGCAACTTCCAAAAGCGATCCCGAAATGAATTTCAGGATAACCCCATAATAGTATAAACATACCCGCATTTGTATTACGACCGAATACAAATGCAACTGAGACAAAGATATTATATCTACACAGTATAATACTCGGATCCGGCTTAAACCAAAACCTACCAGTATTATCTGCCCGAAATATCACACGTGCGTAAACGCACGTGCATTTTCCGAACCTTGCCATAAAACCATACGGCCTCTACAACGTTTTGCCCGAACTTGGGAAAACGGTCTGTGGGGAACTCTAATGACTCATCAACACACTGGCACTGGGTATAACCACTAGCACGTCAGAGGTACAAGCTGTACGTAACGGTTGCCTATGTATTGATTGGAAGGGAAGCTGACGAGCAAACACATCCAGAAACCCTACTAAGCCTAATAGTGACAATATACATACAGTCCGGTCCGTTCGTCTATGAGTATCACATATCTGCCTAGGGGGCTGGTAATGTCAGACCCCCAATAGTGGTATAAGTCGTATCAGAGAGTAGCCCAGAACACCCTGAGATACTAGTGGAGTACCTACCAATAAATCTCTTGCCACGGCCGAGGGCTTTGTGTAATGGCTCTCCTAGACACAGCGCGATCTCACCCCCAATACCGGGAGAGACGAATCCCCTGCCGATCCGCTCACCTACCTCCATGTGGCTCGGGACTGTACCCAAAAAAGACCTGTTTGCACGACTCCTTTGAGCTGTGGTAGGGTAGAAATCAAAGCACAGTGGGAACTCACATGAGACAAATGACGACCTCAGGTCGATGAACTAACCTGTACACATGTCACCAGGGAATTGCTATCTGACGCTAGGTATAATACCAACTAGCAGATTCCCGGCGAGTCTTGTCCGGTGTACTCATAACCCAATGAGCACCTGTATACATCTTAGGTGATCCAACTGACACCAGTGGCTTGTGAGACCAGCCACCACCCCTCGACGGGGTCTCGACTGTATACACTAGTCTACTCTGGAGTATCGATGCCCTGTCTCGAAACTCCCACGACTAGGGACACTTTAAGGATGTGCTTACAAACCACAGCTCCCACGTATATGATCGCCATCATTTTGCTGGTAGTCAAGCAAGAATCCTATGGGCTCTATCATCATGCAATAGTAAACTAAAGCATGTATACGATGATAAAGATAAACCAGATAGCATACTATCATCTCGAGCAAGACTGTCATATCGGTATAGGTCCTGCCTCAATCATCGTAATCACGTACCTGCGATCCAATAATTGACTTTGAGGGCACTATCTCCAACAATCTCCCACTTGCACTTAAGGCTAATTATTGCGATGTCGCATACTCACAGCCCGTATGATACCGAACACCCAATTCCTCTACTAATCAGTTTTACAAAGCTAGTTTGTAAAACTCTTGTGTTCGAGAAATAGCCTCAGTGAGTGGATTCGCCCTGATGTTTCTTTCTATATCTCTCTAAATCTCAAGTTCGCGGAGAAAGCCATCTCCCGAATCGAGTAATACCTGTCTTAGAATATGTCTGAATATCTGATGGGACCTAGTTCATAAATGAACTCCAAATCCAAACTTCTTAGACTGTATCGATCACTGAACCTAATCAGTATCCAGCACCATACCTCCCACAGTATCCTCTTGGACCAACTGTCCATAATACCGTCTCTCGTTAGAGGGAAAACTATAACTCTGGCAATCACTCTATCATCCATATCACTTTTGAAGCCTGGAATGATAACCGTCTCCCGAAGGAGGCTGCCGTTATCAAATCCGTAGAACATTCACTTATGTTCTAAAAATGCTTCCTTATGTTTCTCCAGGATTGGATTAATATTAAATTATCGAATCTAGTGCAAAAACAACATCTGGTGTGGTCCTTGACTTTTCACGATTGACTCAATTGCCTAAGCAAGTGATCTGCCAATCATGCACATCCCTTTCTCCTTTAGTCTCTAAGACACCTTTAGAGAGGGTGACTCCATCACCTGCAGGTACACCACCATGTCAGGAGTCATCTATTCTAAAATACTATTAGAACATTGTCAAAGTACCCTGATTGGGAAACTACCCAATACTAGATCTAAAACCATAGATCTAGTAACCAGAATGTCAGATATTATATCCATGTCCTTTGTGGAGAAACCACTGTTTGACGACCAAAGTACAACCGATTGTAGTACAGAAATTTTACTTCCTACTCTGTGTATGTCATCCTAATACCAGGACATCACACCTACTACCTTCTTAACAGATCCATCCCCTATTCTGATGAAGTCAAACCCATGACTGTCACATCAAAATTAGATGATCTTATCTCCGCTATATCTGCTCAAGCCTATAAATAGACATAAGCTACTTGCCCACTATGCTTTCACTGCTCCCACTGACTACGACAACCCTCTGGCATAATAATATATACGTATACTTCTAAACCTAGTTTAGAACGACGCTATACATATCTTCCTGCCGGGTCTCATAGTCTGGAACAACAGTAGTGTCAAGTCTGGGTAAACAAGAACCTCCCTGTCACCGTCCTTGAGGCTACCGGAGTACCTCTCGGGTGTCCGAGGTTACCCACCATGTCTGCGAAGTGGCTATTGGAATGTCAAACCTGATTGAATATATAAGTCCTATTAAATTTTCCGTAATCGTTTGCGGTTCTGGAATCACTTCCAGTTCTACCATACTCCCACTACTGTTTTATGAAAAAATCCATTTTACTAAAACTGTGGCGAGTCTAGAACAATATCACTATTGATCTTCCAAATGGTAGAAATGTCAACCCTCTTCAAAGCCAGGGTCAACCCACAAACAGCCATTACAGAAACGTGCCTTGAGTTATCCAGTGTCTGGTTTTAAGCATAAGCTGGACAACTCCCCTTACCTTAACATTGTTAAGATATGAACCATTCTATATCCAATATAGAAACAGACGCACTAATTTAATTGGAACCAGATTCAAATCATGCAGCTGTTTCCAGTGCATATCATCTTAATGGAGAGAGGCTACTCAGCATTACTTAACTTAGGAATACATCCAATTATGAATAACCCGAAAGAGAAACAAGTTTCTCAAAACCATTACTATCATCTGAATACCAATCACAAGAATCTACATCTTCGATTTCTTTGAAGAATCCCGATACTTGCGATATCTGGTTCTCTACTTTATTCTTATACCCACAACTTCTCAAAACTTAGACATTGTATTTCTACGAAACACTTGTCTAAAAACTAGAGAAGTCATAAGTAAACAGAACATAGTATGAGGACCTACCCCTCTGTCCTTACGGACACTGGACAACATACAATACTCTGTATAAGTCCGTTGAGTTTGAATAACTCAAAACCTGTGCATCGTAGGTTGAAAACTGTACCCGGACGATTTCCTCAAATATCACCAATTACAATGAATTGCGATATAATGAGGATGATCACCTAATTCCCAATAATTTACTCCCACTCATCATCTGTAAAACCATACAGATATGAGAATGATACCTGGTAAATACATACCCTGGAGTAAGTATCTAATCGGGAAATCAGTTTTCCTTTAATAATGCACTGAAACATGAAAATGTTTTTTAGGGGTATCCTGGTATTCCTAGTAACGCCTCTTCCATAATCCTATTCATGACTGTAACCGTATATTTCTTTGCCATCTCTCCAAATCCCTTTATTTTTCTTTAGTCGTTACCTTCTGTACACCATCGTTAAGCTAAATGGTTTCTTCCTTCCTTACCGTTCGGCACCAGCCTAAGGTTTGGAAGAAGACTATCCAGTAAGCATAATAGGTGTACTCTCCTAATCCTAGGAGTACTCGCAACTTGGGAGAAGGTGATGATAAAAGACTACTGAATAAAACCTTATTCTATTTCTCCCGAACTGGGGAAAAAGCAAAGGTGAAATAGGAGTGGCGATGAAGTACACGGTTTGGTCGTGAATGATAACAGTCGTAATTTACTTTGCCCTCTTTCTAATCCCTTTTTCTTGTCTTTACATATTACCTTCTGCACACCCTACTTAGGCTAATTGGTTTTCTTCATTCCCTACCTTTCGGCACCAGCCTATGGTTTGGAATAAGACTATCCAATAAGCGTAATAGGTGTACTCTCCTAAACTAAGAAGCCCTCGCAACCTGAGAGAAGGTGATAATAAAAGACAACTGAATAAACTAATTCTATTTCTCCTGAACCTGGATCCATCTTCGAAGAAGTCCCTTCGAGTTCGTATATAACCATACGATGGATCTATCCAATGGAAGTGGATATCCGTAGTAATACGGGGTGTTCTGAGAAATGCAAAGGGTAAAAGAAGGAGCGGCAATGACTTATACAATTCGGACAATCCAAAAGACAGTATTTTTAAGAAGGTTCGGTCAACTTGGTCACTGAGTCATAGTCTAGGGTCGGTCAAAGGTCGCTGCCAAAGAGAGAGAGAAAAGAAACACTCTGCGTGCACTCTAACCTAGATCAGAATGGTTATCAATTTATCTAATCAGGAAACCTCCCACTGTAATCTCAAATTCTCCTCCAAACCTGAAAGAAGAATTAGTCGGGATCACCCAAAGAGTAAACCAACTCATCAGTGGGAATCGGGATCCAACTCTCATCGCATGATAACGTAACGGAATCCACTCACGTTATTACACTCCAGAAGGTATGCGCATACTTGGCAAGTTTTAGTTTCTTTAGAAACTCCCGATATGATTTTTGCCTCATGCTCTTATGACCTTGACGAAGGCCAACAAATCATAAGTCACATGTAAAGTTCTACCTGTCATTGTCCAGGTCAATTTGAACCCATCCGTACAAGCCCTTGACGAAGGCCAAAAAGGCTATACGACTGTCCCAAACCAACACATCTATCTATGCAACAAATGAATACCCCAGTAGCTATCAAGCACTATGCCTTGATGAAGGCCAACAAACATAGCTTGAATACTACTGACCATTCATAAAAAATGACGGAGGGCTACGACTGGTTTTTGGCGAAAAACCTTTAACGTAATGAACTTGATCTCGTTGAAGGAACCTAATAGCTTTTTATAAAAATATAGTGGCGAAAACCTTTTGCTAAAGAGATCACTCCCGGTGAAGGGATCTCGGCTCTTTCCTCGTGGAATGAGGTGCAGGATATTCCAACTGAATACCGCGATGCAAAGCAACTTGTAATCGACTATAATGAAGTTATTACCCTGAGACAAACTTCTGCCCAAGGGGTCTCTCCCGGTGAAGGGATATCAGCCCATGCCTCGTCGAATGAGGTGCAGGATATTCCAACCGAATATCACTATGCAAAACAAAAGGAAACGTCTTTGTAATAACACCTTTTAAAATTTGTTCCAATAACATCAAATATAGGTTTGTTTTATGCTTGCATTGATAAGAATCAATGCAGTCCCATCAATCAATCGCACCAGAAAAGAACGAAAATATAATGTACGTATATGCCATCTGCATTCGCCACAGGGTCCCGTCATCACCCGTTAGGTTACTTAACTAACGACAGAGCGGGGGCTGGACTAGCGCGGGTGTAAAACATATACAACATCTAATAGTATATATACCAATATACAATAATCGCTCCAGGTGTGATAATATGCAACATTACAGAAAAGTAATAAGCATCACAGAACAATACAGATAATCTGGGATCCCCGTGTTTCACAGAGCCGCTGCTGAAACCCGACGTTCCCCTGGTCGTGTGGATAGCCTGTGCAATGAAAACTAGACCCCTACGGGTGCGGCAAGTTACCCGCCAAAACCTGAAGCAAGGTAGTCCCCGACAGCATAGTGAATGGAACACCCGGCACTTCACGGAATCCGGTAAATTGAGCACCCCTCTTTGGGTCAACCTGTACCCCTTACGAGTGCGGCGAATAGTCTGCCAATTCTGGAGTGAGGTCCCTCTGCCTCTCAATGCCATGAGATACGGACCCGTTGCCCTCCAGAACTCGGCTATCTGTGCACTCCGTCGCGGGGTAAACCTAGTACAGAAATGAAAAATATACAACGGGTACATCGACCTCTACCCGGTCGTGCCCCAAAAAGAATATTATACAAACAGACAGTGACGGTAGTCCACATGTTGGACGCTCGCCCCGCAATATTAAATGTACAAATAAATCCAAGCTGCACTATCATTGCACCCTGCTATCCACCACGACATATCCGCAACAATACAGCACAACACAGAACATCAACGCGAATGTCACGTTCGCAAACCCGTCTAAAAGAACTATAGCAATCAGACGCGGTTTACCGATCAAATGACATTCCTGGTCGGAGATATAATGTAAATACTGCATACTAACAAGTTTAAAATTTCGATCGACAAAATTTCCCGAAGTGGGCCCTACGAACATCTGCTGTACAGTAACAAAATCTGGGCCCAAAAGAACAGTACCAAAACACCACAATTTCCAATTTAGAAACAACAGGAGAAAAATTGCCAACTGAGTCACCAAAAGCGCCGCGGTTCCGCGGTCAAAGCCAGGCTTTGACCGCGTTTCCGCGGCCGTACGGTCGACGAAGTTGGTCGTTTTTCTCCAGTATTCTATAAAATCCCTGCTTGATTTTCTAACATATGTAAAATTATTTTTAGACATCATTTAAAATTAACAGAAACCCAGAACTTGGAATTTGCGGTTTTCGAAAATCCGTTCGATCGATATTTTAAACACGTTAGCACAAGTTAGTATAGCTTAATGGTGAGGCTCTGATACCACTGTAAGTCCACGGTAGCGCCCCGGCCGTCTAACAGACGCCAAATGCGGAACAAAAACTTTTTATAACTGGCGCTATCGCGTACTATAACCCGGATCTGCCATTAAAACTAAACTAACAAAGTACAAAGTGGGTAGAAGAGTTATACCGAACGATCCTAGTCCTTCAGTCTTCAACCATCATCCCACGCTTTGTTGCGGCTGCTCCGATCTCCAGAATCTCCAGTCTCGTCGTCCAGGTGGCACCACGTCGACGGATCTTTAAACGGGCTCCCGCTTCTGAACCGAGGCAACTCGATCGTCAAGTTTGCTAAAAGAGACGACCAAGATGATGTAGAGAATGAGTAGAACACTTTGTCTCGTTACGTCCAAGGTTATGGATGAACGGTTAATGAAGTTGCCTTTTGGATCGGGTGGAAATGTGAAATGAGTATGCTTAATTTCCATGAACCAAATAACTATATCTTTTTTCTAGCAACCATTACCCATCACCAAGAGGGGGCCATCCATAATATAGAGGGGAGGGAGGTGAGTGTAGGAGAGGGGGAGGTGAGTACAAGATCAATGAAGAGGATGAGTCACTTAACACCTTGTATGAATGCATTTAATGAAAACTATGAATCATAACCCTTAGTCATCGTATCATTAAATGAACATTTAAAGCACTAATGACTCACCAGCCTAGTCACCATCTAGAAGCTTCCACACTCATCTCAAGAAAAGATAAATCCGTATTTAACCGAATGTTAAATACGGCTGATAGAAAACTGGAAACTGGCAACTTCCAAAAGCGATCCCGAAATGAATATCAGGATAACCCCGTAATAGTATAAACATACCCGCATTTGTATTACGACCGAATACAAATGCAACTGAGACAAAAATATTATATCTATACAGTATAATACTCGGATCCGGCTTAAACTAAAGCCTACCAGTATTATCTGCCCGAAATATGACACGTGCGTAAACGCACGTGCATTTTCCGAACCTTGCCATAAAACCATACGGCCTCTACAACATTTCGCCCGAACTTGGGAAAACGGTCTGTGGGGAACTCTAATGACTCATCAACACACTGGCACTGGGTATAACCACTAGCACGTCAGAGGTACAAGCTGTACGTAACGGTTGTCTATGTATTGATTGGAAGGGAAGCTGACGAGCAAACTCATCCAGAAACCCTACTGAGCCTAACAGTGACAATATACATACTGTCCGGTCCGTTCGTCTATGAGTATCGCTTATCTGCCTAGGGGGCTGGTAACGTCAGACCCCCAATAGCGGTATAAGTCGTGTCAGAGAGTATCCCAGAACACCCTGAGATACTACTGAAGTACCTACAAGTAAATCTCCTGCCTCGGCCGAGGGCTTTGTGTAATGGCTCTCCTAGACACAGCGCGATCTCACCCCCAATACCGGGAGAGACGAATCCCCTGCCGATCCGCTCACCTGCCTCTATGTGGCTCGGGACTGTATCCAAAAAGGACCTGTTTGCATGACTCCTTTGAGCCATGGTAGGGTAGAAATAAAAGCATAGTGGGAACTCACATGAGACAAATGACGACCTCAGGTCGATGAACTAACTTGTACACATGTCACCAGGGAATTGCTATCTGACGCTAGGTATAATACCAACAAGCAGATTCCCGGCGAGTCCTGTCCGGTGTACTCATAACCCAATGAGCACCTGTATACATCTTAGGTGATCCAACTGACACCAGTGGCTTATGAGACCGGCCACCGCCCCTCGTCGGGGTCTCGACTGTATACACTAGTCTACTCTGGAGTATTGATGCCCTGTCTCGAAACTCGCATGACTAGGGACACTTTAAGGATGTGCTTACAAACCCCAGCTTCCATGTATATGATCGCTATCATACTGCTGGTAGTCAAGCAAGAATCCTATGGGCTTTATCATCATGCAATAGTAAACTAAAGCATGTATACGTTGATAAAGACAAACCAGATAGCATACTATCATCTCGAGCAAGACTGTCATATCGGTATAGGTCCTGCCTCAATCATTGTAATCACATACCTGCGATCCAATAATTGACTTTGAGGGCACTATCTCCAACAGGAGGTAGCTCAGCTTGTTATAAGTAGTGGCCATCTGGACATTCCTTATCCAATCTTTATAGTTTGGCCCCGTCAATATATGTTTATCTAGTAGTAACTTAAGTCTGGTCATCTAGGTCGCTACAATTAGGAGAGAGAGAAGAAACGCTCAGCATGATACTCTTACAAGTTTAGATAGGTTTTTAGTTTATCTAAACAGGATGGCTCCTACCGTTTCCTTGAATTCTCCTTCAAATCATAAAAGAAGAATTATGATTAATCGCACCCTACAATTCTTGCTTTAACCTTTCGGCCAGGCGAGTGTTGGTACTTCGAGAGAGGTTTTACAATGCTTTCGCAATGTTCGTTAATTAAATAATCTCTTTTTCCTAGAGACATTCCCCCGCTAACACCTTTCTAAACACCTACTTGGTTTATAGCATTAATTATTAAATGAAAAACTCTCCTGAAGAATAATTATAATTACTCACGGTGGGATCGGGATCCAACTATCATTGTATGATAATTTTGAAGGAATCCTACCAAATTCATCACTCCAGATGGTATGCAAAACCAGCAGGTTTCTTTTTCCTTTGAAACTCTCGATGTGGTTTTTTTTCCCCAAGCGCTTATGATCTTAACGAAGGACAAAAATATCATAAGACGCAAGTCAAGTTCTACCCGACATTGTCCAGGCTAACCTAGACTCATTCGTACAAACTCTTGACGAAGGCCAAAATGGCTGTACGCCTGTCCTAAATTAACGCATCTATCTATGCTACAGACAAATATTCAAATAGCTACCAATCATTATGCCTTGGCGAAGGTCAAAATATATAGCTTGAATACTAGTGGTTACCCATCTGAAATGACGGAGGGCTGCGGTTGGTTTTGGCGAAAACCGTGAACGTAATGAACTTGATATAGTCGAAGGAACCTGAATAGCTTTTAAAATGAGTGGTTTAGGCTTCGCATTTAAAAGTTGTTTTTAAAGAAAACCGAGTGGTTTTTAAATTGTTCCAACGATTTAAGTTTTTGGTTTGTTTTCTTTGCACTAATCAAAATTAATATGGTTCCATCATTTATCCCATTCATTGCAGAAGAAACGAAAATAGAACGTACACTTATGCCATCCACATTCGCTCCGGGGCCCCGGGTTTTCACCGTAAGATTACTTAACTTATGACCGGACGGGGGTAGGGCTAGCGTGAGTGCAAAACATAAGCAATGTTTATTATATATAATTTATATATAGTCATTCGTCTTACACAATAATAGTCATCACATATTACAGCAGAAGCAACACAAATGAAAATATTGGATATACTAGAATTTTCATGTTTGGGTTTAGTCTCTAACGAAAAAAGGATTTCACGGTTGTGATGAATAGCCAAAACCCTCACCTTAGACCCCTACGGGTGCGGCAAACTACCCGCTAAATCTCTGAAGTGAAGCAACCTCCCTCAATGACATGAGTAGGCCATTCGGCACTTCAAGAACCCGGTAGTTTGTGCAGCCCACTTAGGGTCAATCCTAGGTGCATGAAAAATGAATGAATGATACAACGGTGGCTACAACCTCAATCTGGATGTGCACTGCAAAAGAATATTATATCACTTAACAAATACATGAATGAAAGGAAAATAACACTCTTCTCACATCCCCGGCTATTGAACATGACGATCCAATAATTCATATCCAAAAATCAGCGCAAACAAGATACAAGATATGTGCAACCCCTACTAATCGACATATAGCAATTAGTTGACGTTTAGAAACACATATACAAACAAAAACCGAATAAACGATACTAAAATCTCGACTTCAAAACATTCCGTGAAGCCCGAATACAAAGATAACAGTATATGAAATCTGGGCTAAAATTAATGAAATCTGGGCTAAAATTAAGTATCACAAAAATCCTAAATCCAAGTGACCAAACCACTGTTCGAAGAAAGAGACCCAACTCAACAAAACAGCCGCAAATTGTGGTTTTTATTAATAAATCTGCGGCCAAAAGTTTGAGTTTTAGACTCGTGTTTCTACAGTGGTATACTAGTACAATATACATATCTCTGCAATACGCAAAATAATTTCCAGAGACCAAAAAAATGTTTTACAGAAACTTGGATTTTAGATTTTCGAATACGGAACTATTTCGGTTTCGAAACTTTAAATTTCGTCTAAACCATTAGTTAATTGTTTCGGTAGGCTCTGATACTAGTGTATGTGTTTGTGTAAGTTCTAATACCAGTGTAAGTACATGGTGCTCCTTGCCGTGACTACTACGGTTTTTAGAAATCAAAAACTTTACAAATCTTGAGCACTACACATAAGAAACCCTAGAATACAAGCCCAAACACTAAACTAAACTACACTAACCAGAGTTTTAGCTATTAGGTTAGTGTAACAACCTTTATAGACGGTCCTTCGGGTCTTGGAAGGTTCACTCCTCAAGCTCCTAGGGTATTCCAATCGAGCTCTCGAAGTCGAACTTCCCGCGTCAAAGACAATCCACCCAAAGATGTCGATTCAAGCGATAGATTTTACGAAGCAACTAAAGATCGAGTCTTATCAGGACAAGATGCTTGGGGGTGTAGTTTATGAAATAAGATGCTCTCTTTTCTTTCTCAAGAACTCTAGTGAGCATGTGAGGAAGAAAAAGAAGAGATGAAGATGGCAACTCAAGAAAAATCAATACTTATATAATTTCCAACACTATTACCATTCTTATCTCTTCATATGCTAAAAACAAAAAGGAGGGTGAGTGGATTGTCACTCACTAGTGTGAGTCAAAAGCTCACAATACCCTAGAAGAGATGAGAACAAGTGAGAATGTGAGAGAGGCCGCCTCACCATAGTATACATACACATACAAATACTTGTATGTATATAATCAAGTATACCAAACCCGTATTTATAATAAATACGTATACCGTATTTCTACCAAAATACGAATACCGTATTTGTACCGAAAATACAATATACACGTATTCATGTTTAGAAAGAAATACATGTATTTGCATTAAGACATAAATACTCGTATTCATATAAATACCGTATTCATGTTTAAATACAAATATCCAAAAAAGAGCAATATAAAACTAGCATCAAAACTGGCTGTCTTTCAAATGTGCTAATACTACTAAATAGTCTAATTAATGCACGTGTATAAATACACGTATTCAATCTAACACCCGAGCGTATCGAAACACTCAAACTATATCGTTTCGCCTGAATCGAGAAACCCTTCGTGTGGGACTCTAAAGACTCGGTAATACGTTGACAGTGGGTTTAACCATAAGCACGTCAGTGGCACTAGCTGTAAGTAACGGCTATCCAGGTATCTGTCGAAAGGAATATCGATAAGAAAACTCGTCTGAATCCCTACTGAGACTATAAGTGACATTCTCCGTACAGTCCAGTCCATTCGTCTAAGTGTATTGCATATCGTACCTAGAGGGTGGTAAACGTCAATCCCCTAACAGTGTGACAAGTCGTGTCGGTGTGGAACCCAATACAACCTGAGAAACTACTGGTGTACCTACCGATAAATCTCACTTTCTCTGCACAGGTACTTTTAGTATTGGCCAACCGTACACAGCGCGATATCAACTCCCAATACCGGGAGAGACGAATCCCTTCTATCACCTACTCCCTCTAAGTGCTTCGAGACTGCACCCAACTACTACATATTTGCATGAATCTTTAAAACCGTAGTAAACTAGTAATCTAAATACAGTGGGAACACACTTGAGACTAATAGTGATGTCAAGTCAACGGACTAATATGTACTTATGTCATTAGAGAACTGCTGTCCGACGAAAGGTATAATACCAACCAGTAATTCCCAGTGAGTCCGTCTAGTGTAACTCATAATCTAATGAGCACCTGTATACTATCTTTGGTACCGTATACTAATAGCTACAGGACTGGTCAGCTTCTGTGACGGGATAAAAAACATATACAGTAGTCTACTCTGGAGCATCGATGCCCGGTTTCGATAATTCTTGGTATCTGTTGAAAAGAAGGCCGACGATCAAACTCGTCCGAACTCCTACTGAGCCTGTCGTGACAATCTCCATACAGTCCGGTCTGTTCATCTGAGAGTATCGCATGCCGGGTCTAGGGGATGGAATACGTCAGACCTCTGATAACCTGACAAGTCGTGCCGATGTGGCTCAATACCATCTGAGAATCTACTGATCGAACTACCAGTAATTCTCAATCCGCCCTAACCAGGGACTTATGGTGTTTGCCAACCGAACAAAGCGCAACATCGACTCCCTATACTGGGAGAGACGAATCCCCAAAAATCACTCACTGCCTCCATATGGCTTGGGACTGTACCCAACTAAACCTGTTTGCATGACTCAGTAGAGCCGTGGTAGGGTAGCTGATTGAATGATGATTTCCGAATGTGTAGTATGAAAATTGTAAAGAAATCACAACCAAAAATTATTTGACCGCAATCAATAACGGTGTCGAATGTAGCGCGTTAGTAAGTGTGGATCGTCCACAGGGAAAGTGTAATCATTCGTGTTTCGAATTAGATGAATCGAAACTTTAAAGAAAAGAAAAGAAACAATTCATGATTTGTAATTGAAGTTCAAGAATTAGAAAATCTAGATCTAATAACAAGAAATGATAAAATCAAGAATTGAGAATTTGATGATTTTCCAAACCAAATATCAAGAATCGAAATGAGGCTCGTAGGAATCGATCGGATCTATAGATGTGATGAGATCTAAAGATTACGTATTCTTATCCTTCGATGAATTGATACTAGATCGATGATCATCGACGAGAATTAGGGATTTCTAGTGAAACTAGGGTTTCAACATTTATCCCTTATTCCTTCGTCGATATCATTCACATTCTAACCTCTAGTAAATTCAAGAATCGATCGTGGATCCCTAATTTTGAGCGAACACAATCAAGAAAGCATCGCAACGAAACTAGGTTGTCGATTCTTCAATTCGCTAGGGTTTACAAAACTCGTAGGACTTAAGAATCGTTTTAAGATTTGTTACATCATCATTCTATTGATCGTCTCGACTCCTTTACGAGCGGAGTCTTACTCAAACATCACAACAAGAACTACAATCACAAATTGAGATCGAATCATGATGCAAGAATTTAAAGAAAGCAAGATAAAAGAATTTCACCTTTTATTTATATCAACAATTTCGTTACAATCGCTCAAGAACTACAAGAGGAAGAACTCGATCGTCGATTTAGCTTCGCTCGGCTCCTTGAGTCGCGGATCGGCTTGGATCACTTGCTCGATTGAAGATCGGCTCGGCTCCTAAAAGGTTGAAGGCTTCTTGCTTGAATGGTACTCGGGATCTTGAATTTGGAATTGGATTTAGAATTTGGGGCTACAAGATGTGTCACTCAACTTGTAGATGGAAGAGGAGGAAAATGAAGAATTGAACAACCTCAACCCTAGATCTAGGCTCTCTTTTATAGACCTCAAAACCTTAGATCTAGGATTTCAAATTTGAATTTTCCCTCCACAAGTTTGTTAGCAAGAGATTTGAATTTCCCTCCAAAAGTTTGTTAAGAGAGCCTTCTAGAAATAGTTTGTTAAGCCGAGCCTTCTATACGAGCCACGTGGCATTTCTACAATGTTCTGGAAGCTTGGGCCGTTAGCTGAGACACGTGGAGAAATTTTGAGCCTCTAATGACATCAAGCCACCGCGGTTCCGCGTCTTAAGCCAGCTCCCGCCGTGGAACCGCGGCGGTTTGGAAGCTTTGGGGCTTGGGTCTTCTGATGTGGCATTGGGCTGACAATTGGGCATTTGTATGATATGTTAAATCTTGTAATTAGCCTTTGATCACTTCCAGATCTTTAGCCTTTGAGTTGGCGTGTTTTTCAGCACTGTTTTCATAATTTTGGCTCGGTTTCTGGACTTTCCTGCACAATTTCACCGAGACAAGTGTTGCGCAATACAAGGATGATGCGATGCCATGATAAACACACAATTTCCCTAAAAGTGCCGGTTTTAAAGTCTAACACATGCAATCTGGTATTTCAGGACTGTTTTGCTAATATGTACACTATGAATACCGAACACCTCTAGATGAATGCAAAAGATAGGGAAATTGCCGTGTTAAAAATGCATTATTTTCGACTGATCAAATTTCCCCAAACTTATTTTCTATCGTCTCGATCGAATTGTTTTATTAAAAATAAAAGGAGAAAATAAAGAAAGAGAAAAGCACACTTTCGTAGGCAACACGATTGAACTGAGCACGTGCAACAAGCCTTTAAACCTCTAGGTGTCCCTAGTAGGAGGAGTGTTGTCTCCTGAGGGTTTTCAGCAGATTGCACCCACAAAATCCAATAATAAAAGGAAGATCATGAATATTACATTTAAAGAAAAGAATTGTAAAAGAAAAGCCTTGAAAATTAGGGTTTCCAACTTAGCTAGCTTTTCGGTTGTCATGAGCCCTATTTTAATGGTCATGAAAAGATGTCAGAAATTACGTCCTCCTTCAATAAAATATTGTCTTATTCTTCATTCCTATCATTCTTCCAAACATCGATCATATCACCCTGGGTGTGTGTAAAGGACATCCCTACACCCGGAGAATTCAATTCAAGCTATCATACTCTTGCCCATCAGCCTCAGTACTTTTTAATCAATGAATATTTAGATGAATTTGCTCACACACTTTCATGCGACCGTTAATACTTCTTGAGGTACTAACCGACCGATTACTTATATGCTTGCTTATTTGGTATATTTTCCTCGTCTTGCACCACCTAAGGCATAGCAGTGACTCCCAGACCAGTTGGCCTTAGGGCACTAGGTGAAGAGGCACCCTCGCTATATATTTTTTTATTGCCCTCGGTGATAACAAAACCAGTGTCCATTTTTCTCACCATTTTATATATTTTTTATTCACTTTTTTTTATTTCCTTCATATATCGGCTTTAAGACAAAAGCATTTCAAGGTATCCTCTACTATCCCGGGTTTCAAGACGTGTGTAAGTGCGAATAGCAGGGTATTAACGTTCAAAATGTTTGGCTTCCAGAATAGAAACTATTTTTCAGACTTATTTTTATCCTCAGATTAGAAACTTCCTCCATCTTACTAACCCTTGGGACAACGGCTTATAACTACTTATTACTAGTTCGTATAAGAAAACTTCTAATTTTCTTAGTTTTCTTAAATTTTTCTAATCTCATGGATGTAATTTTTCACTATCTAATCTTTTATTATCTTATTTATGTACAAATATATATATATATATATTTTGAATTTTTTTTATAGGTTTTCAAAAATGTTTTGTGCTTATGCAAAGTATGCAAATGATGCGAAAATAAGCACAAATCTCTCCCAAACTTGTTTTCAACAGTGTCCTCACTGTTGTCTTCTGCTAAATCTCGAAAAACCTGTAAGCTTGGGAGGAATTTATTAGTGGGGGCAAAGTATTTAAGTGAAGATCCTCCCCCAAACTTTTTTTTTGGCTCAAAATTTTGTAAAAATTTTCTTTTCAAGAGCCCGAAAAAATACCTCCCCCAAACTTGAGTTAAGCAATGTTAATCTTTGAAAATCATATGAGGGGGTCAAGAATCATTGGTCGATGCCAAGGTTTGCAAAGACCGAAAGTTAACACCAACCATTCAAAAATTTTGTCAATGCAGTGCTCTGGTTGGTGGAAGAAGAAGTGGGGAAAGGTTAAGTGGTGGAATAGAATGTGTGTGCGTCTCATTTTGGAGAGACGATGCAGTGAATGTGATGGATTGCTCGCATTCTTTTTACAGTTCAGAAGAAGGGGTGGAGGTTCAATTTCAGTGATTGGATATGGATTCATCTCAACACCCGTGTCATTTAAAAATGCGAGTTCTTCAGCGAAGATTTCCTCAAAAGTTCCATCAATACCCCGATGAATAATGTCATCACAAAGTGCGGGGTGATCTTCAGACTCTAAAAGCAGTTCATAATCAGTGTTAATTGTTGACCCGGACACCACGGTGGAAGAGTCCGTATGTGTATGATACATAGTTGGGTCAAACAATAACATATGAAAAGAGTCTAGATCGGTATCAGGAGGATCATCAAATTCGCTGCTGTCGACATCCATTAAGTCGACAGAATAGACCTGAGCAGTAGGTTCAGAGGGTACATTTCCCAACTTGTAAATGTTTAGCTCAATTGACCTATTCCCGAAGGATAGGGTCATAGAGCCATTACGACATTTGATGATAGCATTGGAAGTGGCCAAAAAGGGGCGGCCTAAAATCACCGGAATTTGATTCCGTGGGTTTGCTACAGGCTGTGTATCAATTACAATAAAATCCACAGGGAATATGAATTCCCCGATTTTTATTAACACATCCTCCAGTTCACCCCTAGGTTTGGTGATTGATCGGTCAGCCATCTGGAGAGTGCAATGGGTTGGCTTCAACTCTCCGATCCCTAACTGCTCGTAAACCGAGAAAGGAAGCAAGTTAACACTAGCGCCAAGGTCTAGTAGAGCACGGTTGATGTGTTTTTCCCCGATAGAAATGGAAATAGTAGGATAGCCAGGATCCTTACGTTTCCTCGGTAATTGTTGGGGAAAGGCTGTGTCTACTGTTTTTGCCATGAATATCTTCTTGGGCACTTGAGTCTTCCTCTTCCTAGTGCACAAGTTCTTAAGAGTTTTCGCATAGGACGGAACTTGTTGGATGGCATCTAGGAGAGGGATGTTGATGTTAACTTGCTTGAACATGTCCATAATCTTCTCCATATGTGGACTCGATATGTTAGCCCTTAACCGATTAGGATAAGGTGATTTAGCAATAAGCGCTGGGTCCATCATAGGAGAAGGTGGTGTGTGGACCCGATCCTAAAATAGAAGTAGGGATCGTCCGTGGAGAGCTAGAAGAGATGGGTTGAGGTGGCGAGCCTTGTGGGAAACGAAGAATAGGCTCGCAAGAAAGTGGTGGGGTAGAAGAACTGGGGCTAGAATTAGAAGTGTGTGTGTAAGGAAAGGTCTCAGCCGGGGTGTTATTGATTGATTTATCAGTATCATCAAACTCTTCCCTAACGTGATTGTCAAGCACTCTTCTAGATCTCAATGTGATTGCATCCATACGATGTGAATAGCCAGGATTAGGTAAAGGTTGAGCTGGAAGTTTCCCTTTCTCTCTTGCACTCATTTCGGCTTTTAGTTGTGCAATTTTTTCTTCCATTGATTTGATATTCTCATTTTGAGAGACAATGATCTTCATTACATTCTCGATGGAAGATTACAAACTTGCCGTCCCTTGGATGGATTGTTTCATGAAAGTATCCAAGGTTTGTGCTAGTGCAGAGGTGTTATCTGTACCGGTCAATTGCAAAGAGTTTTCATGTGGTGCAAAGGTGTTGGTCGGATTTTGGAAGTTTTGTGATTGGAAGGGGTGCTGACTCAATTGAAGTTGTGGTTGCTGTTGTGGTGGAGAGACCCTTTGGAAATTGTGTTGGGTTGGAACCGTGTTTTGAGATTGTGGTTGGTTCCAAGCAAAGTTAGGGTGATTCCTCCAACCCTGATTATATGTGGAAGAAGATGGATCGTTTCTAGGTCTTTGAAATGCGGCATTGGTATGCTCGTGACCTTGAAACGGAGAATTTCGTGGACATTCTTCCGTGAGATGTGATGGATCAGAACAACATCCACATACAGTTTTGGAGAGTGACATTTGACTTAGGGCGGCTAAAAATTTGTTTTCCATAGTTTCGAGTTTCTTTTGCATAGCCGAAATGTCAGCTCTAACTCTTATGGAAATATCATTGCCATCCCTAGACGATTGGCTCACACCCTCCCACTGTAAAGATTTTTCAGCGAAATCTTCTACGAATTTCCAGGCTTCCCCATCATCTTTGGTCATGAAGTTGCCTTGACACATTAATTCAAGGGTCTGTCTTGTGTTAAGATTAATGCCCTCATAAATGATTCGGCACAGTTCCTATCTAGGGATGCCGTGATGAGGACAATGGACTAACAGATCCTTAAAGCGTTCAAGACATTGTGAAAATGTTTCATTTGGAAGCTGGGTGAATTGATATATTTCGCTACGGATTCGAGCTGTTTTATGATGTGGGTAGAATTTATTAAGGAATGCTTTGACGAATTCTTCCCAATTTGAAATGGAATGTGTGGTGGTGTTATACAGCCACTTCTCGGCTATATCGCACAAGGTGAATGGAAGAAGACGTAGACGCATAGCATCCACAGAAAGTTGTGAGGTACCCATCATTGCGAATACATTTTCGAATTTCGTGATAAACACGTATGCGTCCTCAGACTCGAGACCGTGAAATTTTGGTAGAAGGTTGATGTATTGGGGTTTAATCTGAAAATTTTCCCCGTTGGCTGGTGGAATGGAAAGACGGGTGGAAAGGGGACCTCGTGTAGGATAGCACCTCTCTTGGAGAGAGATGCGAGGTGGATTCTGCACACCAACGAACGGCGGCAGAGTAGTGGTAAAGAAATTTGATGGAGTAGGATCCATCGATGTGGGTGTAAAGAAAGGGTAAATGTAGAAATACCGACTTTTTGGTCGATCGAAAGGACGCGGACTAAACAGGCACTAGAATCCTGTTGTCCAGCCTATCTTGCACTAAAAAGGGTTAGTACAAGTGGCAGCGTGGATTTATAATTAGGGGAATGAATGAATGTGTTTGGTGTTTGTTTTGAAAAATGATACGGATTTTTGAAAAGATGATGCAAGCACAACAAATGCAACACACAAAACCCTAATTCTAGGGGTCACCTAGGTCAAATCTCTAGACCGCTCCTAACTGCCAAAAGACAAGTCGCAGGATCAATCCTCCACTGCCTCTTTGTCTCTCCTGTGGCCAGGTAAGTGCCAGGTAAGTGGGAGGTTCTCCACTACGTAAGTAGTGGGCCTAATTAAGTAACCACTAGCCTTCGACACACTTGCCTTAGACACCACAAAAGAAACGCGGATAAGCAATGAATTACCCACGGCCTTCTTCTGTCCTAAGTGAGCGCGACGGTCCTCAGAGTCATCTCTAGATATTTTTTAGTTAATGAGGGTAAATGCGAATGCAAGTTTTTGATTTTTGGGGCTTAGGAAGGGTAATGAACTCCCCACCTAATCTGGATTTGGTCTTTGCCCCTTAATTTCCGTATTAATATGCAAACAACCAAAAATCAAAAACATGCACAATTTATTTTGCTTTTTGCGCGGTGCTGCGATTATTTGCAAAGAAACCTGCACAAAATATTAATTGGAGCAGATGAGAGAGAAGATAAGAAAGTAAGAAACTCACAGAAGAATTTTGGTACAGTGAAGCAGCAAGGATGCCGCGGAATCGCGGTGTAAGAGGGGTATATGCCGCGGAAACGCGGTGGAAGGGAGGGATCACGGCTCCAAAATTTTCCAGCAAGCTTCTGTTCACTTTTCCTGCTCTCTGGAAATTTCAGAATTTTTTTTCTCCAGCTCCGATAATTCCAGATTTCCTCGCAATCAAATCACAACAACACGTATTAGTGTTTGCGTGAATTTTGATCTAAAAATTTAGATGGAATAAACTTTTCAACTCAAATTTCAAAATACGAACAATTAGCGCACAATCCCCGGCAACAGCGCCATTTGATTGAACGATGATTTCCGGATGTGTAGTATGAAAATTGTAAAGAAATCACAACCAAAAATTATTTGACCGCAATCAATAACGTTGTCGAATATAGCGCGTTAGTAAGTGTGGATCGTCCACAGGGAAAGTGTAATCATTCGTGTTTCGAATTAATGAATCGAAACTTTAAAGAAAAGAAAAGAAACAATTCATGATTTGTAATTGAAGTTCAAGAATTAGAAAATCTAGATCTAATAACAAGAAATGATAAAATCAAGAATTGAGAATTTGATGATTTTCCAAACCAAATATCAAGAATCGAAATGAGGCTCGTAGGAATCGATCGGATCTATAGATGTGATGAGATCTAAAGATTACGTATTCTTATCCTTCGATGAATTGATACTAGATCGATGATCATCGACGAGAATTAGGGATTTCTAGTGAAACTAGGGTTTCGACATTTATCCCTTGTTCCTTCGTCGATATCATTCACATTCTAGCCTCTAGTAAATTCAAGAATCGATCGTGGATCCCTAATTTCGAGCGAACACAATCAAGAAAGCATCGCAATGAAACTAGGTTGTCGATTCTTCAATTTGCTAGGGTTTACAAAACTCGTAGGACTGAAGAATCATTTTAAGATTTGTTACATCATCATTCTATTGATCGTCTCGACTCCTTTACGAGTGGAGTTTTACTCAAATATCACAACAAGAACTACAATCACAAATTGAGATCGAATCATGATGCAAGAATTTAAAGAAAGCAAGATAAAAGAATTTCACCTTTTATTTATATCAACAATTTCGTTACAATCGCTCAAGAACTACAAGAGGAAGAACTCGATCGTCGATTTGGCTTCGCTCGGCTCCTTGAGTCGCAGATCGGCCCCTTGAGTCGCGGATCGGCCTGGATCACTTGCTCGATTGAAGATCGGCTCGGCTCCTAAAAGGTTGAAGGCTTCTTGCTTGAATGGTACTCTGGATCTTGAATTTGAAATTGGATTTAGAATTTGGGGCTACAAGATGTGTCACTCAACCTCAACCCTAGATCGAGGAGGAAGATGAAGAATTGAACAACCTCAACCCTAGATCTAGGCTCTCTTTTATAGACCTCAAAACCCTAGATCTAGGATTTCAAATTTGAATTTTCCCTCCACAAGTTTGTTAGCAAGAGATTTGAATTTCCCTCCAAAAGTTTGTTAAGAGAGCCTTCTAGAAATAGTTTGTTAAGCCGAGCCTTCTAGACGAGCCACGTGGCATTTCTACAATGTTCTGGAAGCTTGGGCCGTTAGCTGAGACACGTGGAGAAATTTTGAGCCTCTAATGACATCAAGCCGCCGCGGTTCCGCGGCTTAAGCCAGCTCCCGTCGCGGAACCGGGCGGTTTGGAAGCTTTGGGGCTTGGGTCTTCTGATGTGGCCTTGGGCTGACAATTGGGCCTTTGTATGATATGTTAAATCTTGTAATTAGCCTTTGATCACTTCCAGATCTTTAGCCTTTGAGTTGGCGTATTTTTAGCACTGTTTTCATAATTCTGGCTCGGTTTCTGGACTTTCCTGCACAATTTCATCGAGACAAGTGTTGCGCAATACAAGGATGATGCGATGCCATGATAAACACACAATTTCTCTAAAAGTGCCGGTTTTAAAGTCTAAGACATGCAATCTGGTATTTCAGGACTGTTTTGCTAATATGTACTCTATGAATACCGAACACCTCTAGATGAATGCAAAAGATAGGGAAATTGCCGTGTTAAAAATGCATTATTTTCGACTGATCTGTAGCAATCAAAGCATAGTGGGAACTCACACGAGACAAAATGACCTCAGGTCGACAGACTATCTGTACTCATGTCACCTGAAAACTGCTATCTGACTATTGTTATAATACCATCTAGCCAGTTCTCGGTGAGTCCGTCCAGTGTACTCACCCCCAGTGAGCACCTGTATACAATCTTAGGTGCACCATACCAATGGCTGTGGGACCAATCCATCGCCCTTCGTTAGAGTCTAGAAATGTATACACTAGTCTACTCTGGAGTATCGATGCCCAATCTCGATACTCCTACGACTAGAGACATTTTAAGGACGTGCTTATTGACTACCCAGCTCCTACAAGTATGATTGCTATCACAATGCTAGTAGTCAAGTAAGGATACTACGGGTTTTATCAACATGTATACAAGATATGAAATACTAAGTAAAACGCATTACATGTTAAGATAATGACAAACCAAATAGCATACTATCATATCGAGCAAGATTGTCCTTTACATACATATCCCTAGAATCCTATACAATAAAGGCCTCTAGGGCATACATATACAACACCACGGCTCTACTGTATCGTGCAAACAGGTTTTGGTGGGTACAGTCCCTAGCCACATGGAGGCAATGAGTGATTGTCATGAATTCGTCTCATCCAGTATTGGGAGTCGATATCGCACTGTGTCCGGCTGCCTAGAACCATAAGTCCTTGGCCAAGGCAATTGAGAACTACTGATGGTTAGATCAGTAGTTTCTCGGATTGATCCTGGGCCAAATCGACATGACTTATCGAGTCAGTAGGGGTCTGACGTTCACCACCCCTAGACCCGATATGCGATACTCTTTGACGAAGAGACCTGACTGTACGGAGATTGTTACAGATATGCTCAGTATGGGTCCAGATGAGCTTGCTCGTCGGCCTTCTTTTCGACAGGTACCTGTGTAGCCATTACATACAGCTAGTGCCACTGACGTGCTTGTGGTTAAACCCACTGTCAGCATACTATCGAGTCTTTAAATTCTCACACAGAGGGTTTCTCTGGTTCAGGCAAAACGATGTGGTGACTGTATGTTTATACGTGCAAGGTTTCGATCGAATGATAATACTAGCCGGCTTAGGATTAAGCCGTATTATTAAATCAGGTATTGATTTGATAATTTACATATACATATTAAAATGTGTATATTCTAGTGTCATTTAGATTTTCGATCGAGCAGGATTCCGATCGAATGATAATACCAGCCGGATTAGGATTAAACCGGATTATTGAATCAAGTATTGATTTAATAATTTATGTGTATATATTTTGATATGTATATTCTAGTGTTATCGAGATTTTCGATCGGACGGTTGATAAAACTGGCGGGCTTAGGATTAAGCCGGTTCATTAAATTGGATGTTAATTTATTACTAGTATTATTTTAGTAGTATTTTTGTATCTCTTGGGTGTTCGTATTTCGATACGAATATAGGTATGTATATACGGTAGAATGTATTCCGTATTTATATGGAAAGACATTCTAGAAGGAGGATACCTCATCATGTATTTTCCATTCTATTTGCAAAATGGAAAATGATGTGTAAAATAGGAAATGAGGTGTTAAGGAGAGAATGGTGTGAACCATGCTTGAATAGTATTGACAAATGAATTATAAATTTATTTGTGCAAACTATTCAAGCATGCTTGTGTTATTTTTATTAAAAAATAGTTTTTACAAAACCATGCTTCATAATTTTTTCACACAAGAGTTTGATTTCATTCTAAACACAAGTTTCTCTCTCCTCACTTGCCTCTCTTGAATTCCTCCTCCTTCTTCTTCATCTTCCTCCCTACCATCTCATGAGTTGAGAATCAAGAGAGAAAGAGAGATAGAAATATGTTAGTTATATGTATGCCCTAGAGGCCATCACTGTACATTGGATGTATATTGTAGTGGATGCTGGGACATATATAGGTAGGACTTTCTTGCTCGACATAATAGTACGCTATCTGGTTGCTCTTTATCTTAACATGTATACTTTCTGTCTCTCTGTTACATGTTGATAAAGCCCTTAGGATGTGTACTCGACTTCCAGGACTATGATGCAGATCATACTAGTGGGGCCTGGGTAGTCCATGAGTACATCCTTCAATGTTCCTAGTCGTGGGAATATCGAGACGGGGTATCGATATTCCAGAGTAGACTAGCGTATATCTTCTCGACCCATGTGATGGGCGATGGATGATCCCATATCCATTGGTGTTTGATATCAGAGATGGTATACGGGTGCTCAGTGGAGATTGGGTACACTGAACGGACTCGCCGAGAACTCCCAGATGGTATTATACCTCACGTCAGATGGCAGTTCTCTAGTGACACTGGTACAGCTTAGTCTGTTGACCCGAGATCATCATAGAGTCTTGTGTGTTTCCCACCGTGCTTTGATTTCCACCCTACCACGGCTCTACTGAGTTGTGCAAACAGGTGGTTTTTGGGTACAGTCCCGATTCACATGGAGGCAATGAGCGATAGGAGGGGATTCGTCTCTCCCGGTATTGGGGGTTGATGTTGCGCTATGCTCGACTGGCCATAACAGGAAATCCCTGGCCAGGGTTGCAGTGATCTACTGGTAAGTGTTATCAGTAGTTTCACACATGTTATGGACTTCACGTCAGCATGACTTATCAAGCTATTGGGGTCTGACGTTTACCACCCCTAGGCGAGATATGCGACATATCAGACGAACAGACCGGACTGTACGGTAAGTGTTACTGGTTGGATTCACAGGAGTGTGAGCGGGCTTGCTCGTCGATCTTCTGATCGCTCAATACCCGGGTGGCCGTTACGTTTAGCAGACCGCTTGCGGCTTGTGGGTGCTTGATATGATCATCATCTGCTGCCGGCGTATTGACGAGTCTTTAGAGTCCTACACAGAGGTTTCCTGGCTCAAGCGAAACGAAATAGGAGCGCATATGAGATATGTGCAGGACCGAGAATAATGCGTGTATGTGATACCGTATTCCATTCTCGCGATGAATGTATCGATTAGTTGTATGCGATATAACTTAGTTATCGAATCGAGGATTGTTTCGATAAGCCGATACATTGGATATTAGTCGGTTATATGCGATATGACCGGATCGTTAAATCAAGTGTTGATTTAATGATTTAATGCATAATTATATATTTGATATATTACTTTGCATTAACTAGTATTGGTTCATTTAAATTGGATTTTCTCACTTGAAGTACACAAGTTGTATATGTGATATACTTTTGTGCACTTGTTTGTATCATGTTTGATGATACATGCAAACTTGGGTTTGTGTAAGACTTAAACCTTGGTTAAGTAAATGGTTAGGGTTTTATCATCTTCTCTTGATTATTTAGTTTGTTTATTTATTCTTTATTTTAGGAAAAGAAAATGATATGGTTGCTTCTTTTGTTCTTTACTTAGAAGTTTCAAGAGGCTTTGACCATTATTGTTCTTTTCCTAAACCTAACCATTCACATAACCTTAGTTAATTCTCTACACTTGACCATGGTTGTGTATATGATAAGTATGATTTTATTTCCTATTTTTAATAGACTTATCATATTCTTTTTCTTCTTCTCCTTCTTCTTCAACAAAGAAAAAGCTTGCAACCATCAATGGCAACTTGAGAAAAAGAGTGAGAAATCCAATTGTAAAGTGAACCCACTTCCTATTTCTTCATCCTCTACCACTTGCCAAGTAGTATAGGGTGTTTTCTTCACAAGTTTCATGGCTTGGTGAAGTTGGAACTTGATCTTGTGTTGCCTCGACGTAGATCATCTTCGGCATCGAAGTCGACGACCTAGCCCGCCCATTTCTCCGATGAAGCCGATGCTAGAGTCCGGGATCCGATATGGACAGCGGAGGGACGTCATCACGGAGCCTAGGAGGTGGAGGACCGGATCTACAAAGGTTGTAGTCACTTTCCTTTAGCAATAAAGCCGTTAACTTGCTTGCATCGCCTCATTATCTAGTTAACGATCCGTATTAGGGTTTGTAGGCACATGATAAATTTGAATTGGGCATGTTTGATCTGTTGTGAGACTTCATTAGTGTGCCTAGGAACCCTACAGTGGTATCAGAGCTACTAGGTATTGGATGTCGACCTATGGGGGGTTCTCACTGTGTGACAGTGTGGCGAAGCATAGGCTCTTACCCCCAGGGTGTCCCGAGACCGGAAGGTGTTCCGGCGGGTTGTAGTCCTCGCGAGGGGGCATGCGTAAAAAGTAGCTGCTGAGGGACCCGTTGGTGCCACGGCGACCCCATTGGATGGGGTGGCTGCCTGACCTACAGTGGTATCAGAGCCTAGCTAGAGCCTTAGGCGATGCGTAGACGGAGTTAGAAGTCCGATCGAACCAAAACCCTAACCCAAAAATGCTCTCTGTACATTTTCTGAATTCGGGGATTTTTTAGAATTAAAAATATGCAGAAAACTAAGCAGGAATTTCTAAGAATTACTGTGAAGCCCGAGCACCTGAATCGATAATAGCGCGGCGGAACCGCGGCATTAGCATGCCTAATGCGGCGGTTCCGCGGCCACTTGGTCTCTTCAGACAATTATTTCTGCACAGTAATTCTTATATTTTGTTGCTGTATTTTCTGGGAATTTTTAAATCTGACTCAAGAGTTGAGTTTTCTGGGTTGTATTGGGGACTCGGTGTTTCGATCGGATTGTCTAATTTTGTCTGTGTGTTTTTCCGGATAATTTTAGAATATGTTAAAAAGTTCGACCGGATATAAATACCCACTTTTTCCCCTGCCGGGAAATTTCCAATTGTTGGACTTTTCCGTAGTTTAATGACGTTCTAAGTAGTGCAAGTAACGCGATGGTCTCTCTAGAAGACAACAAACCTTAACTTGATTATGTGACCGTCTTGAACTGCCTATTGAACCTTAGGGTTTGGGGCAGTACGGCGTGCCACATGTGAGGCGTTGGCTTGACCCTTCTACGGCTGGACCGTTGGTACTGAGGCTTGAAGTGAATGTCTTTGAACTTATTTCATGTGTTGAGCTGTTTCGGGAAAACCTGGGTGTTTGATTGTTTGATTGGAAAGTTTAACATTTTCTATCTTATCCGGAATGTGATACAATAATTGGAATTCACAAGCAGTTATGAGATAACTGAATGAATGTTATAAACATAGCGGTTTAGTCTCACTTGATCGGTTGCCACGGAATTTTGATGTGATCAAAAGTCCGTCGCAATCACGTAGCTTACGCGGATACTCGCCGGGTAAACTTAATAAACAGCCTCACTCCATAGCCCCGACCAAGTGATTGTAGGAGAACCCCGTTGCCGAAAGCATCCGTTCGGGTGCTCACGGCAGCGGTGTTCCGCCTTGGTGCACTTCGTCGACGGCATCGGGGGTGCGGCTGCCTACTAAAGTTTGCGACGAGCATTCGATCAGGATGTCGGGAATCTTGTTGAATTGCCCGACTTGATATTGAAAAGAGTTTTCGATAATGAGACTAAAATGCGGGGTTTATAATTGTTAGGCTGCGATGTCTAAGTATTTCATTTGATTAGGCATATGATGTCTAAAGAGGTTGCGGATTCCAACTGTTGTAGTTTTACACTTTCTTTTCTGTGACCGTAAGTGTAATATGTGATATCGCCGGTTTCGTTGCTATATGTCAACGACAATTGGGATGCGCATATTTACTTATGTTGATGACATGTGATGTTATGTGTTGCTGGATATGTTATATTGGATCGTCGTGTTTGAATAGCCGGGTTTTTTTTATGTGAGATGAGTGTTTTTCATTTTCATTCATGTAAAAACTTGTATGTAATATTCTTTTATTGCGGCACTTCCAGGTTGCGGATGATGTCACCATTTGTATATTATTTACTTTTCTACACTAGGATAGACCCAAGGAGGACGGCACAAGTAACCGGGTTCTAGGGTCCAGTGGGAGACTAACTCGAGGAGTCGAGTCCGGGTCTCCTAACCCTAGAATTGGTAGGGTTGCTTGCCGCTCTCGTAGGGGTCTAGGGGTGTGGGATTGGCTATTCATCACGACCGTGGAATCCGTGTTTTATACTGGCTCGTATTGAAAACACGGACATCCTAGTATATCCAATATTTCATATGATATTTTCTGCTGCATTATCTGTGATGTGATCATGTGATTTGTTCAGATAGATATAGTATATAGTATATATGATATATTATATAGACGTTGCTTATGTTTTACACCCGCACTAGCCCTGCCTCGCTCTGGCGTTAGTTACCTAACCTAACGGTGCAGACGGGACATCGAGGCGAATGCGGATGGCATAAGCGTACGTTATATTTATCTGTGATGTTTAGGTGGACTTAAATGATGGGATATTCATTAATGAGATTAATGAAAGAAAATAAACCTAATTGATGTTGTGGAATCGAATTTCAAAATAAAAACAGGTAGCTACAGTTCTTGCTTTGCATCGCGGTGTTCCTTGTAGAACATCCTGCACCTTATTCGATGAGGAAAGGACCGAGATCCCTTCACCGGGAGTGACTCCTTTAGCGATAACTGGCTGAAGCTACATCCTCGGTTTGTCTTTTGATTGCTTCTATAGTTTCTGCTTTGCACAGTGATATATATGATATATCCCGCATCTCATTCGACGAGGAAAGGGTCGACGATCCCTTCACCGGGAGTGACCCCTTTAGCAAAACTAGAAAAGCCTCAAAAACATTCCATTTAAAAACCATTTGATTCCGCAACGAGATCAAGTTCAAAGCGTTAAAGGTTTTCTTAAAAACCATTCGCAACCCTCCATCATTTTAGGAAGTAGAGTACTTAGTATTCGTGCTGTGTTTGTTGACCTTAGTTAAGGCACAGTGTACGGTAGCTAAGTGATGTCTTCCTACACCGCATATGATGCGATTAGTTAGGACAGTCGCGTGACTTTGTTGACCTTAGTTAAGGGTCATGTGGGTGGGTCTAATTAATCACGAAATGACGGGTAGAACTTGACTAGTACTTATGATTTGTTGACCATAGTTAAGGTCATAAGTGCTAGGGGTAAAAATCTTTATCGAGAGTTTCAAGTGTTGAAATTTGCAATGAGATTGCATACCTTCTATGTGATAGTTGGATCCCGATACCCACTGCGAGTAATTGTTACTCCTGGGAGAGTTTTGCACTTTGCAATTAGGCGATCAAGTAGGTGTCTAGAAAGGTGTCAACGGGGTTACGCCTCTGGGAAAATGAGGTTTACTGTAATTAGGTCTGTGCGAAAGCACGGGGAACCTCCCTCAAAGTACCGACACTGTCCTGGCTGAAAGATTGGCGAACTTGTAAAGTGTAATTAATCCCGGCTAGTCTTTCCTTTTAAGGTTTGAAGGAAGATTTGATAAAAACAGTCGGAGCCATCCTGATTAGATAAAATATATAACCAATCTAATCTTGTAAGAGCGCACGCAGAGTGTTTTCTTCTCTCTCTCTTCAGGTAGCGACCATATCACGCCTTAATCAAGATAATAATATGGATGTATTGACCGAACCCGCTTATTATACTGAGCTGGGGAACGTTGGTCCCGCTCCAACTTATAATTGTTATAAGACAGAGCAGGAAATAGGGGAATACCAGAATTCCTATGCCGCCCAAACGAAGAAAGTGCATATGATGCATCTCCATCGGGTATGTTCATTACAAAGAACCGTTTCTCAGTATCCTCTGCATCTTGGGTATTTGATACCGGATCAGGATCCCAGATATGTAATCTGTTACATAGGGCTACAGAAAGGTAGAAAACTGAGAACGGGTGATAAGTTTCATGAGACAGAAAACGGGGCAAGTGTTGCAGCCAAGTCTGTTGGTCACTGTCACCTTGTATGACCAGTACATTGATTCTGAACAAATGCTATTAGATACCGAACCTGATATACAAAATCATATCAGTCTCTTTATTAGTAAAGAAATGATAAAATTTTGTATTGATGGATAATGTTTTAAACATTTCCTATATCAAAAGTTGATCGGTTCAGGCACGTTATCTAAAAGTATTGACGTTCTAAATCAAACTACAGTTCCTAGTATACAGAACACACACAAGAGGAATAGTTCAAAAATGAACGAATCCTTCTTGAGGCATTGTAGACTAGGTTATATCAATGCGACCCGACTGGCTGAAGTTACATTTTAGATGCATATTTAAATCAGTTTGAATTTACATCTTGTGAAACTTACCAGTCATGTCACAAAGATTGGATGACCATAGCTCTGTTTATTGGAAATAGAGAAAGAGTTAGTAAAACTCTTGGGACTGATACATGATGATGTATGTAAGGTCTCCTGTCTACATATGCCAGGACCGGTTCTTTATACTTCATTACGTTCTCTGATAATCTCTCAAGATTCAGACATATGTTCCTATTGAAACAGAAGTCTGAACCTTTTGAGATATTCACAGAATATAAGTTAGAAGTAGAGAACCAAAATACGGGTATAAGTATTATGTCCTATGATGAGATCAGGGAGGAGAATACTTGTGCATAGAATTCTTGGACTATTCTAAAAGGAGAATGAGATTCTCTCTCAGTGTTACTCCTCTGAATGCCCCACAGCACATCGGTGTATCAGGGCGGAGCAATAGCACCGTATGTGATATGGTGTGCTCTATGATGAGTATTACCGAGTTACCTGTTTCTTTAAAGGGGGTTATGCACTTGAGAAGCTGCATACCTATTGAATTAGGTTCGAATCAGATCGCTACCTACCACTCTATATAAGATATGGTATGGGAAGAGCCTATCTCTTAAGTTAATTAAGATTTGGGGTTGTCCGGCCTATGTCTAAAGCAAAATCCGGACAAGATCGAGGCAAAGTCAGTTCTGTAGAACTGGAAAAGTTCCAAATATACAAAACTGCAGCTGATGATTTGACAGAACCAAAGGATTCAAAAGTTCCCGACGAACCTCAGCCTCTCCACCGATCTGGTAAGGTTCCTCATCCGCCTGAGAGATACCTCGGTTTCTCGATGACAGTGGGAGCAAGGATTGCATCATGAGATGATGACCCAACTAGATTTGAGCAGGCCATCGAGAGTAGGGACTCTGTAAGAATGGCTGGATGCTTAGCGATCTGAGATGGAATCCATGTACACCAACAAAGTATGGACTTTAGGTGCTATATCTGAAGGGTTAAATCCCCATCAGGAGCAAGTATATCTTGAGAAGATTACTTGGTGTAGATGGAAAAGTTGAGACTTTCAAAGCTAGACTAGTTAAAGGTTTTAGTCATCAACCAGGTATGGATAATGATGAAACCTTTTCTAGGGACTTTGCTTAAGTCCATCCAGATCCTACTTGCCATTGCTACATACCATTACTACGATATCTGGTGTTTGGGTGCCATGACTACTTTTATAAATAGTGATTTAGAAGAGAACGTCTATAAGAACACAGCCAGAGGGCTTCGTAAACAGTGGGAGCAGTGGAAACATGTGCAAGTTGCTTTACAGGATGAAGCAGGCATCACGGAGTTGGAACATCTGTTTTGATGTGGTAGTCAAAGAGTTTGACTTCATCAAAATGGTAGATGAACCTTGTATATACAAAAAGGTAGTAGAGAGTAAGGTGGTCATCCTCGTATTGTACGTGGACAACATACTCTTGATAGGAAAAGAGTTTCCTATACTACGATCAGTCGATCTCCTCTTGTCACATGGATTCTCCAATAGGATAAAGGTGATACCTCCTCGATCCTGGAGAGAATCATTGGAAAAGTTCTAGGGTGATAAAGAAGACTGAATGTCAGTCACAGGCATTGTCTTTACCCTCAGTAAAGGGACGGTATGTTGGAAGAGTTCCAAGCTAAATACCGTGGCAAACTAGACGATAAAGGCTGGTAACATCGCTATTAAAGATACTACCAAAGAGGAAGTTTGGGTGTATATTGGTTCATAAGATGAACTAGGTTCCTACCATTGTATGACAATGGAAGTGTGGCTTTGGCCCAGGAACCCTGATCCCATCAGTGACCCAGACATATTCTGAGGCAGCATCACCTGATCATGGAGATAGATGATCTCCAGGGTGATCGAGGTTAGGAGAGTAGACTCAGAGGACAACACGGCGCATCCACTCACAAAGGCTTTTTCCCAGAGAGAGACTTATATGGGATGGTTGAGTATGTGATACTGCAACCACTGCTACAGATGGCCCTAGTGCAAGTGGGAGATTGTTAGTTATATGTATGCCCTAGAGGCCATCACTGTACATTGGATGTATATTGTAGTGGATGCTGGGACATATATAGGTAGGACTTTCTTGCTCGACATGATAGTACGCTATCTGGTTGCTCTTTATCTTAACATGTATACTTTCTGTCTCTCTGTTACATGTTGATAAAGCCCGTAGGATGTGTACTCGACTTCCAGGACTATGATGCAGATCATACTAGTGGGGCCTGGGTAGTCCATGAGTACATCCTTCAATGTTTCTAGTCGTGGGAATATCGAGATGGGGCATCGATATTCCAGAGTAGACTAGCGTATATCTTCTCGACCCATGTGATGGGCGATTGATGATCCCATATCCATTGGTGTTTGATATCAGAGATGGTATACGGGTGCTCAGTGGAGATTAGGTACACTGAACGGACTCGCCGAGAACTCCCAGATGGTATTATACCTCACGTCAGATGGCAGTTCTCTGGTGACACTGGTACAGCTTAGTCTGTTGACCCGAGATCGTCATAGAGCCTTGTGTGTCTCCCACTGTGCTTTGATTTCCACCCTACCACGGCTTTACTTAGTCGTGCAAACATGTGGTTTTTGGGTACAGTCCCGATTCACATGGAGGCAATGAGCGATAGGAGGGGATTCGTCTCTCCCGGTATTGGGGGTTGATGTTGCGCTATGCTCGACTGGCCATAACAGGAAATCCCTGGCCAGGGTTGCAGTGATCTACTGGTAAGTGTTATCAGTAGTTTCACATATGTTATGGACCTCACGTCAGCATGACTTATCAAGCTATTGGAGTCTGACGTTTACCACCCCTAGACGAGATATGCGACATATCAGACGAACAGACCGGACTGTACGGTAAGTGTTACTGGTTGGATTCACAGGAGTGTGAGCGAGCTTGCTCGTCGATCTTCTGATCGCTCAATACCCGGGTGGCCGTTACGTTTAGCAGACCGCTTGCGGCTTGTGGGTGCTTGATATGATCATCATCTGCTGCCGGCGTATTGACGAGTCTTTATAGTCCTACACAGAGGTTTCCTGGCTCAAGTGAAACGAAATAGGAGCGCATATGAGATATGTGCGGGACCGAGAATAATGCGTGTATGTGATACCGTATTCCATTCTCGCGATGAATGTATGCGATATAACCTAGTTATCGAATCGAGGATTGATTCGATAAGCCGATACATTGGATATTAGTCGGTTATATGCGATATGACCGGATCGTTAAATCAAGTGTTGATTTAATGATTTAATGCATAATTATATATTTGATATATTACTTTGCATTAACTAGTATTGGTTCATTTAAATTGGATTTTCTCACTTGAAGTACACAAGTTGTATATGTGATATACTTTTGTGCACTTGTTTGTATCATGTTTGATGATACATGCAAACTTGGGTTTGTGTAAGACTTAAACCTTGGTTAAGTAAATGGTTAGGGTTTTATCATCTTCTCTTGATTATTTAGTTTATTTATTTATTCTTTATTTTAGGAAAAGAAAATGATATGGTTGCTTCTTTTGTTCTTTACTTAGAAGTTTCAAGAGGCTTTGACCATTCTTGTTCTTTTCCTAAACCTAACCATTCACACAACCTTAGTTAATTCTTTACACTTGACCATGGTTGTGTATATGATAAGTATGATTTTATTTCCTATTTTTAATAGACTTATCATATTCTTTTTCTTCTTCTCCTTCTTCTTCAACAAAGAAAAAGCTTGCAACCATCAATGACAACTTGAGAAAAGAGTGAGAAATCCAATTCTAAAGTGAACCCACTTCCTATTTCTTCATCCTCTACAACTTGCCAAGTAGTATAGGGTGTTTTCTTCACAAGTTTCATGGCTTGGTGAAGTTGGAGCTTGATCTTGTGTTGCCTCGACATAGATCATCTTCGGCATCGAAGTCGACGACCTAGCCCACCTATTTCTCCGATGAAGCCGATGCTAGAGTCCGGGATCCGATATGGACAGTGGAGGGACGTCATCACTGAGCCTAGGAGGTGGAGGACCGGATCTACAAAGGTTGTAGTCACTTTCCTTTAGCAATAAAGCCGTTAACTTGCTTGCATCGCCTCATTATCTAGTTAACGATCCGTATTAGGGTTTGTAGGCACATGATAAATTTGAATTGGACATGTTTGATTTGTTGTGAGACTTCATTAGTGTGCCTAGGAACCCTACAGAATACATTAGAAAACTCACTACATCTCCTTAGTAATCTAGACTAGCAAACTAGGTCACTAAGTTGCTTCATTTGTGAAGCTAAGCTTGGATTACAAACTCTCAGGTAGATCAATTAAGATCAAGAAAGCAATCTAGTAAGGTTGATCAAGGATCCCGAGGAGCTTTAGAAGAGGCGTGAAGACCCGAAGGACACGAATGTTTAGGTATAAGCCTCTATCACAGCAGCTAGATCTTTTTAGCTAGCTAGTTTCGGTGTTTGGCTAGATTCTAGGATGTGTTTTCTAGTGCCGGATTTTTAAAAGTCAAAATATTTCATTCTGCAACGGCCGCGGTAGATGGCCAAGGCGATAGAAAACCCAACAGTCTTTTTCATGCCCCGCTTCCCAAAATACGGAAAACGAGGGATGAATAGGCCAGCCATGCTCCTACGGTCAAGAAATAATCCCGCCGTAGTCACACTTCGGCTTCTAGCATTACATGGTAATCAGTAAACAAAGCATTGAAGTAAAGGAAATACATCACTAAATTATTACATCAACTTTCATTGTTCACAATTTACAATAAAACAAGGAAAAGAACTATTAACCAAGTTCGAATACAAGGTTTCTTTAGGGAAAGCAGTAAAAGTGAAGAAGGTACTCCCGACTAAATCTCCGCAAGCTCGAAGGGCAAGTCCGACTCCTGTACTGTTTCTTCCTCAAGATCTGAGCATGCATACTCAAGTCGTTAGAGCGACGAAATATCAATATTATAATAGTGATAAGAAACAAGAAAAGAAGGTAATAACAGTGGAGGTAAAATGCAGGTAATTAATATGTCACTAACTGATGCAAAGTATGATCTGTGTCCCTATCAGTCTCTAAGTCATCTTTGAAATGATTTGTGGAAAGGAGGATCATGTTTAACGAGGGTCTTGTACAAACCCGAGACAACGGCCCGCTATCGTCCGGGACATAACCCTGTCAGCCGGACCGCTAGGCCCAACCTAATATATATAAGAGTCGCTGTTCGAATGATCATCCTCTAAATCACTGCCCTCGCTAAATACAATGCTCTTTCCACTTCGATTTACCCCTTTTTCCCCAGGTTTACACTATTTATGAGTATGGTCTAGACGTGTACAAGTATGCACCAATAACACGGTTTTTGTCACTGTTCACTGTATTGTTCACCGTCACGAATCATTCACTTTTTCATTGGCGTACTTGACACTCCTAAACCAATACCATTCACGCACGACAATGCATTGTACACTGAACAATTGCGCGCGCTATCATTATAAGTATGGCAATCGGGTAAAATATGTGTATTTATGCAGTTAACAAGTCATGTGTAATACGAACTATCATGCACCTTATGAACTTATAAAAATTGCATTAAATCATAAGTTCAAAATTCGGTAAAATGATTCAAAGGCGGTAGTATGTAAACTCAGTCAGAAGTTCAACAAAATTTATTTCAGTGAATTCGGATTTCGGGTTTGCAAGTTACATCCGTTTCATGTTAACTGTTCGCTACTGAAAATTCAGTTCCTGAACTGAATATCCATTTCGCAGCACAATTTTCAGCTTGTTGGGATCAGAATTTAGTGATGCTATAGTTGAACGAAATTTAGTTTTCTCAATTGGGTTTCCAACGCACCAGACGGATTCTCAATCGCGCCTCTATGTCAGAAGTTATGTACTGTACAACAATAGGTTATCAGTTCTGTTTCTGTTTGGGACTGCTATATGTCCTGTTAATCTAAATTACAGTTTAAATAGTAAACGATAGTGAAAAGGAGTGAAATTGCTTTCATTAGTTATCTAACTGTTTCATCTTCTCTATGGTATAGGGTTCCGCAGTATAACAAATTCAATCAGTAAAGGGGAAGTATTACAAGATGGAAATCAAAAGCCAGAGCTGCTCTGGACTGCAGTCTAGAGCCGCTCTCCGAACCATTTTCCGTCGTCTTTCCAGCATAGAAACAATTTAAAACTTTTATGGGGTTCTAGGTCATCGAGTCATATTCGATTTGATCCCTCGAACACATCATTCCAATTTATAAACAATTAGTTATGATTTTTACAAGTTTCAGACGCGGAAAATTTTCAGTTTTATCGGGTGTAAATGGAGTTGATCGTTCACGTCGGTAACGAATGTATTTTTCAGCCAAATTTTAACACGATGTTCATTACTATACGGGCCAGCTCATGTGATCAATTTACGTCAGTTTAATGTGAGTTTTTCATTCGGGTTTTATGTCGAACACATACACTATATTAAGTCGCATGAAGCGTTTATGCGGAATTTAACGGTATTTCAAATTTTAATAGAACAATTTAGCATGAAGCAAGTAGATTACTTGCCTGAAGATGCGTTGACGACGCACGGCAGCGGCAACGACACGAACGCGACCCGGACACGGCATGGCGAGCTTGGTGGGCAGTTGAGGGATTCCGGTTCGAAGAGGCTCCGGTCTTGGAAGATGAAGGCGATGAAGACAGTGGCTGTAGGAGTTAGGCTCGGCTGGAGTTTGGTCGGCGGTTGGACGCCGGAGAGGGTGCAGCGAGGGGGTCGCCTCGGGTTGGTGAAGCTTGGAGTTGGGGTTGCAGCGATGGAGTGAGGTAGTGGAGGGGCTCGGCTATGGAGGTGATGGTGATGATGTAGAGGGGTCGATGAGGTGGCTGGCAGCGCGATGGGAGCGAGGTGATCATCGACGGCGAGAGGGTTGCAGGCGAGGCTGGGTGATAGGTTGGGTTCCGGGCTCGGTTGTGCAGGCGAGGTGGGCGGAGGTGAAGTGGGGCTCGGGTTTTGGAGAGAGAAGCGAGGGTTTAGGGGAAGGAGGTGACTGAGGTGGTCGTCATCGTCGTCGTGGTTCAGCGGGGTGTAGGGGATGAAGCAGGGTGTTTTTGGAGAGAGGAGAGGAGAAGGAAGAACGAGAGTGAGGTGGAGAGAGTTAGAGAGACTTAGTGGGCTTGAGGAGCTCGTGAGCGCGCGATCTCGGTCGACGAGTGGGGACGTGGGGCGACAAGGCAGGGACGTTGGCGAACGAGGCAACGTGGGGCGACGAGGTGAAACGAGCGGGAAAAAGAAAGGAGTGGGGAAGATGGGTTGGTGGTCGGGTCGGGTCGGGTGCGGTGAGAAATTGGGCCGGGCCGGGAGAGGAGGTGTTGGGATTAATTCGATTATTTAGTTTTGTAAAGGGAAAAAGAATATAGAAGTGGGCTGGGCTTGAGGATTTATTCATTTATTTAGTTATTATCATTTTCTTTTAGGCCTTAGCTTAGTTTATTTGGTTTTTATTTTCTTTTGGGCTTTAGTTTAAGTGTTTAGGAAAATTAAATACTAAAAACCTAAGCAACCAATTTCACACAAATTTACGAGGAAAAAATAGGAAAACATTCGGGGGACTTGGAAAATATAGAAAGATTTTATTGATGGAAACGGGAATTTACATCATACCCTCCTTACAAAAATTTCGTCCTCAAAATTTAAAAAGAGACAATAAAACAACAGTACTAAACTAAGAGATGTGGAGAACGTGCACGGATATCTTCCTCATGCTCCCAGGTAGATTCTCCTGGGGAACGACCGCCCCAAGACACTCGGACTAACGGAATGACCTTATTCTTCAGCACTTTCTCTCTGCGGTCTAGGATGGTGGTAGGCTGCTCCTCGTAAGATAGGTCGGTACCCAAAGCTAACTCCGAATAGTCCTGAACATGGCTCTCATCCCGAATGTAACGCCGCAACTGAGATACGTGGAAGGTATTGTGCACACCAGCTAGCGATGGAGGCAAGGCGAGTCGATAGGCCACCTCTCCTACTCGCTCTAGCACTTCAAAAGGTCCGATGAAATGGGGACTGAGTTTCCCGTGACCTCCAAACTGGATAACTCCGTGGGTAGGGGAAATCTTCAGGAATACGTGATCTCCGACTTCAAATTCTAGTGCTCTCCTGCTGGTATAAGCCCAACTCTTCTGTCGATCCTGAGCCGTCTTAATACTCTGCCTGATCATTTGAACCTTGTCGACTGTTTGAACAATAAGCTCGGGACCCAGTAATCTTAGTTCTCCCATATCATCCCAACAAACTAGGGATCGACACTTACGCCCGTAAAGTGCTTCGAAAGGAGCCATCTGAATGCTAGCCTGGTAACTGTTGTTATAAGAAAACTCAACTAGATGCAGATGATCTTCCCAGGAACCCTGGAAGTCCAGCATGCAAGCTCTCAGCATATCCTCGAGTGTCTGAATCGTATGCTCGGATTGTCCGTCCGTCTGTGGGTGATAAGCTGTGTTGAACTTGAGGCGGGTACCCAGACTCTCCTGCAAGCTCCTCTAAAAGTTCGAAACAAATCTGGTATCTCGATCTGACACAATACTGACCGGAACTCCATGAAGTCGCACTATCTCCTGCATGTATCTCTCCGCAAGTGACTCTGCGACTGTCCCACTCAGAATGGTAAGAAGTGTGCAGCTTTCGTGAGGCGGTCGACGATAACCCAATTGGCGTTGTTGCCCCTAGGGCTCCGGGGTAAGGCCGTCACGAAATCCATAGTAATATGCTCCCACTTCCATT
Organism: Agapanthus africanus; assembly: GCA_030015575.1. Lineage (NCBI taxonomy): Eukaryota > Viridiplantae > Streptophyta > Magnoliopsida > Asparagales > Amaryllidaceae > Agapanthus > Agapanthus africanus. Next base: position 111,620,319 of record CM057340.1, on the reverse strand, counting down.
CTTGTATCGGAAGCGGTTGTAACAATCCTGCTGTCCTCTGATGTTCCGCCTTCACCTGCTGGCATACCAAGCACCTGGATGCGAAAAGCACAATTTCTCGCTTCATCCCGTTCCACTAAAAGTGCTGCTTTAGATCTCGATATATCTTCGTACTTCCCGGATGCACAGAATAAGCTGAACTATGCGCCTCAGCCGGTACCTCTTCTCGAACATCCCCCTTGGGTACACAGAGTCTGCTACCGAATCTCAGAGAACCGTCTTCATGTATGAGTAAGTCCGTTCTCATCCCGGCTTCTACTTGCGCTCTGAACTTTTGCAATCGAGGATCATCCGCTTGCGTAGCCTTGAAGCGATCCACAAGAGAAGACTGCACCTGTAGTTGCCAAAACTGCCTGATTGCGCTCAGTGTAACGACTTCAAGCTCGAGTCTCTGAAAATCCTCAATGATGCTCCTCTGACTGGTCAACATCATGACCGCTGGCTTGCGATTGAGAGCATCTGGTACAACATTTACTTTCCCTGGGTGATACTGAAGGTCCAAGTCGTATTCCGCCATCAGTTCTAGCCATCGGCGCTGCCTCATATTTAGTTCTTTCTGAGTGAAGACATACTTCAGACTTTTGTGATCCGTGTACACCTCCACTTTCTCGCCCAACAGGTAATGCCTCCAGATCTTCAGCGCAAAAACCACTGCGGCTAACTCTAAGTCATGCGTAGGGTAGTTCCTCTCGTGATTTCTCAGCTGTCGAGAGGCGTAAGCAACCACCCGACCGTGCTGCATCAGAACAAAGCCTAAGCCCTTCCCTGAGGCATCACTATGTATGACCAAGCCCCCGGAATCATCTGGTATTGTAAGAATTGGTGCCGTGGTTAACTTCTACTTCAGTGTCTCAAATGCCCAAGTACACTCCTCTGTCCACGCAAATGGCACATCCTTCCGTGTCAGCCTCATTAACGGTTTAGCGATTCTTGAAAAGTCTTGGACGAACCGCTGATAATATCCTGCCAGTCCCAGAAAGCTTCTGATCTCGGCCACTGACTTCGGAGTTGGCCTATCTCTGACAGATTCTATCTTTTCCGGGTCCACTGAGATGCCTTCGTCCGAAACAATGTGTCCCAAGAACTGAACCTTGTCGAGCCAGAACTCACACTTGCTCAAGTTCGCGTACAGCTTCTTTTCCCGAAGAATTTGTAGAACCGTGCGCAAATGCTCGACATGCTCCTCCCGGGTCTTCGAGTAGATTAGTATATCATCGATAAATACAATGAAAAACGTGTCCAAGTACTTCGCAAACACCCTGTTCATTAAATCCATGAATATAGCTGGAGCATTGGTAACACCGAACGGCATCACGAGGAACTCATAATGTCCGTATCGGGTCCTGAAAGCCGTCTTGCATATATCCTCAGTCGCTACTCTGATCTGATGATAGCCAGAACGGAGATCCAACTTCGAAAATACCTTGGCCCCACTTAACTGATCGAATAAGTCGTCGATGCGTGGAATTGGGTACTTGTTCTTTATTGTGACTTTGTTCAGCTTTCGATAGTCTATACACGTCCGCAGCGATCCATCCTTCTTCTTCACCAACAGAACTAGTGCACCCCACGGTGAAACGCTTGGCCGGATAAATCCCTTCTCCATGAGTTCATCAATTTGCTTCTTCAATTCTGCCAACTCAACCGGTGCCATTCTGTACGGGGCCTTGGAAACTGGTGCTGTACCTGGAGTCAAATCAATCGAGAATTCCAAGACGCGTGGAGGTGGTAGACCTGGTAAATCTTTAGGAAACACATCCAGAAAGTCCCGAACAATCTCTGGGGCTGGGCTCTCATCAATCTCCATAGCTGTTAACTCTTTTGGCTTAGCTTTATACTTGGCTTGCTCTAAAGATTCGCTCCCACTTTCGAAAATAAACTTTGGGTGATTGGGAACGCAGAAGATCACATTCCTTGCTCGGCAATCAATAACTGCATGGAAGGTACTCATCCAATCCATCCCGAGAATTGCGTCATAGCTGCCTGTTCCGATCAAAAGGAAATTCGCATAGAATTCCCTGCCACACACTACAACCGGACATGATCTACATTCTCGACTAGATACTATAACACCATAACCCGTATGTATTTCCCAGCCCTTGGTTAATGGTTCATGTGGTATGGAGTGTGTATCAACGAAATGCGCAGATATGAAACAGTGCGATGCTCCAGAATCAAATAGTACTCTAGCTGGCATGGAATGTACGAGTAGAATACCTGTGACAACTTCGCCTGAAGCCTCTGCCTTCTCGGCAGTCAAGGTGAAAGCCCGTCCCTGACCGCGGCCTGTGTAGGGTTGCCTCTGCTCCTGTGATCTCTGCTACCGTGGTCCAGACCTTCCCTGTAACTCTGATCGCTCGGGGCAACCACTAACTCTGTGTTGACTGGATCCGCAAATCAAACACTGTCCCTTGGCGCGACGACAGTCCTTCTGGGTGTGTCCATCCCTGTTGCAGTAGCCGCAAACTAAGTTCTTACTCTGGGGGCGATGCTGGGGCACGAATGGACGCTTCATCTGTGTCATTCCTGGCCTGTGAACTGGTATGACTCCTCGAGATGGTGTGTGAGTACGCACTGGAACAACTGGGGGCTTCCTAAATTTGTTGATCAGCTTCTCCTGAATTCGTCCCGCGTTGAGTACCTGTGCAAAAGTCTGCAACTTGAGTGACGCGATCAACTGCTATAGCTCGAAATCGAGTCCCTGTAAGAAGCGCCTGGCCGTGGTGGCCTCTGAAGCGACCATGTACGGAGCAAATCGGCTCAGACGGTTGAATTCTGCCGTGTATACATCCACGGGACGGCCATTCTGCTTCAGTAGGATGAATCTTTCTTCCATCTCTGCCTTGGCGGTGGAAGGGAAATAGTGGTCCAAGAAGCACTCCTTGAATTTGCTCCATTCGATTGGCCATTCTAGTTTGCTTTCTTCAACTAACCACCAAGTACGGGCTTCGTCCTCCAACTGGATCTTTACCACATTCACTTTCTCCTCATCGGGTACCCTTGCGGCCGTCAGTAGATTCTCCATATTAACCAGCCATTGCTCGGCCTCGAGTGGTTCGGCTAGTCCCGTAAATGCAGCTGGATGTAACCTCCGGAAATCTGACACGGTGCCAGCCCTGGCAGAAAAAGCTGGTGGAGCAGTGCCCTCAGTGGCGGTAATGAGGGCGGAGGGTCCCCCTACTGCGGTAATAGCCCTAAGTCCCTCAGTGAGTAGGTCCGTCTTTCTCTCCTGAGCTTCTGCGAGAGTCGTCAGTGCACTCAGGATCCTCTCCGTGTGATCCTGAGAACTTGAGTCCGAGGAGTGGTCGTTCGGGGACGTCATATCGCTGGAAGATATTTAAAAGGATATGATTAGATACAAGGATGAAAGTCAGAGATAGTTAAGCGAAAATAATGTAATAAAGTGTAGTTAATGTTATCCCTTACTACTAAACGCGGCTCTGATACCAACAAAACCATGTCACGCCCCGCTTCCTAAAATATGGAAAACGAGAGATGACTAGGCCAGCCATGCTCCTATGGTCAAGGAATAATCCCGCCGTAGTCACACTTCGGCTTTTAGCATTACATGGTAATCAGTAAACAAAGCACAGAAGAAAAGGAAATACATCACTAAATTATTACATCAACTTTCATTGTTCACAATTTACAATAAAACAAGGAAAAGAACTACTAACCAAGTTCGAATACAAGGTTTCTTTAGAGAAAGCAGTATAAGTGAAGGAGGTACTCCCGACTAAATCTCCGCAAGCTCGAAGGGCAAGTCCGACTCCTGTACTGGTTCTTCCTCGAGGTCTGAGTATACATACTCAGGTCGTCAGAGCGACGTAATAGCAATATTATAATAGTGACAAGAAACAAGAAAAGAATGTAAAAACAGTGGAGGTAAAATGCAGGTAATCAATATGTCACTAACTGATGCAAAATATGATCTGTGTCCCTATCAGTCTCTAAGTCGTCTTTGAAATCGATTTGTGGAAAGGAGGATTATGTTTAACGAGGGTCTCGTACATACCCGAGACAACGGCCCGCTATCGCCCGGGACATAACCCTGTCAACCGGACCGCTAGGCCCAACCTAATATATATAAGAGTCGCTGTTCGAATGATCATCCTATAAATCACTGTCCTCGCTAAATACAATGCTCTTTCCACTTCGATTTACCTATTTTTCCCCAGGTTTACACTATTTATGAGTATGGTCTAGTCGTGTACAAGTATGCACCAATAACACGGTTTTTGTCACTGTTCTCTGTATTGTTCACCGTCACGAATCATTCAGTTTTTCATTGGCGTACTTGACACTCCTAAACCAATACCATTCACGCACGACAATGTATTGTATACTGAACAATAACGCGCACTATCACTATAAGTATGACAATCGGGTAAAATATGTGTATTTATGCAGTTAACAAGTCATGTGTAATACGAACTATCATGCACCTTATGAACTTATAAAAATTGCATTAAAGCATGTAAAATCAGTCGGAAGTTCAAAAAAATTTATTTCAGTGCATTAGGATTTCGGGTTTGCAAGTTACAACCGTTTCATGTTAAGTGTTCGCTACTGAAAATTCAGTTCCTGAACTGAATGTCCATTTCGCAACACAATTTCACCCTGTTAGATTCAGAATTTAGTGACTCTATAGTTGAACGAAATTTAGGTTTATCAATAGGGTTTCCAACGCACCATACGGATTCTCAATCGCGCCTCTATGTCAGAAGTTATGTACTGTACAACAATGGGGTATCAGTTCTGTTTCTGTTTGGGACTGCTATATGTCCTGTTAATCTAAATTACAGTTTAAATAGTAAATGACAGTGAAAAGAAGTGAAATTACTTTCATTAGTTAGCTAACTATTTCATCTTCGCTATGGTATAGGGTTCCGCAGTATAACAAATTCAAGCAGCAAAGGGTAAGCATTACAAGATGGAAATCAACAGCCAGAGCTGCTCTGGACTGCAGTCCAGAGCCACTCTCCGAACCAGTTTCTGTCGTCTTTCCAGAATAGAAATAATTTAAAACTTTTATGGATTACTAGGTCGTCGAGTCAGATTCGATTTGAGCCCTTGAACGTATCATTCCAATTTATAAACAATTAGTTATGATTTTTACAAGTTTCAGACACGGAAAATTTTCTGTTTTATCGGGTGTAAATGGAGTTGATCGTTCACGTCAGTAACGACTGTATTTTTCAGCCAAATTTGAAAAAGATGTTCATTACTATACGGGCCAACTCATGTGATCAATTTTTGCCAGTTTAATGGGAGTTTTTCATTCGGGTTTTATGTCGAACACATACACTATATTAAGTCGCACGAAGCGTTTATGCGGAATTTAACGGTATTTCAAATTTTAATAGAACAATTTAGCATGAAGCAAGTAGATTACTTACCTGAAAATGCATTGACGACGCACAGCAGTGGCAACGGCGTGAACGCGACCCGAACACGGCACGGCGAGCTTGGTGGGCAGTTGAGGGATTCCGGTTCGAAGAGACTCTGGTCTTAGAAGATGAAGGCGATGAAGACAGTGGCTGTAGGAGTTGGGCTCGGCTAGAGTTTGGTCGGCAGTTGGACGCCGGAGAGGGTGCAGCGAGGGGGTTGCCTCGGGTTGGTGAAGCTCGGAGTTGGGGTTGCAGCGATGGAGTGCGGTAGTGGAGGGGCTCGGCTATGGAGGTGATGGTGATGATGTAGAAGGGTCGATGAGGTGGCCGGCGGCGCGATGGGAGCGAGGTGATCATCGGCGGCGAGAGGATTGCTGGCGAGGCTTAGTGATAGGTTGGGTTCCGGCCTCGGTTGTGCAGGCGAGGTGGAAGGAGGTGAAGTGGGGCTCGGGTTTTGGAGAGAGAAGCGAGGGTTTAGTGGAAAGAGGTGACTGAGGTGGTCGTCGTCGTCGTCGTGGTTCAGCAGGGTGTAGGGGATGAAGCAGGGTGTTTTTGGAGAGAGGAGAGGAGAAGGAAGAACGAGAGTGAGGGGGAGAGACTTAGAGAGACTAGGTGGGCTTGAGGAGCTCGTGAGCGCGCGATCTCGGTTGACGAGTGGGGACGTGGGGCGACGAGGCGGGGACGTTGGCGAACGAGGCGACGTGGGGCGACGAGGTGAAAACGAGCGGGAAAAAGAAAGGAGTAGGGAAGATGGGTTAGTGGTCGGGTCGGGTTCGGTGAGAAATTGGGCTGGGCTGGGAGAGGAGGTGTTGGGATTAATTCGATTATTTAGTTTTGTAAAGGGAAAAAGAATATGGAAGTGGGCTGGGCTTGAGGATTTATTCATTTATTTAGTTATTATCATTTTCTTTTGGGCCTTAGCTTAGTTTATTTGGTTTTTATTTTCTTTTGGGCTTTAGTTTAAATGTTTAGGAAAATTAAATACCAAAAACCTAAGCAACCAATTTCACACAAATTTACGAGGAAAAAATAGGAAAACATTCGGGGGACTTGGAAAATATAGAAAGATTTTATTGATGGAAATAGGAATTTACAGTCATATAGTGATGAGTTTGAGCTGCCTCACTCTAGAATTGGCGGGTTGCTCACCGCACTTGTAGGGCTTTAAAATAGACCTATGGTAGAGTGCTCAAGTTACCAAATTGCAAGAAGTGCCGGATGGCCCACTCATGATATTAAGTGCGGGTTGCCTCACTTCTAGAATTGGCGAGTAACTTGCCGCACTCGTAAGGGTCTTGATTCGATATTGTACGGGCTATCCACACAACCAGGGAATGTTTGTTTTCATTTGCGGCTTAAAAGAAACACGGGGATCCTAGTTTATTCACTATTCTATCATATTTGTTGTTTATCGCATGCCTGTGATGATTATTACTTGCATATATATATATATATATATATATATATATATATATATATAGTAGATACTTCTATATATTTTGTATCCGCACTAGTCTTGCCTCCGCCCAGCCGTAAGTTAAGTAACCTTACGGTGAAAACCCATGGCCCCGAGGCGAATGTGGATGGAATATAAAAGCATGACATTTTGGTTGTTTCTGTTGCGGCTAGAAACTTAAATGATGGGACTGCATGAATCCAAATTAATGCAAAGTAAATAAACCTAAATGATGTTATCGGAACCAAATTTTAAAACTACTCGGTTTTCTACAAAACCAATTTTTTTAAAAGCGGAGCTTAAACCACTCCTTTTCAAAGCCACTCGAGTTCCTTCAATGATATCAAGTTCATTACGTTAAAAGATTTTTTGCCGAAAACCAGCCATAACTCCCCGTCATTTCAGATTATTAATACTTAGTATTCATGCTACGTTTGTTGACCTAGTTAATGTTGGATATGTATGCCCTAGAGGCCATTATTGTATATGTATACATGTGGATGCTTGGACATATGTATGTACAGGACAATCTTGCTCGATATGATAGTATGCTATTTGGTTTGTCTTTATCTTAACATGTGCATATGTTTTACTTGTTATTACGTATCATTTATAAATGTTGATAATGCTTGTAGGATCATTCTTGACTACCTGCGTTGTGATGGAGATCATACTTATGGGAGCTGGGTAGTTGATAAGCATATCCTTAAAATTTCCATAGTCATGGGAGTATCGAGACAGGGCATCGATATTCCAAAGTAGACTAGTGTATACATTTCTAGACCCCGACGAGGGTCAATGGTTGGTCCCACAGCCATTGGTCTTTCGCACCTAAGATCGTAAACAAGTGCTCACTAGGGTGAGTACACTGGACGGACTCACCGAGAACTTCTAGATGGTACTATACCTATCGTCAGATAGCAGTTCTCAGGTGACATGAGTACTCGTTAGTTTTCGGACCTGAGATCGTCATTTTTCTTGTGTGAGTTAACACTGTACTTTGATTACTACCCTACCACGTCTTTACTAAGTCATGCAAAAAGGTTTTGGTTGGGTACAGTCTCGAGATACATGAAGGCAGTGAGCGATTGTTGGTGATTCGTCTCTACCGGTATAGGGAGTCGATATCGTACTGTGATTGATTGGCCGGCACCATAAGACTTTGGCCAAGGCAATTGGGATTTACTGATAGTTAGATCATTAGTTTCTCGGATTGGTCCTAAGCCATATCAGCATGAATTATTGGGTTATTAGGGTCTGAAGTTTACCATCCCTGGACCCGGTATGCGATACTCTTATACGAAGAGACCGGACTGTACGGAGATTATCACAGATAGGCTCAGTAGGGATTCGGTTGAGTTTGCTCGTCAACCTTCCTTTTCGACAGATACCCGGTAGCCGTTACGTATAGCTAGTGCTGCTGACGTGCTTGTGGTTATGGATTTATCCAGTAACTCACTGCCGGTGTATTATCGAGTCTTTAGAGTCCCACATAGAGAGTTTTCCTGGTTCAGACGAAATGATGTAATAGCCGTATTGGATACGTGCAGGGTTCCGATCGAATGATTGTACTAGTTATCCGAACATTCGATCGGACGGTTGATAATACTAGCCGCCTCGGGATTGAGCCGGATTATTATATCAGGTATTGATTTAATAATTTACGTATATATATTTCGATATATATATTCTAGTATTATGTTCTTTGTGTTATTCTATCTCTTTGGGTATTCGTATTTTGATACGAATATGGGTATGTATATACAGTAGAGTGTATTCTGTGTTATACGGGAAACGTTCTAGAAGGTGGACACCTCATTTTAGATTTATCCATTTATTTTAAATGGAAAATGAGGTGCATAGGTGGTGAGGTGAGTATGGTGAGAACCATGCTTCAATAGTGTTGACAAATGAATTTTCAATTCATTTGTGCAAACTATTCAAGCATGGTTGAGTTTTTATATTTAAAAAAGGTTTTTAAAAAACCATGGTTGATCTTTTTCTCTCTCATGGGATTTCATTATTCTCATCATTTTTTTGGTTTCTCTCTCCTCACTAGCCTTTCTTGAGCTCCTCCTCCTTCTTCTTCAACTTACTCTCTACAATCTCATGTGTTGAGAATCAAGAGAGGAAGTGAGATAGATACACACTTAGAACCTTTCAGTACATCCTAAACACTTTAGATTAGCAATCTAAAGTCTCTAGTTACTCCACTAGATTTTTAGTGTGGAGTTAGAGCCATGAACTATATCCCTTGGATGGATCATCTTCGACGGAGGAAGACCGGCGATCAAGCCCGATCAAGGAGATCTCAAGGAGCAAATGAAGAGGATAGAAGACCGGAGGACACAGATCTTTTGGTGAGATACTTTTATCATAATAGTTAAAATCTCCTCTTTGTTTGCTAGTTTCGGTTTATGGTAGATTTTAGAATGGGTTTTTCTAGCGCTAATTTTTAAACCCTAAAAATTTTTGTTCCACAACGGCCACGGTAGATGGTCAGGGCGCTAGGAAATCCTAACATGGTATCAGAGCCACCCAATAAACCTTAACTAGCTAGTTTGCACAAGTTCAAATTATCGATCGATAAAATTTTCCATATGTCATGCCCGCTGCAGATTTCAAAACTTGTTCAAAAAATAATTCAGATTACCTTAAAAATACGTACAGGCATTTTTAGAGGACCTGAAAAAATTTGGCCACATAAGCCCTACATACGGCCGTGGAACCGTCGCATAACATGCTTGTTGGCGGCGGTTCCATGGTTGAAATGTGGCATGCACCAAATTTCTTCTGTCACTCTATCATATGGAAATGTGATTTTTTGGATGTATGATTTTGGCCCAGAATCATTTGAGTACAGGTTTGCACTTGGGGCCAATATGGAAAAGTTTTAGTCGATCGAAATTTTGAGTAAGTGTTCATCAATGCATGTGTTTGTATCTGCGACCGTGAATGTCATTGAGTGGTATAACCCGACTAATATTGAATAAGTGTTTATCAGATTTTTGCATTTTTATATCACCCATTCTTAATCACATTGCATATAAGTAGGTACTTTTGATCCATGTCTGATAAATAGTTGCAGGTTACAGGTTCTCAGCTCGTTACAGTGAAATTCATGAAAAGTTGCTACAAATGTGAGTGAAATTCAGGAAAAGTTGCTACAAATGTGAGACTACGATCAACAACAGATGAATCCGTATGATGCTGCCTACCAGTTCAAGGAAAAAATGGAAAATCATTTAGACACTTTAATGCACAAAGCAAAAGGGCAACACAAGATCCAAGACTTCAACACGGAGCTCAAGGTAAAAGTCCACATCATTCTGCACTGTTGGAAATCTGGAAGGAGATTGAAGAGATTCTGAGAAACCAAGTGAAGAAAACAGAAGATAAAAGCAACATGAAGAAACCCTGAAGAAATAGGCCAATGAATCCACCAAATGGCCGCGGAACCGCGACCAAACAGGCACTTCTGCCGCGGTTCCGCGGCCGCGTTATGCACGTGTCGGTGGGGTGTCGGTGCTTTGACCCGGCTTTCTTAGGGTAGTTTTGTAAATTCATGTGTGGATCAGAATGTAACTTAGGGTTTTTTCTATCTATAAATAGGAAAACTCAAAGCCAAATTAGGCATGCCTCTCTTTATTTTTATGCTTCTTTTTAATTTCTGGATCTAAAATTTAAATTCCATTGTAATGCATTTTTGAGAGGTCATCAATAAAGTAAGTTTTTTTTATTTTATCTTGCATTTTTTATCCGCAATTTATTATCTGCAATGTTCCCCTCCGAAAGGCGGCGCACAGGACCGCGATGTCCTGGCACTGAGATTCGGGGCAGATGCTAATTAGTGCTATCCGTTCACCTCTCCGAAGATGCCAAGTTGATTTATGGCACCGTGTATCGAAGGTTTAGACGGATGCGTCCGATGTAGCAGATTTCGTCAGATTCCCCCTCGCTAGAGGGGTTTTTGATTGTGGGGACGCTCTTCCCTGCAGGCGCAAGCCCCTACAGTTAATTACGCTACCGCATCGCGGTAACAACTTTCTCCTTCTCCAGAATTTCACTTCGTGTCGTGTGTGTTTGTTTTGTTTGTGGTTGCCCGTGGATTGTATACGGAGACTGAGTAATACCGTCGCCCGTAGGACGTGGATTAGTCCAAATCCGTATTTACTTAGATTTGGGTTTGATATTTTAGTTTAAGGATGCGTTAGCCTCGTTGAGGCTAAGATCAACTTAAACGTGATTCATTTAATATATGGCCGTCGGGACTCGTCACCTCTCTAACGTCGTTTAAGGATTACAACGACAGGTGTCAGAGAAGTTCGGAGATGTACCTTCGAACCGAAGTTGATTTAGTGTTTTATATTTCTTTTGAATGTTTAAGGATACGTTAGCCATGCTTGGGGCTAAGATCAACTTAAACAGGACCGTTTAGATCCGGCAAAAGAGCATTTGGAGGCTCTATTGTTCCAATTTAGGGACATGCGTAGTCCAATTTGGGACTAAAGTCTGTTTGGAGGATACGTTAGCCATTTTTGAGGCTAAGATCGACTCAAACGTTTGTTAAGGACACGTTAGTCCATTTTGGGACTAAGGTCAACTTAACGGGACCGTTTAGGTCCGACAAAAGAGCATTTGGGCTCTATTGTGCCAGTTTAAGGACGTGGTGGTCCAATATTAGTTTAGGGACGTTTCGGTCCGTCATTAGTTTAAGGACGTCTCGGTCCGTCATTAGTTTAAGGACGTCTCGGTCCAATATTAGTTTAGGGACGTTTCGTTCCACGAGTTTAAGGACCCCGCAGTCCATATCGATGTGTGGTCGTTGGGACCCGTCACCACTTTGACGTCGTTGAGGAATTACAACGATGGATGTCAAAGGAGTTCGGAGATGTACCCTCAAACCGGATGTAAATTGATTTAAGAGAGCCATTTTGCTCAGTCAATTTAATTTAAGGACTTATGGCCACGATTGGGCTAAGTCCAGTTAAAAATATCCAATATTTTATTTGCATTTGTTTTTATTTTTATTTGGGCTTTGCCCAGAAAAGATGCAGGGCATCAATTTGTTTTGGGCTCTGCCCTTTATAAATAATGCAGAGCATCAATTTATTTGGGCTCTGCCCATTTATTGCCTTGCAATTTATTTTGGCCTGTCAGGTCATTTTGATTTGGGCCTGGCCCTTTAATTAATGCATTGCATTTGTGCAAAACACTGTTAATTTGAGAATCTTTTAGATTTAAGAACCGATGGTTCATAAAAGAAGTGCAAAGCACTATTTGATTTAGATCTAAGAAAAAAGAACAAGTTTTTTCTTGTTTTTCTTATCTCAAAAAACCAAAAGTTCATAAAAGTGCAAAGCACTATTAATTTAAGAACCTTTTAGGTTCAAGAACCGATGGTTCATAAAACAAGTGCAAGGCACTATTGAATTTAGATTTAAGAAAAAATAACAAGTTTTTTTCTTGTTATTCTTATCTCAGAGAACCAAAGGTTCATGAAAGTGCAAAGCACTATTAATTTAATAACCTTTTAGGTTCAAGAACCGATGGTTCATAAAACAAGTGTAAGGCACTATTTTATTTATTTATTTATTTATCGTTGAAGATCTATGATCTTGTTCATAAGAGAATTTTCTCATCTTTAAAAGGTTTTTACCTTTTTTTTTTATTCTTCAAGGGTTCTCTTCTCTTTTTTTTAGCAAGATGTTCATGCCTTTGAATTGAGGTCTAGGGTCCTTTTTATAGGGCCCATAAATTAGTTAAAGTTTGTTAAATAGATTATTCGCTGAGTGATTTGGGGAATTTTCCCCACCGTCGGATCTTTAATCCAAAGGTCTCTGTTTTACAGAAGAAATCTTCTTGTTTTAACAAAAAACAGAAAAGATTTTTTTAAATCTTCATTCTGATTTTACGCAACTCCCCAGCGCCTGACACGTGTCGCGCAGTTAAATTTTTTTTTTAATTAATTAATTACTTTTTTTTTTAATTTTTTAATTTTTTAATTTTTTTATTATTATTTTTTTTAAAACTGCGCAGCGCGCCGCGCGCACCGCGCAGCGCGCGCACGGCGCACTTGCGATTTGCGCAAATTTTTTATTTTTTTTTTTAATCTTGGAATTTGAACAGAGCTTTACTCTGATTGAGGTAAACAAATGCCCCCCCACCGTTGCGCTTACGTGGCCTCCTAACGTGAGCGCAGCGGTGGCAGACTCTGAACCGTCGCGCCATCCTTTGGTAGCTGAAAGGGCACTTGATGCTTATAAATAGGATCTTTGGTCTCTTAGATGATTCTAATCTCTAAAATTTTACTTTCAGAACTCAGAGCCCTGCTCTTTATTTTCAAGAATTTTAAGAGTTACATTCTTAAAACTTTTAGGGGAAAATTTTAATTTAGATTAAATTAAATTAAATTAATTTTCATCGATAGAGCCTCGCTCTCAATGGATTGCTGATCTAAAGGAAACCTATTTAGGGTTTCACTTAGGAGAGCTTTGCTCTACATGTCTTAAAAGGATATAAAGAGAACTAAAGGGGACCCTAATAGGGTTCCACAGAGCTCTGCTCTCTGAAAGATTTTCTTTGGATTTTCTCAATTCATTAATGGAGCTTTGCTCCTCCCAAATTATATAGAAGAACTCTTAAGAATTCTTCATGAATCTTGGAATTTAAAGATAACATTTTATTCCTTAGTGTATTATATCGTTTTGTTTAATCAGTCTTCCCGATAATTTTGTTGATCCTCTTTCACAGGAACAATTAACGCCCACATGCATACTCTTAACGAGATCATCTCTCATGAGGACATCCGCCGACTTGGCCGCTCTCAAAATCGGGAGTTCACAAACGAGGAGTGTGTTGAAATAATGAGTCGCTTCGACGCATACAATGGTCCACTGCTTCCCCGACGTTCCTCTCTTCTTAAACTTATCGTGGGAGCTATCTGGGAAGCGCTTCCCCTATTCTGTTCCGGCGTGCCGCTAAGGGCGTTGGATGCCGCTGAGGACAAGGTGCACTCTGTGTACCTATTGAACTTTATCTCGAAGAGACGGCGAGACAGTCTTATTGACCTCTTGCATGAGATCTTTCAACAGTCTGCCATACTCGCTACTTATCGGAGGGTGGAAGACATCGGGAGGGACCCTGACGCTTGTGCTCGCGAAAGGAAGCACACTAGGATGGTCCGCGAGGCTTGGAAAGTCATAGAAAGGGTCGCTTTTGAATTCCTCAATCCATACCGTGGATCTTTTGTCCTGAGTCTTTTTGCCCATACATGAATGAATGTGTCTTGAACGCTTGATCGAATGTAAATCAGATGCTTTTTCTGTTGCTTTTCCTCTTTCTCAGCATGTCGTCACAATTAGCAGGTAGAAGAATAAGCTTCTTGATTTTTTCATGAGATAGCAAGGGCTTAGGCCGCAGGTTTAGATCTGCTGCCTAAGACTTTTCAACTCTATGAGCCGTGAGGGTCTCATAGAGACTTTTCTCCCTACGGATCGAGAGTATCTCGTAGGTGGGTTTTTCTCCTTAGGAATCGTGAGGATTCCTAAGTGTGGTTTTCTCTTGTAGGTCGTAAGGATCCTATAAGAGAATTTTTCCCTCTTACGAGTCGAGAGGACTTGTAAGCGGTTGTTTCCCCCCTTGTCGAAGTTCGATGTTGGAGAGTGAGACCCGTGGATGGTATGCAAGAGACCGTTTTGGGCCAACTTGCAGGGTCCTAGTGCTTAGGAAACAGGTTTTTTTTATGCCCACTGCCTAAGGCTTTATCTCACGAGTCGAGCCGCCTCAACAATTTTTCCGCAAGTCGAGACGAATCGAGCGTTTCTCGCAAGAACATCTTAACGTCGCATTTAACCTCTGCTCTTTACGACAGAAGCCCGTTAAGGTTGGTGGTACTTAGGGTTTTGGCCATCGTACCGTCGCATAAGCTGATATAGTCCTCGATAGGCAATCGTGCTGTTCGAGTAGCCCTGCGACTGCCGTGTCTCTGATCCCTTCGGGGGCTGGACAAGACGTCTTCAAGCAATCCTCCTTGGCAGTTTGACCGTCGGAAGAGCAAGCGCTAGGAATTTGCCATGCCGCTTTTTACTTGAGGTTAGGCTCATTTTGGAGAGCCCCGATGAATCATAACCACTCCGCGCTGGTGTGGGATGATCTCCGATAGTCTTTTGGGTTTTATATGAGTTGCCGTCAAGACCCTGAAGCTAGGAATTTGGCCTTTGCTTCGTTTGCTGGCATTGCGTCCTCTGTATCGAGACGAATGTCGTGGTTGTCTCCAGGTTGCTGATGAACCATCGAGGTTTGGAACTAGGGATTTTGCCGTGGCTCCTTTTGGTGATGTTGCATCTGCTGTATCGAGACGAGCGTCGAGGTAGTGACCACTCCTTGTGGGATGATCTCCGGTGGTCTTTCAAGCTTTATATGACTTGCCGTTAAGACCCTGAAGCTAGGAATTTGGCCTTCGCTTCGTTTGCTGGCATCGCGTCCTCTGTATCGAGACGAATGTCGTGGTTGTCTCTAGGTTGCTGGTGAACCGTCGAGGTTTAGAACTAGGGATTTTGCCGTGGCTCCTTTTGATGATGTTGCGTCTGCTGTATCGAGACGAGCGTCGAGGTAGTGACCACTCCATGTGGGATGATCTCCGGTGGTCTTTCAAGCTTTATATGACTTGCCGTTAAGACCCTGAAGCTAGGAATTTGGCCTTCGCTTCGTTTGCTGTGATCGCGTCCTCTGTATCGAGACGAATGTCATGGTTGTCTCTAGGTTGCTGGTGAACCGTCGAGGTTTGGAACTAGGGATTTTGCCGTGGCTCCTTTTGGTGATGTTGCGTCTGCTGTATCGAGACGAACATTGGGGTGACATCTTGTCTGCTATATTGAGACGGACGTCGAGGTGGTGACCACTCTGTGCTGATGTGAGATGATCTCCGATTGTCTTTCCGGTTTTATGTGAGTTACCGTAAAGACGTTGAAGCTAGGAATGTGGCCTTCGCTTCATTTGCTTTGTCGTGTCTGAATCCCTGCTGGAGGAAGAACGCTGAGGTTGACATTGCGTCTATTGTAACGAGACGAATGCTAAGGTGGAGTTGGGATTTTGCCGTTACTCCGCTTTGTTTCGACCGTGAGGTCTTTTGTTGACATTGCATCTGCCTCCAGCTGGACTGCGGAGGAACGCTGTTGTTGACATTGCGTCTACTGTATCGAGACGAATGCTGAGGTGAAGCTGGGATTTTGCCATCGCTCCGCTTGATGGTGTAACATCTGTGTCCTGTTGGAATGAGGAGGAACACCGCTGTTGGTCTCCAGGCTGTAGACGTGGCCATTGAGATTTGGAACTAGGGACTTTGTCATGGTTCCGTTTCGTTGCGATTCTGAGGTCAGTTGTTGACGTCATGTCTGCATCTAGTTGGAGTGAGGAGAAACGCCGTTGGTGATCTTTAAGTTGTCGATATTGACGTCGAGACCCTGAAGTTAGGGACCTTCCTTTGCTTCATTTGTTGACATCGTGTCTGTAATATTGCGACAAATGTCGAGATGGTCTCTAGGTTATCTATGAACCGTCGAGATTTGGCTTCGCTTTCTGGTGGAGCCTGTTGGGAAGGTATTGTTCCCTTTTTATCTGTGCCCCTGGATTATATACAGGGATCGATGTGATTTCACCTGTAGGGCAAAAGTTTCATTCTTTCATTTTTTTTTACGCGATGCTCTATCATTTCAGCATTTTATATCGCGAAAATCGCGATTGCCCAATCATTTCGGCTATTTTCGCGGTGCCCAATCATTTTGGCTATTTTTCTTTTTACTCGCTGCTTTTTATTGCGAGTTGCCCAATCATTTCGGCTATTTTGCATGCATACATTTTTACTTGCTGATTTTGTTTGCAAGTTGCCCCATCATTTCGGCTATTTCGTATGCATTTTTTTTTTGGCTCGCCGAGTTTTTTTTTTCCTCGCGAGTAGGGGATTTGGGATCTGATACCAATCTTGGCATCAGCATCGCTGCGACTGGAATATTGCCAGGAGCGAATCATCATCTGCCATGAAAGGACTTGGAATTTGATACCGGTTTAGGCATCAGCATCGCTGCAACTGGGATATTGCCAGGAGAGAATCATCATCTGCCATGAAAGGACTTGGAATTTGATACCGATTTAGGCATCAGCATCGCTACAACTGGGATATTGCCAGGAGCGAATCATCATCTGCCATGAAAGGACTTGGAATTTGATACCGATTTAGGCATCAGCATCGCTACAACTGGGATATTGCCAGGAGCGAATCATCATTTGCCTTTGTCGATATCGAACAAAGGATGGCTTAGTAAACAGGGTTAGGATTCTGTCGACTAAGGCTTTTGACTTCATGAGCCGTAAGGGTCTCACAAAGGTATTTCTCCCTACGAGTCGTGAGGATCTCGCAGGTGCGTTTTCTCCTTAGGAATCGTGAGGATTCCTAAGTGTATGTTCTCTTATAAGTCGTAAGGATCTTACAAGAGTGTTATCTCCTTATGAGTCGAGAGGACTCACAAGGGTTGTTCACCGTGTGGACATATCCCCAGTCACGGATGGGACTTGGTTAGGGAAATGTTTATTCGCGCCCGTGGATTGTATACAAGGGCCAATATAGGATCACTTGTAGGGCAATGTCGAAAGTTGTGGGGGTTGCTTAAGCACAGGTTTAGGTCTCTGTAACTTAAGACTTTCAAATCTTATGAGCCGTGGGGGTCCCATAAGAGAGTTCTCCTTAGGAGTCGTGAGGATCTCGCAAGTGTATTTTCTCCTTAGGAATCGTGGGGATCCCTAAGTGTGTTATTCCTTTGTGAGTCGTAAGGATCTCACGCAGGTGGTTTCTTCTTACAGGGTCGAGAGGACCCTATAAGTGTTTCTTAACGAGGTTGCGCCCTTTCAGGTTTTCACAAACACTCCCCGGTAGCCCTGCTGTTTTTACTCACGGAGCCCTTTCGGGTTTTCATCCGTGCCCATTTTGCTTATAGACATACCGTTTTTTTTTTGTTTTTTTTATTTTTTTTTATTTTTTTTTACGAGGTCGCGCCCTTTCGGGTTTTCACGAACACTCGCCGGTAGCCCTGCTGTTTTTACTCACGGAGCCCTTTCGGGTTTTCCTCCATGCCCGTTTTGCTTATGGACATACCGTTTTTTTTTTATTTTCTTCTCTTTTTTTATTAACGAGGTCGCGCCCTTTCGGGTTTTCACGAACACTCGCCGGTAGTCCTGCTGTTTTTACTCACGGAGCCCTTTCGGGTTTACATCCGTGCCCATTTTGCTTATGGACATACCGTTTTTTTTTGTTTTTTTTTTTTTTTTTATATTCTCATCAGCCTGAGAATGCTGCGGTAGTAGTTTAAAAACATTTCGGTCATTTGCAAGTTTTAGGACATTGCGGTCCATCATTAGTTTAAGGACATCTCGGTCCGTTGTTAGTTTAAGGACGTTTCGGTCCATTATCCAGTTTTACGACGTAGTGGTCCGTTAGGCTTTCTCTATGAATGAGCATGATGCCCCCGGCGTGTCCATATTTTTCGGAGCGTGCGGTTGTGGCGGACTTACCTTCCAGTTCTCAGACAGCGCAAACTTGCCATGTTGGTATTGGTCTTCAACCCAGTTTTTGAAGACGTAGCAATCCTCGATCAGATGACCTACCATTTGGTGGTAAGGGCAATAATTAGGATTATTAATATCGCCCGGCCGCAACGGACGTTTTGGACTCGGCAGATTGATGAGTCTGTCGCACACTGCCAGCTCGAACAGCCCCCTTGTTATATCTTGCGGAAACGAGTAAGAACGTTTCAACTTTTCCTGGAGGGATTGCCGCTTGTTGCTTTGGCAAGCAACCGGTCTAGGGTCACCTGATTGTTGTTGAGCGCTGGCGACGAGGGCCTTTTTTTCTTTTCCTTTATTCTTTTTGCTTGGTCCCTTGTTTACGGGGCCGAGATTTTTTTCGAATAGCGTGCGATTACATGGCTGAACGTTCTCGCAGCTTCTCAATTCCTTTATTTTCGAAATAGATTCCCGGAGGGAAAAGTTGGGGATAGGTTCTTCGTCAGAGTCGCTTCCAAAGGTGACAATTTGTGATCCCTTGAAGTCGGCTATATGACAGTTTGCGGCGGCTCCTTTGCGCTCATACATCGCATTTTTCTGATGTCCACGAGATTCACATTTTGTCTTGTCGAAGTGTTGCTTTTGAGCGACATACCCTTGCCACCAACAGTTAAAGGACTCGCAGTCTTCGGTAGGATGTATGATCTTCTGATGATATAAACAGAAGTTAGGGTGCATCTCTACCTCAGAGAGAGAATTTTCTTCAGAGGGCGGTAGCTTCATTCCTACGGATAGAGCTTTGGCGAACCGTTTTCTCGTCTTGAATTTGTTTTTACCCGCAGTGTATGGCTTTTGATTTGACGGGAATACCTTGGTTCTTTCTAGTATGGCCATTTCACGCTCTTGATTGGCTTTTGCTTTCAGACGAATTTCACTTAGGAAGACATCGATCAACTCGTCTGATGGCTGTAGAATCTCCGGCTCAGGATTCGCCATTGGTTTCTCTGGGCAAGGAGCCTCTTTATCATCCGTCAGTGAATGAGAAATCATATGACAAGTCGCTACGTAGTCTTCGGATTCATCCGATGAGTTTTCTCCATTGTTTTCATCCTTGACTAAAGAACAAGCTGCCCCCGGCGTGTCCGTCTTCTTTGGAGAGTGCGGCTGTGGTGGGTTTACCTTCCAGCTTTCAAACAGCGCGAATTTGCCTTGTAGGTATTGATCCTCGATCCACCCCTTAAAGACGAAACAATCCTCAATCGGGTGACTTACCGTTTGGTGGTTAGGGCAATAATTGGGATTATTAAGATCGCCTGGCTGCGACAGACGCTTTGGACTCGGCAGATTGATGAGTCTGTAACGCACTGCTAGCTCAAACAGTCTTCTCGTTTTATTCTGAGGAAACGAGTAAGGACGTCCTAGCCTCTCTTCGAGGGATGGGCGTAGACGCATGTTGTTTTGGCGACTGGCCGGCTTTGAGTTGCTCGACTGTTGTTGAGCATTGGCGACGACGATCGCTTTCCCTTTTCCTTTCTCATCTCGGGAATCTGATTTTGGAGGAGATGGTCTATGGCCCATCTGGTCCATTTGGGCTAATTTGTCGATCAAGGCCTGGAAGGTGGTCGGCCTGAAGAACATCATGAATTGCAAGATGGTCGCCTGCGGTGTTAGTTGTATGTATGCCCTAGAGGCCAGTATTGTACAGATGATGTATATTATATTGGATGCTTGGACATATATAGAGATAACTTTCTTGCTCGATATGATAGTATGCTATCTGGTTACTCTTTATCTTAACATGTACACTAGTCTCTTTATACTGTCTTATAGTTACATGTTGGTAAAGCCCTTAGGATATGTACTTCACTACTTGGACTGTGATGCAGATCATACTAGTGGGGACATGGTAGTCCATAAGTACATCCTTCAAGGTCCCTAGTCGTGGGTGTATCGAGACGGGGCATCGATATACCAGAGTAGACTAGCGTATATGCTTCTCGACCCATGAGATGGGCGATGGATGATCCCACATCCATTGGTGTTTGACATCAGAGATGGTATACGGGTGCTCAGTGGAGACTGGGTACACTGGACGGACTCGCCGAGAACTCCCAGATGGTATTATACCTCACGTCAGATGACAGTTCTGAGGTGACACTTGTACATGTTAGTCTGTAGACCTGAGATCGTCATAGAGTCTTGTGTGATTCCCACTGTGCTTTGATCTCCACCTTACCACGTCCATGAGGGCGTGCAAAACGGTGGTCTTTGGGTACAGTCCCGAGTCACATGGAGGCAATGAGCGATAGGAGGGGTTTCGTCTCTCCCGGTATTGGGGGTTGATGTTGCGCTGTGCTCGATTGGCCGTAACAGGGAAGTCCCTGGCCAGGGCTGATCAGAGATTTGCTGGTAAGTGTTACCAGTAGTTTCTCAACCCGTTATGAGCCTCACATCGGCACGACTTATCGGTTATTGGGGTATGACGTATACCACCCCTAGACTTGATATGCGACATATCAGACGAATAGACCGGACTGTACGGTAAGTGTTACTGGTTGGATTCACAGGAGTGTGAGCGGGCTAGCTCGTCGATCTTCTGATCGCTCAATACCCGGATGGCCGTTACGTTTAGCAGACCGCTTGCGGCTTGTGGGTGCTTGATATGATCATCATCTGCTACCGGCGTATTGACGAGTCTTTAGAGTCCTACACAGAGGTTTCCTGGCTCAAGCGAAACGAAATAGGAGCGCATATGAGATATGTGCAGGACCGAGAATAATGCGTGTATATGATACCGCATTTCATTCTCGCGATATATGTTTCGATTGGTTATATTCGATATGACCTAGTTATCGAATCATTGATTCGATAAATCGATACATTGGATTCTAGTCGGTTATGTGCGACATAACCGGATCATTGAATCAAATGTTGATTTAATGATTTAATGTAAAATTATATATTTGATATATTACTTTGCATTAACTAGTAATGGTTCACTTTATATGGATTTTCTCACTTGATGTGCAAGAAGTATATGTGATATACTTTTGTGCACATATTTATATCATGTTTGATGATACTTGATCTTTTTGTTAAGTGTAAAGAATTAAAACTATGGTTAAGTGTTGATTAGGGTTTTGCATATTCATTTATTTATTTATTTGAAAAAGGATTATGATGAGAATGGTGGCTTTTTTTTGTTTTAAGTTGAAGCTTCATGAAGCTTTGACTTTTGTAACCATCCTTATCTTCATGCTTAACCCTAACCCATCCAAGTGACCATGGTTTATTCTCTACACTTAACCTAGGTTAGAACATGATAAGTATTTGATTTTATTATTCTTTTTCACAATACTTATCATATTCTATTTGCTTCTTCATCTTCATCTTCAAGAGAAAAGCTTGATGCCATCAATGGCAACTTGAGTAAAAGTGAGTGAAATCCAATTCTAAAGTGAACCCACCTCCTATTTCTTCACCCTCTACCTCTTGCCAAGTTGTTTTGGGTGTTTTCTTCACAAGTTTCACAACTTTGTGAAGTCGGAGCTTGAACTTGTGATGCCTCGACGTAGATCGTCTTTGACACGAAGCCGACGACCTTGCTCGCCCGTTTTTCCGATGAAGCCGACGAATGAGTCTAGGATTTGTGATGGACAGCGAGAGCACACCCACGTGGAGCTAAGGAAGTGGGGAACCGGATCTACAAAGGTTGTAGCATCTAACTTTTAGTTAAGTAGTTAACTAGATTCTCATTTTGCCTAAACATCTAGTCAACGATCCATGTTAGGGTTTCTCGGCACCAATAATTTTTGAAATTGGCATGGTTGATGCCTTGTGAGACTTTATTAGGATGCCTAGGAACCCTACAGTGGTATCAGATCCTAGCTAGAGCCTTAGGCGAAGTCTAGACGCAATTTGAAGCCCGAACGAACCCGAAACCCTAAACTTAACATGCTCTCTGTACATTTTCTAAAATCTGGGATTTTTCAAGATTAAAAATGCATAAAAAATTCAGCAGGAATATCTAAGAATTATGCTGAAACACGAGCTCATGAAGCTTCCAAACAGCCGCGGAAACGCGGCAGAAGCATGGCTTCTGCCGCGCTTCCGCCGCCAACTGTTCACATTACCCAATATTGTTTGCACAGTAATTCTTCTTTTCTGGTGCTGAGTTTTATGGGAATTTTTAATAATTATTCAAGAGTTGAATTTTCTGGGGTTGCTTTGGGGATTCGGTGTTTCGATCGGGGTATCAAATTTCGTCTTTGTGTATTTCCGGATAATTTTTTGAATATGTTAAAAAGTTCGACCGGATATAAATACCCAATTTTTCCCCTGTCGGGAGATTTCTAAGTGTTGGATTTTTCCGTAGTTTAACGACGTTCTAAGTAGTGCAAGTAACGCGATGGACCCTCTAGAAGACAACAAACCTTAACTCGATTATGTGACCGTCTTGAACTGCCCTTTGAACCTTCGGGTTTGGGGCAGTACGGCGTGCCACATGTGAGGCGTTGGCTTGACCCTTCTACGGCTGGACCGTTGGTACTGAGACACGAACTGAATATTGCTAGACTTATTTCATGTGTTGGACTGTATCGGGAAAACTTGGGTATTCGACTGTTCGATCGGAAAGTTTAACATTTTCTGTTTATCTGGAATGTGATACAATAATTGGAATTCACAAACAGTTATGAGATAACTGGATGAATGTTATAAATCTAGCAGTTTAGTCCCATACGATATTGAAAAGAGTTTTCGATAATGAGACTAAAATGCGGGGTTTGTAACTGTTAGGCATGTGATGTCTAAAGAGGTTGAGGATTCCAACTGTTGTAGTTTTACACTTTCTTTTCTGTGACCGTAAGTGTAATATGTGAATCGCAGGTTTCGTTGCTATATGTCAACGACAATTGGGATGCGCATATTTACTTACGTTGATGACATGTGATGTTATGTGTTGCTGGATATGCTATATTGGATTGTCGTGTTTGAATAGCCGGGGGTTTTTATGTGAGATGAGTGTTTTTCATTTTCATTCATGTAAAAACTTGTATGTAATATTCTTTTATTTGGGGCACTTCCAGGTAGCGGAAGTTGTCACCCTTTGTATATTATTTACTTTTCCGCATTAGGATAGACCCAAGGAGGGGAGCACAAGTAACCGGGTTCTGGGGTCCAGTGGGAGACCAACTCGAGGAGTCGAGTCCGGGTATCCTAACCCTAGAATTGGTAGGGTTGCTTGCCGCTCTCGTAGGGGTCTAGGGGTGTGGGATTGGCTATTCATCACGACCGTGGAATCCGTGTTTTATACTGGCTCGTATTGAAAACACGGACGTCCTAGTATATCCAATATTTCATATGTTTCTTCTGCTGCGATATCTGTGATGTGATCATGTGATGTTCTGTGATAGATACTATATATAGTATATATGATATATTATATAGACGTTACTTATGTTTTACACCCGCGCTAGCCCTGCCCTGCTCTGTCGTTAGTTACTTAACCTAACGGTGCACGAGGGGACATCGAGGCGAATGCGGATGGCATAAGTGTACGTCATATCTATCTGTGATGTTTAGGTATTTAAATGATGGGACTTCATTAATGTGATTAATGAAAGATAAGAAACCTAAGATGTTGTAGAATCGAATTTTAAAATAAAACAGGTAGCTACAGTTCTTGCTTTGCATAGCGGTATATATGATATACCCTGCACCTTATTCGATGAGGAAAGGATCGAGATCCCTTCACCGGGAGTGACTCCTTTAGCAGTCACTGGCAGATGCTACACACTCGGTTTGGTTTTGATTGCTTTTAAGAGTTTTTGCTTTGCACAGTGATATATATGATATATACCGCACCTCATTCGATGAGGAAAGGGCCGACGATCCCTTCACCGGGAGTGACCCCTTTAGCAAAACTAGAAAAGCCTCAAAATCACTCCATTTCAAAACTTCATTCGATTCTACAACGATATCAAGTTCATTACGCTCATGGTTTTTTCTGAAAGAACCTGCGTAGCCCTCCGTCATTTCAGATAGATATTATTTAGTATTCATGCTATGTTTGTTGACTT
Source organism: Agapanthus africanus (assembly GCA_030015575.1). NCBI lineage: Eukaryota > Viridiplantae > Streptophyta > Magnoliopsida > Asparagales > Amaryllidaceae > Agapanthus > Agapanthus africanus. The sequence goes on along the minus strand of CM057340.1, from coordinate 111,595,798 downwards.
AGTCAAGGCATAGTGTATGGTAGCTAAATTATGTTTATCTGCAACAACATGAGATGTGATTGGATTAGAGCATTCGCACGGCCTTGTTGACTCAGTCAAGGGTCGTACGGGTGGATTTAATTCAATCGGGAAATGTACGGGTTGAACTTGACTTGCGATTTATGGTTTGTTGACTTAGTCAAGGTCATAGATCGCTAGGGGCAAAAGCATTATCGGGAATTTCAAGTGTTGAAATTTGCAATGAGATTGCATACCTTCTATGAGATAGTTGGATCCCGATACCCACTGCGAGTAAGAGTTACTCCTGGGAGAGTTTTACACATTACAATTAGCCGATCAAGTAGGTGTCTAGAAAGGTGTTAACGAGATTACGCCTCTGGGAAAACGAGGTTTACATTAATTAGGTTCGTGCGAAAGCACGGGGGACCTCCCTCAAAGTACCGACACTGGCCTGGCTGAAAGATTGGCTAACTTGTAGTATGTAATTAATCCCGGCTAGTCTTTCCTTTTAAGGTTTGAAGGAAGATTTGATAAAAAGCAGTGGGAGCCATCCTGATTAGATAAGATAATAACCAATCTGATCTTGCACGAGCTTACGCTAAAGTGTTTTCTTCTCTCTCTCTCCAGGTAGCGACCATTTCATGCCTTAATCAAGATAATAATATGGATGTATTGACCAAAACCGCATGTTATACTGTGCAGGGGAACGTTGAACCCGTTCTATCTTATAAGTGTTATAAGAATGAACAGGAAACAGGAGAATATCTGGATTCTCACACCGCCCAAAAGGAGAACATGCATGTTGATGCATCATCTTCGGGTGTGTTTGTCATTGAGAACTGTTTCTCAGTTCACCCTACGTCCTGGGTATTAGATACCGGATCAGGATCCCACATATGTAAGCAGTTACATGGGCTAAGGAAAGGTAGAGAACTGGGAAAAGGTGATCATTCCGTTCAAGTAGGGAATGGGGCAAATGTTGCAGCCAAAGTAGTTGCCATATATCACCTGGTATTACCAAATGGTAATACACTAGTCCTGAATGAGTGCTATTATATACCGAACATGATGTGCAACATTATATCAGTTTCTTTATTAAGTAAGGAAGGATATAATTTTGTAGTAAAGGATAATGTTATGAACATATTCCTGAATCAAAGGTTGATTGCATCAGGCTCGCTACATAATGGCATATTCATTCTCAATCAAAATACAGTCTTCAATATACAAAACACACACAAAAGGAAAAGCTCAGAAATGAACGAATCCTTCTTGTGGCACTGTAGACTTGGCCATATCAATGAGACACGACTAGCTAAGTTGCATAAGAATGGATATTTGAATTCATTCGAATTATCATCTTATGACACTTGCCATTCATGTCTCAAAGGAAAAATGACCAAAACTCCGTTTACGGGACACGGAGAAAGAGTTACTGAATTCTTGGGACTGGTGCATAGTGATGTATGCGGTCCAATGTCTACACACGCCAGAAATGGTTCTTCCTACTTCATTACATTCACTGACGATCTCTCTAGATACGGCTATGTGTTCCTGTTGAAACACAAGTCTGAAGCTTTTGAGAAATTCAAAGAATATAAGCACGAGGTAGAGAACCAAACGGGCAAAAGTATTAAGGTTCTTCGATCTGATCGAGGAGGTGAATACTTAAGCAGTGAATTCCTGGATTATCTAAAAGAGAATGGGATTCTCTCTCAGCTTACTCCTCCTTATACACCACAGCACAACGGTGTATCGGAACGAAGGAATCGCACCCTATTAGATATGGTGAGTTCAATGATGAGTAATGCTGAATTACCTATTTCCTTTTGAGGGTATGCGCTTGAGACAGCCATATACCTATTGAATCTGGTTCCGTCTAAGTCTGTACCTACCACACCATATGAGATATGGAGTGGGAAGAGAACATATTTTAAACGAATTAAGATATGGGGTTGTCCGGCCTATGTCAAAAAACAAAATCCGGACAAACTCGAGGCACGATCAGTCCTTTGCAAGTTTGTGGGATATCCTAAGAATTCTCAAGGATATTTTTTCTACCAAGCTGAGGAACAAAGAGTGTTTGTTGCTCAACATACCACCTTTTTGGAAAGGGAATTTCTTGCAAAAGAAATTAATGGCAAAGAGGTAGAGCTGGAAGAGGTTCCAGCACCACAAACTGCAACTAACGATTTAGTAGAACCAGAGGATTCAGTGGTGCCCGACGTACCCCAGCCTCTCCGCCGATCTAGTAGGGTTTCTCGTCCACCTGAGAGATACTATGGTTTTCTCATTGATGGTGGCAGTGAGGATTGCATCATGGAGGATGATGACCCAACTAGCTTCGAGCAGGCCATCACGAGTGGGGACTCAGTGAAATGGCTGGATGCTATGCGGTCCGAGATGGAATCCATGTACACCAACAAAGTATGGACTTTGGAAGTTGCTCCTGAAGGGGTAAAACCCATTGGGAGCAAGTGGATCTTCAAGAAAAAACTTGGTGTAGATGGGAAAGTGGAGACTTTCAAAGCTAGACTTGTAGCAAAGGGTTTTCGTCAAAGACCAGGTGTGGACTATGACGAGACCTTTTCTCCAGTGGCTATGCTTAAATCCATCCGGATCATGCTTGCCATCGCTGCATATCATGACTATGAAATCTGGCAAATGGATGTTAAGACCGCCTTTTTAAATGGTGATTTAGAAGAGTGCGTGTACATGACTCAGCCAGAGGGCTTCGTAGACAGTGGGAGCAGCGGGAAGGTGTGCAAGCTGCTTAAATCCATTTATGGATTAAAGCAAGCATCGCGGAGTTGGAACATCTGCTTTGACGTCGTTATCAAAGAGTTTGATTTCGTCAAAAATCCAGATGAACCTTGTATCTACAAGAAGGTGGCAGAGAGTAAGGTTGGCTTCCTCGTATTGTACGTGGACGACATACTCTTGATAGGAAATGATATTCCTATGCTGCAATCGGTCAAGCTCTTCTTATCACAAAGATTCTCAATGAAAGATCTTGGTGATGCCTCCTGCATATTGGGAATCAGGATCTATAGAGATAGATCCAAAAGGATTTTGGGATTGTCCCAATCCAGGTACATTGACACCATACTAAAGAGGTTTAGTATGGAAGAATCCAAGCGTGGGAACTTGCCCACGATCTCTGGACTCACTCTCTCCAAAGAGATGTCTCCTAAGACTGATTTGGAGAGAGCTCGCATGCAAGGATACCCTATGCTTCGGCAGTAGGCTCTATCATGTATGCGATGCTATGTACCAGACCCGATGTTGCATACTCACTAAGTGTAGTGAGTCGGTATCAAGCAGATCCTGGAGAGAGTCACTGGACAGCTGTGAAGAACATTCTCAAGTACTTGCGAAGGACTAGAGATATGTTCTTGGTGTATGGTAACGGAGAACTCCAAGTGGAGTCCTTTACCGATTCAAGCTTCCAGAGTGATAAGGACGACTCTAAGTCGCAGTCGGGATTTATCTTTACCCTTTACGGAGGGGCGGTTAGCTGGAAGAGTTCCAAGCAGGAAACCGTGGCAGACTCGACGATGGAGGCTGAATACATCGCTGCCAATGATGCTGCCAAAGAGGCTGTCTGGATCAAGAAGTTCATTACTGAACTTGGTGTGGTTCCATCCATTGAGCATCCAATACCTTTGTATTGCGATAACAATGGAGCGGTGGCTTTGGCCAAGGAACCCAGGTCCTATCAGCGATCCAGGCATATTCTGAGGCGGTATCACCTGATCCGGGAGATAGTTGATCGTCGGGAGATCGAGGTCAGGAGGGTTGACACGAAGAACAACACCGCGGATCCACTCACGAAGGCCATTCCCCAGACACAGTTTGAGAGACTCTTCGGGATGCTCGGTATGCGATACTACAGCAGCTGGCCCTAGTGCAAGTGGGAGATTGTTAGTTGTATGTATGCCCTAGAGGCCAGTATTGTACAGATGATGTATATTATATTGGATGCTTGGACATATATAGAGATGACTTTCTTGCTCGATATGATAGTATGCTATCTGGTTACTCTTTATCTTAACATGTACACTAGTCTCTTTATACTGTCTTATAGTTACATGTTGGTAAAGCCCTTAGGATATGTACTTGACTACCTGGACTGTGATGCAGATCATACTAGTGGGGACATGGTAGTCCATAAGTACATCCTTCAAGGTCCCTAGTCATGGGTGTATCGAGACGGGGCATCGATATACCAGAGTAGACTAGCGTATACGCTTCTCGACCCATGAGATGGGCGATGGATGATCCCACATCCATTAGTGTTTGACATCAGAGATGGTATACGGGTGCTCAGTGGAGACTGGGTACAATGGACGGACTCGCCGAGAACTCCCAGATGGTATTATACCTCACGTCAGATGGCAGTTCTCAGGTGACACTTGTACAGGTTAGTCTGTAGATCTGAGATCGTCATAGAGTCTTGTGTGATTCCCACTGTGCTTTGATCTCCACCTTACCACGTCCATGAGGGCGTGCAAAACGGTGGTCTTTGGGTACAGTCCCGAGTCACATGGAGGCAATGAGCGATAGGAGGGGTTTCGTCTCTCCCGGTATTGGGGGTTGATGTTGCGCTGTGCTCGATTGGCCGTAACAGGGAAGTCTCTGGCCAGGGCTGATCAGAGATTTGCTGGTAAGTGTTACCAGTAGTTTCTCGACCCGTTATGAGCCTCACATCGGCACGACTTATCGGTTATTGGGGTATGACGTATACCACCCCTAGACTTGATATGCGACATATCAGACGAATAGACCGGACTGTACGGTAAGTGTTACTGGTTGGATTCACAGGAGTTTGAGCGGGCTAGCTCGTCGATCTTCTGATCGCTCAAAACCCGGATGGCCGTTACGTTTAGCAGACCGCTTGCGGCTTGTGGGTGCTTGATATGATCATCATCTGCTACCGGCGTATTGACGAGTCTTTAGAGTCCTACACAGAGGTTTCCTGGCTCAAGCGAAACGAAATAGGAGCGCATATGAGATATGTGCAGGACCGAGAATAATGCGTGTATGTGATACCGCATTTCATTCTCGCGATATATGTTTCGATTGGTTATATTCGATATGACCTAGTTATCGAATCATTGATTCGATAAATCGATACATTGGATTCTAGTCGGTTATGTGCGACATAACCGGATCATTGAATCAAATGTTGATTTAATGATTTAATGTAAAATTATATATTTGATATATTACTTTGCATTAACTAGTAATGGTTCACTTTATATGGATTTTCTCACTTGATGTGCAAGAAGTATATGTGATATACTTTTGTGCACATATTTATATCATGTTTGATGATATTTGATCTTTTTGTTAAGTGTAAAGAATTAAAACCATGGTTAAGTGTTGATTAGGGTTTTGCATATTCATTTATTTATTTATTTGAAAAAGGATTATGATGAGAATGGTGGCTTTTTTTGTTTTAAGTTGAAGCTTCATGAAGCTTTGACTTTTGTAACCATCCTTATCTTCATGCTTAACCCTAACCCATCCAAGTGACCATGGTTTATTCTCTACACTTAACCTAGGTTAGAACATGATAAGTATTTGATTTTATTATTCTTTTTCACAATACTTATCATATTCTATTTGCTTCTTCATCTTCATCTTCAAGAGAAAAGCTTGATGCCATCAATGGCAACTTGAGTAAAAGTGAGTGAAATCCAATTCTAAAGTGAACCCACCTCCTATTTCTTCACCCTCTACCTCTTGCCAAGTTGTTTTGGGTGTTTTCTTCACAAGTTTCACAACTTTGTGAAGTCGGAGCTTGAACTTGTGATGCCTCGACGTAGATCGTCTTTGACACGAAGCCGACGACCTTGCTCGCCCGTTTTTTCGATGAAGCCGACGAAAGAGTCTAGGATTTATGATGGACAGCGAGAGCACACCCACGTGGAGCTAAGGAAGTGGGGAACCGGATCTACAAAGGTTGTAGCATCTAACTTTTAGTTAAGTAGTTAACTAGATTCTCATTTCGCCTAAACATCTAGTCAACGATCCGTGTTAGGGTTTCTCGGCACCAATAATTTTTGAAATTGGCATGGTTGATGCCTTGTGAGACTTCATTAGGATGCCTAGGAACCCTACATGCGGATCGAGAGTTCCCACAAACATGCCTACCGCAGGTGCCTCTTATATGCGTTGTTCGCATTTCGACCATAGGTTCCGCCATCGTGTTGCGTATTGAACCCACGTTTCGCTTGGCCTTATCCTGGCATTTATTAGTGCTGTTATCGGGGTGCGTTCACTAGCACTCGCGAATCTTTGTGTAAACAGCAGTTCCATCTCTGCAAATATTTTGACAGAGTCGTTAAGTAGCTCCGAATACCATTCAAAGGCTGTTTCTGCTAAGCTGCCGACGAATTGACGTAGCAACAATTTGTCATCTCCTCCAGTATTGCCGCATAAGGCCCTGAATTGAGCGACATGCTGATGCGGATTCCCTGTCCCTTTATATACGTGGAATTTAGGGATCGTATATCCTGGCGGGTAACTGATTTGGTCATACCAGCCCGGATACGGTCGTCCGGTTCTAACAATTTGCCCAGCCGCTTCATCCGCCTGATGAACCCGGATCTGCCGAGCTATATATTCGTCTAGGTTAACTTTGGAGATTGCCTCCTCCTTGGCTGTTGACAGAGGCGGCGGATGATTTGACGTTTCTCCCCTGTCGTCTTCAAGGACGATCGGAGGATCTTCAGCAGGAGGGTCCGGCTGTAACATCATCCCTACCATATCTTGGAAGAGGAGCGCCATCTGTTTTATGTTAGCCGCTTGCTCTGCAGCTTCTTTGTCCCTCTTTTCGAGGACTCTGCGTAAAAAGTCAGCGTCGGTTTCTTGTTCTTGACGCTCATCCGAAGACATTTCAGAGCTTTCTTTTGGCTCAGTGAGTGCAGCCATTGTAGTCATCATTTCCTGAAGCTTTTGTTGTTGCTCCTGGGCTTTCGTCACGGATCGGGTGAGTGGTCGGTGGCCCGTAGAAGTGCGGCTTTCATCCTTTCCAGAAGTCATATAAACAGTGTGCACCACCATGCCCCCAGACTTGGGGCGTTTGTGTTCAGCGCTTTTATGCTTCGCCATGTTCACAGGGGCTTTTTGTGGCCTCCTTTTTTGAGTGATTGGAGTTAAGGGAGCCGTTGTAGTGGGCACCCAAGTAGCTTTTGCTTTTTGTGGTTTGACAGAGTAATCCTTCCCCTGCCGAACCTTCATCTTTTTCTGTCGTCGGAGGCAGTCTTGATCGATCACCGACTCTTGGACCTGTCGCCAGACTTTGTAAATTTTAGAGGACAGCCGTTGAGGGGGCTGCTCTAGCTTCTTCTCTGGAATATTCTTCACAGATGAAGGAGTTCGCTTTAGCACCACAGTAGGAGAGTTTCTGCGCACCGAGTTCAGCAACTCAAATCTGTTCCTGATTGGAACAGCAGTCTCGATCCCCACCATTAGAGTTGGAGGAGTAAGTCCAGAGGGGGAGTTGCCCTCAGCCTTCCTCACTCGGTGCCAGTAGCGACGTCGGGCATGTCGTGCTGATGGAGTTGTTTCAGCTATAGGGGTGACCTCCTCATGCCCCCTGTGTTGGTCAGAATATACTGGTACCGGCTTTTCAAAGATCGACGTCCGTTGAATGGGGATGGCCAACTTGTCAGAAGCGGACTTCTGAACATGGGGAGCAACCTTGGTGATTTTGCCAGGAACGGGAGTTGGAATGGCTATCCGCTTCGGGATAACGCCTTCTGGTATGGCAGGCTTCTTCATGAGCCTGTTAGAGCTCTGGCCTAATCCATTAAAACCTGAAGCAGTGGAGTTGGGCGACCTGTTGAGTGGGGTCGCGGCAGTGGTAAGTCGATCGAAGACCAACTTCTTTGGAGCTTCTTGCAATGTCATTGTGGCATTGGAGCTCAATGGTGGGAGCATGGTCCCGAAGAATAACCCAGTGGTGGCTTGAGTTACCTGCTCCACTGGTATCTTGAAAAGAGAGGCCGCTCGGGGCCCATAAGTCACTCCTCCAGCAATGACGGAGCGAGAGTTATCGCTGCGGGCGGTGCAGTTCGAAGCCATCGATTTTTTGTTTTCTGCATAAAGCAAGACACCAAATCTTAGTACCTTGAATCCAAAGGCAATCACAGCAAACAGCGATTTGTTCGTGAACACGACACACGAAGTGTGGAGTGGAAAGAGGAAGAGGTCCCACCGGGCGTGCCAGAATCTGTCCCCCTCCGAAAGGCGGCGCACAGGACCGCGATGTCCTGGCACTGAGATTCGGGGCAGATGCTAATTGGTGCTATCCGTTCACCTCTCCGAAGATGCCAAGTTGATTTATGGCACCGTGTATCGAAGGTTTAGACGGATGCGTCCGATGTAGCAGACTTCGTCAGATTCCCTCTCGCTAGAGGGGTTTTTGATTGTGGGGACGCTCTTCCCTGCAGGCGCAAGCCCCTGCAGTTAATTACGCTACCGCATCGCGGTAACAACTTTCTCCTTCTCCAGAATTTCACTTCGTGTCATGTGTGTTTGTTTTGTTTGTGGTTGCCCGTGGATTGTATACGGAGACTGAGTAATACCGTCGCCCGTAGGACGTGGATTAGTCCAAATCCGTATTTACTTAGATTTGGGTTTGATATTTTAGTTTAAGGATGCGTTAGCCTCGTTGAGGCTAAGATCAACTTAAACGTGATTCATTTAATATATGGCCGTCGGGACTCGTCACCTCTCTAACGTCGTTGAAGGATTACAACGACAGGTGTCAGAGGAGTTCGGAGATGTACCTTCGAACCGAAGTTGATTTAGTGTTTTATATTTCATTTGAATGTTTAAGGATACGTTAGCCATGTTTGGGGCTAAGATCAACTTAAACAGGACCGTTTAGATCCGGCAAAAGAGCATTTGGAGGCTCTATTGTTCCAATTTAGGGACAGGCGTAGTCCAATTTGGGACTAAAGTCTGTTTGGAGGATACGTTAGCCATTTTTGAGGCTAAGATCGACTCAAACGTTTGTTAATGACACGTTAGTCCATTTTGGGACTAAGGTCAACTTAACGGGACCGTTTAGGTCCGACAAAAGAGCATTTGGGCTCTATTGTGCCAGTTTAGGGACGTGATGGTCCGTATTCCAGTTTAGGGACGTGGTGGTCCAATATTAGTTTAGGGACGTTTCGGTCCGTCATTAGTTTAAGAACGTCTCGGTCCGATATTAGTTTAGGGACGTTTCGGTCCACGAGTTTAAGGACCCCGCAGTCCATATCGATGTGTGGTCGTTGGGACCCGTCACCTCTTTGACGTCGTTGAGGAATTACAACAATGGATGTCAAAGGAGTTCGGAGATGTACCCTCGAACCGGATGTAAATTGATTTAGGAGAGCCATTTTGCTCAGTCAATTTAATTTAAGGACTTATGGCCACGATTGGGCTAAGTCCAGTTAAAAATGTCCAATATTTTATTTGCATTTGTTTTTATTTTTATTTGGGCTTTGCCCAGAAAAGATGCAGGGCATCAATTTGTTTTGGGCTCTGCCCTTTATAAATGATGCAGAGCATCAATTTATTTGGGCTCTGCCTATTTATTACCTTGCAATTTATTTTGGCCTGTCAGGTCATTTTGATTTGGGCCTGGCCCTTTAATTAATGCATTGCATTTGTGCAAAACACTGTTAATTTGAGAATCTTTTAGATTTAAGAACCGATGGTTCATAAAAGAAGTGCAAAGCACTATTTGATTTAGATCTAAGAAAAAAGAACAAGTTTTTTCTTGTTTTTCTTATCTCAAAGAACCAAAAGTTCATAAAAGTGCAAAGCACTATTAATTTAAGAACCTTTTAGGTTCAAGAACCGATGGTTCATAAAACAAGTGCAAGGCATTATTGAATTTAGATTTAAGAAAAAATAACAAGTTTTTTTCTTATTATTCTTATCTCAAAGAACCAAAGGTTCATGAAAGTGCAAAACACTATTAATTTAATAACCTTTTAGGTTCAAGAACCGATGGTTCATAAAACAAGTGCAAGGCACTATTTTATTTATTTATTTATCGTTGAAGATCTATGATCTTGTTCATAAGAGAATTTTCTCTTCTTTAAAAGGTTTTTACTTTTTTTTTAATTCTTCAAGGGTTCTCTTCTCTTTTTTTTTAGCAAGATGTTCATGCCTTTGAATTGAGGTCTAGGGTCCTTTTTATAGGGCCCATAAATTAGTTAAAGTTTGTTAAATAGATCATTCTCTGAGTGATTTGGGGAATTTTCCCCACCGTCGGATCTTTAATCCAAAGGTCTCTATTTTACAGAAGAAATCTTCTTATTTTAACAAAAAACTGAAAAGATTTTCTTAAATCTTCATTCTGTTTTTACGCAACTCCCCAGCGCCTGACACGTGTCGCGCAGTTAAATTTTTTTTAAATTAATTAATTAATTTTTTTTTTAATTTTTTAATTTTTTTATTTTTTTTATTTTTTTATTTTTTTAAAACTGCGCAGCGCGCGCGCCACGCACCGCGCAGCCCGCGCAGTGCGCAGTTGCGATTTGCGCAAAAATATTTTTATTTTTTTTTTTAATCTTGGAATTTGAACAGAGTTTTGCTCTGATTGAGGTAAACAAATGACCCCCACCGTTGCAGCGCACGCAGTGCGCACCGCGCACCGCAGCGCGCAGTGCGCAGTTGTGATTTGCGCAATTTTTTTTTTTTTTTTTAATCTTGGAATTTGAACAGAGCTTTGCTCTGATTGAGGTAAACATGCAATTTTTATTTGTTCTTTTATTATCTGTAATTTAGGTCTTCAATAAAAATATAAAAATTTTGTTTTCATCTCTTTTTAATGGGTGAGTAATTCCTCACTTGTTAGGGCTAGGAGAAGGAAGGTTTGAGAGAAGAAAATCTCTCACACTCTTTTCTTTGTCCAATAATTTTAAATACGGAGTCACTTTAATTCAATCTCAATCCGCTCACTACGGCATCCTATCCTACATGATAGCGGTGATTCCCTAGTTAGACCGGTTGTGCTTAAATTAACCGGAGATTAGGGCTAAGAGCCAAGAACGGACGGACAAGGACCAAAAGGAAGAAACTAAGCATGGAAAGCGTAGCTTAGACTTGTAAGTTTCTTCCTAATCGTGCTAATCCCCATTGTTGCCGATTACCCTAACACCTATATTCATAACTAAGGAATTGAAAGATATGAGAAGATCCCTATCTCGAACTAACCTAATCCTAACCCTAACATGCTTTTTATCAACTTATTCTCATTCATAGATCTTAAAACAAAATCTATCCAATTACCAGATTTAACTCGTTAGAATATAAAGAAAAAGATTCCGTCGCCCTGTAGATCGACTCATACTCAACTGGCTAGCTACCAAGCGACATCGTCTTGATTGCGGTAAATTTAAACACAGAAAATCTCTATCAATCAAATGGCGCCGTTGCCGGGGAGATGGTAGTTTCTTTCTTTGTGTAATTTCGGGTTAATTAAAAATATAAAAAAATTGAAAAATTAAAATTATAAAAAAAATCATCTTATTATTTTTGATTGGTTTTTGTGCAAATTGTGCAGGAAAGGAAGAAGTACTCGTTCAAATCTGGAGCAACTCAGTGAACAAATCTAGAAACAGGGGATCTAAACAGAAAGAGGAGAACCAACTCAGCACAGGGAAAAATTCAGAAGATCTAAATAACCTGTTCAGCCGCGGAACCGCAGCAGAATCAAGGCTTTGACCGAGGAACCGCGGTCAACTGGTGACGTCAGCAGTTGAATTTCTTTGATTCTTTGCACAACAACCTCTTCTCCCTCTCCAATAAATTGTTTTTATGCAGGATTTTTTGCGCCGCAAATAAAAAAATTTGGTGTGCTACTGCTTTGCATAATTAATACGGAACCTGAGGGGCTATAACACCAATTATGATTGGGTGGGGATTTCATTACCCTTCCTAAGACCCCAAAAATTACTAAAAAGCATATGCATCACCTTTGAGTTAATTAAAAAATATCTAGACTCAGCCAATTAAGGACTGTCGTGCTCATTAGGATAGAGGAAGGTTATGGGCATTCATTCGTTTATCTAAACCAGACTTTGTGATGCCTAGGCTAGACAAGTAAGAACGATAATTTTAAAAGGCCCATCTCATGGTGATTCATGAGCGGAACCCTCCTTTCTTAATTTGTGCTTACCTGGCCACAATTGGCGGTGAAGAGGCGATTTGAGAGATATCTCACAACTTGTCACTTTGGAATAGTTAGGAGCAGTCTAGTGGACTTAAAAGACCATAACTCTAGATATGATTGTGCATGTTTTAACTGTGATTGTTTGAAGTTACGCCGTGAGTCAGTACATATTTTTGCAAAATTTTAAAAAAAAATACAAAACATAATTTTTTTTTACAAAAACTTGCCCTTTGTCACTATAATCCCATTTCACCCACCTTCCATCCTAACCTTTCTTGATTGACATTTTCTTACCCTCACATTCTACGCTTTGACTACACCAGACTCGTTTAGTGTATGTCCGTTTGGACTCGGGACACTAGCGCCCGCCTAGTTCGTGTTTTGTTAGTCGCTACCAACTACGCGATCGACTTCGAAGTCGAAACTCCCTCCATACCTTTTTCATCCTTACCTTTGTCAGCCAACTCCGATGTTGACCGGAATTCTGTTCATACATCTTCACCTTCATCCTCATCTTCTTCTGAGATGTCAGGATTCAATCCTAACAACCCTTTACCTACCTCGGGGCTGATTCCACCTCAACTGGGTGCGAATAACCAGCAACAACCTCCTGTTGAAGCGCCACAGCGATTTGCGCTCCAGGATCGTTTCTATCCTACCCGCTCCGCACTGCCTACCTTTCTTTCACTACCGTCGTTAAATGGGGATAATTTTGAAATTAAGCCCCACTTCATCAACATGTTGCCTAAATTTCACGGACTGGAATCTGAAGATACCTATATCTTCATCAACAAATTCCAGAATGTATGTGCAATGATGAAGACAACCCAACTGTCCGATGGTGCTGTTAGTTATATGTATGCCCTAGAGGCCATTACTGTACATAGGATGTATATTGTAGTGGATGCTGGGACGTATATAGGGAGGACTTTCTTGCTCGACATGATAGTATGCTATCTGGTTGAACTTTACCTTAACGTGTATACTGATTGTCTCCCTGTTACATGTTGGTAAAGCCCTTAGGATCTGTACTTGACTACCTGGACTATGATGCGGATCATAGTAGTGGGGACATGGTAGTCCATAAGTACATCCTTCAAAGTCCCTAGTCGTGGGTGTATCGAGACGGGGCATCGATATACCAGAGTAGACTAGCGTGTACCTTCTCGACCCATACAGATGGGCGATGGATGATCCCATATCCATCGGTGTTTGACATCAGAGATGATATACGGGTGCTCAGTAGAGACTGGGTACACTGGACGGACTCGCCGAGAACTCCCAGATGGTATTATACCTCACGTCAGATGGCAGTTCTCTAGTGACACTGGTACAGAGTAGTCTGTTGACCCGAGATCGTCATAGAGTCTCGTGTGGTTCCCACTGTGCTTTGATTTCCATCTTACCACGTCCAAGAGGGCGTGCAAAACGGTGGTTTTTGGGTACAGTCCCGAGTCACATGGAGGCAATGAGCGATAGGAGGGGATTCGTCTCTCCCGGTATAGGGAGTTGATGTTGCGCTGTGTTCGATTGGCTATAACAGGAAATCCCTGGCCAGGGTTGCTGAGATTTACTGGTAAGTGTTACCAGTAGTTTCTCAAACAGTTATAGACCTCATATCGACACGACTTATCGAGCTATTGGGGTCTGACGTTTACCACCCCTAGGCGAGATATGCGACATATCAGACGATCAGACCGGACTGTACGGTAGTGTTACTGGTTGGATTCACTGGAGTGTGAGCGGGCTTGCTCGTCGATCTTCAGATCGCTCAATACCCGGGTGGCCGTTACGTTTGGCAGACCGCTTGCGGCTTGTGGGTGTTTGATATGATCATCATCCGCTGCCGGCGTATTGACGAGTCTTTAGAGTCCTACACAGAGGTTTCCTGGCTCAAGCGAAACGAAATAGGAGCGCATATGAGATATGTGCGGGACCGAGAATAATACGAGTATGTGATACTGTATTCGATTCTCACGATGTGACATTGATCGGTTATATGCGATATAGCCGGGTTATCGGATCAAGTGTTGATTCGATAAGATGTTACTAATGGTACCAGTCGGTTATGTGCGTCATGACCGGATCGTTAAATCAAGCGTTGATTTAATGATTTAATGCATAATTATATATTTGATATATTACTTTGCATTAACTAGTATCGGTTCACTTTAAATGGATTTTCTCGCTCGGTTGTGCGCATTGCATATGCGATATGATTTGTGCACATGCTTGTATCATGTATGATGATATATGATAGCTAGGGTTTGTGTAAAGAATTAATACCTTGGTTAAATAAATGGTTAAGGTTTTTATTCATTTTATTCTTTTATTCTTTTAGAAAAAGAAAAAGAAATGAGATAAATGGTGGCATTCTTTTCATTCATGAAGCTTTATGAATACTTTGACCATGTCATCATTTTTGTCTTCTTTTTAAACCTAACCATTCTAATTAACTCAAGTTAGCTCTCTACACTTTACCATGGTCATTATTATGATAAGAATTATCATTCTAATATATTCATTATTCTTATCATAATATTTATCATCTTCTTCCTCTTCTTCTTCTTCATGAAGATAGCTTACTTCATCAATGGTGAATTGAGCAAATGAGTGAGAAATCCAATTCTAAAGTCTACCCACTTCCTATTTCTTCATCCTCTACCTCTTGCCAAGTAGTAGAGTGTGTTTCCTTCACAAGTCATCATGGTTTGGTGAAGGTGGAGCTTGATCTAGCGATGCCTCGATGTAGATCATCTTCGGCACGTCGTCGACGACCTAGCCCGTCCATTCTCCGATGAAGCCGACGCTAGAGACCGGATTTGATTTGGACAGCGGAGAGGACCTCATCTCGGAGCCGTGGAGGTGGACGACCGGATCTACAAAGGTTGTATTTCCGTATCTCTTAGTTAAGTGTTAACTAATTAGCTTTTTCGCCTAAACTTCTAGCCGACGATCCGTAGTCGGGTTTCTCGGCACCGTTAAAATTTTAATTTGGCATGATCGATGCCTTGTGAGACCTCACTAGTGTGCCTTGGAACCCTACAGTGGTATCAGAGCCTAGCTAGAGCCTTAGGCGAAGTCCAGACGAAATTTGAAGTCCGAACGAACCCGAAAACCCATTTCTAACATGCTCTCTGTCCTTTTTTGAAAACAGTGAGTTTTTCAACATTAAAAATATGCAGAAAAATCAGCAGGTGAATTTAAGAGCTACTGTGAAATTCGTACCCCTATCTCCATCAAACTGCCGCGGTTCCGCGGCACGAGCAAGGCTCGTGCGGCGGTTCCGCGGCCCTACGGACACTTTATTAAATTTTTTTTTCACAGTAACTCATAATTAATAATGCTGGATTTTCTGGAAATTTTTAATAGTTATTCAAGAGTTGAATTTTCTGGGATTGATTTGGGGATTCAGTGTTTCGATCGGAGTATCAAATTTTGTCTGTGTGGCTTTCCGGATAATTTTTAGAATATGTTAAAAAGTTCGACCGGATATAAATACCCAATTTTTCCCCTGTCGGGAAATTTCCAAGTGTTGGATTTTTCCGTGGTTTAACGATGTTCTAAGTAGTGCAAGTAACACGATGGTCCCTCTAGAAGACAACAAACCTTAACTCGATTATGTGACCGTCTTGAACTGCCCTTTGAACCTTCGGGTTTGGGGGAGTACGGCGTGCCACATGTGAGGCGTTGGCTTGACCCTTCTACGGCTGGACCGTTGGTACTGAGGCACGAACTGAATGTTGTTAGACTTGTTTCATGTGTTAGACTGTATCGGGAAAACTTGGGTGTTCGATTGTTCGATCGGAAAGTTTAACATTTTCTGTTTATCTGGAATGTGATACAATAATTGGAATTCACAAATTGTTATGAGATAACGGAATGAATATTATAAACGTAGCAGTTTAGTCTCACTTGATCGGTTGCCACGGAATTTTGATGTGATCAAAAGTCCGTCGCAATCATGTAGCGTACGCGGATACTCGCCGGGTAAACTTAATAGACAGCCTCACTCCATAGCCCCGACCAAGTGACTGTAGGAGAACCCCGTCGCCGAAAGCATCCGTACGGGTGCTCGCGGCAGCGGTGTTCCGCCTTGGTGCACTTCGTCGACGGTATCGGGGGCGCGGCCGCCTACTAAAGTTTGCGACGAGTATTCGATCAAATTGTCGGGAATCTTGTTGAATTGCCCGACTTGATATTGAAAAGAGTTTTCGATTTTGAGACTAAAATGCGGGGTTTATAATTGTTAGGCATGTGATGTCTAAGTAATTCATTTGGTCAGGCATGCGATGTCTGAGGTGGTTGTGGATTCCAACTGTTGTAGTTTTACACTTTCTTTTCTGTGACCGTAAGTGTAATATGTGATATCGCCGGTTTCGTTGCTATATGTCAACGACAATTGGGATACGCATGTTTACTTACGTTGATGACATGTGATGTTATGTGTTGCTGGATATGTTATATTGGATCGTCGTGATTGAATAGCCGGGGGTTTTTATGTGAGATGAGTGTTTTTCATTTTCATTCATGTAAAAACTTGTATGTAATATTCTTTTATTGGGGCGCTTCCAGGTTGCGAAAGTTGTCACCGTTGATGTATATCATTTACTTTTCCGCACTAGGATAGACCCAAGGAGGAGGGCATAAGTAACCGGGTTCTGGAGTCCAGTGGGAGACCAACTCGAGGAGTCGAGTCCGGGTCTCCTAACTCCAGAATTGGTAGGGTTGCTTGCCGCTCTCGTAGGGGTCTAGGGGTGTGGGTTTGTCTATTCATCACGATCGTGGAATCCGTGTTTTATACTGGCTCGTATTGAAAACACGGACGTCCTAGTATATCCAATATTTCATATGATTCTTCTGCTGCGATATCTGTGATGTGATCATGAGATGTTCTGTGATAGATACAGTATATAGTATATTTGATATATTATATAGGCGTTACTTATGTTTTACACCCGCGCTAGCCCTGCCCTGCTCTGCCGTTAGTTACCTAACCTAACGGTGCATGAGGGGACATCGAGGCGAATGCGGATGGCATAAGTGTACGTCGTATTTATCTGTGATGTTTAGGTATTTAAATGATGGGACTTCATTAATGAGATTAATGAAATAAAAAGAAACCTAAGATGTTGTAGAATCGAATTTCAAAATAAAACAGGTAGCTACAGTTCTTGCTTTGCACAGCGGTATATGTGATATATCCTGCACCTCATTCGACGAGGAAAGGACCGAGATCCCTTCACCGGGAGTGACTCCTTTAGCAATAACTGGCAGATGCTACACACTCGGTTTGTCTTTTGATTGCTTTTAAGTGTTTTTTGCTTTGCACAGTGATATATATGATATATCCCGCACCTCATTCGACGAGGAAAGGACCGACGATCCCTTCACCGGGAGTGACTCCTTTAGCAAAACTAGAAAAGCCTCAAAAACACTCCATTTCAAAATCATTTGATTCTACAACGATATCAAGTTCATTACGCAATAGGTTTTCAGAAAAACCTGTCGTAGCCCTCCGTCATTTCAGATACGTACTAGTTAGTATTCGTGCTGCGGTTGTTTGGCCTCCGTCAAGGCGTAGTGTACGGTAGCTAACTAGTGCTTATCTGCTAGCATATGATGCGATTGGATTAGGGTATTTGTACGGCGTTGTTTGGCCTCCGTCAAGGGTCGTGCGGGTGGGTTTAATTCAATCAGGAAATGACGGGTTGAACTTGACTAGCGGACTATGGGTTGTTTGGCCTCCGTCAAGGTCATAGCGAGCTAGGGGCAAAATATTATCGGGAATTTCAAGTGTTGAAATTTGCAATGAGATTGCATACCTTCTATGAGATAGTTGGATTCCGATACCCGCTGCGGTAAGAGTTACTCCTGGGAGAGTTTTATACATTACAATTAGCCGATCAAGTAGGTGTCTAGAAAGGTGTCAACGGGGTTACGCCTCTGGGAAAACGAGGTTTACATTAATTAGGTTCGTGCGAAAGCACGGGGGACCTCCCTCAAAGTACCGACACTGGCCTGGCTGAAAGATTGGCGAACTTGTAGTGTGTAATTAATCCCGGCTAGTCTTTCCTTTTAGGGTTTGAAGGAAGATTTGATTAAAAGCAGTGGGAGCCATCCTGATTAGATAAAATAAAAACCAATCTATTCTTGACAGAGCGCACGCTGAGTGTTTTCTTCTCTCTCTCTCCAGGTAGCGACCATATCACGCCTTAATCAAGATAATAATACGGAATATTGACCGAACCCGCTTGTTATACTGAGCTGGGGAACGTTGGTCCCGCTCCAACTTATAATTGTTATAAGACAGAGCAGGAATTTGGGGAATACCAGATTTCCCGTGCCGCCCAAACGAAGAGAGTGCATGCTGATGCATCATCTTCGGGTGTGTTCATTACAGAGAACTGTTTCTCAGTATCCTTTACGTCCTGAGTATGTGATACCAGATCAGGATCCCAGATATGTAATCTGTTACATAGGGCTACAGAAAGGTAGAGAATTGAGAACGGGTGATAAGTTTCATGAGGCAGAAAACGGGGCAAGAGTTGCATCCAAGTCTGTCGGTCACTGTCACCCTGTATTACCAATACATTGATTCTGAACGAATGTTATTAGATACCGAACCTGATATACAAAATCATATCAGTCTCTTTATCAGTAAAGAAATGATAAAATTTTGTATTGTTGGATAATGTTTTGAACATTTCCTATATCAAAAGTTGATCGGTTCAGGCACGTTATCTAAAAGCATTGATGTTCTAAATCAAACTACAGTTCTTAGTATATGGAACACACACAAGAGGAAGAGTTCAGAAATGAACGAATTCTTCTTGAGGCATTGTAGACTAGGTCAGATCAATGTGACCCGACTAGCTAGAGTTACATAAAGATGCATATTTAAATTAGTTTGAATTTACATCTTGTGAAACTCGCCAGTCATGTCACAAAGATAAGATGACCATAGCTCCGTTTACTGGAAACAGAGAAAGAGTTAATGAACTCTTGGGATGATACATGTTGATGTATGTAGGTCCCCTGTCTACACATGCCAAGAATGGTTCTTTATACTTCATTACGTTCTCTGATGATCTTTCGAGTTTCAGACCTATGTTCTTGTTGAAACACAAGTCCTAACCTTTTGAGATATTCACAGAATATACGTTAGAAGTAGAGAACCAAAATAAGGGTATAAGTATTATGTCCTTTGATGAGATCAAAGAGGAGAATACTTGAGCACGGAAATCCTGGACTATTCTAAAGGAGAATGAGATTCTCTCTCAGTATTACTCCTCCGAATACACCATAGCACGATGGTATATCGGGGTGGAGCAATTACACCCTATGTGATAAGGTGTGCTCTATGATGAGTACTACTGAGTTACCTGTTTCCTTTTTAGGAGATATGCGCTTGAGAAGCTGCATACCTATTGAATAGGGTTCGAATCAAATCAGTTGCCTACCACTTCATATGTGATATGGAAAGGGAAGAGCCCATTTCTTAAGTTAGTTAAGATTTGGGGTTGTCCGGCCTATGTCTGAAAAGCAAAATCCGGACAAGCTCGAGGCAAAGTCTGTTATGTAGAACTGGAAATGTTCCAGCTATACAAACTGCAGCTGATGATTTGAAAGAACCAAAGAATTCAATAGTTACCAATAAACCTCGGCCTCTCCGCCGATCTAGTAGGGTTCCTCACCCACCTGAGAGATACTTCGGTTCCTCTATGACAGTGGGAGCGAGGATTGCATCATGAGATGATGACCCAACTAGCTTCGAGCAGGCCATCGAGAGTAAGACTCTGTAAGAATGGCTGGATGTTTAGCGATCTGAGATGGAATCCTTATACACCAACAAAGTATGGACTTTGGTTGCTATATCAGAAGGGTTAAATCCCCATCAGGAGCAAGTATATCTTGAGAAGATTACTTGGTGTAAATGGAAAAGTTGAGACTTTCAAAGCTAGACTTGTTAAAGGTTTTCATCATTGACCAGGTATGGATGATGATGAAACCTTTTCTAAGTAGCTATGCTTAAGTCCATCCAGATCCTACTTGCCACGGCTACATACCATGACTACGATATCTGGTGGTTGGGTGTCATGATAGCTTTTCTAAATGATGTTTAGAAGAGAGTGTCTATAAGTACACAGCCAGAGGGCTTCGTAAACAGTGGGAGCAGCGGAAACGTGTGCAAGATGCTTTATAGGATAAAGCAGGCATCTCGGAGATGGAACATCTGTTTTGATGAAGCGGTCAAAGAAGTTGACATCATCAAAATGGTAGATGAACCTTGTATAAACAAAAAGGTAGTAGGGAGTATGGTGACGATCCTCGTAGAGTACGTGGATGACATACTCTTGATGGGGAAGGAGTTTCCTATGCTACGCTCGGTCAATCTCCGCTTATCACAATGATTCTCCATAAAGGATCAAAATGATACCTCCTAAATCCTGATGTTTGGATCTATGAGATAGATCTAATTGGATGTTAGGACTCTCACTAGTTGTAGTGAGATGATGTCAACCGATCCTGGGGAGAATCACTGGAAGGGTTCCAGGGTGATAATGACGACTGAGTGTCAGTCGCAGGCATTGTCTTTACCCTCAGTAAAGGGACGGTATGTTGGAGGAGTTCCAAGCTAGATACCGTGACATACTAGACGATAAAGGCAGGATACATCGCTACTTAAGATGCTACCAAAGAGGCTGTCTGGGTGTATAATGGTTCATGAGATGAACTATGTTCCTCCCATTGTGTGACAATGGAGTTGTCGCTTATGCCAAGGAACGCCGGTCCCATCAGTGATCCAGACATATTCTAAGGCAGTATCACTTGATCATGGAGATGGTTGATCTCCAGGGAGATCGAGGTTAGGAGAGTAGACTCAGAGGACAACACAGCGGATCCACTCACAAAGGCCTGTTCCCAGAGAGAGACTTTTATGGGATGGTTGAGTATGAGATACTACAACCACTGCTATCAGATGGCCCTAGTGCAAGTGGGAGATTGTTAGTTATATGTATGCCCTAGAGGCCATTACTGTACATAGGATGTATATTGTAGTGGATGCTAGGACGTATATAGGGAGGACTTTCTTGCTCGACATGATAGTATGCTATCTGGTTGAACTTTACCATAACGTGTATACTGATTGTCTCCCTGTTACATGTTGGTAAAGCCCTTAGGATCTGTACTTGACTACCTGGACTATGATGCGGATCATACTAGTGGGGACATGGTAGTCCATAAGTACATTCTTCAAAGTCCCTAGTCGTGGGTGTATCGAGACGGGACATCGATATACCAGAGTAGACTAGCGTGTACCTTCTCGACCCATACAGATGGGCGATGGATGATCCCATATCCATCGGTGTTTGACATCAGAGATGATATACGGGTGCTCAGTAGAGACTGGGTACACTGGACGGTTTCGTCGAGAACTCCCAGATGGTATTATACCTCACGTCAGATGGCAGTTCTCTGGTGACACTGGTACAGAGTAGTCTGTTGACCCGAGATCGTCATAGAGTCTCGTGTGGTTCCCACTGTGCTTTGATTTCCATCTTACCACGTCCAAGAGGGCGTGCAAAACGGTGGTTTTTGGGTACAGTCCCGAGTCACATGGAGGCAATGAGCGATAGGAGGGGATTCGTCTCTCCCGGTATAGGGAGTTGATGTTGCGCTGTGTTCGATTGGCTATAACAGGAAATCCCTGGCCAGGGTTGCTGAGATTTACTGGTAAGTGTTACCAGTAGTTTCTCGAACAGTTATAGACCTCATATCGACATGACTTATCGAGCTATTGGGGTCTGACGTTTACCACCCCTAGGCGAGATATGCGACATATCAGACGATCAGACCGGACTGTACGGTAGTGTTACTGGTTGGATTCACTGGAGTGTGAGCGGGCTTGCTCGTCGATCTTCAGATCGCTCAATACCCGGGTGGCCGTTACGTTTGGCAGACCGCTTGCGGCTTGTGGGTGTTTGATATGATCATCATCCGCTGCCGGCGTATTGACGAGTCTTTAGAGTCCTACACAGAGGTTTCCTGGCTTAAGCGAAACGAAATAGGAGCGCATATGAGATATGTGCAGGACCGAGAATAATACGAGTATGTGATACTGTATTCGATTCTCGCGATGTGACATTGATCGGTTATATGCGATATAGCCGGGTTATCGGATCAAGTGTTGATTCGATAAGATGTTACTAATGGTACCAGTCGGTTATGTGCGTCATGACCGGATCGTTAAATCAAGCGTTGATATAATGATTTAATGCATAATTATATATTTGATATATTACTTTGCATTAACTAGTATCGGTTCACTTTAAATGGATTTTCTCGCTCGGTTGTGCGCATTGCATATGCGATATGATTTGTGCACATGCTTGTATCATGTATGATGATATATGATAGCTAGGGTTTGTGTAAAGAATTAATACCTTGGTTAAATAAATGGTTAAGGTTTTTATTCATTTTATTCTTTTATTCTTTTAGAAAAAGAAAAAGAAATGAGATAAATGGTGGCATTCTTTTCATTCATGAAGCTTTATGAATACTTTGACCATGTCACCATTTTTGTCTTCTTTTTAAACCTAACCATTCTAATTAACCCAAGTTAGCTCTCTACACTTTACCATGGTCATTATTATGATAAGAATTATCATTCTAATATATTCATTATTCTTATCATAATATTTATCATCTTCTTCCTCTTCTTCTTCTTCATGAAGATAGCTTACTTCATCAATGGTGAATTGAGCAAATGAGTGAGAAATCCAATTCTAAAGTCTACCCACTTCCTATTTCTTCATCCTCTACCTCTTGCCAAGTAGTAGAGTGTGTTTCCTTCACAAGTCATCATGGTTTGGTGAAGGTGAAGCTTGATCTAGCGATGCCCTGATGTAGATCATCTTCGGCACGTTGTCGACGACCTAGCCCGTCCATTCTCCGATGAAGCCGACGCTAGAGCCCGGATTTGATTTGGACAGCGAAGAGGACCTCATCTCGGAGCCGTGGAGGTGGACGACCGGATCTACAAAGGTTGTATTTCCGTATCTCTTAGTTAAGTGTTAACTAGTTAGCTTTTTCGCCTAAACTTCTAGCCGACGATCCGTAGTCGGGTTTCTCGGCACCGTTAAAATTTTAATTTGGCATGATCGATGCCTTGTGAGACCTCACTAGTGTGCCTAGGAACCCTACAGATGCTATACGGCTACGAGTCATTCCTTTCACTTTGTGTGACCTAACTGAGAAGTGGCTGTATAGTACTGCATCGCATTCCATAAATAGTTGGGAAGAGTTTGTTAAAGCGTTTCTTAAAAAGTTTTACCCAAATCACAAGACCGCGAGAATACGAAATGAAATTAACCAATTTTCCCAGCTTCTTGCTGAACCTTTTTGGAAGTGTTTCGAACGATACAAAGACCTTCTTGTTCAGTACCCTCATCATGGTATTGAGAGATGGAAACTTTGCCAAACCTTATACGAAGGACCAAACCTAGCAACTAAACGGTTGTTGGAAACCATTTGTCAATGCCACTTCCTATCCAAATCTGACGAGGAAGCTTGGCAATTTCTCGATGATCTTGCTGAACAAACGCTTCAGTGGGAAAGCACTAGACCGAACACTTCGTCCACTTCTTCCGGTCTATCTAGGGCGGGCGTTCATCAACTTGATATGTCAATTGCAATGAAAGCCGAAATGGCAGTGATTACACGAAAACTAGAAGCAATTGAGAGCAAATTCTCATCGCCTTCTCCTGCCCCTTCTCTTCCCCCTCGCACTATATGCGCTTGTTGTTCGGATCCATCCCATTTGACCGAAAAGTGTCCTTACAACCTACCTGCTCAAGGACAGGATCAAGTCAATGCTGCTTTTCAGCAGAGACAAAGAAATGATCCATACTCTTCAACTTACAATCCTGGTTGGAGGAACCACCCCAATTTTGCCTGGAATCAGAATCAACAATAATTCCAAGGCCACAACAACTTTCAAAGGCATTCTCCTTAACAACAAGCTCCTCAACAAACTTAATATCAGCAGCCTTTCCAACCCCAACCTTTCCAAAATCCACCAAACAATTTTGCACCCAACAATTCTTTTCCTCAGAACAATTTTGTTCCACCAAATAACGATAAGGTTTCCTCGCTAAAACGAAGTCTGGAGGCATTTTTAAAACAATCGACCCAATCCTCCGCCAATATCCAGTCTTCCATTCAGTCTTTGGTGCAACACACTGCTGCACATAGGCAAAGCATCAAAACTATCGAAGCCCAGATTGCACAACTAAATGCGGCTTTAAGCGAGCGAGAGAAAGGGAAGCTTCCATCTCAACCACTCCCAAATCCTGGTCACCTACAAAATGCACATGTTGCTCTTGAACAACAAAACCATAATGTGAGTGCCGTGACTACTTTGAGATCTGGAAGGATGCTGCACAATAATGTTGGCACAGATGATGACACACCGAACGCCGCTTCTTCTTCTTCTTCTTCCTCTTCGTCTTCTGGGCCTGTTCTCCATTCTTCACAGGGCTCTATTTCTTCTGCTGCTCTAAACGGAATCACATCTCATTCCACGAATATACCAGCACTGGGATCCGTTCCAACTCCACAATCTTCTCCACAAGCATTAGACTCAACCAATTTTCAAAATGTTCCATTTCCAAATCGGTTGAGATCCAATAAAAAAACACCACAAATGGAGAAGATTGTGGAGTTGTTTAAACAGGTTAACATTAACATTCCCCTCTTAGATGCAATCCAACAAGTCCCTTCTTACGCAAAAATCTTGAAGGACTTATGCACTAAGAAGAGAAAATCTCAGGTACCTAAGAAAGTTTTCTTAGCTAGTGCCGTGAGTGATACTCTTACCCAACCTTTACCTCAAAAACGAAAGGACCCTGGCTATCCTACGATTTCAATAACTATTGGGGATAAGAACATCAACCACGCACTTTTGGATGTTGGTGCCAGTGTTAACCTACTTCCTTATTCGGTATATGAGCAATTAGGTGTAGGAGAGCTGAAATCTACACATTGTACTCTCCAAATGGCCGACCGATATACATTCATCCTAGGGGTGAGCTAGAGGACGTATTGATCAAAGTAGAGGACTTCATATTTCTCGTTGATTTCATTGTTTTAGATACACAGCCTGTGGCTAACCCCCGGAATCAAATTCCGGTGATACTCGGTCGACCATTCCTTACAACCTCTATTGCTGTGATCAATTGTCGAAATGGTTCGATGAACCTATCTTTTGGAAACACGACAATTGAACTCAACATTTTTAAGTTGGGAAATCAGCCCGCTGAACCTAATGCTAATATATTAGACGTTTGCTCGATCCAAGAGATCACCCCGGAGGACTGTGAATTAGAATTTTTTTTGTTCAATCACAGCAATCTTAACGCCACTAGTGCGTTCCTCCTTGAACCTGATACTGTTTTTACTCCCGATTATGACTACGAGTGTTTCACTTTCTCGAACGAACTTGACCATTCAGCACCCGAGTTTGAATCCTTTGAGTTTTCGGATGAGTTAGCTGAACCATCCGACTCGGTTGCTTATACTCATTTTGAACCTTTGCTGGAATCCTTTGAGTTTGAGACATTTTCGCCGATTTTACCTTCAATCGTTTCACCTCCGACGCTTGAACTCAACTTGTTGCCGTCTCACCTTAAATACGCTTACTTAGGTGAGAATGAGACCCTCCCTGTTATCATCTCGGCTTCTCTAGCCTCAGAGCAAGAGAAAGCTCTTCTGACGATCTTGCAGAGCAATCGGCAAGCCTTTCGCTGGACTATGGCGGACATCAAGGGGATTAGTCCCCTGATAGTTGAACATCATATTCATATGATGGATGATGCCAAACCAGCCAGGGATCCACAGAGACGACTCAACCCAATCTTGAAGGAGGCTGTTAAAAATGAGATCGTAATTTGTCTAGATAGTGGTATCATTTACCCTATCTCTGATAGCCAGTGGGTTAGCCCCATTCACGTTGTCCCCAAGAAATCAGGCATAACGGTCATAAAAAATGAGGCGAACGAGTTAATTCCTACTCGCACCCAAACTGGGTGGCGAGTATGCATCGATTATAGGAAACTCAACGCCGCAACATGGAAAGACCACTTTCCGCTACCTTTTATTGACCAAATGCTTGAACGATTGGCTGGACACGAGTACTACTGCTTTCTGGATGGCTACTCCGGCTATAACCAGATTCCCATCGCCGAAAAGGACCAAGACAAAATAACGTTCACTTGTCCTTTCGGTACATTTGCTTATCGCCGCATGCCCTTTGGGTTATGCAATGCACCCGCTACCTTCCAGCGGTGTATGATGGAAATTTTTTCAGACATGGTGGAAAAATTCTTGGAGGTCTTCATGGATGATTTCTCCATTTTCGGCGATTCCTTTGATGAGTGTTTGCTGCATCTCGACGCAGTCCTTACCCGGTGTAAGGATAAGAACCTAACTTTGAATTGGGAGAAATGCCACTTCATAGTGCGCGAAGGTATTTTCTTAGGACATATCATCTCAAAAAATGGCATTGAGGTGGATAAAGCTAAGATTGAGGTCATTTCTAATCTTTCTCCTCCCTAGTGCGTTAGAGACATCCGAGCTTTCTTTGGCCCCGGTTTCAATAGACGGTTCATCAAGGACTTTAGCAAGATTGCTAGGCCCATGACTCTTTTGCTGGCCAAGGACACCACATTCAATTTCAACTTCAGCTGTATGAATGCGTTCGAGTCATTAAAAAACTCACTTACTTCTGCTCCCGTTCTTTCTTCTCCTGACTTGACGCATCCATTTGAGATTATGTGCGATGCATCCGATTTTGCCATTGGTGCTGTCCTTGGACAGCACATCGATAAGATGCCGCATGTAATCTATTATGCTAGCCGAACCTTGAACGATGCCCAATTGAATTACACAACAACCGAGAAGGAATTCTTGGCTGTTGTGTTTGCCTTAGAAAAGTTCAGACCCTACTTGATCGGCTCTCTAGTCATCGTATACACTGATCATTTAGCTCTTCGCCATCTTTTTGCGAAGAAGGTCGCAAAATCTCGGCTGATCCATTGGATCCTCTTACTCCAAGAGTCTGACCTTGTCATCAAAGACAAAAGAGGATGCAAAAACGTAGTTACCGACCATCTTTCATGCCTCCCTTCTTCGCCGACGCTTCAATTTCCGAAAAACGACGTTTTTCCGGATGAGCAGCTCTTGATAGTATCATGCGAACCATGGTTCGTAGATATTATGAACTATTTAGCCATTGGACTACTGCCGAATGAATGGTCAAATCAGGACAGACTCCAATTCCTATCCCAGGTAAAACACTTTTACTGGGACAAACCTTATCTGTTCAAGTACTTTCCTGACCAGATTATTCGTCGATGTGTCCCCGACAATGAATTCAAGAGCTTGCTGTCGTTTTGCCATGATCAAGCGTGTGGCGGGCATTTTGGCCCTAGAAAGACAGCCGAAAAGATCTTGCAGTGTTGTTTCTACTGGCCACAACTCTTTAAAGACGTACATGATTACTGCAAGATGTGCTCCCGGTGCCAACACTTGGGCCGGATATCCAGGAGAAACGAAATGCCGCTCCAATCAATCTTGGTTGTAGAAATTTTTGATGTTTCGGGGATTGATTTTATGGGGCCGTTTCCCAATTCTTTTGGGAACTTGTATATTCTTCTCACTGTTGATTACGTCTCTAAGTGGGTCGAGGCTGTACCCAGCCGGACTAACGACAACAAAGTTGTTGTTAGATTCCTCAAGGAAAACATTTTCTCTCAGTTTGGGCATCCCCGAGCAATCATTAGCGACAATGGAACTCATTTCTGTAATAGGACTTTCGAGTCCTTGATGTGGAAATATTCCATTAATCATAAGCTATCAACACCCTATCACCCCCAAACATGTGGGCAGGCTGAGATTTCAAATCGGCAAATCAAACAGATTTTGGTGAAAACGGCTTCCAAAAACCGTAAGGATTGGTCTTTAAAACTTACTGATACCCTTTGGGCATTTCGAACTGCTTATAAGACCGATCTTGGCATGTCTCCTTATCGGCTTGTTTACTGAAAGGCTTGCCACCTTCCAGTAGAAATAGAGCATTACGCATTTTGGGCGATAAAAGAGCTGAATCTATCTACTGAATATGCAGGCAGCCATAGAAAGCTGCAGTTAAATGAATTGAACGAGCTTCGGGATGAAGCTTATGAGAACGCGGTTGTCGTAAAAAACCGAATGAAGGTGTTTCATGATAAACACCTTATGCGAGAAACATTCACACCTGGTCAACAGGTATTACTTTACGACACCCGGCTACATTTCCATCCCGGAAAACTCAGATCTCGATGGAAATGGCCATTTTTTGTACGTACCGTATATCCGCACGGTGCGGTCGACTTAGAAAATCCGGCGGACGGTTCACTATTTAAAGTGAACGGACATAGGTTAAAATCGTTCCTCACAGCCGACCCTTCGGAGGAGCTCCTGATATTGCAGAAGCTGATTTACACAGAATGATCTTCCTCCGCCTACCCCCAAATTTTGATTATTCAGCCTTAAACAGTGGAAACACTGTTTCAAAAAAAATTTGGGGATATGTATGTACCATTTTCCCACTTGTAATTTTTCATAATAAAATAAAAAAAATAAATAAAAAGTAATAAAAAAAATTTCAGGGGTATTTCTTTTTGTAAATATTCAGTTTCATTAAATGAATATAAAATAAAAAACAAAAAAAAAAATTTACAAAATAAATTCCTCTTTTTAAGGAGGGTTTTTTGCAAATAACCAATTATGCCCTATAAAAACACTTCGACCCCTTCTTGAGGGTGTCTCCACGTCCTATACACGATTACATGATTTATGGTCGCGCACCGAGCCGGCCGAGGACATGATGGCCAAGACCCCTAGCTCCAGGTCGACCGCGAGCGATAAAGAGCTTACCCCCGCGGTGCAAGTGCGCTTACTTAGAAGAACCCATAGGGGGTAGAAAGATTGATAGGGATGATGACCAACTTTGATCAGCGAGTGACGGGTTTGGAGCAGGGCATGAGCACCCTGCTGGCAAGAGAGGAACGTTCCCGATCACGATCGAGGGGACGGGGGGGAGGGTGAGACCAGTGAGGTTGCGTCTAGTAGACGCCGCAGGGAGTAGTGAGGACGCTGCTTTCGATAAGTTTGGGGGTGGAGGTTGATTGTAAATAGTTATCTTTGCATTGCATCTACATATTATTATTTTTTTTGTACATATTTGTTTTTTCTTTGCATATTTAATTCTGCATTGCATCTTTATAAAAAATATATAAATAAAAAAAATTATAAATATATTAAAATAAAATCAATAAGATTTGAAAAATTTTAAAAATTATAAAAATTGAAAGTTCAATATTGGTCATATTTGACTCAAGTTTAACATGACAGTTGACTGGTTAGGAAAAACTAGATCCTAAACTTAGTAAATTAAAACCCCTAAAAATAACCTTTCTTAAAGTTTAATTGTAGAAAATATATGTCCTTGCAGTTTATTTAGAAATAGGCAAATTTTGAGTTCAATTCTTGGGTATGATAGCTTGAATTGAATTTCCAAGTGTAGGGGTGATAATTACACACACGTAGGGGTATATGATTGGGGTTTGGATGAGAGATAGGAATGAAAGATAAGGCTTATATCTTCAGTAGACATGATAAACATTCCTGAGTTAAGATTGCACCTTAGAAGGAAAAATCAGGAGATGCTGAAAGCTTTATAAATTTGCAAAACATATATGATCTTAAGTTAAATGAAAAAGGGAGTGTGAAAAATACGGGTTAATAATTTCTAAGTTGAAGATGATAGAATTTCTTACTAGAATATCTGAATTGAAGAATTAGAGTGAATGGCCAAATTGATCGGATTTTGTGGGTAGTATCCGCTGAAAACCCTCAGGAGACAACACTCCTCCTACAAGGGACACCTAGAGGTTTAATGACTTGTTGTACGAGCTCAGTGCAATTGCGTTCCCTGCGAAAGTGAGGTTAGGAATTTTTGAGAATAAAATTGGTTTTGCTTGGGACGAGAAAAAGATAAGTTTGGGGTTATTTGTTCATATCAGATTTTTGCATTTTTATATCGTCCATTCTTAATCACATTGCATATAAGTATGTACTTTTGATCCATGTCTGCTAAATAGTTGCAGGTTACAGGTTCTCAGCTCGTTACAGTGAAATTCATGAAAAGTCACTACAAATGTGAGACTACGACCAACAACAGATGAATCCGTATGATGCTGCCTACCAGTTCAAGGAAAAAATGGAAAATCATTCACTTTAATGCACAAAGCAAAAGGGCAACACAAGATCCAAGACTTCAACACGGAGCTCAAGGTAAAAGTCCACATCATTCTGCACTGTTGGAAATCTGGAAGGAGATTGAAGAGATTTTGAGAAACCAAGTGAAGAAAACAGAAGATAACAGCAACATGAAGAAACCCTGAAGAAATGGGCCGATGAAACCACCAAATGGCCGCGGAACCGCGGCCAAACAGGCACTTCTGCCGCTGTTCCGCGACCGCGTTATGCACGTGTCGGTGGGGTGTCGGTGCTTTGACCCGGCTTTCTTACGGTAGTTTTGTAAATTCATGTATGGATCAGAATGTAACTTAGGGTTTTTCTATCTATAAATAGGAAAACTCAAAGCCAAATTAGGCATGTCTCTCTTTATTTTTATGCCTCTTTTTAATTTCTAGATCTAAAATTTAACTTCCATTGTAATGCATTTTTGAGAGGTCATCAATAAAGTAAGTTTTTTTTATTTTATCTTGCATTTTTTTATCCGCAATTTATTATCCGCAATTTTTATTTGTTCTTTAATTATCTGCAATTTATGTCTTCAATAAAAATATAAAAAATTTGTTTTCATCTCTTTTTAATGGGTGAGTAATTCCTCACTTGTTAGGGTTAGGAGAAGGAAGGTTTGAGAGAAGGAAATCTCTCTCACTTCTTTCTTTGCCCAATAATTTTAAATACGGACTCTCTTTAATTCAACCTCAATCCGCTCACTACGGCACCCTATCCTACATGATAGCGATAATTCCCTAGTTAGACCGGTTGTGGTTGAATTAACCGGAGATTAGGGCTAAGAGCTAAGAACGGACGGATAAGGACCAAAAGGAAGAAACTAAGTATGGAAAGCCTAGCTTAGACTTGTAAGTTTCTTCCTAGTCGTGCTAATCCCTGTTGTTGCCGATTACCCTAACACTTATATTCATAACTTAGGCATTGAAAGATGTGAGAAGATCTCTATCTCGAACTAACCTAATCCAAACCCTATCAAACTTTTTATCAACTTATTCTCATTCATAGATCTTAAAACAAAACCTATCCAATTACCGGATTTAACTCGTTAGAACATAAAAAAAAGGATTCCGTCTCCCTGTGGATTGACCCGTACTCAACCGGCTAGCTACCAAGCGACACCGTCTTGATTGCGGTAAATTTAAACACAGAAAATCTCTATCAATCAGATGTCGTAGTGGATAGCCTATAGTGCAGTGGTAGTAGTACAGTTAAGATTCATTTGTATATTCATTATTGTGGGGCGAGCGTCCGACATGTGGACAGCCGTTTCTTCCAGATTGTATATTCTTTTATTGGGGCACGACCGGGTTGAGGTCGATGTCACCATTGTATATATACTTTTCTTTTTTGTACTAGGATTACCCCGCGATGGAGTGCTCGAATAGCCAGGTTCTAGAGGGCAACGGGCCGCATCTCATGGCGTTGAGACGTAGAGGGCTTCACTCTAGAATTGACCGGCTATTCGCAGCACTCGTAGGGGGTATAGGGTAACCTAAGAAGGGGTGCTCAAGTTACCGGATTTCGTGAAGTGCTGGGTGACCCATTCACTTTGTTGATTGGGGTTGCCTTACTTCTGGAATTGGCGAGTAACTTGCCACACTCGTAGGGGTATAGGTTTTTCTTTGCATGGGCTATCCACACGACCGGGAACGTCGGGTCTCATTTGCGGCTCAAATGACACCCGAGGCTCCAAGATTATATGCTATTCTGTGTTGCTTATTGTTGTTCTGCGATGTTGCTTATATCATGCCTGAGACGAATGTTATATATATATTTATATATACTAGTATATGTTGTATTTGTTTTGCACCCGCGCTAGTCCAGCCCCCGCTCTGCCGTTGTTAAGTAACCTAACGGTGCATGACGGGGCCCCATGGTGAATGCGGATGTCATATACGTACATTGTATTTTCGTTCTTTTCTGGTGTGATAGGGATTAATTGATAGGACCACATTAATTTTGATTAATGCAGTAAAAGAAACCTGAAAGATATTTTTGGAATAAATTTCAAAAAACTATAGTCATATTCTTTTGCTTTGCATAGTGGTATTCGGTCATGAATATCCAGCACCTCATTCGAGAAGGCAAGAGCCTAGATCCCTTCGCGGGGAGTGACCTCTTGAGCAAAAGTTTATACTGTAGATTACTCGGTTTTCTTCAAAACCACAAGTTTTCAAAGCGAAGCCCAAACCACTCCTTTTCAAAACTACTCGGTTCCTTCAACGATATCAAGTTTATTACGTTAAAGTTTTTTCGCCAAAACCAGCCGCAGCCCTACGTCATTTCCTACGAGTAGTACTTAGTATTCATGCTACATTTGTTTAATCCATCAAGGCGTAGTGTATGGTAGCTAAGTGATGCTTATATGTAGCATTAGATGCGATTGTTTAGGACAGTCGTGTAACCTTATTGACTCCGTCAAAGGTTATGCGGGTGGGTTTAATGCAATCAAGATAATGACGGGTTGAACTTGACTAGGACTCTTTGATTTGTTGACTTCGTCATGGTCACTTGGGTCCTAAGGGAAAAAACCACATTAGGAGTTTCAGATATACAGAAAACTTGTTAGTGTTGCATACCTTCTGAAGTATGGTAACTAGAGTGGCTTCCATCTAGTTTATCACGCAATGATAGTTGGATCCCGATCCTACTGATGAGTAGAATTACTCTTGGGAGATATTTTTCACTTCACAATTAGCTGACCTATTAGGTGTCTAGAAAGCTGTTAACGGGGCTACGCTTCTGCGAAAATGAGGTTTATTTTAATTAGGTCCATAAGAGAGCATAAGGAACCTCCATCAGAGTACCAACACCGACCTGGTTGAATGGTTAGCGAACTTGTAAGGTGTTAATGATCCCATATAGTTCTCCTTTTAAGGTTTGAAGGAGAATTCGAGGAAACAGTGGGAGCCATCCTGATTAGATAAATTAATAACCAATCTAATCTTGTAAGAGCGCATGCTGAGTGTTTCTTTTCTCTTTTTCCAGGTAGCAACCAATTCATGCCTTAATCAAGATAATAAAATGTATCGCTTAACCGATCCGAATTCTTATTCTGGGCTGGGAAACGTCGGTTCGGCTCTAACTTATGACAGCAGTCATGAGTACGAGCAAGATAAAGAGGATTGCATGAATTCCTTGATGGCCCCAATGAAGAAGAAGTATACTATTGCGTCTCTTTCAGGTGTTCTTATTATTGAGAACTGTTTTTCGGTCAGTCTTACCTCCTGAATACTAGATACCGAATCAGGATCTCATATTTGTAATTTATTGCAGGGATTGAGAAAAAGTAGGATGGTTAGACCTGGTGATATGTCCCTCAGAGTAGGGAACCGAGCACAAATTGATGCCGCCGCCGTCGGTGAATATCACCTAGCATTGCCAAATGGCAATACTATGATTTTGAATAATTGCTACTATATACCTTCTATGCTTTGCGACATCATATTAGTTTCTTTACTTGATAAATATGGATATAATTTTGTTCTAGATAGAAATATCATGAACATTTACCTTGATAAGGTATTGGTTGCAGAAGGTACACTGTGTAATGGTATCTATGTTCTAAATCAAAACACAGTTTTCAATGTACAAAACACAAGCAAAAGAAAGTTCAGAAGTGAACGAATCCTACTTGTGGTATTGTAGACTTGGTCATATCGGAGAGAAAAGACTAAGTAAGTTGCACAAAGATGGATATTTGAATACGTTCGAATTTTTATCTTATGAAACTTGTCAGTCTTGTCTCAAGGGAAAGATGACCAAATCTTCGTTCATCAGACACGGAGAAAGAGCTACAAATCTGAAGCTTTTGAGAAATTCAAAGAATACAGAAACGAAGTAGAGAACCAGACTGGCAAAGTATTAAGAACCTCTGATCTGATAGAGTAGGAGAGTACTTAAGCACGGAATTCCTAGAATACCTAAAAGAGAATGGAATTCTCTCTCAGCATACTCCTCCATATACACCACAGCACAACGGTGTATCGGAGCGGAGGAATCACACCCTATTGGATATGGTTCGCTCCATGATGAGTAGTGCTGAGTTGTCTCTTTCATTTTGGGGTTATACACTTCAGGCAGCAGCTTACTTACTGAATTATGTTCATCCAAATTTGTGTCTAAAACTCCATAAGAAATATGGAGTGGACGGAATCCATATCTTAAGCGGTTTACGATATGGGGTTGTCTAGCCTATATGAAAACAGAGAAATCGGACAAACTTGAGGCACGATCAGTTTTATGTAAGTTTGTGGGATATCCTAAGAATTCACTAGGATATCTGTTCTACTACACCGAGGAACAAAAGGTGTTTGTATCTCGCTGCGCTACCTTTTTGGAAAAGGGAATTTCTTGCAAAAGAAATTAGTGGGAGTACGTTAGAATTTGAAGAAATTCTTGAACCACAAACTGTAACTAAAGATTTGGTGGAACCGCTAGATTCATTAGTTCCCGACAAACCTCAGCCACTCCGCAAATCTAGTAGGATTTCTCATTTGCTCGGGAGATACTACGGTTTTCTCATAGACAGGGATCGAGAGAATTGCATCTTGGAAGAACATGATCCTACTAGTTTCAAGAAGGCCATTATCAGTAGGGACTCAGATAAATGGCTGGATGCTACGCGATCCAAAATGGAGTCTATGTACACCAATAAAGTTTGGACCTTGGATATTGCTCCGCCTGGGGTAAAACCCGTTGGATGCAAATGGATCTACAAAAATAAGATTGGTGTAGATGGACAGGTGGAAATCTATAAGGCTAGAATTGTTGTAAAAGGTTTTCGTCAAAGATCAGGTGTGGACTATGACGAAATCTTTTCTCCAATGGCTATGCTCAAATCCATTCGGGTCCTACTTGCCATTGCTGCCTTCCATGACTATGAAATCTGGCAGATGTACATAAAAACAGCTTTTCTAAATGGAAGTTTGGAAGAGTGCGTTTATATGGATCAGCCGGAGGGATTTGTAGACAGTAGGAGCAGCGAGAAGGTGTGCAAGTTTCTTAAATCCATTTACGGATTAAAGAAAGCATCGCAAAGATAGAACATCTATTTTGATGTAAATTCAAGGAATTTGACTTCATCAAGAACGAGGATGAGCCTTGTATATATAAGAAGATTATAGGACGAACTGTCGTATTCCTAGTCTTATACGTGGACGACATTCTTTTGATAAGAAATGATATTCTATGCTACAATCGGTCAAGCTTGTCACAAAGGTTCTCCATGAAAAACCTGGGTGATGCCTCGTACATTTTGGGTATTAAGATCTACAGAGATAGATCCAAGAGATTATTGGGACTTTCACAGTCCATGTACATAGAGACCGTACTAAAGAGATTTAGTATGGAAGATTCCAAGCACGGTAACATACCCGCATTGCATGGAATCACCCTCTCAAAAGAGATGTCTCCCAAGAATGAGAGGAGAGGTTCACATGAGCACTATACCCTACGCTTCGGCAGTAGGATCTATAATGTATGCGATACTATATACCAGACCAGATGTAGCTTACGCGCTTAGCGTGGTGAGCTGGTATCAGTCAAACCCAGGAGAGAACCATTGGACAGCAGTGAAGAACATTCTTAAGTACCTGAGAAAGACTAAAGAACTGCTCCTGGTATTCGGTAATGGGGACCTCCAGGTGGAGTTCTTTACCGACTCGAGCTTCCAGAATGACAAGGATGACAAAAAGTCTGTCTCGGGTTTTGTGTTTACCCTCAATGGAGGGGCGGTCTATTGGAAGAGCTCCAAACAGGACACCGTCGCAGACTCGATCATGGCGGCTGAATACATTGCTGCCAACAATGCCGCAAAAGAAACGGTCTGGATTAAGAAGTTCATTACTGAACTTCACGTGGTTCCATCCATTGTTAATCCAACACCTTTGTATTGCAACAACAATAGAGCTATGGCTTTAGCGTAGGAACCACGGTCCCATCAGAAATCCAGACACATCTTTAGGCGGTATCACCTGATCAGGGAGATCATTGTTCGCTGGGAGATCGAGGTACGGAGAGTGGACACAAAAGACAACACGGCGGATCCATTCACTAAGGCCCTTCCTCAAGCACAGTTTGAGAGACTATTTGAGATGCTGGATATACGATACGCCAACAACTGGCCCTAGTGCAGACGTTGGGTACTTGATACGCTAATATATGGCCTTAGTGCAAGTGGGAGATTGTTGGATATGTATGCCCTAGAGGCGATTGTTGTATATTTATACATGTGGATGCTTGGACATATGTATGTACAGGACAATCTTGCTAGATATGATAGTATACTATTTGGTTTGTCTTTATCTTAACATGTGCATATGTTTTATTTGTTATTGCTTGACTACTTGTGTTGTGATGGCGATCATACTTGTGGGAGCTGGGTAGTCGATAAGCACATCCTTAAAATGTCCTTAGTCATGGGACTATCGAGACATGGCATTGATATTCCAGAGTAGACTAGTGTATACATTTCTAGACCCCGACGAGGGGCGATAGTTGGTCCCACAGCCATTGGTTTTTCGCACCTAAGATCGTATACAGGTGCTCACTGGGGGTGAGTACACTGGACGAACTCCCAGAGAACTTCTAGATGGTACTATACCTATCGTCAGATAGCAGTTCTTAGGTGACATGAGTATATGATGGTCTTCAGACTTGAGATCATCATTTTCTCATGTGAGTTCCTACTGTATTTTGATTACCACCCTACCACGGCTCTACTGAGTCATGCAAAAAGGTTTTAGTTGGGTACAGTCCCGAGCCACATAGAGACAGGAAGCGATTGTTGGGGATTCTTCTCTCTTGGTATAGAGAGTCGATATCGCACTGTGTTCGATTGGCCAGCACCATAAGACCTTGGCCAAGGCAGTTGGGATTTACTGATAGTTAAATCAGTTGTTTCCTGGATTGTTCCTGAGCCATACCAGCACGAATTATCGGGTTATTAGGGTTTGACGTTTACCACCTCCTAGACCCGGTATGTGATACTCTCAGACAAAGAGACCGGATTGTATGGAGATTGTCACAGATCGGCTCAGTAGGGATTCAGATAAGTTTGCTCGTTGGCCTTCCTTTTCGACAGGTACCCGAGTAGCCGTTATGTACAGCTAGTGCAGTTGACGTGCTTGTGGTTATGAATTTTTCCAGTAACTCACTGCCAGCGTATTGTCGAGTCTTTAGAGTTCCACACAGAGGGTTTCCCTAGTTCAGGCGAAATGATATAGTAACCGTATTGGATACGTGCAGGGTTCCGATCGAATGATTGTACTAGTTACCCAGACTTTCGATTGGACGGTTGATAATATTAGCCGGCTCAGGATTGAGCTGGATTATTAAATCAGGTATTGATTTAATAATTTACGTATATATATTTCGATATGTATATTCTAGTATTATGTTCTTTGTGTTATTCTATCTCTTTGGGTATTCGTATTTTGATACGAATACGGGTATGTATATACAGTAGAGTGTATTCCGTTTTTATACAGAAAATATTCTAGAAGGTGGACACCTCATTTTAGATTTATCTATTTATTTTAAATGGAAAATGAGATGTAAAGGTGGTGAGGTGAGTATGGTGAGAACCATGCTTCAATAGTGTTGACAAATGAATTTTTAATTCATTTGTGCAAACTATTCAAGCATGGTTGAGTTTTTATATTGAAAAAAGGTTTTTACAAAAGCATGGTTGATCTTTTTCTCTCTCATAGGATTTCATTATTCTCACCATTTTTTTTGGTTTCACTCTCCTCACTAGCCTTTCTTGAGCTCCTCCTCCTTCTTCAACTTCCACTCTACAATCTCATATGTTGAGAATCAAGAGAGGAAGTGAGATAGATACACATATAGAACCTTTCACATCATCCTAGACATTTTAGATTAGCAGTCTAAAGTCTCTAGTTGCTCTATTAGATTTTTAGTGTGGAGCTAGAGCTATCGACAAGATCCCTCGGGTGGATCATCTTCGATGGAGGAAGACCGGCGATCAAGCTCGATCAAGGAGATCTCAAGGAGCAAATGAAGAGGATAGAAGACCGAAGGACACGAATCTTTTGGTGAGATACTTCTATCATAGTAGTTAAGATCTCCTCTTTGTTAGCTAGTTTCGGTTATGGTAGATTCTAGGATGGGTTTTTCTAGCGCCAGTTTTTAAACCCCAAAAATTTTTGTTCCGCAACGGCTATGGTAGATGGTCAGGGCTCTAGGAAATCCCAACAGTTAAGGCGTAGTGTACAATAGCTAAGTGTTGATTTTCTACCATATAAAGATGCGATTGGTTAGGACAGTTGTACGACTTTGTTGGCCTAGTTAAAGGTCGTGCGTGTGGGTTTAATTAATCCAGGATAATGACGTATTGAACTTGACTTGAGACTTATGATTTGTTGACCTAGTTAAGATCATAAGCCGCTTAGGGCAAAAACCATATTGGGAGTTTCAAATATAAGGGAAACTTGCTATGTATGTGCATATATTCTGGAGTGTGGTGACTTTAGTTGGCTTCTATCTGGGTTATCATGCGATGATTGTTAGGTCCCGATTCCTATTGATGAGTATGTATTACTCCTTCGAGATTTTCACTTCACAACTATCTAACACACTAGATGTCTGGAAAAGTGTTAACAGGGTTATGTCTCTACGGAAACAGGGTTATTTAATTAGGTCTGTGTGAAAGCATGAGGAGCTTCACTTGGAGTACCCACACTGGCCTGGCTGAATGGGTAGCGAACTTGTAAGGTGTAAATGATCCCGACTAGTTATCCTTTAAGGGTTTGAAGGAGAATTTGAGGAAACAGTACGAGACATCCTGATTAGACAAATTAATTAACCAATATAATCTTGTTAGAGTGCACAATGAGTGTTTCTTTTCTCTCTCTCTCTCTCTCTCTCTCTCTCTCTGTGGCAGCGATCAAGACTGAACATAAACTAAAACTCGTAAACCAAGTTAACTGAACCTTTTTACATTTAGATTTGGATTGACATGATTCACGAAAAATTCACATATATTCTTGCCACCCGTACATTCCCTTTGTATTCTCCAGAACACGTCGTATTACTACGATGATTCATATTGCTTGGAATGGCCATTTCGTATAGTTACATATGGACTCGAAGAAATTTATTTCAGTCCGAGGATGATCATTCTGAAGAAATTGAATTGTATAATTCTGTTGTCTCTACTCCTTCACCTTCTCTTTAGTTGTGAGCTCCTTTTTATTAGAAGAGTACATCAGTTATGGTTGTTGAATAGTTTTCTTCCAAACCATAAGCAGGTACCAAAAGGTAGGGAAGTAAAAAAACCAACTAGCTTAAGTTGATGTATAGAAGGTAAGATATGGAGACATATAAAGGGACTGTAGTGATAGCAAAGGAAATAGCAACCATTGTCATGAATCTGGGCAGTGGATGAAGCATTATTAGGAATACCCAGCCAACCGCTTGAAACATTTGAATGTTTTGGTTTTCCGGTGTAGTTTTAATTGAAAACTGTTTCTTAATTACTTCTGACTCCTGGGTATATGTGTTGGATATAGTGCCCTCAGAGTCAATTATTGGATCACAGGCACGTGATTGCAATGATTGAGGGAGGACCTATGCCAGTAGGACAGTCTTACTCGAGATGATAGTATGCTATCTGGTTTATCTTTATCATCGTGTACTGCTTTAGGTGACCTTACAGGTCACTATTGCACGTTGATAGAGCCCCTAGGATTCTTGCTTGACTACCAGCAGTATGAGGGCGATCATATACGTGGGAGGTGGAGTCTATAAGCAAATCCTTAAAAGGTCCCTAGTCGTGGGAGTTTCCAGACAGGGCATCCATTCTCCAGAGTAGACTAGTGTATACAGTCGAGACCCCGACGAGGATCGGTGGCCGGTCTCACAAGCCACTGGTGTCAGTTGGTTCACCAAAGATGTATACAGGTGCTCATTGGGTTATGAGTACACCGGACAGGACTCGCCGGGAACCTGCTAGTTGGGATTATACTAGAAGTCAGATAGCAGTTCCCAGGTGACATGTGTACAGGTTAGTTCATCGACCTGAGATCGTCATTTGTCTCGTGTGAGTTCCCACTGTACTTAGATTACTACCCTACCACGCTCAAAGGAGACGTGCAAACAGGTTTTAGTTGG
This sequence comes from Agapanthus africanus, assembly GCA_030015575.1. Lineage (NCBI taxonomy): Eukaryota > Viridiplantae > Streptophyta > Magnoliopsida > Asparagales > Amaryllidaceae > Agapanthus > Agapanthus africanus. Next base: position 111,555,108 of record CM057340.1, on the reverse strand, counting down.
GTACAGTCCCGAGCCACATGGGGGCAGTGAGCGGATCTGCAGGGGTTCGTCTCTCCCGGTATTGGGGGTGAGGTCGCGCTGTGTCTAGGAGAGCCATTACACAAAGTGTAGGGTTCCTAGGCACACCCAAGAGGTTCCACAAGGCATCAACCATGCCAAATTCAAAAATTCATATGCCGAGAAACCCTAAACTAGATCGATGACTAGAGGTAAAGGCGAAAACTAAACAAGTTAACAACTTAACTACTAAGTGATGGAAATACAACCTTTATAGATCTGGTCCTCCACTTCTTTAGCTCTATGATGACGTCCCTTCGCTGCGATCACCGGGATCCTGGACCCTAGCGATGGTTTCGTCGGAGAAATGAGCAGGTTAGGTCGTTGACTTCGATACCGAAGATGATCTACGTCGAGGCAACTCTAATTCAAGCTCCATCTTCACTAGCTCATGAAACTTGTGAAGAAAACACCCTATACTATATGGCAAGTGGTAGAGGATGAAGAAATAGGAAGTGGGTTCACTTTGGATTTGGATTTCTCACTCTTTTTCTCATGTCACCATTGGAGGAATCAAGGTTTCTTCTTCTCGAAGAAGAAGAAGAAGAAGAAAAAGAATATGATGAATAATGATAAAATCAATTGATTAATAGTAATAAATCAAGTGATCTTATCATAATGCAACCTTGGGTCAGTTTAACAAGTGTAGAGAATAAACTATGGTTTAGGTGAATGGTTAGGTTTAGGAAAGAAACAAAAATGGTCAAAGCTTCATGAAGCTTCAACAAAAGAACAAAAGAAGCAACCATTTCATTTCTTGCCCTAAAATAAATGAAAAGAAATAAATAAATAAGTAAATCAAACCATAACCATTAACCTAATCATGGTTTAATTATACACACCCAAGTTTGATGTATCATCAAACATGATACAAACTAGTGCACAAAAACTATATCATATATACAATGTGCACATCAAGTGAGAAAATCCATCTTAAGTGAACCAATACTAGTTAATGTAAAGTAATATATCTAATATATAATTATACATTAAATCATTAAATCAACACTTGATTTAATGATCCGGTCATATCGCATATGACCGACTAATATCCAATGTATCGACTTATCGAATCAATCCTCGATTCGATAACTAGGTTATATCGCATACAACCAATCGATACATTCATCACGAGAATAGAATACGGTATCATATACACGCATTATTCTCGGTCTCGCACATATCTCATATGCGCTCCTATTTCGTTTTGCTTGAGCCAGGAAACCTTTGTGTAGGACTCTAAAGATTCGTCAATACGCCGGCAGCAGGTGATGATCATATCAAACACACACAAGCCTCAAGCGGTCTGCCAAACGTAACGGCCACCCGGGTATTGAGCGATCAGAAGATCAACGAGCAAGCCCGCTCACACTCATATGAATCCAACCAGTAACACTTACCGTATAGTCCGGTCTCGTCTTCTGATATGTCGCATATCTTGCCTAGGGGTGGTAAACGTCATACCCCAATAGCTCGATAAGTCGTGTCGATATGAGGTATATAACAGTTCGAGAAACTACTGGTAACACTTACCAGTAAATCTCAGCAACCCTGGCCAGGGATTTCCGGTTATAGCCAATCGAACACAGCGCAACATCAACTCCCTATACCGGGAGAGACGAATCCCCTCCTATCGCTCATTGCCTCCATGTGATTCGGGACTGTACCCAAAAACCACCGTTTTGCATGCCCTCTTGGACGTGGTAAGGTGGAAATCAAAGCACAGTGGGAATCACACAAGACTCTATGACGATCTCGAGTCTACAGACTAACCTGTACCAGTGTCACCAGAGAACTTCCATCTGACGTAAGGTATAATACCATCTGGGTGTTCTCGGCGAGTCCGTCCAGTGTACCCAGTCTCCACTGAGCACCCGTATATCATCTCTGATGTCAAACACCAGTGGATATGGGATCATCCATCGCCCATATGTATGGGTCGAGAAGGTATACGCTAGTCTACTCTGGTATATCGATGCCCCGTCTCGATACACCCACGACTAGGGACCTTGAAGGATGTACTTATGGACTACCATGTCCCCACTAATATGATCCACATCATAGTCCAGGTAGTCAAGTACACATCCTAAGGGCTTTACAAACATGTAACAGAGAGACAATCAACGTACACGTTAAGGTAAAGAGCAACCAGATAGCACACTATCTTGTCGAGCAAGAAAGTCCTCCCTATATATGTCTAAGCATCCACTACAATATACATCCTATGTATAGCAATGGCCTCTAGGGCATACATATAACTAACAATCTCCCACTTGCACTAGGGCCATCTGATAGCAGTGGTTGTAGTATCTCATACTCAACCATCCCATAAAAGTCTCTATCTGGGAAAATGCCTTTGTGGGTGGATCCGCCATGTTGTTCTCTGAGTCTACTCTCCTAACCTCAATCCCTTGGAGATCAACCATCTCCACGATCAGGTGACACTGCCTTAGAATATGTCTGGATCACTGATGGGACAGGCGTTCCTTGGCATAAGCCACAACTCCATTGTCTCACAATGGTAGGAACGAAGTTCATCTCATGAACCAATATACACCTAGACTTCCTCTTTGGTAGCATCTTTGGTAGCGATGTATCCAGCATTTATCGTCTAGTATGCCACGGTATCTAGCTTGGAACTCTTCCAACATACCGTCCCTTTACTGAGGTTAAAGACAATGCCTGTGACTGACATTCAGTCGTCCTTATCACCCTGGAACCTTTCCAGTGATTCTCCCCAGGATCGATTGATACCATCTCACTACAACTAGTGAGTATCCTAACATCCAATTAGATATATCTCATAGATCCAAAATCCAGGATTTAGTAGGTATCACTTTGATCCTATATGGAGAATCCTTGTGATAAGCGGAGATTGATCGAGCGTAGCATAGGAAACTCCTTCCCTATCAAGAGTATGTCATCCACGTACTCTACGAGGATCACTACCATACTCCCTACTACCTTTTTGTATATACAAGGTTCATCTACCATTTTGATGATGTCAAACTGTTTGACTAATTCATCAAAACAGATGTTCCAACTCCGTGATGCCTGCTTCATCACATAAAACATCTTGCACACGTTTCCGCTGCTCCTACTCTCTACGAAACCTTCTGACTGTGTACTTATAGACTTTCTCTTCTAAAACATCATTTAGAAAAGCAGTCATGACACCCAACCGCCAGATATTGTAGTCATGGTATGTAGCCGTGGCAAGTAGGATCTGGATGGACTTATGGCATAGCTCCTTAGAAAAGGTTTCATCATGATCCATACCTGGTCAATGATGCAAACTTTTAACAAGTCTAGCTTTGAAAGTCTCAACCTTTCCATGTACACCAAGTAATCTTCGCAAGATATACTTGCTCCTGATGGGAATTTAACCCTTCAGATAAAGCAACCAAAGTCCATACTTTGTTGGTGTATAAGGATTCCATCTCAGATCGCTAAGCATCCAGCCATTCTTAAAGAGTCCCACTCCTGATGGCCAGCTCGAAACTAGTTGGGTCATTATCTCATGATGCAATCCTCACTCCCACTGTCATAGAGAAACCGAAGTATCTCTCAGGTGGGTAAGGAACCCAACTAGATCGGCGGAGAGGCTGAGGTTCGTTGGAATCTACTGAATCATTTGGTTCTACCAAATCATCAGCTGCAGTTTGTATAGCTAGAACCTTTCCAGTTCTACAGAACTGACCTTGCCTCAAGCTTGTCTGGATTTTGCTTTTAGACATAGGCCAGACAACCCCAAATCTTAACCAACTTAAGATATGGGCTCTTTCCTTTTCATATCACATATGAAGTGGTAGGCATCTGATTTGATTGAAGCCCTATTCAATAGGCATGCAACTTCTCAAGTGCATAACTCCCAAAAAGGAAATAGGAAACTCAGTAGTACTCATCATAGAGCACACCATATCATATAGGGTGCTATTGATCCGCCCCGATATACCATCGTGCTATGGTGTATTCGGAGGAGTAATGCCGAGAGAGAATCTCATTCTCCTTTAGAATAGTCCAGGATTTCCGTGCTTAAGTATTCTCCTCCCTGATCACATCAAAGGACATAATACTTATACCCTTATTTTGGTTCTCTACTTCTAACTTATATTCTGTGAATATCTCAAAAGTTTCGGACTTGTGTTTCAACAGGAACATATGTCTGAATCTTGAGAGATTATCAGAGAATGTAATGAAGTACAAAGAACCGGTCCTGGCATGTATAGACAGGGGACCTTACACACATCATCATGTATTAGTCCCAGGAGTTTACTAACTCTTTCTCTGTTTCCAATAAACAGAGCTGAGGTCATTATATCTTATTGACATGACTCGCAAGTTTCATAAGATGTAAATTCAAACTGATTTAAATATGCATCTTCATGTAATTTCAGCCAGTCGGGTCGCATTGATATGACCTAGTCTACAATGCCTCAAGAAGGATTCGTTCATTTCTGAACTCTTCATCTTGTGTGTGTTCTGTATACTAGGAACTGTAGTTTGATTTAGAACGTCAATGCTTTTAGATAACGTGCCTGAACCGATCAACTTTTGATATAGGAAATGTTCAAAACATTATCCAACAATACAAAATTTTATCATTTCTTTACAAATAAAGAGACTGATATGATTTTGTATATCAGGTTCGGTATCTAATAACATTCGTTCAGAATCAATGTATTTGGAATACAGGGTGACAGTGACCAACAGACTTGGCTGCAACACTTGCACCATTTTCTGTCTCATGAAACTTATCACCCGTTCTCAGTTCTCTATCTTTCTGTAGCCCTATGTAACAGATTATATATCTGGGATCCTGATCCGGTATCAGATACCCAAGACGCAGAGGATACTGAGAAATAGTTCTGTATAATGAACACACCCGAAGATGATGCATCAGCATGCACTCTCTTCGTTTGGGCAGCACGGGAATTCTGGTAATCCCCAATTTCCTGCTCTGTCTTATAACAATTATAAGTTGGAGCGGGACCAACGTTCCCCAGCTCAGTATAACAAGCGGGTTCGGTCAATAATCCGTATTATTATCTTGATTAAGGCGTGATATGGTCGCTACCTGGAGAGAGAGAGAAGAAAACACTCAGCGTGCGCTCTTACAAGAAAAGATTGGTTATTATTTTATCTAATCAGGATGGCTCCCACTGTTTTTATCAAATCTTCCTTCAAACCCTAAAAGGAAAGACTAGCCGGGATTAATTACACGCTATAAGTTCGCCAATCTTTCAGCCAGGCCAGTGTCGGTACTTTGAGGGAGGTCACCCGTGCTTTCGCACGAACCTAATTAATGTAAACCTCGTTTTCCCAGAGGCGTAACCTCGTTAACACCTTTCTAGACACCTACTTGATCGGCTAATTGTAATGTGTAAAACTCTCCCAGGAGTAACTCTTACTCGCAGCGGGTATCGGGATCCAACTATCTCATAGAAGGTATGCAATCTCATTGCAAATTTCAACACTTGAAATTCCTGATAATTTCGTCCCTAGCACCCTATGACCTTGACGGAGGTCAACAAACCATAGGCTACTAGTCAAGTTCAACCCGTCATTTCTTGATTGAATCAAACCCACCCGCACGACCTTTGACGGAGGTCAACAAGGTCGCACGACTACCCTAATCCAATCTGCATCATATGCATAAGCAGATAAATACTAGTTAGCTACCGCACACTACGCCTTGGCGGAGGTCAACAAACGTAGCACGAATATTAAGTAGGACTTATCTGAAATGACGGAGGGCTACGACAGGTTTTTCTGAAAACCTATTGTGTAATGAACTTGATATCGTTGTAGAATCAAATGATTTTAAAATGGAGTGTTTTTGAGGCTTTTCTAGTTTTGCTAAAGGGGTCACTCCCGGTGAAGGGATCGTCGGCCCTTTTCTCGTCGAATGAGGTGCGGGATATATCATATATATCACTGTGCAAAGCAATAACTATAGCTACCTGTTTTATTTTTGAAATTCGATTCCACAACATCTTTTAGGTTTCTTTTCTTTCATTAATCATATTAATGAAGTCCCATCATTTAAATTACCTAAACATCACAAATAAATACGACGTACACTTATGCCATCCGCATTCGCCTCGATGTCCCCTCGTGCACCTTTAGGTTAGGTGGCTAACGGCAGAGCGGGGCAGGGCTAGCGCGGGTGTAAAACATAAGTAACGCCTATATAATATATCATATATACTATAAACAGTATTTATCACAGAACATATCACATGATCACATCACAGATAACGCAGCAGAAAATATCATATGAAATGTTGGATCTACTAGGACGTCCGTGTTTTTAATACGAGCCAGTATAAAACACGGATTCCACGGTCATGATGAATAGCCAAACCCACACCCCTAGACCCCTACCAGAGCGGCAAGCAACCCTACCAATTCTAGAGTTAGGAGACTCGGACTCGACTCCTCGAGTTGGTCTCCCACTGGACTCCAGAACCCGGTTACTTGTGCCCTCCTCCTTGGGTCTATCCTAGTGCGGAAAAGTAAATAATATACAAAAGGTGACAACATCCGCAACCTGGAAGTGCCCCAATAAAAGAATATTACATACAAGTTTTTACAAGAATGAAAATGAAAAAACACTCATCTCACATAAAAAAAAACCCCGGCTATTCAAACACGACGATCCAATATAACATATCCAGCAACACATAACATCACATGTCATCAACGTAAGTAAACATGCGTATCCCAATTTTCGTTGACATATAGCTACGAAACCGGCGATATCACATGTTATACTTACGGTCACAGAAAAGAAAGTGTAAAACTACAACAGTTGGAATCCGCAAACTCTTTAGGCATCGCATGCCTAACCAAATGAATTCCTTAGACATCGCATGCCTAACAATTATAAACCCCACATTTTAGTCTCATTTATCGAAAAATCTTTTCAATATCTAGTCGGGCAATTCAAAAAGATTCCCGGCATCCTGACCGAATGCTCGTCGCAAACTTTAGTAGACGGCCGCACCCTCGATACCGTCGACGAAGTGCACTAAGGCGGAACACCGCTGCCGCGAGCACCCGAACGGATGCTTTCGGCGACGGAGTTCTCCTACAGTCACTTGGTCGGGGCTATGGGGCGTAGCTATCTATTAAGTTTACCGGCGAGTATCCGCGTACGCTACGCGATTGCGACGGACTTTTGATCGCATCAAAATTCCATGGCAACCGATCAAGTGAGAGTAAACTGCTATGTTTATAACATTCATTCAGTTATCTCATAACTATGTGTGGATTCCAAATATTGTATCACATTCCAGATAAATAGAAAATGTTAAACTTTTCGATCGAACAATCAAACACCCAAGTTTTCCCGAAACAACTCAACACATGAAATAAGTTTAAAAACATTCACTTCATGCCTCAGTACCAACGGTCCAGCCGTAGAAGGGTCAAGCCAACGCCTCACATGTGGCACGCCGTACTGCCCGAAACCCTAAGGTTAAAGGGCAGTTCAAGACGGTCACATAATCGAGTTAAAGTTTGTTGTCTTCTAGAGGGTCCATCGCGTTACTTGCACTACTTCGAACGTTCTTAAACTACGGAAAGATCCAACACATGGAAATTTCCCGACAGGGGAAAAAGTGGGTATTTATATCCGGTCGAACTTTCTAACATGTTCTAAAATATCCGGAAAAACTCATAGACGAAGTTAAACATTCCGGTCGAATCTACGAACTCCCAATACAACCCAGAAAACTCAACTCTTGAGTATAAAATAAAAATACCCAGAAAACACAGGAGACAGATTGTGACATTACTGTGCAAATTGCAATGAACAAGGTGACTAAACGGCCGCGGAACCGCCGCACGAGCCATGCTCGTGCCGCGTTTCCGCGGCGCTTTGATCGATTTAGCCATACGTGTTGCACAGTAACTCTTAGAAAACCCTGCTTATTTTTTTGCATATTTTTAATTTGGAAAAATCCACATTTTCAGAAAATGTACAGAGAAGGGGTTGAGTTGGGGTTTCGGGGTTCGATCGGATTTTTAACATCGTCCACTCATCACCTAAGGCTCTAGCTAGGCTCTGATACCACTGTAGGGTTCCTAGGCACACTCAAGAGGTTCCACAAGGCATCAACCATGCCAAATTCAAAAATTCATGTGCCGAGAAACCCTAAACTAGATCGATGACTAGAGGTAAAGGCGAAAACTAAACAAGTTAACAACTTAACTACAAAGTGAATGGAAATACAACCTTTGTAGATCCGGTCCTCCACTTCTTTAGCTCCGTGATGACGTCCCTTCGCTGCGATCACCGGGATCCCGGACTCTAGCGATGGTTTCGTCGGAGAAATGAGCGGGTTAGGTCGTTGACTTCGATGCCGAAGATGATCTACGTCGAGGCAACTCTAACTCAAGCTCCATCTTCACTAGCTCGTGAAACTTGTGAAGAAAACACCCTATACTACATGGCAAGTGGTAGAGGATGAAGAAATAGGAAGTGGGTTCACTTTGGATTTGGATTTCTCACTCTTTTTCTCATGTCACCATTGGAGGAAGCAAGGTTTCTTCTTCTCGAAAAAGAAGAAGAAGAAAAAGAATATGATGAATAATGATAAAATCAATTGATTAATAGTAATAAATCAAGTGATCTTATCATAATGCAATCTTGGGTCAGTTTAACAAGTGTAGAGAATAAACTATGGTTTAGGTGAATGGTTAGGTTTAGGAAAGAAACAAAAATGGTCAAAGCTTCATGAAGCTTCAACAAAAGAACAAAAGAAGCAACCATTTCATTTCTTGCCCTAAAATAAATGAAAAGAAATAAATAAATAAGTAAATCAAACCCTAACCATTAACCTAATCATGGTTTAATTATACACACCCAAGTTTGCATGTATCATCAAACATGATACAAACTAGTGCACAAAAACTATATCATATATACAATGTGCACATCAAGTGAGAAAATCCATCTTAAGTGAACCAATACTAGTTAATGTAAAGTAATATATCTAATATATAATTATACATTAAATCATTAAATCAACACTTGATTTAATGATCCGGTCATATCGCATATGACCGACTAATATCCAATGTATCGACTTATCGAATCAATCCTCGATTCAATAACTAGGTTATATCGCATACAACCAATCGATACATTCATCGCGAGAATAGAATACGGTATCACATACACGTATTATTCTCGGTCCCGCACATATCTCATATGCGCTCCTATTTCGTTTTGCTTGAGCCAGGAAACCTCTGTATAGGACTCTAAAGACTCGTCAATACGCCGGCAGCAGGTGATGATCATATCAAACACCCACAAGCCGCAAGCGGTCTGCCAAACGTAACGGCCACCCGGGTATTGAGCAATCAGAAGATCAACGAGCAAGCCTGCTCACACTCCTGTGAATCCAACCAGTAACACTTACCGTACAGTCCGGTCTCGTCGTCTGATATGTCGCATATCTTGCCTAGGGGTGGTAAATGTCAGACCCCAATAGCTGGATAAGTCGTGTCGATATGAGGTCTATAATAGTTCGAGAAACTACTGGTAACACTTACCAGTAAATCTCAGCAACCCTGGCCAGGTATTTCCAGTTATAGCCAATTGAACACAACATCACATCAACTCCCTATACCGGGAGAGACGAATCCCCTCCTATCGCTCATTGCCTCCATGTGATTCGGGACTGTACCCAAAAACCACCGTTTTGCACGCCTTCTTGGACATGGTAAGGTGGAAATCAAAGCACAGTAGGAATCACACAAGACTCTATGACGATCTCGGGTCTACAGACTAACCTGTACCAGTGTCACCAGAGAACTGCCATCTGATGTAAGGTATAATACCATCTGGGAGTTCTCGGCGAGTCCGTCCAGTGTACCCAGTCTCCACTGAGGACCCGTATATCATCTCTGATGTCAAACACCAATGGATATAGGATCATCCATCGCCCATTTGTATGGGTCGAGAATGTATACGCTAGTCTACTCTGGTATATCGATGCCCCGTCTCGATACACCCACGACTAGGGACCTTGAAGGATGTACTTATGGACTACCATGTCCCCACTAGTATGATCCGCATCATAATCCAGGTAGTCAAGTACACATCCTAAGGGCTTTACCAACATGTAACAGAGAGACAATCAGCGTACACGTTAAGGTAAAGAGCAACCAGATAGCACACTATCATGTCGAGCAAGAAAGTCCTCCATATATATGTCCAAGCATCCACTACAATATACATCCTATGTATAACAATGGCCTCTAGGGCATACATATAACTAACACAAAGCCCTCGGCCGAGGCATGAGATTTACTGGTAGGTATTCCAGTAGTATCTCAGGGTGTTCTGGCCTACACTCCGACACAACTTGTACCGCTTTTGGGGGTCAGATTTTTACCAACCCCTAGACCCGCCATGCGATGCTCATAGACGAACGGACCGAACTGTACGGATATTTTCACTGACAGGCTCAGTAGGGTGTCAGGATGAGTTCGCTCATCGACGTCCCTTTTGGTCAATAGCTGGTAGCTCGTTACGTATGGCTGATACCTCTGATGTGCTAGTGGTTAAATCCACAGCCATAGTATTGACGAGTCTTTAGAGTCCCCCACACACAGTTACTCAAGTTTCGGGCGAAACGCTATAGAGGCCGTATGGAGATATGGCAGGGTTCGATCAGATACATGCTGTATTGCACGAATCGTGATCGGATGGATTTTACTAGCGGGCTTTATTTTAAGCCGGATCATAGTATTAGACAGTGTAGTTTTGTCTCTTTGCATTTGTATTCAGTGGGAATACAAAATGCTGTCATGTATATGCAGTAGCGGGGTTTTCCTGTAATTTATTACAGGATCATTTTTCTGAAGTTGCCAGTTTGGATTCCGTCCCGGCCAGTTTTCCTTTGTTCCTTCCTGGCCGGTCTTTCTTGTGGAGGGTGTTATTTGCAAGTTTGCAAATAACTTATTGTGGAGGGGGTTTCTTACATATGATGGCTTCATGATAGTTCCTTCATGATGAGATTCCATTTTAGTCTCTTCCTTTGTATTTAATGTGATGGTGTTTTGATTAGATGAGATTAGAAATTGGTGCGACCATTTTCTACACAAATTGATTCCTTTTCTCCTCTTGTTTTTGGATTTGATTCTTTTTCCCCCAAGGAGAGAGGCCGGCCACATCTTGGCGAGAGAGAGAGAGAGAGGGGTTCTTTTGGTGTGGGAAATTCTTCATATCATTCTTGGTTCACACCAAAATCCCAAGTTCATTTCCTTTGTTCTTTCCTCCACAATATCATGGCAACATAAACCCCAAAAAGACAATAGATTCTACACTACACCTACAGTACCCTTGGATGCGTCGGCTTCCCAACTTCGCGCCCGAGTTGCCTCGGTCCAGAGATGGGAGCCCGTAAAAGAAATCGGCAACATGGTGCCCTTTCCGTCGAGGAGGTGACGAACGGAGATTCCGCGGGAGATCGGAGTGGAGACGAAGACCGAAGGACACGGATCGCTTGGTATATCTCTCTACCCATCTTTTAGTTTGCTAGTAGCTAGGTTAATGGCCCGATCCGGGTTGATAGTGCGCGGTGGTGCCGGTTTGCTAGTTTTGCAAAGTTTTTTCCCGCATTTCTGACGTCGGATCGATTGCCGGGGCGCCGCCGTGCACTTACATTGGTATCAGAGCCACGCCATTAAACTAGTCTAGCTTGCTCTAATGTGTTTACAAGTTCGATCAAACATGTAACCCTTCGAAAATCGTTTAGGCAGTTTTTCGGTAATCGGCTAATTTTTCGGCTTTTTTCGTAAAAAGTCAAAATTGATATTTTTCATTGTAGACCTAATTATACAAAATTTAGATAAGATATTACTATAATTTTGTCACTAAAATGTCACTTATAATTATCTAGTTAAATAAATTTTTTTTCGTAATTAATTATTTTTTTATTATTTTAAGCCTTTTTAAATACATTTAATTAGGGATAAATACAAATTTAATTAGGTAAATTTCTTAATTAGGAGTCTTTATAAGCTAAAATATGGTGTTAATAAAATTGTATCATGTCTTGCAAACTTTTGGTTTAAAGGGGGGAAAATTATGAAAAAAATTATGAAAAAAGGGTTTTTTTGTAAAAAGGTTGATATGAAAGCATGAAATGATATCATATGATGTTGTAATGACCTAGAAACTTCCCCAAAATTTCCCCACTTCCTCCTCTACCTGCTGGCCGACCCTCACCTGCAGTTTTCCCCATTTTCCCACTTCATTTTGCTTCATTTTTCTAGCTAAAATCCATTAAAAATTCACATTTTTCCATCTCCATTCAAAGCAAAACCCTAATCCTTTCTCTCTTCAACCCTAATTTGTTTGAAAACATGATGAAAGGAGGCTTCTTGGTGACTTGATCAAGCTAGGGTTCAAGCTTGAGAGGTGAAAATTCTAATCTTTTTGTTAACTTGTGGTTTAATTATGCTAGTATTGAAATTCTAAATATTAATTTAGTGTAAATCCTTGTTCATGAAAAATCAAGAGAAGGTTTTGATTTTTAAGAATTAGGGTTTGTAGCATAATGGTTGGATTATGTTAGGGACGGTTATCTAATTGATTAGAATGGTTAATGGTGTAATGATATGCTTGCTAAATCGATAAATTTCGATGTTTGAAACGAATCGGTAAGAAAATCGCTTACTAGATTTTTGTAGAAAATAGAATGCGTTCAATTTGCGTTAGGTTAGCAATATTATTAGCTTCGTATAGGATTATTAGAATGCGCGAACGCGGGGTTTCGTCTAGTCGGGTTGTAGTTTAGTCGATTTTCCCGAAATGACAATTCTAGTTTAACGATTAGCGATTTTCGTGCGTTTTTCCGCGCACCGAGTGCATGCTATGATTAATACGAGGGCGTGGATAATTTTATGTTGTGACTTGCATTGTGTTAGGTTTTGTAATCTTATGCTTGATATTGTGCAAATATAGGATCGGTCGGGGAAACTTCGGACACGGCGCGAAAAGGCAAAGCGGTGGCCGGATCAGATTAGCGGGGATTTCAGGTGAGTAGATGTATTCATCTATGGAGGAATCGTCTGAATGGCGCGAGGCGCCCCCCTAGTTAGGATTTCCTTATCCCTTGCAAGATTCATATTGTTAGTTAGCTTATCCATTCATGTACACTGCATACCCTAATAGCGAACAGTATATTAGATTGCATGGACATTCATCCATACTTATGCGATATCACTTTGTAGGACGCGAACACCATTACCATTGGCATCTGTAGCACGCGCACTATTCATGTGACACACACGCCTTTGGTAATTGACATGCCACGTGCACGATAGAACCTGTTTATCTTAATATCGTCACCTGCATTCATACTTGATATATGAAACTGCATCGCATGCACATATCTCGCATCATCATCATATTTACATAGAACTCTAGCCAAAATTCACAACATACACATTGATATCATAGACATTTATCATATATAACATGTGGACATTATGATTTTCTTGATGATTTCAGTATTGCTGCGATTTCTGGATTTTTGTGGAAAACCGCAAGAATTTAACAAAACCTTATATTTATCATTTTCAAAACAAAGTTGCGGTTTTCTCGTGATGTATGTATCGTCCACCATGAGTTTTCATGTTTTCTGTTGGATTTCGAGACCCGATTCGAGGAGTGGATGAACCGTCTCGGGTACATGGAGGGCCCGGTATGGTACCCCGGGGCAAGAAGATCGAGTTGTAGACGATGAGCCTGGCAGGGGAAGACTACCTACCGGTGATGTCTGGCGCGGCGGATATCCGGAGGATACCGATCGTTGTCGTGAGATTTATGATATGGGCCGATCCGGACTGACGGAGCCCGATATTGAGACAGATATGATTTCTATTTGGTGTTGATGCTTGACACGGGTTTTCAGAGGATTTCTTGATGATATTTAGCTATTATACAGATATTCATGTTCTAAAGTTAAGAATTCAATAACCTTACCAGTTAAAACACTTAAAGACTTAATAATGACATTGCATACCTGTGCATGCATACTAGAGATATTATAGCACATATGGACATACATGTTGTTCCGCATTGCGTGCATTCTTACGATTGCCTTACTAGATGTTATATTCTACTCACGAGCTGGCAACTCACCCCCGTTGTGCCACAGTGTCTTGCAGGTCGGACCCGTCAGTCTTGTAGCGGCGGGCTATCTTATCATCAGCTCCTTTTGTGCAGACTCGTGACATCGCCCGTAGGTGGGTTGCGAGCATATTTTACGTCTTTTGTTTTATCATTGTATCTAGTATTCTCCATCTACCACTTTATATTGTATATGCGACCTAGTGACGAAACTGAGAGGTTTGTATATTTGTGGTTTCTTTTGGGTCGAGCTCACTTGAGCCGACGTGTGTTTTCTGGTATTTTGCATTTCTTTTATGCTCTTTTTCTTGATATTACTATTATATTGCATGTGGTTGTGATCCGCCTTGGGCGAAGAGCTAGCTCCCGCTTGGGGATGCCATTTTTATGATTTCATATGTATTATCTTGTTGTACCCATTTTAGGGGATAGAAAATACAGGGGAGACTCTGCCGAAATTTTCGGAAATTTTTGATGTTTTAAAAAGGGATTCTATGCAACTTAAATTATTTTAAAACCATTTTCATTAAAGGTTTTCCTTCACTCTCTTTTGATTCTGGTTTAGATTTTCTGGGTTTTGGCTGACTTAGGTTACGGTACGCCTTTAGACGTCTCGTAATCTAAGTGCCAGTCGCGTTCCGTACTTTCGGGTCGTGACAAAGTTGGTATCAGAGCGTAGGTTTTACCTTTCTGAGTGTAGGACGACCTTGGTAGATGGAGTAGGTGACTTAAGCAGAGTGGCGTACCGTGGGTATGATCCGCGACATACTTACGATACGGTACTCCGCCTAAGTGACCTTAGGACATAATTGCTTGTATTTCCTTTCTTGATTCCTTACATTCCTTGATTCAATTGCAATGTCCTTATCAGTCCTGTTTCTTATTCCAGCTTCGATGCCGCCAAAGACTACGAGAGCTCAGCGGGCTGCCGCTAGGGATGAGATTCGGGCGGGCCCGTCTGAGGCGAGGATCGAGCGGGATGATACACCTACCCCTCAGGGTCCCACTGATCCGCCTTATCCTGACCGTATTGCCAGATTAGAGGCCGGCATGCAAGAGTTGCGGCAGATGATGGGATCTTTAGTTGAGTCCAGTCGGGCACAGAGATCCGAGGACGTTCCTTCCACCGCACAGACCACGATCGTACCTGCTGCACAGATGGTCACTCCTGCTGCTACTACGGAGACTATCCCTGTTTCACTACAGGAGTTCATGAGATTGAGACCTCCAGCTTTTACCGGTACAGATGCGACAGAGGACCCACCGGCATTTCTTGATAGGATGGCTCGGATTTGCCGTTCGTTGAGGTGTTCTGATGATAGATTGGTGGAGTTTGCGAGTTTTCGTCTGGAGGGTCTTTCCCAGACATGGTACGACTCAGTAGAGAGAGGCCGAGCTGCAGGTCTGCCTTCTATGACCTGGGATGAGTTTACATCTGCATTTCTTGCCCGTTTTCTTCCGGAGAGTGTCCGAGATGCTCGAGCCCGTAGTTTTGAGTCTTTGCGCAAGACTCCTGGGATGACAGTGTCGGAGTATGATATACAGTTTACCCAGTTGTCTCGATATGCTCCGTACCTAGTCGACACGGAAGAGAAGAGAATAAAGAGGTTTGTGTGAGGGCTTGATACACAGCTATTCCTTGCCATCGGCACCCAGCACTTTGATACATACGCAGCCGCGATGGATGCAGCCTTACTTTTGGAGGAGCGTATTTCTGAGACTCCGGTCGTTTCTGGGCCGAAGAGGATCCGTACTGATACGCCAGCTCAGCGAAAGATGGGCAGACATCGTGATAGATTATTTCCGGGAGATGGCGGAGGTAGAGGATTGAGACGAGGTCAGTTATTTGGTTCATATCCACAGACCCAACAGTCGTCTCCAGGATGTTTTCGGTGTGGGAGTCAGTACCACCGTGTCAGAGACTGTACCATGGGACGTCCGGGCGCGGCGACAGTCCCGCATGTGACTTTACCACCCTCACCACCTTCGCAGAGAGCTTTACTTCCTACTCCTGATGATGCTTCACGCCAGCCAGATGCTTCTAGAGGCCGTGGGCATGGCGGTCCAGTTCCGAGAGGACGAGGCGACAGAGGCAGAGGCAGAGGCCGAGGTAGAGGCAGAGCACAGCCAGCTATTAGTGGTGGACAGGCCCGAGTGTTCGCGTTGACTCCTCAGGATGCACAGGCATCCAATGCCGTCGTGACAGGTACTCTGCCAGTATGTTCTTTTGATGCACGGGTATTATTTGATCCAGGCTCCACACATTCCTATGTATCCACGTATTTTGCACCGAGGTTGGGCCGAGAGTCTTCTCCGTTAGATCAGCCGCTTGTCGTTATTACCCCAGTAGGCGAGTCTTTTGTTGCCCGTTTTGTGGACCGATCGTGTTCCGTTCGTATCGGGGAGAGAGATTCTTCAGTTGATTTGATTCTCCTCGATATGCTAGACTTTGACGTTCTTCTTGGTATGGACTGGCTAGCCACCTGTTATGCATCCGTGGACTGCCGTGAAAAGGCAGTCAGATTCAGTTTTCCTGGTGAGCCGGTTCTTATTATTCAGGGAGATCGTAGTGCTACCCTTCCCAGCTTGATTTCTTCTCTTCGCGCTGGTCAGCTCTTAAGGAAAGGGTGTCAGGGATTCTTAGCCTATGTTTGTGATACTAGCTCCACAGAGGTTCCGTTGGACCAGGTCCCTATTGTGAGAGAGTTTCCTGATGTATTTCCTGACGAGCTGCCTGGTCTGCCACCAGAGCGCGAGATTGAGTTCTGTATTGACTTGATCCCGGGCACGGGGCCTATTTCTATACCGCCTTATCGGATGGCCCCGGCGGAGCTGAGAGAGCTAAAGGATCAGTTACAGGACTTGCTAGACAAAGGGCTTATCCGACTGAGTGTGTCACCTTGGGGCGCTCCCGTCTTGTTTGTTAAGAAGAAGGACGGAAGTATGCGCTTATGCATTGATTATCGTCAGCTGAACCGGGTTACTGTGCGGAACAGGTATCCCCTACCCCACATTGATGACTTATTTGATCAGCTCCAGGGTGCAGGGTTCTTCTCGAAGGTTGATTTACGGTCAGGTTATCACCAGTTGCGAGTTCGGAAGGAGGATATTCCGAAGACAGCTTTCCGTACTCGATATGGTCATTATGAGTTCTTGGTGATGTCGTTTGGGCTCACCAATGCCCCGGCAGCATTTATGGATTTGATGAACCTCGTATTCAGGCCGTATCTCGATCAGTTCATCATTGTGTTCATTGACGACATCTTGGTTTATTCTCGGAGCCGGGAGGAGCATGAGCAGCACTTACGTATCACATTGCAGACTTTGGGGGAGTATCAGCTGTTTGCCAAATTCTCCAAGTGAGCATTCTGGTTAGACAGTGTCGACTTCTTGGGCCATGTGGTGACGAGAGATGGTATTTGCGTAGACCCGAAGAAGATCGAGGCAGTTCAGCGTTGGCCTAGACCGGTATCAGTTACAGAGGTTCGTAGCTTTCTAGGTCTGGCCGGCTATTATCGACGTTTTGTCCAGGATTTCTCCCGCATTGCTGCACCGTTGACCGGGTTGACCCGGAAGGGGGTTCCTTTTGATTGGACCCAGGCATGTGAGGATAGCTTCCAGCAGTTGAAGACTCGTCTGACTACTGCACCAGTGTTAGCATTGCCTTCAGGATCAGGTGGGTTCGTGGTATATTGTGATGCTTCTAGAGTAGGGCTGGGATGTGTATTGATGCAGCACGACAGAGTTATCGCGTATGCTTCTCGGCAGCTGAGGAAACACCAGCAGAACTACCCCACACATGATTTAGAGATGGCTGCAGTGGTATTTGCACTTAAGATCTGGAGACATTACCTATACGGGGAGTCGTGCTAGATATTCACTGACCACAAGAGTTTGAAGTATATCTTCCAGCAGCGAGATCTGAACCTGAGACAGCGCCGTTGGATGGAGTTGGTGAAGGATTATGACTGCGAGATTTTATACCATCCGGGCAAGACGAATGTGGTGGCAGATGCTTTGAGTAGGAGGCCCGGAGGTAGCTTATCTTGTTTGAGCGCAGTACAGGTGCAGTCGACGGCGGATTGGCAGGTGTTATGTGACAGCAGAGTGCAGTTCGAGTTTACTTCTTCAGGGGGACAGCTGGCCCATTTCAGAGCACGCCCACAGTTACTTGACCGTATCCGTGAGGCACAGTTCGGCGACGCCCGTATCTTAGAGATTATTGAGCAGATTCTGCAGGGCAGAGTTTCTGAGTTCGTGATTGATGATCAGGGGATACTTCGATTTGGGACTCGACTGTGTGTGCCAGATTCAGAGGGACTGAGGCGTGATATTCTCGAGGAGGCACATAGATCAGTATACAGCGTGCATCCAGGTTCCACCAAGATGTACCGTGATTTGAGAGAGGTTTACTGGTGGGACGGGATGAAGAAGGATATTGCAGACTTTGTGTCGAGATGCCTGACTTGTCAGCAAGTCAAGGCTGAGCACCAGAGGCCAGCCGGTGAGTTACAGCCTTTGCCCATCCCTGAGTGGAAGTGGGAGCAGGTCTCCATGGACTTCCTTGTGGGTCTACCCAGGACCAGTCGAGGGTACGACTCTATTTGGGTGATTGTGGATCGACTGACGAAAGCGGCTCACTTTCTGCCAGTGAAGACCACTTTTGGATTTTCTCAGTACGCCCAGGTTTATATTGACGAGATAGTGCGACTGCATGGCGTTCCGACTTGCATCGTGTCCGACCGTGGCACCCAGTTTACCAGCCGATTGTGGCAGAAACTCCAGGAAGCTTTGGGCACCCGATTGAGTTTTAGCACAGCCTTTCATCCTCAGACTGACGGTCAGTCGGAGCGTACGATTCAGACTCTTGAGGACATGCTCAGAGCTTGTGTTTTAGATTTCGGTGGTAGCTGGGATCGTCATTTGCCTTTGATCGAGTTTTCCTACAATAATAGCTTCCAGGAGACGATTCAGATGGCACCTTTTGAGGCTTTATATGGGAGGAGATGTCGATCGCCTGTATGTTGGACAGAGCTCAGGGAGAGCAGTATTTTGGGGCCGCAGATTGTACAGGAGACAACTAAGAAGATACAGCTGATTCGGGACAGGATGAGAGCGGCACAGAATAGGCAGAAATCATATGCTGACAGGCGCCGTCGCCGACTGGAGTTCGCTGTTGGCGATCATGTTTTTCTGAAGGTCTCTCCGATGAAGGGTGTGATGAGATTTGGGCGGAAAGGGAAAATGATTCCTAGATATGTTGGTCCTTTCGAGATCCTAGAGCGTGTTGGTCCGGTCGCTTATCGGTTAGCTCTTCCGCCCAGCTTCCCCGATGTTCACCCCGTATTCCATATCTCGATGCTCCGCAAGTACCTTCATGATCCTTCCCAGGCGATTCAGCACCAGACGATCCAATTAGAGCGTGATCTTTCATTTACCGAGCAGCCAGTGGTCATCTTGGATCGGCAGGTGAAGAAATTGAGGTCGAAGGTCATATCGTCCGTCAAGGTCCTTTGGCGTGGCCCGAACAGCGAGGAGGTCACCTGGGAGACCGAGGTCGAGATGAGGAAGAGATATCCCCATCTTTTTGAAGGTACGTGTAGTTAAATTTTAAATCCGGGGACCGAATTTCTTTAAGGGGGGAAGATTGTAACCCTTCGAAAATCGTTTAGGCAGTTTTTCGGTAATCGGCTAATTTTTCGGCTTTTTTCGTAAAAAGTCAAAATTGATATTTTTCATTATAGACCTAATTATAAAAAATTTAGATAAGATATTACTATAATTTTGTCACTAAAATGTCACTTATAATTATCTAGTTAAATAAAAAAAAATTCGTAATTAATTATTTTTTTATTATTTTAAGCCTTTTTAAATACATTTAATTAGGGATAAATACAAATTTAATTAGGTAAATTTCTTAATTAGGAGTCTTTATAAGCTAAAATATGGTGTTAATAAAATTGTATCATGTCTTGCAAACTTTTGGTTTAAAGGGGGGAAAATTATGAAAAAAATGATGAAAAAAGTGTTTTTTTGTAAAAAGGTTGATATGAAAGCATGAAATGATATCATATGATGTTGTAATGACCTAGAAACTTCCCCAAAATTTCCCCACTTCCTCCTCTACCTGCTGGCCGACCCTCACCTGCAGTTTTCCCCATTTTCCCACTTCATTTTGCTTCATTTTTCTAGCTAAACTCCATTAAAAATTCACATTTTTCCATCTCCATTCAAAGCAAAACCCTAATCCTTTCTCTCTTCAACCCTAATTTGTTTGAAAACATGATGAAAGGAGGCTTCTTGGTGACTTGATCAAGCTAGGGTTAAAGCTTGAGAGGTGAAAATTCTAATCTTTTTGTTAACTTGTGGTTTAATTATGCTAGTATTGAAATTCTAAATATTAATTTAGTGTAAATCCTTGTTCATGAAAAATCAAGAGAAGGTTTTGATTTTTAAGAATTAGGGTTTGTAGCATAATGGTTGGATTATGTTAGGGATGGTTATCTAATTGATTAGAATGGTTAATGGTGTAATGATATGCTTGCTAAATCGATAAATTTCGATGTTTGTAACGAATCGGTAAGAAAATCGCTTACTAGATTTTTATAGAAAATAGAATGCGTTCAATTTGCGTTAGGTTAGCAATATTATTAGCTTCGTATAGGATTATTAGAATGCGCGAACGCGGGGTTTCGTCTAGTCGGGTTGTAGTTTAGTCGATTTTCCCGAAATGTCAATTCTAGTTTAACGATTAGCGATTTTCGTGCGTTTTTCCGCGCACCGAGTGCATGCTATGATTAATACGAGTGCGTGGATAATTGTATGTTGTGACTTGCATTGTGTTAGGTTTTGTAATCTTATGCTTGATATTGTGCAAATATAGGATCGGTCGGGGAAACTTCGGACACGGCGCGAAAAGGCAAAGCGGTGGCCGGATCAGATTAGCGGGGATTTCAGGTGAGTAGATGTATTCATCTATGGGGGAATCGTCTGAATGGCGCGAGGCGCCCCCCTAGTTAGGATTTCCTTATCCCTTGCAAGATTCATATTGTTAGTTAGCTTATCCATTCATGTACACTGCATACCCTAATAGCGAACAGTATATTAGATTGCATGGACATTCATCCATACTTATGCGATATCACTTTGTAGGACGCGAACACCATTACCATTGGCATCTGTAGCACGCGCACTATTCATGTGACACACACGCCTTTGGTAATTGACATGCCACGTGCACGATAGAACCTGTTTATCTTAATATCGTCACCTGCATTCATACTTAATATATGAAACTGCATCGCATGCACATATCTCGCATCATCATCATATTTACATAGAACTCTAGCCAAAATTCACAACATACACATTGATATCATAGACATTTATCATATATAACATGTGGACATTATGATTTTCTTGATGATTTCAGTATTGCTGCGATTTCTGGATTTTTGTGGAAAACCGCAAGAATTTAACAAAACCTTATATTTATCATTTTCAAAACAAAGTTGCGGTTTTCTCGTGATGTATGTGTCGTCCACCATGAGTTTTCTTGTTTTCTGTTAGATTTCGAGACCCGATTCGAGGAGTGGATGAACCGTCTCGGGTACATGGTGGGCCCGGTATGGTACCCCGGGGCAAGAAGATCGAGTTGTAGACGATGAGCCTGGCAGGGGAAGACTACCTACCGGTGATGTCTGGCGCGGCGGATATCCGGAGGATACCGATCGTTGTCGTGAGATTTATGATATGGGCCGATCCGGACTGATGGAGCCCGATATTGAGACATATATGATTCCTATTTGGTGTTGATGCTTGACACGGGTTTTCAGAGGATTTCTTGATGATATTTAGCTATTATACAGATATTCATGTTCTAAAGTTAAGAATTCAATAACCTTAGCAGTTAAAACACTTAAAGACTTAATAATGACATTGCATACCTGTGCATGCATACTAGAGATATTATAGCACATATGGACATACATGTTGTTCCGCATTGCGTGCATTCTTACGATTGCCTTACTAGATGTTATATTCTACTCACGAGCTGGCAACTCATCCCTGTTGTGCCACAGTGTCTTGCAGGTCGGACCCGTCAGTCTTGTAGCGGCGGGCTATCTTATCATCAGCTCCTTTTGTGCAGACTCATGACATCGCCCGTAGGTGGGTTGCGAGCATATTTTACGTCTTTTGTTTTATCATTGTATCTAGTATTCTCCATCTACCACTTTATATTGTATATGCGACCTAGTGACGAAACTGAGAGGTTTGTATATTTGTGGTTTCTTTTGGGTCGAGCTCACTTGAGCCGACGTGTGTTTTCTGGTATTTTGCATTTCTTTTATGCTCTTTTTCTTGATATTACTATTATATTGCATGTGGTTGTGATCCGCCTTGGGCGAAGAGCTAGCTCCCGCTTGGGGATGCCATTTTTATGATTTCATATGTATTATCTTGTTGTACCCATTTTGGGGGATAGAAAATACAGGGGAGACTCTGCCGAAATTTTCGGAAATTTTTGATGTTTTAAAAAGGGATTCTATGCAACTTAAATGATTTTAAAACCGTTTTCATTAAAGGTTTTCCTTCACTCTCTTTTGATTCTGGTTTAGATTTTCTGGGTTTTGGCTGACTTAGGTTATGGTACGCCTTTAGACGTCTCGTAATCTAAGTGCCAGTCGCGTTCCGTACTTTCGGGTCGTGACAAAACAAATTTCCGAAAACCCGATTTCCATTGCATGAGTTTCTGTCGAAATTTTTTTGGGCTCTAAAAATTTTTCAGGTTGTTTCAGAAACACGTGCAGGTAATTCTAAGAAATCTGAGAAAATTTCTTCGCGTGATGTCCCCTTTCCACCGCGGAACCGCGGCCAAACCCACGCATTGGCCGCAGTTCCGCCGCAAGGTAGACTGTTCATTTGACCAAATTTTAACAGTGGGGTTATGAGTTGAAAATGGGGTTTTTGGAACATTCTTTTTGGGCCCAGATTTTCTGTGAGTACTACAGTAGTGCTTGGGGCCCACTTCGGTAAATTTGATCGATCGAAAATTTTAAACATGTTAGTTCACAGTATTTACATTATATTTGCGACCGTGAATGTCATTTGATCGGTAAATCCTGTCTAACTGTTATAGCTCTTTTAGACGGATTTGCGAACGTGACATTCACGTTGATGTTCTGTGTTGTGCTGTGATGTTGCGGATTGGTCGTGGGGATAGCCTGGTTGCAATGTTAGTACAGTTTCGTTTTATATGTACATTTGATATTGCGGGGCGAGCGTCCGACATGTGGACTGCCGTCACTGCCTGTTTGTATTATTCTTTTGGGGCACGACCGGGTCGAGGTCGATGTACCCGTTGTATGTATATTTCATTTTCTGTACTAGGATTACCCCGCGGAGGGGTGCACAGATAGCCGAGTTCTAGAGGGCAACGGGCCCGCATCTCATGGCGTTGAGACGGAGGGTGCTTCACTCTAGAATTGGCGGGCTATTCGCCGCACTCGTAGGGGGTACAGGTTGACCCAGGAGGGGTGCCCAAGTTACCGGATTCCGTGAAGTGCTGGGTGGTCCATTCACGTTGCTGAAGGGGGCTGCCTCGCTTCAGGTCTTGGCGGGTAACTTGCCGCACCCGTAGGGGTCTAGGATTTTCATTGCACATGCTATCCACACGACCAGGGGAACGTCGGGTTTCAGTAGCGGCTCTATGAAACCCGGGGATCCCAGATATCTGTATTTTTCTGTGATGCTGGTTACATTTCTGTGATGTTGCATTTTTATCACGCCTTGAGCGAATATTATATATTGATATATATACTAGTAGATGTTGTATATGTTTTGCATCCGCGCTAGTCCAGTCCCCGCTTTGTCGTTAGTTAAGTAACCTAACGGGTGATGACGGGACCCAGTGGCGAATGCGGATGGCATATACGTACATCATTATTTTCGTTCTTTTGTGGTGTGATCAATTGATGGGACTGCGTTGATTTGGATCAATGCAAGATAAACAAACCTATTCTGATGTTGTTGGAACATTTTTTAAAAAGCTGTTAATGCAAGGGCGTTCTCTTTTGTTTTGCACAGTGGTATTCAGTTGGAATATCCTACACCTCATTCTACGGGGAAAGAGCCGAGATCCCTTCACCGGGAGTGACCTCTTTAGCAAAGGTTTTCGTTACTATATTTTTCTAAAAAGCTATCCGTTCCTTCAACGATATCAAGTTTATTACGTTAAAAGTTTACGCTAGAAACCATTCGTAGCCCTCCGTCGTTTCATATGGATAGTCAATAGTATTCAAGCTGTGATTGTTGGCCAAAGTCAAGGCACGGTGTTTGGTAGCTGTTGGTTATTTATATGCAGCATAGATAGATACGTTGGTTTGGGACAGTCGTATAGCCTTGTTGGCCAAAGTCAAGGGCTTGTACGGGTGGGTTCAAATTAACCTGGAGAATGACGGGTAGAACTTGACATGTGACTTATGATTTGTTGGCCAAAGTCAAGGTCATAAGAGCATGGGGCAAAAATCACATCGGGAGTTTCTAGAGAAACTGAAACTTGCCAGATATGCGCATACCTTCTGGAGTGTGATAACGTGAGCGGATTCCTTCATGTTATCATGCGATGATAGTTGGATCCCGATTCCTACTGATGAGTTGGTTTACTTCTCGGGTGATCCCGACTAATTCTTCTTTCAGGTTTGGAGGAGAATTTGACGGTACAGTGGGAGGTTTCCAGATTAGATAAAGTGATAACCATTCTGATCTAGGTTAGAGTGTACGCTGAGTGTTTCTTTTCTCTCTCTCTTTGGCAGCGACCATTGACCCGACCCTAGACTATGACTCAGTGACCAAGTTGACCGAACCTTCTTAAATACTGGCTTTTGGATTATTAGAGTTGCAGACCTCATTGCCACTCCTACTTATACCCTTTTCTCCAGGACACCCCGTGTTGCTACGAACGTCCACTTCCATTGGACAAAACCATCGTATGGTTATATACGAACTCGAAGGAATTTATTCGAGAATGGTTTCTGGTTCTGGAGAAAATGAATAGGACTACTCAGTTGTCTTTTCCTTTTACCTTCTCTCGGATTGTGAGTGCTCCTTGAATTAGGACAGTACACCTATTACGCAAATTGGATAGTCTTCTTCCAAACCATAAGCAGGTGCCGACCGGTAGGGAATGAAGAAAGCCGATTAGCCTAAACGGTGTACAGAAGGTATTAAGTTAAGACAAAGAAAGGGATTAGAAGGAGGGCGAAGTAAATTGCGACTGATATTCACGACCAAACCAAGTGTTTCTTTACCACTCCCATTTCACCTTTGTATTTCTCCAGGACACTCCGTATCACTACGAAAATCCACAGTTTATTGGATATTCCATCTTATGGTTATATACGAACTCGAAAGGAACTTGTTCCAGTTCGGGGATGGATTCTGGTTCAAGAGAAATAGGAATAAGGTTTATTCAGGTGTCTTTTATCTTCACCTTCTCTCGCATTGCGAGTGCTCCTAGCATTAGGACAGTACCCATTATGCTTATTGGATAGTCTTCTTCCAAACCATAGGCTGGTGCCGAACGGTAGGGAAGGAAGAAAACCATTTAGCCTAAAGGGGTGTGCAGAAGGTAATGACTAAAGACATATAAAGGGATTTGGAGAGATGGCAAAGAAATATACGGTTATAGTTGTGGATCTGGATGATGGATGAGGCATTACTAGGAATACCCGGATACCCCATCGAAACATTTTAATGTTTCAATTTCACTGTGTACTGTTAAAGGAAAACTGATTTCCCAATTAGACACTTTCTCCAGGGTATGTATTTACCAGATATGATTCTCACATCTGTATAGTTTTACAGATGATGAGTGGGAGTAAGTTATTGGGAATTAGGTGATCATCCTCATTATATCGGGATTCGTTGTAATTGGTGATATTTGAGGAAGTCACCTGGGTTGTTTGCCAGACGGCAAATGTTTGGTTTTGAATATCCGTTGTTATGCACCAATTTCAAATTGATATATCTGTACGTCTATTTTTATAGAGTGAGATATACCTTTTTGAAATTATGTCTATGACATTTACCTATATCAGTGGATGGTTAGGTAAGAAGCATTGAACAGCGGTGTAATTCTTCTTAACCATAAGTACAGTTTTCAACCTACGACATACAGTGAATGAGTTATTAGACTCAGGGGACTTATACATAGTATTGTATATTGTCCAGTTTCCATTAGGACAGAGGGGTTGGTACTCGTACTATATTCTCTTTACTTATGACTTCTCTAGTTCTTAGACAGGTGTTTCGTAGAAACACATGGTCTAAGTTTTAAGAAGTTATAGGTGTATGAATAAAGTAGAGAACCAGGAGTTGCAAGTATCGGGATTCTTCAAGGTGATCGAAGATGTAGATACTTGTGTGTGGTATTCAGTTGATAGTAATGAGAACTTGCTTCTCTTTCAGGTTACTCATAATTGGAAGCATTCCTAAGTTGAGTAACGCTGATCGGCCTCTTTCCATTTAGTTGACATGCACTGGAGACAGCTGCATGATTTGAATCTGGTTCAATTAAATCAGTGCCTCTATTTCTGTATTGGATATAGAACAGTTCGTATCTTGACATTGTTAAGGTACGGAGAGTTGTCCGGCTTATGCTTAAAACCAGACTCTGGATAACTCAAGGCACGTTTCTGTAATGGCTGTTTGTGGGTTGACCCAGGCTATGACGAGGGTTGACTTTCTACCATCTGGAAGATCAATAGTGATATTGTTCTTGACTCGCCACAATTTTAAAAGAAATGGATTTTTTCAGAAAACAGTAGTGGGAGTATGGTAGAACTGGAAGTGATTCCAGAACCGCAAACGATTACTGAAGATTTGATAAGAACCTAAAGATTCAATCTGGATTGACATTCCATTGGCCACTCCGCAGATATGGTGGGTAACCTCAGGCACCCGAGAAGTACTCCGGTAGCCTCAAGGACGGTGACAGGGAGGTTCTTATTTACCCAGACTTGCCATTGCTGTTGTTCCAGACTGTGAGACCCGGCAGGAGGATGAGTATAGCGTCGTTCTAAACTAGCTTTAGAAGTGTACGTCTATATGACTCTGCCAGAGGGTTGTCGTAGTCAGTGGGAGCAGCGGAAGCATTGGTGGACAGGTGTCTTATGTCTATTTATAGACTAAAGCAGATATAACGGAGATAGATCATCTATTTCTGATGTGACAGCCATAGGTTTGACTTCATCAGAATAGGGAATGGATCTGTTAAGAAGGTAGTAGGGTGTGATGTCCTAGTATTTGGATGACATACACAGAGTAGGAAGTGAAATTCCTATACTATGATTGGTTATACTTTGGTTGTCACACAGTGGTTTCTCCACATAGGACTTGGATATTATATCAGACATTCTGGCTACTAGATCTATGGTTTTAGATCTGGATTTGGGTGGTTTCCCAATCTGGGTATATAGACAGCATTCTATGAGTATTTAGAATGGACGACTCCTGGCACGGTAGTGTACCTGCAGGTGATGGAGTCACCCTCTCTAAAGGTGTCTTATAGACTAAAGTAGATAGGGATGTGCATGATTGGCAGATCATTTGCTTAGGCAAATGAGTCAATCATGAGATGTCAAGTACCACACCAGATGTTGTTCTTGCAGTAGATACAATAAGTTGATATTGATCCAATCCTAGAGAAACATTCGGAAGCAGTTTTAGAACATAAGTGGTTGTTCTAGGGATCTGATAACGGCAGCCTCCTTTTGGAGACGGTTATCATTCCAGGCTTCCAAGGTGACCTGGACGGCAGAGTGGCCGTCAGAGTTTTAGTTTTCCCTCTGACGAGGGGCAGTATTTTGGACAGGTGGTCCAGGAGGATACTGAGGGAGGCATGGCGCAGGACACTGATTAAGTTCAGTTGTCGATACAGTCTAAGAAGTTTGGATTTGGAGTTCATTATGAACTATGTCCCATCAGACATCCAGACATTCTAAGACAGGTATTGCTCATTTCGGGAGATGGTTTTCTCCGCGAATATGGGATAAAGAGAGACATAGAAAGAAACATCAAAGCAGATCCACTCACCGAGGCTATTCCTCGAACGCAATAGTTTCGCAAACGAGCTTTGTGAGACTGACTAGTAGAGGAGTTGGGTGTTCGGTATCACACGGGCTATGAGTATGCGACATCGCAATAATTAGCCTTGAGTGCAAGTGGGAGATTGTTAGATATAGTGCCCTCAGAGTCAATTATTGGATCACAGGCACGTGATTGCAATGATTGAGGGAGGACCTATGCCGGTAGGACAGTCTTACTCGAGATGATAGTATGCTATGTGGTTTATCTTTATCATCGTGTACTGCTTTAGGTGACCTTACAGGTCACTATTGCACGTTGATAGAGCCCCTAGGATTCTTGCTTGACTACCAGCAGTATGAGGGCGATCATATACGTGGGAGCTGGAGTCTATAAGCAAATCCTTAAAAGGTCTCTAGTCGTGGGAGTTTCGAGACAGGGCATCCATTCTCCAGAGTAGACTAGTGTATACAGTCGAGACCCCGACGAGGGGCGGTGGCCGGTCTCACAAGCCACTGGTGTCAGTTGGTTCACCTAAGATGTATACAGGTGCTCATTGGGTTATGAGTACATCGGACAGGACTCGCCAGGAACCTGCTAGTTGGGATTATACCAGACGTCAGATAGCAGTTCCCAGGTGACATGTGTACAGGTTAGTTCATCGACCTGAGATCGTCATTTGTCTCGTGTGAGTTCCCACTGTACTTAGATTACTACCCTACCACCCTCAAAGGATACGTGCAAACAGGTTTTAGTTGGGTACAGTCCCGAGCCACATGGGGGCAGTGAGCGGATCTGCAGGGGTTCGTCTCTCCCGGTATTGGGGGTAAGGTCGCGCTGTGTCTAGGAGAGCCATTACACAAAGCCCTCGGCCGAGACAGGAGATTTACTGGTAAGTATTCCAGTAGTATCTCAGGGTGTTCTGGGCTACACTCCGACACGACTTGTACCGCTTTTGGGGGTCTGACTTTTACCAACCCCCTAGGCCCGCCATGCGATGCTCATAGACGAACGGACCAGACTGTACGGATATTGTCACTGACAGGCTCAGTAGGGTGTCAGGATGAGTTCGCTCATCGACGTCCCTTTTGGTCAATAGCTGGTAGCTCGTTACGTATGGCTGATACCTATGACATGCTAGTGGTTAAATCCACAGCCATAGTATTGACGAGTCTTTAGAGTCCCCCACACACAGTTACTCAAGTTTCGGGCGAAACGCTGTAGAGGCCGTATGGAGATATGGCAGGGTTCGATCAGATACATACGGTATTGCATGAATCGTGATCGGACGGATTTTACTAGCGGGCTTTGGTTTAAGCCGGATCCTAGTATTAGACAGTGTAGTTTTGTCTCTTTGCATTTGTATTCAGTGGGAATACAAAATGCGGGAATGTATATGCAGTTGCGGGGTTTTCCTGTAATTTATTACGGGATCAGTTTTCTGAAGTTGCCAGTTTGCATTCCGTCCCGGCCAGTTTTCCTTTGTTCCTTCCTGGCCGGACTTTCTTGTGGAGGGGGTTATTTGCAAGCTTGCAAATAACTTATTATGGAGGGGGTTTCTTGCATATGATGGCTTCATGATAGTTCCTTCATGATGAGATTCCATTTTAGTCTCTTCCTTTGTATTTAATGTGATGGTGCTTTGATTAGATGAGATTAGAAATTGGTGTGACCATTTTCTACACATATTGATTCCTTTTCTCCTCTTGTTTTTGGATTTGATTCTTTTTCCCACAAGGAGAGAGGCCGGCCACATCTTGGAGAGAGAGAGAGAGGGGTTCTTTTGTGGGAAATTCTTCATATCATTCTTGGTTCACGCAAAAATCCCAAGTTCATTTCCTTTGTTCTTTCCTCCACAATATCATGGCAACATAAACCCCAAAGAGGCAATAGATTCTACACTACACCTACAGTACCCTTGGACGCGTCGGCTTGCAAACTTCGCGCCCGAGTTGCCTCGGTCCAGAGGTGGGAGCCCGTAAAAGAAATCGGCTACGTGGTGCCCTTTCCGACGAGGAGGTGACGAACGGAGATTCCGCGGGAGATCGGAGTGGAGACAAAGACCGAAGGACACGGATCGCTTGGTATATCTCTCTACCCATCTTTTAGTTTGCTAGTAGCTAGGTTAATGGCCCGATCCGGGTTGATAGTGCGCGGTGTTGCCGGTTTGCTAGTTTCGCAAAGTTTTTTCATTTCCGCATTTCCGGCGTCGGGTCGACGGCCGGGGCACCGCCGTGCACTTTCAATATGTATACCGGATTAGAATCTCACATCTGTATGTCGTTACAGATACTGAGAAGTGGTCGATTATTGGGAATGGGTGCTTGATTCTCAATATCGGAGTTCGTAGAAAATGGTTATATTAGGGTGAATCATTTGGTTTTGCCTAATTGCAAATATTTGGTTTGGAATAGCCGTTATTGTGCACCTTTTTGCAAAACCGATATATCTATATCTTTATTTAATAAAATGGGATATAATTTTTGAAAATTGAGTCCTAGACATTTACCTTTTTCAATTGAGGATAAGGTAAGGTGTATTGAATAACGGTATATACGTTCTTAACCAAAATACAGTTCTTAATTTACAACACACGGAGTTTGAGTTAGTAAACTCATTTGGGACTTATACATGAGAATGTATGTTGTTCGGTTTCCTTTAGGACAAGGGGATGGTACTCTCACTTCATTCTGTTCTACCTTTGAGTTCTTTGGTTTTTTGATATGCATTTATTGAAATACAAGGTCCAAGGATTTTGAAAGTTCATAGGTATAAGAATAAATTAGAGAACCATATGTTGGTAGTATCAAGATTTTTCAAAATGATCGAAGATGTAGATATTTATGCTAGGTATTCCGTCATAGTAATATTGAGAATATTGTTTCTCTCATAGGTTAATCATCCGTGGGTGCGCTCCTTGATGAGTAATAATTTATGGCCTTCTTCTTTGCACTGGAAACAGCTGCATACTAATTGAATATGGTTCCATCTAAATTAGTGCCTCAGATTCTATATTGATATAGAATTGCAGCATATCTTGAGTATATTAAGATATGGAGGTATCTGATTTTGTTTAAAAGCAGAATCCGGACATACTTAAGGCACGTTTCAGTAATGGAAGTTTGTGCGTTATCCCAAACTTTAGCAAGGGTTTAACTTCTACCATTTACAAGATAAAAAAATTGGTTTGTTCTTGACTTGCCACTTTTTTATAAAAAGGACTTCTTTCCAAAAAAAATAGCGGAAGTACGGTAAAACTAGATGTGATTCCAGAACCACAAACGATTACTGAAAATTTAGTAGAACCTAAGGATTCAATTGGACCCGAAAAACCATTAGCCACTCCGCAGATTTTTGTAAGTGACCTCAGTCACCCGAGAGATACTTTGGTTTTCTCATAGACGGTGACAGGGAGGTCAGCATCAAAGTGATGATGACCTTACTTACCACTGCTGCTATTCATAACTATGAGATCTAGCAGGTGGATGACTATAACGTTTTTCTAAATAGGAATTTAGAAGTACACATGTATATGACTTAGCCAGAGGGTTATCATAGTCAGTGGGAGCAGCGGAAGGTGTGCAAGATACTTATGTCTATTTATATACTAAAGCAGGTATAGCGGAGACAGATCATCTGTTTTGATGTGAGAGTCAAGGTGCTTGACTCAAAACTACAGATGAACTTGGTAAAAAGGATGTAGAAAGTACCGTCCTAGTATTCGGATAACATACTCCTGATAGGAAGTGATATTACTATACTACAATCGGTCAAACTATGGTGTTCACAAGTGTTTCTCCACATAAGATATTGATAATATATCAAGAATTCTGGTAACTATATCTGGGTCGATAGATCTAGAGTTGGGAAGTGTCCCAATCAGGGTACTTGGACACCATTCTAAAGGGGTTTAGAATGGATGACTCTTAGCATGGCGATGTACCCGCTTGTGATGGAGTCATCCTCTCTAAAGATATGTCTTCTATACTGATGAAGAGAGGGACTTGCGTAAATAACATTTCAATTGCTTTGGCAATTATATCAATCATGCGATGTCATGTACCAGACCGGATGTTGCTTTTACTCTTGATGTTGTAAGCATATATTAATCCAATCCCGGAGAAACAAAGGGAATCAGTGAAGAACATAAGAGGATGTTCATGGTGTATGGTAATGGCAGCCTCCTATAGGAGGCGGTTACCGGTTTTGGCTTCTGAGTTGACCTGATTGACAGAATGGCTGTCATAGTTATAAGTTTACCTTCTTTTAAGGGGCAGTATGTTGGACTTGGTTACAAGCGGAATACAAAGGTAGATATGGTGCAGGATGCTGATTCAATTAAGCGAAGGATACAGCCCAAGAAGTTTGTTGGATAACGTTGTTCATTAATAAACTTAGTCCCATCATGTATCCAGACAAATTCTGAGGCAGGGTATCCCTCAGTTCGGGAGATAGTTGATCTCCCCAAAGTTGAGATATAAAGAGATAAATTTAGAAACATTATAGCGGATTCACTCACTGAGGCTATTTCTCGAACACACGAGCTGTCAGTAGAGAAGTTGGGTATTCGGTAGCACACGAGCAGTGGGTATACGATACCGCAATAATTGGCCTTAAGTGCAAGTGGAAGATTATTGGATATAGTGCCATCAACGCAATTATTGTAATTGCAGGTAGGAAATTATGGTAATTGAAGGAGCACCTATATGGTTAGAACAGTCTTACTCAATATGATAATATGCTATCCGATTTCAGTTTATCATTAATATGTATACATTTTACTCGTTATTACATGTCACTAATATATAATGATAAAGCCTTAGGATCTTTTCTTGACTACCAGAGTTGTGATGGCGATCATGTTAGTTGTATGTATGCCCTAGAGGCCAGTATTATACAGATGATGTACATTATATTGGATGCTTGGACATATATAGAGATGACTTTCTTGCTCGATATGATAGTATGCTATCTGGTTGCTCTTTATCTTAACATGTACACTTGTCTCTTTAAACTGTCTTATAGTTACATGTTGGTAAAGCCCTTAGGATGTGTACTTGACTACCTGGACTATGATGCAGATCATACTAGTGGGGACATGTTAGTCCATAAGTACATCCTTCAAGGTCCCTAGTCATGGGTGTATCGAGACGGGGCATCGATCTACCAGAGTAGATAGCGTATACGCTTCTCGACCCATGAGATGGGCGATGGATGATCCCATATCCATTGGTGTTTGACATCAGAGATGGTATAAGGGTGCTCAGTGGAGACTGGGTACACTGGACGGACTCGCCGAGAACTCCCAGATGGTATTATACCTCACGTCAGATGGCAGTTCTCAGGTGACACTTGTACAGGTTAGTCTGTAGACCCGAGATCGTCATAGAGTCTTGTGTGATTCCCACTGTGCTTTGATCTCCAACTTACCACGTCCATGAGGGCATGCAAAACGGTGGTCTTTGGGTACAGTCCCGAGTCACATGGAGGCAATGAGCGATAGGAGGGGTTTCGTCTCTCCCGGTATTGGGAGTTAATGTTGCGCTGTGCTCGATTGGCCGTAACAGGGAAGTCCCTAGCCAGGGCTGATCAGAGATTTGCTGGTAAGTGTTACCAGTAGTTTCTCGACCCGTTATGAGCCTCACATCGGCACGACTTATCGGTTATTGGGGTTTGACGTTTACCACCCCTAGACTTGATATGCGACGTATCAGATGAGCAGACCGGACTGTACGGTAAGTGTTACTGGTTGGATTCACAGGAGTGTGAGCGGGCTAGCTCGTCGATCTTCTGATCGCTCAATACCCGGATGGCCGTTACGTTTAGCAGACCGCTTGCGGCTTGTGGGTGCTTGATATGATCATCATCTGCTACCGGCGTATTGATGAGTCTTTAGAGTCCTACACAGAGGTTTCCTGGCTCAAGCAAAACGAAATAGGAGCGTATATGAGATATGTGCAGGACCGAGAATAATGCATCTATGGGATACCGTATTTCATTCTCGCGATGGATGTATCGATTGGTTATATTCGATATAACCTAGATATCGAATCAAGGATTGATTCGATAAGCCGATACATAGAATACTAGTCGGTTATATGCGATATGACCGGATCGTTAAATCAAGTGTTGATTTAATGATTTAATGTATAATTATATATTTGATATATTACATTGCATTAACTAGTATTGGTTCACTTTATATGGATTTTCTCACTTGATGTGCAAGAAGTATATGTGATATACTTTTGTGCACATATTTGTATCATGTTTGATGATACTTGATCACTTTGTTAAGTGTAAAGAATTAAAACCATGGTTAAGTGTTGATTAGGGTTTTGCATATTCATTTATTTATTTATTTGAAAAGGATTATGATGAGAATGGTGGCTTTCTTTGTTTTAAGTTGAAGCTTCATGAAGCTTTGACTTTTGTAACCATTCTTGTCATCATGCTTAACCCTAACCCTCTCAAGTAACCATGGTCTATTCTCTACACTTAACCTTAGTTAGTGAATGATAAGTATTGATTTATTTTTCATTTATCAAAAGACTTATCATATTCTATCTACTTCTTCTTCTTCATCTTCAAGAAGAAAAGCTTAAGGTCCATCAATGGCAACTTGAGCTAAAGTGAGAGAAATCCAATTCTAAAGTGAACCCACCTCCTATTTCTTCACCCTCTACCTCTTGCCAAGTTGTTTTGGGTGTTTTCTTCACAAGTTTCACAAATTTGTGAAGTCGGAGCTTGAACTTGCGATGCCTCGACGTAGATCATCTTCGGCACGAAGCCGACGACCTAGTCCGCCCATTTTCCCGATGAAGCCGACGATTGAGTTCGGGATTCAAGATGGACAGCGAGAGGACGCCTACGTGGAGCTAAGGAAGTGGATATCCGGATCTACAAAGGTTGTAGCTTCTGATCTTTTGTTAAATTGTTAACTAGATTCGTATTTCGCCTAAATTTCTAGTCGACGATCCGTATTAGGGTTTCGCGGCACCCATAAAATTTAATATTGGCATGGTTGATGCCTTGTGAGACTTCATTAGCGTGCCTAGGAACCCTACAGTGGTATCAGAGCCTAGCTAGAGCCTTAGGCGAAGTCTAGACGACGTTTGAAATCCGAACGAACCGAAACCCTAAAATTTTCATGCTCTGTGGACTTTTTTCAAATTCTGGGATTTTCCTGAATTAAAAATATGCAGAAAACTCAGCAGGGAATTGTAAGAATTACTGTGAAGCCCGTACCCATAATTCCTCCATAGTGCGGCGGAACCGCGGCAGAAGCATGGCTTCTGCGGCGGTTCTGCGGCCAATTGATGACGTCACCTTCCAATTTTTGCACAGTAATTCCTCTTTCACAGTTCTGAATTTTCTGGGAATTTTTAATTTGACTCAAGAGCTGAGTGTTCTGGGGTTGTATTGGGAATTGTAGATTCGATCGGATTGTTAAACTTCGTCTATATGTTTTTCCGGATAATTTTTTTTGATATGTTAAAAAGTTCGACCCGATATAAATACCCAACTTTTCCCCTGCCGGAAAATATCCAAGTGTTGGATTTTTGCATGGTTTAAGGACGTTCTAAGTAGTGCAAGTAACGCGATGGTCCCTCTAGAAGACAACAAACCTTAACTCGATTATGTGACCGTCTTGAACTGCCCTTTGAACCTTCGGGTTTGGGGCAGTACGGCGTGCCACATGTGAGGCGTTGGCTTGACCCTTCTACGGCTGACCGTTGGTACTGAGGCATGAAGTGAATGTCTTTGAACTTATTTCATGAGTTGATCGGTTTCGGGAAAACTTGGGTGTTCGAATGTTCGATCGGAAAGTTTAATATTTTCTGTTTATCCGGAATGGGATACAATAATTGGAATTCACAAACAGTTATGAGATAACTGAATGAATGTTATAAATCTAGCGGTTTAGTTTCATTTGATATTGAAAAGAGTTTTCGATAATGAGACTAAAATGCGGGGTTTATAGCTGTTAGGCATGTGATGTCTAAGTATTTCATTTGATTAGGCATGCGATGTCTAAAGAGGTTGCGGATTCCAACTGTTGTAGTTTTACACTTTATTTTCTGTGACCGTAAGTGTAATATGTGATATCGCCGGTTTCGTTGCTATATGTCAACGACAATTGGGATGCGCATATTTACTTACGTTGATGACATGTGATGTTATGTGTTGCTGGATATGTTATATTGGATTGTCGTGTTTGAATAGCCGGGGGTTTTTATGTGAGATGAGTGTTTTTCATTTTCATTCATGTAAAAACTTGTATGTAATATTCTTTTTATTTGGGGCACTTCCAGGTTGCGGAACGTCACCTTTTGTATATTATTTACTTTTCCGCATTAGGATAGACCCAAGGAGGGGAGCACAAGTAACCGGGTTCTGGGGTCCAGTGGGAGACCAACTTGAGGAGTCGAGTACGGGTCTCCTAACCCTAGAATTGGAAGGGTTGCTTGCCGCTCTCGTAGGGGTCTAGGGGTGTGGGATTGGCTATTCATCACGACCGTGGAATCCGTGTTTTATACTGGCTCGTATTGAAAACACGGACGTCCTAGTATATCCAATATTTCATATGTTTCTTCTGCTGCGATATCTGTGATGTGATCATGTGATGTTCTGTGATGGATACAGTATATAGTATATATGATATATTATATAGACGTTACTTATGTTTTACACCCGCACTAGCCCTGCCCCGCTCTGCCGTTAGTTACCTAACCTAACGGTGTACGAGGGGACATCGAGGCGAATGCGGATGGCATAAGTGTACGTCGTATTTATCTGTGATGTTTAGGTACTTAAATGATGGGACTTCATTAATATGATTAATGAAAGAAAAGAAACCTAAGATGTTGTAGAATCAAATTTTAAACAAAACAGGTAGCTACAGTTCTTGCTTTGCATAGCGGTATATATGATATACCCCGCACCTCATTCGATGAGGAAAGGACCGAGATCCCTTCACCGGGAGTGACTCCTTTAGCAATAACTGGCAGATGCTACAAACTCGGTTTGGTTATTGATTGCTTTTAGGATTTTTGCTTTGCATAGTGATATATGTGATATATCCCGCACCTCATTCGACGAGGAAAGGGCCGACGATCCCTTCACCAGGAGTGACCCCTTTAGCAAAACTAGAAAAGCCTCAAAATCACTCCATTTCAAAACTTCATTTGATTCTACAACGATATCAAGTTCATTACGCAATAGGTTTTCAGAAAAACCTGTCGTAGCCCTCCGTCATTTCAGATAAGTCCTGTTTAGTATTCGTGCTGCGTTTGTTGACATTGTCAAGGCGCAGTGTGCGGTAGCTAACCAGTATTTATCTGCTTATGCATATGATGCAGATTGGGTTAGCGTAGTCGTACGGCCTTGTTGACCTTGTCAAGGGTCGTGCGGGTGGGTTTGATTCAATCAAGAAATGATGGGTTGAACTTGACTTGCGGTCTATGGTTTGTTGACCTTGTCAAGGTCATAGATCGTTCGGGGTAAAATATTATCGGGAATTTCAAGTGTTGAAATTTGCAATGAGATTGCATACCTTCTATGAGATAGTTGGATCCCGATACCCGCTGCGAGTTAAGAGTTACTCCTGGGAGAGTTTTGCACATTGCAATTAGCCGATCAAGTAGGTGTCTAGAAAGGTGTCAACGGGGTTACGCCTCTGGGAAAACGAGGTTTACATTAATTAGGTTCGTGCGAAAGCACGGGGGACCTCCCTCAAAGTACCGACACTGGCCTGGCTGAAAGATTGGCGAACTTGTAGTGTGCAATTAATCCCGGCCAGTCTTTCCTTTTAGGGTTTGGAGGAAGATTTGATAAAAAGCAGTGGGAGCCATCCTGATTAGATAAGATAATAACCAATCTGATCTTGCACGAGCATACGCTAAAGTGTTTTCTTCTCTCTCTCTCCAGGTAGCGACCATTTCATGCCCTAATGAAGATAATAATATGGATGTATTAACCGAACCCGCTTGTTATACTGTGCTGGGGAACATTGGTTCCGTTCTTTCCTATAAGAGTTATAGGAATGAACAGGATATAGGGGAATACCAGGATTCCCATGCCACCCGAATGAAGAAAGTACATGTTGATGCATTTTCTTCGGGTGTGTTCGTTACAGAGAACTGTTTTTATATTTGCCCTACGTCTTGGGTATTAGATACCGGGTCAGGATCCCATATATGTAATCAGTTACATGGGCTTAGGAAAGGTAGAGAACTTGGAGAAGGTGATAAAGACATTAGAGTTGGAAATGGTGCAATTGTTGCAGCTAAGACTGTCGGGGAATATCACCTTGTATTACCGACTGGTAATACATTGGTTCTGAACGAATGCTATTACATGCCGAACCTGATATGCAACATTATATCGGTTTCTTTATTGAGTAAAGAGGGATATAATTTTGTATTACAGGACAATGTTATGAACATTTTCCGTAACCAAAAGTTGGTTGGATCAGGCACGTTGTACAATGGCATTTATGTTCTAAATCAATCAACAGTTCTGAGCATAACAAACACACACAAGAGGAAGAGTTCAGAACTGAGCGAATCCTTCTTGTGGCATTGTAGACTGGGTCACATCAATGCGACACGACTGGCTAAGTTGCATAAGGATGGATATTTGAAACCTTTCGAATTTTCATCTTATGACACTTGCCAGTCATGTCTCAAAGGCAAGATGACCAAAACTCCGTTTACGGGACACGGAGAAAGAGTTACCGAAATCTTGGGACTTATACATAGTGATGTATGCGGTCCCATATCTACACATGCCAGGGATGGTTCTTCATACTTCATTACATTCACTGACGATCTCTCTAGGTTCGGGTATGTGTTCCTGATGAAACACAAATCAGAAGCTTTTGAGAAATTTAGGAAATATAAACAAGAAGTTGAGAACCAAACCGGAAAAATTATTAAAATCCTACGATCTGATCGAAGAGGTGAATACTTGAGCAATGAATTCCTGGACTTCCTAAAAGAGAATGGGATTCTCTGTCAGCTGACTCCTCCATATACACCACAGCACAACGGTGTATCAGAACGGAGGAACCGCACCCTATTAGATATGGTGCGCTCTATGATGAGCACAGCTGAGTTACCTATTTCCTTCTGGGGATATGCGCTGGTAACAGCAACATACCTATTGAATCAAGTTCCATCTAAATCTGTACCTACCACACCATATGAGATATGGAGTGGGAAGAGACCATATTTTAAACGAGTTAAGATATAGGGTTGTCCAGCCTATGTCAAAAGGAAAAATCCGGACAAGCTCGAGGCACGGTCAGTTCTCTGCAAGTTTGTGGGATATCCAAAGAATTCATATGGGTATTTTTTCTACCACAGTGAGGAACAAAAAGTGTTTGTTGCTCAACATGCCACCTTTTTAGAAAAGGAATTCCTTGAAAAAGAAATTAGTGGCAAAGTGGTAGAGCTGGAAGAGTTTCCAGATACACAAACCGTAACTGAAGATTTAGTGGAACCAGAAGATTCAGTAGCTCCCAATGAATCTCAGCCTCTCCGCCGATCTAGTAGGGTTCCTCGCCAACCTGAGAGATACTACGGTTTTCACATGGATGGTGGGAGCGAGGATTGCATCATGGAGGATGATGACCCAACTAGCTTCGAGCAGGCCATCACGAGTAGGGACTCAGTGAAATGGCTGGATGCTATGCGGTCCGAGATGGAATCCATGTACACCAACAAAGTATGGACTTTGGGCGTTGCTCCTGAAGGGGTAAAACCCATTGGGAGCAAGTGGATCTTCAAGAAGAAACTTGGTGTAGATGGGAAAGTGGAGACTTTCAAAGCTAGACTTGTAGCAAAAGGTTTTCGTCAAAGACCAGGTGTAGACTATGACGAAACCTTTTCTCCAGTGGCTATGCTTAAATCCATCCGGATCATGCTTGCCATCGCTGCATATCATGATTACGAAATCTGGCAAATGGATGTTAAGACCGCCTTTCTAAATGGTGATTTAGAAGAGTGCGTGTACATGACTCAGCCAGAGGGCTTCGTAGACAGTGGGAGCAGCGGGAAGGTGTGCAAGCTGCTTAAATCCATTTATGGATTAAAGCAAGCATCGCGGAGTTGGAACATCTGCTTTGATGTCGTTATCAAAGAGTTTGATTTTGTCAAAAATCCAGATGAACCTTGTATCTACAAGAAGGTGGCAGAGAGTAAGATTGTCTTCCTCGTATTGTACGTGGACGACATACTCTTGATAGGAAATGATATTCCTATGCTGCAATCGGTCAAGCTCTTCTTATCACAAAGATTCTCAATGAAAGATCTTGGTGATGCCTCCTGCATATTGGGGATCGGGATCTATAGAGATAGATCCAAACGGATATTGGGATTGTCCCAATCCAGGTACATAGACACCGTACTAAAGAGGTTTAGTATGGAAGAATCCAAGCGTGGGAACTTGCCCACGATCTCTGGAGTCACTCTTTCCAAAGAGATGTCTCCCAAGACTGATTTGGAGAGAGCTCGCATGCAAGGGATACCCTATGCTTCGGCTGTAGGCTCTATCATGTATGCAATGCTATGTACCAGACCCGATGTAGCATACTCACTAAGTGTAGTGAGCAGGTATCAAGCTGATCCTGGAGAGAGTCACTGGACAGCTGTGAAGAGCATTCTCAAGTACTTACGAAGGACTAAAGAGATGCTCTTTGTGTATGGTAACGGAGAACTCCAAGTGGAGTCCTTTACCGATTCGAGCTTCCAGAGTGATAAGGACGACTCTAAGTCGCAGTCGGGATTTGTCTTTACCCTTTACGGAGGGGCGGTTAGCTGGAAGAGTTCCAAGCAGGAAACCGTGGCAGACTCGACAATGGAGGCTGAATACATCGCTGCCAACGATGCTGCCAAAGAGGCTGTCTGGATCAAGAAGTTCATTACTGAACTTGGTGTGGTTCCATCTATTGAGCATCCAATACCTTTGTATTGTGATAACAATCGAGCGGTGGCTTTGGCCAAGAAACCCAGGTCCCATCAGCGATCCAGGCATATTCTGAGGCGGTATCACCTGATCCCGGAGATAGTTGTGTAGGGTTCCTAGGCACACTATAGAGGTCACACAAGGCATCAACCATGCCAATTTAAAATTTTATGGGTGCCGAGAAACCTTAATACAGATCGTCGGCTAGAATTCTAGGCGATATTCGAATCTAGTTAACAACTTAACTAAAAGAAGAGAGCTACAACCTTTGTAGATCCGGTTATCCACTTCCTTAGCTCCATGTAGGCATCCTCTCACTGTCCATCTCGAATCCCGAACTCAAACGTCGGCTTCATCGGAGATTTGGGCGGACTAGGTCGTCGGCTTCGTGCCGAAGATGATCTACGTCGAGGCATCACAAGTTCAAGCTCCGACTTCACAAATTTGTGAAACTTGTGAAGAAAACACCCAAAACAACTTGGCAAGAGGTAGAGGATGAAGAAATAGGAGGTGGGTTCACTTTAGAATTGGATTTCTCACATTAGAACTCAAGATGCCATTGATGGCATCAAGCTTTCTCTCTTTAAGATGAAGAAGAAGATGAAGCTAGAAATATGATAAGTCTTTTGATAAATGAAAAATAAATCAATACTTATCATTAACTAACTAAGGTTAAGTGTAGAGAATAGACCATGGTTACTTGAGAGGGTTAGGGTTAAGCATGATGACAAGAATGGTTACAAAAGTCAAAGCTTCATGAAGCTTCAACTTAAAACAAAGAAAGCCACCATTCTCATCATAATCCTTTTCAAATAAATAAATAAATAAATAAATGAATATGCAAAACCCTAATCAACACTTAACCATGGTTTTAATTCTTTACACTTAACAAAGTGATCAAGTATCATCAAACATGATACAAATATGTGCACAAAAGTATATCACATATACTTCTTGCACATCAAGTGAGAAAATCCATATAAAGTGAACCAATACTAGTTAATGCAATGTAATATATCAAATATATAATTATACATTAAATCATTAAATCAACACTTGATTTAACGATCCGGTCATATCGCATATAACCGACTAGTATTCTATGTATCGGCTTATCGAATCAATCCTTGATTCGATATCTAGGTTACATCGAATATAACCAATCGATACATCCATCGCGAGAATGAAATACGGTATCCCATACACGCATTATTCTCGGTCCTGCACATATCTCATATGCGCTCCTATTTCGTTTCGCTTGAGCCAGGAAACCTCTGTGTAGGACTCTAAAGACTCGTCAATACGCCGGTAGCAGATGATGATCATATCAAGCACCCACAAGCCGCAAGCGGTCTGCTAAACGTAACGGCCATCCGGGTATTAAGCGATCAGAAGATCGACGAGCTAGTCCGCTCACACTCCTGTGAATCCAACCAGTAACACTTACCGTACAGTCCGGTCTGTTCGTCTGATATGTCGCATATCAAGTCTAGGGGTGGTAAACGTCAGACCCCAATAACCGATAAGTCGTGCCGATGTGAGGTTCATAACGGGACAAGAAACTATTGGTAACACTTACCAGCAAATCTCTGATCAGCCCTGGCCAGGGACTTCCCTGTTACGGCCAATCGAGCACAGCGCAACATCAACCACCAATACCGGGAGAGACGAAACCCCTCCTATCGCTCATTGCCTCCATGTGACTCGGGACTGTACCCAAAGACCACCATTTTGCACGCCCTCATGGACGTGGTAAGGTGGAGATCAAAGCACAGTGGGAATCACATAAGACTCTATGACGATCTCGGGTCTGCAGACTAACCTGTACAAGTGTCACCTGAGAACTGCCATCTGACGTGAGGTATAATACCATCTGGGAGTTCTCGGCGAGTTCGTCCAGTGTACCCAGTCTCCACTGAGCACCCGTATACCATCTCTGATGTCAAACACCAATGGATATGGGATCATCCATCGCCCATCTCATGGGTCGATAAGCGTATACGCTAGTCTACACTGGTATATCGATGCCCTGTCTCGATACACCCACGACTAGGGACCTTGAAGGATGTACTTATAGACTACCATGTCCCCACTAGTATGATCTGCATCATAGTCCAGGTAGTCAAGTACACATCCTAAGGGCTTTACCAACATGTAACTATAAGACAGTTTAAAAAGACAAGTATACATGTTAAGATAAAGAGTAACCAGATAGCATACTATCATATCGAGCAAGAAAGTCATCTCTATATATGTCCAAGCATCCAATATAATATACATCATCTGTACAATACTGGCCTCTAGGGCATACATACAACTAACAATCTCCCACTTGCACTAGGGCCAGCTGCTGTAGTATCGCATACCGAGCATCCCGAAGAGTCTCTCAAACTGTATCTGGGGAATGGCCTTCGTGAGTGGATCCGCCGTGTTGTTCTTCATGTCAACCCTCCTGACCTCGATCTCGCGGCGATCAACTATCTCCCGGATCAGGTGATACCGCCTCAGAATATGCCTGGATCGCTGATGGGACCTGGGTTCCTTGGCCAAAGCCACCGCTCCATTGTTATCGCAATACAAAGGTATTGGATGCTCAATGGATGGAACCACTCCAAGTTCAGTAATGAACTTCTTGATCCAGACAGCCTCTTTGGAAGCATCGTTGGCAGCGATGTATTCAGCCTCCATCGTCGAGTCTGCCACGGTTTCCTGCTTGGAACTCTTCCAGCTAACCGCCCCTCCGTAAAGGGTAAAGACAAATCCCGACTGCGACTTAGAGTCGTCCTTATCACTCTGGAAGCTCGAATCGGTAAAGGGCTCCACTTGGAGTTCTCCGTTACCATACACCAAGAGCATCTCTTTAGTTCTTCGCAAGTACTTGAGAATGCTCTTCACAGCTGTCCAGTGATTCTCTCCAGGATCAGCTTGATACCTGCTCACTACACTTAGTGAGTATGCTACATCGGGTCTGGTACATAGCATCGCATACATGATAGAGCCTACAGCCGAAGCATAGGGTATCCCTTGCATGCGAGCTCTCTCCAAATCAGTCTTGGGAGACATCTCTTTGGAGAGAGTGACTCCAGAGATCGTGGGCAAGTTCCCACGCTTGGAATCTTCCATACTAAACCTTTTTAGTA
This sequence comes from Agapanthus africanus, assembly GCA_030015575.1. Lineage (NCBI taxonomy): Eukaryota > Viridiplantae > Streptophyta > Magnoliopsida > Asparagales > Amaryllidaceae > Agapanthus > Agapanthus africanus. The sequence continues at coordinate 111,510,702 of CM057340.1, read as the reverse complement.
TGGTGTCGATGTACCTGAATTGGGACAATCCCAATATCCGTTTGGATCTATCTCTATAGATCCTAATTCCCAATATGCAGGAGGCATCACCAAGATCTTTCATTGAGAATCTTTGTGATAAGAAGAGCTTGACCGCTTGCAGCATAGGAATATCATTTCCTATCAAGAGTATGTCGTCCACGTACAATACGAGGAGGACAACCTTACTCTCTGCCACCTTCTTGTAGATACAAGGTTCATCTGGATTTTTGACGAAATCAAACTCTTTGATAACGACATCAAAGCAGATGTTCCAACTCCGCGATGCTTGCTTTAATCCATAAATGGATTTAAGCAGCTTGCACACCTTCCCGCTGCTCCCACTGTCTACGAAGCCCTCTGGCTGAGTCATGTACACGCACTCTTCTAAATCACCATTTAGAAAGGCGGTCTTAACATCCATTTGCCAGATTTCGTAGTCATGAAAGGCAGCAATGGCAAGCATGATCCGGATGGATTTAAGCATAGCCACTGGAGAAAAGGTTTCGTCATAGTCCACACCTGGTCTTTGACGAAAACCCTTTGCTACAAGTCTAGCTTTGAAAGTCTCCACTTTCCCATCTACACCAAGTTTCTTCTTGAAGATCCACTTGCTCCCAATGGGTTTTACCCCTTCAGGAGCAACTTCCCAAGTCCATACATTGTTGGTGTACATGGATTCCATCTCGGACCGCATAGCATCCAGCCATTTCACTGAGTCCCTACTCGTGATGGCCTGCTCGAAGCTAGTTGGGTCATCATCCTCCATGATGCAATCCTCGCTCCCTCCATCCATGAGAAAACTGTAGTATCTCTCAGGTTGGCTAGGAACCCTACTAGATTGGCGGAGTGGCTGGGGTTCATCGGGAACTACGGAATCCTCTGGTTCAACCAAATCTTCTGTTGTAGTCTGTGTCGCTGGAACCTCTTCCAGTTCTACCTCAATGCCACTTATCTGTTTCATAAGAAAACCTTTTTCTAAGAAAGTGTCATGTCGAGAAACAAACACCTTTTGTTCCTCGAGGTGGTAGAAGATATACCCTTGTGAATTTTTGGGATATCCTACAAACTTACATAAGACAGATCTTGCCTCGAGTTTGTCCGGATTTTGTCTTTTGACATAGGCTGGACAACCCCATATCTTAATATAATTAAGATGTGGTCTCTTCCCTTTCCATACCTCATATGGAGTGGTAGGCACTGATTTGGTAGGAACTCTATTCAATAGGTCCATGGCTGTCTCAAGCACATATCCCCAGAAGGAAATAGGTAACTCAGCTGTACTCATCATTGAGCGCACCATATCTAATAGGGTGCGGTTCCTCCGTTCTGATACACCGTTGTGCTGTGGTGTATATGGAGGAGTCAGCTGAGAGAGAATCCCATTCTCTTTTAGGAAGTCCAGGAATTCATTGCTTAAGTATTCTCCTCCTCGATCAGATCGAAGGATTTTAATACTTTTTCCGGTTTGGTTCTCGACTTCTTGTTTATATTCTTTAAATTTCTCAAAAGCTTCTGATTTGTGTTTCATCAGGAACACATATCCGAATCTAGAGAGATCGTCAGTGAATGTAATGAAGTACGAAGAACCATCCCTGGCATGTGTAGACATGGGTCCGCATACATCACTATGTATCAGTCCCAAGAGTTCGGTAACTCTTTCTCCGTGTCCCGTAAACGGAGTTTTGGTCATCTTGCCTTTGAGACATGACTGGCAAGTGTCATAAGATGAAAATTCAAACGGATTTAAATATCCATCCTTATGCAACTTAGCCAGTCGTGTCACATTGATGTGACCCAGTCTACAATGCCACAAGAAGGATTCTTTCAGTTCAGAACTCTTCCTCTTGTGTGTGTTAGTTATGCTCAGAACTGTTGATTGATTTAGAACATAAATGCCATTGCACAACGTGCCTGATCCAACCAACTTTTGGTTACGGAGAATGTTCACAACATTATCCTGTAATACAAAATTATATCACTCTTTACTTAATAAAGAAACCGATATAATGTTGCATATCAGGTTCGGCATGTAATAGCATTCGTTCAGAACCAATGTATTACCAGTAGGTAATTCAAGGTGATATTCCCCGACAGTCTTAGCTGCAACAATTGCACCATTTCCAACTCTAATGTCTTTATCACCTTCTCCAAGTTCTCTACCTTTTCTAAGCCCATGTAACTGATTACATATATGAGATCCTGACCCGGTATCTAATACCCAGGACGTAGAGCAAATGGAGAAACAGTTCTCTGTATCGAACACACCCGAAGAAAATGCATCAACATGTACTTTCTTCAAACGGGTGGCATGGGAATCCTGGTATTCCCCTATATCCTGTTCAGTCCTATAACTCTTATAGGAAAGAACGGAACCAACGTTCCCCAGCACAGTATAACATGCGGGTTCGGTCAATACATCCATATTATTATCTTTGTTAGGGCATGAAATGGTCGCTACCTGGAGAGAGAGAGAAGAAAACACTTTAGCGTAAGCTCGTGCAAGATCAGATTGGTTATTATCTTATCTAATCAGGATGGCTCCCACTGCTTTTTATCAAATCTTCCTTCAAACCCTAAAAGGAAAGACTAGCCGGGATTAATTACACACTATAAGTTCGCCAATCTTTCAGCCAGGCCAGTGTCGGTACTTTGAGGGAGGTCCCCCGTGCTTTCGCACGAACCTAATTAATGTAAATCTCGTTTTCCCAGAGGCGTAACCTCGTTAACACCTTTCTAGACACCTACTTGATCGGCTAATTGCAATGTGTAAAACTCTCCCAGGAGTAACACTTACTCGCAGTGGGTATCGGGATCCAACTATCTCATAGAAGGTATGCAATCTCATTGCAAATTTCAACACTTGAAATTCCCGATAATATTTTGCCCCTAGCGTGCTATGACCTTGACGCATGCCAAACAACCCATAGTCCGCTAGTCAAGTTCAACCCGTACATTTCTTGATTGAATTAAACCCACCCGCACGACCCTTGATGCATGCCAAACAACGCCGTGCGAATACCCTAATCCAATCACATCGTATGCTAGCAGATAAGCACTAGTTAGCTACCGTACACTACACCTTGACGCATGCCAAACAACCGCAGCACGAATACTAACTAGTACTTATCTGAAATGATGGAGGGCTACGACAGGTTTTTCTGAAAATCTATTGCGTAATGAACTTGATATCGTTGTAGAATCAAATGAAGTTTTGAAATGGAGTGATTTTGAGGCTTTTCTAGTTTTGCTAAAGGGGTCACTCCCGGTGAAGGGATCGTCGGCCCTTTCCTCGTCGAATGAGGTGCGGGATATATCATATATATCACTGTGCAAAGCAGAAACTATAGAAGCAATCAAAAAACAAACCGAGTGTGTAGCATCTGCCAGTTATTGCTAAAGGAGTCACTCCCGGTGAAGGGATCTCGGTCCTTTCCTCATCGAATAAGGTGCAGGGTATATCATATATACCGCTATGCAAAGCAAGAACTGTAGCTACCTGTTTTATTTTAAAATCTGATTCTACAACATGATTTGGTTTCTTTTATTTCATTAATCACATTAATGAAGTCCCATCATTTAAATACCTAAACATCACAGATAAATACGACGTACACTTATGCCATCCGCATTCGCCTCGATGTCCCCTCGTGCACCGTTAGGTTAGGTAACTAACGAAAGAGCAGGGCAGGGCTAGTGCGGGTGCAAAACATAAGTAACGTCTATATAATATATCATATATACTATATACTGTATCTATCACAGAACATCACATGATCACATCACAGATATCGCAGCAGAAGAAACATATGAAACATTGGATATACTAGGACGTCCGTGTTTTCAATACGAGCCAGTATAAAACACGGATTCCACGGTCGTGATCAATAGCCAATCCCACACCCCTAGACCCCTACGAGAGCGGCAAGCAACCCTGCCAATTCTAGGGTTAGGAGACCCGGACTCAACTCCTCGAGTTGGTCTCCCACTGGACCCCAGAACCCGGTTACTTGTGCTCCCCTCCTTAGGTCTATCCTAATGCGGAAAAGTAAATAATATACAAAAGGTGACAACTTCCGCTACCTGGAAGTGCCCTAAATAAAAGAATATTACATACAAGTTTTTACATGAATGAAAATGAAAAACACTCATCTCACATAAAAAACCCCGGCTATTCAAACACGACAATCCAATATAACATATCCAGCAACACATAACATCACATGTCATCAACGTAAGTAAATATGTCCATCCCAATTGTCGTTGACATATAGCAACGAAACCGGCGATATCACATATTACACTTACGGTCACAGAAAATAAAGTGTAAAACTACAACAGTTGGAATCCGCAACCTCTTTAGACATCACATGCCTAATCAAATGAAATACTTAGACATCACATGCCTAACAGTTATAAACCCCGCATTTTAGTCTCATTATCGAAAACTCTTTTCAATATCAAGTGAAACTAAACCGCTAGATTTATAACATTCATTCAGTTATCTCATAACTGTTTGTGAATTCCAATTATTGTATCACATTCCAGATAAACAGAAAATGTTAAACTTTCCGATCGAATAGTCGAATACCCAAGTTTTCCCGATGCCGATCAACTCATGAAATAAGTTCAAAGACATTCACTTCATGCCTCAGTACCAACGGTCCAGCCGTAGAAGGGTCAAGCCAACACCTCACATGTGGCACGCCGTACTGCCCCAAACCCGAAGGTTCAAAGGGCAGTTCAAGACGGTCACATAATCGAGTTAAGGTTTGTTGTCTTCTAGAGGGACCATCGCGTTACTTGCACTACTCAGAACGTCTTTAAACCATAGAAAAATCCAACACTTGGAAATTTTCCGGCAGGGGAAAAGTTGGGTATTTATATCCGGTCGAACTTTTTAACATATTCTAAAATTATCCGGAAAGCCACATAGACAAAATCTGATAATCCGATCGAATTAGTGAACCCCCAAAACAACCCCAGAAAATACAACTCTGGAAAAATATTAAAAATTCCAATAAAACTCAGCACTGTGAACTAGGAATTACTGTGCGAAGGAACATGGCTGACGTCATCAAGGGGCCGCGGAACCGCCGCAGAAGCCATGCTTCTGGCTTCTGCCGCACAATTTACTGTTCATGGAATATTTTTTGCATCGTAATTCTTAGATTTCCCTGCTGAATTTTTTAAGCATTTTTAATATGGAAAAATCCCAGATTTTAGAAAAAGTCCAGAGAGCATTTTCCGGGTTGGGGTTTAGGGTCGATCGGGTTTCAAACTTCGCCTAGACTTCGCCTAAGGCTCTAGCTAGGCTCTGATACCACTGTAGGGTTCCTAGACACACTATAGAGGTCACACAAGGCATCAACCATGCCAATTTAAAATTTTATGGGTGCCGAGAAACCTTAATACGGATCGTCGGCTAGAATTCTAGGCGATATTCGAATCTAGTTAACAACTTAACTAAAAGAAGAGAGCTACAACCTTTGTAGATCCGGTTATCCACTTCCTTAGCTCCATGTAGGCATCCTCTCGCTGTCCATCTCGAATCCTGAACTCAAACGTCGGCTTCATCGGAGATTTGGGCGGACTAGGTCGTCGGCTTCGTGCCGAAGATGATCTACGTCGAGGCATCACAAGTTCAAGCTCTGACTTCACAAATTTGTGAAACTTGTGAAGAAAACACCCAAAACAACTTGGCAAGAGGTAGAGGGTGAAGAAATAGGAGGTGGGTTCACTTTAGAATTGGATTTCTCACATTAGAACTCAAGATGCCATTGATGGCATCAAGCTTTCTCTCTTTAAAATGAAGAAGAAGATGAAGCTAGAAATATGATAAGTCTTTTGATAAATGAAAAATAAATCAATACTTATCATTCACTAACTAAGGTTAAGTGTAGAGAATAGACCATGATTACTTGAGAGGGTTAGGGTTAAGCATGATGATAAGAATGGTTACAAAAGTCAAACCTTCATGAAGCTTCAACTTAAAACAAAGAAAGACACCATTCTCATCATAATCCTTTTCAAATAAATAAATAAATGAATATGCAAAACCCTAATCAACACTTAACCATGGTTTTAATTCTTTACACTTAACAAAGTGATCAAGTATCATCAAACATGATACAAATATGTGCACAAAAGTATATCACATATACTTCTTGCACATCAAGTGAGAAAATCCATATAAAGTGAACCAATACTAGTTAATGCAATGTAATATATCAAATATATAATTATACATTAAATCATTAAATCAACACTTGATTTAACGATCCGGTCATATCGCATATAACCGACTAGTATTCTATGTATCGGCTTATCGAATCAATCCTTGATTCGATATCTAGGTTACATCGAATATAACCAATCGATACATCCATCGCGAGAATGAAATACGGTATCCCATACACGCATTATTCTCGGTCCTGCACATATCTTATATGCGCTCCTATTTCGTTTCGCTTGAGCCAGGAAACCTCTGTGTAGGACTCTAAAGACTCGTCAATACGCCGCTAACAGATGATGATCATATCAAGCACCCACAAGCCGCAAGCGGTCTGCTAAACGTAACGGCCATCCGGGTATTGAGCGATCAGAAGATCGACGAGCTAGCCCGCTCACACTCCTGTGAATCCAACCAGTAACACTTACCGTACAGTTCGGTCTGTTCGTCTGATACGTCGCATATCAAGTCTAGGGGTGGTAAACGTCAGACCCCAATAACCGATAAGTCGTGCCGATGTGAGGCTCATAACGGGTCGAGAAACTACTGGTAACACTTACCAGCAAATCTGTGATCAGCCTTGGCCAGGGACTTCCCTGTTACGGCCAATCGAGCACAGCGCAACATCAACCCCCAATACCGGGAGAGACGAAACCCCTCCTATCGCTCATTGCCTCCATGTGACTCGGGACTGTACCCAAAGACCACCGTTTTGCACGCCCTCATGGACGTGGTAAGGTGGAGATCAAAGCACAGTGGGAATCATACAAGACTCTATGACGATCTCGGGTCAACAGACTAACCTGTACAAGTGTCACCTGAGAACTGCCATCTGACGTGAGGTATAATACCATCTGGGAGTTCTCGGCGAGTCCGTCCAGTGTACCCAGTCTCCACTGAGCACCCGTATACCATCTCTGATGTCAAACACCAATGGATATGGGATCATCTATCGCCCATCTCATGGGTCGAGAAGCGTATACGCTAGTCTACACTGGTATATCGATGCCCTGTCTCGATACACCCACGACTAGGGACCTTGAAGGATGTACTTATAGACTACCATGTCCCCACTAGTATGATCTGCATCATAGTCCAGGTAGTCAAGTACACATCCTATGGGCTTTACCAACATGTAACTATAAGACAGTTTAAAGAGACAAGTATACATGTTAAGATAAAGAGTAACCAGATAGCATACTATCATATCGAGCAAGAAAGTCATCTCTATATATGTCCAAGCATCCAATATAATATACATCATCTGTACAATACTGGCCTCTAGGGCATACATACAACTAACAATTTGATCGCCGGGAGATCGAGGTCAGGAGGGTTGACACGAAGAACAACACGGCGGATCCACTCACGAAGGCCATTCCCCAGATACAGTTTGAGAGACTCTTCGGGATGCTCGGTATGCGATACTACAGCAGCTGGCCCTAGTGCAAGTGGGAGATTGTTAGTTGTATGTATGCCCTAGAGGCAAGTATTGTACAGATGATGTATATTATATTGGATGCTTGGACATATATAGAGATGACTTTCTTGCTCGATATGATAGTATGCTATCTGGTTGCTCTTTATCTTAACATGTACACTTGTCTCTTTAAACTGTCTTATAGTTACATGTTGGTAAAGCCCTTAGGATGTGTACTTGACTACCTGGACTATGATACAGATCATACTAGTGGGGACATGGTAGTCCATAAGTACATCCTTCAAGGTCCCTAGTCGTGGGTGTATCGAGACGGAGCATCGATATACCAGAGTAGACTAGCGTATACGCTTCTCGACCCATGAGATGGGCGATGGATGATCCCATATCCATTGGTGTTTGACATCAGAGATGGTATACGGGTGCTCAGTGGAGACTGGGTACACTGGACGGACTCGCCGAGAACTCCCAGATAGTATTATACCTCACGTCAGATGGCAGTTCTCAGGTGACACTTGTACAGGTGAGTCTGTAAACCCGAGATCGTCATAGAGTCTTGTGTGATTCCCACTGTGCTTTGATCTCCACCTTACCACGTCCATGAGGGCGTGCAAAATGGTGGTCTTTGGGTACAGTCCCGAGTCACATGGAGGCAATGAGCAATAGGAGGGGTTTCGTCTCTCCCGGTATTGGGAGTTGATGTTGCGCTGTGCTCGATTGGCCGTAACAGGGAAGTCCCTGGCCAGGGATGATCAGAGATTTGCTGGTAAGTGTTACCAGTAGTTTCTCGACCTGTTATGAGCCTCACATCGGCACGACTTATCGGTTATTGGGGTCTGACGTTTACCACCCCTAGACTTGATATGCGACGTATCAGATGAACAGACCGGACTGTACGGTAAGTGTTACTGGTTGGATTCACAGGAGTGTAAGCGGGCTAGCTCGTCGATCTTCTGATCGCTCAATACCCGGATGGCCGTTACGTTTAGCAGACCGCTTGCGGCTTGTGGGTGCTTGATATGATCATCATCTGCTACCGGCGTATTGACGAGTCTTTAGAGTCCTACACAGAGGTTTCCTGGCTCAAGCGAAACGAAATAGGAGCGCATATGAGATATGTGCAGGACCGAGAATAATGCGTGTATGGGATACCGTATTTCATTCTCGCGATGGATGTATCGATTTTTTATATTCGATGTAACCTAGATATCGAATCAAGGATTGATTCGATAAGCCGATACATAGAATACTAGTCGGTTATATACGATATGACCGGATCGTTAAATCAAGTGTTGATTTAATGATTTAATGTATAATTATATATTTGATATATTACATTGCATTAACTAGTATTTGTTCACTTTATATGGATTTTCTCACTTGATGTGCAAGAAGTATATGTGATATACTTTTGTGCACATATTTGTATCATGTTTGATGATACTTGATCACTTTGTTAAGTGTAAAGAATTAAAACCATGGTTAAGTGTTGATTAGGGTTTTGCATATTCATTTATTTATTTATTTGAAAAGGATTATGATGAGAATGGTGGCTTTCTTTGTTTTAAGTTGAAGCTTCATGAAGCTTTGACTTTTGTAACCATTCTTGTCATCATGCTTAACCCTAACCCTCTCAAGTAACCATGGTCTATTCTCTACACTTAACCTTAGTTAGTGAATGATAAGTATTGATTTATTTTTCATTTATCAAAAGACTTATCATATTCTATCTACTTCTTCTTCTTCATCTTCAAGAAGAAAAGCTTAAGGTCCATCAATGGCAACTTGAGCTAAAGTGAGAGAAATCCAATTCTAAAGTGAACCCACCTCCTATTTCTTCCCCCTCTATCTCTTGCCAAGTTGTTTTGGGTGTTTTCTTCACAAGTTTCACAAATTTGTGAAGTCGGAGCTTGAACTTGCGATGCCTCGACGTAGATCATCTTCGGCACAAAGCCGACGACCTAGTCCGCCCATTTTCCCGATGAAGCCGACGATTGAGTTCGGGATTCAAGATGGACAGCGAGAGGACGCCTACGTGGAGCTAAGGAAGTGGATATCCGGATCTACAAAGGTTGTAGCTTCTGATCTTTAGTTAAATTGTTAACTAGATTCGTATTTCGCCTAAATTTCTAGTCGACGATCCGTATTAGGGTTTCTCGGCACCCATAAAATTTAATATTGGCATGGTTGATGCCTTGTGAGACTTTATTAGCGTGCCTAGGAACCCTACAGATCATACTTGTGAGAGGTGGGTAGTCCATAAGCGTATCCTTAAATGTCCTTAGTCATTGGAATATCAAGACTGGGCATCGATATTCCGAAGTAGACTAGTGTATATATTTTTAGACCCCGACAAGGGGCAGTGACTAGTCTCATAGCCATTGGCATGTTGCACCTAAGATTGTATACAGGTGCTCCCTGGAGGTAAGTACTCCGGACGGACTCACCGAGAAATTTTAGTTGGTGCTATACCTATCGTCAGATAGCAGTTCTCTGGTGACATGAGTACAGATAGTCTGTTGATCTGAGATCATCATTTGTCTTGTATGAGTTCCCACTGTACTTAGATCACTACCGTACTATGGATCTACTGAGTTGTGCAAATAGGTTTTAGTTGGGTACAGTCCCGAGCCACATGGAGGTAGTGAGCAATCATCAGGGATTCATCTCTTCTGGTATAGGGAGTCGATGTTGCGCTGTGTTTGGTTCGCTATCACCATAAATTCTTAGCCAAGGTGGATGAGATTTACTGATGAGAGATTTCTTCCAACACTGCAGTCGTAGAGAAAGATTCAAATCAGGGCAGTGATTGATTGGTTCCATCCTTATATGTGACTTTAGATGTACACGATTCTTGGATGGTGGATTCAGAGAGCACGTTCCAGGTGACTCCGCATTGAAGTTGGTTTTCTACATATCGTTCAGTTGCTGGAGGCTCAGTCTTCATAAGGAACGATGCGTCGAGAGTTGAGGTGGGCACAGTTTGAATTCGCATGCATGATGGGATACTTTGGGCATTGACAGGTGTCAGGCATGTGGCATATTTGAGTAGGAGCTTGGTCTCTGTTGGGACATCACGTGCGCACGCCAATGCGTTTTTGAACAGAAAAGGTTTTAGAAATACGGCGCATGTGAGCTCGGTCTCATTTTAAAATTTATAAACTGCAAGTGCACGACGCGTTGTAGCTAGCCGGCAAGTATGGGTCGATCAACAGGAAATTGGTGATTAAGAGTTTTTACGTCAAGTTCAAAGGGAAAAGAATTGGTTTTGAAATGGTTTTTTCACAAAAAGAAAAATGAAGTATATAAGAAAAGAAAGTGGTCGTGCCTCCGAATCGGATGGTGAATCATGGCGAATTCTTAGATACTCGCTTGATCATGAGTTGTTCCCTCCTTGTGTTCATTCTAAAATGAAGCATGACTTATCAAGGTGGTGGCGAAACATAAACCATCAAAATATCGAAGTTCAATGTGAGGAATGAAACGAATCCGTATTGTTCACACTTACCATTTGTATATCCAAGCATGAAGTATCAAAACTAAGTATAAGGGTTAGTAAGCATACATCATCAACAAATGCATAAACTAGCAGATAAGAGAAATGTGTTTAGCATTAAACTTGCTAAGTGTAGGGTAATAATATAGGATATATACTAAATCAAGGGTGTCAACAATCATTAGGCAAGATACCCTATCTAAACACATTAGAAAGCTTAACACTAATGTTGATTCTAAGCTTAACTTTGCAAAATAGGATATTGAGAGAATATGGTATATGCTAAAGGTTACAAGTAACCATCAAAAGCAACATACCGTATCACACAAATACCAAGTTGACAATCTTAACCTTACAATCATATTTAAGCATATTAATCAATCACAAGAAGAAAGAGGAAGGCTAAGACATTCATCTCCATCCTCACCATCATCATAGCCTAAAAGATTACTCCATCATCATAAAAAGAAAAAGAAAAACACAAGAGAAGAAAACATCAAACATAAGAACAAGAACAAGAAAAAGAAGAAAAAAGCAAAAAGAGTGCAAGTCCATATTCACATTTGGAAGGGCATGAGCTATAAGATGAGATAGCAACTTCAACCTCCTTAATAGAGTACTCAATTGAGAGATCAAAGAGAGAAAAAGAAGAAGCTATTATACATTACAATCTGTTTTTCTCCTTCAAAATCCAACCAGAAACTCTTTGTGTGATGTGATCTGCTAAAAGGGATATGCAAGTGGCATGAAAAAACAGAATGGAGTGCACTAGAGGAGCACGAGCCCACTTGGATGGGTTGGGACCGATAATTGCGGCCAAACGGCGGCCATTCTGCGGCAAGTAGGGCTCACCTTTTTTGTGTGGTCTTCTGTCATCCCCACTTGATTTTTAGTATACTTTTTTCCTTCTAAATCTAAGTTGATTTTATTCTGGAGATGAAAGACAGAGGAGCAAGTGGTAAGTTGACAACTTGTTTTGTATTTTCACACCTCACATCACACTTTATTTTATGATCAACTTAACACACCATCATAAGGTTATAGCTCAGCCCACTTGTGCACCCACTTGTATCCACATCAACACTTTCCACTTAGCATTATTTACCATTATGAATTGTGCAATCTACTTGCCCACTTGTACACCCGCTAGCATGACATGGTGATTTTTGTGTGGCCACTTGATCCACTTGCATTTACATGAGCCATGGCATGTCCCATACGTGTTCACACTCATGATTCATGCCCACTTGACTCATGTTGGACCAAAAATGATATATTTTTTGTACACAATATTTGTTGCAAAACCCATACACTTGATCTGTATTCTGTCCCGTTTGCAGTTTGGCTCAATTCAGTTGTAATCCGTGCATGCAGTGCATTGTTTCCAGTGTTTTTACCTGTGTACCTATAATCTGTACTATTGAGCAGACACGGATGATAACACTGTTTATTGACAAAATGATAGGAAATGAGCGGTATTAAAATATTATTAATCGTGCCGAACAAATACCCCCAAACCTATTTTTTGCTTGTCCCGAGCAAAACAAAATCCTAACCTCACTTTTGCAAGGAACCCGATTGCACTGAGCATGTGCAACAAGCCGTTAAACCTCTAGATGTCTCTAGTAGGTGGAGTTTTGTCTCCTGATGGTTTTCAGCGGGTTGCACCCACAAAATCCCGTCAAGCTAGTTTCATGAGGTAACTGTTGATTCTAATTCTAAGGTTTAGTATCAAAACTAGAAGTTCTATCATCTTAAGTTAGAAATGTCCAACTCTTATTTTTCACTCCTCACATCTCATTTAACATAAGTTCATATACATCTTCACATATTTGTGTGAATAGCATCGTTACGTTTAAAAAACTTCGATTAAAGTCATCATGTTACAAATACAGACCAGGAAAAACTTCAAAAGGATCAAGCGAGTTTATAAAGACTTAAGATTTTCTCAAGCTTCATTCTCCAGCTTATTTTCAAGTCAGAATTTCTATCATCTTTAACAGAAAACTAAGTCTTATTCTTCACTCCTACCTTCACCTGTCTTTGTTCATATACACCTTCGTGATCGTGCAAAAAGTCTTATAATCTTTGAAATAAACATTCATATCTCCACTAAAAAACTGTTATAATCGAAAACTCGTCCCAGCCAAGATTATTCTCCCACAAAGAACCGTGATGACTTTTAACTCGGAGAGAACACTTCCTTGACTTGTTTTATTTAGAGATTGGAGACTTAGCGAGTTTTGGGTCAATGACTCTCAAACCAGATGGTTGTAGGGTATTTGGTATAGAGACATCCCTAGGACTTAATTGCGCAAGAAATCAAGACCACAAAACAAAAGACTCAATTTTATGTGTTTAAAATATTCAGAAAGCAGTGCGAACGGAGATATTACCAGTTTTTTCTCTTTTCATCCCAAAGACGTGTTCGCGTGGATAAGATGTGTACTCACTCCAATCAAGTTCCAGATGGGTTATTTTTCAGACTTTAGCATCCATTAAAGCTTTCAATAATATCCTTCATATCCACTTCACTTTATGAACTATTCTTGATATTACTTATTTCATAACAAAGCTGTTTGATCCTAAAGGAGTTTATCAAAATTTCAAAAGTTTTAAAACATTTCAAACTAGTCATCTAATTTTCAAAACTCATGACATGTGTAGTGTGATGCAAAGACATATATTAGCTACAGTTAAACCCAAAAGAAGGTTATCTTTCGGGTTTTCAATTTCTAAATATAGGATTTAGCTGTTTCTATCTTACCAAACTAAACTGTCGGACTTCAAGTTTAAGTTTCCCCATTAGCTAATCTTGATGACAAAGTATTATGTTTTAAAAAAATTTCAATTTTTATAGGTTTTTTCAATAATATGCAATGCAGAATTTACACATGATACAGATTCAAAAAAAGCAAACGGAGTGCTCACCCCCAAACCTGATATTTACGATGTCCTCATTGTTGCCCCTGCCTCCGGTTGCTAGACTTAGACATCTAGAGTGAGTTTTTATTCACAAAAAGGAAACCTAAGAACCAAAAATGTATTTACAAAAAGTTAACTAATTATAGTAGTTAAAAGTTAGGAGATTGTGTTAGTCCAGAAATTAGTACCAGCCACTCAATGATTTTGTCAATATAAGACCAAGGCTGGTAAAAGAAAAAGTATATGAAAAAGAAAAAGAAAAAGTTAGTAGTATGGTTAGATGTTAGTACTGAGCAAGGGTGTGTGAAACTAGGGATCATAAACCATTGAAGATGAAAACGAAATTTTGAAGGAGTCAAAAAATTGTTGCCCGAATGAATTTTATTTTCAAGAAGTATGTGTTGAGTTTCGAGGTCAAGTTTGTTTAAAAACTGGAGTTCATTCTCAAAAATTCAGCAAAAGAGAGGTCCTTAGGATGTTCCCAACTTGATCGTGACTCAAACTCATCAAGAATATCAAGCTCATGCGCAAAAATCTCAAAACTCGAAGTAAAAGAATATTTATCAAAGTTATATTCTTTCTTATACTCCTCCACAATCATACTCTCATCAATACAGCTCACATCTCCCAATTCAATTTCTCTCTCAACACACTGACTTACGGGTAGGTCGATATCATCTAGGAATGTAACTTCCCACTCAAAAGTTTCGTCAAAAATTATATCAATTAGCAACGCTAAAGTCGTGGGTTCCTGATTGTGAATTATATAGAAACCGTACCCGTCAAATCCATAAGTTTCCTCCTCTAAAATTTTATCGCTATAATCAGTCAGCATAAGAATCTCATCTTCAAGAACATCATCAAAGATTGAGGGCCAGATTGGTTCTTGAAGGTTAGGGTTAGACTGACTCGAAGGGTTATCTTGCTTTTCCTTATAACACTCAGTCAAATTAGTTATATCATTAAGTATGAAATCATCAAAATTTGTTTGATTATTTATCTCACTCAGATGACAAATACTGGTATTATTGGTTTCAAATTGACTGTGTTCACTCCCTAGAATTTGTACAGCTAAATATTTCACTTGTTCGTCAATTCTAGCCAATGATTGAGATTGCGTGTGAAACAATTGATCAGATTGTTGTATGAACATGGTTAGCGTCGAAACTGTTTGATTCTTGACTGCAATCATCACTTCTAAACCCCTCTCTAAAGCGGTCAACCTAGCATCCATTTCACTATAATACCATATTATTGTGTCAATTGTTTCAGGAAGGGAGGGTTGTAATGCTAAAGCAGTCATCTTTGAAAGTATATCTTAGCACCTCTACTAGGTTTATATGATCATCAAGTATAGAATTTTAAAAGATCTAGAGGTCTAAGAACACTGAACAAGAATCGAACTAGAGAAGTAGGATTTCAAAGGAAGCAAATTACATTCTAAACTAAGTATAAAGAGTCTACAACCTTTGTAGTCTAGTTCTTCACTTCGAAAGCTCCAAGGTGAAGTCCCTAGAACTCTTCTTAAGGCTCCACTTGAAGAAAGGATCGAGCTTGCTTGTTGTCTTCCTTGCCGAACATTATCCACCTTGAAGTCTTTCTCACTCATGCTCACACTTCACTAATGAAGGTATTAGTGAAGTTAACAACCTAAACTAATGGGCTAGATTAGTGTAGCTTGATGAAGTAGGAGATTTGCCGACTAGAAATATTTTTCTCTTTTCTTTTTCTCAACTCAAGAAAATTCTAGAGAGGAGTTGAAGAAGGAGATGAACTTGGATGAGTTTTGAACCATGTCTCAAGTGATAAGAGATAAGATGAGATATAAATGAGATTAGATGGTGTATGATAAATATCTTAGAATAAAAACAAGAAAGATAAGTCATGGCTTCTCAAAGCTTCTCAAGCCATGACTCATTTTCCATTTCTTTTAATTCTAAAATATTTATCATTATCTCTTCTCATTTTTCCTCATGTGCGATTCTCATACATCCATATCCCTTGTATCATCAACCATGATAAAATTTCATATATATATATATATCACACATATATAAATATATTTATAAAGAGAAGAAAATCTTAATGTGAGCTTAATATTAGTTTATATATATATATATATCAAATATATAAATATTTATATCAAATTATTAAATCAACACTTGATTCAATAATCCGGTTATATCATATATAACCCGGATAATATCAAATATATATATGTATATCAAATTATTAAATCAACACTTGATTCAATAATCCGGTTATATCATATATAACCTGCCAATATCAAATATATATATATATATATATATATCAAATCATTGAATCAACACTTGATTCAATAATCCGGTTATATCATATATAACCGGCTGATATCAAATATCGCTAGATTAGAATACGGTATCATATACTCGTAATCAATCAAGCTCCTGCACATATCTCCATACGTGCCCTACTTCGTTTCACTTGAGCTAGGAAATCTCTATGCGGGACTCTAAAGACTCGTCAATACGCCAACAGTAGGTAATCATCAAATCAGATACCCACAAGCCGTCAGTGGCACTAGCTGGACGTAACAGCTACCCAGGTATTGAACGAATAGAAGATCAACAAGAAAATTTGTCCAAACTCCTTTAAAGCCTATAAGCAACACTTACCATACAGCCCGGTCTCTTCTTCTGATATGTCACATATCGAGTCTGGGGGTGGAATCGTCAGACCCCACTAACTCGATAAGTCATGCCGATATGTGGCCTATAACCTATCGAGAAACTACTGATAACACTAACCAGTAAATCTCATCAGCCCTGGCCAGGGACTTGCTGTTATAGCCAATCGAGCATAGCACAACATCAACTCCCAATACCGGGACAGACGAAACCTCTTCTATCGCTCACTGCCTCCATGTTACTTGGGACTGTACCCAAAATCCACTTGTTTGCATGACTCCTTTGAGCCGTGGTAGGGTGGAAATCAAAGCACAGTAGAAACCACATTAGACAGTATGACTATCTCGGATCTACAGGCCAAACTGTACAAGTGTCACCAGAGAACTCCTATCTGACGATAAGTATGGTACCATTTAGGAGTTCTCGGCAAGTCCTGTTCGGTGTACCCATTCTCCAATGAGTACATGTGCACAATCTTTGATGTCAAACACCAATGGTTGTGGGATTAACCATAACCCCATACAGGGTCAAGAAACGTACACACTAGTCTACTCTGGAATATCGATGCCCTGTCTCGATACTCCCTCGACTATGAACTATTAAAGGATGTGCTTGCGGACTACACTAGCCCTACTAGTATGATCTGCATCATAGTCCTGATAGTCAAAGAGACAGTATACTAAAACAAGTGTATATGTTAAGATAAAGAGCAACCAGATAGCGTACTATTATGTCGAGCAAGAAAGTCCTCTATATATATGTCCAAGCATCCGCTATAATATACAATAATGGACTATAGGACATACATATTCTTAACAATCTCCCACTTGCACTAAGGCCAGTTGTAGTAGTATCGCATACCCAAGATCCTAAAAAGTCCTTCAAACTGCGTTTGGGGGAGGGCCTTCATGAGTGTATCCGCCGTGTTGTCCTTTGTGTCTACTCTCCTGACCTCGATCTCCCGACGATCAACTATCTCCCGGATTAGGTGATACCACCTCAGAATATGTCTAGATCGCTGATGGGACCGGGGTTCCTTGGCCAAAACCACAGCTCTATTGTTATCATAATACAAAGGTATTGGATTCTCAATGGATGGAACCACACCAAGTTCAGTAATGAACTTCTTCATCCAGACAGCTTCTTTGGCATCATCGTTGGCAGCAATGTATTCATCCTCCATCACCGAGTCTGCAACGATATTTTGCTTGGAACTCTGCTGATATACCTCCCCTCCATTGAGGGTGAAGAAAAAGCCCGAAACAAACTTGCTGTCATTCTTATCACTCTGAAAGCTCGAGTCGGTAAAGGATTCTACTTGGAGTATTCCGTTACCATACACCAAGAACATCTCTTTTGTCCTTCTTAAGTACTTAAGAATGTTCTTCACTGCTATTCAGTGCTTCTCTCCTGGGTCTGATTGATACCTACTTACCACACTAAGTGCGTAAACTACACCCGGTCTGATGCATAACATCGCGTACATGATAGACCCAACTGCAGAACCATAGGGTATCACGTTCATGCGAGCCCTCTCCAAATCAGTCTTAGGAGACATCTCTTTGGAGAGAGTGATTCCTGAACAAGCGAGTAAATTACCACGCTTAGAATCTTCCATACTAAATCTCTTTAGTATGGTGTCTATATACCTGGATTGGGACAATCCCAACATTCTTTTAGATCTATCTCTATAGATTTTTATCCCCAGGATGTAGGAGGCATCACCCAGATGTTTCATGGAGAACTTTTGTGATAGGAAGAGTTTGACCGAGTGCAGCATAGGAACATCATTTCCTATCAAGATTATAGTATCCACGTACAATACGAGGAAGACAACCTTACTCTCTACGACCTTTTTATATATACATGGTTCATCTACGTTTTTTTATGAAGTTAAACTCTTTGACCACTTCATCAAAATAGATATTCCAACTCGGCGATGCCTGCTTTAATACGTATATTTATTTAAGCAGCTTGCCACCTTTCCGGTGCTCCCACTTTCTATGAAGCCATTTGGCTGTGTCATATACACACTCTCTTCTAGATCACCATTTAGAAAAGCGGTCTTGACGTCCATCTGCCAGATTTCATGGTCATAGTATGCAGCAATGGAAAGTAGGATCCTGATGGACTTAAGCATAGCTACTAGAGAAAAGGTCTCGTCATAGTCGACACCTGGTCGTTGACGAAAACCTTTGGCTACAAGTCTAGCTTTGAAGGTCTCAATCTTTCCATCTATACCACTTTTCTTCTTAAAGATACACATACTCCCAATGGGTTTTACCCCTTCAGGAGCAACTTCCAAAGTCCATACTTTGTTGGTGTATATGGATTCCATCTCAGATCCCATAGCATCTAGCCATTTCACAGCATCCCCATTTGTGATGACCTGCTCGAAACTAGTTGGGTAATCATCTTCCATGAAGCAATCCTCGCTCCCACCATCTATGAGAAAACCGTAGTATCTCTCATGTGGATGAGAAACCCTAGTAGATCTGCGTAGTGGCTGAGGTTCGTCGGGGACAATTGAATCCTCCGGTTCTACCAAATCATCAGTTGTAGTTTTTGTAGCTGGAACTTCTTCCAGCTCTACCTCATTACTACTAATTTCTTTTTCAAGAAATTCCTTTTCTAAAAAGATGGCATGTTGAGCAACAAACACGTTTTGTTCTCACTGTGGTAGAATAGATATCCATGTGAATTCTTTGGATATCCCACAAACTTTCAAAGAACTGATCGTGCTTCGAGTTTATCCGGATTCTAATTTTTAACATAGGCCAGACAACCCCATATCTTAACTCGTTTAAGATATGGTCTCTTTCCACTTCATATCACATATGGTGTTTTAGGCACAGATTTTAATGGAACTTGATTCAATAGGTATGCAGCTGTCTCAAGTGCATAACTCCAAAAGGAAATAGGTAATTCAGCAGTATTCATCATAGAGATCACCATATCTAATAGGGTGCGATTCCTCTGCTCCGATACTCCATTTTGCTGTAGTGTATACGGAGGAGTAAGCTGAGAGAGAATCCCATTCCCTTTTAGATAATCTCGAAATTCCGTGCTTAAGTATTCACCTCCTCGATCAGATCGAAGGATTTTAATACTTTTACCCATCTGGTTCTCTACTTAACTCATATATTCCTTGAATTTCTCAAAAGCTTCAGATTTGTGTTTCAACAGGAACACATGTCTGAATCTTGAGAGATCATCGGTGAATATAATGAAGTACGAAGAACCATTCCTGGCATGTGTAGACATAGGACCACATACATCACTATATATTAGTCCCAAGAGTTCAGTTGCTCTTTCTCCGTGTCCCATAAACGAAGTTTTGGTCATCTTGCCTTTGAGACATGACTGACAAGTTTCATAAGATGTAAATTCGAACGGATTCAAATATCCATCTTTATCCAGCTTAGCTAGTCTTGTCACATTGATATGACCAAGTCTACAGTGCCACAAGAATGCTTCGTTCATTTCTGAACTCTTCCTCTTGTGTGTGTTCTGTATATTTAGAACTGTATTTTGATTTAGAACGTATATACTATTACATAACGTACCAAATCCAACCAACACTTGATTTAGGAAAATGGTCATAACATTTTTCTCTAATGCAAAGTTATATCCTTCTTTATCTAATAAAGAAATGGATATTATATTGCACATCATCGATGGTACAAAATAACAACCGTTCAAAATCAATATATTACCATTTGTTAATATTAGGTGATATTCTCTGACCGCTTCGGCAGCAACAATTGCTCCATTCCCTACTCCAAGAGACATATCACCCTTTCCTAGTTCTCTACTTTTCTACAGCCCATGTAACGGATTACTAATATGGGATCCTGATCCGGTATCTAATACCTAGGACATAGAGCAGAATGAGAAACAGTCCTCAATAACTAGCACACCCGAAGAAGATGCATCAGAATGCTCTTTCTTCACTCGGGTTGCGTGGAAATCCTTGTATTCCCCTATTTTTTGCAAAGACTTATGACAGTTGTCATAAAATAAGGCGGAACCAACGTTCGCCAGCCCAGTATAATGAGCGGGTTCGGTCAATACATCCATATTATTATCTTGATTAAGGCGTGACATGGTTGCAACCTGGATAGAGAGAGAAGAAAACACTTTAGCGTGCGCTCTTGCAAAATTAGTGTTAGTGGGTGTTGCACACCCTCACAACACTTGTGAGGAGGTGGAAGTGGAAAACGAAAATTTTCTTGCATGCAACACCCACTTAAACCTTAGATCTTGTGCTTAAACCTTAACTAGCAGACCTATCTAAAGATCTTATCTACTATGATAGGGTTATACCTAAGGAACCAGTCCTTCGGGTCTTCTTTTGAATGCAACTCCTAGGCTCTTTGGATTCTTGAAAGGAACTCGATCTCCGGTCACCTCTAGGTCGTAGATGATCCACTCGAGAACTATAGAATAAGCTTCAAACTCTTCATAAGAGTTAACTAAGAAATCAAGTGTGCTAGAAATGATTACTTAGATGATGTAGAGATTAAGTAGTGGATTAAAGTGATCCCTAAGTTTTTGTCACAACTCATGTGAAGGGTAAAACTTGGAGGAGGAAGAAGGAGATAATTAGGACAGAGAATGTGAGAGTGATAAATGAAAAATCAAGCATGGAAAAAATGATATGGCTCAATGAAAATAATTGAAGCATGCAATATTTTTCTCAAAAATAATGCACTATGCTTCAATAGTAATCCCAAATGAATATAAAATGAATTGAGCCATGCCATCACCCATGCTTAGACTTTCTCCAAATTCCACCTCATAATTTCCATTTTCACAAAATGAAAACCATTTATGAGGTGTCCCATTCTAGAAGGTATTCTTGTACAATTACAAGAATACCCATCGCCGTATACTGTATACGTATACCCGCATTTGTATTCCGAAAAAAACGAATACAAAATAATCCAATAATATAATACCGGTATTCGGCTTAAACCAAAGCCTACCAGTATTATCCTTTCAATCATTATTCCTGTAGCCAATACACGAACATGATCGAAACCCTGCCGTAACAATTTACGTCATCTACATCTTTTACCTAAACCAGGGAACCCTCTGTGTGGGACTCTAAAGACTCGACAGTACGCTGGCAGTGGGTTTAACCACAAGCACGTTAGCGACACTAGCTGTGCGTAACGGCTACCCAGGTACGTGACGAAAAGGTGGCCGACGAGCGAACTCATCCCAACCCTAACGAGCCTGTAAGCAACACATACTGTACAGTCCAGTCTCTTCGTTTGATACATCGCATATGATGTCTACGGGTGGTAAATGTCAAACCCCAGTAACTTTATAAGTCATGCTGATTTATGGCTCATAACGGTTCGAGAAACTACTGATAACTCTTATCAGTAAATCTCGACAACCCTGGCCAGGGATTTACTGTTATGACCGATCAAGCATAGCGCGACATCAACTCCCTATACCAGGAGAGATGAAACCCCTCCTATCACTCACTGCCTCATGTAATTCAGGACTGCAACCAAAATCCACCTGTTTGCACGACTCAGTAGAGCCGTGGTAGGGAGGAAATCAAAGCACAATAGGAATCACACATGACACTATGGCGATCTTGGGTCTACAGACCAACCTTTACAAGTGTCACCAGAGAACTGCTATCTGACAAATAAGCGTAATAATATATACCATCTAGGAGTTCTCGGTAAGTCCTGTTCGGTGTACCCATTCACCAATGAGCACCTGCGTACAATCTTTGATGTCAAACACTAATGGTTGTGGGATCAACCATCGCCCCCAGGATCAAGAAACGTACACACTAGTCTACTCTGGTAATATCAATGCCCTGTCTCGATATACCCTCGACTAGGAACTATTAAAGGATATGCTTATAGACTGCCCAGGCCCCACTAGTATGATCTACATCATAATCCCAGTAGTCAAGCATAATCCTAAGGGCTTCATCAACATGTATATAAATATATGAAATACAACACATCACACGTTAAGATAAAGATAAACAAGATAGCATACTATCATTTCTAGCAAAGATTTTTTCTGTACATATACATGCCTAGCATCATAGACAATACAGGCCTCTATGGCATGCATATCTAACAATTAGACTGGTTATTATCTTA
The DNA here is from genome assembly GCA_030015575.1 of Agapanthus africanus. NCBI lineage: Eukaryota > Viridiplantae > Streptophyta > Magnoliopsida > Asparagales > Amaryllidaceae > Agapanthus > Agapanthus africanus. The sequence goes on along the minus strand of CM057340.1, from coordinate 111,487,784 downwards.
TCTAACCAGGATGGCTCCCACTATTTTTATCAAATCTTCCTTCAAATCCTGAAAGGTAAGATTAGCCGGAATTAATTATAACCTACATGCTCTCCAATCAATCATTCAGGCAGGTGTTGGTATCCGAGGGAGTCTCCCTATGATTTCGTATGGAACTAATTAAATAAGCTCGTTTTCTCATGGGCATAACCTCGTTAACACTTTTCTTAGACACCAACTGGATTAGCTAATTGTAAAGTGGAAAATTCTCCCAAGAGTAACACTTACTCGCAGTGGGTATCGGGATCCAACTGTCACATAGAAGGTATGCAAGCTCATTGCAAATTTCAACACTTGAAATTCCTAATATCTGTTTTTACCCCTAACGACCTATGACCTTGACGGAGGTCAACAAACCATAGGCCGCTAGTCAAGTTCAACCCGTCATTTCATGATTGAATTAGACACATCCGCACGACCCTTGACAAGGTCAATAAGGCCATACAACTACCCTAACAAATCGCATCAACATGCGGCAAAAAAGCACTAATTAGCTACCGAACACTACGCCTTAATAAGGTCAACAAACGCAGCACGAATACTAAATAGTACCTATCTGAAATGACGGAGGGCCACGACTGGTTTTGAAGAAAACGTTTAGCGTAATGAACTTGATATCATTGTAGAATCTAGTGATTTGAAAAAGGAGTGGTTTAAGCTCCGCTTTAAAATCGAGTAGTTTTCAAAACAAACCGAATGGGTTGTAACATATACTAGTTTTGCTAAAGAGGTCATTCCCGGTGAAGGGATCTTGGCTCTTTCCTCATCGAATGAGGTGATGGATATTCATAATAGAATACCGCTATGCAAAGCAAGAACTAGACCTACCTTTTAAAAAAAAATTGATTCTACAACATCTTTTAGGTTTCTTTTCTTTTCATTAATCTTATTAATGGCGTACCGTCATTTAAGTTTCCTAAATATCACAGAAGAAACGAAAATAAAAAACACATATATGCTATCCGCATTCGCCACAAGGACCTAGATTTTTACCGTAAGCTTACTTAACTTACGGCAGGGCGGGGTCAGGACTAGCGTGGATGCAAAACATATATAGTTTCTACTAGTATATCATATATATAAGAAGAATTCATCTCAGGCAATTATATGATCATATCACATCACAGAAACAGCAGAAGCAGATATATGAAATATATGATATACTAGGAGGTCCGTGTTTTAGATTAAGCCAGTAATGAAAAACACGGATTCCACGGTCGTAATAAATAGCCAAGCCCACATCCCTAGACCCCTACGAAAGCGGCAAGCAACCCTGCCAATTCTTGAGTTAGGCGACCGGTCTCAACTCCTCGAGATGGTCTCCCACTGGACTCTAGAACCCGGTTACTTGTGCTCCCCGTCTTGGGTTTATGCTAATGCGGAAAAGTAAATAATATACATCAAATGGAGACAACAATCTCAACTCGGAAGTGTCCCAATAAAAGAATATTACATGCAAATATATACATGAATGAAAATAGAAAAACCCTCATCTCACGTAAAACCCCTGGGTTGTTCAATCACGACGATCCAATATAACATATTAATAGCAACACAAAAACATCACACGACATCAACGTAAGTAAATATGCGTATCCCTAATGTCATTGACGTATAGCAACAAGATCGGGGATATTACTGTTGGATATATGTATGCCCTAGAGGCCATTATATGTATAGTGGATGCTTGGACATGTATATATATATATAGATTACTTTCTTGCTCGACATGATAGTATGCTATCTGGTTTATTTTATCTGACATGTTGACTTGATCATGCTTTTATTCATTTGCACATGTTGATAAAGCCCTGAGGATATTTGCTTGACTACTGTGATTATGATGCGGATCATACTAGTGGGGCATGTGTAGTTTATAAGCATATCCTTGAACTGCTCCTAGTCATGGATGTATCGAGACGGGGCATCGATATTCCAGAATAGACTAGCGTATACCATTCTTGTCCCATGTGATGGGCGATGGATGATCCCATATCCATCTGGTGTGTTGACACCAAAGATTGTATGCCGTTGCTCAGTGGAGACTGGGACACTGAACAGACTCACAGAGTATTATATCTATCGTCGGATAGCAGTTCTCAGGTGACACTGGTACAGGTTAGTCTGTAGACCCAAGATTGTCATAGAGTCTTGTGTGTCCTCCCACTGTACTTTGATCTCCACCCTACCACGGTTCTACTGAGTCATGAAAACAGGTGGTCTTTGGGTACAGTCCCGAGGCACATGGAGGCAATGAGCGATAGGAGGGGTTTCGTCTCTCACGGTATTGGGGGTTGATGTTGTGTTATGCTTGATTGGCTATAACAGGAAGTCCCTGGCCAGGCTGCTGAGATATACTGATAAGCGTTATCAGTAGTTTCTCGATCTGTTATCAGCTATATACCGGCATGACTTATTGAGTTATTGGGGTCGACGACACCATCCCCAGACTTGATATGCAACATATTTGACGAGGAGACCGGACTGTACGGTAAGTGTTGCCAGATGGCTCGACGGGAGTTTTGACAGTTTTGCTGGTATTCTTCTGATCGTTCAATACCCGGGTGGCGTTACGTTTAGCTGACCGCTTGCGGCTTGTGGGTGTTTGATATGATCATCACCCACTGCCGGCGTATTGATGAGTCTTAGAGTCAACACAGAAGTTCCTTAGCCCAGGCGAAAAGATGTGGTGTGCATATGAGATATGCGCGGGGGACCCGATTGAATACGACTATATGATACCGTATGTTAATCGGGTGTTTTACTATTGGTCGGGTCGTATATGATATGACCGGATTGTTAAATAAATTGTTGATTTAACATTTTGACTTTTAGTTTTATTTTATTTTTTATTCAAAACTCTTTTTATTAAAGAGGAAGAATGCATGCATGTATGCATATGTTGATGTGCATGAATGCACATGTTGCATGTGCATAGCATACATACATATAAAAGTATCATGGTTGATGATACACGTTTGAAGGCAATATAAGATTTACATGGAACTATAATATATGGATATTTATTTGTATTTGTTTTAAAAAGAAAAGAAAAGAAAAGAAATGATTAATCCATGGTTGTAATATTCTACACTCTTCTTGAAATTGACCACACTTCACCAACTATTTAACCTTGGATTAACTATTTCTTTTGGTTTTTAGCCCATTTACTAAAAATCTAGATATTATAGCAACCATGGTTGAGAGAGAGATAGAAAATATATATACTATATTTTCTATTTTCTTTCATAAGCTTATCACTTCACAAAAGCTTTTGCCTTCATCTTCTTCTTCCTCCTTACTCTCTAAGTTTTTCCAAAAGAGAGAGAGAGAGAGAGATAAAAAGAAAGATTTTGATAAAAGAAAACACACCACCTCATCATTCAACTCTAATTCTAGCCAATTAGTTTAGATTGTTTAGCTTCATCATCTTGTTTGATCATTTGGAGCTAGGAGCTTAGAGCTAGTGAACTTCGGGTGGATCATCGTGGACGTAGGAGCTTACTAGCAAACTTTCACAACTCTCAAAGATCTTAGGAGTCACTACAAAGAGGACTACAAAGGTTGTATTCCTTACACTTAGTCTAAATAGTTTTTGTATGTGATACATGTGATGTTACCCTAGTATTCTAGTTAAAGATCCATGCTTAGTTTGCCTAGTATCTCTTTAAAATTTTAAAGTTGCATGTGTGATGCTTCCGTACACATAAGTAGGTGCTAGGTAACCCTAATAATGGTATCAGAGCCATGCTAGAATTCTGGACTTGGTGTTATAACTAATACGTGTTAGTGTATATGCCCTAGGGGCCATTATTGTATCATACTAGTTTGTATATTACTTATAGAAGCTTGGGATATTCACAGTTATATAACAGTCCTTACTAAACATGGTAGTATGCTACTTGGTTTTATCTAACTTAATATGTATGTTCGTATTGATAGAGCCTTTAGGATCTTGCTTGACTACCAGTGTTGTGAGGCAGTCACACTAGTGGGGGCTGGGTAGTCTACAAGTACATCCTTTTCTAGGTCCCTAGTCGTAGGATTATCGAGACAGGGTTTCGATACTCCGGAGTAGACTAGTGTGTACGCTTCTCATCCCAGTTGGGGAGATGGTCTGTCCCAAAGCCATCAGTCCGTCATACTGGAGATAGTATACAAGTGCTCGTTGGGTTACGGGTACACCGGACAGGACTCGCAGGGAACTGTTGGTTGGTATTATACCCGTCGTCAGTTAACAGTTCCTAGGTGACATGAGTACAGCATAGTCCGCAGACTTGACACTGCTACTTCGCCTCGAGTGTGTCCCACTGTTCTTAGATTGCTACCCTACCACGGCTCAAAGGAGTCGTGCAAACAGGTAGCAGTTGGGTGCAGTCCCGAGCACTTGGAGGCAGTGGCGGTTAGACAGGATTCGTCTCTCCCGGTATTGGGAGTTGATATCGCGCTGTGTCAGAGAGCCATTACGCAAAGTCCCTGGCCAGGGCAACCGAGATTTACTGGTAGGTTCCAGTAGTTTCTCAAGGTGTAATGGGCTACGCTCCGACACGACTTATACCGCTATTAGGGGACTGACGCTTGTCACCCCCTAGGCCCGATATGCGATAGTCTTAGATGAACAGACCGGACTATACGGAGATTGTCACATCAGGCTCAGTAAGAGTTCGGATGGGTTTCCTCATCGGCCTTCTTATCGACATCTACCTGGGGACCGTTACGTACAGCTAGTGCCGCTTGCGGTCTGTGGTTAAACCCACTGCCAGTGTAATAGTCGAGTCTTTAGAGTCCCACACAGAGAGTTTCCCTGCTCCAGACGAAACGATATAGAGGTCGTATGGTTTTACGACAAGGGTTCGGACGCATACGTGCGTTTACGCACGTACGACATTCGGATAGTTTTTAGTAGCCGGCTTTGGTTTAAGCCAGAATCTAGTATCGGGTTATTGGATTTATACAGTCTAAAGTTTTTTCGTGTTTTCACGGATAGGAGGGGCGTTCTCGTAATTTCGCGAGAAGCTTCTAGAAGGATGGTGACTTGGGGGTTTAGGTGGCATTTGCATTTATTGATTTAGTGACTCATTTGTGTGATTCATCCATGGAGTTAATCCATCATTTGTTGATCTAATGACTCATGAGATGAATCACTCATTTGAATCAATGAAGCATAGTTGTTAAATGATTTATTTTATTTATTTCATAAAACATTATGCTTCATATATTCAAATGAGTTCATTATTTCTTCTCATTCTCATGCTCACCTTCTCTCTCCTCAAGCTCACTCTCTCTTCAAACCCTAATCCTACCACTCATGTGTTGAGACCAAGGATTAGAATAGACTAATTAATCCATAACCCATCTCTATATCATCTAGGTACTTTGATTAGCAACTAAAGAAACTTAGTTACCTCAAGTTTAGAGGTGAAGCTTGGAGTAAAGCTCTCGGGTGGATCATCTACTACATAGAGAAGGCCGGAGAGGAGGTGGAGAACGAAAAGACGAAGGACACGGTTCATTAGGTATAATCACTTCTTATAGTAGTTAACAACTTCTATGTTTCATGTTAGTTATAGTTTACAAAGATTCTTCGGTTAGTCAATGTTTACGCAAAGAACAAGATCGTTTTTCATTTTTCCGCCTCCCCGCAAGTCGTGGGGTGTAGTACATCGAGTTACAGTGGTATCAGAGCCTCGCTAAACAATAATTAACTCATTAGCAAAGTCGTAAGAATTTCGAACGCAAAACGAACCAGAAAAGACATCAAAATCACATAGTTTCCGTCGATTTTAAAACAGGCCCGAAAAATTTTTCAGGGACCTCTAAAAGTACAAGCAGGATAATACAAGAACTCTGGAAAAATTTGGATGCATGAATCGGCCAAACCGGCATGGAACCGCGGCCGATCCTACCGATCCGCCGCGGATCCGCGGCCGAGTTGAAGCCGATTCACCCTAAATTTTCCCAGAACTCTTCTGTGATGTTTTTTTGTCTTTTCTGGAATGTTTATTTTCTGCTCAAGTCTCAAGTGCACTGAAAAGTTTTGGAGTAGAATCTGATGTGCTTGCTCGAACGAAATTATACGATGTTTGGCTAATAAGATTATATCTGTGATTGTATAATGTGTTCGTAAACCTCCCCTAACTGCTAATATGTCGGTTGGCAGGGGGTTGCACATTTCTGTAATGGATTTTACTGTTTGAGGTTATGAACTATATTGGATTGTTGTAATGATTAGCCGGGGTTTGTGATGGGTTGTTATATTCATTCATTCAATGTAATTGTAATATGTTGTAATATTATTTTGCGGGGCATATCCAGATTGCGGTTGTAGCCACCGTTGTATTATTTCATTTTACTGTTTTTGCTCCTAGGATAGACCCAAGGTGGGGTGCACAAACTACCGGGTACTTTGAAGTGTTTAGTGGCCTACTCACGTTGTTGAGGGAGACCGCTTCACTTCGGGTACTTGGCGGGTAGTTTGCCGTACCCGTAGGGGTCTAGGGTGGGGTAATGGCTATTCATCACAACTGTGTAATCTGTCTTTCGTTGCAGGCTCAAAAGAAACGCGGATTGCTTGCATATCCAATAATGTTCATCTGTGATCTGGAATGCCTATTATTGCGTCTGACGAATGTACAATATCTATATATGATAGCTATTTAGACGCCACTTATGTTTTATACCCGTGCTAGCCCAGCCCCCGCTCTGCCATTAGTTAAGTAACCTAACGGGTGATGACGGGACCAAGTGGCGAATGCGGATGGCATAAGAGGACATTGTATTTTCGTTGTTTTCTGCAATGATAGGTTAATGATGGGATGCATTATAATAATGCAAAGAAAATAAACCAAAATTCAATCGTTGGAACAATTTAAAAGAAACCACTCGGTTATTTTTAAAACAGAAAATATTTTTAATTGCGGAGCTTTAACCACTCCTTTTAAAAAGCTATCAGGTTCCTTCGGTTATATCAAGTTCACTACGTTCACGGTTTCGCCAAAACCATTCGTAGCCCTCCGTCATTTCATTTGAGTATTCAGTAGTATTTAAGCTATGTATTTTGACCTAACGCCAAGGCATAGTGTTTGGTAGCTGCCGGGTATTCATTTGTTGCATAGATAGATGAGTTAGTTTGGGGCAGTCGTATTATCATTTTGGCCGAACGTCAAGGATATATACGCATGGGTTCAAATTAACAAGATAATGATGGGTAGAACTTGACATGTGACTTATGACATTTTGACCTAACGCTAAGGTCATAAGAGCATGGGGCAAAAATTTATATCGGGAATTTCAAAAGAAACTGAAATTTGCAAAGAAATGCATACCATTTGGAGTTTGATGAATGTTGGTAGGATTCCTTCAACATTATCATACGATGATATTTGGATCCTGATCCTACTGTGAGTATATGCTACTCATCAGGAGATTCGTCACTTAACGATCAATGCTATAAACCAAGTAGATGTCGAGAAAGGTGTCAGCAGGGCTACGCCCCCAGAGAAAAGAGGTTATTTAATTAAGGAACTTCGCGAAAGCGTTGGAAAACCTCCCTCGAAGTATCGACACTGGCCTGGCTGAACGGTTAAGCAAGTATTGTACGGTGAGAATAGTCCTGGTTAGTTCTTCCTTTTTGGATTGAGGAGGGATTCGAAAAACAGTGGGTGCCATCCAGTTTAGATAAACTAAAAACCACTCTAAACTTGCAAGAGCATCATGCTAAAGTGTTTCTTCTCTCTCTCCTACTTGCAGCGACCCTGAAAATGACTGGACTTAAGTTACTTTTAGAAAAAAATATACTGACAGGGCCAAACTATAAAGATTGGCTGCGGAATGTCAAAATGGTTTTGACCTATGACAGATTGGGGTATGTCCTCACCACTAAGGCACCTGCAGTCCCAGGTCCCAAATCCAGTAATGCAGATAAGGAAATCCGCAAAACCTGGGAGTTAGATTGCGCGAAGGCCAAGTGCATCGTGCTTGCCTCGATGAACAATGAACATCAGAGGAGGCACGGGGATATGGATCTAGATGCCATATTTCTCCATACAAAGGAACTTTATGGAGAGCAATCTCGTATAGCAAGATACGAGACCTCAAAGAACTTGTTTCGAGTGAGGTTGGCTGTCGGATCATCGGTAGGAGAACATGTCCTAAAGATGATAGGCTATATTGAAGAGCTCGCAGACCTTGGGACGACTTTGGATAATGAGCTCTATACAGACTTAATTCCCCAGTCCCTTCCTTCCACCTACACCCAGTTTATTCTGAATTTAAAAATTCAAAGAAAAGAAGTTGAACTTCCAGAACTCCTTAACATGTTGAGGAGTGCAGAGGGCACCTTGCAGAAGGAAAGGGAAACACCCGCTATGTTTGTTAGCAGTGCTTCTTCTTCCAGGTCCAAGGCTAGGGCCAAAGGAAAGAAGAAAAAGGCCGCCACCAAACCTAGAGGAGGTGTTAGTAAGGTGGGAGCGAAGGGAAAGAAAAAGATTGCGGTGCCAGTAGTGGCCCAGGATGAGTGCTTCCATTGTCATAGGAAAGGGTACTGGAAGAAAAACTGCAAGGCGTAGAACGCCAAGAACCAGGAAACGAAGCAAGCTGTGGCTTCAACTTCAGGTGTGTTTGTAATAGAGAATTGTCTGTCAATCAACTCTACTTCCTGGGTATTGGATACCGGATCAGGATCTCATATATGCAATTCATTATAGGCACTGAGAAACTGTAGGGTGCTGAAGGAAGGTGATATGACCCTAAAGGTTGCTAACGGAGCTAGCGTGGGAGCTGTGTCCGTCGGGGATTATCACCTGGGATTGGCAAGTGGACACATTTTGGTTTTACATAACTGTTTTTGTGTACCTAGCTTAACGTGTAATATCATATCAGTTTCCTTGTTATCAAATAAAGGTTATGATTTCACGTTTATAACTGATGTTGTTAACATCCACCTTAATCATAGTTTGATTGGGTCCGGTACACTGGATAACGGTATATATGTCTTAAACCAACTCCAGATTTTCAATGTCCAGAACACACTAAAAAGAAAGTCTCCAGATTTAAATAAGGCTTTCTTATGGCATTGTAGACTAGGTTACATCAATGAGACAAGGTTAACTAAGTTACATAGAGAAGGATATTTGGACTTGTTCGAATATCAAACTTATGCCACTTGTCAATCATGTCTCAAAGGAAAGATGACAAAGACTCCATTCAGTGGATATGGAGTAAGAGCGAGCGAGCTCTTAGGACTCATACACAGCGATGTATGTGGTCCAATGTCTACACATGCAAGAGGTGGTTTTTCCTATTTCATTACTTCTACGGATGATTACTCAAGGTACGGATTCATTTATCTGATGAAACATAAATCCGAGGCTTTTGAGAAATTCTAAGAGTATAAGAATGAAGTAGAAAACCAAACCGGCAAAAGTATCAAGACACTGAGATCTGATCGAGGTGGTGAATACTTAAGTGTCGAGTTCCTAGGTTACCTAAAAGAGAAAGGAATTCTCTCTCAGCTTACTCCTCCATACACTCCACAGCATAACGGTGTATCGGAGAGACGGAATCAAACCCTATTGGATATGGTACGTTCCATGATGAGTAATGCTGAGTTACCGCGATCTTTCTGGGGTTATGCGCTAGAATCAGCGGCATATCTTTTAAACATGGTTCCTACCAAGACTGTGCCTACCACTCCATATCAGATGTGGAGTGGGAAGAAACCCCATCTTCAGTACATGAAGATATGGGGATGTCCAGCTTTTGTTAAAAAGCAGCATGTGGACAAGCTCAAGGCACGATCAGTATGTTAGTGTATATGCCCTAGAGGCCATTACTGTATCATACTAGTTTGTATATTACTTAATGGAAGCTTAGGATATTCATAGTTGTATATACAATCTTGCTCGAAATGGTAGTATGCTACTTGGTTTGTCTCTGCTTTAATATGTGCATGTGTTTCTTTTAGCATATTGCTGGTATACATATTAGTAGAGCCCTTAGGATCTTTGCTTGATTACCAGCGTTGTGATGGCGCTCGCACTCGTGGGAGCTGGGTAATCTATAAGCACATCCTTATACAGGTCCCTGGTCGTTGGACAATCGAGACAGGGCATCGATACTCCGGAGTAGACTAGCGTATGCGCTTCTCATCCCAGTGTGGGAGACGGTCTGTCCCACAGCCGTTAGTACGTCGTACTTGGGATAGTATGCGGGTGCTCGTTAGGTTACGAGTACACTGGACAGGACTCGTCGGGAACTGTTGGTTGGTAATATACCTAACGTCAGTTATCAGTTCCCAGGTGACATGAGTACAGCTTAGTCCGTTGACTTGACACTGCCACTTCGTCTCGAGTGTGTTCCCACTGCACTTTGATTACTACCTTACCACGGCTCAAAGGAGTCGTGCAAACAGGTAGTTTTTGGGTGCAGTCCCGAAGCACTTGGAGGCAGTGACGGTTAGACAGGATTCGTCTCTCCCGGTATTGGGGGTTGACATCGCGCTGTGTCCAGGAGAGCCATTACACGAGTAGTCCCTGGCCAGGGCAAGCGAGATATACTGGTAGGTTTCCAGTGTTATCTCAGGGTGTTCTGGGCTACACTCCGACATGACTTATACCGCTATTAGGGGACTGACGTTCACCGCCCCCCTAGGCCCGCCATGCGATGTATCAGATGAACAGACCGGACTGTACGGAGACTGTCACATACAGGCTCAGTAGGAGTGCAGATGGGGTTCACCTCGTCAGTCTTCTTATCGACATCTACCTGGGGACCGTTACATACAGCTAGTACCGCTTGCGGTCTGTGGTTAAACCCACTGCCAGCGTAGTGTCGAGTCTTTAGAGTCCCACACAGAGAGCTATTCGCCTTTAGGCAAAATGAGTAGAGGTCGCATGGTTTTGCGACAGGGTTCGTTCGCATCCGCGCACTTGTGCACGTTTGCTGTCCGGACAGTTTATACTAGCGGGCTTTGGTTTAAGCCGGATCCTAGTATATGATTTGAGATTGATTTTTCTCAGTGTATTCGTGTTCCTCGGATCACGAATGCGGGTGCGTATGCACAGTTGCTTGAGATTGGGGGAGAGGACCTTGTTTAGGGTTAATGGCTATTGTCATTTTATTAACCCTATTGCTTTTGTGTGTATTATAGTTAATTGATAATTAGCTTAATAGTTGTGCATGGTTGTTGTTGTTGACAATTTGACTTCATTGACTTGTTGACCAAGGTTGACACTTTGACCATCATCATTTCTTTTGGAAGATGCTCTTTGATCTTTGCAAAATTGAAATGATAATGGTCATGTCATGATTTACCATGACAATTTTCAAGCTAATTATTGAATTAAAATAATGCACACATATTAGTGAGAATGGCTCACTAATAATTCATTCTCTCATATCATTTCTCTCTCTTGTTCATCCTCTCCCTCAAGCTCTCTCCCTCTCATGTGTTGAGAAACAAAAAGCTTGAGAAAAACCTTCACTTGATCTTCTCTACTCTCTTCTAGGGTTCAAGTCTTAGCATTTCTTGCACTCTAGTTACTCCTAGCTTGGAGTTGAAGCTAAAGGTCGAGGCTTTCGGGTGGATCCTTCTTTGACGGGAGAAGACAAGCAAGGTGACCTCTTTCTACCATTCCAAGGAGCAAGGAGAGAAGGACTTTGAGCTCAAGGTATAACCTTTCCATCACTTAGCTACTTTGTAGTTAGCTTTAGCAAGTTTATGTTTAGCAAAGATCCTTAAATCTTAGTCCATGTTGCCTATAGTTGATAAAAATCCAATTTTTATTATGTTTTCCGCCTCCCCGTAAGCACCGGGGTGGGCAACGTGGACTTACAGTGGTATCAGAGCCTAACTAAACCTAAACTAGCTAAGTAGTTAAGTGTAACGAAGTTTCGAAACCGGAAAATCGAAAAACCAAACTCGCAAAACCCTAAGTTTCTGTTAAATTTTTTTCTGGTCAAAATAAAATTTGTTATACACCAAAAATTATCTCAGGGTTTTGTTAAGAACACCACCAAAAACGAGACAGAGAGTCGACCAAATGGGCGCGGATCCGCGGCGCTAGGAAGCTATTGCGCCGCGCATCCGCGGCCGTCTAGTCTCTTCTCTGCCTCGATTTTGGTGCAGTGTGTTTCTGTGTTGGTTTTGGGATTTTTAGGATATGTTATATGCGCCCAGATTTTCCAGAACTAAAATTTTCTTTTAGGGGCCTATAAATCCGTATTTTTCGGAACTTCACTACACTTTAACTATATCGGTTATATCTGTGATGCTTGTATGTATTGAACGTCGGCTAATCGCTATAAGTCGATTAGTCGGGGTTATACATCTCTGTGATCTGTGATTGTTATTGGTTTGTGGATATGAATGGATTGGATTGTCGCGGGTGAATAGCCGGGGTGGATGTGAGATGAGCGTTATTTTTCTTTCATTCATTTGTAACATGTAAATTGATGTAATAATATTATTTGTATGGCCGCACAACCGGGTCGGGGTTGTAGCCGTCATTGTATAATTCTTTTTACTGTTTTTGCTCCTAGGATAGACCCATGGAGGGGGTGCACAAACTACCGGGTATCTCGAAGTGCCGAGTGGCCTACTCACGGTGGTGAGGGAGGTTGCTTCGCTTCGGGTGCTTGGCGGGTAGTTTGCCGGACCCGTAGACCCATGGAGTGGCTATTCACCGCGACCGTGTAATCCGCTTTACGTTGCAGGCTCGAACGCATTGCGGATTCCTAGTATATCCAATGTATTCATCTGTGATCTGTAATGTCTATCATTGCTATATATTTATATATAATAACTATTTAGGCGTTGCTTATGTTTTACAGCCACGCTAGCCCAGCCCCCGCTCTGTCGTTAGTTAAGTAACCTAACGGGTGATGACGGGGCCCCGTGGCGAATGCGAATGGCATAAGCATACGTCATATTTTGGTTGTTTTCTGCAATGGTAGGATTAAATGATGGGACGCATTAAAAGAACTAATGCAAGAAATAAACCAAGTAAAAGTCGATTGGAACACTTTGAAAACCACTCGGTTCTTTTCAAAACTAAACTTTTAAATGCGGAGCTTGAACCACTCCTTTTAAAAGCTATCTCGTTCCATCGATTATATCAAGTTCACTACGTTCACGGTTTCGCCAAAACCATCCGTAGCCCTCCATCATTTCGGATAAATATTCGGTAGTATTCAAGCTATGTATTTTGACCTCACGCCAAGGCATAGTGATTGGTAGCTGCCGGATATTTATCCGTTGCATAGATAGAATGCGTTGATTTGAGACAGTCGTACTGCCGTTTTGGCCTACGTCAAGGGTGGGTACGGGTGGGTTCAAATTAACCAGGATAATGATGGGAAGAACTTGACATGTGACTTATGACATTTTGACCTCACGCCAAGGTCATAAGAGCATGGGGCAAAAATCCACATCGGGAGTTTCATAAGTACTGAAACTTGCTAGCGTTGCATACCATTTGGAGTGTGATAATTCTGGTAGGATTCCTTCGGTTTTATCACGCGATGATATTTGGATCCCGATCCTACTGTGAGTATATGCTACTCCTCGGGAAAACTCTCACTTAACGATCAATGCTATAAACCTAGTAGGTGCCTAGAAAGGTGTTAGCGGGGCTACGCCCACAGGGAAAAGAGGTTACTTAATTAAGGAACTTCGCGAAAGCGTTGGAAAACCTTCCTCGAAGTACCGACACTGGCCTGGCTGAACGGTTAAGCAAGTATTGTACGGTGAGAATGATCCCGGCTAATCCTTTCTTTACGGTTTGAGAAGGGATTCGAGAGACAGTGGTAGCCATCCAGTTTAGACAAACTAAAAACCACTCTAAACTTGCAAGAGCATCATGCTAAAGTGTTTCTTTTCTCTCTCCTAATTGCAGCGACCATTCAAGATGACCGGACTTAAGTTACTATTAGATAAAAATATATTGACAGGGCCAAACTACAAAGATTGGCTCAGGAATGTCAAGATGGCTATCACTTATGACAAGCTGGGGTATATACTTACCACCAAAGCTCCCCCTGTCCCAGGTCCCACCTCCAGCGTCGCGGATGTAGAAATCCGTAAGACATGGGAGATAGATTGCGCGAGGGCCAAATGCCTCGTACTAGCCTCGATGGACAACGACCATCAGAGGAGGCACGAGAATATGGACCTAGAGTCCATATTTCTCCATACAAAAGAACTGTATGGAGAGCAGTCTCGTATCGCAAGATACGAAGTGTCGAAGAAGCTTTTTTCGGCAAAGTTGGCCGTCGGATCATCGGTAGCGGACCACGTGCTTAAGATGATCGGCTACATAGAGGAGCTCGCGGACCTTGGGACCACGTTGGAGAATGAACTCTATACTGATTTGATTCTCCAGTCCCTTCCTTCCACTTACGCCCAGTTCATTCTTAACTTCAACATGCAAGGAAAGGAGGTTGAAATTGCCGAACTTCTGAACATGTTGAGGACTGCTGAGGGCACCCTACAGAAGGGTAGGGAGACATCCACTTTGTTTGTAGGAGGATCTTCCTCTTCTAGGCCCAGGGCGAAAGCCAAGGGCAAGAAGAAGAAAGCCCCCGCCAAACCAAGAGGCGGTGTCGGTAAAGTGGATATGAAGGGAAAGGGTAAAGCAACAAAGGTAGCGGGGAAGCTGGTGGGGAAGGAAGAATGCTTCTATTGTCATAAAAGTGGTCACTGGAAACAAGATTGCAAGGCTTGGAAAGCCATAACACAGGATTTGAAGCGAGTTGCAGCTTCAGCTTCAGGTGTGTATGTTATTGAAAACTGTCTATCAATAAACTCTACATCCTGGGTATTGGATACCGGATCATGATCTCATATCTGTAATTCTTTGCAGGCGTTGAGAAAGCGTAGAGTTTTGAAGGCAGGTGACATGACCCTCAGAGTTGCGAATGGTGCTAGCATGGATGCTGAGGCCGTGGGGGACTATCACCTGGGATTATCAGATGGACACTTTTTGGTTTTGCGCAGTTGTTATTATGTACCAAATGCAACCTGTAATATCATTTCTGTATCTTTATTATCTAAAGAAGGTTATGAATTTGCATTTGTAAGTAATGTAGTGAACATTCACCTTAATCAAGTTTTGATTGGGTCAGGTACATTGAACAACGGTATATACGTTTTAAACCAACCACAGGTTTTCAATATCCAGAATACACACAAAAGAAAGTCTCCAGAAATTAATAAAGCTTTCTTATGGCATTGTAGACTGGGTCACATCAATGAGAGAAGATTGACTAAGTTACATACTGAAGGATATTTAGATCCGTTCGAATATCAATCGTATGCAACTTGTCAATCCTGTCTCAAAGGAAAGATGACAAAGGCTCCGTTTTCTGGACACGGAGAAAGAGCGAGCGAGCTCTTGGGACTCGTACACAGCGACGTGTGCGGTCCAATGTCTACACATGCGCGAAGCGGTTTTTCTTACTTCATAACTTTTACGGATGATTTCTCAATATTCGGACATGTCTTCTTAATGAAGCATAAATCCGAAGCTTTTGATAAGTTCCAGGAATATAAGAATGAAGTAGAAAAACAAACAGGCAAAAGTATCAAGATCCTAAGATCGGATCGAGGAGGAGAATACTTAAGTGCCGAATTCCTGAATTACTTAAAAGAGAATGGAATTCTCTCTCATCTTACTCCTCCATACACTCCGCAACATAACGGTGTATCGGAGAGACGGAACCGAACCCTATTGGATATGGTACGGTCCATGATGAGTAACGCTGAGTTACCGCGATCATTCTGGGGATATGCGCTAGAAACAGCTGCATATCTTTTGAACCGTGTTCCCACTAAGACTGTGCCTACCACACCATATGAGTTATGGAGTGGGAAGAAACCCTATCTTCAATACTTGAAGATTTGGGGATGTCCAGCTTATGTCAAAAAGCAGCATACGGACAAGCTCGAGGCACGCTCAGTACTGTGCAAGTTTGTGGGATACCCAAAGAACTCCAGGGGGTATCTTTTCTATTACGCAGAGGAACAAAAAGTCCTTGTTTCTCGTAATGCCCATTTTCTGGAACATCAGTTTTTAGAAAAAGAAATAAGTGGGAGCGCAATAGAACTGGAAGAAATTCCAGAACCACAAACTATTACTGAAAGCTTAGTGGAACCAGAAGGTTCAAAAGAACAGGACATTCCTACGCCACTCCGCAGGAGTAGTAGGCAGTCTCATCCGCCCGAGAGGTACTACGGTTTTCTCATTGACGGGGATAGAGAGGACTGCATCATAGATTGTGATGAGCCTACTAGCTTCCAGCAGGCCATTCAGAGCGTCGACTCGGTAAAATGGCTGGATGCAATGCGGACCGAGATGGAGTCCATGTACACCAACAAAGTATGGACGTTGGACATTGTTCCAGACGGGGTAAAACCCGTAGGATGCAACTGGATCTTCAAAAGGAAGATTGGTGTAGATGGACAGGTTGAGACCTATAAAGCTAGACTAGTAGCAAAGGGTTTTCGTCAGCGACCTGGTTTGGACTATGACGAAACCTTTTCTCCAGTAGCTATGCTGAAATCCATTCGGATCCTTCTTGCCATCGCTGCTTTCCACGATTATGAGATTTGGCAGATGGACGTAAAGACAGCTTTTCTAAATGGTCATTTAGAGGAGTGTGTCTATATGGACCAGCCAGAGGGTTTCATTCAGGGTGGGAGCAGCGGAAAGGTGTGCAAGTTGCTCAAGTCCATTTATGGACTCAAGCAGGCATCGCGGAGTTGGAACATCTGTTTTGATGAGACGGTCAAAGAATTTGGCTTTATCAAAAATCCAGATGAACTATGCATCTATTGTAGATTTGTAGCGAGAACTGTAGTATTCCTCGTTTTATACGTGGATGACATTCTCTTAATAGGAAATGACATTCCTATGCTACAATCTGTCAAGGAGTTCTTATCACACAGGTTCTCCATGAAAGACCTGGGTGATGCCTCATACATTCTGGGTATCCGGATCTACCGTGACAGATCCAAGAGGATATTAGGACTCTCGCAGTCCAGGTACATCGACACCATACTGAAGAGATTCAGTATGGAAGATTCCAAGCGCGGTAATCTACCGGCTTGTCACGGGATCACCCTCTCCAAAGAGATGTCTCCCAAGACTGATTTGGAGAGGGATCGCATGTCTATTATACCCTACGCTTCTGCGGTAGGCTCTATAATGTATGCGATGTTGTGTACCAGACCGGATGTGGCTTATGCACTGAGTGTGGTAAGCAGGTATCATTCAAACCCTGGGGAGAAACATTGGATAGCAGTAAAGAACATTCTCAAGTGCCTGAGAAGGACTAAGGAGATGTTCTTGGTGTATGGCGGAAAAGACCTGCAGATTGAGGCCTTTACTCACTCCAGCTTCCAGAGTGACAAGGATGATTCCAAGTCCATGTCGGGTTTTGTCTTTACCCTCAATGGAGGGGCGGTGTGTTGGAAGAGCTCCAAACAGGAAACCGTTGCTGACTCGACTATGGAAGCGGAATACATCGCTGCATCTGATGCCGCAAAAGAAGCTGTCTGGATGAGGAAGTTCTTGAAAGAACTTCAGGTGGTTCCGTCCATTGTTGACCCAATACCTCTGTATTGCGACAACAACAGGGCTATAGCTTTAGCGAAGGAACCCAGGTCCCATCAGAAATCCAGACACATCTTAAGGCGGTATCACCTGATCAGGGAGATCGTGGATCGCCAGGAGATCGAGGTCCGGAGAGTTGCATCAGAGGATAACACAGCAGATCCATTCACCAAGGCCTTGCCCCAGACTCAGTTCGAGCGGCTGATCGAGATGATAGGTCTTCGATACGCCAGTACATGGCCTTAGTGCAATTGGGAGATTGTTAGTGTATATGCCCTAGAGGCCATTACTGTATCATACTAGTTTGTATATTACTTAATGGAAGCTTGGGATATTCACAGTTGTATATACAATCTTGCTCGAAATGGTAGTATGCTACTTGGTTTGTCTCTGCTTTAATATGTGCATGTGTTTCTTTTAGCATATTGCTGGTATACATATTAGTAGAGCCCTTAGGATCTTTGCTTGATTACCAGCGTTGTGATGGCGCTCGCACTCGTGGGAGCTGGGTAATCTATAAGCACATCCTTATACAGGTCCCTGGTCGTTGGACTATCGAGACAGGGCATCGATACTCCGGAGTAGACTAGCGTATGCGCTTCTCATCCCAGTGTGGGAGACGGTCTGTCCCACAGCCGTTAGTACGTCGTACTTGGGATAGTATGCGGGTGCTCGTTAGGTTACGAGTACACTGGACAGGACTCGTCGGGAACTGTTGGTTGGTAATATACCTAACGTCAGTTATCAGTTCCCAGGTGACATGAGTACAGCTTAGTCCGTTGACTTGACACTGCCACTTCGCCTCGAGTGTGTTCCCACTGCACTTTGATTACTACCTTACCACGGCTCAAAGGAGTCGTGCAAACAGGTAGTTTTTGGGTGCAGTCCCGAAGCACTTGGAGGCAGTGACGGTTAGACAGGATTCGTCTCTCCCGGTATTGGGGGTTGACATCGCGCTGTGTCCAGGAGAGCCATTACACGAGTAGTCCCTGGCCAGGGCAAGCGAGATATACTGGTAGGTTTCCAGTGTTATCTCAGGGTGTTCTGGGCTACACTCCGACACGACTTGTACCGCTATTAGGGGACTAACGTTCACTGCCCCCCTAGGCTCGCCATGCGATGTATCAGACGAACAGACCGGACTGTACGGAGACTGTCACATACAGGCTCAGTAGGAGTGCAGATGGGGTTCACCTCGTCAGTCTTCTTATCGACATCTACCTGGGGACCGTTACGTACAGCTAGTGCCGCTTGCGGTCTGTGGTTAAACCCACTGCCAGCGTAGTGTCGAGTCTTTAGAGTCCCACACAGAGAGCTATTCGCCTTTAGGCAAAATGAGTAGAGGTCGCATGGTTTTGCGACAGGGTTCGTTCGCATCCGCGCACTTGTGCACGTTTGCTGTCCGGACAGTTTATACTAGCGGGCTTTGGTTTAAGCCGGATCCTAGTATATGATTTGAGATTGGTTTTTCTCAGTGTATTCGTGTTCCTCGGATCACGAATGCGGGTGCGTATGCACAGTTGCTTGAGATTGGGGGAGAGGACCTTGTTTAGGGTTAATGGCTATTGTCATTTTATTAACCCTATTGCTTTTGTGTGTATTATAGTTAATTAATAATTAGCTTAATAGTTGTGCATGGTTGTTGTTGTTGACAATTTGACTTCATTGACTTGTTGACCAAGGTTGACACTTTGACCATCATCATTTCTTTTGGAAGATGCTCTTTGATCTTTGCAAAATTGAAATGATAATGGTCATGTCATGATTTACCATGACAATTTTCAAGCTAATTATTGAATTAAAATAATGCACACATATTAGTGAGAATGGCTCACTAATAATTCATTCTCTCATATCATTTCTCTCTCTTGTTCATCCTCTCCCTCAAGCTCTCTCCCTCTCATGTGTTGAGAAACAAAAAGCTTGAGAAAAACCTTCACTTGATCTTCTCTACTCTCTTCTAGGGTTCAAGTCTTAGCATTTCTTGCACTCTAGTTACTCCTAGCTTGGAGTTGAAGCTAAAGGTCGAGGCTTTCGGGTGGATCCTTCTTTGACGGGAGAAGACAAGCAAGGTGACCTCTTTCTACCATTCCAAGGAGCAAGGAGAGAAGGACTTTGAGCTCAAGGTATAACCTTTCCATCACTTAGCTACTTTGTAGTTAGCTTTAGCAAGTTTATGTTTAGCAAAGATCCTTAAAGCTTAGTCCATGTTGCCTATAGTTGATAAAAATACAATTTTTATTATGTTTTCCGCCTCCCTGTAAGCACCGGGGTGGGCAACGTGGACTTACACAGTACTATGTAAGTTTGTAGGATATCCAAAGAACTCCAGGGGGTATCTATTCTATTACGCAGAGGAACAAAAGGTTTTTGTTTCTCGTAATGCCCATTTTCTAGAACATCAGTTTTTAGAAAAGGAAACTAGTGGGACCGAAATAGAACTGGAAGAAATTCCAGAACCACAAACTAATACTGAAAGTTTGGTAGAACCAGTAGTTCAAGAAGAACAGGACATTACCGCACCCCTCCGCAAGAGTAGTAGGCCGTCACATCCGCCTGAGAGATACTATGGTTTTCTCATAGATGGGGATAGAGAGGATTGCGTCATTGATGATGATGAACCTACTAGCTTCCAGCAGGCCATCCAGAGCGGCGACTCGGTACGATGGCTAGATGCAATGCGAACCGAAATGGAGTCCATGTACACCAACAAAGTATGGACTTTGGACTTTGCTCCAGATGGGGTAAAACCCATAGGATGCAAATGGATGTTCAAGAAAAAGATTGGTGTAGATGGACAGGTGGAAACCTATAAGGCTAGACTTATTGCAAAGGGTTTTCGTCAAAGACCTGGTTTGGACTATGACGAAACTTTTTCTCCAGTGGCTATGCTCAAATCCATTCGGGTCCATCTTGCAATTGCTGCCTTCCATGATTATGAAATCTGGCAGATGGACGTAAAGACGGCCTTTATGAATGGTAATTTAGAAGAGTGTGTCTATATGGATCAGCCAGAAGGTTTCAATCAGAGTGGGAGCAGAGGGAAAGTATGCAAGTTGCTTAAGTCCATTTATGGACTAAAGCAGGCATCGCGGAGTTGGAACATCTGTTTTGATGAAACAGTCAAAGAATATGACTTTATCAAAAATCCAGATGAACCATGTATATATAGTAAAGTTGTAGCACGAAGTGTCGTGTTCCTCGTCTTGTACGTGGATGACATTTTATTGATAGGAAATGACATTCCTATGCTACAATCTGTCAAGGGATTCTTGTCACACAGGTTCTCCATGAAAGACCTGGGTGATGCCTCTTACATTCTGGGGATCCAGATCTATCGTGATAGATCCAAGAGGATGTTAGGACTTTCGTAATCCAGGTATATCAACACTATACTGAAAAGATTCAGTATAGAAGATTCTAAGCGCGGTAATCTACCGGCTTATCACGGAATCACCCTATCCAAAAAGATGTCTCCCAAGACTGATTTGGAAAGGGATGGCATGTCCATTATACCCTACGCTTCTGCAGTAGGCTCTATAATGTATGCGATGTTATGCACCAGACCAGATGTAGCTTACGCACTCAGCGTGGTAAGCCGGTATCAGTCAGATCCAGGGGAGAATCACTAGATAGAGGTAAAGAACATTCTCAAGTACCTGAGAAGGACTAAGGAGATGTTATTGGTTTACGGCAGAAAAGACCTCAAGATGGAGGCCATTGCTGATTCCGGCTTCCAGAGTGATAAGGACGATTCCAAGTCCATGTCTGGTTATGTCTTTACCCTCAATGGAGGGGCGGTGTGCTGGAAGAGTTCCAAGCAGGACACCGTTGATGACTCGACTATGGAAGTGGAGTATATTGCTGCTTGTGATGCCGCAAAAGAAGCGGTCTGGATGAAGAAGTTCCTAACAGAACTTCAGGCGGTTCCTACCATAGTTGATCCAACACCTCTGTATTGCGACAACAACGGAGCTATAGCTTTAGCGAAAAAACCAAGGTCCCATCAGAAGTCCAGACACATCTTAAGGCGGTATCACCTGATCAGGGAGATCATAGATCGCCGGGAGATCGAGGTCCGGAGAGTTGCTACTAAAGAGAACATTGCTGATCCATTCAAAAAGGCCCTACCTCAGATTCAGTTCGAGAGGCTACCCGAGATCATCGGTCTTCGATATGCCAGTACATGGCCTTAGTGCAAGTGGGAGATTGTTAGTGTATATGGCCTAGGGGCCATTATTGTATCATACTAGTTTGTATATTACTTAATAGAAGCTTGGGATATTCACAGTTATATAACAGTCTTGCTAAACATGGTAGTATGCTACTTGGTTTTATCTATCTTAATATGTATGTTCGTATTGATAGAGCCCTTAGGATCTTGCTTGACTACCAGCGTTGTGATGGCAGTCACACTAGTGAGGGCTGGGTAGTCTACAAGCACATCCTTTTCCAGGTCCCTAATCGTAGGATTATCGAGACAGGGTATCGATACTCCGGAGTAGACTAGCGTGTACGCTTCTCATCCCAGTTGGGGAGATGGTCTGTCCCACAGCCATCAGTACGTCGTACTGGAGATAGTATACAGGTGCTCGTTGGGATACAGGTATATCGGACAGGACTCGCAGGGAACTGTTGGTTGGTATTATACCCGTTGTCAGTTAACAGTTCCCAGGTGACATGAGTACAACATAGTCCGCAGACTTGACACAGCTACTTCGCCTCGAGTGTGTCCCACTGTTCTTAGATTGCTACCCTACCACGGCTCAAAGGAGTCGTGCAAACAGGTAGCAGTTGGGTGCAGTCCCGAGCACTTGGAGGCAGTGGCGATTAGACAGGGTTCGTCTCTCCTGGTATTAGGAGTTGATATCGCGCTGTGTCAGAGAGCCATTACGCAAAGTCCCTGGCCAGGGCAACCGAGATTTACTGGTAGGTTCCAGTAGTTTCTCAAGGTGTAATAGGCTACGCTCCGACACGACTTATACCGCTATTAGGGGACTGACGCTTGCCGCCCCCTAAGCCTGATATGCGATAGTCTTAGATGAACAGACCGGACTATACGGAGATTGTCATATCAGGCTCAGTAGGAGTTCGGATGGGTTTCCTCATCGGCCTTCTTATCGTCATCTACCTGGGGACCATTACGTACAGCTAGTGCCGCTTGTGGTCTGTGGTTAAACCCACTACCAGCGTAGTAGTCTAGTCTTTAGAGTCCCACACAGAGAGTTTCCCTGCTCCAGGCGAAATGATATAGAGATCGTATGGTTTTACGACAAGGGTTCGGACGCATACGTGTGTTTACGCACGTACGACATTCGGACAGTTTTTACTAGTCGGCTTTGGTTTAAGCCAGATTCTAGTATCGGATTATTGGATTTATACAGTCTAAAGTTTTTCCGTGTTTCACAGATAGGAGGGGCATTCTCGTAATTTCACAAGAAGCTTCTAGAAGGATGGTGACTTGGGGGTTTAGGTGGCATTTGCATTTATTGATTTAGTGACTCATTTGTGT
This sequence comes from Agapanthus africanus, assembly GCA_030015575.1. Classification (NCBI taxonomy): domain Eukaryota; kingdom Viridiplantae; phylum Streptophyta; class Magnoliopsida; order Asparagales; family Amaryllidaceae; genus Agapanthus; species Agapanthus africanus. The sequence goes on along the minus strand of CM057340.1, from coordinate 111,464,621 downwards.
GATTCATCCATGGAGTTAATGCATCATTTATTGATCTAATGACTCATGAGATGAATCACTCATTTGTATCAATGAAGCATGGTTGTTAAATGATTTATTTTATTTATTTCATAAAACATTATGCTTCATATATTCAAATGAGTTCATTATTTCTTCTCATTCTCATGCTCACCTTCTCTCTCCTCAAGCTCACTCTCTCTTCAAACCCTAATCCTACCACTCATGTGTTGAGACCAAGGATTAGAATAGACTAATTAATCCATAACCCTTCTCTATATCATCTAGGTACTTTGATTAGCAACTAAAGAAACCTAGTTACCTCAAGTTTAGAGGTGAAGCTTGGAGTAAAGCTCTCGGGTTGATCATCTACTACATAGAGAAGGCCGGAGAGGAGGTGGAGAACGAAAAGACGAAGGACACGGTTCATTAGGTATAATCACTTCTCATAGTAGTTAACAACTTCTATGTTTCATGTTAGTTATAGTTTAGCAAAGATTCTTCGGTTAGTCGATGTTTACGCAAAGAACAAGATCGTTTTTCATTTTTCCGCCTCCCCGCAAGTCGTGGGGTGTAGTACATCGACTTATAATACGAAAACGAATCCGACTCCGAAAAATACGGTATTACGGAACCCTATGTATACTCTCTGGAAATTTTTAAAAAGGTGCTCTAAAATTTTTTCAAACATGTGCAGAATGCAGTACAGGCAATCCTAAGAACCCAGGTGAAATACGCGCGCGCGTGTGTGTGTGTGTGCGCGTGCTCGGATTTTGGCCGAGCACGCCCCCACAAAATCCGGCCAGGTCGGCCCCCTACCCCCTATGCACCCCCTATTTCACCTGTGCTCTGTTGTTTGCAAGTTAGGGTTTCTAGTAATGTTTGCTTAGCCCAATTTTCATGTGATGATTGTTTATACTTGGGGCTAATTCGTAGTGATTCGTAGTCGTATTATTTGATACTAAAATGGTAACTTAGACAACTTTTAGCATTTCGAACGAACATCGGACACCCCACTTTCTACCCCGCTGAAATTTCCAAGTGTTGTAATTTTCCTAAGTTAACTTTATATTCAATAGTAGCGCAAGTATCTTATGGACCCTCTAGAAGATCATAATAACCTTAACTCGATTCTATGCCCACGGAACCGCGAACGAACCTTCGGGTTTTCCGTAGTGCCATGGTGTCATAGGTGAGGCGTTGGTTAACTCCTTCTACGGCTGGATCATAAGACGTCGTGGCGCGATTTTTGAGTATTTGTAACTTTGCTCAAGTGTTGAGCTCTAGGGGTAAAACGTGGGTGTTTGTTGATTTGACCGAAACGTTAAACATCGTCTTAATATCTGTGATTGCAATTGTTGTTTTTCACTTTCTTTTCTGCGACCGTAAGCGTAGTATGTGGTGTATCGCCGGCTTCGTTGCTATACATCAACGACAATCGGGATACGCATACTTGCTTACGTTGATGATATGAGATATTATGTGTTGCTGAGATATGATGCAGGATTGTCGCGATTGAATAGCCGAGGGTTTTATATGAGATGAGAGTGTTTATTTTCATTCATGTAAAAGTTAAATGTATGTAATATTCTTTTATTTAGGGTACTTCCGGGTTGAGGATGATGTCACCATTATTGTATATTATTTACTTTTCCGCATTAGGATAGACCTAAAGAGGGGAGCACAAGTGATCGGGTTCTAGGGTTCAGTGGGAGGCCATCTCGAGGAGTCGAGACCGGGTCTCCTAAACTCTAGAATTGGCAGGATCACTTGTCGCTCTCGTAGGGGTCTAGGGGTGTGGGCTTGGCTATTCATCGCGACCGTGGAATCCGTATTTTCTATTGATGGCTGAATACTAAATACGGACCTCCTAGATATCCTTTTATTTTCATATGTGCTTCTGTTGGATTGATATTCTGTAATGTGATTACTTAGTATCTGAGACGAATGGTTTATTAATATATATATGATATATAATAAACGTTGTTTATATTTTACACCCGCGCTAGTCCCGCCCCGCTATGCCGTTAGTTAAGTAACCTAACGGTGCATAACGGGATATTGTGGCGAATGCGGATGATATAAGTATATGTTCTATTTTCGTTTCTTTTCTGTGATGGCTTAGGAACTTAAATGATGGGACTACATTAATGAGATTAATATAAAAGTAAAAGAAACCTAAAGATGTTGTAGAATCGGATTTGAAACCCACTCGGCCTTTTTATGAAAAATGCAAGTTTCAAAAGATGCAGAGCTTAAGCCACTCCTTTTCTAAACCGTTTTGATTCTACAACGATATCAAGTTCAAAGCATTAAAAGTTTTCATAAAAACCATCCACAACCCTCCGTCATTTTAGGAAGTAGAGTACTTAGTATTCGTGCTACGTATGTCGACTATAGCCGAGGCGTAGTGTACGGTAGCTAAGTGATGTCTTCCTACACCGCATAAGATGCGATTAGTTAGGACATTCATGTGATTATGTTGATCATAGTCAAGGGTCATATGGGCGGGTCTAGTTAATCTCGAAATGACGGGTAGAACTTGACTAGTGCTTATGATATTTTGACCATAGCCAAGGTCATAAGTTAAAAGGGGTAAAAGCTATATCGGGAGTTTCAAGAGTTGAAATTTGCAATGAGATTGCATACCATCTATATGATAGTTGGATCCCGATCCCACTGTGAGTAAGAGTTACTCCCAGGAGAGTTTTGCATTTTGCAATTAGCTAATCCAGTAGGTGTCTAGAAAGGTGTTAACGGGGTTTGACCTTTGGGAAAACGAGATTTATTTTAATTAGGTCCGTGCGAAAGCACGGGGAACCTTCCTCAAAGTACTAATACTGGGCTGGCTGACCGGTTAGCGAAACTGTAGAATGTAATTAATCCTGGCTAGTTTTCTTTTTAGGTTTTGAAAGAAAATTTGATAAAAGCAGTGGGAGACATCGATTAGATAAGATAATCACCAATCTAATTCTTTGCATGAGTATTTCGCTGAGTGTGTTCTTTTCTCTCTCCTGATGGCAGATACCGATGACGGGACTTAAGCTTCTACTAGAGAAAAACAAACTGACAGGACCGAACTATAAAGAATGGTTGAGGAACTTGAACATTGCACTCACATATGATAAAGTATCATATGTCCTCACTACCAAGGCCCCACCCGTCCCAGGACCTGAATCATCTGTTTCGGATAGGGAGATCAGAAAAACATGGGATATTGACTGCAACACGGCCAAGTGCCTCGCGCTTGCTTCTATGGACAACATCCATCAGAAACAGCATGAGAAGATGGATGTGCAATCCATCTTTCTTCATACAAAGGAGTTGTATGAAGAGCAATCTCGTACTTTGAGATACAAGGCATCTCGAAAGTTGTTTCAGATGGGAATGGCTCTTGGTGCATCAGTAAGAGAACATGTTTTGAAAATGATTGGTCTTATAGAAGAACTCGAGAAACTGGGATGGACAATGGATAATGAGCAATATACGGATATTGTTCTGCAGTCTCCCTCCCCCCCGCGCCTTTGCTCCATTCATAGTGAATTTCAATATGAACGATTTGGAGAAATCATTGCCTGAACTTCTCAATATGTTGAGAAGTGCAGAGAGCATGCTGAAAACAGCGAAGACTCCCGCTCTGATTGCTGGGCCATCTTCCTCTTCCGTCCCAAAAGCTAAGGCCAAGGGAAAGAAGAAGAAGAAACCCAACGAACAGAAAGGTGGAGTTAAAAAGGCGAAGGGGAAAGACATATCTGGGGCCGCGAGAAGTGGAAAAGGAGAATGCTTTTACTGCCACAAGTCGGGACATTGGAAACGCAACTGTGTTGTGTATCTTGCTGATCTCAAGAAGAAGAAGCATGCTGATGCTTCCGCTTCAGGTGTGTTTGTAACTGAGAACCGTTTTTCGATTAACTCTACATCTTGGGTATTAGATACCGGTTCTGGTTCTCACATCTGTAATTGTGTGCAGGGGTTGAGAAACAGTAGAGTTTTGAAGACTGGAGACCATACTCTGCGGGTTGGAAATGGTTCCAATGTACATGCTGTATCCGTAGGAGAGTATCATCTGGGTTTGCCTTCGGGTTGTATATTAGTTTTGAACCCGTATTATTATGTACCAAGTATGCTATGTAATATAATATCCGTTTCTTTGTTGGACAATGAAGGATATCATTTTTTATTGCAAAATAATGTTATGAACATTAACTTGAATTAATAGTTGATTGGGTATGGTACATTAAATAACGGTATTTACGTCCTGAACCAACACACAGTTTTCAATATACAACATACTAATAAAAGAAAGTTTTCAGATATAAATGAAGCTTTTCTTTAGCATTGTAGACTTTGTCATATTAATGAAATAAGACTAAGCAAGCTACATAAAAATGGATATTTAAATCCTTTTGAATATAAATCTTATGCGACTTTCCAGTCCTGTATCAAAGGTAAAATGACCAAAACTCCGTTTACTGGACACGGAGAAAGAGCTGTGGAACTCTTAGGCTTCATACATAGTGATGTATGCGGACCAATGTCTACACATGCTAGAGGCGGTTTTTCATACTTCATTACTTTTACTGATGATTTCTCAAGATTTGGACACATGTTTTTAATAAAGCACAAATCCGAAGGTTTCGAGAAATTCAAGGAGTACAAACTTGAAGTAGAAAAACAAACAGGCTTGAGCATCAAGAAATTTCGATCAGATCGAGGTGGAGAGTACTTAAGTACAGAGTTTTCAGACTTCTTAAAAGAGAATGGGATTCTCTCTCAGCTCACTCCTCCTTACACACCACAGCACAACGGTGTGTCAGAACAGAGGAATCGTACCCTATTAGATATGGTACGATCCATGATGTGTGATGCTGAGTTACCGCTTTCCTTTTGGGGGCATGCATTGGAGACAGCAATGTATCTATTAAACAGTGTTCCAACCAAGACCGTGTCTAGCACTCCATATGAGATATGGAGTGGAAAGAGACCATCTCTTAAAAGAGTTAGGATTTGGGATTGCCCGGCTTTTGTTAAAAAGCAGAATCCAGACAAACTCGAGACATGCTCTGTCATGTGTAAATTTGTGGGATATCCAAAACATTCGTATGGATATCTATTCTACCACAAGGAAGAACAAAAGGTGTTTGTTACTCAGCATGCCACATTTTTGGAAAATGAAATCTTTACAGATGGTACTGATGGCAATGCAGTAGAACTAGAAGAGGTTCTAGAGACACAAATTACTCAGGACGAATTGGTTGAAACTGATTTTGTAGTAGAACTTCAAAAACCTCAGCCGCTCCGGAGATCTAGTAGAACTTCTCGCCCACCACAGAAATACTATGGGTTTCTCATTGATGGTGATAGAGAAGATTGTATCATGAATGATAATGACCCTACTAGTTTTTAGCAAGCTATCATGAGTGGTGACTCATTGAAGTGGCTGGAAGCCATGAGATCCAAAATGGAGTCTATGTACACCAACAAAGTATGGACTTTGGACGTTGCGCCTCCTGGGATAAAACCCGTTGGGTGCAAATGGATCTTTAAGAGAAAGATTGGTGTAGATGGACAGGTAGAGACCTTTAAAGCAAGGCTTATAGCGAAAGGTTTTCGTCAAAGACCAGGATTGGACTATGATGAAACTTTCCCTCCAGTAGCAATGCTTAAATCCATTAGGATCCTACTTGCTTTTGCTGCTCATTATGATTATGAAATCTGGCAGATGGACGTTGAAACTGCATTTCTGAATGGTGATTTAGAAGAATGCATTTATATGGATCAGCCAGAGGGCTTCATTGACAGTGGGAGCAGCGGGAAAGCATGTAGATTACTTAAATCCATTTGTGGATTAAAGCAGGCCTCACAGAGCTGGAACATCTGCTTTGATGATACAATCAAAGAGTTTGATTTTATCAAAAATATAGATGAACCATGCATTTATAAGAAGATTGTAGGGAGTACTGTCATATTCCTCGTATTGTACGTGGATGACATTCTCTTGATAGGAAATGATATTCCTATGCTTCAATCGGTCAAACTATTCTTATCACAAAGGTTCTCCATGAAGGACCTGGGTGATGCCTCGTGCATTTTGGGAATAAAGATCTATAGAGATAGATCCAAGAGGTTATTGGGATTGTCCCAATCAAAGTAAATTGACACCATCCTAAAAAGGTTTGGTATGGAAGATTCTAAGCGTGGTGCCTTGCCCGCTTGCCATGGAATCACTCTCTCCAAAGACTTCTGTCCGAAGACTGATGACGAGAGAGCTCGCATGAGCATTATACCCTACGCTTCAGCCGTAGGATCTATAATGTATGCGATGTTATGTACTCGCCCTGATGTAGCTTATGCACTAGCTGTACTAAGCAGGTATCAATCTAACCCAGAGGAGAAACATTGGATAGCAGTAAAGAACATTCTTAAGTACTTGCGAAGGACTAAAGAATTGTTCTTGGTGTATGGTAATGGGGATCTCCAAATGGAGACCTTTACCGATTCCAGCTTCCAAAGTGATAAGGATGACAGCAAATCTATCTCAGGGTTTGTATTTACCCTCAATGGAGGGGCGGTTAGTTGGAAGAGTTCCAAATAGGATACCGTTGCAGACTCTACGATGGAAGCTGAGTATATTGCTGCAAATGATGCTGCCAAGGAAGCCATCTGGATGAGGAAGTTCATCACGAAACTAGGTATAGTTCCAACCATTATTAATCCAATACCATTGTATTATGATAATAATGGGGCTATGGCGTTAGCCAAAGAACCCAGATCCCATCAGAAGTCCAGACACATCATAAGGCGATGTCATTTGATCCGGGAGATAGTAGATCGCCACAAGATCGAGATTCGGAGAGTAGATACAAAGAATAACACCGTGGATCCACTCACCAAGGCCTTTCCACAGCCGCAACATGAGTGACTTTTTGAGATGTTGGGTATAAGATATGCCAATAATTGGCCTTAGTGCAAGTGGGAGATTGTTGGATATATGTATGCCCTAAAGGCCATTATATGTATAGTGGATGCTTGGACATGTATGTATATGTATATATATATATATATATATATTACTTTCTTGCTCGACATGATAGTATGCTATCTGGTTTACTTTATCTGACATGTTGACTTGATCATGCTTTTATTCATTTGCACATGTTGATAAAGCCCTGAGGATATTTTCTTGACTACTATGACAATGATGCGGATCATACTAGTGGGGCACGTGTAGTTTATAAGCATATCCTTGAACTGTTCCTAGTCGTGGGTGTATCGATACGGGGAATCGATATTCCAGAGTAGACTAGCGTATACCATTCTTGTCCTATATGATAGGCGATGGATGATCCCATATCCATCTGGTGTGTTAACACCAAAGATTGTATGCGGGTGCTCAGTGGAGACGGGGTACACTGAACGGACTCACAGAGAACTCCTATGTGGTATTATATCTATCATCGGATAACAGTTCTCAGGTTACACTGGTACAGGTTAGTCTATAGACCCAAGATTGTCATAGAGTCTTGTGTGTCCTCCCACTGTACTTTGATCTCCACCCTACCACGGCTCTACTGAGTCGTGCAAACAGGTGGTCTTTGGGTACAGTCCCGAGGCACATGGAGGCAATGAGCGATAGGAGGGTTTCGTCTCTCCCGGCATTGGGGGTTGAAGTTGTGCTATGCTTGATTTGCTATAACCGGAAGTTCCCGGCCAGGGCTACTGAGATTTACTGATAAGCGTTATCAGTAGTTTCTCGATCTGTTATCAGCTATATACCGGCATGACTTATTGAGTTATTGGGGTCGACGACACCATCCCCAGACTTGATATGCAACATATTTGACGAGGAGACCGGACTGTACGGTAAGTGTTGCCAGATGGCTCGACGGGAGTTTTGACAGCTTTGCTGGTTTTCTTCTGATCGTTCAATACCTGGGTGGCCGTTACGTTTAGCTGACCGCTTGCGGCTTGTGGGTGTTTGATATGATCATCACCCACTGCCGGCGTATTGACGAGTCTTAGAGTCCCATACAGAAGTTTCCTAGCCCAGGCGAAAAGATGTGGTGTGCTTATGAGATATGCGCGGGGACCTGATTGAATACGACTCTATGATACCGTATATTAATCGGGCGTTTTACTATTGGTCGGATCGTATGTGATATGACCGGATTGTTAAATCAATTGTTGATTTAACATTTTGACTTTTAGTTTGATTTTATTCTTTATTCAAAACTCTTTTTATTAAAGAGGAAGAATGCATGCATGTATGCATATGTTGATGTGCATGAATGCACATGTTGATGTGCATAAGATACATACATACAAAAGTATCATGGTTGATGATACACACTTAAAGGCAATATAAGACTTACATGGAACTATAATATATGGATATTTATTTGTATTTGTTTTAAAAACAAAAGAAAAGAAATGATTAATCCATGGTTGTAATATTCTACACTCTTCTTGAAATTGACCACACTTCACTAACTATTTAACCTTGGATTAACTATTTCTTTTGGTTTTGACCCATTTACTAAATATCTAGATGTTATAGCAACTATGGTTGAGAGAGAGATAGAAAATATATATACTATATTTTCTATTTTCTTTCATAAGCTTATCACTTCACAAAAGCTTTTGCCTTCATCTTCTTCTTCCTCCTTATTCTTTAGGTTTTTCCAAAGAGAGAGAGAGAGATAAAAAGAAAGGATTTTGATAAAAGAAAACACACCACCTCATCATTTTACTCTAATCTAGCCAATTAGTTTAGAGTGTTTAGCTTCATCATCTTGTTTGATCATTTGAAATTAGGAGCTTGGAGCTAGTGAACTTCGGGTGGATCATCCTGGACGTAGGAGCTTACTAGCAAGCTTTCACAACTCTCAAAGATCCTAGGAGTCGCTACAAAGGTTGTATTTCTTACACTTAGTGTAAATAGTTTTTGTATGTGATACATGTGATGTTACCCTAGTATTCTAGTTAAAGATCCATGCTTAGTTTGCTTAGCACCTCTTTAAAATTTTAAAGTTGCATGTGTGATGCTTCCATACTCATAAGTAGGTGCTAGGTAACCCTAACAATTACCGCATATTACACTTACGGTGGCAGAAAAGAAATGAAAACTACATTAATTAGAATCCGCATCATCTTTAGACATCATAAACCCGGATTATCACATTTTCCGAATTTCATGCCTAACCCTATAAACCTTCCATTTAAGTCTCGAATTGAAAACACGTTTCAAAAATAAGTCGGGTAATTCAACAAGATTCCCGATTAAAAGATCGAATGCTCGTCAGGAACATTAGTGGATGCCCGCACCTCGAGGCCGTCAACAAAGTGCACTTGGGCGGAACACCGCGGCCGCGAGCGCCCGAATGGATTACGACATCGGTTCTCTTATAATCACTTGGTCGGGGTAAGGGGGAGTGGCTATCTACTAGAGTCACCCGGCGAGTATTCACGTACGATACGAGATTACGACGGAGCTTCGATCCAAATCCAAACTCCATGGCAATCCATCATTTGAGACTAAAATTCAAGATTTACATTTCGTTAACTAGTTTTCGCAAAAATAATCAATGTGGATTCCAAAAATTGTATCACATATCCAAAACAATATAGACGATGTTAAATATTTCGATCGATATTTCAAACACCACCAATTCACAGTGAGATCAACCGCTTGAGTCACATTAAAAATTTCCAGAAAGTCCAAAATGTCGAAATGAAGCAGCAGAAGAAAAATGAGTCACTAACCCTGTTCCCGCCAAAAATTTCTGCGCAGAAGAGTCCAATGTATCAAATGGCAGCGATACGCTTAAGAAAATATGAACCAGTATCTTCCGGAATGTTTTTTGACAAACTCCCAAATGAGAAATAGATAAATTCTGATGATATTGGAATCATCTTGAAAAACCCTTCGATTTGATATATTATGGGCTTCATAATTCATCCGGGATCAAAAGTTATGAGCAAATGTGCCATGCGCCGTTCCCTGATTAAAAATCAGGAATTATCTCAATGAGGTACCACGTGCTCACACGTGACCAATGGTCACGTGTTGACACATGATAGTTAAAGCAGCGGCAAAGGACAGAGCGCAGAAGAGGAGCTCATTCAGGGGGTCACGTGCTCACACATGACCGGGGGTCACGTGCTCACACGTGACCAAAGGTCACGTGGCAACACGTGACTGGCTGTAAAAGCCTTGCTGTTCAACCGAATTAAATTCTGAAAAAGATCATTTAAATCTTTCCAAATAGAATTAAAATTCTAAATTTTTCTAAATCTTTCCAAATGGAAAAGGATTATGGGGACCGTTGGATTAATGATCTAAGGGTGATTAAAAATCACCAATTTATGGGAAAATCTTAGATAAGGAAAGATTTCCCTAAATCTCACCGAAAATAACAAACAGAATATCTTTTGGATTTAAAATCCAACGGTGAATAAAATTCACTGAATGATCTAAAGGCTCATATTAAATATGAAAACAAATCAAATCTTTCAATGGGAGATTTGCTAAACAAATTGATTCTTTTCCTTCTCCTATAAATAGGAGCTAAGAAGAGAAGAGAAGAGATATACTTTTTTGGGAGAAGAAACAGAGGGAGGAGAATTTAATTCACAAGAGAAAAAAGAAAAGAGAGGAGAATTTAATTTTCTGCAAAAGAAAAACCCTAGGTAAGAAAAGAGAGGCTTCAAAAGAGAATTTAATTCTCAAAAGAGTTTAACTCTTATATAAAAAAAAAGAAGAACTTAGTTCTTCTTCTGGCTGAAGATCTGCACAGAGCACATCTCCCCATAAGTTGAGAATTTAATTCTCATCGGGTCGAGATCCTACCATACAGATCCTAAACTTAGAAAGGGAATTGAGTTTTGAGAATTTAATTCTCCCAGACTCACAGGAATTTAATTCCTCCTAAAATGAAACTGAGGTTTAACCCTAATCAAGAATTTAATTCTTTTACATATCTGGGAATTTAATTCCTTTAAAAAGAAATTAGGGTTTTGCCCTAAATAAGAATTTAATTCTTTCACAATAGGAATTTAATTCCTCCAAAACAAAATTAGGGTTTAACCCTACAGAGAATTCAATTCTTAGAAGATCTCTGTTCATGAAAAGAACTAGGGTCACGTTGTAAGTGCACGGCGGCGCCCCGGTCGTCAACCCGACGGCCAAATGCGGAAACGGTGATAAACTTTAATTTTGCGAACTTAGCAAACCGGCACCACAGCGCACTAAACCCCGGATCGGGCCATTAAACTAGATCTAGCTAACAACAAGACGGGTTAGAGATATACCGAGTGATCCGAGTCCTCCGGTCTTCTCGTCATCGTCCCGATCTCCCGCGCAAACTCCGGTCGTCGCCTCCTTGCCGGAAGGGCACCACATCGTCTGTATCTTTTACGGGCTCCCACCTCAATGACGATGCAACTCGGGCATGAAGCTGGCAAGTCGACATGCCCAAGATGTGCTATAGAATGTGGTGTAGATCATGCTAGTCTCATTTGGGGTTATGTTGCCTTGATGGAGGAATGAGGTTGTGAAATGAACTTCAAAGTGGAACTAGAATTTTGTAGCATGAAAATGAGATCAACAAATTTTCCCTCATCCAAATGAAATGATCCTCTCTCCCCAAAATAGTGGCCGGCCTCATCTTAAGAGAATGGTGGAGGAAAAATCAAGCATGAAGGGAGGTGATGGTAGGAGAAGAAAAGAGGTGACCATATCCAAACATCAACCATACTTAATTCACATCAAAACCATACCCTTTCAAATCTCAATTAATGCACCATCATGGAAAAGCAAGGATGCTTATCCTATCATAATGGAAAACATTTGCAAGAAACCCCCTCCACAAATGTTATTTGCACAATTGCAAATAACCCCCTCCATCGGAAAAGTCCGGCCGAGAAAGAACAAAGCAAAACCGGCCGGAACGGAATGCAAACTGGCAACTCCAAAAAACTGGTCCCGTAATAAATTACAGGAAAACCCCGATACTGTGCATACACACCCGCATCTGTATTCCGACCGGATACAAATGCAATGAGACAAAATCTACACTGTACTAAACTAGGATCCGGCTTAAACCAAAGCCGGCTAGTAATATCCGTTCGATCCTGATCCGTGCAATACCGCACGTATCTGATCGAACCCTGCCATATATCTATACGGCCTCTAGTACAAACCGTCCGATACTGATCCGTGCAATACCGCACGTATCTGATCGGACCCTGCCATATCTCCATACGGCCTCTACAGCGTTTCGCCCGAAAGCTGAGTAACTGAAAGTGTGGTGGACTCTAAAGACTCGTCAATACTATGGCTGTGGATTTAACCACTAGCACGTCAGAGGTATAAGCCAATACGTAACGGGCCACCAGCTATTGACCAAAAGGGACGTCGATGAGCGAACTCATCCTGACACCCTACTGAGCCTGTCAGTGACAATATCCGTACAGTCCGGTCCGTTCGTCTATGAGCATCGCATGGCGGGCCTAGGGGTGGGTAAAAGTCAGACCCCCAAAAGCGGTACAAGTCGTGTCGGAGTGTAGCCCAGAACACCCTGAGATACTACTGGAATACCTACCAGTAAATCTCCTGCCTTGGCCAAAGACTTTGTGTAATGGCTCTCCTAGACACAGCGCGACCTCACCCCCAATACCGGGAGAGACGAACCCCCGAAGATCCGCTCACTGCCTCCATGTGGCTCGGGACTGTACCCAACTAAAACCTGTTTGCACGACTCCTTTGAGCCGTGGTAGGGTAGTAATCAAAGTACAGTGGGAACTCACACGAGACAAATGACGATCCCCAGGTCGATGAATTAACCTGTACACATGTCACCAGGGAACTGCTATCTGACGTCAGGTATAAAACCAACTAGCATGTTCCCGGCGAGTCCTGTCCGGTGTACTCATAACCCAATGAGCACCTGTATACATCTTAGGTGATCCAACTGACACCAGTGGCTTGTGAGACCGGCCACCGCCCCTCGTCGGGGTCTCGACTGTATACACTAGTCTACTCTGGTGAATCGATGTCCTGTCTCGAAACTCCCACGACTAGGGACCTTTTAAGGATGTGCTTATAGACCCCAGCTCCCACTTATATGATCGCCCTCATACTGCTGGTGGTAAGCAAGAATTCTAGGGGCTCTATCAACGTGCAATAGTGACCTGTCAGGTCACCTGAAGCAGTACACGATGATAAAGGTAAACCAGATAGCAAACTATCATCTCGAGTAAGACTGTCATCCCGGGATAGGTCCTCCCTCAATCATTGCAATCACGTGCCTGTGATCCAATAATTGACTCTGAGGGCACTATCTCCAACAATCTCCCACTTGCACTCAGGGCTAATTATTGCGATGTCGCATACTCACAGCCCGTGTGATACCGAACACCCAACTCCTCTACTAGTCAGTCTCACAAAGCTCGTTTGCGAGACTATTGCGTTCGAGGAATAGCCTCAGCGAGTGGATCCGCTCTGATGTTTCTTTCTATGTCTCTCTAAATCTCAAGTTCGCGGAGAATGCCATCTCCCGAAATGAGCAATACCTGTCTTAGAATGTCTGGATGTCTGATGGGACCTAGCTCATAAATGAACTCCAAATCCAAACTTCTTAGACTGTATCGTCAACTGAACTTAATCAGTATCCTGCGCCATGCCTCCCTCAGTATCTGCCTGGATCACCTGTCCAGAATACTGCCCCTCGTCAGAAGGAAAACTATAACTCTGACAACCTCCTTGTCGTCCATGTCACCTTGGAAGCCTGGAATGATAACCGTCTCCCAAATGAGGCTGTCGTTATCATATCCCTAGAACATCCACTTTATGTTCTAAAGCTGCTTCCGACTGTTTCTCCAGGATTGGATCAATATCAACTTATTGCACCTACTGCAAGAACAACATCTGGTGTGGTACTTGACATCTCATAATTGACTCAATTGCCTAAGCAAGTGATCTGTCAATCATGCACATCCCTCTCTACTTTAGTCTATAAGACACCTTTAGAGAGGGTGACTCCATCACCTGCAGGTACACTACCATGCCAGGAGTCGACCATTCTAAACACTCTTAGAATGTTGTCTAAGTACCCAGATTGGGAAACCACCCAAATCTAGATCTAAAACTATAGATCTAGTAACCAGTATGTCTTATATAATGTCCAAGTCCTTTGTGGAGAAACCACTGTATGACGACCAAAGTATAACCGATCGTAGTATAGGAATATCACTTCCTACTACCTTCTCAACAGATCCATCCCCTATTCTGATGACGTCAAACCTATGACTGTCACATCAGAAACAGATGATCTAACTCCGCTATATCTGCTTTAGTCTATAAATAGACATAAGCCTAATATCCACCAATGCTTCCGCTGCTCCCACTGACTACGAAAACCCTCTGGCAGAGTCATATAGATGTGCACTTCTAAAGCTAGTTTAGAACGACGCTATACTCATCCTCCTGCCGGGTCTCGCAGTCTGGAACAACAACAATGGCAAGTGTGGGTAAACAAGAACTTCCCTGTCACCGTCCTTGAGGCTACCGGAGTACCTCTCGGGTGCTTGAAGTTACCCACCTTATCTGCGGAGTGGCCAATGGAATGTCAAATCAGATTGAATGTTTAGGTTCCTTATCAAATCTTCAGTAATCGTTTGCGGTTCTGGAATCACTTCCAGTTCTACCATACTCCCACTACTGTTTTTGAAAAAATCCATTTTTATTAAAACTGTGGCGAGTCAAGAACAATATCACTATTGATCTTTCTTATGGTAGAAAGTCAACCCTCGTCATAGCCTGGGTCAACCCACAAACAGCCATTACAGAAACGTGCCTTGAGTTATCCAGAGTCTGGTTTTAATCATAAGCCGGACAACTCCCCGTACCTTAACAATGTTAAGATATGAACTGTACTATATCCAATATAAAACCAGAGGCACTGATTTAATTGAACCAGATTCAAATCATGCAGCTGTCTCCAGTGCATGTCAACTAAATGGAGAGAGGCCGATCAGCGTTACTCAACTTAGGAATGCTTCCAATTATGAGTAACCTGAAAGAGAAGCAATTTCTCTTTATCATTACTATTAACTGAATACCATACACAAGTATCTATATCTTCGATCACTTTGAAGAATCCTGATACTTGCTACACCTGGTTCTCTACTCTATTCAAATACCTATAACTCCTCAAAACTTAGACCCTGTGTTTCTACGAAACACATGTCTAAGAACTAGAGAAGTTAAAAGTAAACAGAATATAGTATGAGGACCAACCCCTCTGTCCTAATGGACACTGTATAAGTCCGCCGAGTCTAACAACTCTTTCACTGTGTGTCGTAGGTTGAAAACTGTACTTATGGTTAAGAAGAATTACACCGCTGTTTAATGCTCCTTACCTAACCATCCACTGATATAGGTAAATGTCATCGATATAATATCAAAAGGTATATCTCACTCTATGAAAATAGACGTACAGATATATCAATTTGAAATTGGTGCACAACAGCGGATATTCAAAACCAAATATTTGCCGACCGGCAAACAGCCCAGGTGATCTCCTCAAATATCACCGATTACAACGAATCCCGATATAATGAGGATGATCACCCAATTCCCAATAACTTACTCCCACTCATCATCTGTAAAGCCATACAGATATGAGAATCAAACCTGGTAAATACATACCCTGGAGCAAGTGTCTAATCAGGAAATCAGTTTTCTTTTAACAGTACACAGTTGAACTGAAACATTGAAATGTTTTGATGGGGTATCCTGGTATTTCTAGTAATGCCTCTACCATTATCCAGATTCACAACTATAACCGTATAATTCTTTGCCACCTCTCCAAATCCCTTTATATGTCTTTAGTCATTACCTTCTGCACACCCCTTAGGCCAAATGGTTTTCTTCCTTCCCTACCGTTCGACATCAGCCTATGGTTTGGAAGAAGACTATCCAATAAGTATAATGGGTGTACTGTCCTAATCCTAGGAACACTCGCAATGCGAGAGAAGGTGAAGATAAAAGACAACCGAATAAACTTTATTCCTATTTCTCCTGAACCAGAATCCATCCCCGAACTGGAACAAGTTCCTTTCGAGTTCGTATATAACCATACGATGGAGTATCCAATAAACTGTGGATCTTCGTAGTGATACGGAGTGTCTTGGAGAAATACAAAGGTGATTTAGGATTGGCGCAGAAATACTTGGTTTGGTCGTGAATATCAGTCGCAATTTACTTTGCCCTCTTACTAATCCCTTGCTTTTTCTTAACTTAATACCTTCTGTACACCATCGTTAGGCTAATTGGTTTTCTTTATTCCCCACTGTTTGGCACCAGCCTAAGGTTTGGAAGAAGACTATCCAATTTGCGTAATAGGTGTACTACCTCCTAAACCAAGGAGTACTCGCAATGTGAGAGAAGGTAAAAGGAAAAGACAACTGAATAGTCCTATTCGTTTTCTCCAGAACCGGAAACCATCCTCGAATTCCTTCGAGTTCGTATCTAACCATACGATGGTTTTGTCCAATGGAAGTGGACATTCGCAGTAATACGGGGTGTCCTGGAGAAAAGGGTAAAAGTAGGAGTGGCAATGAGGTCTGCAACTCTGACAATCCAAAAGCCAGTGTTTAAGAAGGTTCGGTCAACTTGGTCACTGAGTCATAGTCTAGGGTCGGATCAATGGTCGCTGCCAGAGAGAGAGAGAAAAGAAAAACTCAGCGTGCACTTTAACCTAGATCAGAATGGTTACCAATTTATCTAATCTGGAAACCTCCCACTGTATCTCAAATTCTCCTCCAAACCTGAAAGAAGAATTAGTCGGGGTCACCCGAGGAGTAAACTAACTCATCAGTGGGAATCGGGATCCAACTCTCATTGCATGATAACGTGACGGAATCCGCTCACGGTATCACACTCCAGAAGGTATGCGCATATTTGGCAAGTTTCAGTTCTTTTGAAACTCCCGATGTGATTTTCACCCCATGCTCTTATGACCTTGACTTTGGCCAACATATCATAAGTCACATGTCAAGTTCAACCCGTCATTCTCCAGGTTAATTTGAATCCACCCGTACCTACCCTTGACTTTGGCCAAAATGGCAGTACGGCTGTCCCAAACCAACGCATCTATCTATGCTGCATATGAATACCCAACAGCTACCAAACACTGTGCCTTGACTTTGGCCAACATACACAGCTTGAATACTATTGATTATCCATATGAAACGACGGAGGGCTACGAATGGTTTCTGGCGAAAACCTTTAACGTAATGAACTTGATATCGTTGAAGGAACGGATAGCTTTTTAGAAAATATAGTGACGAAAACCTTTACTAAAGAGGTCACTCCCGGTGAAGGGATCTCGGCTCTTTCCCCGAAGAATGGGGTGCAGGATATTCCAAATGAACACCACGATGCAAAGCAAAAGTAATCGGCTATAGTGAAGTTAATGCCCTGACGCAAACTTCTGTCCAAGGGGTCACTCCCGGTGAAGGGATCTCGGCCTTTGCCTCGTCGACTGAGGAGCAGGATATTCCAAATGAATACCACGATGCAAAACAAAAGTGAACGTCCTTGCAGTAACAGCTTTTTGAAAAGTGTTCCAACAACATCAGAAAAGGTTTGTTTATCTTGCATTGATCCGAATCAACGCAGTCCCATCAATTGATCACACCACAAAGAACGAAAATATACTGACGTACGTATATGCCATCGGCATTCGCCACTGGGTCCCGTCATCACCCGTTAGGTTAGCTAACTAACGGCAGAGCGGGGACTGGACTAGCGCGGATGAAAAACATATACAACATCTACTAATATATATACCAATATATTATATTCTCTCAAGGCGTGATAAGAAATGCAACATCACAGAAATGTACAGCATCACAGAACAATACAGATATCTGGGATCCCCGGGTTTCACAGAGCCACTACTGAAACCCGACGTTCCCCTGGTCGTGTGGATAGCCTGTGCAATGAAATCCTAGACCCCTATGGGCGCGGCAAGTTACCCGCCAAAACCTGAAGCGAGGCAGCCCCCTTCAGCACCGTGAATGGACCACCCAGCACTTCACGGAATCCGGTAACCTAGGCACCCCTCCTGGGTCAACCTATACCCCTTACGAGTGCGGCGAATAGCCCGCCAATTCTAGAGCGAAGCCCCCTCCGTCCCAATGCCATGAGATGCGGGCTTGTTGCCTTCCAGAACCCGGCTATCCGTGCACCCCTCCGCGGGGTAACCGTAGTACAGAAAGTAAAATATACATACAACGGGTACATCGACCGCAACCAGGTCGTGTCCCAAAAGAATAATACAAACAGGCAGTGACGGCAGTCCACATGTCGGACGCTCGCCCCGCAATATCAAATGTACATAATACAACAAAACTGCACTAGCATTGCATCCAGGCTATCCCCCACGACCGATCCGCAACAACACAGCAAAATACAGAACATCAACGTGAAAATCACGTTCGCAAATCCGTCTAACCAGGCTATAGCAGTTAGACCGGATTTACCGATCGAGTGACATTCACGGTCGCAGATATAATGTAAATACTGTGAAATAATGTGTTTAAAATATCCGATCGATCAAAAATTAACAAGTGGGCCCCCAAGCAATACTGTAGCACTCACAGAAAATCTGGGCCCAATATTAATATTCCAAAACCCCTATTTTTAGCCCAGAAGCCCACTGGAGAAGTTTGACACATTGACCATTCTAACCTGCGGCGGAACCGCGGCAACAAGGGGGGTTTTGCCGCGGTTTCGCGCTCCGCCTGAAGGATCAATGTCTCGAATTTTCCCAGAACTCTTAGAACTTCTAGTACATCAATTTTCTACAACTTGAAAAATTTTTAGAGACAGAAAAAATTCGACAGAAAACTGATGTGAAGAAAAACGTGGTTTTTTGGAATTTTGGTCGATCGGAAATGCAAACACATCAAACGAAGCTAGACGAAGTTAATGGCGAGGCTCTGATACCACTGTAAGTGCACGGCGGCGCCCCGGTCGTCAACCCGACGGCCAAATGCGGAAACGGTGATAAACTTTAATTTTGCTAACTTAGCAAACCGGCACCACCGCGCACTAAACCCCGGATCGGGCCATTAAACTAGATCTAGCTAACAACAAGACGGGTTAGAGATATACCGAGTGATCCGAGTCCTCCGGTCTTCTAGTCATCGTCCCGATCTCCCGCGCAAACTCCAGTCGTCGCCTCCTTGCCGGAAGGGCACCACATCGTCTGTATCTTTTACGGGCTCCCACGTCAATGCCGATGCAACTCGGGCATGAAGCTGGCAAGTCGACATGCCCAAGATGTGCTATAGAATGTGGTGTAGATCATGCTAGTCTCATTTGGGGTTATGTTGCCTTGATGGAGGAATGAGGTTGTGAAATGAACTTCAAAGTGGAACTAGAATTTTGTAGCATGAAAATGAGATCAACAAATTTTCCCTCATCCAAATGAAATGATCCTCTCTCCCCAAAATAGTGGCCGGCCTCATCTTAAGAGAATGGTGGAGGAAAAATCAAGCATGAAGGGAGGTGATGGTAGGAGAAGAAAAGAGGTGACCATATCCAAACATCAACCATACTTAATTCACATCAAAACCATACCCTTTCAAATCTCAATTAATGCACCATCATGGAAAAGCAAGGATGCTTATCCTATCATAATGGAAAACATTTGCAAGAAACCTCCTCCACAAATGTTATTTGCACAATTGCAAATAACCCCCTCCATCGGAAAAGTCCGGCCGGGAAAGAACAAAGCAAAACCGGCCGGAACGGAATGCAAACTGGCAACTCCAAAAAACTGGTCCCGTAATAAATTACAGGAAAACCCCGATACTGTGCATACACACCCGCATCTGTATTCCGACCGGATACAAATGCAATGAGACAAAATCTACACTGTACTGAACTAGGATCCGGCTTAAACCAAAGCCGGCTAGTAATATCCGTTCGATCCTGATCCGTGCAATACCGCACGTGTCTAATCGAACCATGCCATATATCTATACGGCCTCTAGTACAAACCGTCCGATCCTGATCCGTGCAATACCGCACGTATCTGATCGGACCCTGCCATATCTCCATACGGCCTCTACAGCGTTTCGCCCGAAAGCTGAGTAACTGAAAGTGTGGTGGACTCTAAAGACTCGTCAATACTATAGCTGTGGATTTAACCACTAGCACGTCAGAGGTATAAGCCAATACGTAACGGGCCACCAGCTATTGACCAAAAGGGACGTCAATGAGCGAACTCATCCTGACACCCTACTGAGCCTATCAGTGACAATATCCGTACAGTCCGGTCCGTTCGTCTATGAGCATCGCATGGCGGGCCTAGGGGGTGGGTAAAAGTCAGACCCCCAAAAGCGGTACAAGTCGTGTCGGAGTGTAGCCCAGAACACCCTGAGATACTACTGGAATACCTACCAGTAAATCTCCTGCCTTGGCCAAGGACTTTGTGTAATGGCTCTCCTAGACACAGCGCGACCTCACCCCCAATACCGGGAGAGACGAACCCCCGAAGATCTGCTCACTGCCTCCATGTGGCTCGGGACTGTACCCAACTAAAACCTGTTTGCACGACTCCTTTGAGCCGTGGTAGGGTAGTAATCAAAGTACAGTGGGAACTCACACGAGACAAATGACGATCCCCAGGTCGATGAACTAACCTGTACACATGTCACCAGGGAACTGCTATCTGACGTCAGGTATAAGACCAACTAGCATGTTCCCGGCGAGTCCTGTCCGGTGTACTCATAACCCAATGAGCACCTGTATACATCTTAGGTGATCCAACTGACACCAGTGGCTTGTGAGACTGGCCACCGCCCCTCGTCGGGGTCTCGACTGTATACACTAGTCTACTCTGGAGAATCGATGCCCTGTCTCGAAACTCCCACGACTAGGGACCTTTTAAGGATGTGCTTATAGACCCCAGCTCCCACTTATATGATCGCCCTCATACTGCTGGTGGTAAGCAAGAATCCTAGGGGATCTATCAACGTGCAATAGTGACCTGTCAGGTCACCTGAAGCAGTACACGATGATAAAGGTAAACCAGATAGCAAACTATCATCTCGAGTAAGACTGTCATCCCGGGATAGGTCATCCCTCAATCATTGCAATCACATGCCTGTGATCCAATAATTGACTCTGAGGGCACTATCTCCAACACACGTGTCCCCACGTGACCCCTAAAAAGATCCCCAAAAATAAAGAGGAAGAAACTTTGAGGCAATGCCTTACGTGCTCCCACGTGACTCCCAAAACGCAGAAAGAAAAAGCAAAGGAAATGAAAGCTTTGGGCGCTCTCACGTGTCCCCACATGACCCCTAAAAAATCCCTTTAATATCCAATGGATGGATGCCTATCATGTGCCCGCACGTGATGGCCAGAGAGTCAAAAAGTGTTTAACACTTATTTGCAGAACAAAGTAAAAGGAAATCTGGCCCCATCTTTAGATGCCTCACATGCTCACACGTGATGGCCTAAAAGCTAAGTGTTTAACACTTATTTGCAGCCTTAAGGGTAAAATAAAGGAGTTTCGGCCCAATCTCAGGCGCCTCACGTGACCCCACGTGACCACCCTATTTCTTGTGTTTAACACTATTTTTTAAAGCACATCATGTGGAAACACATGATCGTCAAATACCTTTTAGTGTTAGCACTATTTCAAAACCAACCTAGCCCAAAATGGCTAAGTTTTTCCAGAGGCAGGATTCCCCTTTGACTGAACTTCAAATATACCCGTGTTTTCCAAACTTGATCATTTCACATGACATTCAAAGTAAACTCCAGAGCCATGATGAATGGTCAGTGCCTAATAAAAGCCAAAATGTTGTCAGAGCCCCCAAATCTCTGTTTAGCACTACTGCATGATGAGGGGCTGAACCCAGACAAATGTCTAATGGCCCAAAGGGCCAACATTTCAAACATAATTGGACTTAGCCCAAACTGGCCATAAGTCCTCAAATTATCTTGAATTGAGCACATCTGCTCTTTCAACCAACTCATTGGTTCAAGGGTACATCTCTGAACTCCTCTGATATTTGTCGTTGTAATCCATCAACGTCTTCAGAGAGTTGACGGGTCCCGACAACCACACATTAATATGGACTGTGGGGTCCTTAAACTCATGGACTAATGCATCCATAAACTAACATTTTCCCCAAAACGGGAATGATGGACCACCATGTCCTTAAACTGGAGATGGACCACTACGTCCCTAAACTGGAACTTGGACCACTATGTCCCTAAACTGGAACAATAGAGCCCAAATGCTCTTTTGTCAGATCTAAACGATCCCGTTAAGTCGATTTTAGTCCCAAACTAGACTAATGTATCCTTAACAACCGTTTAAGTTGATCTTAGCCTCAAATATGGCTAACGCATCCTTAAACCTTCAAACAGACTTTAGTCCCAAATTGGACTCTAGATCCCCCAATCAATTTTGGCTCAAGGGTACATCTCTGAACTCCTCTGACATCTGTTGTTGTAATCCTTCAATGTCGTCAGAGAGGTGATGGGTCCCGACGGCCATACATGTAATGGACCACCATGTCCCTAAACTGGCAATGGACCACTATGTCCTTAAACTGGCAATGGACCACTATGTCCCTAAACTGGAACAATAGAGCCCCTAAATGCTCTTTTGTTGGATCTAAACGATCCCGTCTAAGTTGATCTTAGCCTCGAATATGGCTAACGTATCCTTAAACCCTCAAACAGACTTTAGTTCCAAATTGGACTATAGATCCCCTGATCAACTTTGGTTCAAGGGTACATCTCTGAACTCCTCTGACACCTGTCGTTGTAATCCTTCAACATCGTCAGAGAGGTGACGGTTCCCGACGGCCATACTTGTAATGGACCACTATATCCCTAAACTGGAACAATAGAGCCCAAATGCTTTTTTGTCGGATCTAAACGATCCCGTTAAGTTGATCTTAGTCTCAAATCGGACTAATGTATCCTTAACAAACGTTTGAGTTGATCTTAGCCTCAAATACGGCTAACGTATCCTTATACCCAAACCCCCAAACCCAAATCTAAGATAATACGGATTTGGACTAGTCCACGCCCTACGGGCGACGACATATCTCAGTCTCCGTATACAATCCACGGGCAGCCAAACATAAAACAAACACACACGACACGAAGTGACCATCTGGAGAAGAAAAAAGTTGTTACCGCAATGCGGTAGCGTAATTAACTACAGGGGCTTACGCCTGCAGGGAAGAGCGTCCCTGTTCCCCTCCGAAAGACGGCGCACAGGACCGCGATGGCCTGACGCTGAGATTCGGGGCAGATGCTATTTGGTTTTATCCGTCTACCTCTTCGAAGATGCCAAGTTGATTTATGGCACCATGTATCGGAGGTTTAGACGGATGCGGCCGATGTAGCAGACTTCGTCAGATTCCCCCTCAATTGAGGGGTTTTTGATTGTGGGGACGCTCTTCCCTGCAGACGCAAGCCCCTGCAGTTAATTACGCTACCGCATCGCGGTATCCACTTTCTCCTTCTCCAGAATTTCACTTCATGTCATATGTGTTTGTTTTGTTTGTGGTTGCCCGTGGATTGTATACGGAGACTGAGTAATGCCGTCGCCCGTAGGACGTGGACTAGTCCAAATCCGTATTTACTTAGATTTGGGTTCGGTGTTTTTTAGTTTAAGGATACGTTAGTCGCGTTGCGGCTAAGATCAACTTAAACGTTCGTTAAGGATACGTTAGTCCAGTTTGAGACTAAGATCAACTTAACGTGATAATCCATTTAATATCTGGCCATCGGGACTCATCACCTCTCTAACGTCATTAAAGGATTACAACGGCAGATGTCAGAGGAGTTCAGAGATGTACCCTTGAACCAAGGTTGATTTGGAGTTTTATAGTCCGTTTGAATGTTTAAGGATACGTTAGCTGTGTTTGGGGGGCTAAGATCAACTTAAACGAGATCGTTTAGATCCGGCAAAAGAGCATTTGGAGGCTCTATTGTTCCAGTTTAGGGACGTAGTGGTCCATAGATGGTTTAGGGACGTTGCGGTCCATGCTCCGGTTTAGGGACGTGGTGGTCCATGTTCCAGTTTAGGGACGTGGTAGTCCATATTCCAGTTTAGGGACGTGGTGGTCCGACATAAGTTTAAGGACGTTTCGGTCCGACATTAGTTTAAGGACGTTTCGGTCCGACATTAGTTTAAGGACGTCTCGGTCCGATATGTGGTCGTCGGGACCCGTCACCTCTCTGACGTCGTTGAAGGATTACAACGATAAGTGTCAGAGGAGCTCGGAGATGTACCCTCGAACCAGATATTAATTTAAAAGAGCAGTCGTGCTCAGTCAATTTAATTTAAGGACTTATGGCCAAAATTGGGCTAAGTCCAGCTTCAATATTTTTTTTGTCTTCGGCCTGTTCTAAGGCTTTACCCCTTTTTAGTAATGCACTGCATTATTCTTGTTTTGATTGGGCTCTGCCCTTTATAAATGATGCAGAGCATCTATTTTGTTTGGGCTCTGCCCTTTTTAAAATGCATAGCATATTTGATTGAGCCTGTTAGGCCTTTTAATTGGGCTCTGTCCCTTGATGATGCAGCGCATCTGTTTTAGTTTGGGCTCTGCCCCCCTTTTTTTTAAAAGTAATGCGTTACATTTTATTAGGCCCGTTAGGCCTTCTTTAATTGGGCTTGGCCCTTTTGTATGCAATACAGTGCATTTGTTTGGCGCTTTGCGCTAAGTAATGAGTGCAAGCTCATATGATGATGACACGTGTCATGCTCTGGTGAGCGCAAGCGCAACAGCGCAGTGCGCTGCGCTAGTGCGCTGCGCTGTTGCGCTGCTGACACGTGGCGCGCTCTGGTGAGTTGCGCCAATTCCAGAGAGCAAAGCTCTATTTCAAGAGCGCAAGTTGTTTTACAGCTGACACATGGCGCTCTCTCAAGAGCGCAACAGCGCAGTTTGGAAGTGCAAAGCACTAAGAATCATTTAGATTCAAGAACAGGAGTGCAGAACACTATTTGATTTCTTAATCTAATTTAGATCAAAGAAAAATAAGTTTTTCTTTTTGTTTCAAGAACTAGAGGTTCAAAAAAAAGTGCAAAGCACTATTATTACTTATTTTTCTTTTTATTTAAAAATTATTGATCTTGTTCTTAGATCCATAATCTATCCATAAGAGAATTTTCTCTTTTTCCTAAAGGTTTTTTACCTTTTGTTGTTCTTGAGGAATTCTTCAAGAGTTCTCTTCTCTTTTTCTTTTAGCAAGATGTTCCTTCTATCATCTTTTATTTTAATTGAGGCCTAGGGTCCTTTTTATAGTGCCCATAAATTAGTTAAATTTGTTAAAGAGATCTTTCTCTGAGTGATTTGGGGAATTTTCCCCACCGTTGGATCTTTGATCCAAGGGCTTCTGCTTTGCAGAAGAAAATCTTCTTGTTTTAACAAGAACAGAGAAAATTTCTTGGAAATTTAATTCTGTTTGGCGCAGATGCCCCAGCGCGTGACACGTGTCGCGCAGCGCAACTGCGCCAGCGCATCTGCGCTGACACGTGTCGCGCAGCGCAGAGCGCAGCGCAACTGAAGCGTTGCTTCATAAAAATAGAGCTTTGCTCTGATTGGGCGCTGCGCTGACATATCAGCGCTTGACATATGGCGCGTTGCGTCCGAGACTTGAAGCGTTGCTTCAAAATCTTGAATTTTGAATTTCAACAGAGCTTTGCTCTGATTGGGCGAAACAAATGCCACCCCACCGTTGCGCTCACGTGGCGCGCACGTGAGTGCAGCGGTGGCAACCCCCTGACCGTTGGATCAAGGGGTGAGCTCAAGGGGCGCAAGCGCCTTATAAATAGGACCTCTGGCCCTTAGAAAAATCTTATCATTTCAAGATTTTTGATTTCAACAGAGCTTTGCTCTTTCTTAAGAACTTCAGAGCTTTGCTCTCTCCCAAAGTTAGAAACTTTAGGTAAAAATTAACTTCAACAAAATTAATTTAAATTAATCTTGACCAAAGAGCTTTGCTCTCACGGATCTTTTGATCTAAAGAAATCCCCACTGGGGTTTCATAAACTGAGCTTTGCTCTCAAAACTTATATGTCTACAGAGATCTTATTCATGGGTTTTAACCCATGAACAGATTCTTTGCTCATAGATCTAAAAAAACAGCTCTTTTATATTTGAGAAATGAAGAGTCTTTTTTTTAATAAATTTTTCATGAATCTTTCAAGATTCCAAAATTTTTCTGATGGACTCTTTCCATCATTACCACAGAGCCATGCTCTTTTAAGGAATCTTATTTCCCTGGAACCAGAGTTTGACAAGTGTCACTCTGTGACAGAGCTTCGCTCTGAAAGAGGAGATTTTCTCCTTGTCTCTAGGGATTCTTTATTAATGGGAATGTTTTCCTGGGGACCAACTGACAATCTCATCCAATAATGAGTTTGTTTTATTAACTGACGTATTGTCATCCAGATTTTGTGGGTCCCCTTTTAATCTCCTGTTCACTGCACTGCTGTGTGGTGTAATTAATTAATTTTAATTTTAATTTTAATTAATGCATTTTCTTCTTTAAACGCCAAACATTAGAAGTACAACACTAACGGCTAAATTGTTCTTTTGCAGCGATCATGTCTCTAGATACTTCATTCCCGTTCGTCCGCTCGGAGGAGGAATTTCCCGAGGCGCCTTTGGACCGTGAAGTCTTGGCCATGATTAAGGAGTACGACCCGGAATACAAGAGTCTCCATCTTTGGGGGTCATGGTACAATCAGATCATCATGGGCCGTCGGAGCTTCACATGCGCGGTGCCGTCAGAACCTATAACGGCGATTCATTACGCCAGCCCATCCCCGGTGCAGTACGCCGTGGAGATGGTGGATTGGACCGCAAACAGCTTTCTTCATCCTGCTATGGATGCGGTTTCGGTCCAACGTCCTATGGTCTTGGATATCCTAGGACGTCGTATCTGTCAGGGCGAGGCGAGACCTTGGGGGCAATCATATAACATTGGTATGATCCCCCATCATCCGATTGGCTACCTGCCATGGGCCCGGTACATCCTGTCGACGAAGAAGTCGCAGTTTATAAGATTAGGATTGTACACCGCGGTTTACGTCTCTCTCTTTCAGTATCCCTCGCTCCCCACCTGGTGGTTCAAGGCTTTCTTAGAGCAATGGAATATTCCCACCCACACTTTCCTGGCCATGGATCGGGAAGTGTCCATTTCTTTGGAAGAATTCGCGGAGGTATCCGGCCTACCGGTCATGGGGGAACACTATGAAGAGCTGCTCCCGACAGATGAGTACGTCTTCGGCGCTAAGCCAATGGTAAGGGGGATCACGCCGGAAAATGCTGTTCAACACCAATTCCCGAGCTTGATCAAGGTGTTGAACATCTATGAGTCCCTCTTTATCGAACACGGGAGCCGAGGAGTTAATTTTGAGGACTTCATCGCTCGCTTCCTCCGTCCGAGCGTCATTTCGCCAGGAGCCGCCAAATCTGCTATCCTGGATGATCCTTTTGGACTAGGTTTGGATAACCTGCCAACGAAGGAGATAGACCAAAAGGCTTTCTTCCTCCCAGACTTCCCTACCATATCTTTCGCGGAAATTGCAGCCCCTGGGATGGACGAGGAGGCCTTTTTCTTAGGATTTCTCTGGCTGTGGCTGAGTTGGTTCGCGATCCCAATACACTCTCATCGCATGCGGCCCTCTGTCTTTTATCCAGCCCACCGCATGGTCATCGGGGTAAAGGTTGAAAGGTTCCTAGGCACCCTATAGAGGTCTCACAAGGTATCAACCATGCCATTTTCAAAAATTATGGGTGCCGAAAAACCCTAACACGGATCGTCGGCTAGAATTCTAGGAGAAAAACGAATCTAGTTAACATATTAACCAAAGGAGAGAGGCTACAACCTTTGTAGATCCGGTTCTCCACTTCCTTAGCTCCACGTAGGTGTCCTCTCGCTGTCCATCTCGAATCCTAGACTCAATCGTCGGCTTCATCGGGAAAACGAGCGGGCAATGTCGTCGGCTTCGTGCCGAAGATGATCTACGTCGATGTTGCACAAGTTCAAGCTCCAACTTCACCAAGTTGTGAAACTTATGAAGAAAACACCCAAAACAACTTGGCAAGAGGTAGAGGGTGAAGAAATAGGAGGTGGGTTCACTTTGGAATTGGATTTCTCACACTATAGCTCAAGTTGCCATTAATGGCATCAAGCTTTTTCTTTTGAAGATGAAGAAGAAGATGAAGCTAGAATTATGATAAGTCTTTTAAAATGAAAAGAAAATGAATACTTATCATAATCTAAACCATGGTCAAGTGTAGAGATTAAACTAAGGTTAGTTGGAATGGTTAGGGTTAAGGATAAGATAAGAATGGTGGACTTATTCAAAGCTTCAAGAAGCTTCAACATAAAAAACAAAATAAGCCACCATCCTAAATAATTTCCAAAAGGAATATATAAATAAATAATTAAGTAAATAATCAAAACCCTAACCATTCATATAACCATGGTTTAATCTTTACACAAACCCAAGTGAGCAAGCATCATCAAACATGATACAAATATGTGCATAAAAGTATATCACATGTACTTCTTGCACATCAAGTGAGAAAATCCATATAAAGTGAACCAATACTAGTTAATGCAATGTAATATATCAAATATATAATTATACATTAAATCATTAAATCAACACTTGATTTAACGATCCGGTCATATCGCATATAACCGACTAGTATTCTATGTATCGGCTTATCGAATCAATCCTTGATTCGATATCTAGGTTACATCGAATATAACCAATCGATACATCCATCGCGAGAATGAAATACGGTATCCTATACACGCATTATTCTCGGTCCTGCACATATCTCATATGCGCTCCTATTTCGTTTCGCTTGAGCCAGGAAACCTCTGTGTAGGACTCTAAAGACTCGTCAATACGCCGGTAGCAGATGATGATCATATCAAGCACCCACAAGCCGCAAGCGGTTTGCTAAACGTAACGGCCATCCGGGTATTGAGCGATCAGAAGATCGACGAGGTAGCCCGCTCACACTCCTGTGAATCCAACCAGTAACACTTACCGTACAGTCCGGTCTATTCATCTGATACGTCGCATATCAAGTCTAGGGGTGGTAAACGTCAGACCCCAATAACCGATAAGTCATGCCGATGTGAGGCTCATAACGGGTCGAGAAACTACTGGTTACACTTACCAGCAAATCTCTGATCAGCCCTGGCTAGGGACTTCCCTGTTACGGCCAATCGAGCACAGCGCAACATCAACCCCCAATACCGGGAGAAACGAAACCCCTCCTATCGCTCATTGCCTCCATGTGACTCGGGACTGTACCCAAAGACCACCGTTTTGCACGCCCTCATGGACGTGGTAAGGTGGAGATTAAAGCACAGTGGGAATCACACAAGACTCTATGACGATCTCGGGTCTACAGACTAACCTGCACAAGTGTCACCTGAGAACTGCCATCTGACGTGAGGTATAATACCATCTGGGAGTTCTCGGCGAGTCCGTCCAGTGTACCCAGTCTCCACTGAGCACCCGTATACCATCTCTGATGTCAAACACCAATGGATATGGGATCATCCATCGCCCATCTCATGGGTCGAGAAGCGTATACGCTAGTCTACTCTGGTATATCGATGCCCCGTCTCGATACACCCACGACTAGGGACCTTGAAGGATGTACTTATGGACTACCATGTCCCCACTAGTATGATCTGCATCATAGTCCAGGTAGTCAAGTACACATCCTAAGGGCTTTACCAACATGTAACCATAAGACAGTTTAAAGAGACTAGTGTGGATGTTAAGATAAAGAGTAACCAGATAGCATACTATCATATCGAGCAAGAAAGTCATCTCTATATATGTCCAAGCATCCAATATAATATACATCATTTGTACAATACTGGCCTCTAGGGCATACATACAACTAACAATCTCCCACTTGCACTAGGGCCAGCTGCTGTAGTATCGCATACCAAGCATCCCGAAGAGTCTCTCAAATTGTATCTGGGGAATGGCCTTCGTGAGTGGATCCGCCGTGTTGTTCTTCGTGTCAACCCTCGTGACCTCGATCTCCCGGCAATCAACTATCTCCCGGATCAGGTGATACCGCCTCAGAATATGCCTGGATCGCTGATGGGACCTGGGTTCCTTGGCCAAAGCCACCGCTCCATTGTTATCGCAATACAAAGGTATTGGATGCTCAATGGATGGAACCACTCCAAGTTCAGTAATGAACTTCTTGATCAACACAGCCTCTTTGGCAGCATCGTTGGCAGCGATGTATTCAGCCTCCATCGTCGATTCTGCCACGGTTTCCTGCTTGGAACTCTTCCAGCTAACCGCCCCTCCGTAAAGGGTAAAGACAAATCCCGACTGCGACTTAGAGTCGTCCTTATCACTCTGGAAGCTCGAATCGGTAAAGGACTCCACTTGGAGTTCTCCGTTACCATACACCAAGAACATATCTCTAGTCCTTCGTAAGTACTTGAGAATGCT
The DNA here is from genome assembly GCA_030015575.1 of Agapanthus africanus. Lineage (NCBI taxonomy): Eukaryota > Viridiplantae > Streptophyta > Magnoliopsida > Asparagales > Amaryllidaceae > Agapanthus > Agapanthus africanus. Next base: position 111,434,052 of record CM057340.1, on the reverse strand, counting down.
CTTCACAGCTGTCCAGTGACTCTCTCCAGGATCAGCTTGATACCTGCTCACTATACTTAGTGAGTATGCTACATCGGGTTTGGTACATAGCATCGCATACATGATAGAGCCTACTGCCGAAGCATAGGGTATCCCTTGCATGTGAGCACTCTCCAAATCAGTCTTGGGAGACATCTCTTTGGAGAGAGTGACTCCAGAGATCGTGGGCAAGTTCCCACGCTTGGACTCTTCCATACTAAACCTCTTTAGTATGGTGTCAATGTACCTGGATTGGGACAATCCCAAAATCCGTTTGGATCTATCTCTATAGATCCTAATTCCCAATATGCAGGAGGCATCACCAAGATCTTTTATTGAGAATCTTTGTGATAAGAAGAGCTTGACCGATTGCAGCATAGGAATATCATTTCCTATCAAGAGTATGTCGTCCACGTACAATACGAGGAAGACAACCTTACTCTCTGCCACCTTCTTGTAGATACAAGGTTCATCTGGGTTTTTGACGAAATCAAACTCTTTGATAACGACGTCAAAGCAGATGTTCCAACTCCGCGATGCTTGCTTTAATCCATAAATGGATTTAAGCAGCTTGCACACCTTCCCGCTGCTCCCACTGTCTACGAAGCCCTCTGGCTGAGTCATGTACACGCACTCTTCTAAATCACCATTTAGAAAGGCGGTCTTAACATCCATTTGCCAGATTTCGTAATCATGATAAGCAGCGATGGCAAGCATGATCCGGATGGATTTAAGCATAGCCACTGGAGAAAAGGTCTCGTCATAGTCCACACCTGGTCTTTGACGAAAACCCTTTGCTACAAGTCTAGCTTTGAAAGTCTCCACTTTCCCATCTACACCAAGTTTCTTCTTGAAGATCCACTTGCTCCCAATGGGTTTTACCCCTTCAGGAGCAACGTCCAAAGTCCATACTTTGTTGGTGTACATGGATTCCATCTCGGACCGCATAGCATCCAGCCATTTCACTGAGTCCCCACTCGTGATGGCCTGCTCGAAGCTAGTTGGGTCATCATCCTCCATGATGCAATCCTCGCTCCCACCATCTATGAGAAAACCGTAGTATCTCTCAGGTGGGCGAGGAACCCTACTAGATCGGCGGAGAGGCTGAGGTTCATCGGGAGCTACTGAATCCTCTGGTTCCACTAAATCTTCTGTTGTGTTTTGTTCAGCTGGAACCTCTTCCAGTTCTACCTCAGAGCCACTAATTTCTTTTGCAAGAAATTCCTTTTCTAAAAAGGTGGCATGTTGAGCAACAAACACTCTTTGTTCCTCACTGTGGTAGAAGATCTACCCTCGCGAATGTTTGGGATATCCAACAAATTTACACAAAACAGATCTTGCCTCGAGTTTGTCCGGTTTTTGTCTTTTGACATAGGCCGGGCAACCCCATATCTTTATAAAATTAAGATATGGTCTCTTCCCTTCCCATATCTCATATGGTGTGGTAGGCACAGATTTGGTGGGAACCCTGTTCAGTAGGTATGCTGCTGTTTCCAGTGCATATCCCCAGAAGGAAACAGGTAACTCAGCTACACTCATCATAGAGCGCACCATATCTAATAGGGTGCGGTTTCTCCGCTTCGATACACCGTTGTGCTGTGGTGTATATGGAGGAGTTAGCTGAGAGAGAATCCCATTCTCTTTTAGGAAGTCCAGGAATTCAATGCTCAAGTATTCTCCTCCTCGATCAGATCGTAGGAATTTAATACTTTTTCCGGTTTGGTTCTCAACTTCTTGTTTATATTCTCTAAATTTCTCAAAAGCTTCTGATTTGTGTTTCATCAGGAACACATACCCGAACCTAGAGAGATCGTCAGTGAATGTAATGAAGTACGAAGAACCATCCCTGGCATGTGTAGACATGGGACCGCATACATCACTATGTATAAGTCCCAAGAGTTCGGTAACTCTCTCTCCGTGTCCCGTAAACGGAGTTTTGGTCATCTTGCCCTTGAGACATGACTGTCAAGTGTCATAAGATGAAAATTCAAAAGGATTTAAATATCCATCCTTATGCAACTTAGCCAGTCGTGTCGCATTGATGTGACCCAGTCTACAATACCACAAGAAGGACTCGTTCAGTTCTGAACTCTTCCTCTTGTGTGTGTTTGTTATGCTCAGAACTGTTGATTGGTTTAGAACATAAATGCTATTGCACAACGTGCCTGATCCAACCAACTTTTGGTTACGGAAAATGTTCATAACATTGTCCTGTAATACAAAATTATATCCCTCTTTACTCAACAAAGAAACCGATATAATGTTGCATATCAGGTTCGGCATGTAATAGCATTCGTTCAGAACCAATGTATTACCAGTTGGTAATATAAGGTGATATTCCCCGACAGTCTTAGCTGCAACAATTGCACCATTTCCAACTCTAATGTCTTTATCACCTTCTCCAAGTTCTCTACCTTTCCTAAGCCCATGTAACTGATTACATATATGGGATCCTGACCCGGTATCTAATACCCAGGACGTAGAGCAAATGGAGAAACAGTTCTCTGTAACGAACACACCCGAAGAAAATGCATCAACATGTACTTTCTTCAATCTGGTGGTATGGGAATCCTGGTATTCCCCTATTTCCTGTTCATTCCTATAACTCTTATAAGAAAGAATGGAACCAACGTTCCCCAGCACAGTATAACATGCGGGTTCGGTCAATACATCCATATTATTATCTTCATCAGGGCATGAAATGGTCGCTACCTGGAGAGAGAGAGAAGAAAACACTTTAGCGTATGCTCATACAAGATCAGATTGGTTATTATCTTATCTAATCAGGATGGCTCCCACTGCTTTTTATCAAATCTTCCTTCAAACCCTAAAAGGAAAGACTAGCCGGGATTAATTACACACTACAAGTTCGCCAATCTTTCAGCCAAGCCAGTGTCGGTACTTTGAGGGAGGTCCCCCGTGCTTTCGCACGAACCTAATTAATGTAAACCTCGTTTTCCCAGAGGCGTAACCCCGTTGACACCTTTCTAGACACCTACTTGATCAGCTAATTGCAATGCGTAAAACTCTCCCAGGAGTAACTCTTACTCGCAGTGGGTATCGGGATCCAACTATCTCATAGAAGGTATGCAATCTCATTGCAAATTTCAACACTTGAAATTCCCGATAATATTTTGCCCCAAGCATCCTATGACCTTGACGGAGGTCAACAAACCACAGGGTGCAAGTCAAGTTCAACCCGTCATTTCTTGATTGAATCAAACCCACCCGCACGACCCTTGACGGAGGTCAACAAGGTCGTACGACTACCCTAATCCAATCTGCATCATATGCATAAGCAGATAAATGCTAGTTAGCTACCGCAAACTACGCCTTGACGGAGGTCAACAAACGTAGCACGAATACTAAGTAGGATTTATCTGAAATGACGGAGGGCTACGTCAGGTTTTTTTTCTGAAAACCTATTGCGTAATGAACTTGATATCGTTGTAAAATCAAATGAAGTTTTGAAATGGAGTGATCTTGAGGCTTTTCTAGTTTTGCTAAAGGAGTCATTCCCGGTGAAGGGATCTCGGTCCTTTCCTCGTCGAATGAGGTGCGGGATATATCATATATATCGCTGTGCAAAGCAAAAACTCTAAAAAGCAATCAAAACCAAACCGAGTGTGTAGCATCTGCCAGTTACTGCTAAAGGAGTCACTCCCGGTGAAGGGATCACGGTCATTTCCTCATCGAATGAGGTGCAGGGTATATCATATATACCGCTATGCAAAGCAAGAACTGTAGCTACCTATTTTGTTTAAAATTTGATTCTACAACATCTTAGGTTTCTTTTCTTTCATTAATCACATTAATGAAGTCCCATCATTTAAATACCTAAACATCACAGATAAATACGACGTACACTTATGCCATCCGCATTCACCTCGATGTCCCCTCGTGCACAGTTAGGTTAGGTAACTAACGACAGAGCAGGGCAGGGCTAGTGCGGGTGTAAAACATAAGTAACGTCTATATAATATATCATATATACTATATACTGTATCCATCACAGAACATCACATGATCACATCACAGATATCGCAGCAGAAGAAACATATGAAATATTGGATATACTAGGACGTCCGTGTTTTCAATACGAGCCAGTATAAAACACGGATTCCACGGTCGTGATGAATAGCCAATCCTACACCCCTAGACCCCTACGAGAGAGGCAAGCAACCCTGCCAATTCTAGGGTTAGGAGACCCGTACTCGACTCCTCGAGTTGGTCTCCCACTGGACCCCAGAACCCGGTTACTTGTGCTCCCTTCCTTGGGTCTATCCTAATGCGGAAAAGTAAATAATATACAAAAGGCGACAACTTCCGCTACCTGGAAGTGTCCCAAATAAAAGAATATTACATACAAGTTTTTACATGAATGAAAATGAAAAACACTCATCTCACATAAAAACCCCCGGCTATTCGAACACGACGATCCAATATAACATATCCAGCAACACATAACATCACATGTCATTAACGTAAGTAAGTATGCATACCCCAATTGTCGTTGACGTATAGCAACGAAACCGGCGATATAAACATACTACACTTATGGTCACAGAAAAGAAAGTGTAAAACTACAACAGTTGGAATCCGCAACCTCTTTAGACATCACATGCCTAATCAAATGAAATACTTATACATCACATGCCTAACAATTATAAACCCCGCATTTTAGTCTCATTATCGAAAACTCTTTTCAACATCAAGTGAGACTAAAAGGCTAGATTTATAACATTCATTCAGTTATCTCATAACTACTTGTGAATTCCAATTAATGTATCACATTCTAGATAATTAGAAAATGTTAAACTTTCCGATCGAACAGTCGAACGCCCAAGTTTTCCCGATACAACTCAACACATGAAATAAGTCTAACAACATTCAGTTCGTGCCTCAGTACCAACGGTCCAGCCGTAGAAGGGTCAAGCCAACGCCTCACATGTGGCACGCCGTACTGCCCCAAACCCGAAGGTTCAAAAGGCAGTTCAAGACGGTCACATAATCGAGTTAAGGTTTGTTGTCTTTTAGAGGGTCCATCGCGTTACTTGCACTACTTAGAACGTCGTTAAACTACGAAAAAATCCAACACTTGGAAATTTCCCGACAGGGAAAAAATTGGGTATTTATATCCGGTCGAACTTTTTAACATATTATAAAAATTATCTGGAAATACACAAAGACGAAATTTGATACCCCGATCGAAACACCGAATCCCCAAAGCAACCCCAGAAAATTCAACTCTTGAATAATTATTAAAAATACCCAGGAAAATCACCACTGGAAACTAAGAATTACTGTGTAAAATTCTTTATATATTGAGGCCGTACGGCCGCGGAACCGCCGCATGAGCCATGCTCATGCCGCGGATCCGCGGCGAATTAGTGGAATTAGGCTGTCGAATTTCACACAAACTCTTATATTTTCCTGATGGTTTTTCTGCATATTTTTTAATCTGGAAAAATCCCAGATTTTGGAAAAAGTGCAGAGAGCACTTGGGTTTTAGGGTTTCGGGTTCGTTCGGACTTCAAACGTCGTCTGGACTTCGCCTAAGGCTCTAGCTAGGCTCTGATACCAGTGAAAGGTTCCTAGGCACCCAATAGAGGTCTCACAAGGCATCAACCATGCCATTTTCAAAAATTATCGGTGCCGAGAAACCCTAACACGGATCGTCGGCTAGAATTCTAGGCGAAAAACGAATCTAGTTAACATATTAACTAAAGGAGAGAGGCTACAACCTTTGTAGATCCGGTTCTCCACTTCCTTAGCTCCACATAGGTGTCCTCTCGCTGTCCATCTTGAATCCTAGACTCAATCGTCGGCTTCATCGGGAAAACGAGCGGGCAATGTCGTCGGCTTCGTGCCGAAGATGATCTACGTCGAGGTTGCACAAGTTCAAGCTCCAACTTCACCAAGTTGTGAAACTTGTGAAGAAAACACCCAAAACAACTTGGCAAGAGGTAGAGGGTGAAGAAATAGGAGGTGGGTTCACTTTGGAATTGGATTTCTCACACTATAGCTCAAGTTGCCATTAATGGCATCAAGCTTTTTCTTTTGAAGATGAAGAAGAAGATGAAGCTAGAATTATGATAAGTCTTTTAAAATGAAAAGAAAATGAATACTTATCATAATCTAAACCATGGTCAAGTGTAGAGATTAAACTAAGGTTAGTTGGAATGGTTAGGGTTAAGGATAAGATAAGAATGGTGGACTTATTCAAAGCTTCAAGAAGCTTCAACATAAAAAACAAAATAAGCCACCATCCTAAATAATTTCCAAAAGGAATATATAAATAAATAATTAAGTAAATAATCAAAACCCTAACCATTCATATAACCATGGTTTAATCTTTACACAAACCCAAGTCAGCAAGCATCATCAAACATGATACAAATATGTGCACAAAAGTATATCACATGTACTTCTTGCACATCAAGTGAGAAAATCCATATAAAGTGAACCAATACTAGTTAATGCAATGTAATATATCAAATATATAATTATACATTAAATCATTAAATCAACACTTGATTTAACGATCCGGTCATATCGCATATAACCGACTAGTATTCTATGTATCGGCTTATCGAATCAATCCTTGATTCGATATCTAGGTTACATCGAATATAACCAATCGATACATCCATCGCGAGAATGAAATACGGTATCCCATACACGCATTATTCTCGGTCCTGCACATATCTCATATGCGCTCCTATTTCGTTTCGCTTGAGCCAGGAAACCTCTGTGTAGGACTCTAAAGACTCGTCAATACACCGGTAGCAGATGATGATCATATCAAGCACCCACAAGCCGCAAGCGGTTTGCTAAACGTAACGGCCATCCGGGTATTGAGCGATCAGAAGATCGACGAGGTAGCCCGCTCACACTCCTGTGAATCCAACCAGTAACACTTACCGTACAGTCCGGTCTGTTCGTCTGATACGTCGCATATCAAGTCTAGGGGTGGTAAACGTCAGACCCCAATAACCGATAAGTCGTGCCGATGTGAGGCTCTTAACGGGTCGAGAAACTACTGGTAACACTTACCAGCAAATCTCTGATCAGCCCTGGCCAGGGACTTCCCTGTTACGGCCAATCGAGCACAGCGCAACATCAACCCCCAATACCGGGAGAGACGAAACCCCTCCTATCGCTCATTGCCTCCATGTGACTCGGGACTGTACCCAAAGACCACCGTTTTGCACGCCCTCATGGACGTGGTAAGGTGGAGATCAAAGCACAGTGGGAATCACACAAGATTCTATGATGATCTCGGGTCTACAGACTAACCTGCACAAGTGTCACCTGAGAACTGCCATCTGACGTGAGGTATAATACCATCTGGGAGTTCTCGGCGAGTCCGTCCAGTGTACCCAGTCTCCACTGAGCATCCGTATACCATCTCTGATGTCAAACACCAATGGATATGGGATCATCCATCGCCCATCTCATGGGTCGAGAAGCGTATACGCTAGTCTACTCTGGTATATCGATGCCTCGTCTCGATACACCTACGACTAGGGACCTTGAATGATGTACTTATGGACTACCATGTCCCCACTAGTATGATCTGCATCATAGTCCAGGTAGTCAAGTACACATCCTAAGGGCTTTACCAACATGTAACCATAAGACAGTTTAAAGAGACTAGTGTACATGTTAAGATAAAGAGTAACCAGATAGCATACTATCATATCGAGCAAGAAAGTCATCTCTATATATGTCCAAGCATCCAATATAATATACATCATTTGTACAATACTGGCCTCTAGGGCATACATACAACTAACAAAGGTGGCCGTGGGGATTGCCGGCTTAGCGCACTTGTATCATGGTCTCAGCCGAGCCACGGATGCCAACGAGCCCGGGGTATTGCATGTGGTCTTCCCGATGCATTACTTTATGTCATGGCTCGAGCTACATACGGCGGGTGTATTTGGAATGCGTAAAAGGCCTTCGTTCTTTGACAGGTGTGGTTTCCCTCGTATCATTCAATTGATTGGCACATCAATCGTGACCCCTTCACCACGGAATGCTAGAGGCTTATTGCTCCGCCCTCACACCGTTGGAGTCGGGATGTCCTTCATTGACAAGGTATTAACCATTGGAAAAGCGTCCGCCACTGCGGCGCAACCACTACAGGACTCCTTTAAGGATGGGGCTTCAGTATTGACGGCCCGGGAGACCCTCCACTTGTATTCTATCAGACCGGGCTTCCTAGTCTTTAGGCAGGGCGGTGCAGCGATCTTTATGAGATATAACCCGCATCGTTTTGCGCAACAACTGGGTTATGATCAAGGAGTACCCTTGGAAGCTTTCTTACTGGAGCATGCCGCTAATGAAGAAGGGATGGAGAACGCGTTACCTCACTTCATGCGCTTGAACACAGGTTCTCGTTTCTTTATTAGTGCGCCAGCCTGCACTCCACGACTCCTTAACGTATATAAAGAGTGGTACAATCATGCGACGGGGGCCGTTATAAAGGAGGAGAGGCGAGTGCTGATCGACCGTAAAGAAGCACCTCCCGGCACCAATCGTAACGCTCCTTTAGTGCCAAGGACCCCGGTGGTTCCTCCTTTCAAAGATGCCGGGGGCAGACCATTGCGTGCGCAAAGTCCTCCACGTGAGTTGCCGCTCCTTGATATCGCAGATGTACCTCCCGCACCCTGTGCTTTAGTGGAGACAGTGGTTGTACCCTTGCCGGAGTCTGGCGTTGGTGCGGACATCGGGACCCGTCGTCCCAAAGTGGCTGCCAAGCGGAAGTCGATCCCCCGTGAGCCTAGGGTCGGAGGGCGAAAGAAAAAGAAGTCGCTCTTCGCTGCGGATGTCGTGTTCGGCCAGGAACCCCATGATCCCTATGCTGAAGGTCTGCTCGAATATGGGACTAACGCAGGGTTAGTGATGCCGCTGCCGGACGATACAGACTTGGAGGCTGCTCTCAAAGCTTCGGCATGGCTGGCGAGGCGTGATGCATGGCTAGCTAAGCTTGCGCAATTAGGTAGTTACTAGTCACATTTTCCTTATTATAACAACATATCTTCCTTATCGCCCTTGATTAACGCTTTTCTTTCCTTTCTTTCAACAGGCATCACTGATGAAGAAGCTATCGCTGCGTCTTTGAAGACTTTCCAAGAGGAGGAACGTCTTAGAGCGTCTATGGGCCTTAGTAAGTTTTGATTCATCAAATCTTCATCTCCCTCGTGTTATGGTCGATCTAACCTCTCCTTTTTTATTGCAGAAACTTCAATGCCGTTCCCACCAAGCGACACAAATGTTCCGCCAGCCACCAATGTTCCTGCTCCCTCTGAGCCGCCGCAGGAGGTTCGTCTTGAAGAGCCAATGAGAGATGCCTTAAAGGCTCTGGAGGCATCCCTGAATGAGGATGACGATGCCTTGAAAGAGGCGTCACAGAGGTCCCTTATGACCGCTCGGGAGGAGAGGAAGCGGCTAAGGCATGAGGCGAAGGCGCGCATGGCTGCCTTCGCTTTGGGAGCGGGCCCCAGCACCGCCCCTCGTGCTGATACTCCCTCTGAAGAGGCCCCTGTCGCCCTATCCACTGCCCACAGAGAGGTGGCGCGCGCAGTTTGGAGCGCAAACGGTAAATCCGCTTCAGGTAATATTTCTCTCAGAGTTTTTGTTATAAGGATTTTAATGTTATTGGTCCTTATATCTCTTATCTTGCAAGGCTAAGTCCGATCGAGGGGGAGGCGGAAACCATTGACCCCAAACAAATGGAGGAGGCGGTACTTGCCGAACTCGAGCCGACGGTGGGCAACGTCGTTGTGGCTTTGGAGCCTGAGGCGGAGGTCGAGGGGCCTGCCGCCGAGAAGGTCATTGATGCCGAACCTGAAGTGGTGGCAGATGATATGATCATTATAACCGAGTCCAGGATGGTGGCGAATGAAGCGCTCGAGGCCGGCGATCCCCCGGCGACGGTGGACGATACAACCGCCACTACTGAACCTGAGAGAGTGGTGGGTGAGGTGGCCATGATTCCTGAGGACGAGCCAACCGTTCCTTCTCTAGAATCTGGCAATACTCCAGTCATAGCCCTCCCCATCTATGGTCTTCCGCCGTCTCCAGGTCTCGCGAGCACCACAACGGTCCCCATCGAGTCGGGTGATGAGGTCACGGGCGGTGGTCTCATGTCGATAGAGGAGGGAGTCGCCTCTGTTTCAGCCGGGAGCTCCTCAGGTAAACCCCAAGTTGCTGCTTTTCTTTACTTTACTATCTTTTCTGACAAGTTCACCTTTCTTGTAACGTAGGTGCAGCCAGCGCCGATGCCCCACTGCTTGAAGGAGCGCCTTCAACGACTGCCTTGGCGGTGGTTACCTCCCAACCCTCTCTCATACCGTCTAAGATGTTGGAAGGTATGGGTTTGCAACTTATTAGTCTTATCTTTCAGATGTATAGTGCATGTACTAAAGTCGTGCTGTTGTGTCTTTTCAGGAGTACTTTTTGATCATGTATATCAGATGTTGCTCCCACACTTTTCTTTCCCATCCGAGCTTGCTTCTTCGTCTGGTGGCGTTGGTGAGTATGATTTCCGTTGACATCCTTCCTCCTTTTTTTATTGATGGAATTACCTCTAACCTCTTTTTCTCATCTCAACTGCAGTGCTACAGATTGAGGGAGGGGATAAGAGATCAGCTGCGTTGCCGACTCTTCCGGCTCTGCCACCTGCCTCAACTGGTACAGCGATTATCACATTGATAAAGTCTTCCTTTTTTATTTTCAGAACTGTTATCTGATCACATCCTGTTTCTCTTCAGCTGTCGTTCCGGTCTCGGCGCCCTTTGAATCTCGCATCATAATGCCAGCAGGTCCTTACCTGAGACGTCCATCTTCGAAAGGCGCCGCAAACAGCTTACGTATGCTGAGCGATTATATTGAGGAGCTTGACGTCGAGACCCCTACCCCTGCTGCGGATTTTGCTATAGCGGTTAACCCGATGCTGGTGATACTCGTGAACTTTCACGACGAGGGTATCATCGCATCTTGGGTTAACCATTGCAGGGAGATCGAGGCCCGCCTGCATCGGTTGGAGTCGCTGCGTCCCGCTCCCTAGGCCTTGGCTGCCAGTAATCAAAGAACAGCGTGGATCGAGCAGAGTGCTCCTTACTCCCATCACCTCAAAGAAGAAGTCATTTCTAGATGTAAGGAGCGAGGCGAGACTTCGAGCAGGTCTGCCCAACTGCATGCTCGGGTGGAGGCCAACGCCGCACGGCTGAAGGTTGTCTTTGAGGGCCTTCTGTAATGTCTTTCTGAAGGGTTATCATTGTGGCAACACCTTCATGTTGTCGAGCGAGCTGTACCCAGCCAGGAAGCAGCCCAGAAGGCGGCGGAGGAGCAACTTTCATCATTCTTGCAGCAGCGAGCCCGGATGGAAGCGGAGGTAGCCGCGGCAGCCGCTCAGGAGGAGGCGCTGAAGGAAGTGCGAGAGCAACTTGTGGATTTACTAAAGACACTTCCTCCTCAGTAGCTATCCCCCTTTATATCGTTTGTAATTTTAGATAAAAGAATGTATATATATACTTTTTCATTCTTTGACATAATGTATCCTGTACCCAATCAAGTTTATGAATAAAAGATACACTCCCTTATTTTTTTGTAATGTGTCATTTTCTCCGTCTTTTCTTTCTTTCATTACCGGCATGACATCTTTAATGCAGCTTATTGGCAGATAACTTCATTTCTCCCAGAGATAACGATGGCCTAGACTGCAGGTTCTGATCTGCCGCCTAGGACTTTTCAACTCTATGAGCCGTGAGGGTCTCATAGAGACTTTTCTCCCTACGGGTCGAGAGGATCTCGTAGGTGGTTTTTCTCCTTAGGAATCGTGAGGATTCCTAAGTGTGGTTTTCTCTTATAAGTCGTAAGGATCTTATAAGAGAAGTTTTCCCTCTTACGAGTCGAGAGGACCCATAAGCGGTTGTTTCCCTCCTTATCGAAACTCGACTTTGGAGAGTGAGACCTGTGTATAGTATGCAAGAGACCATTTTAGATCGACTTGTAGGGTCCCATCGTTCAGGAAGCAAGTTTTCCCACCTCTGCTGCCTGAGGCTTTATCTTGCAAATTAAGAAGCAAGTCCAATTTGTTGAAGAAATCCCCTTTTCTGAATGATTTGGCGGAATTTCCCCCACCGTCGGATCTTTGATCCAAGGGCTTCTGTTTTACAGAAGAAAATCTTCTTGTTTTAACTAGAACAGAAAAGATTTCTTCAGAACCTTAATTTTGTTTAGCGCAAATGCTCCAGGGTATGACACGTGTCGCACAGCGCACAGTGCAGCGCAACTGCGCTAGCGCATCTGCGCCAACACGTGTCACGCAGCGCGCGGCGCATACGCCGTTGAAGCGTTGCTTCCTTTAATTTTGCTTGGAATAGAGCTTTGCTCTGATTGGGTGCGCTGCTTTGGGCGTTGCGCTGATGCGTCTACGTCAGACACGTGGCGTATTGCGCAGCGCAAATAATCTGAAGCGTCGCTTTATTAAATTAATTTTCAAGTCAGAGCGTGAGGAAGACGAAGCGTTGCTTCATCTCCCGCCTCGGAATTTGAACAGAAGTTCGCTCCGATTAGGGTAAACTACCGTGACAACTCTTGGAAGTCGATGAGGCACTTGATGCCTATAAATAGGACCTTTCGTCCCCCCCAGATATTTATCATCTTTCAGATTTCTATTTTCGAAGACCTCAGAGCTTTGTTCTTGCCTTCAAGAACTCCGGTGCCTTGCTCCTCCTTTTTTTTTTCAAAGTTTTTAGGAAAACTTTAGGTAAAATCGATTCTTAGATTAATCTTAACCAGCAGAGCTTTCATCCAGGGGACTTTATCCTTCAACATAGTTTTGCTCTCTAGGAATTTAGTCCTCTATGTATATTATTGCTTTTCTATTGCTGATCTTCCTGTAATATTTCCTCCAGGCATAATGGCGGCGGTGCATCTATACAGTTTGCACGAGTTTATTACCTACGACGATATCCGCGCTCAGGGTCGTCAACAAAACCAGGAGTTTACAGACGCTGAATGTGCAGAAGTCATGGGTCGCCTGAACGCAAGCGGTGGTTGGCTGTTGCCTCGTCATTCGGCCCTTTTGAAAGTCGTGTTGGGAGCCATATGGAGAGCACTTCTGGGTCTTCATGAGGCCTTACCGCTCAACGTGCTGGATGATGCTGAAGACAAGGTGCATTCAGTGTACCTGACAGGGCTGATTTCAAAGAAACGACGGAACAGCCTTATTGACATCCTACACCAAGTCTTCCAGCAAACGACGATAGTTGCTGCTTATCAAAGGCCAGGAGGGCTCGCCGATGATCTCGATACAGAGGAGCGAGAAAGACTGCGCATAAGAATAATTTGAAAGGCCAGAAGAACTCTGGATGGCCTTACTTTTGATTTCCTCAATCCGTGCCCCGGATCTGAGGTTATACCGTTGTAATAATTTGAATAATGTTTCTTATGCTTGTAAAAGAAATTTTTTTAGCAGTATGAATGGAAACCCTTCCCTTTTCTATTTCAGCTTGTCTTATTTCTCGTCCTGAGTCTTCTGCCCATGCATAAATGAATGCGTCACGCACGCCAGATCAAATGTAGACCGGATATTCTTTCTGTCATCTTCTTCTTTTTTTTTATTGTCAGCAGGCTGTCTTAATAACCATGGTTGATGGATGTTTAAAACGAGTATTCCGACTTCCTTAGGAAATAGCGATGGCTTAGGCCGCAGGTTCTGGTCTGCTGCCTAAGATTTTTCAACTCTATGAGCCGTGAGGGTCTCATAGAGGTTTTTCTCCCTACGGATCGAGAGGATCTCATAGGCGGATTTTCTCCTTAGGAATCGTGAGGATTCCTAAGTGTGGTTTTCTCTTATAAGTCGTAAGGATCCTATAAGAGAATTTTCCCTCTTACGAGTCGAGAGGATTCGTAAGCGGTTGTTTCCCTCCTCGTCGAAATTCGACTTCGGAGAGTGAGACCCATGAATAGTATGCAAGAGACCAGTTTGGATTGACTTGCAGGGCCCCATTGCTCAAGAAGCAAGCTTTTCAATCCTTGCAGTCTGAGACTTCTTCTTACAAATTGAAACGAATCGGGGATTTGCTTGCGGAGAGGGTGGTGGCTCTGCGAGTTGACATGAGTTAAGAAGCTCTCGTCACGGAGTGTTTGTATCCGTGAGTCGAGGAGTTTGCTAGGGATTATTTGTTTCCCAAGCGCCAAGGATTATTTGTTTCCTTGGGGTTTGAAACGAGTCGAGAATTCCCACGGGGGCACTGGTGGCTCTGCGGGTCGACACGGATCAGGAGGCTCTCGTCAAGGAGTGTTTGTATCCGTGAGTCGAGGAGTTTGCTAGGGATTATTTGTTTCCCAAGCGCCAAGGATTATTTATTTCCTTGGGGTTTGAAACGAGTCGAGAATTCCCACAGGGGCACTGGTGGCTCTGCGGGTCGACGCGGATCAGGAGGCTCTCGTCAAGAAGTGTTTGTATCTGTGAGTCGAAGAGTTTGCTAGGGATTATTTGTTTCCCAAGCGCCAAGGATTATTTGTTTCCTTGGGGTTTGAAACGAGTCGAGAATTCCCACGCGGGCACTGGTGGCTCTGCGGGTCGATGCGGATCAGGAGGCTCTCATCAAGGAGTGTTTGTATCCGTGAGTCGAGGAGTTTGCTAGGGATTATTTGTTTCCCAAGCGCCAAGGATTATTTGTTTCCTTGGGGTTTGAAACGAGTCGAGAATTCCCACGGGGGCACTGGTGGCTCTGCGGGTCGACGCGGATCAGGAGGCTCTCGTCAAGGAGTGTTTGTATCCGTGAGTCGAGGAGTTTGCTAAGGATTATTTGTTTCCCAAGCGCCAAGGATTATTTGTTTCCTTGGGGTTTGAAACGAGTCGAGAATTCTTACGGGGGCACTGGTGGCTCTGCGGGTCGATGCGGATCAGGAGGCTCTCGTCAAGGAGTGTTTGTATCCGTGAGTCGAGGAGTTTGCTAGGGATTATTTGTTTCCCAAGCGCCAAGGATTATTTGTTTCCTTGGGGTTTGAAACGAGTCGAGAATTCCCACGGGGGCACTGGTGGCTCTGCGGGTCGACGCGGATCAGGAGGCTCTCGTCAAGAAGTGTTTGTATCCGTGAGTCGAGGAATTTGCTAGGGATTATTTGTTTCCCAAGCGCCAAGGATTATATTTTTCCTTAGGGTTTGAAACAAGTCGAGAATTCCCACGGGGGCACTGGTGGCTCTGCGGGTCGACGCGGATCAGGAGGCTCTCGTCAAGGAGTGTTTGTATCCGTGAGTCGAGGAGTTTGTTGGGAGGGCATGGTTTCCTCTTTGGTTATGCCCTTGGATTGTATACAGGGATCGATGTGATCTTAACTGTAGGGCAAAAAGATTCATTCTTTCATTTTTTTTTATTCTTTCCGCGATGCTCTATCATTTTAGCTTTTATATCGCGAAGGTCGCGATTGCCCAATCATTTCGGCTATTTTTCACGGTGCTCAATCATTTCGGCTGTTTATTTTATTTTTACTCGCTGCTTTTTATTGCGAGTTGCCCAATCATTTCGGCTATTTCGCAGGCATACACTTTACTTGCTGCTTTTTATTGCAAGTTGCCCTATCATTTCGGCTATTTCGTATGCATGTGCGGCCTACTGGCTTTTCGCCGTAAACCTGAACTTGGACACCGATTTTGGCATCAGCACCGCTACAACTGGGATATTGCCAGGAGCGAATCATCATTTGCTTCTGTTGTTGTCGAACAAAGGAGGCTTAGCGACCAGGGTTAAGGTCCTGTCGACTAAGGCTTTTGACTTCATGGGCCGTAAGGGTCTCACAAAGGTATTTCTCCGTACATGTCATGAAGATCTTGTAGGTGTATTTTCTCCTTAGGAATCGTGAGGGTTCCTAAGTGTTTTGTTCCTCTGTGAGTCGTAAGGATCCTACAGGAGGGTTTTCTCCTTGTAAGTCGAGAGGATTTACAAGGGCTGTTTACCGTGTGGACATATCCCTAGTCTCAGATGGGACTTAGTTAGGGAAATGTTTATTCGCGCCCGTGGATTGTATACAAGGGTCAGTGCTGAGCCACCTGTAGGGCAATATCGAAAGTTGTGGGGGTTGCTTAAGCACAGGTTTAGATCTCTGTAACTTAAGACTTTCAAATCTTACCAGCCGTGAGGGTCCCATAAGAGCGTTCTCCTTACGAGTCGTGAGGATCTCGCAAGTGTATTTTCTCCTTAGGAATCGTGGGGATTCCTAAGTGTGTTGTTCCCTTGTGAATCGTAAGGATCTCACGCGGGTGGTTTCTCCTTATAGGGTCGAGAGGACCCTACAAGTGTTTCTTAGCGAGGTTGCGCCGTTTCGGGTTTTCACAAACACTCGCCGGTAGTCCTGCTGTTTTTACTCACGGAGCCCTCTCGGGTTTTCATCCGTGCCCGTTTTGCTTATGGACATACCGTTTTTTTTATATTCTTTTTTATAATTTTTTTTTATTATTATTTTTTTTACGAGGTCGCGCCCTTTCGGGTTTTCACGAACACTCGCCGGTAGCCCTGCTGTTTTTTATTCACGGAGCCCTTTCGGGTTTTCATCCGTGCCCCTTTTGCTTATGGACATACCGTTTTTTTAATTTTATTTTTATATGTTTTTTTTATATCTCGTCAGCCTAAAAGATGCTGCGGTAGTAGTTTAAAGACGTTTAAGGACATTTCGGTCCGCTATTAGTTTAAGGACATTTCGGTCCGACATTGAGAGGTTGGCTACTGCTTATAAAACTTGAGCTTAGGAAGATAGCGAGCGGACATGGTCGTCGTCATCTATCATTGACCTAGGCTGTGGCTCATTAAGCGTAGTATTTCTTCAGGAAGCGACCGTTTATCGGCCTGAAAGGCCTTTCACCGTGCATGTCCATGAGTAGATAGGCCCCACCCTGGTAAACTTTATCTATGATGTACGGGCCTTCATAGTTTGGCTCGAATTTTCCCCGCTTGGCGCGATTGGGAATCATAGGCCTTTTGACCACTAGCACGAGTTCGCCTTGGTGGAATGTCCTCGGTCGGGTCAATCTTTCGTATGAGCGCGTCGTCTTTGCTTTATAAGCTTCCAGATTTTGTTGCGCTATGAGCCTAGTTTCATCAAGGGCGTCAAGCTCCTCAAGCCGAAGGTGAGCATTTTCTTCGTCCGTTAGCTCGTGGTGAACTGCTACTCGTAGAGAGGGTAACTCTATCTCGAGAGGGAGTACTGCTTCCGTACCGAACACCAACGCGTATGGCGTTGTGTTTGTGGCTGTCTTAAATGTAGTTCGATATGCCCAAAGAGCTTCTTACAGTCTTTCGTGCCAATCTTTCTTATTTCGTGACACTGTTTTCTTCATGATTTTCGTCAAGGTTTTGTTGAAGGCCTCAGCTAGACTGTTAGCTCGTGGATTATAAACTGAGGAATATCTCCAGTCTATATTATGCTGTTGCGCAAAGCAACTGATCTTGTGGCTTCTGTAGGCTGGCCCGTTATCGGAGATGATCCGTCGCGGAGTTCCAAACCGATATATGACATGCGTCTTGAAGAAGTGGAGGACATTCTCCGTCTTCACTTCTCTCAACGGTATTGCTTCTGCCCATTTGGAGAAGTAGTCAGTCGTTGTCAGGATGAAACGATGTCCTCTAGACGATGCTGGTTCGATGGGGCCGACTATGTCAGTTCCCACATTTCGAATGGCCAGCTAGCCACTGTTGGATGTAATGGATTTGGATGCTGGTGGATGAAATCCCCATGAATTTGACATGAGTGGCATTGCTTCGCATATTCGATGCAATCCTGAATCATCGTGGGCCAGTAGTAGCCCATCCGTTTGATCTTCAACTTCATCTTTGGGCCCGCTTGGTGAGAACCGCAGAGTCCGTCGTGAACTTCCTGGACGACCCTTCTCGCTTCGTCAGGTCCTAGGCATCTCAGCCACAGAGAATCAAATGACCTCTTGTATAGAGTATCATTGACGAAGGCGAAAGATAGAGCTCATTTCATGAGCTGATGTCTTGTGGACGCTTCTTCGGGCATTCGGTGGGATTTAAAGTAGTCTATGAAGACTTCTCTCCAATCCTCAGTATTTTCCCAATCTTTTACTTGCAGGGTAGTCTGCTCGTTCGCTCCTTTTTCTTCGGATGATTTCGGGGATATTTCTGCTGGGGCAAGCACTCGACGGCTTTGTACTACGATTCTAACGTCATCGAGGTTCTCGTCAGCCAATTCAATAGCAAGTTTGGCCAGTGCATCGCTTTGCTATTTTCTACGCGTGGTATACTTTCCAAAGTATAGGAGGGAATTTGGGTCAGCAGTTGTTGCACCTTTTCCCCGTATTTTACCAATTCCGGTTTGCACGTTTGGTAGTCGCCGTTTACTTGACTAACGACCAGTTGATAATCCCCGTATATGAGGAGGTTTTCAATTCCCATGTCAATGGCGATCTCGAGGCATGCTATCAGAGCTTCATATTCAGCTTCATTATTCGTTCTCGGCTCTGTTAAGGAGAATGCGAAGCGCATTATCCCTCCTTGTGGAGTTACAAAGATGAGGCCTACCCCCGATTTAATTATAGGGGTGCTTTGTTTGCGCTTCTTCATAGAAGATGCGCCATCGAAATAAAGCTCCCATTGAGTATCATCACCGTTGAAGGTATCAAACGCATGTTCGTCTGGAAGATCGCAGTTCAAAGGAGAATCGGCCGGTATCGGATGCTCAGCGAGGAAGTCGGCGATGGCCTGGCCTTTTACTGCCTTGAGAGGTTGATACGTTATCGAGAACTCCATTAAGAGCAGGGCCCATTTAGCGAGTCGTCCCGTCAATATGGCCTTTGACATTAGGTATTTAAGAGGTTCCACCTTCGAAATGAGGCGGACCTCATGCGCCAACGCATAGTGCCTGAGCTTCGTTATCGCGAAGATCAACGCTAAGCAATGTTTTTCAATGGGGGAGTAGTTTCTTTCTGCCCCCAGTAGAACTCGACTTAAGTAGTAGAGTGCTCTTTCTTTCCCTTGATCGTTGTCTTGTGCCCATAATGCGCCTAAAGAACCTTCGAGGGCGGCTGTATAAAGAATGAGAGGCTTTCCCTTAACCGGAGCGGCCAACACTGGAGGGTTTTGCAGGTACTGTTTGATCTCGTCTAGTGCGCTTTGGCACTTTTGATCCCAGATGAACGGGGTTCCCTTCTTAATCAGGTGGCTGTAAGGACAGCACTTTCCTGAGAGGTTGGCTATAAATCACCGTATGTACGTGAGTTTCCCTTGGAGAGACCGCAGCTGTTTGAGAGTTCTCGGCGGAGGCATTTCCATGATTGCCTTGATCTTGGACGGATCTATTTCGATACCCCGGTGTCGAACAATGAATCCCAGGAATTTTCCTGAGGAAACTCCAAATGCACACTTGAGTGGATTCATCTTCAAGTTGTATTGCCGAAGACGTTGAAATACGGTCTTCAGATGCTCGAGATGATCCTCGTATGATTTGCTTTTAACAATGAGGTCGTCGATATAGTATTCGACGATTTCGTGCATAAGGTCATCGAAGATCTTCGTCATGGCCCTTTGGTAGGTGGCACCGGCGTTCTTTAAACCGAAGGGCATCACCTTGTAACAGAATATTCCCAAAGGAGTCCGGAAAGCCGTATGTTTCTGGTCTTCAGGATGCATTTTTATTTGATTATATACTGATGAGCCGTCCATGAATGAGAAAATCTCATGCGTTGACGTATTGTCTATCATCAGTTCGGTGACTGGTACTGGGAAATCATCCTTCGGGCAGGCTTTGTTGAGATCCCGAAAGTCCACGCATATGCGCACCGTCCCATTTTTCTTCATCACTGGGACGATATTAGCAATCCATTCAGGGTATTGAACCTCCTGGATGAAGCCGGAGTCTATCAGCTTTTTGACTTCAGTGTTGATGCTCATCTCGAGCTCGAGCCGCATTCTTCTCGGCGCTTGTTTGACTGGCTTGACACCCGAGGATATCGCCAGCCTATGTACAGCAACTTCTGGATCTAGTCCCGGCATCTCGGAATAGTTCCATGTGAAGCAATCTTTATGCTGTACAAGGACGTCTTTTAACGCAGCCACCCTCTCTTCAGACAGGAGCTCGCTGACGAATGTCGGTCGCGGATTGTTTATCGTCCCCAACTCAATTTTCTTGAGGTTATCTGCAGTGGTATGTATTCCATCCTCCAGTTCTTTCGGAGCTGGGGGAAATTCTGAGATCACCTCATCATTACTGTTTTCGAGGCACCAGGGAAGGCTGTCCATGTTCTCGGATTCTTCTTGCAGTATTGTTATCATGTGATAGGTACGAATTCGCTTCCAATCCCAATGTGGAACTAATTTTTCATTCGTGGCCTTGGGTTCGTGCTTTTGTGGTGGTGCTACCCTCCAGTTGTCGGACAGAGCGAATTTGCCAAGCTGATACTGATCCTCGACCCAATTCTTGAAGGTGAAGCAATCTTCGAGAGAATGACCTATCACTCGATGGTAAGAGCAATAGTCTGGGAGTGAGGCTTCGCTCGCTTGTTCGGGGTGTTTAGACTCCGGCAATGTAAGCATTTGGTGCTTTAGGGCAAGATCGAGTATCTTCTTCGTCTTTTCCCGAGGAAACGAGTATGCTCGACCCATTTTCTTCATGAGGGATAGGTCAATAATGCTCGATTCCCGTTTGCGTGGCTTCTTAGCCCTGCTTTGCTGCTGTTGAGCGCCTTTTTGGCCTTTCGACTTATTTCTGCTTTTGCGTCGAGCCTTCTTTATAACAGGTTGACAAGGAGCGGCATTTTCATCCTTTACAGCCTTTCGGAGAAGGCGTCGCGTCTATGCTTTCTCGTAGATGGCCGTCTCACGGTTGTGATCATCTCGGGCCTTTTGACCAGCTTTCTTTATAAGTCTGTCCATTTGTTCCTCGAACGACGGACCGGGTTCTTTTGCATCTGGAACTTTCACTGGCTTAGGATTAGCGTCCTCCCATTGAGCATCCGCTTCTTCATCAAGGTCATATACGACGTAGCAGCCGGGTAGTAACTTTCGTTTCTTTGAACGGATGTATCCAAGCCCTCTTGTTTCCATTCTCCCGTTAGGCAGTTTGCGTTGGATCCCGGGAATGTTCCAGACCCTGTCATAGAATTTGGCCTCTCTAACAGTCTGTTTGAAGGATATCCCCTGGCATTTCAGCAGCTTCTTCAAACCTTCTGTATAATATCTAGGAAGACGGATAGGCTGAAGCCTGTCGAGCGTGGGATCCGCGCCATGCCAGACTTCTTTTTCCACCTTGTTTCCTTCAGAACGGTAGAATAGGATTGCCTTCTCGTTTTCTCGCCTGAGAGGGATATAGAATGTTCGCAGCTCTTCTACACTGTAGATATTAAGTGCGTCCAGTTCTTTATGATGTTTAGGCGGCACCATGGAGACTTGCAGACTTTGCTCTTCGTCAGCGGAAGCTTGTATTGAAGGTCGAGCAGAGAATACGACATGGACCTCATCCTCCGAGTCACTACCAAAGACCAATGTAGGAGTGGACGTTCCTGGCTTGTTATGTTGGGGCGGACCCGAATAAACGATCTCCTCTTCCTCCTCGGTATCACTGCCGAAGACAGGAATGGTGGCGTTAGTTTTATTTTCCGGCTTGTGACACTTCTCCATGTCTTCGAAATCCGGCAAGAAGTATTTGGCATCTTCGTATTTGCGGACCTCGTTCACAGAGAACGGGTTCAGTTCTCCCGTCACGGTATACTCGAAACCATCCTTAAAATACTTCATACACTGATGTTGTGTAGAAGGGATGATGTTGTACTCGTGTAACCATGGTCGGCCGAGCAAAGCGTTGTAGCATGTCTTGGCATCTATGACGTGGAACTTAATGTCCGTGACGAGTAGCCCGAAGCGTAGCGTCAATATCACAGATCCAAGAGTCTTTGACGATTGGGAGTCGAACCCGGAGATGGTGATCTTGTCCCGAGCAAGGTGCTGAACGCTCATGCAGATTTCCTTCAACACCCGCACATTGAGTAGGTTAACAGAAGACCCGTTATCGATCAGGATTTTACCTATCCTTATATCATGGCAGTATCCCGAGACATAGAGAGGGCGATTGTGTTCGCACGTCCCAAGTAGAAGGTCTTCATCACCAAAAGTAACATCAGCCGTGTGTACTTCCTCTAATTCATCCTTCATCTTTTCCTCGGCCAGGCATGCTTGGAATTGTTCCGGGTCTTGGAGCGCCTTAATCAACGAATCTCTCACCTCTTTTGATAGCAAAAGGGCGTCAAGAATGCTGAGCTGTCAGGGCAGCTTCCTCAGATGCGCCAAAACGTTGTAGTCTACCTTATTTCTCTTCGGCGGGTTCTTGGCGTTTAACTCTTCCGCCGCTTGGTCATCTAAGATGATATCTTCAGAGACCTTTTCTTTCCCTTTATCTTTTCTGTTCAAGGGTCCGGGGTTCTTTTCAGGCAGCGTCCGATTCCGCAGCCGGATATTTTCGCAGACCTTCGGTTCTTCTTCTTTTCCTGAAGCGGACTCTTTAAAGAGAGGGGCAAGTTCTAGCTCTTCATCAGAATCACTCCCGAATGTAGGCACTTGTGATCCACCGGTGTTAACCATGCGACAATCGCCAGCAGTTCTTTTAAGCCCTTCGGCCGTATTTCTCTGCTCCCGACGAGTTTTACGTTTTTCCCGCTTAAAGCGTTGTCGATGAGCAACGTATCCTTGCCACCATCTATCGAAAGCTTTGCACTCTTGAGTGGGGTGCGAATTCCTCTGATGATATAAGCAATACGAGGGGTGCGTTTCCACTTCACCGGCGATGTTTCCTTCAGAGGATGGTAGCTTCATGCCCATTGATATGGCTTTAGCGAACTTTTTCCTCATCCTGAGTTGGCTTTTGTCCGTAGCGGAGGCGTTTTGCTCCAGCGGGATTGTCTCAGCTCCTTCATCAAGTCGCTGGCGCTTGGCCCTTTCAAATATAGCCGCCTCGTGCTCCCGATCAGCTTTACTTTTCAACCGAGCTTCATTAAGGAGTGCGTCAATTACTTCATCTGATGGCCCCAGAACTTTTGGTTCAGGATCTGCCCCCAGCTTTTCGGTGAAAGGAATCTCCTCATCATTCGTGATCGAATGGGAAATCATATGACAGTTCGCCACATATTCCTCGGATTCATCTGATGAACTTTCTCCCTCATCCTCTTCTTGAAAGACATAGCTGAGGAACTCTTGGAATGTAATGGGGGTTCGTGCCCTCTGATTATATTCCTCCAGCGCGTCAATTTGCTTCTGTAAGTCCGTGCGCTTGTCGCCAGGCTTCACGGGCTTCTTAGATTTCTTCTTCTTCTTTTTCGAAGATTTTGACGGCTGGTTATGAGTGTTTGGGCCACTTCCACCAATCTTTTGAATCGGACGAGGTTTTAGCATTCCCTCCATAATTTGTGGCTCCAATGGGTTCTTCCACTTGACCGCTGGACATGTCTGAAGATCGTTTAGCATCCTCTTTGTCTTGGCTGATAATACGACCTCCCAAGGAGCTTCTTCGATGACGGAGCATGTTGCCCCTGACGTATTCGTCCCCTTAGAGGTGTGGGGCTGCGGGGGATTCACGTTCCATTTGTCAGATAACGCGAACTTGCCCTGTCGGTATTGGTTTTCAAGCCAATTCTTGAAAACGTAGCAATCTTCGATCGGGTGGCCTAGTACTCGATGATAAGGACAGTAGTTGGGCTCGTTGACGTCACTTGGTTGCAACGGACGTTTTGGATCCAGCAGATTTATGAGTCTGTTGCGCAACGCCAGCTCGAATAACCTCCTCGTTTTATCGCGGGGGAAGGAATAAGGACGTCCCATCCTATCCTCAAGGGGTACGTACGGGCGCGTATTGTTTGAACGAGCAACCGGCTTCGAGTCGTTCGGTTGTTGTTGAGCATTAGCGACAACGATCGCTTTTCCCTTTCCTTTGTCATTTCGGGAATCCGGCTTTGGGAGAGGGGGTTTATGGCCCATCTAGTCCATCTGCGCTAGTTTGTCAATCAAAGCCTGAAAGGTAGTCGGCTTGAAGAACATCATAAACTGTGAGATGGTTGCTTGTGGATCAAGGGTTCCAACAAACATTCCCACCACAGGGGCTTCTTCTATGTGCTGCTCACACTTCGACCATAGATTACGCCACCGTATAGCGTACTGAACCCATGTCTCGCCGGGTTTTACCCTAGCGTTAATCAGTGCCGTCATCGGAGTACGTTCACTGGCACTTGCAAAGCGTTGGGTAAACAGCAGCTCCATTTCCGCGAAGGTTTTAATAGAATCATTAGGGAGTTCAGAGTACCACTCGAACGCCATATCTGATAGACTTCCAACGAACTGGCGGAGCAAAAGCTTGTCATCACCGCCGGTGTTACCGCAAAGCGCCCTGAACTGGGCAACATGCTGATGAGGATTGCCGGTCCCCTTGTTGCTGCTCGGGTGATCGCCTAAGGCGCTCATCTCCTGGAGCTTTTGTTGCTGCTTCTGGAAAGGAGGAAAGCCGCACTTCTACGGGTTTTTGTTGCTGCTCATCTAAGCACGGCCATAGCATTCATCATCTCCTGGAGCTTTTGTTGCTGCTCCTGATCCTTGGTCACTGATCGGGTGAGCGGTCGGTGACCCGTAGAAGTGCGGCTTTCCTCCTTTCCAGAAGCCATATAAACCGTATGAACCGTTATGCCCCCTGACTTGGGGCGTTTAGGTTCATCGCTTTTAGACTTTGCCATTGTCACGGGAGCTTTCTCTGGCCTCCTTCTTTTGTGGACCGTTGAAGTGGGCATCTTAGCAATTGTTGCCCCCTGTTGTTTAATGGGGCGTTTTTTGTCTTTTTCCACCTTTGCCTTTTTCTTATGATGAAAGTGGTCCGGGTCAATCACGGAGTCTTGAACTCTACGCCAAACCTTGTATATTTTTGACGACAGCCGTTGAGGGGGCTGTTCCTTCTTTGTCTCTAGAGCTTTGTCTATAGGCGGAGGAGATCTTTTCAATGTAGCGGTTGGAGAGTTCTTCCGTACCCTTCTCAGCAGCTCAAAGCTGTTCCCAGTTGGAACAGCAGCGTTGACTTCCACCACTGGAGCTGGTGGAGTTAGCCCTGAGGGAGAGTTGCCCCCTTCCTTCCTCGCTCGTTGCCAATGGCGACGTCGTGCACGACGAGCCATCGGGATTGGTTCGGAATTTGAGATAGTTTCTTTTTGCCCCCTGTTTGAATGTGGGGTGACTGCCAATGTCAGCCTATTGAAGACTGATGTCCTTTGACCAATAGGGGCAGGAATGGGAATCGTCAATCTCGCGAAGACCGATTCTTTGATGGGAGAAACCGCTTTAACGTCTTCCGGGGCAGCGGCCGTTGCCCTCTTTGGGATGGCCACTCTATGGTTCTGATCTAGCCTGGCGAAAATGGAGGCTGTTAGTTTGGTAACGGGCGACCCGTTGACAGGGGCCGTCGTAGCAGTGAGCCGGTCGAAGAACGACTTTTTGCTTACTTCCGGTGCAGGTATTGGTTCAGAGAAGCTTGTAGGTGGGATCATGGTCCCGAAGAACAAGCCGGTGGTGGCTTGGGTCACCTGGTCTACCGGCAGAGCGAGGAAGGAAGCTGCTTGGGATCCATATGCTACACCTCCTGGTGAGGTAGAGCGTCCGTTGAAGTGGCATTTCGAGCAGTTGGTGCAGTTAGAGGCCATTGAATCTTAAATTCTACGCCAAGTAAAAGCCCAAATCTTAGTAGCTTGAAATCCGAAGACAACCATTTAACAAACCGCGATTGGTTCGCGAAGACGACACACGAAGTGTGGAGTGGAAAGAGGAAGAGGTCCCACCGGGCGTGCCAGAATCTGTTCCCCTCCAAAAGACGGCGCACAGGACCGCGATGGCCTGACGCTGAGATTCGGGGCAGATGCTATTTGGTTTTATCCGTCTACCTCTCCGAAGATGCCAAGTTGATTTATGGCACCATGTATCGGAGGTTTAGACGGATGCGGCCGATGTAGCAGACTTCGTCAGATTCCCCCTCGATTGAGGGGTTTTGATTGTGGGGCCGCTCTTCCCTGCAGGCGCAAGCCCCTGCAGTTAATTACGCTACCGCATCGCGGTATCCACTTTCTCCTTCTCCAGAATTTCACTTCGTGTCATATGTGTTTGTTTTGTTTGTGGTTGCCCGTGGATTGTATAAGGAGACTGAGTAATGCCGTCGCCCGTAGGACGTGGACTAGTCCAAATCCGTATTTACTTAGATTTGGGTTCGGTGTTTTTTAGTTTAAGGATACGTTAGTCGCGTTGCGGCTAAGATCAACTTAAACGTTCGTTAAGGATACGTTAGTCCAGTTTGAGACTAAGATCAACTTAACGTGATAATCCATTTAATATCTGGCCATTGGGACTCATCACCTCTCTAACGTCGTTAAAGGATTACAATGGAAGATGTCAGAGGAGTTCAGAGATGTACCCTTGAACCAAGGTTGATTTGGAGTTTTATAGTCCGTTTGAATGTTTAAGGATACGTTAGCCGTGTTTGGGGGGCTAAGATCAACTTAAACGAGATCGTTTAGATCCGGCAAAAGAGCATTTGGAGGCTCTATTGTTCCAGTTTAGGGACGTAGTGGTCCATAGATGGTTTAGGGACGTTGCGGTCCATGCTCCGGTTTAGGGACGTGGTGGTCCATGTTCCGGTTTAGGGACGTGGTGGTCCATGTTCCAGTTTAGGGACGTGGTAGTCCATATTCCAGTTTAGGGACGTGGTGGTCCGACATTAGTTTAAGGACGTTTCGGTCCGACATTAGTTTAAGGACGTTTCGGTCCGACATTAGTTTAAGGACGTTTCGGTCCGACATTAGTTTAAGGACGTTTCGGTCCAACATTAGTTTAAGGACGTCTCGGTCCGATATGTGATCGTCGGGACCCGTCACCTCTCTGACGTCGTTGAAGGATTACAACGATAAGTGTCAGAGGAGCTCGGAAATGTACCCTCGAACCGGATATTAATTTAAAAGAGCAGTCGTGCTCAGTCGATTTAATTTAAGGACTTATGGCCAAAATTGGGCTAAGTCCAGCTTCAATATTTTTTTTTGTCTTCGGCCTGTTCTAGGGCTTTACCCCATTTTAGTAATGCACTGCATTATTCTTGTTTTGATTGGGCTCTGCCCTTTATAAATGATGCAGAGCATCTATTTTGTTTGGGCTCTGCCCTTTTTAAAATGCATAGCATATTTGATTGAGCCTGTTACGCCTTTTAATTGAGCTCTGTCCCTTTATGATGCAGCGCATCTGTTTTAGTTTGGGCTCTGCCCCTCTTTTTTTTTAAAAGTAATGCGTTACATTTTATTAGGCCTGTTAGGCCTTCTTTAATTGGGCTTGGCCCTTTTGTAAGCAATACAGTGCATTTGTTTGGCGCTTTGCGCTATGTAATGAGCGCAAGCTCATATGATGATGACACGTGTCATGCTCTGGTGAGCGCAAGCGCAACAGCGCAGTGCGCTGCGCTAGTGCGCTGCGCTGTTGCGCTGCTGACACGTGGCGCGCTCTGGTGAGTTGCGCTAATTCCAGAGAGCAAAGCTCTATTTCAAGAGCGCAAATTATTTTACAGCTGACACATGGCGCTCTCTCAAGAGCGCAACAGCGCAGTTTGGAAGTGCAAAGCACTAAGAATCATTTAGATTCAAGAACAGGAGTGCAGAGCACTATTTGATTTCTTAATCTAATTTAGATCAAAGAAAAATAAGTTTTTCTTTTTATTTCAAGAACCAGAGGTTCATAAAAAAGTGCAAAGCACTATTATTACTTATTTTTCTTTTTATTTAAAAATTATTGATCTTGTTCTTAGATCCATAATCTGTCCATAAGAGAATTTTCTCTTTTTCCTAAAGGTTTTTTACCTTTTGTTGTTCTTGAGGAATTCTTCAAGAGTTCTCTTCTCTTTTTCTTTTAGCAAGATGTTCCTTCTATCATCTTTTTTTTTAATTGAGGCCTAGGGTCCTTTTTATAGTGCCCATAAATTAGTTAAATTTGTTAAAGAGATCTTTCTCTGAGTGATTTGGGGAATTTTCCCCACTGTTGGATCTTTGATCCAAGGGCTTCTGCTTTGCAGAAGAAAATCTTCTTGTTTTAACAAGAACAGAGAGGATTTCTTGGAAATTTAATTCTGTTTGGCGCAGATGCCCCAGCGCGTGACACGTGTTGCGCAGCGCAGAGCAGCTGCGCCAGCGCATCTGCGCTGACACGTGTCGCGCAGCGCAGAGCGCAGCGCAGCTGCGCCAGCGCATCTGCGCTGACACGTGTCGCGCAGCGCAGAGCGCAGCGCAACTGAAGCGTTGCTTCATAAAAATAGAGCTTTGCTCTGATTGGGCGCGCCTTCTTGGGCGCTGCGCTGACATATCAGCGCTTGACATGTGGCGCGTTGCGCCCGAGACTTGAAGCGTTGCTTTAAAATTTTGAATTTTGAATTTCAACAGAGCTTTGCTCTGATTGGGCGAAACAGTCCCTACAATCAAAAACCCTTCAAGCGAGGGGGAATCTGACGAAGTTTGCTACATCGGACGCATCCGTTTAAACCTTCGATACACGGTGCCACAAATCAACTTGGCATCTTCGGAGAGGTGGACGGATAGCACCAATTAGCATCTGCCACGAATCTCAGGCAAGACGACCATGTCGCGCCGTCTTTCGGAGGGGAACAGATTCTGGCACGCCCGGTGGGACCTCTTCCTCTTTCCACTCCACACTTCGTGAGTCGTGTTCGCGAACGAATCGCGGTTTGCTGTGGTTGCCTGTGGATTCGAGGTACTAAGATTTGGTGTCTTGCTCCGTGCAGAAAACGGAAGATCAATGGCTTCAAACTGCACTACCTGCAACTGCAACTCTCGCTCCGTCCTTATTGGAGGAGTGACTTATGGGCCCCAAGCGGCCTCCCTTTTCAAGATGCCGGTGGAGCTGGTAACTCAAGCCACCGCTGGACTATTCTTCGGGACCATGCTCCCACCGATGAGCCTCAATGCCCCAATGACATCACAAGAAGCTCCAAAGAAGCTGATCTTTGATCGGCTTGCTACTGTCGCGGCCCCTCTCAACGGGTCGCCCAACTACAATACCTCAGTTTTCAACAGACTAGGCCAGAACGTCTACAAGCCCGTGATACCCGAAGCTGCCATCCCAAAGAGGATAGCCATCCCGGCTCAAGCGGACGAAATCATTGGAAAGGCTCCTCCTTCCAAGAAGTCAGTTTTTACAAGGCTGGCCACTCCGGTTGCTGCTCCAGGCGAGGTCTTCAAAGCTGCTTCCCCTGCTCAGAGAGGGCACGACGAAGTCACCCTTATAGCTAAAACAACTCCATCCGCATGACACGCTCGACGTCGCCACTGGCGCCGAGTGAGAAAGGCTAGAGGCAACTCCCCCTCTGCGATAATTTCGCCAGCTCCAACGGTGGGGATCGATGCTGCTGTTCCAACCGGGAACGGCTTTGAATTGCTGAACAAGGTACTCAGAAATTCGCCAACTGCGGTGCTCAAAAGATCTCCTCCACCGGTAGAGGCCGTCGTGGAAGCAAAACCAGAAAAGCCGGAGCAGTCTCCTCAACGGCTGTCTTCCAGGATCTACAAGACTTGGCGATGGGTCCGAGAATCAGTGATTGATCTTAATTTTTCTCATCGACAGAAAAAGATGAAGGTCCGGCAGGAAGAAAATCCCCCTGTCAAGCAACGAAAGACAACGACCACCTGGGTGCCCAAAGCAACGGTCCCCTCAGCTTCGACCGCTCACAGAAGAAGGAGGCTGGAGAAGATCCCTGTGTCTTTGGCAAATCGCAAAGACACTGAATCTAAACACCCCAAGTCTGGGGGCATGGTGGCGCACACCGTTTATATGGCTTTCGAAAAGGAGGAAAGCCGTGCTTTGACAGGTCACCGACCGCTCACTCGATCCGTGACGAAAGCCCTCGAGCAACAACAGAAGCTTCAAGAGATGCTGACTACAATGGCCGCACTCACCGGGCCAAAAGAAAGCCCGGAGGCATCATCAGAGCAGCGTCACGAACAAGAAACCGATGCTGACTTCTTACGCAGAGTCCTCGAAAAGAAGGACAAAGAAGCCGCAGAGCAAGCGGCTAACATAAAACAAATGGCGCTCCTCTTCCAAGATATGGTAGAGATGATGTTACAGCCGGATCCTCCAGCTGAAGAACCTCCGATCATTATTGAAGACGATAAAGAGGAGACATCTAATCCTCCTCCGGCTCATTCAACAGCCAAGGAGGAAACCATTCCCAAAGCTGCACTAGATGACTATATAGCTCAGCAAATACGAGCTCATCAAGCGAATGAAGCGGCCGGCCAAGTCGTCAAAACTGGGCGACCATACCCGAGCTGGTATGACCAAATCAGTTACCCGCCGGGATATACGATCCCTAAGTTCCATGTATACAAGGGGACAGGAAATCCGCATCAGCACGTCGCTCAATTCAGAGCCTTATGCGGCAACACTGGCGGCGATGATAAACTCTTGCTTCGCCAATTCGTCGGCAGCTTATCAGAGACGGCGTTTGAGTGGTACTCTGAACTCCCAAATGACTCTGTCAAGACATTCGCAGAGATGGAGTTGCTATTCACCCAGCGTTTTGCAAGCGCTAGCGAACGCACCCTAATCACGGCATTGATCAATGCCAGGGTGAAGCCTGCAGAGACTTGGGTCCAGTATGCGATACGGTGGCGTAATCTATGGTCAATGTGCGAACAGCGCATCGAAGAAGCTCCTGCCGTGGGCATGTTCGTGGGTACTCTCGACCCTCAAGCGACCATCTCCCAATTCATGATGTTCTTTAAGCCAACTACTTTCCAGGCCTTGATTGACAAGTTGGCCCAAATGGATCATAGATCATCTCCTTCAAAGACGGACCCTCAGAATGAAAAGTGGAAAGGGAAAGCAACTTTCGTCGCTAATACTCAACAACAGTCGAACAACTTAAAGCCGGTTGTCCGTCAAAACAATATGCGACCACGCCCATCCCTCGTGGAGAGACTGGGACGTCCTTACTCGTTTCCTCAGGATAAAACGAGAAGACTATTCGAGCTAGCAGTGTGCAATAGACTCATCAATCTGCCGAGTCCAAAACGTCCGTTGCAGCCAGGCGATCTCAATAATCCCGATTATTGCCCTTACCACCAGACGGTAAGCCACCCGATCGAGGATTGCTTCGTCTTTAAGGGATGGATCGAGGATCAGTACCTACAAGGCAAGTTTACGCTGTCCGAAAAGTGGAAAGTAGACCCACCACAGCCGCACACTCCTAAGAAGACGGACATACTGGAGGCAACTTGTTCTTTCATTGAAGAAGCTCCATAGGAAATTGTGCTTTCAGCAAAGACCAAAAGAATGCTGAATGAGCTTCAGACATGCCCACGATCAGGTGGAAGAACCCGCTGGAACCCCAAATCATTGAAGGGATGCTAAAGCCGTGCCCAACTCCAAAGATCGGTGGTGATGGCCCAAGTACTCACACCCAGCCGTCGAAATCTTCAAAGAAGAAGAAGAAGTGGTCCAAAATGCCCGTGAAGCCTGGCTACAAGCGCACGGACTTACAGAAACAAATCGACGCGTTGGAAGAATATAATCAGAAGGCGCGGACCCCAGTCACACTCCAAGAATTTCTCAGCCACGTCCTTGAGGACGGAGATGATGACAATGGAGAAGACTCGTCGGATGAATCTGAAAATTATGTGGCAAGCTGCCATGTGATCTCTCACTCGTCAATAAATGATGAAAAAACTCCTTGCACTGAGAAACTGGGGGCAGAGCCTGAGCCGGAATTCATGTGGCCGTCAGACGAAATGATCGATGCTTTTCTAGATGAGATTCGTCTAAAAAGTAAAGCTGATCGGGAGCGCGAGATGGCCATATTTGAAAAGGCCAAACGCCGGCGACTGGACAAAAGGGTCGAAACACTCCCACCAGATCAAAGTACATCCGCCGCAAATGAAAGCAGGATCAAGACAAGGAAATGATTCGCCAAAGCCATATCAATGGGGATGAGGCCGCCCTCTTTTAGAGAAAAGCCTCCTGGTGGCATACATCTTGATGAAGCGGAAGTACATCCTAATTTCTGCTTATATCATCAGAAGATCGCACATCCTACCGAAGACTACAACTCCTTTAAGTGTTGGTGGTAAGGGTATGTCGCTCATAGGCAACACTTCAACAGGACAAAGCGTGAAGCTCGTAGACAGCTGAAAAATGCGACAGATGAGCGTAAAAGAATTGCCGACAATTGTCATAGGGTTGATCCTGGGGGATCGCGAGTTCTCACTTTCGGGAGCGACTCCGATGAAAAAGTAGCCCACGGTTCTCTCTTCAAGGAATCCATCTCTAAAATGAAAGAATTGAGGAGTTGCGAGAGCATTCAGCCTTGCAATTGCACGATACCCGGAAAAAATCACGGACCCGCAAGCAACGGTTCGAACAAAAAGGATAAAGGAAAGGGAAAAACGGCCTTCGTCGCCAACACTCAACAAAAGTCGAATGGCCCTAGAACGGTTGTTCGCCAAAACAAAAAGCGGCAACCCCTCTATGAAAAGTTGAAACGTCTTTACTCGTTTCCCCGGGACGAGACAAGGAGGCTGTTCGAACTAGCGGTGCGCGACGGAATTATCACTCTACAGGAGCCGAAATGCCAGCTACAACTGAATGAGGTCAACAATCCTAATTACTGCCCTTACCACCAAGTATTGGGCCATCCGATCGAAAATTGCTACATCTTCAAAAACTGGGTTGAAGGCCAATACCAACATGGCAAGTTCGCGCTGTCCAAAAACTGGAATGTGAGCCCGCCACAACCACATGCTCCGAAAAAGATGGATATGCCGGGGGCATCATGCTAATTGATAGAGAAAGCCCAACGGACCACTACGTCCTAAAACTGGATAATAGACCGAAACGTCATTAAACTAACGATGGACCACTATGTCCTAAAACTGGCTGTAGACCGAAAAGTCAGTAAACTGGAGATTCGCCTCAAATACGGCGATGGTAGACCGAAACGTCATTAAACTAACGATGGACCACTATGTCCTAAAACTGGCTGTAGACCGAAAAGTCGGTAAACTAGAGTTTCGCCTCAAATACGGCGACAGAGGACCACTATGTCCTAAAACTGGATATGGACCGAAACGTCCTTAAATTAACGGCGGACCGCAATGTCCTAAAACTTGCAAATGACCGAAATGTCGTTAAACTACTCCCAACCCCCAGCATCTTTAGGCTGACGTGGTAAAAAAAACGGTACGTCTACAAGCAAAATGGGCACGGATGAAAACCCGAAAGGGCTCCGTGAGTTAAAACAGCAGGGCTACCGGCGAATGTTCGTGAAAACCCGAAAGGGCGCGACCTCATTAAAAAAAAGAATAAAAAAAATAAATAAAAAGAACGGTATGTCCATAAGCAAAGTGGGCACGGATGAAAACCCGAAAGGGCTCCGTGAGTAAAAACAGCAGGGCTACCGGCGAGTGTTTGTGAAAACCCGAAAGGGCGCAACCTCGTTGAAAGACACTTATAGGGTCCTCTCGACCTTGTAAGGAGAAACCACCCGCGTGAGATCCTTACGACTCATAAGGGAGCAACACACTTAGGGATCCTCACGATTCCTAAGGAGAAATTACACTTGCGAGATCCTCACGACTCGTAAGGAGAACTCTCTTATGGGACCCTCACGGCTCATAAGATTTGAAAGTCTTAAGTTTCAGAGACCTGAACCTGTTCTTAAGCAACCCCCACAACCTTCGATATGGCCCTACAAGTGGCTCGGTACTGACCCTTGTATACAATCTACGGGCACGAATAAACATTTCCCTAATCAAGTCCCACCCGTGACTGGGGATATGTCCATACGGTGAACAACCCTTATAAGTCCTCTCGACTTATAAAGAGAAAACCCTTTTGTAAGATCCTTACGACTTACAGGGGAACATACACTTAGGAGATCTCACGATTCCTAAGGAGAAAACGCACCTGCGAGATCCTCACCACTCGTAGGGAGAAATACCTTTGTGAGACCCTTACGGCTCATGAAGTCAAAAGCCTTAGTCGACAGGATCCTAACCCTGTTTACTAAGCCACCTTTGTTCAACATCGACAGTGGCAAATGATGATTCGCTCCTGGCAATATCCCAGTTGTAGCGATGCTGATACCTAAACGAGTATCAAATTCCAAGTCTTGTCATGGAAAATGATGATTCGCTCCCGGAAATATCCCAGTCGTAGCGATGCTGATGCCTAAACTGATATCAAATTCCAAGTCCTTTTACGGCAAATGATGATTCACTCCTGGCAATATTCCAGTCGCAGCGATGCTGATGCCAAGATTGGTATCAGATCCCAAATCCCACACTCGCGATAAAAAGTCTGCGAGCCAAAATGCATATGAAATAGCCGAAATGATGGGGTAACTTGCAACAAAATTAGCAAGTAAAAATGTATGCATACAAAAACAGCTGAAATGATTGGGCAACTCGCAATAAAAAGCAGCGAGTAAAAAGAAAAATAGCCGAAATGATTGGGCACCGCGAAAAATAGCCGAAATGATTGGGCAATCACGACCTCCGCGATATAAAAGCTGAAATGATAGAGCATCGCGGAAATAAAAAAAATCTGAAAGAATGAAACTTTTTACCCTGCAGGTGAGGTCACATTGACCCCTGTATACAATCCATGGGCACGAACAAAGTGGGAACCATACCTTCCTAACAGGCTCCATCAAAAAGCGAAGCCAAATCTCGACGGTTCATAGACAACTTAGAGACAATCTCGACATTTGTCGCAATATTGCAGACACAATGTCAACAAACAAAGCAAAAGAAGATCCCTAGCTTCAGGGTCTCGACGTCGATATCGACAACTTAGAGATCACCAATGGCGTTTCTCCTCATTTCAACCAGATGCAGACGTGACGTCAACAATCGACCTCAGAGTCGCAACGAAACGGAACCATGGCAAACTCCCTAGTTCCAAATCTCAATGGCCCCATGTAAAGCATGGAGACCAACAACGGTGTGCCTCCTCATTCCAGCAGGACATAGATGCTACATCATCAAACGAAGCCACTGCATAGTCCATAGTTCCAAATCTTAACGGCAATATCTACAGCCTAAGAATCAGCAACGGCGTTCCTTTGCAGTCCAGCAGGATGTAGATACAACGTCAACGAAAGGCCCCATGGTCGAAACAAAGCGAAGCGACGGCAAAATCCCAGCTTCACCTCAGCATCCGTCTCGTTACAGCAGACGAGATGTCAACAACGGCGTTCCTTCGCAAGTCCAGCAGGATGTAGATGCAACGTCAACGAAAGACCCCATGGTCGAAATAAAACGGAGTGACGGAAAAATCCCAGCTCTACCTCAGCATTCGTCTCGTTACAGCAGACGCAATAACAACAACGGCGTTCCTTCGCAGTCCAGCAGGATGTAGATGCAACGTCAACAAAAGACCCCATGGGCAGCTAAGCGGAGTGATGACAAAATCCCGGCTCCACCCCAGCGTTCGTCTAGATACATCAGACGCAACGCCAAAAGCAAATGAAGCAAAAGGCCAAATTCTTAGCTTCAGGGTCTTGACGGCAAGTTATATAAAGCCTGAAAGACAATCGGAGATCATCTCGCAGCAGCGCGGAGTGGTCACTACCTCGACAATCATCTCGATACAGCAGATGAAATGTCACCCCAGCGTTCTTCCCCCAGCAGGATTCGAACGCGCCAAAGCAAATGAAGCAAAAGGCCAAATTCCTAGCTTCAGGGTCTTGACGGCAAGTTATATAAAGCCTGAAAGACAATCGGAGATCATCTTGCACCAGCGCGGAGTGGTCACCACCTCGACGATCGTCTCGATACAGCAGATGAAATGTCACCCCAGCGTTCTTCCCCCAACAGGATTAGGACACGCCAAAGCAAATGAAGCAAAAGGCCAAATTCCTAGCTTCAAGGTCTTGACGGCAAGTCATATAAAGCCTGAAAGACAATCGGAGATCATCTCGCACCAGCGCGGAGTGGTCACCACTTCGACAATCGTCTCGATATAGCAGACAAGATGTCACCCCAGCGTTCTTCCCCAGCAGGATTCGGACATGCCAAAGCAAATGAAGCAAAAGGCTAAATTCCTAGCTTCAAGGTCTTGACGGTAAGTCATATAAAACCTGAAAGATAATCGGAGATCATCTCGCACCAGCACAGAGTGGTCACCACCTCGACGTTCGTCTCGATACAGCAGACGAGATGTCACTACGGCATCCTTCCTCTAACAGGATCCGGACACGCCAAAGCAAATAAAGCAAAAGGCCAAATTCCTAGCTTCAGGGTCTTAACGGCAAGTCATATAAAGCCTGGAAGACAATCGGAGATTATCTCGCACCAGTGCAAAGTGGTCACCACCTCGACATTCGTCTCGACACAGCAGACACAACATCACCAAAAGGAGTCACGGCAAAATCCCTGGTTCCAAACCTCGACGGTTCACCAGCAACCTAGAGACAACCGCGACATTCGTCTCGATACAGTAGACGCGATGCCAGCAAACGAAGCAAAGGCCAAATTCCTAGCTTCAGGGTCTTAACGGCAAGTCATATAAAGCCTGAAAGACTATCGGAGATCATCCCATACCAGCGCGGAATGGTTATGACTCATCGGGGCACTCCAAAATGAGCCTAACCTCAAGTAAAAAGCGGCATGCCAAATTCCTAACGCTTGCTCTTCCGACGGTCAAACTGCCTAGGAGGATTGCTTAAAGACGTCTTGTCCAGCTCCCGAAGGGATCAGAGACACGGCAGTCGCAGGGCTACTCGAACAACACGATTGCCTATCAAGGAATATATCAGCTTACGCGACGGTACGACGGCCAAAACCCTAAGTACCACAGACCCTAACGGACTTCTGTCGTAAAGAGCAGAGGTTAACTGTGACGTTAGGATATTCTTGCGAAAAACGCTCGATTCGTCTCGACTCGTGAGAAAATTGATGTCTTCGCGAGAACTGCTCGATTCGTCTCGACTCATGAGGAAAAGCCTTAGGCAGTAGGGATTAAGAAACCTGTTTCCTAAGCACTGGGACCCTGCAAGTCGGCCCAAAACGGTCTCTTGCATAGTATCCATGGGTCTCACTCTCCAAAGTCGAATCTCGACAAGGAGGGAAACAACCGCTTACGGGTCCTCTCGACTCGTAAGAGGGAAAATTCTCTTGTGAGATCCTTACGACTCTCAAGAGAAAACACACTTAGGAATCCTCACGACTCCTAAGGAGAAAAGACACCTACGAGATCCTTACGACACGTAGGGAGAAAAGTCTTTATGAGACCCTCACGGCTCGTAAAGTTGAAAAGTCTTAGGTGGCAGATCCTACCCCTGTCTCCTAAGCCATCACTACCCTGCAAAGAGGTCAAGATGGACCATCTATGAGCCACACTTGCCAAAGTTATATGCCACTGAAATGGAGAAGTTACTCATGAGCATATAAACTACTTCACGCCAGAGCAAGACATAAAAAATGGAAGGGTGCGGCTCATGGGGATGAGGGTTTGGAACTATATCCCTTAAGAGTTGAGATTTGAGTCAATGATAAATGACGACGCTTGTGTCCGCTCGTTATCTTCTCAGATCAAGATTCTGAAAGTTATACACCAACCCGAAACTGGTCATACGCCATGCATAACTCTGCATAACTCTGCACTACTTCACCCACGTACATACTTACATGGGCAAAGTAGTGGGAGGCATTTGTTCCCGCCAAAAATTTCTGCGTAGAAGAGTGCAATGTATCAAATGGCAGCGATACGCTTAAGGAAATACGAACCAGTATCTTCCGGGCTGTTTTTTGACAAACTCCCAAATGAGAAACAGATAAATTCTGATGATATTGGAAGCATCTCGAAAAACCCTTCGATTTGATATATTATGGGCTTCATAATTCATCCGGGATCAAAAGTTATGAGCAAATGTGTTATGCGCCGTTCTCTGATTAAAAATCAGGAATTATCTCAATGAGGTATCACGTGCTCACACGTGACCAATGGTCACGTGTTGACACGTGATGGTTAAAGCAGCGGCAAAGGACAGAGCACAGAAGAGGAGCTCATTCAGGGGGTCACGTGCTCACACGTGACCGGGGGTCACGTGCTCACACGTGACCAAAAGTCACGTGGCAACACGTGACTGGCTGTAAAAGCCTTGCTGTTCAACAGAATTAAATTCTGAAAAAGATCATTTAAATCTTTCCAAATAGAATTAAAATTCTAAATTTCTCTAAATCTTTCCAAATGGAAAAGGATTATGGGGACCGTTGGATTAAAGATCCAAGGGTGATTAAAAATCACCAATTTATGGGAAAATCTTAGACAAGGAAAGATTTCACTAAATCTCGCCGAAAATAACAAACAGAATATCTTTTGGATTTAAAATCCAACGGTGAATAAAATTCACTGAATGATCTAAAGGCTCATATTAAATATGAAAACAAATCAAATCTTTCAATGGGAGATTTGCTAAACAAATTGATT
Source organism: Agapanthus africanus (assembly GCA_030015575.1). Taxonomy (NCBI): domain Eukaryota; kingdom Viridiplantae; phylum Streptophyta; class Magnoliopsida; order Asparagales; family Amaryllidaceae; genus Agapanthus; species Agapanthus africanus. The sequence continues at coordinate 111,395,509 of CM057340.1, read as the reverse complement.
ATTTTCCTTCTCCTATAAATAGGAGCTAAGAAGAGAAGAGAAGGGATCTACTTTTTTGGGAGAAGAAACAGAGGGGGGAGAATTTAATTCTCAAGAGAAAAAGGAAAAGAGAGGATAATTTAATTTTCTGCAAAAGAAAAACCCTAGGTAAGAAAAGCGAGGCTTCAAAAGAGAATTTAATTCTCAAAAGAGTTTAACTCTTATATAAAAAGAAGAAGAAGAACTTAGTTCTTCTTCTGGTTGAAGATCTGCACAGAGCACATCTCCCCATAAGTTGAGAATTTAATTCTCATCGGGTCGAGATCCTGCCATGCAGATCCTAAACTTAGAAGGGAATTGAGTTTTGAGAATTTAATTCTCCCAGACTCACAGGAATTTAATTCCTCCTAAAATGAAACTGGGGTTTAACCCTAATCAAGAATTTAATTCTTTTACATATCTGGGAATTTAATTCCTTTAAAAAGAAATTAGGGTTTTGCCCTAAATAAGAATTTAATTCTTTCACAATAGGAATTTAATTCCTCCAAAACAAAATTAGGGTTTAACCCTAAAGAGAATTCAATTCTTAAAAGATCTCTGTTCATGAAAAGAACTAGGGTCACGTGTCCCCACGTGACCCCTAAAAAGATCCCCTAAAAAGATCCCCAAAAATAAAGAGGAAGAAACTTTGAGGCAATGCCTCACGTGCTCCCACGTGACTCCCAAAACGCAGAACGAAAAAACAAAGGAAATGAAAGTTTTGGGCGCTCTCACGTGTCCCTACGTGACCCCTAACAAATCCCTTTAATATCCAATGGATGGATGCCTATCACGTGCCCGCACGTGATGGCCAGAGAGTCAAAAAGTGTTTAACATTTATTTGCAGAACAAAGTAAAAGGAAATCTGGCCCCATCTTCAGATGCCTCACGTGCTCACACGTGATGGCCTAAAAGCTAAGTGTTTAACACTTATTTGCATCCTTAAGGGTAAAATAAAGGAGTTTCGGCCCAATCTCAGACGCCTCACGTGACCCCACGTGACCACCCCATTTTTAGTGTTTAACACTATTTTTTAAAGCACATCATGTGGGAACACGTGATCGTCAAATACCTTCTAATGTTAACACTATTTCAAAACCAACCTAGCCCAAAATGACTAAGTTTTTCCAGAGGCAGGATTCCCCTTTGACTGAACTTCAAATATACCCGTGTTTTCCAAACTTGATCATTTCACATGACATTCAAAGCAAACTCCAGAGCCATGATGAATGGTCAGTGCCTAATAAAAGCCAAAATGTTGTCAGAGCCCCCAAATCTCTGTTTAGCACTACTGCATGATGAGGGGCTGAACCCAGACAAATGTCTAACGGCCCAAAGGGCCAACATTTCAAACATAATTGGACTTAGCCCAAACTGGCCATAGGTCCTCAAATCATCTTGAATTGAGCACATCTGCTCTTTCAACCAACTCATTGGTTAAAGGGTACATCTCTGAACTCCTCTGATATTTGTCGTTGTAATCCTTCAACGTCTTCAAAGAGGTGACGGGTCCCGACAACCACACATTAATACGGACTATGGGGTCCTTAAACTCATGGACTAATGCGTCCTTAAACTAACATTTGTCCCCAAAACGGGAATGATGGACCACCATGTCCCTAAACTGGAGATGGACTACCACGTCCCTAAACTGGAACTTGGACCACTATGTCCCTAAACTGGAACAATAGAGCCCAAATGCTCTTTTGTCGGATCTAAATGATCCCGTTAAGTCGATCTTAGTCCCAAACTGGACTAACGTATCCTTAACAACCGTTTAAGTTGATCTTAGCCTCAAATATGGCTAACGCATCCTTAAACCTTCAAACAGACTTTAGTCCCAAATTGGACTCTAGATCCCCCAATCAATTTTGGCTCAAGGGTACATCTCTGAACTCCTCTGACATCTGTCGTTGTAATCCTTCAATGTCGTCAGAGAGGTGATGGGTCCCGACGGCCATACATGTAATGGACCACCATGTCCCTAAACTGGCAATGGACCACTATGTCCTTAAACTGGCAATGGACCACTATGTCCCTAAACTGGAACAATAGAGCCCCCAAATGCTCTTTTGTTGGATCTAAACGATCCCGTTTAAGTTGATCTTAGCCTCGAATATGGCTAACGTATCCTTAAACCCTCAAACAGACTTTAGTTCCAAATTGGACTATAGATCCCCTGATCAACTTTGGTTCAAGGGTACATCTCTGAACTCCATTGACACCTGTCGTTGTAATCCTTCAACGTCGTCAGAGAGGTGACGGGACCCGATGGCCATACATGTAATGGACCACTATGTCCCTAAACTGGAACAATAGAGCCCAAATGCTCTTTTGTCGGATTTAAACGATCCCGTTAAGTTGATCTTAGTCTCAAATCGGACTAATGTATTCTTAACAAATGTTTGAGTTGATCTTAGCCTCAAATACGGCTAACGTATCCTTAATCCCAAACCCCCAAACCCAAATCTAAGATAATACGGATTTGGACTAGTCCACGCCCTACGGGCGACGACATATCTCAGTCTCCGTATACAATCCACGGACAACCAAACATAAAACAAACACACACGACACGAAGTGACCATCTGAAGAAGTAAAAAGTTGTTACCGCAATGCGGTAGCGTAATTAACTGCAGGGGCTTGCGCCTGCAGGGAAGAGCGTCCCCACAATCAAAAACCCTCAAGCGAGGGGGAATCTGACGAAGTCTGCTACATCGGACGCATCCGTTTAAACCTTCGATACACGGTGCCATAAATCAACTTGGAATCTTCGGAGAGGTGGACGGATAGCACCAATTAGCATCTGCCCCAAATCTCAGGCAAGACGACCATGTCGCGCCGTCTTTCGGAGGGGAACAAACCCCACAAGTGGGCAACGTAACCGCGGCTAAAACATGGTTTAGGTGGCGGTTCTACGGCTCTTTAGAGAAGTTAGGCTCTCGTATTTCTTGTGGCTCCATAGAATTACCTGCATGATTTTCTGAGAAATAATTTTAAAAATATTAACTTTTGAAAAAATGGATAGAAACTACCCAAAACCGTGTTTAAATTTCGATCGAACACTTTAACTTCGTCTAATGCAATCCTAAACCTCTAGCTTGGCTCTGATACTATGAAAGTATTTCTTAACACCTCTACTAGGTTTATATGAACATCAAGTATAGAATTTTAAAAAATCTAGCGGTCTAAGAAAACTATACCAGAATCGAACTAGAGAATTAGGGTTTAAAAGTAAGCAAACTACATTGTAAACTAAGTGTAAAGAGTCTACAACCTTTGTAGTCTAGTCCTTGACTTCTAAAGCTCCAAGTTGAAGTCTTTAGAACTCTTCTTAAGGCTCCACCTGAAAAAATGATCGAGCTTGCTTGTTGTCTTCGTTGCTGAAGATGATCCATCTTGAAGTCTCTCTCATTCAAGCTCACACTTCACTAATGAAGGTATTAGTGAAGTTAACAAACTAAACTAATGGGCTAGATTAGTGTAGCTTGATGAAGTAGGAGATTTGCTCACTAGAAATATTTTTCTCTTTTTTCTTTTTCTCAATTCAAGAAAATTCTAGAGAGGAGTTGAAGAAGGAGATGAACTTGGATGAGTTTTGAACCATGTCTCCAGTGATAAGAGATAAGATGAGATAAAAATGAGATTAGATGGTGTATGATAAATATCTTAGAATAAAAACAAAAATTGAAGATGAGTCATGGATTCTCAAAGCTTCTCAAGTCATGACTCATTTTCCATTTCTTTTAATTCTAAAATATTTATTATTATCTCTTCTCATTTTTCCTCATATGTGATTCTCATACATCAATGTCCCTTGTATCATCAACCATGATACAATTTCACACACACACACACACACAGATATATATATATATATATATATATAGAGAGAGAGAGAGAGAGAGAGAATAATGGAGGGAAGGGGCCATAGGAGGGAATTTCCTCCTATGGCGTCGAAAATGTACGCCCTCCGTCGTGTTTTCCGACGATCGGAATCCATCATCTTCATCGTTATTATCTAAGATGTGGGCACGCTAAATTTCATGTGATTCTACAACTTTTTCATCATTGATTTAGCAGTGTAAAAAGTTCTATTGTCGGTAAACCGTTAATTTTGAACCCACTAATTCAACGGTGAAAAAGTTGTAGAATCACATGAAATTTGGTGTACCCATATCTTAGATTATAACGATAAAGATGATGGATGCTGATCGTCGGAAAATACGACGGAGGGCGTAATTTTTCGACGCCATAGGAGGAAATTTCCTCCTGTGGCATCTTTCTTCCATTATTCTCATATATATATATATATATATATATCACATATATAAATATATTTATAAAGAGAAGAAAATCTTAATGTGAGCTTAATATTAGTTTATATATATATATATTAAATATACAAATGTATATCAAATTATTAAAAAAACATTTGATTCAATAATCCGGTTATATCATATATAACTCGGCTAATATCAAATATATATATATATATATATATCAAATTATTAAATCAATACTTGATTCAATAATCTGGTTATATCACATATAACCGGCTAATATTCAATATTAGTTATTAAATCAACACTTGATTCAATAATCAAATTATATCATATATATCGGCCAATTTCAAATATAAACACACACACACACACACATATATCAAATCATTGAATCAACACTAGATTCAATAGTCCGGTTATATCATATATAACTGGCTGATATCAAATATCGCTAGATTAGAATATGATATCATATACTCGTATTCAATCAAGCTCCCCTACATACCTCCATACGTGCCCTACTTTGTTTCGCTTGAGCTAGGAAATCACTATGTGGGACTCTAAATACTCGTCAATATGCCTGCAATAGGTAATGATCACATCAGATACCGATAAGCCGTCAGCGGTACTAGCTGGACGTAACGGCCACCTAGGTATTGAACGAATAGAAGATCAACAAGCAAACTTGTCCAAACTCCCGTAAAGCCTATAAGCAACACTTACCATATAGTTCGGCCGCTTCGTATCATTTTTCGCATATCGAGTCTGGGGGTGGAATCGTCAGACCACACTAACTTGATAAGCCATGCCGATGTGTGTCCTATAATCTATCGAGAAACTACTGATAACACTTACAAGTAAAATTAGCCAGAATTAATTGCAATCTACAAGTTCGCTAATCGGTCAGCCAGGCCAGTGTCGGTACTCCGAGAGAGGTTCCCCGTGCTTTCGCACGGATCTAATTAAAATAAACCTCGTTTTCCTAGAGGCATAACCCCGTTGACACCTTTCTAGACACCTACTGGATTAGCTAATTGTGAAGTGCAAAACTCTCCCGGGAGTAACTTTTACTCACAGTGGGATCGGGATCCAACTATCAAATAGAAGGTATGCAATCTCATTGAAAATTTCAACTCTTGAAATTCCCGATATGGTTTTTACCCCTAGTGTCTTATGACCTTAACTATGGTCAACAAATCATAAGAACTAGTCAAGTTCTACCCGCTATTTCGTGACTGATTTAGACCTACCCGCATAACCATTAACTTACTATTATTTAAAATTAATCAAGTTATTAATGACTGGACGAAACCAAGAAATAACCCTTCACGTGTGAAATTATAGAAGATCTCCTTTAAGATCAAACAATTCCATCGAATAGAGTATGACGCCCATCCTACCTCCTCTACGTTCTTGACAGCCCATCTTTTTGTCTCAGTAGAGTCTTTCAGTGGCATGTTTTGGTCCTCTTCCCAATTACTTAGAAAAAGTGAGCCACCGGCGAGCCTCCTAGTGGGAGGCCTGCTATGCCAAAAGTGAGAGAAACCCCATCCCTCTCCTTCCTTTTTGCGCCCCATGTCCCTCCCTCCTAGGAAAAGCTCGAACGACCTTCAACAAAAGGGTACCTATACCCGAAACCGACACAGGTTGGTAGGTAGAGAATTCTTAGGGGCGCGAGACAACTTTCTCTAAGGAACTCGGCAAAATAGCCCCATAACTTCGAGAGAAGGGGTGCCTCCTCAGCAAGGTATTGTAATGTAGCATGTGAGTCCGCCATTTTGGCTACCACAATAGTGTATTCCATTACCCATTGCTCCTGCCCATTTTCTCATCGAGCGAGGGGTACGAAATAAATCAGATTGATTTTTCGATCAAAAATGTGAAATCTTCGGTTTTTGTCTTTTCAAGTCCGCCGTCAAATCCCAGGGCTCAACCCTGGACAGGCGGTGGAAACTACCAAGCTGGAGTGCGGTAGGGGCAGAGGGAATTTTCGATGGAGTGGTGAAATGCGTAGAGATCGGGAAGAACACTAACGGCGAAATCACTCTGCTGGGCCGACACTGACACTGAGAGACGAAAGCTAGGGGAGCAAATGGGATTAGATACTTGATTTCAGAGGTTTTCTCTTACTTTGTCCGTGTCAACAAACAATCCGAAATACCTCGACTTTTTCAGAACGGGTCCGAGTCAAATAGCAATGATTCGAAGCACTTCTTTTTACATTACACTATTTCAGAAACCCAAGGACTCGATCGTATGGATATGTAATATATATGATTTCCAATCCTAGCAGGAAAAGGAGGGAAACCATATATGTTCATTTGTATGGGTATCGTATCTATTCAAACTAAATTGGTATAAGATCCAAAGATTTCTACTCGGAGCTGAATAGATAAATGTTTGGATTTCTGGGATTATTCTTTAACAGGAATTGTTGAATATCAAAAACTTATTACGCGAAATCCTATTTTTTTGGAACGAGTTGAAGGAGTGGGCATTATTGGTGGAGAGGAAGCACTCCCCTAGATACATGAATTTCCGGTGGAGCGGTGAAAAGCGTAGAGATCAGGAAGAACACCAACGACGCAAGCACTCTGTTGGGCCGACACTGACACTGAGAGACGAAAGCTAGGAGAGCAAATGGGATTAGATACCCCAGTAGTCCTAGCCGTAAACGATGGATACTAGGCGCTGTGTGTATCGACCCGTGCAGTGCTGTTGCTAACGCGTTAAGTATCCCTCCTGGGGAGTACGTTCGCAATATCTGCCAAACCACTTAGGCACTGGGTCCAATGTGAGTAGGATCACTTAGCCATGCTTCATAATTGGAAAAACGGGCACCTCGGACCGAAGAAGTAATGTCACTCGATTATTATCAAACTGACTGCAATATTTTTCTCCTACATTCCAGATTTCACAAAAGCTTTCCAGAATCAAGATAGATCCACCAGAGCGCCTTCTCCTTCTAATAGGCCATGAAATGATACTCACAAGATTATTTTCTCAAGTAATGGGGACATTATAAGCATTCCATTAGTTATGTATCAACGTTCCAACAAAAATACTTGGAATATTATTTCCGGGCACTAGAACGAAACCCATTCTTAACTTCGATCATAGGGATCAATTTCTGGTCGCGTAGCTTCATAATAATTCTGTAAAGCTTCCTCATAATTTCCTTCGGATTGAGCCGACATCCGTTACGGTCGTTCCTTTTATTCAAAAAATCTCCGTTGACTTGGATTTATAGACCATTCTGGTGGTTCGACTGTGGGATTTCTTTTTTTCGGTATTTCCGGAATATGAGTGTATGACTTGGATTACAATATTGTCTTGATTCAATAAGAGTAAAAAAAGGGATTCGTTATAATATAAAAAAGAAGTATTATCTAAAAATATACACATATAGCCATCACACTATGGGAGCTGGCCATGCCCGAAGTCGTTACCTTAACCGCAAGGAGGGGGATGCCGAAGGCGGGGCTAGTGACTGGAGTGAAGTGTAAAAATAAGAATTAAACATATTTCAAGAGAAATAAATGATTCAATGATCTCATGAAATAATAATATTAGTATGATTCGAGAGGAAATAGCAGGATCCACTCGAACACTACAGTGGAAATGTGTTGAATCAAGAGTAGAATCTGGTCAAATTTTAATTGTTCATCTTAACTCCTTAGTTATAAGATCAGCTAAACCCTATTTGGCCACTCTAGGAGCGATTGTTCACGGACATTATGGAGAAAACCCATTTCTATGGACAAACCGGTCATCAGGTCAGTGGAGTACGTTCGCAAGAATGAAACTCAAAGGAATTGACAGGGGCCCGCACAAGCGGTGGAACATGTGGTTTAATTCGATGCAAAGCGGTGGAACATGTGGTTTAATTCGATGCAAAGTCTTTAACTAGTAAATATGTTATAACATGTGGTTTAAGGAACGTCTCGAGATTCAAGCGATTGCAGATGATATAACTAGTAAATATGTTCCTTCCCATTCTTTAAACTCCGATTCGTATTTTTCATAGAAAAATCTCTAATCAACGATAGAAAAAGATCCATTTTGCTTCATATCTAACGAATTCCTTGGAACTAGAATGAACAGTGCAGTAGCAATAAGTGTGAGAATATTTACTTCCATAATCTAATCTTCTTCTTTTTTGTTTTGCAATAACTCGAGATCTAATCCCTGTAATTTTTTATAAAATTAACTAGAAAAACATAGTTATACTAAATATGTTCGATATTATTAGTATTATACTATTTTAGTATTAGTATTTGTATTTAATTACTTTATTTAGGGCGAAACAGAGACAAAGTAAGAGAGTTGCCAGGATCTCCGAGATCCTGTACTTGCCTGGTGAACCTATTCGTTTCTTTTCAGGAAACTCGAGCCGTATGCAATGCACAAAAGATGCATGTACGGCTGTTCAATTCTATTTGTTTTTTTCTTCTTGTTTTTTTATCCCTTACTTTAGTTTAGCCCAATCGTGCGAGATAGCCACCTTTCTCCTCGGTCCACAGAGACAAAATGTAGGACTAGTGCCAACAGTTCATCACGGAAGAAGGGAGTACGTTATAAGAAATTAATAGGTCAGTTGGGTATTCGAGAGTCAAAAACTCGTTAATTTTTAGATTGGTTTGAATTTTTGGTTCAAGGCGTACATTGGAACTACTATGTAGGCTTTTTGTTTACCGAGGGTTCGAATTTGATCAATCTTTTGTTCCGTCATTAAGGTGGAGAACTGAACTAAGAATTCTCTTTTTTCATCATTAATCGAATCATTGTTCGCGACCCAGGATTAGGGGGTCAACTGCTTCAAATATACAACATGGATTCTGGCAATGCAATGGAGTTGGACCCTCATGTCGATCCGAATGAATCAGTCTTTCCACAATGGTAAATCTTTGCCTGTTTTTCGATGGCTTCTCTTGCATTGCCAGGAATGAGTGGTTTTGTTGCGGAATTCATGGTATTTTTGGGAATAATTACCAGCCCAAAATATCTTTTAATACCCAAAAAGACCTCCATTGACTTCGTCTTTACTAATGAATGAATCAGCTTCGTTCAAACCCATATTATGACTAGCATTTGCTGCTGCAGAATAAACCAATTTACTTGTTACGGCAATAACACTTAGTAAGACCAACCGATGGGTTAGTCCAAGTTATGCTTGGAATGAAAGAAATTCTGAATCAGTTTTGTCTACGAACAAGGAAGCTATAAGTAATGCAACTATGAATCTCATGGAGAGTTCGATCCTGGCACAAGATGAATGCTAGCGGCATGCTTAACACATGCAAGTCGGACGGGAAGCGGCGTTTCCACTTAAAAGACCTGATGTGGCGAAACCTTGGGTAAAAATGGCACTTGGAGTGATTATTGCGGTTAAATCATTTTATGATTCCAGATCTTGGAAATCATATGAATAATGGAAAAACTCCACGAAACCGTTCACAGGGGCTTCGGTCGCCGGCTCCCCTGTCATCAGGTCACCAACTTCCTTGACCTTCCTCGTCCACAAATATCCAAATTTTTAGTCCTAATACTCCATGGATAATTCAAATTGTATAGGAACAATGATCAATTTTAGCGCGAATTGTTTGTAAAGGAACCCTACCCTCTCTGATCCATTCGACACACGCAATTTCTTTTCCGTGGCCTACATACTATACTCTATGGATAAAAGATCGAATTGATAAAAGAAAGCACCGTAAAGATCAATTAGCGAGGTTTTGGATCGATACAGTTAAGAACTGATTACTTCTTTAGATAACGTCATTGATTCTTCTCCGAGAAAAGAAGATCATGACCCGTGGGCCTTCTACCTCCATGCGGCATTGCTTCGTCAGGATTTCGCCCATTGCGGAAAATTCCCCACTGCTGCCTCCCATAGGACCCGAAACTAAGAAGACGAAAAGATCAAAAAAAGAAAAAAATAAATATCAATATAAGTTACTAACAGATCCAAGGGAAATTGCTATATCCTCAATTCAAAGAGGGGAGATGCATCTGGATGCAATGTTGACATGTACGAGCTCCTTCTAATGGGAAAATAAAGTTCAATGAGTATTTGGTTCATCCCACACGTACCCGTCATGGTCATCCTGCGAATATATGACAAAAATTGATGGAGTGTTGGAGTATTTCTATCGATCGGTCATGTCATATAGGCCCGAGTCAGACATCAAATTGCCCATATTAACTATCATGAGATCTTTTCTTGTAGCCGGAACTGCTCATCATCATTTAGCTATTGCATTTATTTTTCTCGTTGCTGGTCATATATATAGAACTAATTTCGGGATTGGGCATAGTATCAAAGATCTTTTAGAATCACATACTTCGGCCCCATCGAGAAATAGAACTAACTAATCTTAAGGCTAAGGGTCAAGAAACTCAACGCCACTATTCCTGAACAACTTGGAGCCGGGCCTTCTTTTCGCACTCCAAGAGTTCACATCGACGGGAAGGTTTAGCACCTCGATGTCGGCTCTTCGCCACCTGGGGCTGTAGTATGTTTCAAGGGTTGGGCTGTTCGCCCATTAAAGCAGTTCGTGAGCTGGGTTCAGAACGTCGCGAGACAGTTCGGTCCATATCCGGTGCAGGCGGTAAACTAAACGGTATTCCTATAGCAATTGGGGTTATGGATTTTCAGTTTTTGGGTGGCTTGAATGGATCCTATCAAATAGATATTCGAAAACCTGCTATTCTATTACTGGACAAAGATCTCGATGGCAAAGAATGGTTTAGGCGGGCAGCCCGGCAAATAGACATCTACAAGAATTAACTTATCGACTTCCTGAAAAACAATTAGAATTAGGCTCAGTCAACCGGAATAAGTATTATCCATATTGGAGATCTTCCAATTGATAAGATCCATCGACTTGTGATCAATCCATATATACCGATCGAAAATAAATAGACACTTAAAAAAGTACATGTTCAAACATCATTGACTAACTCCTCATCAAATGATCTCACAAACAAAGGAATTGTACAGTACAAAATAGCATAAAAACACAAAAATTCGTTGAATAACAAAGGACTTTATTTTACTATGGATTCTTATAACTCGAGAAATTTTGATTTTTTTCTCGAGCCGTATGAGAAGAAAACCTCCTATACATTTCTTGAGGGAGGGGTATTGTTTATCTACATTTATCCCAATGAGCGATCTATCGAATAGTTGCAATTGATGATCGATCCCGAAGAGAAGGAAGAGATCTTCGAAAAGTGGGTTTTTACGATCCGATACAGAATCAAACTTATTTAAACGTTCCTGCGTCGGATTACTAAGGCCAATAAGAGGCGCTTCCGGTTCTGTGTGTACTTCAAACAATTTTGTCTTCTCCATATTACCATATCTCTAGAGTCTCGGCTAAGAGGGGTCATGGAAAGAACAGGTTCCAAATCACGATCGATTCCTTTTTCAAATCCTGCTGCAGCTGCACGGGCCCTTCCCGGTCTTTCCGTTCCGTCATCTGGCTTATGTTCTTCATGTAGCATTCAGACCGAATGACTCGATGAAATTACGTCGATACTTCCACATATTACGTGTAACGTAGGAGACATCTCTATTTTTCCCCCGGGGGGAGGAATCCGCCCGAGGAGGGGCTCGTGTCTGATTAGCTAGTTGGTGGGGCAATAGCTTACCAAGGCGATGATCAGTAGCTGGTCCGAGAGGATGATCCTTATATCTCGTATTAACAATCGACAGATAGTCAAAATAAAAAATCTCTATTTGATAGGGCTTTTAACATATGATTTATGAATTTATTCAGAAGTAATTCGTCAAGATTGTGCACTTTTTCCTATTTATCCTAATCCTATTTGTCTCATCTCAAATATATTTTTTCTCCGCATTATAATAACATTATTGAGACAATTGAAAATGGTGTCTTTTGATCTCTCAGATATTTCATAAAACGGACTCTCTAAGGATCCCCAATGAACAATCTGAGATTTTTTTATTTATATCTATTCTATTTTTATCTGTTCTGGCTCGGCTAGGTAAGATAGCCGAGCCATTCTCCTTTATGAAAGATAATGGGTCAACAATGTCTTTGTCATTTGATCCAATAGCGTTCCGTTAGGCAGCCGAGCTGAACGATAGGCATCCCAATAACCGGGATGCCAAACTTCCAGACCGTAAATGGGACCGCAGGGCCCAATTTGCCCTCGAAGCTCCGAGCGAAAGTCCGAAACCCCCCAAAAAGTGCCTCTTCTATCTCTTACGATTGGGCTAAACATAATATTCCACTTATAATCCCCGAGATGATGGGTCCTTTTTTTGTGATGATAAATCACCTACTTAACTCAGTGGTTAGAGTATTTCTTTCATAGTCGAAGCCATACCCAATCGAAAAAGGATATTATCTAAACGCATTTCAAGTAGTTGTAGTAAAACCTGGCCTGTTGACCCTTTGGCTTTTCCAGCGATACTTTTGTTTTGGTATACCCAATTCCTATCAATTTATGAAATGAAAATCATGATATCTTTCATAACGTAAACCGCCCTATTTTATATTGAAATTTTCTATTGAATCGGATTCTAGAAGAATTCTTCGAAAGATATACAGGGTCATTTCGGGGCAAGCGGATCATTTATCATAAAGAGGATAAGCTTCAAAAGAATGATTCGGAGTTCTTGCATATTGAGAACGAATCAAATCAGATGGTTCTATTTCTCAATCTTTCTGACTTGCTCCTACGGATCTCCAAGTTTTTGGAATGCTCCAAATTCCACTTGAGAATCCAAATCTGGATCAATACCAGCAAAAACATCTCTAAACAAGGTTCTAGCGCCATGCCAAATGTGTCCGAAAAAGAAGAGCAAAGCAAATGTGGCATGCCCAAAAGTGAACCAACCGTCCTTTTTATTCCAGCAGACGGAATTGCATTGGTCTAATTTTGGACTATTTATTCTATTTACCATCCAAAAATAAAATGGCGATAATACCGAATAGAATAAGTCCTTACCATTTATTTGAATTCAAAGGGATCAAATAGGAAATGGTACTTTGAATCATATAACTATAATGAAATATACGATCAACCAATATTTATCGAATTTGAAAAAGGGTCAGAAGAAATGGTTTGTTCCATGCAATAACATCATTTTGAATCCATTCCATTTGAATTGTGTCTTTCTACATCACAATTATTATGAAGAGACATCCACAATAATTAGCATTGGACAATTTTTTTGTGAAAACATATGTCTATTAAACTGATTCGGCAGATTTGGATTCCTATATATCCACTCATGTGGTAATTCATCATACGATTCAGGTCATTGGTGGCCTCCTAACTCCTAAAAGGATTTACTAAATTCATCGAGTTGTTCCAAAGAATCAAAATGGCCGGTTATTAATGGAATCCCTATCAGCTTTGTTCCTCGAATGGATCTCTTAATTGTTGAGAGGGTTAAATGCTTCGGGGAGTTGAAAATAAGCATAGATCCGGAGATTCACGAATAGGTCAACCTTTCGAATTGCTGCTGAATCCATGGGCAGGTAAGAGACAACCTGGAGAACTGAAAAAATGAGTAATAAACCCTATTATAGACTGGTACGATTCAATTCAACAATTTGTTCATTCAGGTTTGATTGTGTTATAGCTCTATAATTCACATTAGGTTTATCATTGGATGAACTGCATTGCTGATTTTGACCCCAAAAAAGAAACGTTAGGTACAGCTAGTCCGTGAATAGCTAACCATCGCACTGTAAAAATTTGATAGGTTCGATCTATGGTCATTGGTGGCCTCCTAACTCCTAAAAGGATTTACCAAATTCATCGAGTTGTTCCAAAGAATCAAAACGGCCGGTTATTAATGGAATCCCCTGTCCGCTCTCTGTGAAATACTCGTTTGGACGAGGGCTTCCAAATACATCGTAAGCTAAACCTGTACTGACGAATAACCAACCCGTAATGAATAGGGAAGGTATAGTAATGCGGGTACCCTTTATTGGAACCATGTTCCTATTTATTTTTATTTCTAATTGGTCAGGGGTCAGCAAGGTCATGCGAATGTCCTAATTGATCGCATCATATGCTTTGTAGGAAGAAATCACTTAGCAACCGTACACCACGCCTTAACTATAGTCAACAAACGTGGTACGAATACTAAGTACTCTGCTTCCTAAAATGGCGGAGGGCAACGGATGGTTTTGATGAAAACCTTTAACGTTTTAAACTTGATATCGTTGTAGAATCTAGTAAAAGGAGTGGTTTAAGCTCCAGTTTTAAAAGTCGAATGGTTTTGTAGTATCTTTGTAATTTTTCTAAAGAGGTCACTCCCGATGAAGGGATCTCGGCTCTTTCCTCATAGAATGAGGTGTGGGATATTCATCAAAGATGCAAGTCGATACCACACACCCTATGTGTTCGCGGGGAGGCGGAGTTTGCAAAAAAATGATATTTATAAGCTTCATAACATCGACTAAACTCCAGGATCGATACTAAACCCTAACTAACAATCTAGCTTAGAGGTTTAACTACTATATGAGAAAGTTATACCTCAAGTTCTTGCTGTCCTTCACCTCCTCATTGTCCTTCTCCACCTCATGATCTCCTCGATGTGAGAACGGATCGCTCTTCCTTGTCGGCTTCTCCAAATCATAGAAGATCCACCCGAGAGTTCCGGCTTTGAGCTTAACATCAAACTTGAGGTAACTAGGTCACTTGGTGTGCTAAACTAAGTAGCCTAGGAAGTGTAAAGAGTGATCAGGAGTCTAGTAGTCTCACAAACCCTAGGATTCTCAACTCATGAGATGGTTAGGATTTGAAATGAGATGGAGAAAGCTTGAGGAGAATGAGAGAGAGAAAGTATCTGTAGTTTTTCTTTAAGTGATGAGATAAAGTGAAATGGCTTGAGTTTTATCTTTTAAACCAAAAGAAAATATCTTATACGAATATCTCAAAATATCTAAGTCAACAAATCTCATATGAGTAAGAAAATCAATATGAAACCCTAATCATATTTCACTAAAATACCACAAAGTTTCCTCTCTCATTTCCTCCACCTCACAAAAGAATTAATCAAAAAAAGAGAAAACCACTAATTGAGGTGTCATACTCCAAAAAACTATCTTGATCAAATTACAAGAATGTCCCTCTCATCCGTATATACATACCCGCATCCGTATTCCGAGAAACACGAATACTATGAGGCGAAACTAATCCAATAATCAAATACTAGGATCCATCTTAAACCAAAACCACTAGTATTGTCCGCCCGAACATCATATGCACACAAGTACACGTATGTGATCGAACCCTGTCGTAAAACTATACGACCTCTACACGTTTCGCCTGAAGCTGGGAAACCTTTTGTATGGGACTCTAAAGACTCGATAGTACGCTGGCAGTGGGTTTAACCACAAACGCGCCAGCGGTACTAGCTGCACGTAACGGCTACCCAGATATCTGTCAATAAGAAGGTCGACGAGAAAACTCATCCCCCTACTGAGCCTGTCTGTGGCAATCTACGTACAGTCCGGTCTGTTCGTCAAATAGTGTCGCATATCGGTCCTAGGGGCGGCAAGCGTCAGACCCTTAATAGCACAATAAGTCGTGTCAGAGAGCGGCCAAAAACACCCTGAGAAACTACTGGAATCCCTACCAGCAAATCTCGCTTGCTCTGGCCAGGGACTTTGTGTAATGGCTTTCCGAACACAGCGCGATATCAACCCCCAATACCCGGAGAGGCGAATCCTATCTAACCGCCACTGCCTCCAAGTGCTTCACGACTGCACCCAACTACTACCTGTTTGTATGACTCAACAGAGCCGTGGTAGGATAGTAATCTAAGAACAGTAGGAACACACTTGAGGCGAAGTAGCAGTGTCAAGTCGATGGACTAAGTCGTACTCATATCACCTGGGAACTACTTCCTAACGATAGGTATAGTACCAACCAGCAGTTCCCCATGAGTCCATCCAGTGTAACTCATAACCCAACGAGCACCTGCATACTATCTCCAGTATGACGTACTGATGGCTGTGGGACAGACCATCTCCCCTGCTGGGATGAGAAGCATATACACAAGTCTACTCTGGAGTATCGATTCCCTGTCTCGATAATCCTGCGACTAAGGACCTGTGTAAGGATGTGCTTGTAGATTACCCAGCCCCCACTAGTGTGACTGCCATCACAACGCTGGTAGTCAAGCAAAGATCCTATGGGCTCTATCAATATGTATTAGCGATACGTTAAAAGAAACATATACACATATTAAGATAGATACAAACCAAGTAGCATACTACTATATTGAGAAAGACTGTCATAAATCTGTGTATATATCCCAAGATTCCAAAATGTTATATACAAACTAGTACTATACAATAATGGCCTCTAGGGCATATTACACTAACAATCTCCCACTTGTAGTAAGGCCATATGCTGGCATATCACAGACCTATCATCTCGAATAGCCTTTCAAACTGCGTCTGAGAGATGGCCTTCGTGAATGGATCTGCAGTGTTATCCTCAGTAGCAACTCTCCATACCTCGATCTCCCGGCGATCTATGATCTCCTTGATCAGGTGATACTGCCTCAAGATGTGTTTGGACTTCTGATGGACCCGGGTTCTTTTGCCAAAGCTATAGCCCCGTTGTTGTTACAATACAGAGGTATTGGATCAACAATAGACGGAACCTCCTGAAGTTCTGTTAAGAACTTCCTCATCGAGACTGCTTTTTTTGCGGCATCAAAAGCTGAGATATACTTCGCTTCTATCATCGAGTTTGCAACGGTGTCTTTCTTGGAACTCTTCCAACAGACCGTCCCTCCATTGAGGGTAAAGATATAACCCGACATGGACTTGGAGTCATCCTTGTCACTCTGGAAGCTGGAGTCAGCAAAGGCCTCGATCTGGAGGTCTTTTCCACCATAAACCAAGAACATTTCCTTAGTCCTTCTCAGGTACTTGAGAATGTTCTTTACTGCTATCCAGTGCTTCTCCTCGGGGTTTGACTGATTCCGGCTTACTACGCTTAGTGCATAAGCTACATCTGGTCTGGTACACAACATCGCATACATTATAGAGCCTAACGCAGAAGTGTAGGGTATAATAGACATGCGATCACTTTCCAAATCAGTCTTGGGAGACATCTCTTTAGAGATGGTGATTCCGTGACAAGCCGGTAAATTACCGCGCTTTGAATCTTCCATACTTAATCTTATCAGTATGGTATCAATGTACCTAGACTGTGAAAGTCCCAACATTCTCTTAGATCTATCACGATAGATCTAGATCCCCAGAATGTAAGAGGCATCACCCAGGTCTTTCATGGAGAACCTTTGTGAGAAGAACCCTTTGACAAATTGTAGCATAGGAATGTCATTCCCTATCAAGAGAATGTCATTCACGTACAAGACGAGGAATACAACAGTTCGTGCTACAATCTTACTATAAATGCATGGCTCATCTGGATTTTTGATAAAGTCAAATTTTTTGACCGTCTCATCAAAACAGATGTTCCAACTCCACGATACCTACTTTAGTCCATTGATGGACTTAAGCAAATTGCACACTTTTCCGCTGCTCCCACATTGAATGAAACCCTCTGGCTGGTCCATATAGACGAACTCTTCCAAATTTCCATTTAGAAAAGCGGTCTTTACATCCATCTGCTAAATCTTATAATCGTGGAAGGCAGCAATGCCAAGAAGGATCCGAATGGATTTGAGCATAGCCACTGGAGAAAAGGTTTCATCATAGTCCAAACCAGGTCTTTGATGAAATCCTTTTGCAATAAGTCTTTCCTTATAGGTTTCAACCTGTCCATCTACACCAATCTTCTTTCTGAAGAACCAGTTGCAATCTACGGGTTTTATCCCTTCTGAAGCAATGACCAAAATCCATACTTTGTTGGTGTACATGGACTCTATCTCGGTCCGCATTGCATCCAGCCATTTTACCGAGTCTGTGCTCTGAATGGCTTGCTGGAAGTTAGTTGGCTCATCATTATCAATGATGCAATCCTCTCTATCCCCATCTACGAGAAAACCGTAGTATCTCCCGAGCAGATGAGAAAGCCTACTAGTCCTTGGGAGTGGCGCGGGAATGTCCCGTTCTTTTGAAACTTCTGGCTCTACCAAGCTTTCAGTAATAACTTGTGGTTCTACAATTTCTCCAAGTTCTATTGCGCTCCTACTAGTTTCTTTTTCTAAAATTTGATGTTCCAAAAAGTGGGCATGACGAGAAACAAAAAACGTTTGTTCCTCTGCGTAATAGAAAAGATACCCCCTGGAGTTCTTTGGGTGTCCCAAAAACTTTCACAGTACTAAGCGTGTCTCGAGTTTGTCCGCATGCTGCTTTTTAACAAAAGATGGACATCCCCATATCTTCAGATACTGAAGATAGGGTTTCTTCCCACTCCACATCTGATATGGTGTGGTAGGCACAGTCTTGGTAGGAACTGTTCAAAAGATATGCAGCTGATTCTAGTGCATAGCCCCAGAATGATCGCGGTAACTCAGTGTTACTCATCATGGAACGTACCATATCTAATAGGGTTCAGTTCCGTCTCTCCGATACACCATTGTGTTGTGGTGTGTATGGAGGAGTAAGCTCAGAGAGAATTCCATTCTCTTTTAGGTAATCCAGGAACTCGGCACTCAAGTATTCACCACCTCAATCAGATCTCAGTGTCTTGATACTTTTGCCGGTTTGTTTTTCCACTTCATTCTTATATTCTCGGAATTTCTCAAAGGCATTAGATTTGTGTTTCATCAAGAAGACATGTCCATACCTAGAGAAATTATCCGTAAAAGTAATGAAATAGGAATAACCACTTCTTGCATGTGTAGATATTGGACCACACACGTCGCTGTATATTAGTCCCAAGAGCTCGCTCGCTCTTACTCCGCGTCCACTAAACGGAGTCTTTGTCATCTTTCCGTTGAGACATGATTGACAAGTTGCATAAGATTGATATTCGAACGAATCTAAATATCCTTCTTTATGTAACTTGGTCAACCTTTTTCTTTGATGTGACCCAGTCTACAATGCCATAAAAAAGCATGATTTATTTCTGGAGTCTTTATATTATGTGTGTTATGGACATTGAAAATTTGTAGTTGGTTTAATACGTATATACCGTTGTTTAGAGTATCTGACCCAATCAGACCATGATTAAGGTGAATGTTTACAATATTGCTTAAAATGTAAAATCACAACCTTCTTTAGATAACAAAGATACAGAAATGATATTACAAGTCAAACTAGGCACACAAAAACAGTTGCGCAAAACCAAAATATGCCCACTCGTCATTCCGAGGTGATATTCCTTACAGACACAGCATCCACGCTCTCTCCGTTAGCAACCCTGAGGGTCATATCACCGGTCTTCAGAACCCTACGGCTTCTCAGTGCCTGTAAAGAATTACAGATATGAGATCCTGATCCGGTATCCAATACCCAAGAAGTAGAGTTGATTGACAGGCAGTTTTCAATTACAAACACACCTGAAGCTGAAACCACAACTTGCTTCGGGTCCTGGTTCTTGGCTTTCCAAGCCCTGCAATCTTTCTTCTAATGGCCCTTCTTATGACAGTAGAAACATTCTTGCTTTCTTACTGTCGGCCCCGCTACTTTTGTCTTGCCCTTCGCTTCCATCTTACTAACACCGCCTCTCGGCTTGGTGGGGGCCTTCGTCTTCTTTCCTTTGGCTTTTGCCTTGGATTTAGAAGAGGAAGCTCCACCAATAAGTAGAGCGGGTGTTTTCCTGGATTTTTGCAGGGTGCCCTCAACACTCCTCAATATGTTGAGGAGTTTCGGAAGTTCAACTTTTTTACCTTGAATATTAAAATTCAAGATAAACTAGACGTAGGTGGGAGGGAGGGACTGCAGAATTATGTCTGTATACAGCTCATTCTCTAACATGGACCCGAGGTCCTCAAGCTCCTCAATGTAGCCGATCATCTTAAGGATGTGTTCCCCTACAGATGACCCGACGGCCAACCTCGCCTGAAATAGCTTCTACGAGGTCTCGTATCTTGCGATGCGAGATTGCTCACCATATAATTCCTTGGTATGGAGGAATATAGATTCAAGATCCATATTCTCGAGCCGCCTCTGATGTTCATTATCCATATGTAACATTTTAGAAATCGTTATGCGAATTTTCCGTGAATAGGTAAAATAAATTGTGTTTTTCCGTAAAAACCCCGAAGTGATCATTTTTCAGTATAGACTTAACTGCACCTAGTTTAATTAGGAAATGGTTAGTTTGCGGTTTTTAGTTATCACTTGAAAATTTTAGTTCACTTTAATATTTTTCCTCAATTAAAATATTATTATAAACTTTTAATTATGCACTTAATTAATGGTAATTATAAATTTGATTGGGTTAATTATGCTAAAGTGAATCTATACTAACTTAATCACAAGATTAAGTATTAATCCATCCATGCAAAATATCCTACAAATATCTTGATATTTGTTGATTTAAAGAAAACTTTAATAAGAAAAGAAAAGATTAAGAGGTGGCATTGGATGGGAGGTGCAATTATGAGCATTAATTGGTGTTTTTAGCTAGAAATTTCCATACTTATCCAAAACCCTTCTCTTTTTTCCACAAGTGGCCGACCCTTCCCCCTTGCTGCCCCATCTCATTTTTCACCCCATTTTCACTTCTTAAAGCTTCATAAATTCCTCAAAAATTACCAAATAATCCTATAAACTCAAATACAAATCAATACCGATTAATCTTTAGCCTTAATTTTGCATGGATTTTCATGAAAGTTAGCATTTTGGAGGCTATTTTGATGATCTTGTTGGAAGTTTTTGATTCAAGTGGAGGTATAAAATCCTAATCTTAAACTTTAGTTATTGTTTAAATACCTTAATCTAATTATTAGATGTTTAGGTGAAGCTTTAACTAGCATGTTTTGGAATTCTAGAAAAGGTTTATGAAGATCAAGTAAGGTTTTGATTGGTTGAAATGGTTAATTAAAAAGTGTAGACTTGGAAAAAACTTAACCTAGATATGAGTTTGTTAATTGTTATTTTCCTAATCGTCTAATTAAGCTTAAGTGCAAACTAAACTTTTACTAATCTTATATGGGTGAGATTAAGATTGTAGTAAAGATTTGTGTGGTTTAAGTAAGCTATTATGTAATGATTGTAATCGCTAGATTCGGTTAAGCTTCTAGACTTGAGCTAAAATGATGAAAAGTATGCTTACTATGTTTTCGGATAAATTAGGTGTGGGTTTCTATTGACGTTGCGATATTATATATATATATATTAGTTTCTCCAATATATATTGTGTTGTGAATGCGCGATCGGTACGATCGAGGTCTAGGCTTGGTGGTTGTGTCATCCTAGCTAGGGTTGTGCCGATATCGTACGCATTTTGTGCACCGAGTGCACAGTGTGTTTATCTTGTGGACGTTATCCTTGCGTTTAGTTGTCTTTATATCGGCGCGGGATATTTAACCTTATGTGTTGTGTTTGTAAAATTTAAGATCGCGAGCAGGGACTTCGGACGCTAGGAAGAAAGGGAAGCAGGTGGTCGGATTACTTAGCTCGAGATCATCTGTGAGTAGATTTAACATCTATAGGGGAATCGCCCGCATGGCGTTATGCGTCTGGGCTGGATTATATGACATGATTATTAGTTACAAGTATTGCACATATAGAGATTGTGCATGAACTTCAAATCATATTATTAGTTGTTGTGCTGGAACTTGTACCCATTGGACACTGCACTATTATTGACGGTTCATGTTGCACGAGCACAAATTATATGCTACACCCACACCGTCGATAATTGCCATGACATTCACAACACCTATACATACGTGATATTGTATTAGTTAGGGACATTGAGACATGATCCTTATTTATATTGTGCATATGAGATATAGCATACCTGTATTCCTGCATGCTTACGTATATACCTGGAAGGTATTGCATCATTTTTGACATGTATATACACATATACCTAGAGGGTATTACATCATTATTGACATGTATATACACATACAGGACATAGCTACACCTATACCTAGAGAGTACTACGCCATTATTGACATGTATATACACATACTGGACATAGCTACACCTATACCTAGAGGGTATTGCATCATTATTGATATGTATATACACATACTGAACATAGCTACACCTATACCTAGAGGGTATTACATCATTATTGACATGTATATACACATACCTGGACATAGCTACACCTATACCTAGAGAGTATTATATAATTATTGACAGGTATATACAAATATGAGATAAAGTTACATGTACATCTTGCATACATACTTACATGTACACACATACCTTGCTATAGCTACATGTTCACCCTTATATGATGTTGCGTTGGATTTTGGAGGAATTACGAACCGCATGATATATTTAATAACTTGTTGCATTTAAATAGCGGTTTTTCCTCTATATGCTCATGTTACTGTTTATGTTGCATATATTATATTTCATGAATTTCGCATTTGAGATGTGGATTTCATATGATGTTTTCTGGATGTTTTACTCCTGAGGGTATATATCAGTGCTATGGGACGCTGATATATACGTATATATATCAGTGGTATGGGACGCTGTTATATATGTACACATATATAATATATATCATCATAATGATCTATGCAAGTATTCTTATTCTTTACTTGATGTTTTCTAGATTTGAGGACCGTGATATTTCATGAAATTATGCATTTGTTTGAAAAACTCGGCTTCTCTTGATATGATATTTCAGTGCGTCCACCATGAGTTTTATCGGTTCTGAGATTTTCATGTGATACCCGATTCGAGTAGCGAATAGGCACCGTCTACGAGTACATGGTGGACCCAGTATGATTCCCCGGGATAAGATATCATTTTTCGTGGTATAGACGATGAGCCTGGCTGGCAGGGCTAGTACCTACCGGTGATAGTATTTGGACTGGGCGGTTATCGTGGGGATACCGACCGGAGTGATGTACGGACATGACATCAGGGCCAGTCGTGGTGACGACGCCTGAGTGATGAGGATTTACGTGTCGATGTTGGACACAGGTTTCATGATGTTTCGAGTGTCGATGTTAGACACTCAGGTTCCATGATCTTAATGTGTCATTGAGGGATACACACACACACACACACATATATATACACACAGGTATAGTTTTCATGATATTTTCGGGTGTCGATATTGGACACTCAGGTTCCATAAGACTTACAGGATATGAGGGCCCACCTGAGGATGCGGTGCCTATGGTATTGGGATTTGGAGTGTCATTGATGGACACTAGCTTCTCAACGATGAGGATTCCGTGTTGATGATATGTATTATCCCATACTCATCATTTATTTGATATGCATTGCTTCATGTTTTAGTAGTACCTGATAGAGTACCTTTCATGACTGTTCCATATACAGAGTGCTATTTATTGCTATCATCTTGCATGTGATAGATTACCGCAGTACGTGCATACCCGCGATTACCTGCATATGTTATTTACTATTCACGAGTTGGAAACTCACCCCCGTTGTGCCACAGTGTTTGCAGGTGTCCCTCAGAGCAGTCGCGGTAGGGCTTCTTCATCACATCGTATCATCTTTTGCAGCGGATATCGCTACAGCTGATTGTGTGCAGTTTTGCTATAGGTGGGCTTTGCGGTTATCCGATGATGCTCATTTGTATATTCGTTGTATCTAGTACTCTCCATCTACCACCTTCATGTATTGACTTAGAGACGAGTTGTGAGGACGATATCGTATATTATTTGTGACTTTGGAGGTCTTTCATGCTGTTTCACTTTATATCGTCTTTTTCTTCGCTACGGCGTCGTATATCTGTTGTGGTGGTTGTTTTCCGCCTTTGGGCATAGATTTGCTCCCGTTGGGGATGCTTTATTTATATTCTATGGTGTACCTATTTTCGGAGCTAGTTTTTACAAAGGAGGTACTGCCTAAATTTTTAAGAAAGCAAATTTGGACTTTAAAGAATTTTTACTTGAGATTCCTAAAAGTTTTTAACAATGTTCTTATCACTTACTACTTTTGATGGTTTAGATTTGCTGGGTTTTCGGCTTACTTGAATTGCGTTACGCATGTAGACGTTATGTAGTTTAAGGGCCATCACGTGCCAAATTTTGGGTTATGACACCATAGAGGCCAGCATGAGGCACTTAGCCTTCGCACAGTCAATCTCCCAGGTCTTACGGATCTCAATATCCGCAACACTGGAGTCTGGACCTGGGATGGCGGGGGCTTTAGTAGTGAGGACATACCCCAATTTGTCATACGTGATTGCCTTCTTGACATTCCTGAACCAATCTTTGTAGTTTGTCCCTGTCAATATATTTTTATCTAATAGTAACTTAAGGCCCATCATCTTGGTTGCTACAATTAGGAGAGAGAGAAGAAACACTTTAGCATGATGCTCTTGTAAATTTAGATTGGTTTTTAGTTTATCTAAACGGGATGGCTCCCACTGTTTCTCGAATCCTTCCTCAAACCATAAAAGAAGAATTAGTCAGGATTAATCTCACCATACAATACTTTCTTAACCGTTCAGCCAGGCCAGTGTTGGTACTTCGATGGAGGTTTTACGACTCTTTCGTGAAGTTCCATAATTAAATAACCTCTTTTCCCTGGAGGCATAGCCCCGCTAACACCTTTCTAGACACCTACTAGGTTTATACCATTGATCGTTAAGTGAAAAAATCTCCCGAGGAGTAGCATATACTCACAGTAGGATCGGGATCCAAATATCATCGTGTGATAAATTCGAAGGAATCCTACCAAAATTATCACACTCTAAATGGTATGCAACACTAGCAAGTTTTAGTTTCTTTAGAAACTCCCAATGTAGATTTTTGCCCCATGCTCTTATGACCTTGACGAAGGCCAACATATCATAAGTCACATGTCAAGTTCTACCCATCATTGTCCAGGTTAATTTGAACCCACCCGTACATACCCTTGACGAAGGTCAAAATAGCAGTACGACTGTCCCAAACCAACGCCTCTATCTATGCTACAGATGAATATTCAGCAGCTACCAATCACTATGCCTTGGCGAAGGTCAAAATACATAGCTTGAATACTACTGAATATCCAACTGAAATGACGGAGGGCTATGAATGGTTTTGGCGAAACCGTGAACGTAGTGAACTTGATATAATCGAAGGAACCTAATAGCTTTTAAACGGAGTGGTTTAAGCTCCATATTTTAAAAGTTTTGCTGTTTTGAAAAAACCGAGTGGTTTTTAAATTGTTCGAACGATTCAGTTTTGGTTTGTTTGCTTTGCATTAATGTAATACAGTCCCATCAATTAACCTACCATTGCAGAAAGGAGAAAATACAACATACGCTTATGTCATCCACATTTGCCACGGGGCCCCGTCTTACACCGTTAGGTTAGATAACTAACGCCAGAGCTGGGGGCTGGACTAGCGCGGATGTAAAACATAAGCAACGTCTATTATAATATATATATATATATATATATATATATATCCATTCGTCAGACGCAATAATAGGCATTGCAGATCACAGATGAACACATTGGATATACTAGGAATTCCACGTTTTGTTTAAGCCCGTAACAAAAGACGGATTCCACGGTCATGATGAATAGCCAAACCCCACCCCAGACCCCTACGGGTGCGGCAAACTACCCACCAAATACCTGAAGTGAAGCAACCTCCCTCATCAACGTGAGTAGGCCACTCGGCACTTCAAAGTACCCGGTAGTTTGTGCACCCTACCTTGGGTTTATCCTAGGAGCAATAAACAGGAAATGAAATAATACAATGGTGGCTACAACCTCAACCCGGATGTGCCCCGTGAAAAAATATTACAACAAATTACAATTTTCATTTGAATGAAAGAAACTCTCGTCTCACATCCCCGGCTATTCATTCACGACGATCCAATAAGTCCATATACACAAACCAAAAATTACAGAAATGTTCAACCCCCAACAAACCGACATATAGAAATTAGCGGAAGTTTATGAACACATATATCACAACTTGAAACATTAAACGACATTAAACTGTGACTTCGAAACACCCCTTATTGCCATAGTGAAGAATTGACATCATATTCAAAATAGGCAAAAATAAACAACTCATGAAACACTAGATCCAAGTAAAAAAACCACAGACCAAAACACGAAGCAATTCCCTACTCTATAACCGGTGAGGCTGGACTTTCAGGCAATGTGGTCGGTCCAGATTAGAGGAAAATGTCTCGTTTTTGGTCTATGTTCACCTTACAGGTGAAGGAGTACTCTGCAGTTGCTAAAATAATTTTTAGAGCCTCGTAAAAAATCAACAGAAACTAGGATCTACGCATCGTTGTTTTCGGGTCATTTCGATTTCGTATTTTTAGTTGTCGTTTAATCTATTAGTTATAGTTCAGTCAGATCTGATATCACTGTAAGTCGATGCCATACACCCCACGTGTTCACGGGGAGGCAAAGTTTGCAAAAAACGTTTTTTATAAGCTTCGTAACATCGACGAAACACCAGGATCGATACTAAACCCTAACGAACAATCTAGCTTAGAGGTTTAACAACTATGTGAGAAAGTTATACCTCAAGTTCTTGCTGTCCTTCACCTCCTCGGTGTCCTTCTCCACCTCGTGAGCTCCCTTATGTGAGAATGGATCGGGCTTCCACGTCGGCTTCTCCAAATCGTAGAAGATCGACCCGAGAGTTCCGACTTTGAGCTTAACCTCTAAATTGAGATAACTAGATCACTTGGTGTGCTAAACTAAGTAGCCTAGGATGTATAGAGAGTGATTAGGAGTCTAGTAGTCTCACAAACCCTAGGATTCTCAACTCATGAGATGGTTAGGGTTTGAAATGAGATGGAGAAAGCTTGAGGAGAATGATAGAGAGAAAGTATCTGTAGTTTTTCTTTAAGTGATGAGATAATATGAAATGGCTTGAGTTTTGTCTTTTAAATCAAAAGAAAATATCTCATACAAATATCTCAAAATATCTATGTCAACAAATCTTATATGAGTCCAGGAAAGTCAATATGAAACCCTAATCATATTTCACTAAAATACCACAAAGTTTCCTCTCTCATTTCATCCACCTCACAAAAGAATTAATCAAAAAAAAACCCTAATTGAGGTATCACACTCCAAAAAACAATCTTGATCAAATTACAAGAATGTCCCTCTCATCCGTATATACATATCCGCATCCGTATTCCGAAAAACACGAATACTATGAGACAAAACTAATCCAATAATCAAATACTAAGATCCGGTTTAAACTAAAGACAACTAGTATTGTCCGCCCGAACATCATATGCGCACAAGTACACGTATGTGATCGAACGCTGTCGTAAAACCATACAACCTCTACACGTTTCGCCCGAAGCTGTGAAACCCTCTGTGTGGGACTCTAAAGACTCGACAGTACGCTGGCAGTGGGTTTAACCTCAAGTGCGTCAGCGGTACTAGCTGCACGTAACGGCTACCCAGGTATCTGTCGAAAAGAAGGTCGACGAGCAAACTCATCCATACCGCTACTGAGCCTGTCTGTGGCAATCTCCGTACAGTCCGGTCTATTCGTCAAAGAGTGTCGTATATCGGTCCTAGGGGGCGGCAAGCGTCAGACCCCTAATAGCGCAATAAGTCGTGTTGGAGAGCGGCCAAAAATACCCTGAGAAACTACTGGAATCTCTACCAGCAAATCTCGCTTTCCCTGACCAGGGACTTTGTGTAATGGCTTTCTGAACACAGCGTGACATCAACCCCCAATACCGGGAGAGATGAATCTTATCTAACTGCCACTACCTCCAAGTGCTTCGGGACTGCACCCAACTACTACCTGTTTGCACGACTCAACAGAGCCGTGGTAGGGTAGTAATCTAAGAATAGTGGAAACGCACTTGAGGCGAAGTAGCAGTGTCAAGTCGACGGACTAAGCTGTACTCATGTCACCTGGGAACTGCTTCCTGACGATAGGTATAGTACCAACCAGCAGTTCCCCACGAGTCTATCCAGTGTAACTCATAACCCATTGAGCACCTGCATACTATCTCCAGTACGATGTATTGATGGCTGTGGGACAGACGATCTCCTCTGCTGGGATGAGAAGCATATACACTAGTCTACTCTGGAGTATCGATGCCCTGTCTCGATAATCCTGTGACTAAGGGCCTGTGTAAAGATGTGCTTGTATACTACCCAGCCCTTACTAGTGTGACTGTCATCACAACACTGGTAGTCAAGCAAAGATCCTACGGGCACTATCAATATGTATTAGTGATACATTAAAAGAAACATATACACATATTAAGATAGATACAAACCAAACAGCATACTACTATATAGAGCAAGACTGTCATAAATCCGTGTATATATTCCAAGCTTCCAAAATGTAATATACAAACCAGTACTATACAATAATGGCCTCTAGGGCATATTACACTAACAAAAGAATACAACGATGAAAAGGAAAAATTAGATCAACTATAAAAACAATCGAGTGCTTTGTAACATTTGCTAGTTTCACTAAAGGGGTCACTCCGGGTGAAGGGATTGCAGGGTTCCCTAGGACGGCAGCAAGGTTTCGGGAGGCATCTTATATGCCAATTTCAAATTTTGCCGTTCTAGTTAACCCTAACCCTAGAATCGTATACTAGAAATCCAACGGAATATAATACAAACACTTTATAAGTAAAGTGAACAAGGAATACAAACTTTGTAGACCGGTCCTTCACTTCATTAGCTCCATGTAGTCGTCCCTTCGCTGTGATCATGAAATCCCGGACTCTAAAGAGGCTCCCTTGAAGAAACGAATATGCTTGCATCGAATTCTTCGAGGCCGAAGATGATCTATGTCGAGGAGACACTAACCCAAGCTATCTCTACACTAGTTATTGAATTAGTGAAGCAAACACCATATACTAAATGGCAAGTAGTAGAGGATGATGAAGTAGGAAGTGGGCTTACTTTAGATTTATTTTTCTCATAATATTTCATCACCTCTCAAAACCCTAGAAAACATTTTTCTTGAGCTCATGAAGATGAAGAAAAAGAGAGATGAATGAGAGTTATGAATGAATAATTCATAAGGTTAGAAATACAACCATGGTGAGTTATCCTCTCATGCCTAACTCATGTAGAGAATAAACTAAGGGCTAAGGTTAAGGGTTGGGTTAACAAAATATCTTAAGTAATGACAAAAGAGTTGAATAAGTCAATGTGTCCATAAGCTTCTACAAGCTTATCCATGACTAATTCAAATGTTTTGTGAATTACTTAATGATAAATAAAACCCAAACACAAACCCTAGTATGCTATAAGTCTCATACTAATATGTTGCATTTGTAACCTAGTATGACACAAACATGTACACAAATATATATATCACATATATACAATGTGCACATCAAGTGAGAAAAGAAATCATAAGTGAGATAATACTAGTTAATGTAAATTAATATATCAACTATATAATTATACATTAGATTTCAAATCAACTATTGATTTAATAATCCGGCTATATCACATATAACCGACTAATATTTATATGTAACAACTTATCGAATCAACTCTTGATCCGATAACCCGGCTATATCGCATATAATCGACAAATGTCACAAATCGCGAGAATAGAATAAGGTATCTCATATCTTATCAATCTCGGTCCCGCACATATCACATATGTGCTCCTACTCCATTTCGCTTGAGCCAGGAAACCTCTGTGTAGGATTCTAAAGACTCGTCAATACGCCGGAGTATGTGATGATCATATCAAACACCCACAAGCCGCAAGCGGTCTGCTAAACGTAATGGCCACCCGGATATTGAGTGATCATAAGATCAACAAGCAAGCCTGCTCATACTCCTGCGAATCCAATCAGTAATACTACCGTACACTCCGGTCTCTTCGTATGATATGTCGCATATCTCGTCTAGCGGTGGTAAATGTCAGACCCCAATAACTCGATAAGTCGTGCTGATGTGAGGCTCATAACGGGTCGAGAAACTACTGATAACACTTACCAGTATATCTCTGAAGCAGCCCTAGCTAGGGACTTCCTGTTATAGCCAATCGAGCATAACGCAACATCAACCCCTAATACCGGGAGAGACGAAACCCCTCCTATCGCTCATTGCCTCCATATGATTCGGGACTATACCCAAAGCAACCGTTTTGCACGTTCTCTTGATCATTGTAAGGTGGAAATCAAAGCACAGTGGGAATCACACAAGTCTCTATGACTATCTCGGGTCTACAGACTAACCTGTACCAGTGTCACCAGAGAACTGCCATCTGACATGAGGTATAATACTATCTAGGAGTTCTCGGCGAGTTCGTTCAGTGTACCCAGTCTCCACTGAGCACCAGTATACTGTCTCTGATGTCAAACACCAATGGATATGGGATCATCCATCGCCCATCTACATGGGTCGAGAAGCTATACGATAGTCTACTCTGGTATATCGATGCCCTGTCTCGATACACCCACGACTAGGAACATTTGAAGGATGTACTTAGCGACTACACTGTCCCCACTAGTATGATCTGCATCATAATCCTGGTAGTCTAGTACTCATCCTAAGGGCTTTATCAATATATAACATAGAGACAATCATTGTACATGTTAAGATAAAGAGCAACCAGATAGCATACTATCACGTCGAGCAAGAAAGTCCTCCAATATATGTCCAAGCATCCACTACAATATTGTACAGTAATGGCCTCTAGGGCATACATATAACTAACAATCTCCCACTTGCACTAAGGCCATCTGTTGTAGTATCCAATACCGAACAATCAGCAGTGGTTGAAATATCTCATACTCAACCATCCCATAAAAGTCTCTCCTGGGATTAGGCCTTTGTGAGTGGATCCGCCATGTTCTCCTCTGTGTCTATTCTCCTAACCTCGATCTCCCTGGAGATCAACCATCTCCATGATCAGGTGATACTTCCTAAGAATATGTCTGGATTAATGATGGGACGGGGGTTCCTAGGCATAAGCCACAACTCCATTTTCACACAATGGTAGGAACGAAGTTCATCTCATGAACTAGTGTACATCAAGACTACTTCTTTGGTAGCATCCTTGGTAGCGATGTATCCAGCCTTTATCGTCTAGTTTGCCACGGTATCTTGCTTGGAACACTTCCGACATACCGTCCCTCCACTGAGGGTAAAAACAATGCTTGTAACTGACTTTCAGTCGTCCTTACCACCCTGGAAGCCATCCAGTGATTATCCCCAGGATCGACTGATACCATCTCACTACACCTAGTGAGAATCCTAACATCTACTTAAATCTATCTCATAGATCCAAAACTCAGGATTTAGGAGGTATCACCTTGATCCTATATGGAGAATCCTTGTGATAAGAGGAGATTGACCGAGTGTAGTATAGGAAACTCCTTTCCTATCAAGAGTATGTCATCCACGTACAATGCGAGGATCACCACCTTTTTGTATATACAAGGTTCATCTACCATTTTGATGAAGTCAAACTCTTTGACTACCATATCAAAACAGATGTTCCAACTCCGTGATGCCTGGTTTAACCCATAAAGCAACTTGCACACGTTTCCGCTTCTCTCACTGTCTACGAAGCCCTCTAGCTGTGTACTTATAGATGCTCTAATCTAAATCGCTATTTAGAAAAGCAGTCATGACACTCAACCGCCAGATATCGTAGTTATGGTATGTAGAAATGGCAAGTAGGATCCGGATGGACTTAAGCATAGCTTCTGGAGAAAAGGTTTCATCATAATCCACACCTGGTCAATGACGAGAACCTTTTACAACAAGCCTAGCTTTGAAAGTCTCAACTTTTCCATCTACACAAAGTAATCTTCTCAAGATATACTTGCTCCTGATGGGGATTTAACCCTTCAGATAAAGCAACCAAAGTCCTTACTTTGTTGGTATATATGGATTCCATCTCAGATCGCTTAGCATCTAGCCATTCTCACAGAGTCACCACGCTTAATGGCCTGCTCGAAACTAGTTGGGTCATCATCTCATGATGCAATCCTTGCTCCCACTGTCATAGGGAAAACCGAAGTATCTCTCAGGTGGATGAGGAACCCTACCAGATTGGCGGAGAGGCTGAGATTCATTGGGAACTATTGAATTCTACGGTTCTACCAAATCATCACCTGCAGTTTGTATAGCTGGAACTCCTTCTAGTTCTACCTCTTGACCACTAATTTCTTCACAAGAAAATCCTTTTCTAAAAAGGTGGCATGCCGAGAAATAAAACACCTTTTGTTCCTCGGTGTGGTAGAAGATATTCCCTTGCGAATGCTTGGGATATCCAATAAACTTCCACAGAACTGACCTTTCCTCGAGCTTGTCCGGATTTTGCTTTCAGACATAGGCCGGACAACCCCAAATCTTAACATCCTTAAAAGATGGGCTCTTCCCATACCATATCACATATGGAGTGGTAGGCACCTGATTTGATTTGAAACCCTATTCAATAGGTATGCAACTTCTTAAGTGCATAACCCCCAAAAAGAAATAGGCAACTCAGTAGTACTCATCATAGAGCACACCCTATCACATAGGGTGCGATTTGCACCGCCCCGATACACCGACGTGCTGTAGTGTATACGGAGGAGTAATGCTGAGAGAGAATCTCAGTCTCCTTTAGAATAGTCCAGGATCTCCGTGCTCAAGTATTTTCGTCCCTGATCACATCATAGGACATAATAGTTATACCCGGTTTTTGGTTCTCTACTTCTAACTTATATTCTTTGAATTTCTCAAAAGGTTCAGACTTGTGTTTCTGTTAGTTATATGTATGCCCTAGAGGCCATTACTATACATAGGATGTATATTGTAGTGGATGCTGGGACGTATATAGTGAGGACTTTCTTGCTCGACATGATAGTATGCTATCTGGTTGATCTTTACCTTAACGTGTACACTGATTGTCTCTCTATTACATGTTGGTAAAGCCCTTAGGATCTGTACTTGACTACCTGGACTATGATGCGGATTATACTAGTGGGGACATGGTAGTCCATAAGTACATCCTTCAAAGTCCCTAGTCGAGGGTGTATCGAGACGGGGCATCGATATACCAGAGTAGACTAGCGTATACCTTCTTGACCCATACAGATGGGCGATGGATGATCCCATATCCATTGGTGTTTGACATCAGAGATGATATGCGGGTGCTCAGTGGAGACTGGGTACACTGGACGGACTCGCCGAGAACTCCCAGATGGTATTATACCTCACGTCAGATGGCAGTTCTCTGGTGACACTGGTACAGAGTAGTCTGTTGACCCGAGATCGTCATAGAGTCTTGTGTGGTTCCCACTGTGCTTTGATTTCCATCTTACCACGTCCAAGAGGGCGTGCAAAACGGTGGTTTTTGGGTACAGTCCCGAGTCACATGGAGGCAATGAGCGATAGGAGGGGATTCGTCTCTCCCGGTATAGGGAGTTGATGTTGTGCTGTGTACGATTGGCTATAACAGGAAATCCCTGGCCAGGGTTGCTGAGATTTACTGGTAAGTGTTACCAGTAGTTTCTCGAAAAGTTATAGACCTCATATCGACACGACTTATCGAGCTATTGGGGTCTGACGTTTACCACCCCTAGGCGAGATATGCGACATATCAGACGATCAGACCGGACTGTACGGTAGTGTTACTGGTCGGATTCACTGGAGTGTGAGCGGGCTTGCTCGTCGATCTTCAGATCGCTCAATACCCGGGTGGCCGTTACGTTTAGCAGACCGCTTGCGGCTTGTGGGTGTTTGATATGATCATCACCTGCTGCCGGCGTATTGACGAGTCTTTAGAGTCCTACACAGAGGTTTCCTGGCTCAAGCGAAACGAAATAGGAGCGCATATGAGATATGTGCGGGACCGAGAATAATGCGTGTATGTGATACCGTATTCTATTCTCGCGAAAAATGTATCGAATGGTTGTATGCGATATAACCTAGTTATCGATTCAAGCGTTGATTCGATAAGCCGATATATTGTATACTAGTCGGTTGTGTGCGACATAACCGGATCATTGAATCAAGTGTTGATTTAATGATTTAATGCATATTTATATATTTGATATATTACTTTGCATCAACTAGTATCGGTTTACTTAAGATGGATTTTCTCACTCGGATGTGCACATTGTATATTCGATATAGTTTTGTGCACTTGATTGTATCATGTTTGATGATGCATGTTTGCTTGTGTTTGTGTAAAGATTGAACCATGGTTATTTAAATGATTAGGGTTTACATTTTCATATCTATTTATTTATTTATTTATTATGGAAATGATAATGAGAAGAATGGTTGCTAGTTTTGTTTTATTCTTTGAACCTTCATGAAGCATTGACTTTAGTCAACCATTCTTATCTCATCCTTAAACCTAACCATTCAAACTAACCTTGGTTTAATCTCTACACCTAACCATGGTTTGCTTATGATAAGAATGGATTTTCTTTTCTTTTTTAATCATTTTCTTATCATAACAATTTCCTTCTTCTTCTTCTTCATTTCTTCAAGTGAAGAAAGCTTGCCTCCATCAATGGCAAGTGATGAAAAAGAGTGAGAAATCCAAAACTAAAGTCTACCCACTTCCTATTTCTTCATCCTCTACCTCTTGCCAAGTAGTAGAGTGTGTTTCCCTCACAAGTTTTCAAGACTTGGTGAAGGTGGAGCTCGATCTAGCGATGCCTCGACGTAGATCATCTTCGGCGTGGACATCGACGACCTAGCTTGCCCATTCTCCGACGAAGCCGACGCTAGAGCCCGGATTTGATTTGGACAGCGGAGAGGACCTCATCTCGGATCCGTGGAGGTGGAGGACCGGATCTACAAAGGTTGTATTTCCGTTTCTCATTAGTTAATTGTTAACTAGTTTACTTTTCGCCTAGAAATCTAGCAAACGATCCGTACACTAGGGTTTCTCGGCACCTAGAATTTTTGAAATTGGCATGTTCGATGCCTTGTGAGACCTCACTAGGGTGCCTAGGGACCCTACAGTGGTATCAGAGCTACTAGGCATTGGATGTCGACCTATGGGGGGTTCTCACTGTGTGACAGTGTGGCGAAGCATAGGCTCTTACCCCCAGGGTGTCCCGAGACCGGAAGGTGTTCCGGCGGGTTGTAGTCCTCGCGAGGGGGCATGCGTAAAAAGTAGCGGCTGAGGGACCCGTTGGTGCCACGGCGACCCCATTGGATAGGGTGGCTGCCTGACCTACAGTGGTATCAGAGCCTAGCTAGAGCCTTAGGCGAAGTCTAGACGGATTTTGAAGTCCGAACGACCCGAAACCCCAACCGGAAATTGCTCTCTGGAAATTTTCTAAAATCTGGGATTTTCCAGAATTAAAAATTGCCAAAAAATTCAGCAGGGAATCCTATGAGTTACTGTGAAGGACGTGACTGTAAATCGATCAAAGAGCCGCGGAACCGCGGCCCCACCCTGGGTTTCGCGGCGGTTCCGCGGCCATGATGGTGATTTGGGTCACGTGTCTTGCACAGTAATTCTTGTGTCAAAGAGCTGAGTCTTCTGGAAATTTTTATATTTTATCCAAGAGTTGAATTTTCTGCAGTTGTTTTGGGGATTCGGTGTTTCGATCGGGGTATCAAATTTTGTCTATTTGGCTTTCCGGATAAATTTTTAGAATATGTTAAAAAGTTCGACCGGATATAAATACCCAATTTTTCCCCTGTCGGGAAATTTCCAAGTGTTGGATTTTTCCGTAGTTTAACGATGTTCTAAGTAGTGCAAGTAACGCGATGGTCCCTCTAGAAGACAACAAACCTTAACTCGATTATGTGACCGTCTTGAACTGCCCTTTGAACCTTAGGGTTTGGGGCAGTACGGCGTGCCACATGTGAGGCGTTGGCTTGACCCTTCTACGGCTGGACCGTCGGTACTGAGGCACGAACTGAATGTTGTTAGACTTATTTCATGTGTTGATCTGTATCGGGAAAACTTGGGTGTTCGAATGTTCAATCGGAAAGTTGAACATTTTCTAATTATCTGGAATGGGATACAATAATTGGAATTCACAATAAGTTATGAGATAACTAAATGAATGTTATAAATATAGCAGTTTAGTCTCACTTGATCGGTTGCCACGGAATTTTGATGTGATCAAAAGTCCGTCGCAATCACGTAGCGTACGCGGATACTCGCCGGGTAAACTTAATAGACAGCCTCACTCCATAGCCCCGACCAAGTGACTGTAGGAGAACCCCGTCGCCGAAAGCATCCGTTCGGGTGCTCGCGGTAGCGGTGTTCCGCCTTGGTGCACTTTGTCGACGGCGTCGGGGGTGCGGCCGTCTACTGAAGTTTGTGACGAGCATTCGATCAGGATGTCGGGAATCTTGTTGAATTACCCGACTTGATATTGAAAAGTGTTTTCGATTTTGAGACTAAAATGCGGGGTTTATAATTGTTAGGCATATGATGTCTAAGGAATTCATTTGGTCAGGCATGCGATGTCTGAGGTGGTTGCGGATTCCAACTGTTATAGTTTTACACTTTCTTTTCTGTGACCGTAAGTGTAATATGTGATATCGCCGGTTTCGTTGCTATATGTCAACGACAATTGGGATGCGCATATTTACTTACGTTGATGACATGTGATGTTATGTGTTGCTGGATATGCTATATTGGATCGTCGTGTTTGAATAGCCGGGGGGTTTTTATGTGAGATGGGTGTTTTTCATTTTCATTCATGTAAAAACTTGTATGTAATATTCTTTTATTGGGGCACTTCCAGGTTGCGGAAGTTGTCACCGTTGTTGTATATTATTTACTTTTCTGCACTAGGATAGACCCAAGGAGGGGAGCACAAGTAACCGGGTTCTGGGGTCCAGTGGGAGACCAACTCGAGGAGTCGAGTCCGGGTCTCCTAACCCTAGAATTGGTAGGGTTGCTTGCCGCTCTCGTAGGGGTCTTGGGGTGTGGGATTGGCTATTCATCACGACCGTAGAATCCGTGTTTTATACTGGCTCGTATTGAAAACACGGACGTCCTAGTATATCCAATATTTCATATGTTTCATCTGCTGTGATTTATCTGTGATTAGATCATGTGATGTTCTGTGACAGATACTGTATATAGTATATATGATATATTATATAGACGTTACTTATGTTTTACACCCGCGCTAGCCCTGCCCCGCTCTGCCGTTAGTTACCTAACCTAACGGTGCACGAGGGGACATCGAGGCGAATGCGGATGGCATAAGTGTACGTCGTATTTATCTGTAATGTTTAGGTACTTAAATGATGGGACTTCATTAATGTGATTAATGAAATAAAAGAAACCTAAAGATGTTGTAGAATCGAATTTCAAAATAAAACAGGTAGCTACAGTTTTTGCTTTGCACAGTGGTATATGTGATATATCCTGCACCTTATTCGATGAGGAAAGGACCGAGATCCCTTCACCGGGAGTGACTCCTTTAGCAATAACTGGCAGATGCTACACACTCGGTTTGTCATTTGATTGCTTTTAAGTGTTTTTGCTTTGCACAGTGATATATGTGATATATCCCGCACCTCATTCGACGAGGAAAGGACCGACGATCCCTTCACCGGGAGTGACTCCTTTAGCAAAACTAGAAAAGCCTAAAAAAAACACTCCTTTTTTAAAATCATTTGATTCTACAACGATATCAAGTTCATTACGCAATAGGTTTTCAGAAAAACCTGTCGTAGCCCTCCATCATTTCAGATAAATCCTGTTTAGTATTCGTGCTGCGTTTGTTGACCTTGTCAAGGCGCAGTGTGCGGTAGCTAACCAGTATTTATCTGCTTATGCATATGATGCAGATTGGGTTAGGGTAGTCGTGCGGCCTTGTTGACCTTGTCAAGGGTCGTGCGGGTGAGTTTGATTCAATCAAGAAATGACGGGTTGAACTTGACTTGCGGTCTATGGTTTGTTGACCTTGTCAAGGTCATAGATCGTTCGGGGCAAAATATTATCGGGAATTTCAAGTGTTGAAATTTGCAATGAGATTGCATACCTTCTATGAGATAGTTGGATCCCGATACCCGCTGCGAGTAAGAGTTACTCCTGGGAGAGTTTTATACATTACAATTAGCCGATCAAGTAGGTGTCTAGAAAGGTGTCAACGGGGTTACGCCTCTGGGAAAACGAGGTTTACACTAATTAGGTTCGTGCGAAAGCACGGGGGACCTCCCTCAAAGTACCGACACTGGCCTGGCTGAAAGATTGGCGAACTTGTAGTGTGTAATTAATCCCGGCTAGTCTTTCCTTTTAGGGTTTGAAGGAAGATTTGATAAAAAGCAGTGGGAGCCATCCTGATTAGATAAAATAATAACCAATCTATTCTTGCAAGAGCGCACGCTGAGTGTTTTCTTCTCTCTCTCTCCAGGTAGCGACCATATCACGCCTTAATCAAGATAATAATACGGATTATTGACCGAACCCGCTTGTTATACTGAGCTGCGGAACGTTGGTCCCGCTCCAACTTATAATTGTTATAAGACAGAGCAGGAAATTGGGGAATACCAGATTTCCCGTGCCGCCCAAACGAAGAGAGTGCATGCTGATGCATCATCTTCGGTTGTGTTCAT
This sequence comes from Agapanthus africanus, assembly GCA_030015575.1. NCBI lineage: Eukaryota > Viridiplantae > Streptophyta > Magnoliopsida > Asparagales > Amaryllidaceae > Agapanthus > Agapanthus africanus. The sequence goes on along the minus strand of CM057340.1, from coordinate 111,356,644 downwards.
TATACAGAACTGTTTCTCAGTATCCTTTACGTCCTGGGTATGTGATACCAGATCAGGATCCCAGATATGTAATCTGTTACATAGGGCTACAGATAGGTAGAGAACTGAGAACGGGTGATAAGTTTCATGAGGCAGAAAACGGGGCAAGAGTTGCAGCCAAGTCTGTTGGTCACTGTCACCCTGTATTACCAATACATTGATTCTGAACGAATGTTATTAGATACCGAACCTGATATACAAAATCATATCAGTCTCTTTATTTGTAAAGAAACGATAAAATTTTGTATTGTTGGACAATGTTTTGAACATTTCCTATATCAAAAGTTGATCGGTTCAGGCACGTTGTCTAAAAGCATTGATGTTCTAAATCAAACTAGAGTTCTTAGTATATGGAACACACACAAGAGGAAGAGTTCAGAAATGAACGAATTCTTCTTGAGGCATTGTAGACTAGGTCAGATCAATATGACCCGACTAGCTAGAGTTACATAAAGATGTATATTTAAATCAGTTTGAATTTACATCTTGTGAAACTCGCCAGTCATGTCACAGAGATAAGATGACCATAGCTCTGTTTACTGGAAACAGAGAAAGAGTTAGTAAACTCTTGGGATGATACATGTTGATGTATGTAGGTCTCCTGTCTACACATGCCAAGACTGGTTCTTTGTACTTCATTACATTCTCTGATAATCTCTCAAGATTCAGACATATGTTCCTGTTGAAACACATGTCCGAACCTTTTAAGATATTCACAGAATATAAGTTAGAAGTAGAGAACCAGAATACGGGTATAAGTATTATGTCCTTTGATGTGATCAAGGAGGAGAATACTTGAGCACGGAAATACTGGACTATTCTAAAGGAGAATGAGATTCTCTCTCAGCATTACTCCTCCGTATACACCATAGCACGATGGTATATCGGGACGGAGCAGATACACCCTATTTGATATGGTGTGCTCTTTGATGAGTACTACTGAGTTACCTTTTTCCTTAAGGGAGGTGTGCACTTAAGAAGCTGCATACCTATTGAATAGGGTTCCAATCAAATCTGTTGCCTACCATTTCATATGTGATATGGAAAGGGAAGAGCCCATATCTTAAGTTGGTTAAGATTTGGGGTTGTCCGGCCTATGTCTAAAACCATAATCTGGACAAGTTCGAGGCAAGGTCTGTTATGTAGAACTGGAATAGTTCCAGCTATACAAGCTACAGCAGATGATTTGGTACAACCAAAGGATTCAGTAGATACCAACGAACCTCAGCCTCTCCACCGATCTAGTAGGGTTCCTCACCCACCGGAGAGATACTTCGGTTTCTCTATGACAGTAGGAGCGAGGATTGCATCATGAGATGATGACCCAACTAGTTTCGAGCTGGCCATTAGGAGTAAGACTCTATAAGAATGGCTGGATGCTTAGTGATCTGAGATGGAATCCTTATACACCGACAAAGTATGGACTTTAGTTGCTATATCTGAAGGGTTAAATCCCCATCAGGAGCAAGTATATCTTGAGAAGATTACTTGGTGTACATGGAAAGGTTGAGACTTTCAAAGCTAGACTTGTTAAAGGTTTTCGTCATCGACCAGGTGTGGATAATGATGAAACCTTTTCAAGTAGCTATGCTTAAGTCCATCCAGATCCTACTTACCACGGCTGCATACCATGACTACGATCTCTGATGGTTGGGTGTCTTGACTGCTTTTCTAAATAATGATTTAGAAGAGAGCGTCTATAAGTACACAGCCAGAGGGCCTCGTAGACAGTGGGAGCAGCAGAAACGTGTGCAAGATGTTTTATATGATAAAGCAGGCATCGCGGAGTTGGAACATCTGTTTTGATGGATTTGTCAAAGAAGTTGACATCATCAAAATGGTAGATGAACCTTGTATAAACAAAAAGGTAGTAGGGAGTATGGTGACGATCCTCGTAGAGTACGTGGATGACATACTCATGATAGGGAAGGAGTTTCCTATGCTACGCTCGGCCAATCTCCGCTTATCACAATGATTCTCCATATAGGATCAAAATGATACCTCCTAAATCCTGTATTTTGGATCTATGAGATAGATCTAAATGGATGTTAGGATTCTCACTAGTTGTAGTGAGATGGTATCAATCGACCCTGGGGAGAATCACTGGAAGGGTTCCAGGATGATAAAGACGACTGAATGTCAGTCACAGGCATTGTATTTACCCTCAGTGAAGGGACGGTATGTTGGAAGAGTTCCAAGCTGGATACCGTGACATACTAGACGATAAAGGCTCGATACATCGCTACTTAAGATGCTACAAAAGAGGCTGTTTGGGTGTATATTGGTTCATGAGATGAACTACGTTCCTACCATTGTGTGACAATGGAGTTGTGGCTTATGCCAAGGAACGCCGGTCCCATCAGTGATCCAGACATATTCTAAGGCAGTATCACTTGATCATGGAGATGGTTGATCTCCAGGGTGATCGAGGTTTGGAGAGTAGACTCAGAGGACAACACAGCGGATCCACTCACAAAGGCCTGTTCCCAGAGAGAGACTTTTAAGGGATGGTTGAGTATGAGATACTTCAAACCACTGCTACAGATGGCCCTAGTGCAAGTGGGAGATTGTTAGTTATATGTATGCCCTAGAGGCTATTACTATACATAGGATGTATATTGTAGTGGATGCTGGGACGTATATAGTGAGGACTTTCTTGCTCGACATGATAGTATGCTATCTGGTTGATCTTTACCTTAACGTGTACACTGATTGTCTCTCTATTACATGTTGGTAAAGCCCTTAGGATCTGTACTTGACTACCTGGACTATGATGCGGATCATACTAGTGGGGATATGGTAGTCCATAAGTACATCCTTCAAAGTCCCTAGTCGAGGGTGTATCGAGACGGGGCATCGATATACCAGAGTAGACTAGCGTATACCTTCTCGACCGATACAGATGGGCGATGGATGATCCCATATCCATTGGTGTTTGACATCAGAGATGATATGCGGGTGCTCAGTGGAGACTGGTTACACTGGACGGACTCGCCGAGAACTCCCAGATGGTATTATACCTCACGTCAGATGGCAGTTCTCTGGTGACACTGGTACAGAGTAGTCTGTTGACCCGAGATCGTCATAGAGTCTTGTGTGGTTCCCACTGTGCTTTGATTTCCATCTTACCACGTCCAAGAGGGCGTGCAAAACGGTGGTTTTTGGGTACAGTCCCGAGTCACATGGAGGCAATGAGCGATAGGAGGGGATTCGTCTCTCCCGGTATAGGGAGTTGATGTTGTGCTGTGTACGATTGGCTATAACAGGAAATCCCTGGCCAGGGTTGCTGAGATTTACTGGTAAGTGTTACCAGTAGTTTCTCGAAAAGTTATAGACTTCATATCGACACGACTTATCGAGCTATTGGGGTCTGACGTTTACCACCCCTAGGCGAGATATGCGACATATCAGACGATCAGACCGGACTGTACGGTAGTGTTACTGGTCGGATTCACTGGAGTGTGAGCGGGCTTGCTCGTCGATCTTCAGATCGCTCAATACCCGGGTGGCCGTTACGTTTAGTAGACCGCTTGCGGCTTGTGGGTGTTTGATATGATCATCACCTGCTGCCGGCGTATTGACGAGTCTTTAGAGTCCTACACAGAGGTTTCCTGGCTCAAGCGAAACGAAATAGGAGCGCATATGAGATATGTGCGGGACCGAGAATAATGCGTGTATGTGATACCGTATTCTATTCTCGCGAAAAATGTATCGAATGGTTGTATGCGATATAACCTAGTTATCGATTCAAGCGTTGATTCGATAAGCCGATATATTGTATACTAGTCGGTTGTGTGCGACATAACCGGATCATTGAATCAAGTGTTGATTTAATGATTTAATGCATATTTATATATTTGATATATTACTTTGCATCAACTAGTATCGGTTTACTTAAGATGGATTTTCTCACTCGGATGTGCACATTGTATATTCGATATAGTTTTGTGCACTTGATTGTATCATGTTTGATGATGCATGTTTGCTTGTGTTTGTGTAAAGATTGAACCATGGTTATTTAAATGATTAGGGTTTACATTTTCATATCTATTTATTTATTTATTTATTATGGAAATGATAATGAGAAGAATGGTTGCTAGTTTTGTTTTATTCTTTGAACCTTCATGAAGCATTGACTTTAGTCAACCATTCTTATCTCATCCTTAAACCTAACCATTCAAACTAACCTTGGTTTAATCTCTACACCTAACCATGGTTTGCTTATGATAAGAATGGATTTTCTTTTCTTTTTTAATCATTTTCTTATCATAACAATTTCCTTCTTCTTCTTCTTCATTTCTTCAAGTGAAGAAAGCTTGCCTCCATCAATGGCAAGTGATGAAAAAGAGTGAGAAATCCAAAACTAAAGTCTACCCACTTCCTATTTCTTCATCCTCTACCTCTTGCCAAGTAGTAGAGTGTGTTTCCCTCACAAGTTTTCAAGACTTGGTGAAGGTGGAGCTCGATCTAGCGATGCCTCGACGTAGATCATCTTCGGCGTGGACATCGACGACCTAGCTTGCCCATTCTCCGACGAAGCCGACGCTAGAGCCCGGATTTGATTTGGACAGCGGAGAGGACCTCATCTCGGATCCGTGGAGGTGGAGGACCGGATCTACAAAGGTTGTATTTCCGTTTCTCATTAGTTAATTGTTAACTAGTTTACTTTTCGCCTAGAAATCTAGCAAACGATCCGTACACTAGGGTTTCTCGGCACCTAGAATTTTTGAAATTGGCATGTTCGATGCCTTGTGAGACCTCACTAGGGTGCCTAGGGACCCTACAGTTTCAACAGGAACACTTGTGCGAATCTTGAGAGATCATCAGTGAATGTAATGAAGTACAAAGAACCAGTCCTGGTATGTGTAGACAGGGGACTTATATACATCAGCATGTATCAATCCCAAAGGTTCACCAACTCTTTCACTGTTTCCAATAAACGAAGCTATGGTCATCTTATTTTTGTGACAAGACTGGCAAGTTTCACAAGATGTAAATTCAAACTGATTTAAATATGCAGCTTTATGTAACTTCAGCTAGTCGGGTCGTATTAATATGACCTAGTCTACAATGCCTCAAGAAGGATTCGTTCATTTCTGAACTCTTCCTCTTGTGTGCGTTATGTACGTTTAAGAACCGTGATTTGATTTAGAACGTATATGCTTTTAGATAACGTGCCTGAACCGATCAACTCTTGATATAGGAATGTTCAAAACATTATCCAACAATACAAAATTATATCCTTCTTTACTAAATAAAGAGACTGATATGATGTTGTATATCAGGTTCGATATCTAATAACATTCGTATAGAATCAATGTATTTGGTAATACATGGTGATAACTGTAAGTCCACGTTACCCACCCCGGAGCTTACGGGGAGGCGGAATAGGTAAAAATCAAATTTTTAACACAAGGTAATATGGACTAAAAACATGAGGATCTTTGCCAAACCATTGCTAACAAACTACATGAGGTTCTATCTACTATGTAAGGAGATTATACCTCATGCTACTAGTCCTTCGGGTCTTCTCCACTATCCTCCTCGTCTCTGTAGGCTCCATGAGTCGATCCGGATCTTGGTCACCTCCGCGGCCTCCTTGAGTCGAAGACGATCCACCCGAGAGTCTACAGTCCGAGCTCCACCTTAAGCCGAGGTAACTAAGGCAACAAGTATGCTACTCTTGATGTCCTACGTGATGTAGAGGAAGAAGATGGATTTGTTTGTCTTTTTAGTTTCTATTTTTCTCAACACATGAGAGCTATAGAAATTTCTAGTGAGGAGGAAGAAGAAGAACCATGGGAGCTCTCTTTTGATGAGAGAGAAAGCCAAAGAGATAATGATCATAGAAAAAAATATTTAGTAATCTTTTATCATGATAATGTTGATGGCTCCCTTTGATTTGACCATTATCATCTCAAAGATAAATCCAAAACAATAAGAAGGATCTAGTGCTCTCAAAATATCCAAGTCAACATAGTCAACTAGGTCAAATGGTCAAGCAAGGTCAAATGGTCAAACCAACTAGCCATCACACAATTATCATTAAAAAGATTAATAAACATTTTCGCCACCTCACAATGGTTTTGACCAAATCAATGGTCGAAACCCTAATGAGGCAACTTCTTCTTTGCTCCTCACAACCGTGCATACACACCCGCATCTGCATTCCGTAGAATACGAATACACAGAAGACAAAACTAATCCATCTATACAATACTAGGATCCGGCTTAAACCAAATCCCACTAGTATTGTCTGCCCGAACATCATACGCGCACAAGTGCACGTAAGTGATCGTAGCCCTACCGTAAAACTATACGGTCTCTAGACCTTTCGCCCAGTGCAGGGAAACTCTCTGTGCGGGACTCTAAAGACTCGACACTACGCTGGCAGTGTGTTTAACCACAGACCGCAAGTGGCACTAGCTGAACGTAACGGTCCCTAGGTAGATGTCGATAAGAAGGCCGATGAGATAAACCCATCCAAACTCCTACTGAGCCTGAATGTGACAATCTCCGTACAGTCTGGTCTGTTCATCTTAGAGTATCGCATGGCGGGCCTAGGGGGCGGTAAACGTCAGACCCCAAATAGCGGTACAAGTCGTGCCGGAGTGTAGCCCAGAACACCCTGAGAAACTACTGGAAACACTACCAGTAATTCCCGCTTGCCCTGACCAGGGACTTTGTGTAATGGCTCTTCTAGACACAGCGCGATATCAACCACCAATACCGGGAGAGACGAATCCTATCTAACCGCTACTGCCTCCAAGTGCTTCGGGACTGCACCTCACTACTACATGTTTGCACGACTCCTTTGAGCCGTGGTAGGATAGTAATCAAAGTACAGTGGGAACACACTCGAGGCGAAGTAGCAGTGTCAAGTCGACGGACTAAGCTGTACCCTGTCACCTGGGAACTGTTATCTGACGATAGGTATAGTACCAACTAACAGTTCCCGACGAGTCCTGTCCAGTGTACTCGTAACCTAACGAGCACCCGCATACTATCTCCAGTACGACGTACTGATGGCTATGGGACAGACTATCTCCCCTGCTGGGATGAGAAGCGCATACGCTAGTCTATTTCGGAGTATCGATGCCCTGTCTCGATAATCCTACGACTAGGGACCTGTATAAGGATATGCTTGTAGATTACCCAGCCCCCACAAGTGTGACTGCCATCACAACGCTGGTAATCAAGCAAAGATCCTAAGGGCTCCACTAATATGTATAAGAAATATGCTAAAAGAAACACATGCACATATTGAAATAGAAACAAACCAAGTAGCATACTACCATTTTGAGCAAGATTGTCTATACAACTGTGAATATCCCAAGCTTCCATTAAGTAATATACAAACTAGTATGATAGAGTAATGGCCTCTAGGGCATATACACTAACATTCTCCCACTTGCACTAGGGCCATGTACTGGTGTATCGAAGACCTATCATATCGATCAGCCGCTCGAACTGAGTCTGGGGTATGGCCTTCGTGAATAGATCTGCAGTGTTATTCTCCAAATCTACTCTCTTCACCTCAATCTCCCGGCGATCTACGATCTCCCTGATCAGGTGGTACCGCCTCAAAATGTGTCTGGACTTCTGATGGGACCTGGGTTCCTTCGCTAAAACTATAGCGCCGTTGTTGTCACAATACAGTGGTATTGGATCAACAATGGTAGGAACTACCTGAAGCTCCATGAGTAACTTCTTCATCCAGACAGCTTCCTTTATGGAATCGCAAGCAGCTATGTACTCTGCTTCCATAGTTGAGTCAACAACGGTTTCTTGCTTGGAGCTCTTCCAGCAAACCGCCCCTCCATTGAGGGTAAAGACATAACCCGACATGGAGTTGGAGTCATCATTGTCACTCTGGAAGCTGGAGTCAGCAAAGGCCTCGATCTGGAGGTCTTTTCCGCCATACACCAAGAACATCTCCTTAGTCCTTCTCAGGTATTTGAGAATGTTCTTTACTGCTATCCAGTGTTTCTCCCCTGGGTCCGACTGATACCGGCTTACAACGCTTAATGCGTATGCTACATCTGGTCTGGTACATAACATCGCATACATTATAGAGCGTACCGCAGATGCGTAGGGTATAGATGACATGCGAGCCCTTTCCAAATCAGTCTTGGGAGACATCACTTTGGAGAGGGTGATTCCGTGACAAGCTGGTAGATTACCACACTTTGAATCTCCCATACTGAATTGTTTCAGTATGGTGTCGATGTACCTTCACTGAAAAAGTCCCAATATCCTCTTAGATCTATCACGATAGATCTGGATCCCAAGAATGTAGTTGGCATCGCCCAGGTCCTTCATGGAGAACCTCTGTGACAAGAATCCTTTGACTAACTGTAGCATAGGAATGTCATTTCCTATTAGGAGAATGTCATCCACGTACAAGACGAGGAATACCACAGTTCTCCCTACAATCTTACTGTAAATGCATGGTTCATCCGGATTTTTGATAAAGTCGAATTCTTTGACAATATCATCAAAGCAGATGTTCTAACTCCGCGATGCCTGCTTCAGTCCATAAATGGACTTAAGCAACTTGCACACTTTACTACTGCTCCTACTCTGAATGAAACCCTCCGGCTGATCCATATAGACGCACTCTTCCAAATTTCCATTTAGAAAAGCCGTCTTTACGTCCATCTGCCAGATCTTATAATCGTGGAAGGAAACAATGGCAAAAAGGATCCGAATGGATTTGAGCATAGCCACTGGAGAAAAGGTTTCGTTATAGTCCAAACCAGGTCTTTGACGAAAACCTTTTGCAACAAGTCTAGCTTTATAGGTTTTAACCTGCCCATCTACACCAATCTTCTTTCTGAAGATCCATTTGCAGCCTACGGGTTTTACCCCTTCTGGAGCAATGTCCAAAGTCCAAACTTTGTTGGTGTACATGGACTCCATCTCGGTCCGCATTGTATCCAGCCATTTTACTGAGTCACCGCTCTGAATGGCTTGCTGGAAACTAGTAGGCTCATCATTTTCAATAACGCAATCCTCTCGATCCCCGTCTATGAGAAAACCGTAGTATCTCTCGGGTGGATGAGACTGCCTACTACTCCTGTGGAGTGGCGCTGGGATGTCCGGTTCTCCTGAAACTTCTGGTTCTACCAAGCTTTCAGTAATAGCTTGTGGTTCTGGAATTTCTTCCAGTTCTATTGCGCTCCCACTTATCTGATTTTCTAAAAACTCAGTTTCCAAGAAGCGGGCATGACGAGAAACAAAGACCTTTTGCTCCTCTGCGTAATAGAAAACATACCCCTTGGAGTTATTTGGGTATCCCACAAATTTACACTGTACTGAGCGTGCCTCGAGCTTGTCCGCATGCTGCTTTTTGACAAAAGCTGGACATCCCCATGTCTTAAAGTGTTTAAGACAGGGTTTCTTCCCACTCCACATCTGATATGGTGTGGTAGGCACTGACTTAGTAGGAATTTGGTTCAAAAGATATGCAGCTGTTTCTAGTGCATAACCCCAGAAAGATCGCAGTAACTCAGCCTTACTCATCATGGAACGAACCATATCCAATAAAGTTCGATTCCGCCTTTCCAATACACCGTTGTGTTGTGGTGTGTATGGAGGAGTAAGCTGAGAGAGAATTCCATTCTCTTTTAAGTAGCCCAAAAACTCGGCACTCAAGTATTCACCACCTCGATCAGATCTCAGTGTCTTGATACTTTTGCCTGTTTGTTTTTCAACTTCATTCTTGTATTCCCAAAATTTCTCAAAAGCCTCGGATTTATACTTCATCAAGAAGACATATCCATACCTAGAGAAATCATCCGTAAAAGTAATGAAGTATGAATAACCACTTCGCGCATGTGTAGACATTGGACCACACACATCACTGTGTATGAGTCCCAAGAGCTCGCTCGCTCTTACTCCGTGTCAAGTGAACGGAGTCTTTGTCATCTTTCCTATGAGACAAGATTCATAAGTAGCATAAGACTGATACTCAAACGGATTCAAGTATCTCTCTTTATGTAACTTTGTTAACCGTGTCTCATTAATGTGACCTAGTCTACAATGCCATAAGAAAGCCTGATTTGTTTCCGGAGACTTTCTTTTAAGTGTGTTCTGGACACTGAAAACTTGAGCTTGATTCAGTACGTATATTCCGTTTTCTAATGTACCTGACCCAATCAGAACTTGATTTAGGTGGATGTGGACCACATCGCTTACAAAAGTAAAATCATATCCTTCCTTAGAAAGTATCGATATAAATATGATATTACAAGCCATACTAGGTACATGCAAACAGTTACGCAGAATCAATATCTGCCCAGTTGTCAATCCAAGGTGATATTCCCCTACGGATTCAGCGTCCACGCTCATTCCGTTGGCAACTCTGAGAGTCATATCACCTATCCTGATAACTCTACGGTTTTTCAGAGCCTGTAATGAATTACAGATATGAGATCCTGATCCGGTATCCAATACCCAGGAAATAGGGTTAATTGACATACAATTTTCTATTACAAACACACCCGAAGTCGAAGCCACAACATGCTTCGAATCCTGGCTACTAGCTTTGCTAGCCCTGCAATCCTTCTGCCAATGTTCATTCCCGTAACAATAGGAACGTCCCTCCTTTACTACATCTAGTCCCGAAACTTTTGCCCTTCCCTTTCCTTCTACTTCCCTGTTTTCTTTCAGGGTATAAGTAGAGGGCAGAGACTGTAGAATCAAGTCAGTATTTGACCCGTTCTTCAACGTGGTCTTCAGGTCCATGAGCTCATCAAAATAGCCGGTCTCTGTATGGACGTTGCCCTCTACAGATGACCCGATAGCCAACCTCGCTTGAAGCAATTCATTCGAGGTCTCATATCTTGCGATACGAGATTACTCTCCATATAAATCTTTGTTACGGAGGAAGATAGAAACTAAATCCATCTTCTCGTGCTGCCTCTGGCATGCACCATCAACTGAGGACAACACGAGGCACTTGGCATTCGCACAGTCTTTTTCCGATGTCTTACGGATATCAATATCCGTGACAGGGGAAACTGGTCCTGAGACGGCAGGGGTTTGATTAGTTAAGAGGTGTCCCAGCTTGTCATGGGTAATGGACATCTGGACAGACCTTTACCAGTCATAACAGTCAGATTCAGTCATTTTATTATCTAGATGTAACCTATGTCTTGTCACTGGGTCACTGCAATTAAGAGAGAGAGAAGAAAACACTCAGCATGATGCTCTTGCAAGTTTAGATTGGTTTTTAGTTTATCTAAACAGGATGGCTCCCACTGTTTCTCAAATTCTTCCTCAAACCATAAAAGAAGAATTAGTCGGGATCAATCTCACCGTACAATACTTGCTTAACCGTTCAGCCAGGCCAGTGTCGGTACATCGAGGGAGGTTTTACGACGCTTTCACGAAGTTCCTTAATTAAATAACCTCTTTTCCCTGTGGGCGTAGCCCCGCTAACACCTTTCTAGACACCTACTTGTTTATACCATTGATCGTTAAGTGAAAAGTTTCCCGAGGAGTAGCGAATACTCACAGTAAGATCTGTAAGTCCATATTGCGACCCCCGGTTCTTACGGGGAGGCGGAAACGGTATAAAATCAAAATTTTTATCGCAAGAGGCAACATGGACTAACTTATGGTCGGGATCGTTACCTAAACTTAAACTAGCAAACTAAGCTAAAGATGTTTAGCTACTCGGATGAAGATGGTTATACCTAAACTTGAACTCCTTCTCTTCAAGCTCCGGTGGTGGTCCGATGGCTCCTTCTCGTCGTCTCCGTACGCCGAAGATAGATCCACTTGAAAGCTCCAACCTTTAGCTCCTTCTTCGGTCTTTGAAGAAACTAGTTCACTTGGTTTGCTAAACCTAGTGAACTAGAATGAGTAGAGAGGAAATAGAATGGGATTTTATCTATGGTTCTTGATTCTCAACTCATGAGACAAGAGAACCATAGATCAAGAGAGGGAGCAAGAGGTTGAGGGTGAGAGCAAGGGGAGAGCTCAAGAACAAGAGAGAGAATGAGCAAGAAAGAATGAGGCTCTCTTTTCTCTCTCACCCTCTCATAATCCAAAGTGATCATAACTCATCATATCAAAAAAGTCTTTTGGTGATGGTTAGAAGCAACCATAAGGTTATCATATCATGCACTCATTTTACTCAAAAAACAAGCAAGAAAAAAGTCTTTGGCATGAAATGATAACCATGGTTATCATGATGGTCAACTAGTCAAGCCTAGTCAACCGGTCAACAAGTCAACAAAAGTCAACAAGTCACCAAAATCAACAAGTCAACAAAAGTCAACAAGTCAACAACCATATCACCATAATACTTAATTAATATAATAGTTAATCACATATCATATTCTCATTAGGGTTGAGCAAAAAGTCAAAAGTCAACGGTCAACTGTCAACAACCCTAATGAGAATCCACTGCCTCTGCCTCCCTGTCAACTGTGCATACACACCCGCATCCGCGTTCTGAGGAACACGAATGCAAACTGGATAAATCCAATCCCATAAGGTACACTAGGATCCGGCTTAAACCAAAGCCCGCTAGTGTAAACTGTCCGGACACTGTACGTGCACAAGTGCACGGATGTGACCGAACCCTGTCGCAAAACCATGCGACCTGTCGCAATACCATGCGACCTCTACTCGTTTGCCTAAAGGCGAAAAGCTTTCTGTGTGGGACTCTAAAGACTCGACAGTACGCTGGCAGTGGGTTTAACCACAGACCGCAAGCGGCACTAGCTGTGCGTAACGGTCCCCAGGTAATGCCGACAAGAAGACCGACGAGGCGAAACCCATCTGAACTCCTACTGAGCCTGAGTGTGACATTCTCCATACAGTCCGGTCTGTTCGTCTGATACATCGCATGGCGGGCCTAGGGGGCGGTAAACGTCAGTCCCCCAATAGCGGTACAAGTCGTGCCGGAGTGAAGCCCAATACACCCTGAGATAACACTGGAAACCTACCAGTATATCTCGTTTGCCCTGGCCAGGGACTACTCGTGTAATGGCTCTCCTAGACACAGCGCGATGTCAACCCCAAATACCGGGAGAGACGAATCCTGTCTAACCGTCACTGCCTCCAAGTGCTTCGGGACTGCACCCAACCACCACCTGTTTGCACGACTCCTTTGAGCCGTGGTAGGGTAGTGATCAAAGTACAGTGGGAACACACCCGAGGCGAAGTGACAGTGTCAAGTCAGCGGACTAAGCTGTACTCATGTCACCTGGGAACTGATAACTGACGATAGGTATAATACCAACTAGTCAGTTCCCGACGAGTCCTGTCCAGTGTACCCGTAACCTAACGAGCACCCGCATACTATCTCAAGTACGACGTACTGACGGCTGTGGGACAGACCGTCTCCCACACTGGGATGAGAAGCGCATGCGCTGGTCTACTCCGGAGTATCGATGCCCTGTCTCGATAGTCCTGCGACCAGGGACCTGAATAAGGATGTGCTTATAGATTACCCAGCCCCCACTAGTGTGACTGCCATCACAACGCTGGTAATCAAGCAAAGATCCTAAGGGCTCCACTAATGCGTATAAGTGATATACTGAAATAAACACAAGTACACATTGAAGTAGAAACAAACCAAGTAGCATACTACTATTTTGAGCAAGATTGTATATACAAGGTGAATATCCCAAGCATCCATTAAGTAATATACAAACTAGTATGATACAGTAATGGCCTCTAGGGCATATACACTAACAATCTCCCACTTGCACTAAGGCCATGTACTGGCGTATCGAAGACCTATCATCTCGATCAGCCGCTCGAACTGAGTCTGGGGCAAGGCCTTGGTGAATGGATCTGCAGTGTTGTCTTCTGAAGCGACTCTCCGAACCTCGATCTCCTGGCGATCCACGATCTCCCTGATCAGGTGATACCGCCTCAAGATGTGCCTGGATTTCTGATGGGACCTGGGTTCCTTCGCTAATGCTATAGCCCCGTTGTTGTCGCAATACAGAGGTATTGGATCAACAATGGACGGAACCACCTGAAGTTCTCTCAAGAACTTCCTCATCCAGACAGCTTCTTTTGCGGCATCAGATGCAGCGATGTATTCCGCTTCCATCGTCGAGTCTGCAACGGTTTCCTGTTTGGAACTCTTCCAACACACCGCCCCTCCATTGAGGGTAAAGACAAAACCCGACATGGACTTGGAATCATCCTTGTCACTCTGGAAGCTGGAGTCAGCAAAGGCCTCGATCTGGAGGTCTTTTCCGCCATACACCAAGAACATCTCCTTAGTCCTTCTCAGGTACTTGAGAATGTTCTTTACCGCTATCCAGTGTTTCTCCCTAGGGTTAGACTGATACCGGCTTACCACACTAAGTGCATAAGCTACATCTGGTCTGGTACACAACATCGCATACATTATAGAGCCTACCGCAGAAGCGTAGGGTATAACAGACATGCGATCCCTCTCCAAATCAGTCTTGGGAGACATCTCTTTAGAGAGGGTGATCCCGTGACAAGCCGGTAGGTTACCGCGCTTGGAATCTTCCATACTGAACCTCTTCAGTATGGTGTCGATGTACCTGGACTGTGAAAGTCCTAATATCCTCTTGGATCTGTCACGGTAGATCCGGATACCCAGAATGTATGAGGCATCACCCAGGTCTTTCATGGAGAACCTGTGTGACAAGAACCCCTTGACAGATTGTAGCATAGGAATATCATTTCCTATTAAGAGAATGTCATCCACGTATAAAACGAGGAATACTACAGTTCTCGCTACAAATCTACTATAGATGCATGGTTCATCTGGATTTTTGATAAAGCCAAATTCTTTGACCGTCTCATCAAAGCAGATGTTCCAACTCCGCGATGCCTGCTTTAGTCCATAGATGGACTTAAGCAACTTGCACACCTTTCCGCTGCTCCCACTCTGAATGAAACCCTCTGGCTGGTCCATATAGACACACTCCTCTAAATTTCCATTTAGAAAAGCTGTCTTTACGTCCATTTGCCAGATCTCATAATCGTGGAAGGCAGCAATGGCAAGAAGGATCCGAATGGATTTCAGCATGGCTACTGGAGAAAAGGTTTCGTCGTAGTCCAAGCCAGGTCTTTGACGAAAACCCTTTGCTACCAGCCTAGCTTTATAGGTCTCAACCTGTCCATCTACACCAATCTTCCTTTTGAAGATCCACTTGCATCCTACGGGTTTTACCCCGTCTGGAGCAATGTCCAACGTCCATACCTTGTTGGTGTACATGGACTCCATTTCGGTCCGCATTGCATCCAGCCATTTCACTGAGTCAACGCTCTGAACGGCCTGCTGGAAGCTAGTAGGCTCATCATAATCTATGATGCAATCCTCTCTATCCCCGTCTATGAGAAAACCGTAGTATCTCTCGGGCGGATGAGACTGCCTACTACTTCTGCGGAGCGGCGTAGGAATGTCCTGTTCTGTTGAACCCTCTGGTTCCACTAAGCTTTCAGTAATAGTCTGTGGTTCTGGAATTTCTTCCAGTTCTATTGTGCTCCCACTTATCTGGTTTTCCAAAAACTCAGTTTCCAAGAAGTAGGCATGACGAGAAACAAGAACTTTTTGTTCCTCTTCACAGTAGAAGAAATATCCTTTTGAGTTCTTTGGATACCCCACAAACTTGCACTGTACTGAGCGTGCCTCGAGCTTGTCCGCATGCTGCTTTTTGACAAAAGCCGGACATCCCCATGTCTTAATGTGCTTAAGATAGGGTCTCTTCCCACACCACATTTCATATGGTGTGGAAGGCACAGTCTTAGTCGGAACTCGGTTCAAAAGGTACGCTGCTGATTCTAGCGCATACCCCCAGAATGATCGCGGCAACTCAGCGTTACTCATCATGGACCGCACCATATCCAATAGGGTGCGGTTCCGTCTCTCCGATACACCGTTATGTTGCGGGGTGTATGGAGGAGTAAGCTGAGAGAGAATTCCGTTCTCTTTTAAATAGTCCAGGAACTCGGCACTTAAGTATTCTCCACCTCGATCCGATCTTAGAATCTTAATACTTTTGCCGGTCTGTTTCTCCACTTCATTCTTATACTCCTGGAATTTTCCAAAGGCCTCGGACTTATGTTTCATTAAGAAGACATAGCCGTACCTTGAGAAGTCATCCGTAAAAGTAATGAAGTAAGAATGTCCGCTTCGGGCATGTGTAGACATTGGACCGCACACGTCACTGTGTACGAGTCCCAAGAGCTCGCTCGCTCTTACTCCTTGTCCAGTAAACGGAGTCTTTGTCATCTTTCCTTTGAGACAAGATTGACAAGTGGCATACGATTGATATTCGAACGCATTCAAATATCCTTCTGTATGTAACTTAGTCAACCTTCTCTCATTGATGTGACCCAATCTACAATGCCATAAGAAAGTCTGATTTATTTCCGGAGACTTTCTTTTGTGTGTATTCTGGACGTTGAAAATTTGTGGTTGGTTTAACACGTATATACCATTACTCAATGTACCTGACCCAATCAAAACTTGATTAAGGTGAATGTTTACAACATTACTTACAAACGCAAATTCATAACCTTCTTTAGAAACTAAAGATACAGAAATGATATTACAAGTTGCGTTGGGTACAAAAAAGCAATTACGCAAAACCAAAACATGTCCATCTGACATTCCCAGGTGATAGTCCCCCACGGCTTTAGCATCCATGCTAGCTCCGTTCGCAACTTTGAGGGTCATGTCACCTGCCTTCAAAACCCTACGGTTTCTCAACGCCTGCAAAGAATTACAGATATGAGATCCTGATCCGGTATCCAATACCCAGGAAGTAGAGTTTATTGAAAGACAATTTTCAATAACATACACACCTGAAGCTGAAGCTGCAACCTGCTTCAATTCCTGTGTTCTGGCCTTCCAGGCCCTGCAATCATTCTTCCAGTGTCCTTTCTTATGACAATAGAAGCATTCTTCTTTATCCACAAGCTTCCCCGCTATTTTTGTTGCTTTACCTTTTCCCTTCGTATCCACTTTACTAACACCGCCCCTTGGTTTGGCGGGGGCCTTCTTCTTCTTTCCCTTGGCTTTCGCCTTGGACCTAGAAGAAGATGATCCTCCTACAAACAAAGTGGATGTTTCCCTACCTTTCTGTAGGGTGCCCTCTGCGCTCCTCAGCATGTTGAGGAGCTCTGATAGTTCAACCTCTTTTTCTTGTAGGTTGAAGTTCAGTATAAACTGGGCGTAAGTGGAAGGAAGGGACTGGAGAACTATATCCGTATATAGCTCACTCTCCAATGTGATCCCTAGGTCAGCGAGCTCCTCAATGAAGCCGATCATTTTTAGCACATGCTCGGCTACTGATGATCCGACGGCCATTCTTGTCGAAAACAACTTTTTCGACGCTTCGTATCTTGCGATACGTGATTGCTCTCCATACAGTTCTTTTGTATGGAGCAATATGGACTCCATGTCCATATTCTCATGCCTCCTCTGATGTTCGTTGTCCATCGAGGCAAGCAGGAGGCACTTGGCCTTCGCGCTATCAATCTCCCAAGTCTTGCGGATTTCCTTATCCGCGACACTGGAAGTTGGACCAGGGACAGGGGGAGCTTTGGTGGTAAGAAGATACCCCAGCTTGTCATAAGTGATTGCTATCGTGACATTCCTGAGCCAATCTTTGTAGTTTGGCCCTGTCAGCTTGTTTTTATCTAGGAGTAACTTAAGTCCAGTCATGTTGATTGGTCGCTGCAATTAGGAGAGAGAAGAAGAAACACTCAGCATGATGCTCTTGCAAGTTTAGAGTGGTTTTTAGTTTGTCTAAACAGGATGGCTCCCACTGTTTCTCGAATCCCTCCTCAAACCATAAAGGAAGAATTAGTCAGGATCAATCCCACCGTACAATACTTGCTTAACCGTTCAGCCAGGCCGGTGTCGGTACTTCGAGGGAGGTTTTCCAACGCTTTCGCAAAGTTCCTTAATTAAAGAACCTCTTTTCCCTGGGGGCGTAGCCCCGCTAACACCTTTCTAGGCACCTACTAGGTTTATAGCATTGATCGTTAAGTGAGAAATTTCCCGAGGAGTAGCATATACTCACAGTAGGATCGGGATCCAAATATCATTGCGTGACGAAACTGAAGGAATCCTACCAGTATCATCACACTCCAAATGGTATGCAAATCTAGCAAGTTTCAGTACTTATGAAACTCCCGATGTGGATTTTTGCCCCATGCTCTTATGACCTTGACTTTGGCCAACAAATCATAAGTCACATGTCAAGTTCTGCCCGTCGTTCTCCAGGTTAATTTGAATCCACCCGCACCTACCCTTGACTTTGGCCAACAAGGCAGTACGACTGTTCCAAACCAACGCATCTATCTATGCTGCACATGAATACCCAATAGCTACCAATCACTGTGCCTTGACTTTGGCCAACAAACACAGCTTGAATACTATTGACTATTCATGTGAAACGACGGAGGGCTACGGATGGTTTTGGCAAAACCGTGAACGTAGTGAACTTGATTTGGTCGATGGAACGAGATAGCTTTTAAAAGGAGTGGCTCAAGCTCCGCATTTAAAAAGTTGTTTTTGAAAAGAACCGAGTGGTTTTTCGAAAGTGTTCCAACGACTTTAACTTGGTTTATTATCTTGCATTAGTTCTTTTAATGCGTGATATTCTTGCATTAGTTCTTTTAATGCGTCCCATCATTTAATCCTACCATTGCAGAAAACAACCAAAATATGACGTACGCTTATGCCATTCGCATTCGCCACGGGGCCCCGTCATTACCCGTTAGGTTACTTAACTAACGACAGAGCGGGGGCTGGGCTAGCGCGTCTGTAAAACATAAGCAACGCCTAAATAATATCTTATATAGATATACTGCAATGATAAACATTTCAGATCACAGATAAATACATTGGATATACTAGTAATCTGTAATTTGTACGAGCCTGTAACAAAAACAGATAACACGGTCGCGGTGAATAGCCAATACCCCACCCAAGACCCCTACGGGTACGGCAAACTACCCGCCAAGTACCCGAAGCGTAGCAACCTCCCTCATCTCCATGAGTAGGCCACTCGACACTTCGGCATACCCGGTAGTTTGTGCACCCCTCCACGGGTCTATCCTAGGAGCAAAAACAGTAAAAAGAAATTATACAATGACGGCTACAACCCCGACCCGGTTGTGCGGCCAAACAAATAATTATTACATCAATTTACAAATTTACATGAATTGCAAGAAAAGTAAACTCTCGTCTCACAACCCCCGGCTATTCACCCGCGACAATCCAACATATTTATATACACATTCCAGCACATTACAGATCATGTATAACCCCGACTAATCGACTTATAGCGATTAGCCGACGTTCAATACATGCAAACATCACAGATATAACCATCATAGTCAAAGTGCAATGAAGTTCGGAAAAAATACGGAATTATAGGACCCCAAAAGGAAATTTCTTTTCTGTAAAATCTGGGCACTTATAATATATCTCAAAAATCCCAAAACCAACACAGACACACACTGCACAAAAAACGACGCACTAAAGTCAACAAACCGCGGCGCTTCCGCGGCGGCCAAGAAGGGTCACGCGGCGGAAGCGCGGCTGTTTAGACGAATTGGTGAATCGTTTTTCATGGGTGTTCTAACAAAACCCTGAGACGAATATTGGAGTATGAAGTTTTTCATTTTGACCAGAAAAAATTTCAACAGAAACTCAGTTTTTGTAGTTTTCCGGTTTTGTGATTTTTTTCGGTTCCGAACTTCGTTACACTTTACTACCTAGCTAGTTTAAGTTTAGTTAGGCTCTGATACCACTGTAAGTCCATATTGCGACCCCCGGTTCTTACGGGGAGGCGGAAACGGTATAAAATCAAAATTTTTATCGCAAGAGGCAACATGGACTAACTTATGGTCGGGATCGTTACCTAAACTAAAACTAGCAAACTAAGCTAAAGATGTTTAGCTACTCGGATGAAGATGGTTATACCTAAACTTGAACTCCTTCTCTTCAAGCTCCGGTGGTGGTCCGATGGCTCCTTCTCGTCGTCTCCGTACGCCGAAGATAGATCCACTTGAAAGCTCCAACCTTTAGCTCCTTCTTCGGTCTTTGAAGAAACTAGTTCACTTGGTTTGCTAAACCTAGTGAACTAGAATGAGTAGAGAGGAAATAGAATGGGATTTTATCTATGGTTCTTGATTCTCAACTCATGAGACAAGAGAACCATAGATCAAGAGAGGGAGCAAGAGGTTGAGGGTGAGAGCAAGGGGAGAGCTCAAGAACAAGAGAGAGAATGAGCAAGAAAGAATGAGGCTCTCTTTTCTCTCTCACCCTCTCATAATCCAAAGTGATCATAACTCATCATATCAAAAAAATCTTTTGGTGATGGTTAGAAGCAACCATAAGGTTATCATATCATGCACTCATTTTACTCAAAAAACAAGCAAGAAAAAAGTCTTTGGCATGAAATGATAACCATGGTTATCATGATGGTCAACTAGTCAAGCCTAGTCAACCGGTCAACAAGTCAACAAAAGTCAACAAGTCACCAAAATCAACAAGTCAACAAAAGTCAACAAGTCAACAACCATATCACCATAATACTTAATTAATATAATAGTTAATCACATATCATATTCTCATTAGGGTTGAGCAAAAAGTCAAAAGTCAACGGTCAACTGTCAACAACCCTAATGAGAATCCACTGCCTCTGCCTCCCTGTCAACTGTGCATACACACCCGCATCCGCGTTCTGAGGAACACGAATGCAAACTGGATAAATCCAATCCCATAAGGTACACTAGGATCCGGCTTAAACCAAAGCCCGCTAGTGTAAACTGTCCGGACACTGTACGTGCACAAGTGCACGGATGTGACCGAACCCTGTCGCAAAACCATGCGACCTGTCGCAATACCATGCGACCTCTACTCGTTTGCCTAAAGGCGAAAAGCTTTCTGTGTGGGACTCTAAAGACTCGACAGTACGCTGGCAGTGGGTTTAACCACAGACCGCAAGCGGCACTAGCTGTGCGTAACGGTCCCCAGGTAATGCCGACAAGAAGACCGACGAGGCGAAACCCATCTGAACTCCTACTGAGCCTGAGTGTGACATTCTCCATACAGTCCGGTCTGTTCGTCTGATACATCGCATGGCGGGCCTAGGGGGCGGTAAACGTCAGTCCCCCAATAGCGGTACAAGTCGTGCCGGAGTGAAGCCCAATACACCCTGAGATAACACTGGAAACCTACCAGTATATCTCGTTTGCCCTGGCCAGGGACTACTCGTGTAATGGCTCTCCTAGACACAGCGCGATGTCAACCCCCAATACCGGGAGAGACGAATCCTGTCTAACCGTCACTGCCTCCAAGTGCTTCGGGACTGCACCCAACCACCACCTGTTTGCACGACTCCTTTGAGCCGTGGTAGGGTAGTGATCAAAGTACAGTGGGAACACACCCGAGGCGAAGTGACAGTGTCAAGTCAGCGGACTAAGCTGTACTCATGTCACCTGGGAACTGATAACTGACGATAGGTATAATACCAACTAGTCAGTTCCCGACGAGTCCTGTCCAGTGTACCCGTAACCTAACGAGCACCCGCATACTATCTCAAGTACGACGTACTGACGGCTGTGGGACAGACCGTCTCCCACACTGGGATGAGAAGCGCATACGCTGGTCTACTCCGGAGTATCGATGCCCTGTCTCGATAGTCCTGCGACCAGGGACCTGAATAAGGATGTGCTTATAGATTACCCAGCCCCCACTAGTGTGACTGCCATCACAACGCTGGTAATCAAGCAAAGATCCTAAGGGCTCCACTAATGCGTATAAGTGATATACTGAAATAAACACAAGTACACATTGAAGTAGAAACAAACCAAGTAGCATACTACTATTTTGAGCAAGATTGTATATACAAGGTGAATATCCCAAGCATCCATTAAGTAATATACAAACTAGTATGATACAGTAATGGCCTCTAGGGCATATACACTAACAAGATCGTGATCCAAATATCATTGTGAGATAATGCTGAAGGAATCCTACCAACATTATCAAACTCCAAACGGTATGTAGCACTAGCAAGTTTCAGTTTGTTTAGAAACTCCCGATGTGGATTTTTGCCCCATGCTCTTATGACCTTGACTAAGGCCAACAAATCATAAGCCATATGTCAAGTTCTACCCGTCATTGTCCAGGTTGATTTGAACCCACCCGTATATACCCTTGACTATGGCCAACAAAGTAATACGACTATCCCAAACTAACACATCTATCTATGCAACATATGAATACCCAGCAGCTACCAATCACTATGCCTTGACTAAGGCCAACAAACATAGCTTGAATACTATTGGATATTCATATGAAACGACGGAGGGCTCCGAATGGTTTTGGTGAAACCGTGAACGTAGTGAACTTGATATAATCGAAGGAACCTGATAGCTTTTAAAAGGAGTGGTTTAAGCTCCGCATTTTTAAAAGTTTTTCTGTTTTGAAAGGAAACCGAGTGGTTTTGAAATTGTTCCAACGATTTAACTTTGGGTTGTTTTCTTTGCATTAATTTAATGTGTCCCATCAATTAATCCTACCATTGCAGAAAACAATGAAAATATGTCGTACGCTTATGCCATCCGCATTCGCCACGGGGCCCCGTCATCACCCGTTAGGTTACTTAAGATGCAAAACATAAGCAACGCCTACTAGATATCATATACAGATATATACATTCGTCAGATGCAATGATAGCCATTCCAGATCACAGATGAACACATTGGATATGCTAGGAATCCGCGTTTCATTCGAGTCTGCAAAGAAAAACGGATTACACGGTCGCGATGAATAGCCAAACCCCACCCTAGACCCCTACGGGTGCGGCAAACTACCCGCCAAGTACCCGAAGTGGAGCAACGTCCCTCAACAACGTGAGTAGGCCACTCGGCACTTTAAAATACCCGGTAGTTTTTGCACCCCACCTTGGGTCTATCCTAGGAGCAAAAATAGTAAAAAGAAATAATATACAATGGCGGCTACAACCTCATCTCGGATGTGCGGCCATAAAAATAATATTACATCAATTTACATATAACATCAAATGAAAGATAAAGAAACTCTCATCTCACAAACCCCGGCTATTCATCTGCGACAATCCAACAAGTTCATATACACAAACCAACATCACAGATCACAGATATGTATAACCCCCCCACTAATTGACATATAGCAATTAGTAGACGTTCAATACATATATCATATCACAGAATATCCGATTAGCAAAAGTACTTAGAATTTCGATCGATAACTTGATTTGAAACTACCCCAAGCACAACACAGTACTCAGCAAAATTTAGGCAGAAATAAACTATCTCAAAAATCACAAAATCATCACAGAGAACACCAGAAGAAATTTGGTGCGCGGCCGAGTCAACTCGGCCGCGGATCCACGGCGGATCGCTTGGATCGGCCCTGGATCCGCGGTCTTCTGAGTGACTCAGGCACCCAAATTTCTACAGTTTCCCCAAAAAACCCTGCACGTATTTTTAAGGTCCCCTGAAAAAATTTTGGACCAGTTTTTAAAAATGACAAAAAAGTGCCTTTTTCGACGTGTTTTGTGATTTTTTTCGGCGATCGAATTTCTAACACTTTGCTAACAAGTTAGTAATGGTTTAGCGAGTCTCTGATACCACTGTAAGTCCACGTTACCCACCCCGGTGCTTATGGGGAGGCGGAATAGGTAAAAATCAAATTTTTAACACAAGGTAACATGGACTAAAAACATGAGGATCTTTTCCAAACCATTGCTAACAAACTACATGAGGTTCTATCTACTATGCAAGGAGATTATACCTCATGCTACTAGTCCTTCGGGTCTTCTCCGCTATCCTCCTCGTCTCTGTAGGCTCCATGAGTCGATCCGGATCTTGGTCACCTCCGCGGCCTCCTTGAGTCGAAGACGATCCACCCAAGAGTCTATAGTCCGAGCTCCACCTCAAGCCGAGGTAACTAGGGCAACAAGTATCCTACTCTTGATGTCCTAGGTGATATAGAGGAAGAAGATGGATTTGTTTGTCTTTTTAGTTTCTATTTTTCTCAACACATGAGAGCTATAGAAATTTCTAGTGAGGAGGAAGAAGAAGAACCATGGGAGCTCTCTTTTGATGAGAGAGAAAGCCAAAGAGATAATGATCATAGAAAAAAATATTTAGTAATCTTTTATCATGATAATGTTGATGGCTCCCCTTGATTTGACCATTATCATGTCAAAGATAAATCCAAAATAATAAGAAGGATCTAGTGCTCTCAAAATATCCAAGTCAACAATAGTCAACTAGGTCAAATGGTCAAGCAATGTCAAATGGTCAAACCAACTAGCCATCACACAATTATCATTAAAAAGATTAATAAACATTTCCCCACCTCACAATGGTTTTGACCAAGTCAATGGTCGAAACCCTAATGAGGCAACTTCTTCTTTGCTCCTCACAACCGTGCATACACACCCGCATCCGCATTCCGTAGAATACGAATACACAGAAGACAAAACTAATCCATCTATACAATACTAGGATCCGGTTTAAACCAAAGCCCACTAGTATTGTTTGCCCGAACATCATACGCGCACAAGTGCACGTAAGTGATCGTAGCCCTGCCGTAAAACCATACGGCCTCTACACCTTTTGCCTAGTGCAGGGAAACTCTCTGTGTGGGGCTCTAAAGACTCGACACTACGCTGGCAGTGGGTTTAACCACAGACCGCAAGAGGCACTAGCTGTACGTAACGGTTCCTAGGTAGATGTCGATAAGAAGGCCGATGAGGTAAACCCATCCGAACTCCTACTGAGCCTGAATGTGACAATCTCCATACATTCCGGTCTGTTCGTCTAAGAGTATCGCATGGCGGGCCTAGGGGGGCGGTAAACGTCAGACCCATAATAGCTGTACAAGTCATGCTGGAGTGTAGCCCAGAACACCCTGAGAAACTACTGAAACACTACCAGTAATTCTCGCTTGCCCTGGCCAGGGACTTTGTGTAATGGATCTCCTAGACACAGCGCGATATCAACCCCCTATACCGGGAGATACGAATCCTATCTAACTGCTACTGCCTCCAAGTGCTTCGGGACTGCACCAACTACTACCAGTTTGCACGACTCCTTTGAGCCGTGGTAGGGTAGTAATCAAAGTACAGTGGGAACACACTCGAGGCGAAGTAGCAGTGTCAAGTCGACGGACTAAGCTGTACTCCTGTCACCTGGGAACTGTTATCTGACGATAGGTATACTACCAACCAACAGTTCCCGACGAGTCCTGTCCAGTGTACTCGTAACCTAAGGAGCACCCGCATACTATCTCCAGTACGACGTACCGATGGCTGTGGGACAGACCATCTCCCCTGCTAGGATGAGAAGCTCATACGCTAGTCTACTCCGGAGTATCGATGCCCTGTCTCGATAATCCTACGACTAGGGACCTATATAAGGATGTGCTTGTAGATTACCCAGCCCCCACAAGTGTGACTGCCATCACAACGCTGGTAATCAAGCAAAGATCCTAAGGGCTCCACTAATATGTATAAGCAATATGCTAAAAGAAACACATGTACATATTAAATTAGAAACAAACCAAGTAGCATACTACTATTTTGAGCAAGATTGTCTATACAACTGTGAATATCCCAAGCTTCCATTAAGTAATATACAAACTAGTATGATAGAGTAATGGCCTCTAGGGCATATACACTAATAATAACTGCCAACGGCTTTGGCTGCAACAATTGCACCATTTCTAACTCTTAAAACTTTATCACCCGTTCTCAGTTCTCTACCTATCTGTAGCCCATGTAAAAGATGACATATATGGGATCATAATTCGGTATCTCATACCCAGGACGTAAAGGAAATTGAGAAATAGTTCTCGGTAATGAACACACCCGAAGAAGATGTATCAACATACACTTTCTTCGTTTGGGCGACACGGGAATTCTGGTAATCCCCTATTTTCTGCTCGTTCTTATAACAATTAAAAGTTGGAGCGGGACCAACGTTCCCCAGCCCAGTATAACAAGAGGGTTTGGTAATACATCTGTATTATTATCTTAATTAAGGCGTGACATGGTCGCTACCTGGAGAGAGAGAGAAGAAAACACTCTGCGTATGCTCTTGCAAGATCAGATTGGTTATTAATTTATCTAATCAGGATGGCTCCCACTGTTTTAGTCAAATCTACCTTCAAACCCTAAAAAATAAGACTAGCCGAGATTAATTACACCTTACAAGTTCACCAATCTTTCAGCCAGGCCAGTGTTGGTACTTTGAGGGAGGTTCCCCGTGCTTTCGCACGGACCTAATTAAAATAAACCTCGTTTTCCCAGAGGCATAACCCCATTAACACCTTTCTAGACACCTACTTGATTGGCTAATTGTGATGTGTAAAACTCTCACAGGAGTAACTCTTACACGCAGTGGGTATCGGAATCCAACTATATCATAGAAGGTATGCAATCTCATTGCAAATTTCAACACATCAAATTCCTGATAATGTTTTGCCCCTAGCAACTTATGACCTTACCAAGGTCAACAAATCATAAGCGCTAGCCAAGTTCAACCCGTCATTTCCTAATTGAATTAAACCCATCCGCACGACCCTTAACAAGGTCAACAAAGTCGCACGACTACCCTAATTCAATTGCATCATATGCATATACAGATAAGCACTAATCAGCTACCGCATACTACGTCTTGACAAGGTCAACAAATGCAGCACGAATACTAACTATTACTTATCTAAAATGACGGAGAGCTACGACAGGTTTTTAAAAAAACCTTTTGCGTAATGAACTTGATATCGTCGTAGAATCGAGTGATTTTTGAAAAGGAGTGTTTTTTAGGCTTTTACTAGTTTTGCTAAAGAGGTCACTCCCGGTGAAGGGATCTCGACTCTTTCCTTATCGAATAAGGTGCAGGATATTTCATAAATACCACTATGCAAAGCAAAAACTATAGAAGCAATCAAAAGACAATCCGAGTTTGTAGCATCAGCTAGTTTCGCTAAAGAGGTCACTCCCGGTGAAGGGATCTCGGCTTTTTCCTTATCGAATAAGGTGCTGGGTATTCTACAAGGAATACCGCTATGCAAAACAAGAACTAGAGCTACCAGTTTTTTAGACAAGTTTCTACAACATCTTTAGGTTTTTTATATTTCATTAATCTCATTAATGAAGTCCCATCATTTTAAGTTACCTAAACATCATAAATAAATACAACGTAGGCTTATGCCATCCACATTCGCCTTGATATCCCCTCGTGCACCGTTAGGTTAGGTAACTAACGGCAGAGCGGGGCAAGGATAGCACCGGTGTAAAACATAAGCAACGTCTATATAATATATCATATATACTATATCCAGTATCTATCTTAATATATACAGTGATCACATCACAGATAAATCGCAGCAGAACACAACATATAAAATATTGGATAAACTAGGATTTCCGAGTTTTAAATTAAGCCTATATAAAACACGGATTCCCCGGTAATGATGAGTAGCCAAACCCACATCCCTAGACCCCTACGAGAGTGGCAAGTAACCCTCCCAATTCTAGAGTTAGGAGATCCGGTCTCAACTCCTTGAAATGGTCTCCCACTGGACCCTAAAACCCGGTTACTTGTGCTCCCCGCCTTGGGTCAATCCTAATGCAGAAAAGTAAATAATATACAATGGTGACATCATCCTCAACCCGGAAGTGCCCCAATAAAAGAATATTACATACAATGAATTTTACATGAATAAAAATAAAAACCCTCATCTCACATCAAAACCCCGGCTATTCAAAACACGACGATCCAATATAACATATCACAGCAACACATAACATCACATGTTATCAACGTAAGTAAATATGCGTATCCCAATTGTCGTTGACATATAGCAACGAAACCGGCGATACACCACATATTACACTTACGGTCGCAGAAAAGATAGTGAAAAACTACAACAGTTAGAATCCGCAACCACCTTAGACATCATAAACCCAACGTATCTCATACTTTGGATTTCATGCCTAACCAAATGAATTCCTTAGACATCGCATGCCTAACAATTATAAACCCCGCATTTTAGTCTCGATATTGAAAACACTTTTAATATCAAGTTGGGCAATTCAACAAGATTCCCGACATCCTGATCGAATGCTCTTCGGAAACTTTAGCAGATGGCCCCACCCCCCGATACCGTCGACGAAGTACACTAAGGCGGAACATCGCTGCCGCGAGCACCCGAACGGATGCTTTTGGCGACGGGGTTCTCCTACAGTCACTTGGTCGGGGCTATGGGGCGTGGCTATCTAATAAGGTTACCCGGCGAGTATCCGCGTACGCTACGTGATTGCGACGGACTTTTGATCACATCAAAATCCCGTGGCAACCGATCAAATGAGACTAAACTACTAGATTTATAAAATTCAAATTAGTTATCTCATAACTTCTTTTGTGGATTTCAAATATTGTATCCCATCACATGATACCCAGACGACGCTAAACTTTTCGATCGATTCATCAAAATCCCACAATTTCCCGACAGCTCAACACCTGAGCACAGTTCAATAATACCCAGAATATGCCACATTACCTATGCATCAGCCGTAGAAGGGCAGAACCAAGCCTCATTCATGTCGCCACGGAATTGCGGCAAACCCTAGGGTATGACCGCGGTTCCGCGATCCAAAAAGTCGAGTTAGGGTTTCATTCTTCTAGAGGGTTCACAGAATTACTTGCATGTTTTTCCGAATACGTTAAACCTGGAAAAATGGGTTTTTGACATTCTATCGAACTTTTAAATTTCGCCTAGACAATATGTGAATAACCCGAAACATTGTTAAAACTACGAATATGAAACACTCCGAATTGCTTATAGTGTAATATTACATCACATGTAAAATTAGCAAAAACAAACAACACCTGAAACACCAAAACTTAGTTACTGGAACACAGTGAAAATTTCATGAAAAACCAACATTTTTTGGCCGACCACAACTACCTTGATCTCGGCCAAAATCCAAGCAAACTGCCTGAAATTTTCATGATGTTCATGATATATCTCATATACCATTCTGTACTTATTTAAAAAAAATTTGACAACTTTTTAGAATCGACAGAAACTACATTTTCGCGTTTCAAGTTTCGGAGTATTTCGGTTTCGTAATCGTAACAAAATCCATCTAAATTTCTAGCATGGCTCTGATACCACTGTAGAGTTCCCTAGACGGCAGCAAGGTTTCGGGAGGCATCTTTCATGCCAATTTCAAATTTTGCCGTTCTAGCTAACTCTAACCCTAGAATCGTATACTAGAAATCCGACGGAATATATTACAAACACTTTGTAAGTAAAGTGAACAAGAAATACAACCTTTGTAAACCGGTCCTTCACTTCATTAGCTCCGTGTGGTCGTCCCTTCTCTGCGATCATGAAGTCCCGGACTTTAGAGAGGCTCCCTTAAAAAACGAACATGCTTGTTTCGAAGTCTTCGAGGCCGAAAATAATCCACGTCAAGGAGACACTAATCCAAGCTATCTCTTCACTAGTTATGGAATTAGTGAAGCAAACACCCTATCCTAAATGGCAAGTAGTAGAGAATGATGAAGTAAGAAGTGGGCTCACTTTAGATTTATTTTTCTCATAATATTTCATCACGTCTCAAAACCCT
The DNA here is from genome assembly GCA_030015575.1 of Agapanthus africanus. Taxonomy (NCBI): domain Eukaryota; kingdom Viridiplantae; phylum Streptophyta; class Magnoliopsida; order Asparagales; family Amaryllidaceae; genus Agapanthus; species Agapanthus africanus. The sequence goes on along the minus strand of CM057340.1, from coordinate 111,326,939 downwards.
AGAAAACATTTTTCTTGAGCTCATGAAGAAGAAGAAAAAGAGAGATGAATGAGAGTTATGAATGAATAATTCATAAGGTTAGAAATGCAACCATTGAGAGTTATCCTCTCATGCCTAACTCATGTAGGGAATAAACCAAGGGCTAAGGTTAAGGGTTGGATTAACAAAATATCTTAAGTAATGACAAAAGAGTTGAATAAGTCAATGTGTCCATAAGCTTCTACAAGCTTATCCATGACTAATTCAAATATTTTGTGAATTACTTAATGATAAATAAAACCGAAACACAAACCCTAGTATGGTATATGTCTCATACTAATATGTTGCATTTGTAATCTAGCATGACATAAACATGTACACAAATATACATATCACATATATACAATGTGCACATCAAGTGAGAAAAGAAATCATAAGTGAGCTAATACTAGTTAATGTAAATTAATATATCAAATATATAATTATACATTAGATTATCAAATCAACACTTGATCCGATAACCCGGCTATATCACATATAACCGACTAATATTTATATGTAACAACTTATCGAATCAACTCTTGATCCGATAACCAGGCTATATCGCATATAACCGACCAATGTCATAAATCACGAGAATAGAATATGGTATCTCATATCGTATCAATCTCGGTCCTGCGCATATCACATATGTGCTCCTACTCCATTTCGCTTAAGCCAGGAAACCTCTGTGTAGGACTCTAAAAACTTGTCAATACGCCGGCAGTAGGTGATGATCATATCAAACACCCACAAGCCATAAGCGGTCTGCGAAACGTAACGGCCACCCGGGTATTGAGTGATCAGAAGATCAACAAGCAAGCTTGCTCATACTCCTGCGGATCCAATCAGTAACACTGCCGTACAGTCCGGTCTCTTCGTCTGATATGTCGCATATCTTATCTAAGGGTGGTAAACGTTAGACCCCTTGTAACTCGATAAGTCGTGCCGATGTGAGACTTATAATGGGTCGAGAAACTACTGATAACACTTACTAGTATATCTCTGAAGCAGCCCTGGCCAGGGACTTCCAGTTATAGCCAATCGAGCATAGCGCGACATCAACCCCTAATACCGGGAGAGACGAAATCCCTCCTATCGCTCATTGCCTCCATGTGATTCAGGACTGTACCCAAAAGTCACTGTTTTGCACGTTCTCTTGAACATGGTAAGGTGGAAATCAAAGCACAGTGTGAATCACACAAGACTCTATGACGATCTCGGGTTTACAGACTAACCTGTACCAGTGTCACCAGAGAACTGCCATATGACGTAAGGTATAATACCATCTGGGAGTTCTCGACGAGTTCGTTCAGAGTACCCAGTCTCCACTGAGCACCCGTATACTGTCTCTGATGTCAAACACCAATGGATATGGGATCATCCATCGCCCATCTACTTGGGTCGAGAAGCTATATGCTAGTCTACTCTGGTATATCGATGCCCTGTCTTGATACACCCACGACTAGGAACATTTCAAAGATGTACTTAGCGACTACACTGTCCCTACTAGTATGATCTGTATCATAATCCTGGTAGTCAAGTACTCATCTTAAGGGCTTTATCAACATGTAACATAGAGACAATCATTGTACATGTTAAGATAAAGAGCAACCAGATAGTATACTATCATGTCGAGCAAGAAAGTCCTCTATATATATGTCCAAGCATCCACTACAATATACATCATATATACAGTAATGGCCTCTAGGGCATACATATAACTAACAGGGATCTCGGCCCTTTCCTCATCGATTGAGGTGCTGGATATTCATCAAGAAATACCACTATGCAAAGCAAAAACTAGAGTTACCCATTTTTAAAAAATTGATTCTACAACATTTATAAGTTTCTTTTTCTTAACATTAATCACATTATTGTTGTCCCATCATTTACGTTTCCTAAACATCACAGAAAAAAAACGAAAATAGAACGTGCGCTTATGCCATCCGAATTCGCCATGGGGCCCCGTCATGCACCGGTAAGTTACTTAACTAACGGCAGAGCGGAGGCTAGACTAGCGCGGGTGCAAAACATAAGCAACGTTTATTATATATCTCATATATAAAAATAGCTATTCGTCGCATGAATTTATAAACATTCCAGATCACAGATGAACACATTGGATATACTAGGAATTCCATATTTCATTTAAGCCCTTAACGAATGACGGGTTCCAAGGTCGTGATGAATAGCCAAACCCCACCCTAGACCCCTACGGGTGCGGAAAACTACCCGCCAAATTTCCGAAGTGAAGCAACCTCCCTCAACAAAGTGAGTAGGCCACTCGGCACTTCAAGAACCCGGTAGTTTGTGCACCCCATCTTGGGTCTATCCTAGGAGCAAAAACAGTAAAAAGAAATTATACAACGGTGGCTACAACCTCAACCCGGATGTGCCCCGCAAAATAATATTACATTGCTTTTTATAAATTACATGAATGAAAGAAAAGAAAAACGCTCTTCTCACATACCCCGGCTATACATCCACGACGATCCAATATATTCATATACACATACCATCACATGATATCATTACAGATATGTGCAACCCCGACTAATCGACGTATAGCAATTAGTCGACGTTTCCAAACACATATACACATCACTAAACTTGTAAAGTAACCGCAACATTAGGATTTCGCATGCAATTAGCAAACTAAACCAATTTTCTAAGACATGAAAAATCCAGTGAGCTAAAGTTCCAAAACCAATCGTTTTAAGCCAATCCGGGAATCGAAACGAACTCGAAACCCGCCCGAATCTTTGCGGAGGCGAAGATCACAAAATTAAATATCGAATGGGGGGCCTCGGGAAGGAGGGGTACCCACCCCCGGGGGTCACCAACCCCTGGGGGCCACCTCGAAGTGGCCCCTAGGGGAAAGCAGACCCGAGAGCACCCAGTTGTGGTGCTCTTAGGTCACCCACCCCAAGGCTAACTTATGGTGGTCTTGGGGTGTGGGTCCGGCCTCTGGTCCTCCCAGGGTGTACCCGAGGTGCGCACGCTCCACCCCGCGGCTTCTCGGTTCAAACCATGAGCCCGCGGGATGTGCAAACAACTCAAAACTTCAATTTTGGAAACTGTTTTTATCGGCAGTTTTGGCGTATAAAATGGCGGATTTCTAACATCGCTACAAGTTATTTAAGGTTTAAGAAAGGCTCTGATACCATGTTAGTAGGTGTTTCATGCCTTCACAACACTTGTGAGGAAGTGGAAGTGGCAAACGAAAATTTTCTTGCATGCAACACCCACTTAAACCCTGGATCTTGTGCTTAAACCTTAACTAGCAAACCTATCTAGAGATCTTATCTACTATGACAGGGTTATATCTAAGGAACCGGTCCTTCGAGTCTTCTTTTGGATGCAACTCCTAAGCTCATTGGATGCTTGAAAGGAACCCGGTCTTCGGTCACCTCTAGGTCATAGATGATCCACCCGAGAGCTATAGAACAAGCTTCAAACTCTTCACAAGAGTTAACTAAGAAATCAAGTGTGCTAGAAATGATTACTTAGATGATGTAGAGATTAAGTAGAGGATTAAAGTGATCCCTAAGTTTTTGATTCACAACTCATGTGAAGGGTAAAGCTTGGAGGAGGAAGAAGGAGATAATTAGGAGCGAGAATGTGAGAGTGATAAATGAAAAATCAAGCATGGAAAAAATGATATGGCTCAGTGAAAATAATTGAAGCATGCAATATTTTTCTCGAAAATAATGCACCGTGCTTCAATAGTAATCCCAAATGAATATAAAATGAATTGAGCCATGCCATCACCCATGCTTAGACTCTCTCTAAATTCCTCCTCATAATTTACATTTTCACAAAATGAAAACCATTTATGAGGTGTCCCCTTCTAGAAGGTATTCTTGTACAATTACAAGAATACCCCTCACCGTATACCTTATAAGTATACCCGCATTTGTATTCTGAAAAATATGAATACAAAATAATCCAATAATATAATATCGGTATTCGGTTTAAACCAAAGCCTACCAGTATTATCCTTTCGATCATTATTCATGTAGCCAGTACACGAACATGATCGAAACCCTGTCGTAACAACTTACGGCCTCTACAACTTTTTCCTAAACCAAGGAACCCTCTGTGTGGGACTCTAAAGACTCTACAGTATACTGGCAGTGGGTTTAACCACCAGCATGTCAGCGGCACTAGCTGTACGTAACGGCTGCCCAGGTACCTGTCGAAAAGGAAGGCTGACGAGCAAGCTCGTCCGAACTCCTACTGAGCCTATCCATGACGGCAACCCAGGTACGTGACGAAAAGGTGGGTGACGAGCGAACTCATCCCAACCCTAACGAGCCTGTAAGGAACACATACCGTACAGTCCGGTCTCTTCATCTGATACGTCGCATATGAAGTCTAGGGGTGGTAAATGTCAGACCCTAGTAACTTTATAAGTCATGTTGATTTATGGCTCATAACGGTTCGAGAAACTACTGATAACTCTTATCAGTAAATCTCGACAACCCTGGCCAGGGATTTGCTGTTATGGCCGATCAAGCATAGCGCGACATCAACTCCCTATACCGGGAGAGGCAAAACCCCTCCTATCGCTCACTGCCTCCATGTGATTCGGGACTGTACCCAAAATCCACCTGTTTTCACGACTCAGTAGAGCCATGGTGGAGAGGAAATCAAAGCACAACGGAAATCACACAAGACACTATGATGATCTCAGGTCTACAATCTAACCTGTACAAGTGTCACTAGAGAACTGCTATCTGACAATAGGTTATATACCATCTAGGAGTTTTCGGCGAGTCCTGTTTGGTGTACCCATTCTCCAATGAGCACCTATGTACAATCTTTGATGTCAAACACCAATGGTTATGGGATCAACTAAAGCCCCCAGGGTCAAGAAACGTACACACTAGTCTACTCTGGTAATATCGATTCCCTGTCTCGATATACCCTCGACTAGGAACTAATAAAAGATATGCTTATAGACTGCCCAGGCCCCACTAGTATGATCTACATCATAATCCCGGTAGTCAAGCATAATCCTAAAGGCTTCATCAACATGTAAATAAAGATATGAAATACAACACATCAAACGTTAAGATGAAGATAAAAACAAATAGCATACTATCATTTCGAGCAAAGATTGTTTCTTTACATATACATGCCTAACATTCTATACAATACAGGCCTTTGAGACATACATATCTAACAATTAGATTGGTTATTATCTTATCTAATCATGATGGATCCTACTATTTTTATCAGATCTTCTTTCAAACCCTAAAAGGTAAGATTAGTCGGGATTAATTACAACCTACAGGTTCGCCAATCAGTCAGCCAGGCAGGTGTGGTACTCGGAGAGAGTCTCCCCATGCTTTCGTATGGAACTAATTAAATAATCCTGTTTCCTCAAGGGCATAACCACGTTAACACCTTGCTTAGACACCTACTGGATTAGCTAATTGTAAAGTGGAAAACTCTCCTAAGAGTAACACTTACTCGTAGTAGGAATCGGGATCCAACTATCACATAGAAGGTATGCAATCTCATTGCAAATCTCAACACTTGAAATTCCCAATATCTGTTTTTACCCCTAACGACCTATGACCTAACGGAGGTCAACAAACCATAGGCCGCTAGTCGAGTTCAACCCGTCATTTCGTGATTGAATTAGACCCATCCGCACGAACCTTGACAAGGTCAACAGGGCCGTACAACTACCCTAACAAATCACATCAACATGCAGCAAAAAAGCACTAATTAGCTACCGAACACTATGCCTTGACAAGGTCAACAAACGCTCACGAATACTAAATAGTACCTATCTAAAATGACGAAGGGCTACGACTGGTTTAGAAGAAAACGTTTAGCGTAATGAACTTGATATCGTTGTAGAATCTAGTGATTTGAAAAAGGAGTGGTTTAAGCTCCGCTTTAAAATCGAGTAGTTTTCAAAACAAACCGAATGGGTTGTAGCATATACTAGTTTTTCTAAAGAGGTCATTCCCGGTGAAGGGATCTTGGCTCTTTCCTCATCGAATGAGGTGATGGATATTCATAATGGAATACCGCTATGCAAAGCAAGAACTAGGCCTACCTTTTTGAAAAAAATTAATTCTACAACATCTTTTAGGTTTTTTCTCTTTCCATTTATCTTATTAATGACGTCCCATCATTTAAGTTTCCTAAACATCACAGAAGAAACGAAAATAAAACACACATATATGCTATCCGCATTCGCCACAGGGACCCGGATTTTCACCATAAGGTTACATAACATACGGCAGGGTGGGGTCAGGACTAGCGCGGATGCAAAACATATATAGTTTCTACTAGTATATCATATATATAAGTAGCATTCGTCTCAGGCAATTATATGACCACATCACATCACAGAAACAGCAGAAGCAGATATATGAAATATAGGATATACTAAGAGGTCCGTGTTTTAGATTAAGCCAGTAATGAAAAACACGGATTCCACGGTCATGATGAATAGCAAAGCCCACAACCCTAGACCCCTACGAAAGCGGCAAGCAACCCTGCCAATTCTAGAGTTAGGCGACTGGTCTCAACTCCTCGAGATGGTCTCCCACTGGACTCTAGAACCCGGTTACTTATACTCCCCGCCTTTGGTCTATCCTAATGCAGAAAAGTAAATAATATACATCAATGGAGACAACAATCTCAACCTGGAAGTGTCCCAATAAAAGAATATTACATGCAAATATATACATGAATGAAAATAGAAAAACTCTCATCCCTCGTAAAAACCGCGGGCTATTCAATCACAACGATCCAATTTAACATATCAATAGCAAAATAAAAATATCACATGTCATCAACGTAAGTAAATATGCGTATCCCTAATGTCGTTGACGTATAGCAACGAGATCAGGGATACTACCACATATTACACTTACGGTCGTAAAAAAGAAATGAAAACTACATTAATTAGAATCCGCATCATCTTTAGACATGATAAACCCGGATTATCACATATTCCGAATTTCATGCGTAACCCTATAAACCTTGCATTTAAGTCTCGAATTGAAATCACTTTTCAAAAATAAGTCGGGAAATTCAACAAGATTCCCGATTAAAAGATCGAATGCTCGTCAGGAACTTTAGTGGATTCCTGCGCCCCAAGGCCGTCAACGAAGTGCACTTGGGCGGAACACCACGGCCGCGAGCACCCGAATGGATGTGCTTGGCCAGGGGGTTCTCCTATAGTCACTTGGTCGAGGCAAAGGGGCGTGCTATCTACTGGTGTCTCCCGGCGAGTATTCGCATACGATACGAGATTACGACGGAGTTTCGATCCAAATCCAAAATCCGTTGCAATCAATCATTTAAGACTAAAATGCGAGATTTACATTTCCTTAACTAGTTTTCGCAAAAATAATCAATGTGGATTCCAAAAATTTTATTTACATATCCAAAACAATAAATACGATGTTAAACATTTCGATCGATATTTTAAACACCACCAATTCACAGAGAGATCAACCACTTGAGTCCCATTAAAAATTTCCAGAAAATCCAAAATGTCGAAATGAAGAAGCAGAAGAAAAATGAGTCACTAACCACTCAAGTGGGCAGCGTAACCGCGGCTAAAACATAGTTTAGGCGGCGGTTCCACGGCCACTTAGAGGAGTTAGGCTCTCGTATTTCTTGTGGCTCCATAGAATTACCTGCATGATTTTCTGAGAATTTTTAATTGTGAAAATATTAACTTTTGAAAAAATGGACAGAAACTACCCAAAACCGTGTTTAAAATTTCAATCGAACACTTTAACTTCGTCTAATGCAATCCTAAACCTCTAGCTTGGCTCTGATACTATGAAAGTATATCTTATCACCTCTATTAGGTTTATATGAGCATCAAGTATAGAATTTTAAAAAATCTAGTGGTCTAAGAAAACTATACATGAATCGAACTAGAGAATTAGGGTTTCAAAGTAAGCAAACTACATTCTAAACTAAGTGTAAAGAGTCTACAACCTTTGTAGTCTAGTCCTTGACATCTAAATCTCCAAGTTGAAGTCCCTAGAACTCTTCTTAAGGCTCCACTTGAAAAAAGGATCGAGCTTGCTTGTTGTCTTCGTTGCTGAAAATGATCCATCTTGAAGCCTCTCTCACTCAAGCTCACACTTCACTAATGAAGGTATTAGTGAAGTTAGCAGCCTAAACTAATGGGCTAGAATAGTGTAGCTTGATGAAGTAGGAGATTTTCTCACTAGAAATATTTTTCTCTTTTCTTTTTCTCAATTCAAGAAAATTCTAGAGAGAAGTTGAAGAAGGAGATGAACTTGGATGGGTTTTGAACCATGTCTCAAGTGATAAGAGATAAGATGAGATATAAATGAGATTAGATGGTGTATGATAAATATCTTAGAATAAAAACAAAAATTGAAGATGAGTCATGGCTTCTCAAATCTTCTCAAGTCATGACTCATTTTCCATTTCTTTTAATTCTAAAATATTTATCATTGCCTCTTCTCATTTTTTCTCATGTGTGATTCTTGATCAGTCGAAAATATTGCATTCTTAACACATCAATTTCCCTATTCTTTCTAATCATCTAAGGGTGTTTGGTATAAATATAGCACATATTAGCAATTCGCCTGTGAAATATCAAATAACATGTGTTATATATTATAACCGGCATTATGAGAGAAATTGTATGTTTATTACTACACGCATGATCTTTTGTATATCAACACTTGTCTCGAGATTGTGTGCATGAAATTCACTAGGTTAAAGAACCGGAATCACAAAAATGCTGATAAAACGCATCAAGTCAAAGACTTGAAATCTGGCAGTAAACTAGAAAGAAATATAAAATTCCAGACATCAGGAAAGTGCCATAAAGCCAACATAAAACAGCACAGAAGAATTCATGCACTAAGTCAATCAAACGGCCGCGGATCCGCGGCCGAGTCAGGCCGATCCGCCGCGGATCCGCGGCCGATCCGACTGATCGGCGACTGAAATTTCTCCACATGGCTTCTTCTTAACAGCAAAACTTCTTCAAGACGCTTCAGTTCCTCGAATTCTCCAGAAGCTTCCCTCCAACAGTAAGTCTTCTCTTGTAAGCTAGCTAACTACCTTAATCTAGAAACTTCTCTACAACTACCTAGCTTCCAAGGGAAGATAGACCTAACTTCTAGGGGAAGCTAAAGGGAAAACTATAAAAGGGCACCTAGGACTTCATTACAAGGGTTGATTGGTTGTTCATTAATTGAGTGGTTGAATATTGAGCCAAATTTGCACAAGTTGAGTGACACAACTTGTGATCCAAAATCCTAACCCAAATCCAAATCCAACGCCAAATCAAGACCATTTTGAGAAGCGACTCAAGCAAGCAAATGAAGATCCTTTGAAGCAACGCCGATCGTCATCCGAGCAAGAGATCCACGACGATCCGCGACTCAAGAAGATCGATGTGAAGCTAATTTCGGCGGATCTAGTTACCTCCTCAAATCTTGTAATCTTTGAGTGAATTGTACCTAATCGTCGATTAATAAAGGTGAAAATTATAAATCTTGCTTTTCTTTACATTCTTGCATTATGAAAATTTATCGATTCTTGATTCTTCCATTTTTCATGATGTGTGAGTGAAATCTCCGCTTGTAGCGGAATCGAGAGAATAGGTAGATGATGATGATTAAATTCTTGTAGGATTCTTAAGTCTTATGAGTTTTGTAAACTTTAGAAAATTGAATCATCGACGATCTAATTTGAGCGAGATCACTTTCTTGAATGTTTTCGCTCCAAATTAGAGATCAACGATCGGTGATTCAATTTACTAGAGGCTAGAATTTGACTGATAATAATCAATGAGAGGATAAGGGATGATGAAGGAGAAACCCTAGTTTCTTCAATAGATCCCTAAATCTCGTTGATCGTCATCGATCTAGCAGCAAATCCTCAATAGATAAGAATTCATAATCATTAGTATTCATCATCACTATCAATTTGATCGATTCCTACAAGCTACTTTACAAATCTTGAGAATTCAATTGGTTTGGACATTTTCTTGATCTTAATTAATTCTTGATTTTAGATCTATTTCTTTATGTTCTTGAAACTAAAACTCACAAATCTTAAATCATTTTCTTTTACCTTTTCTTTTCAACTCAACTAAAATGATTTCGAACAAATTCACACTTTCTGAGTGGACGATCCGTTCTCATTGACGAAACTACAATAGACACTATTAATTGATTGCGGTATAAATTTCTTTGGTTGTGAAACATTTCCAAACACACACAAAGATGATCAATCAAATGGCACCGTTGCTGGGGATCGTGTGCTAATTTGTTCGTTTTTGTAATTTGAGTTGAAAATTTTTATTATTTCATCAGAATTTTTAGATCAAAAATCGCATCAAGTGCCTAACGATTTGTTGTGAATTGTTGCAATGAGATCTGGAATCTCTGGAGCGAGAGGAAAAAATTTCAGAGCATCTCATAGAGCTCAGTGAAGGTACAGTAGCATATGCACCAATTTTTGTGCAGGGATCTCATGAATTGATCGCGGATGAGCGGTATTACTGCTGTTTGTGCGGCGGATCCGCGGTGAATTGAGGGATTCAGTGCACCAAATTTTCTAGGTGAATCTCTGTCTTTCTTATCTCCTCCCTGCTCTTGTCCATTAACCAATTTCTGCAGGATTCTTTGCAAAAATTCGCAGCACCGCAAAATGAAAATTTATTGCGTGTTTGATCTTGGTTGTTTGCATATTTTAACACAGAAATTAAGGGGCAAAAGACCAAATTCAGATTAGGTGGGGAGTTCATTACCCTTCCTAAGCCCCAAAAATTATAAACTTGCATCTGCATCACCTTCATTAACTAAAAAATATCTAGACATGACTCTAAGGACTGTCACGCTTATTTAGGACAGAAGGAGTTCGTGGGTAATCTATTGCTTATCCGTGTTTCTTTTGTGGTGTCTAAGGCAAGTGTGTCTAAGCCAAATAGTTACTTAATTAGGCCCACTACTTACGTATTGGAGAACCTCCCACTTACCTAACACTTACCTGGCCACAGGAGAGATAAAGAGGCAGTAGAGGATCTATCTTGCGACTTGTCTTCTGGAAGTTTAGGAGCGGTCTAGAGCCTTGACCTAAGTGACCACTAGATTAAGGGTTGCTTGTGCATTGTTTGTGTGAATTTTTCAAAAATCCTTCTTTTTCAAGACAAACACCAATCCAATTTTTCCCCTAATTATCACAACGCTGCAACTTGTGCTAAACTATTTAGTGCATGCTCGGCTGGACACGGGATTCTAGTGCCCGTCTTGTCCGCGTTCCTCCTATCGACTCCGAAGTCGGTAATTCTATATCTACTTTTCTTCACCCACTACCACACCCAGTTCGATGGACGGTTCTCCATCGAACTTCTTTAACACTACTCTGCCACTGTCCGTAGGTGCGCAGAATCCGCCCCGCATCTCTCTCCAAGAGAGATGTTTCCTTATGCGAGGTCCTCTTTCGACGTGTCTCACCATTCCACCAGCCAATAGGGACAATTTTGAAATTAAAGCTCAATACATCAATCTTTTACCCAAATATCACGGTCTCGAGTCTGAGGACGCATAAGTCTTTATTACCAAATTTGAAAATGTATGCGCTATGATGGGTACTTCACAGCTTTCTGTGGATGCTATAAGATTACGTCTTCTCCCATTCACCTTGTGTGATATAGCTGAGAAGTGTCTTTATAACATAGCTGCACATTCTATTTTAAACTGGGGAGAATTCCGAATAGATTTCCTTAAGAAATTCTACCCCAATCATAAGACAGCTCGAGTCCGTAGCGAAATAAATCAATTTACCCAGCTTCCAAATGAACCATTCTTGAAGTGTTTTGAACGCTTCAAGGATCTGTTAGTTCAATGTCCTCATCACGGAATTCCTAGATGGGATCTATGCAGAATCATATATGAGGGCATTAATCCTACAACAAAACAGGCCCTTGAATCCATGTGTCAAGGCACTTTCATGAATAAAGATGATGGTGAAGCCTGGAGATTTTTAGAAGATTTCGCTGAAAAAACTTTACAGTGGGAGAGTGTAAACCAGTCATTGTCTAGGGGTGGCATTCATCAACTTGATGTTTCCATAGGAGTTAGAGCTGAAATGGCAGCAATGCAAAAGAAACTCAAAACTATGGAACATAAATTTTTAGCAGCCTCCCTAAATCAGATGTCACTCTCCAAAAATGTCTGTGGATGCTGTTCTGATCCATCTCATCTTACGTAAGAATGTCCTTTGAATTCTGCGTTTTAAGGTCAAGAGCATACTAATGCTGCTTTCCAACAAAGACCTAGAAACGATCCGTATTCTTCCACTTATAATCAGGGTTAGAAGAATCACCCTAACTTTGCTTGGAACCAATCACAAACTCAAAACACGGTTCCAAACCAAAATAATTTTCAAAGGGGTCCTCCACCACAACAGCAACCACTTCAAATAAGTCAGCACCCCTACCAATCACAAAACTTTCAAAATCCGGTCAATGCACCTGCACCACACAACAATTCTTTGCAACTAACTGGTACTGATAACTCCTCTTCACTCGAACAAACCATGAATTTGCTTCTGATAAATTTCATGCAAGTTTCGGCTAAGATGAAGTCTTCTGTCGATAAAATCCAAAAAAACTCTGACTCCTAAAGTGAGAGTATTAAATCGATGGAAGCACAAATTGCACAATTAAAAGCCGAAATGAGTGCAAGAGAGAAAGGGAAACTTCCAGCTCAACCTTTTCCCAATCCTGGCTATTCACATCATGTGAATACCATTACCACGTTGAGATCTAGAAGAGTGCTGGACAACCATGTCAGTGAAGAGATTGATAATAATGATGAATCAATCGATGATACCCCGACTGAGACTTTTCCTTCCACTTCCACTTCGACTTCTAACCCCAGTTAGTCTACCTCACCGCTTCCTTCAGAGCCTATTCTCCGTTTTTCCCAAGGCTCGAACCCTCAGCACACTTTTTCTATTCCACCAAAGACGATCCCCACTCCTATTCTTGGATCTTTTCTACCCACACGATCTTCTCCAATGTTGGACCCTGCTATTATTGCTAAAGCTCCTTATCCGAATCGGTTAAAGGGAAACAGACCAAGTCCGCAAATGGAGAAGATCACTGAAATCATTAAACAGGTTAACATCAATATCCCTCTCCTAAATGCTATACAACAAGTCCCGGCTCATGCGAAAATTCTCAAGGACTTGTGCACTAGGAAAAGAAAGACTTAAGTGCCAAAAAAGGTGTTCATGTCAAAAACTGTAGACACAGCTTTTCCCCAACAATTACCCAGGAAACGTAAGGACCCTGGCTATCCTACTATTTCTATTTCTATTGGGGTAAACACATTAACCGTGCTCTACTTAACCTTGGCGCAAGTGTTACCCTGCTTCCTTACTCAGTTTATGAGCAGTTAGGGATTGGAGAGTTAAAACCAGCTCGCTGCACTCTCCAGATGGCCGACCGATCAATCACCAAACCTAGGGGTGAGCTGGAGGATGTGTTAATAAAAATCGGGGAATTTGTATTCCCTGTAGACTTTATTGTACTCGATACTCAGCCTATAGTGAACCCACGGAATCAAATTCCGGTGATTCTTGGTCGACCCTTTTTGGCCACTTCCAATACTATAATCAAATGTCGTAATGGCTCTATGACCCTATCCTTCGGGAAGATGTCAATAGAGCTTAACATATACAAGTTGGGAAGTGTACCTTCCGAACCTACTGCTCAAGCATGTTCTGTCAAATTAATGGATGTCGACAGCAGCAAATTTGATCAGCCTCATGATACTGATCTAGACTCTTTTCATATGTTGTTGTTTGACCCAACTATGTATTATACATATACGGACTCTTCCTTTGAGTTGTCCGGGTCAACATCTAAGGCTGATGAGGAACTTTTTATAGAGTCTGACGATCACCCCGCTCATTCTGATGACATTATTCTTCAGGGTATCGATGAGAGCTTTGAGGACATTTTCGTTGATGAACTCGCATTTTTAGCAAACGCGGGTGTTGAGATGAATCATCTCCCAAACAAAGAAATTGAACCTCCACCCCTTCTTCTGGACAATCACAAGAATGCGAGTAATCCATCATCACAATCACTGTGTCGTCTCTCCAAATTAAGACGCAAACACATTCTATCCCACCACTTACCTTTTCCCCACTTCTTCCTGACTCTATACAACATGTTCTTCCACCAACCGGTGCATTTCACTGATAAATTCTTCGAATGGTTGGTGTTGACTTTCGGTCTTTGCGAAGCTTGGCATTGTCCAATAACTTTGACGCCCTCTTGTGATTTTAAATGCTTAATATTGTTTAACTCAAGTTTGGGGGGGTATAATCTGGCTCTTGAAAATAAAATTTTTACTCAAAATGGTGAGCCAAAGAATAAGTTTGGGGGAGGATTTTCACGATCATATTTCATGTCCCCACTAATAAATTTTCCTCCCAAGCTTATAGGTTTTTGAGATTTAACGGATGGCACCAGTGAGGACACTGTTGAAAACAAGTTTGGGAGAGGTTTGTGCTTATTTATACATCACTTTGCATCATATTTTGCATAAGCACAAAACATATAAAAAAAATTGTACATAAATAAGATAATAAAAGATTAGATAGTGAAAAAAATTACATCCAAAAGATTATAAAATTTTAAGAAAACCTAGAAAGTTAGAAGTTTTTTTAAACGAACTAGTAATAAGTAGTTATGAGCCGTTGTCCCAAGGGTTTGTAAGATGAAGGAAGTTACTAATCTGAGGATAAAATTAGTCTGAAAAATAGTTCATATTCTGGAATCCAAACATTTGAATGTTGATACCCTACTATACGCACATACATACGTCTTGAAACTCAGGATAGTAGAGGATACCTTGAAATGCTCTTGTCTAAAAGCCAAAGTATGAAGCAAATAAAAAATGAAGAAAATATAAATGGTTAAGAAAAATGAACACTGGTTTTTTATCACCAAGGCAGCATGAAAAAAATATAGCGAGGGTGCTTCATCATCTAGTGCCTTAGACCAACTGGTTTGGGAGTCACTGCTAAGCCTTAGGTGTTGCAAGATGAGGAAAACACTAAATACGCCTAAACATGTGAGCACATGAGTAATCGGTCGGTTAGTACCTCAAGAAGTATTAACGGACGCATGAAAAATGTGTGAGCAATTCCATCTAAAATATTCACCGATTAAAAAGTACTAAGGTAGATAGACAAGAGTATGATGGCTTGAATTGAATTCTCTGAGTGTAGGGATGTCTTTACACACACGTAGGGGTATATGATCGGTGTTTGGAAGAAAGGTAGGAATAAAGAATAAAGACGATATTTTATTGAGGGATAATGTGATTTCTTAAATCTTTTCATGACTATTAAGATAGGGCTTATGACAACTGAAAAGCTAGTGTAGTTGGAAACTCTGATTTTCAAAGTCTTTCTTTTACTATTCTTATCTTTAAATGTAACTTTCACGGTCTTCCTTTTATTATGGGATTTTGTGGGTGCAATCCACTGAAAACCCTCAGGAGACAACACTCCTCCTACTAGGGACACCTAGAGGTTTAAAGGCGTGTTGCACGTTTTCAGTGCAATCGTGTTTGCCTACGAAAGTGTGCTAGTTAGTTTTTCTTTTTCTTTATTTTCTCCTTCTCTTAAATAAAAGATGTTTTCTCGAGACGACCAAACTTAAGTTTGGGGGAATTTGATCAGTCGAAAATATTGGATTCTTAACACATCAATTTCCCTATTCTTTCTAATCATCTAAGGGTGTTTGGTATAAATATAGCACATATTAGCAATTCGTCTGCGAAATATCAAATAACATGTGTTATACATTATAACCGGCATTATGAGGGAAATTGTGTGTTTATTACTACACGCATGATCTTTTGTATATCAATACTTGTCTCGAGATTGTGTGCAGGAAACTCTCCAGGTTAAAGAGCCGGAATCATAAAAGTACTGATAAAACGCATCAAGTCAAAGACTTGAGATCTGGCAGTAAAATAGAAAGAAATATAAAATTCCAGACATCAGGAAAGTGCCATAAAACCAACATAAAACAGCACAGAAGAATTCATGCACTAAGTCAATCAAACGGCCGTGGATCCGCGGCCGAGTCAGGCCGATCCGCCGCGGATCCATGGCCGAACCGACTCATTGGCGACTGAAATTTCTCCACGTGGTTTCTTCTCAACGGCAAAACTTCTTTAAGACGTTTCAGTTCCTCGAATTCTCCAGAAGCTTCCGTCCAACAGTAAGTCTTCTCTTGTAAGCTAGCAAACTACCTTAACCTAGAAACTTCTCTTCAACTACCTAGCTTCCAAGGGAAGATAGACCTAGCTTCTAGGGGAAGCTAAAGGGAAAACTATAAAAGGGCACCTAGGGCTTCATTACAAGGGTTGATTGGTTGTTCATTAATTGAGTGGTTGAATATTGAGCCAAATTTGCACAAGTTGAGTGACACAACTTGTGATCAAAAACCCTAACCCAAATCCAAATCCAACGCCAAATCAAGATCATTTTGAGAAGCGACTCAAGCAAGCAAATGAAGATCCTTTGAAGCAACGCCGATCATCATCCGAGCAAGAGATCTACAATGATCCACGGCTCAAGAAGATCGATGCAAAGCTAATTTCGGCGGATCTAGTTACCTCCTCAAATCTTGTAATCTTTGAGTGAATTGTACCTAATCGTCGATTAATAAAGGTGAAAATTATAAATCTTGCTTTTCTTTACATTCTTGCATTATGAAAATTTATCGATTCTTGATTCTTCCATTTTTCATGATGTGTGAGTGAAATCTCCGCTTGTAGCGGAATCGAAAGAATAGGTAGATGATGATGATGAAATTCTTGTACGATTCTTAAGTCTTATGAGTTTTGTAAAGTTTAGGAAATTGAATCCTCGACGACCTAATTTGAGCAAGATCGCTTTCTTGAATGTTTTCGCTCCAAATTAGAGATCAACGATCGGTGATTCAATTTACTAGAGGCTAGAATTTAAATGATAATCAATGCAAGGATAAGGGATGATGAAGAAAAAACCCTAGTTTCTTCAATAGATCCCTAAACCTCGTTGATCGTCATCGATCTAGCAACAAATCCTCAATAGATAAGAATTCGTAATCATTAGTATTCATCATCACTATCAATTTGATCGATTCCTTCAAGCTACTTTACAAATCTTGAGAATTCAATTGGTTTGGACATTTTCTTGATCTTTATTAATTCTTGATTTTAGATCTATTTCTTTATGTTCTTGAAACTAAAACTCACAAATCTTAAATCATTTTCTTTTACCTTTTCTTTTCAACTCAACTAAAACGATTTCGAACAAATTCACACTTTCTGAGTGGGCGATCCGTTCCCATTGACGAAACTACAATAGACATCGTCAATTGATTGCGGTATAAATTTCTTTGGCTGTGAAACATTTCCAAACACATACGAAGATGATCAATCAATTCTCATACAGCAATATCCCTTGTATCATCAACCATGATACAATTTCATATATATATATATATATATATATATATATATATATATATATAGAGAGAGAGAGAGAGAGAATAATGGAGGAAAGAAACCATAGGAGGGAATTTCCTCCTATGGCGTCGAAAAAGTACGCCTTCCGTCATGTTTTGCGACGATCAGAATCTATCATCTTCATCGTTATCATCTAAGATGTGGGCACGCCAAATTTCATGTGATTCTACAACTTTTTCATCATTGATTTAGCAATGTAAAAAGTTCTTTTGTCGGTAAACCGTTAATTTTGAACCCACTAATTCAACGGTGAAAAAGTTGTATAATCACATGAAATTTGGTGTACCCATATCTTAGATGATAATGATGAAGATGATGGATACCGATCGTCGAAAAATACGACGGAGGGCGTACATTTTCGACGCCATAAGAGGAAATTTCCTCCTATAGCATCTTTCCTCCATTATTCTCATATATATATATATATATATATATATATTTATAAAGAGAAGAAAATCATAATATGAGCTTAATATTAGTTAATATATATATATATATATCAAATATATATATATATATATATATATTAAATTATTAAATCAACACTTAATTCAAAAATCCGGTTATATCATATATAACTCGGCTAATATCAAATATATATGTATATCAAATTATTAAATCAACACTTGATTCAATAATCCGGTTATATCACATATAGCCGGCTAATATTCAATATTAGTTATTAAATCAACTTTTGATTCAATAATCAGGTTATATCATATATAACCGGCCAATATCAAATACACACACACACACACACAAACACACATATATCAAATCATTGAATCAACACTAGATTCAATAATCCGGTTATATCATATATAACCGGCTGATATCAAATATCACTAGATTAGAATATGGTATCATATACTCGTATTCAATCAAGTTCCCGCACATATCTCCATAAGTGTCCTACTTCGTTTCGCTTGAGCTAGGAAACCACTATGTGGGACTCTAAAGACTCATCAATACGCCAGCAGTAGATAATGATCACATCAGATATCGATAAGCCGTCAACGGTACTAGATGGACATAACGGCTACCTAGGTATTGAACGAATAGAAGATCAACAAGCAAACTTGTCCAAACTCCCGTAAAGCCTATAAGCAACACTTACCATACAGTCCGGTCGCTTCGTCTGATTTGTCGCATATCGAGTCTAGTGGTGGAATCGTCAGACCCCACTAACTTGATAAGTCATGCCGATGTGTGGCCTATAACCTATCGAGAAACTACCGATAACACTTACTAGTAAATATCATCAGCCCTGGTCAAAGATTTGTTGTTATAGCCAATCGAACACAGCGCAACATCAACTCCCAATACCGAGAGAGACGAAACTCCTCCTATCGCTCACTGCCTCCATGTGACTCGGGACTGTACCCAAAATCCACCTGTTTGCGCGATTCCTTTGAGCTGTGGTAGGGAGGAAATCAAGGCATAGTGGGAACCACACAAGACACTATGACGATCTCTGGTCTACAAACTAAGCTGTACAAGTGTCACCTGCCATCTGACGATAGATATGGTACCATCTAGGAGTTCTCGGCGAGTTTTGTTCGGTGTACCCATTCTCCAATGAGCTCCTGTGCACAACCTTTGATGTCAAACACCAATGGTTGAGGGATCAACCATTGCCCCATACAGGGTTAAGAAACGTATACACTAGTCTACTCTGGAATATCGATGCCCTGTCTCGATATTCCCTCGGCTAGAAACTGCTAAAGGATGTGCTTGCAGACTACACAAGCCCCACTAGTATGATCTGCATCATAGTCCTGGTAGTCAAGCCTATATCCTAAGGGCTTTATCAACATGTATCAAAGAGATATATTCTAAAACAAGTATGCATGTTAAGATAAAAAGAAACTAGATAGCATACTATCATATCGAGCAAGAAAGTTCTCTCTCTCTCTCTCTCTCTCTCTCTCTATATATATATATATATATATATATATATATGTCCAAGCATCCACTATAATATACAATAATGGCTTTTAAGGCATACATATTCCTAACAATCTTGTCGACCTCTTTCTCTAAATTTTTAATCAATTGCACTATATTTGAAGTAAGATTGAGTTCAGGAGTGTTAGGGGGCGGACAAATATCAAAATTCTGGCATGATTGGTCACCCCCTAAAAATGGACAAATGTTGAAAATATGGGAAGAATCAGTATAGTTGGAACAAAAGAATTGGGTATGTTTATAAACAAAAGAATACGGATCGTGAAGAATTTAATTGAACTGTGTATCACTCATATCAATAGGCATTCACAATATCACAAAAACAATGAATATCACACCCCTAGAAGTCTATGTGTTTCTAAGTCAACTAGATCTACTCAAGAACCTAATTGTCGAAGTAAAATTGTGTCGAGAAACGGGTTCAGGATATACTGATCACGAAACCAGGTAAGTGCAGAGATAAGGGGAGATTTTCCAACACTTTCGCGAAATTCCTAAATTGGAATAATCCTTTCTCTTTTGGCAGTTGTACCGTGAAGACCTGTCTAGACATCTCATGAACAATATAATATTAAGCGGTTTTCTAAACACAATTAACTTTTCTTATTGAGCACGAATCTTTAAAGTCAGAGTTCTAATTGACTTTAAAATTACTGTGGGTATGTAAGAATATGGTTTTGTGATTTTTGGGCCATGGAAAAAGGTGATGAAATCATTTACCGTATCTTGTTGGGTTCTTTGGCCTTAAGTCTGTATTAAGATGCAAATGCACAATCAATAATAGAATTTAAGCAATCAAACAATCAATCACAACTTTTTCATTTTAGTTTGCAATAAATATGGATTAGTTCTCTTTGGCACTTGTGCGGTGAATTTTGCAAATAAATCCTGCAGATTATCGAGATATTGGAGCGTCGGATTTGAGAGAAGGTGTTAGAAAAATACGTACCAAAAGTTTTGGTGTTAAGAAACCCCTGTTGTGTCGATCCTGATAGCTTGAAAGGTTCGCTTGCTCAGGTCAAACTACCCAAATTTTTGGTACCGTAGATCAACTTCCCCTTGTTCTTGAAAGTTAAATTTTCTCTGCACGATCTCTGCCAGCTCACTTGTCCGTTTAAAAATCTACAATATGGGGAAAATGGATACTTAGCAAAAGAATCGATATAGATTATCAATCTGCTGCACATATATAATTATGAAATTTATAGTATCCAAACAGAGCACTAATAGAACAATAGAGCTTACGCCAGAAAATTAGACCAAACAAAGAATGTTGGGCTGATATTTGCGGCCAAAAGAAAAAAATTGTGTTCCAAATTTTTACTGTGTGCTCTGTGTTCTCCTAATGTCCCATTTTCATACTCTAAATTTTAATCGAAACTTAAAGTCACAGCAGATCAAAATAACAGAGAACAATTCGACAAAACATTAGATTTTTGAAAAAAAATGTTAAAATTAGTTTTGTATATACAATTGAACCTGAAATAACAACCCCTAATGACTACCGCTTCCCCAGCAATGGTGCCAAAAACTTGTTGGGTCTTCACGTGCGTACGCCAATACGTTTTTGAAAAGAAAAGGTTTTAGATATACGGAGCACGCGAGCTCGGTCTTGTTTTAAAATTTATAAACAGCAAGTGCACGGTGCGTTGTAGCTAGCCGGAAAGTACGGGTCGATCCATAAGGAATTGATGATTAAGGGTTTTCACGTCAAGTTCAAAGAGAAAAGAATTGGTTTTGAAATGGTTTTGTCACAAAAAGAAAAACAAAGTATATAAGAAAAGAAAATGGTCGTGGCTCCGGATCGGATGGTGAATTGTGGCAAATTCTTCGACGCTATCTTGATCATGAGTTGTTCCCTCCTTGTGTTCATTCCGAAATGAAACATGGATTATCAAGGTGGTGGCAAAGTATAAACCATCAAAATGTTGAAATTCAACGTGAGGAATGAAATGAATCCGTATTGTTCTCACTTACCGTTTGTATGTCTAAGCATGATGTATCAAACTAAGCACAAGGGTTAGCAAGCATACATCATTAACAAATACACAAATCAGCATATGAGAGCAAAGTGTTTAGCATTAAACTTGCTAAGTGTGGGGGTAACGGTATAAGATATATGCTAAATGAAGGGTGTCAACAATCATTAAGTAAGATACTCTATCTAAGCACTTTAGCAACCTTAACACTAATGTTGATTCTAAGTTTAAAATTGCAAAATAGGATATTAAGAGAATATGGTATGTGCTAAAGGTTACATGTAACCATCAAAAACAACATACCATATCACACAAATACCAAGTTGACAATCTTAAACTTACAATCACATTTAAGCATATTATTCAGTCACAAGAGGAAAGAGGTGTTGGATATGTATGCCCTAGACACCTATATTGTATAGGATACTAGGGATATGTATATACAGAACAATCTTGCTCGGTTATATAGTATACCATTTGGGTTACCTTTATCTGAACGTGTTTTTTTCCTTGCACCGTCAGGCTTCCGCCCATTGCGGAAAATTCCCCACTGCTGCCTCCCATAGGAGTCTGGGCCGTGTCTCAGTCCCAGTGTGGCTGATCATCCTCTCGGACCAGCTACTGATCATCGCCTTGGTAAGCTATTGCCCCCCTGAACGAAGATGAACGGAGACTCCTTACCTTGGGAAGTCAAGTTCGGATCTTGGCCTTTCTTATCTGCCAACAACCTCCTTGCACGCTGGAATAACTCAGAAAGATAGTGGCGCCTAGCCGTTGAGAGCGCCTGTTGTATTTTGAAAATAACTGATCTTGGACTGGCCCCCTTCGCATGACCTAGAATGAAAAAGAGGTCCGTGCTACTATAAGGCCTCTCAACTCCTCCCTCAGGACACTGTTGCGTTGCCATGGGGACGGGGTAGCCCCGACTTCTATAGGTCCTTGGTTCGACCTATTTTGTATTACTTATACATGTAGATAAAGACTCGATACAGTAGTATACTATTTTGGTTTGTCTTTGTCTTAACATGTGCGTATGTTTTACTTGATATCATATATGGATGATACACGTTGATAAAACCCGTAGGATTTTGCTTGACTACCAGCGTTATGATGGTGATCATACTTGTGGGGGCTGGGTAGTCAATAAGCACATCCTTAAATGTCCCAAGTCGTAGGAGTATCGAGACTGGGCATCGATATTCCAGAATAGACTTGTGTATACGTTTCTAGACCCCGATGAGGGACGGTGGTTGGTCGCACAACCAGTGGCGTGATCACCTAAGATTGTATACAGGTGCTCACCAGGGTGAGTACACTGGACAGACTCGCCGAGAACTTCTAGATGGAATTATACCTAACATCATATAGCGGTTCTTGGGTAACATGAGTACAGGTTAGTCTTTAGGCCTGAGATCGTTATTTGACTCGTATGGGTTACCACTGTACTTAGATCACTACCCTACTGTAACTCTACTGAGTCGTGCAAACAGGTTTTGGTTGGGTACAGTCCCAAGCCACATGGAGGCAGTAAGCAATTATCAGGGATTCATCTCTCCCGGTATTGAAAGTCGATATCGTGATGTGTCCAGTTGGCCAAAACCATAAGACCTTCGATGAGATTTACTGATGGTTAGATCAGTAGTTTCTCAGATCGGTCTTGAGCCGCATCGAGACGACTTATCGGGTTATTGGGGGTCTGACATTTACTACCCTCTAGACCGATATGCGATACTCTTAGAAGAAAAGACCGTACTATATGGAGATTGTCACGGATAGGCTCAGTAAGGGTTCGGATGAGCTTGCTCGTCGGCCTTCTTTTCAACAGGAACCTGGGTAGCCATTACATACAGTCAGTGCCGCTGACGCGCTTGTGGTTAAACTCACTGCCAGTGTATTTTCGAGTCTTTAGAGTCCTACACATAGCGTTTTCCTGGTTCAGGAGAAACGATGTAGAGGACGTATGTTTATACGCACAGGGTTCCGATTAAATACGTGTACTAGATGCGCGAAATTTAATCGGACGGTTTGTAATACTAGCGGAATTAGGATTAAGCCGGATTATTAAATCAATAATTGATTTAATACTAGTGTTATATTTGTAGTATTATTCTATCTCTATGGTATTTGTATTTTGGTACGAATACATATATGTATAAATGGTAGAAAATGTTTTGTATTTATACAAAATACATTCTAGAAGGAGGACACCTCATTCTTGTATTTTCCATTTATTCTTTTATTTGGAAATGAGGTGGATGGTTATGTGGCAAATGAGAATAGTGGAGGGTATAGCCAAGTGAATTATTAATTCATTTTGAGCTACTATTGAAGTATGGCAACCATTTTATATTGTGGAATTATTTTTCACAAAAAGAAAATGGTTGAGCATATTTTTTGAAAAAAAGTTTTCATTTCCTCATTCTCATTCTCTTTCCTCTCAAGCTTTCATCTTCCTCCTTAACTCAAACCCTCTCATGTGTTGAGAATCATGGGTTATGAGATAGATTAAAACCACAAAACAATCTCTATATCACCTAAATATCTAGATTAGCAAACTAGTTTATTTAGTTGCTTCATTTGTGAAGTTGAAACTTGAATCATATTCCTTCGGGTGGATCATCTAGGATTAAGAAGGCCTCTAAGCAAGCTTGATCAAGAATCCCTAGGAGCACAAGAAAGAAAAGTTTTGGAGATCGAAGGACACGAATCTATTTGGTATAACTTCCTTTCATAGTAGATAACTCCATCTAGTTGCTAGTTTAGGGTTATGGTTTGATCACTTGGGTATTGTTGCTTGTGCTTGCTCAAAGTTTGATTTTTGTGCATTCCACCTTTATACTTTGTATTTAGAGTGAGCACAATTAACTAACATGGTATCAGAGCCACTCTATAAACCTTAACTTTTGTTATGGCGTTTAAATTCCGTTGTTTTCGTCGTGCAAAAACCGCCGACAAAAACAGTCCCAAAATTTCAAGTTTTAAGATGTTTGCACTCCCCGCGGGCTCACAGTTTGGACCAAGAATCCATAGGGTGTTGTGTGGGTAACTCAGGGATCGCCCTGGGGGGAAGAAAGTCGGGCTCACCCCCTGAGACCACCATAAGGTGGCCTTAGGGCGTGGAGACCCGAGACCTACCCTAAAAGGGTAGGCTCGGGTCTGCCCTCCCCTCTTGGCCATCTCGTGGTAGCCTCGGGTGGTAGGTAACCCTAGCCCCCCGAGCGATAGTTAATTTTGGGTACTTCTCCCCTGTGAAGATTAGGGCTAGTTTCGAGTTCATTTCGATTCCCGGATTGGATCAAAATGGGGATTTTGGGTACTTTAGTAGACTAGATTTTCAATTTTGGAAAATCGGATGTGTTTTCAAATTATGCATGGATTTATAATGTCGTGGAAATTGTTACTTGCTCATGTGATGTATATATGTGTTGTGAACATTTTTTAATCGTTATACGTCGATTAGAAGGGGTTACACGCATCTAGTTGTTGCGATATTTGTCTTTGTGATGTTTTGGATGGATTGTCGTGTTGGATAGCCTTTTGTGTGATGCTGATTGTATAGTTTTGAGTTCATTTGTATATTCATTATTGCGAGACGAGCGTCCGAAATATGGACTACCGTTTCTTCCTGTTTGTATATCTTTTATTGGGACACGGTCGGGTTGAGGTTGATGTCATCGTTGTATATTATTTCATTTCTGTACTATGATAAATCCACAGAGAAGTGCTTGAATAGCCGGGTTCTAGTGTGTGTTAGGTGGTCGTCTCAAAGTGGTGAGGTCGAGCTGCCTTGCTCTAGAATTGACGGGCTATTCGTCGCACTTGTAGGGATTTTAGGATGACCCATGGTGGAGTGCTTAAGTTACCGGATTCCATGAAGTGCCGGGCGGCCCACTCATGACCTAGAGTGCGGGTTGCCCCACTTCTAGAATTGGCAGATAATTTACCGCGCTCGTAGGGGTCTTGGTTCTATATTATATGGGTTATCCACACGACCGGGGAATGTTGATCTTCATTTGCGGCTCAAATGAAACCCGGGGCTTCTAGATTATCCGTTATTCTATATTGTTTATCGCTTCTTTGTGGTGTTTATTATATCATGCCTATGATGAATGGTTATATATATGTGAGTGTGTGTGTGTGTGTTTTGTATATATTTTGCATCCGCGCTAGCCCTGCCCTCGCTCTGCCATAGTTAAGTAACCTAATGGTGCATGACGGGGCCCCGTGGCGAATACGGATGGCATATACGTACATTTTATTTTCGTTCTTTTCTGGTGTGATAGGAATTAAATGATGGGACCACGTTAATTTTGATTAGTGCAAGAAAAAAAACCTAATAAGATGTTGTCGGAAACATTTTTCGAAAAACTATAGTCGTATTCTTTTGATTTGCAGAGAGGTATTCAGTCAGGAATATCCCATACCTCATTTGAGGAGGTAAGAGCCTAGATCCCTTCATAGGGAGTGATCTCTTGAGCAAAAGTTTGTGTTATTATAGATTACTCGGTTTTTTTCAAAACCACTTGTTTTAAAAAATGGAGCCTAAACCACTCCTTTTCAAAACTGCTCGGTTCCTTCAATGATATCAAGTTCATTACGTTAAAGGTTTTAATTAGATCTATGTGAAAGCACGGGGAACCTTCCTCAGAGTACCAATACCCACCTGGCTAAACGGTTAGCGAACTTGTGAGGTGTAAATGATCCCGACTAGTTCTCCTTTTAAGGTTTGGAGGAGAATTCGAGGAAACGGTGGGAGCCATCCTGATTAGATAAACTAATAACCAATATAATCTTCCAAGAGCGCACACTGAGTATTTCTTTTCTCTCTCTCCAGGTAGCAACCATGTCACGCCTTAAACAAGATAATAAAAAGTTTGACTTGACCGAAAAAGCTTATTACACTGGGCTGAGGAACGTTGGTTCGGTTCTAACTTATGACAACTGTCACGAGTATGGGCAAAGCAAAGAGGAATATAAAGAATTCCATATGACCCTAGTGAAGTAGAAACATTCTAATGTATTGTCTTCGGGTGTATTTGTTATTGAAAACTGTTTTTCGGTCAACCCTACCTCCTAGGTACTAGATACCGGATCAGAATCTCATATCTGTAATTTATTATAAGGGGGCTGAGAAAAAGTAGAATGCTTGGACTGGGTGATGTGTCCCTCAGAGCAGGGAACGGAGCACAAGTTGATGCTGCTGTCGTCGGTGATTATCACCTTGTGTTGCAATGTGGCAACACTATGATTTTGAACATTTGTTACTATATACATTCCTTGCTCTGCAATATTATATCAGTTTCTTTACTAAATAAAAATGGATATAACTTTGTTCTGGATAGAAATATCATGAACATTTACCTCAATCAGGTATTGGTTGAAGAAGGTGCATTATGCAATGGTATCTACGTTCTTAATCAATACACAGTTTTCAATATACAAAACATACGCAAGAGGAAGAGTTCACATACGAACTTAACCTACTTGTAGCATTGTAGACTTGGTCATATCAATGAGAAAAGACTAACCAAGTTTCCTAAGGATAGATTTCTGAATTCGTTTGAATTTTCTTCTTATGAAACTTGCCACTCCTGTCTCAAAGGAAAGATGATCAAAAATCCGTTTATGGTATACGGAGAAAGAGCTACAGAGCTCTTAGGACTCATACACAGTGATGTACGTGGTCCAATGTCTATACATGCAAGGGGTGGGTTATCTTACTTCATTACATTCACTGATGATCTCTCCAGGTTCGAATATATATTTCTAATGAAACACAAATCTAAAGCTTTTGAGAAATTCAAAGAATATAAGAGCGAAGTAGAGAACCAGACAGAAAAAAGTATCAAGGTCCTTCGATCTAATCGATTTTCTAAAATAGAATGGTATTCTCTCTCAGCTTACTCCTTCGTATACACCACAACACAACGGTGTGTCGGAATGGAGGAATTGTACCATATTGGATATGGTTCGCTCAATGATGAGTAGTGCTGAGTTACCTCTTTCATTCTGGGATATGCACTAGCGTCTGTAGCATATTTGTTGAATAGAATTTCAAGAAAATCCATGCCTACCACCCCATATGAAATATGGGAGGGGAAAATACCATACCTTAATTTTATTAAGATATGGGAATGTCCTGCTTATGTAAAGAAGCAGAATCCGGACAAACTCGAAACAGGGTCAGTTTTGTGTAAGTTTGTGGGATATCCTAAAATTCATAAGGATATCTGTTTTACGACACCGAGGAACAGAAGGTGTTTGTTGCTCACCATGCTATCTTTTTAGAGAAGGAATTTCTTGCAAAAGAAATTAGTGGGAGCACGGTAGAACTAGAAGAAATTCAAGAAGGACAAACTATAATTGAGGATTTGGTAGAACCTCCAGATTCAATAGCCCAGGACAAACCTCAGCCACTCCGCCGAACTAGTAGGATTTCTCGTCCGCCCGAGAATAACTACGGTTTTCTCATAGATGGAAATCGAGAGGATTGTATCTTGGAAGAAGATGATCCTACTAGTTTTGAGCAGGCCGTTACCAGTAGGGACTCTATAAAATGGTTGGATGCTATACGATCCAAAATGGAGTCCATGTACACCAATAAAGTTTGGACTTTGGATGTTTCTCCTCCTGGGGTAAAACCCATCGGATGCAAATGGATCTTCAAAAAGAAGATTGGTGTAGATGGACAGGTGGAAACCTATAAGGCTAGACTTGTTGCAAACGGTTTTCGTCAAAAATCAGAAGTGGACTATGACGAAACATTTTCTCAGTGGCTATGCCGAAATCCATTCGGATCCTACTTGCCATTGCCGCATTCCATGACTATGATATCTGGTAGAAGGACGTAAAAATGGCTTTTCTAAATGGAATTTTAGAAGTGTACGTTTATATGGATCAGCCGGAGGGATTCGTAGACAGCGGGAGCAGTGGGAAGGTGTGTAAGTTTCTTAAATCCATTTATGGTTTAAAGCAGGCATCACGGAGCTGGAACATCTATTTTGATAAGACAGCCAAAGAATTTGACTTCATCAAAAACGAAGATGAGCCATATGTCTACAAGAAGATTATAGGGAGAACTGTTGTATTCCTCATCTTATACATCGATGACATTCTCTTGATAGGAAATAACATTCCTATGCTGCAATCGATCAAGCTGTTCTTGTCACAAAAGTTCTTCTTGAAAGACATGGGTGATGCCTCCTACATTTTGGGGATTAAGATCTACAGAAATAGATCCAAGAGATTATTGGGACTATCACAGTCCAGGTACATAGACACCTACTAAAGAGATTTAGTATAGAAGATTCCAAGCACGGTAATTTACCTGCTTTGCACGGAATCACCCTCTGAAAAGAGATGTCTCCCGAGACTGATGAGGATAAGGCTCGAATAAGTATTATACCCTACGCTTCGGCGGTAGGATCTATAATATATGCGATGCTATATACCAGACCTGATGTAACTTACGCGCTTAGCTTAGTGAGCCGATATCATTCGAACTCAGGTGAAAATCATTGGACATCTGTAAAGAAATTCTCAAGTACCTGAGAAGGAGTAAGGAGATGTTCTTGATTTACAGTAAGAGAGACCTCTAAGTTGAGTCCTTTACTGACTCAAGCTTCCAAAGTAAAAAGGATGACAACAAGTCTGTCTCGGGTTATGTGTTTACCCTCAACGGAGGGGTGATATGTTGGAAGAGCTCCAAACAGGACACCGTCTCAGACTCTACGATGGAGGCTGAATACGTTGTTGCCAATGATGCCGCAAAAGAAGCGGTCTGGATAAAGAAGTTTATTACTAAACTTGAGGTGGTTCCATCCATTATTAATCAAATACCTTTGTATTGCGATAACAATAGGGCTATTGCTTTGGCGAAGGAACCACGGTCCCATCAGAAATCCAGACACATTTTAAGGTTGTATCTCATGATCAGGAAGATTGTAGATCGCTGGGTGTAACATTTCAAAAAAATAAAATATTATTTTTGGGAATTTTTATAATTAAATAATAAAATATTGAATATTTTAATAAGGCGGTATAATTAAATACCGATAAATTGGGAAAAATTTTGGAAAATTATGGAAATTACTAAAAAGATGGTGTTTTATGTGAATTATGAAAATTATAAGTTTTTATGATTAATTATACGCTATTTAGTGCTAATCGCGATTTAATATCGCTAATCGCGCATTAAGCGTATTTTGTGCAAAACATGCACATGTCTTTTTATTAGCACTTGTTACATTTTTCTTTCATACTTTCTTCTTTTTATCATGCATGTTTATAAATTAAAGAGAAGAGAAGAAAAGAAAATAGAAAAGAAAAGAAAAAAGTAAAGAATGAGAGGTATGGGCATGAGAGAGAGAGAGAGGTGAGGGGTCAAACCTAAGTCTTGGTATTCTCCTCTTCATTTCTTCCTTCATTCTTTCCTCTCCCTCATCCTCAAGGCTGCTGCCCTCTCTCCTACCTCCACTTCTTCACCTCAAAACATCTCAAAACTACACCAAAACATCTTCCCCACTTCACAAAAAAGATGCACAAGCTCACAAGCTACACTATGGACCAAGAAAGTTTTCATTTTGGTGCTCTAGGGGATTCATGAGTGCCAAATGAGGTATTCTCTTAACCTTTAGTATAGTATTTCCATTGCTTTTATGTCCATGTTTGTTTAGAACCGATTTAGTATCGTTTAGGGAGGTTTGGAAATTTCTAGTTAGGGT
The DNA here is from genome assembly GCA_030015575.1 of Agapanthus africanus. NCBI lineage: Eukaryota > Viridiplantae > Streptophyta > Magnoliopsida > Asparagales > Amaryllidaceae > Agapanthus > Agapanthus africanus. The sequence continues at coordinate 111,296,666 of CM057340.1, read as the reverse complement.
TTGAGGGAAACTTGATTTGAGATAGTGTAATTGAGGTTAGTGGAGATCATACAACCCCTGTAGTGATGTTAGTTTGTACTAAAATATTAGACAAACCCCAAGTTGCGAACTTTGAATTCTGCAGATACGGAAATTGTGGAATTTGTGTAGGGAAAATGAAATCTGCTAACACCCGGGTGACCTAAAAAATATTTAGCGAAGACTGAGAGATGTGCAGGCAACCTAGAACCTATACCCAAAACCTAAGACCCCCACTCCATGTTATGGCCGCAAATTTACTCATTTTGGCCGCAATTTATGGCCTGGGTAGAGTGGAAATGATCCGTGTTTGGTCCAGGGCTTTATCTTCAGTAAACTAGACCCCTCCCATATGCAAAATTGACTAATTTCATCTAGGGTAAAATCTGGGACCATTTTCAAGAGTTGCTGTTTTGATTCGGGGTTTCGTTTTGCGTATTTTGAATTCTGGATTTTTGTAATTTGTGTCATATTCGATCACTTGACGTTTGTACGTAGAAATCAAGTGTTATTTGGTGGTTTTGAAGGTGTGGTCCATAGGTTCCAACCTATAGACCTTTAGCGTGTCGTTTTGGTTTTCCGATGTGATTTTAATACGCATTTGCGATACGTTATGATGTGTAGGTACCTCACGAAGACTTCGAGACGATAAGCAAGCACGTGGCGACGTCGGCAATGAAAAGCGAAGAGCAAGGTGATTAGATTATATCTACGGGGAAGTCGGGTGGATGACGTATAGCGCCCCCGCAGTTCGATGTATAGTATAATATATATATATATATATATATATATATATATATATATATATATATATAATGTCTTTTATGTGTGACATGGATATTCAAGATATGTTTAGGGTTCAATGGTTAGATTAGGGTTTTTAGAAGTAAACTAGTATAGCTTCTTAGTTGCGAATCCTAGAATAGGTTTATACCCACACGCACACACATGCTTACATTTTATACTTATGTGTATATGGGGATACATATATACATATACACGTATACCTACACATGGATGATGAGGATTGTATATGGTATTTGGAGATTAATCGATGAGATTGGGCATGGTGCCATAAGTTCGGTGATATGATGTGGTTCTTATTATGAGATACGACATGAGATTTTAGCGGGCCTTTGGACGTGTGTTTTACACACGTATATATATATATATATATATATATATATATATATATATATATATCGATGGTATCAGTTGTACTAGACTTAGATCAGTACCCCCAGTTCATGAGATATGATGATAAGGATACCAGATCATTGATGAGATAATTGTGAGATTCGACCCATACCCAGAATTGGGATGCCGTACGACGGATTTACGTACGAGCTATATATTGATGATAGATCCGCACTCTTGACTCGAGGATGTCATATTGTATATTGTATCGTATGTGAAACTATTGAGGCGGGATACCTACTATTATATTTATATGTATATTGACTCAGATTTAGGTGGTTTCCCTTACCCTTTCGGTTAGACTGTTCATTTAGTTCTGTAGTACTTAGTAGATGTTAGACTAGACCCGAGTCATGCATATTTCAAAACTAACGAATCGTGAGTATTTTAAAGACGGGCTAAGGGATTCTACGGATATTTTCAAAAGACGCATCTTTTCTTAAAAACACCGTAACCCTTATTTTTCTAAAAACCCCGATTCGTCTTATTTCAAATGGCAAAACTGTTTGACATTTACATATTGATGTAGATTCTTCACTATTGTGTTTATTCTACATTTTCCACATATTCTTGCTATTCGCATCGCATGTTTAAATGTGTTTATTATTATACTAAACCCATGCTGTCAGGACACCAGCACCATTATTGATGATGTGTATGCTCCACGTACACCTGCTTTTCGGCTCACACACTTCATCATCGATAATTGCCAAGTCACTACACAGTAGGATTGTTGCATCAGGATATGACCCCTTGCATGACATACTTGCGTACATATATATTGTACACTCATACTTGCGTACATACATATTGTACACTCATACTTACGTACTAACATATTGTACACCCATACTTGCATACATACGTATTTGCACATACATAGATGATTCTGGCTTGATTTTGGAGATTTGGGAACCGCAAGATATATTTTAAAACTATATTCATTTTAAAAGAGCGGTTTTCCCTCGATATGTGCATATTACTGTTCCATGTTGCATGACATACAGATATGCTTACATTTCTGTTATATGTCGCATACATCATGCTTTAGATTGTATGCATTGAGATATTTGTTTTCATGAGATTTCTGGATTTGAGAACCTTGGTTATTTCAAAAGAGAGTATGTATTGTTTTAAAAAACCCGGTTTCCCTTGATATGATATTTCAGTGCGTCCACCATGCGTTTTCTCGGTTCTGAGACGTGTGATATGTGAAACCCGATTTGAGGAGACGGATGATTTCGTTTGCGGGTACATGGTAGACCCGGTATGGTACCCCGGGGCGAGAACGGATCTGTCGTGCAGTAGGCGATGAGCCTGGAAGAAGGACTACTACCTACCGGTGATTGTATTTGAGCTCGGCGGATATCCGGAGGATACCGACCGCAGTTGAGAGATGATACGGGCCGATCCGGACTGACGGAGCCCGTGGGCCGATCCGGACTGACGGAGCCCTATATATAGAGGATTTACGTGCCGATGCTGGGCACAGGTTTCATGATGTTTTGGAGTGTCGATGCTGGACACTCAGGTTCCATGATTTTGATGTGTCGCGAGGGACACACGTTGATTTATATCCTCATACTTTCATGCATATGCTTTTATGACTTTTACGTGCATGATGTTCTTATGTCATTGGTTGACACGTGGACGAGATCCACATGCATACAGACATTGATTACATAGTTGGATGATATCCACATACTCATAGATTTCATGATATAGTTGACACTGATTACATTGATCATACCTCATATTTATGATATATTGCTACCTGAGGCACTGACATGAGCACTTGGTATTACACTGATGTATAGATGTTTACCCTTGCCACCTTATCATGTTTCAGAACTTATCATATTGAGGATATATATTACTGATCGTTTGACCTAGGATTGAGTCATACATACGATTTCTGCTCTGTGTTGTTTTCTACTCACGAGTTGGCAACTCACCCCCGTTGTGCCACAGTTCTTGCAGGTTTTGCCGTACAGGTTTCATTGTGGCTTTCTGGCACACCGCTTCCTTTCTGGGTGATTGCTTTAGTAAGTGGGTTCACTCGCATCGTGACCACCATTGTACTTATTTATTTTCTGTTGTATCTAGTAAATTCCATCAACCAGACTTGTATATTTATTTCAGACTTAGAAATCCAGTTGTGTATTATTTCGAACTTAGAGTCGCGCGTTGTAGTATTATGGTTTTCATGATGATTTTGAGTTTTCTTTTGAGTTTTGATCCTCGTCCTTCGGCGTTGTATATTATATTGCTTGCGTGGTTGTGACCGTCGATTGACGAAGAGCTAGCTCCTGCTTGGAGATGCCTTTTATTATTATGCATATATTATTCTAGTTGTACCCCGTTTGGGGCCAGTATTTACAAAGGAAACTCTGCCGAAATTTTTAGAAAAGTCTTGAGGATTTAAAAAAATGCATATTCGGCTTACTTATTTAAAAACCTTGTTTTTAAAACATGTTTTCTTCATTTCTTTAAAACTAGTTTTCCTTCATTTATTATTTAAAATGGTTTTAGATTTCTGGGCTTTTGGCTTACTTGAATTAGATGAGGTCCTATAGACTTCATATGATTCAAGGGCTAGTTACATGCTATTTCGGGTCGTGACAAAGTTGGTATCAGAGTACTAGGTTAACCTTGGTTCGAGTCTAAGTTTGACTATGCGGAGCCCAGAGCGTTGGTATATATTCGGAACTTAGGCTTGACCTTACGGAACTTAGACTTAGTCGAGGGGGTATTAGACCCGAACTTTCATCGCGTAGGTTGACCTTGGTTGATGGAGTAGATGACTTCAGTAGAGTGACGTACCGTGTGTATGTTCCGCGGCATACTTACGATACACTACTCCACTTAAGGAGCCTTAGGATGTACATTTCCTTGCACAGTATTATATTCATTCTTATGATCTATCCTCATCAATATTGGTTATGACTTTGCTGCCATGATTACACGGGCAGAGAGAGCTACGGCTAGAGTTGCGGTCAGCGCGAGCTCGTCGCGGAAGAGGACTGACCAGGGCATGATTTCAGGGACATACGATTGCATAGAGGCGTCGTTTTATTGTGTTTTCGCGCCATAAGCGTTTGACGGATCGCTTTTACGAGAGTTCTCGGACGTGCAGATCAGCACCAGAGGATTGAGCCACTGATAGAGGCCAGCCAGAATGTGATGACCATTGATGTATCGCTTATTCATAATGATTAAGACGTTGTTCAGCGTGCAGACGAATGAGCCAATGGTTGCTGCGAACGACGAGATATTGCCCCCGATGTTGGAGATATTGCGGTACGAGTTGTACTTAGAGATATGATAGAAAGTCACTAGTCACCCGAGGATGAATGACTAGGACATGTGGTTCGTTCGCTTACCCCGATGCGAGGTCATCATATAATTGATTCCAGCTAGAGACAACTTCACGCAGGTACGTTGAGAGTCGATGGAGATGATCGAATGTCAGGAGCCCATTTTCCAAGTTTAAAGTATTCAGAGACAAATGCAAGTAATGCTATGGACCCTTTAGAAGAATGAAACCCTAACTCGACGTAATGACCATGGAACGCCTTTGAACCTTAGGGTCTGCGGCAGTTTAGCGGTGCCATTTGTGAGGCTTGGGTTTGCCCTTCTACGGTTGGTCTAAAGGTGCTGTGGCATGTATTGGAATACTATTAAACTGTACTCAAGATGTAGAGCTCTTGGGGGATTATGAGGTTTTGACGAATCGATCGAATGGTTCTACAGCTTTCGGATATCATGTGATAGGATGCATTGCTTGGAAACTCCAAATACGAGTATAGCCGTTGGAGCACAGTCCATGCAGCCATGATGAGACACGTCCGAAGCAGTCGACAGCAGAGAAAAGTGGACTAAAGAGTTCGCACGAGATTTCGACGAGATGACGTTCCATTCCGCCGACGTCAGAGATGTGATACGCATACAGAGGCGTTGATTATTGATATATCTTCCAGAAGGAGTCGCGATAAGTATGCAGCCGTTTCGGAACAAGAAACATATATAGTAAAGGGTGGTAACTTCCGGGCAATTCGGCAGAAACGAGATTTGAGAGAGACCTCGACAGGACCTTTCTGGAATACTATACGAAAAGACTTGGACCCAGCAGCGGTCATATTGCGTACACCCAGCAGGCCAGAGTTCGGCATCGTCGATGAGATAGTTGGCCAGAGATCTGTAGAGGATGTGCCAGAGCGGGACTGTTTCCGTCATCATTCCATATTAGGCCGTTGAGCCGAGGAGCTATATATCTAGCAATGCACAGTGAGAGACAAGAGTCTAAAAGCACCAGGCGCCAGACCATGAACAGGAGGAAAGTAGATATCTTGCTCTGCTAGCATTGGATACACCGACACCTTCTCGACTTTGAAAGAGGAAATATCGACGACGGTATTTATGACTTGTGATTTGGTGATTCGATGATCACGTATCCGTCACCTTGGATTTCGGTATTTTGGGCGATCTATTCGCATGATTTAGTCTTGATGACTGAGTTTCATGATATTTTATTTCGTGCACCATGGTTGCACCTACTGGGTATTCATATTTTGTGCTTAGTTATTACCCTTGAGATATACTTTATACACCGTTGTGTTGATTTATGATCTGTGCACAGTGATTGCACTTAATATCGTTTTGTGCCTTGGTCGCACATGTTTATGATTTCATAGATTTCATACAGCTGGGTTGATTCTGTGCACATGTATGGCACATTCATGAGTTTCGATTTCCGTGCGCACCAGACGCACGTAGCATTCATATGCACATTTTGGGATTGATTTCTTATGGAGCAGTACGTTTTTATGATATTTGCTATTTGTTTTCATGATATTTGCTATTTATTTTCGTACTGAGCAGGACTAGCCAGAGGACAGTACCTGGATATATTTTGCATGCATTGATAGTTAGCAAAGGGATTTCTAAAAGGGGAGCTATAGTCTCAGTATTTACCTACGTGTCTGATATGACACGAAATGTTTAAAAAAAGGAAACCCTTCTAAATTATTTTCAAAAACGGCAGAACGTATATATTAAACAAATGATAAATATATATATAGTTATTTTCTTACAATAGACGTCTGCCACTGTGCCGCGATACGCGCATCGTACAGCAACATGAAAAGTTTAGCATGCATTTCCTTCAGATGTTTACATGTACAGATTTGATGGTTACATGTATAGTTTTGATGAATATCATATTGGTTTCGTTTTGGATTTGACATTTGTGTCTTCACCATGAATCCGATGATTGCGGGATGTTTGACGGATCTTTGATTTTGAGTTATATGCTCATTGTTCATGCGCATGCATTGCGCTATGATGCGTTTTATGTATTGATGATTTCGGAGCCCCGACAACTTGGACTTTTTACTGAAATGTTTTAGTATTGACGGGTTTAAATTTAAATTCGAGGACCGAATTTCTTTAAGGGGGGAAGATTGTAACATTTCAAAAAAATAAAATTATTTTTGGGAATTTTTATAATTAAATAATAAAATATTGAATATTTTAATAAGGCAGTATAATTGAATACCGATAAATTGGGAAAAAATTTGGAAAATTATGGAAATTACTAAAAAGATGGTGTTTTATGTGAATTATGAAAATTATAAGTTTTTATGATTAATTATACGCTATTTAGTGCTAATCGCGATTACATATCGCTAATCGCGCATTAAGCGTGTTTTGTGCAAAACATGCACTTGTCTTTTTTTTAGCACTTGTTACGTTTTTCTTTCATGCTTTCTTCTTTTTATCATGCATGGTTATAAATTAAAGAGAAGAGAAGAAAAGAAAATAGAAAAGAAAAGAAAACAGTAAAGAATGAGAGGTATGGGCATGAGAGAGAGAGAGAGAGAGAGGTGAGGGGTCAAACCTAAGTCTTGGCATTCTCCTCTTCATTTCTTCCTTCATTCTTTCCTCTCCCTCATCCTCAAGGCTGCTGCCCTCTCTCTTACCTCCACTTCTTCACCTCAAAACATCTCAATACTACACCAAAACATCTTCCCCACTTCACAAAAAAGATGCACAAGCTCACAAGCTACACTATAGACCAAGAAAGTTTTCATTTTGGTGCTCTAGGGGATTCATGAATGCCAAATGAGGTATTCTCTTAACCTTTAGTATAGTATTTCCATTGCTTTTATGTCCATGTTTGTTTAGAACCGATTTAGTATCGTTTAGGGAGGTTTGGAAATTTCTAGTTAGGGTTTGAGGGAAACTTGATTTGAGATAGTGTAATTGAGATTAGTGGAGATCATACAACACCTGTAGTGATGTTAGTTTGGACTAAAACCTTAGACAAACCCTAAGTTGCGAACTTTGAATTCTGCAGATACGGAAATTGTGGAATTTGTGCAGGAAAAATGAAATCTGCTAACACCCGGGTGACCTGAAAAATATTTAGCGAAGACTGAGAGATGTGCAGGCAACCTAGAACCTATACCAAAAACCTGAGACCCCCACTCCATGTTATGGCCGCAAATTTACTCATTTTGGCCACAATTTGTTGCCTGGGTAGAGTGGAAATGATCCGTGTTTGGTCCAGGGCTTTATCTTCAGTAAACTAGACCCCTCCCATATGCAAAATTGACTAATTTCATCTAGGGTAAAATCTGGGACCATTTTCAAGAGTTGCTGTTTTGATTCGGGGTTTCGTTTTGCATATTTTGAATTCTGGATTTTTGTTATTTGTGTCGTATTCGATCACTTGACGTTTGTACATCGAAATCGAGTGTTATTTGGTGGTTTTGAAGGCGTGATCCATTGGTTCTATCCTATAGGCCTTTAGCGTGTCGTTTTGGTTTTTCGATGTGATTTTAATACGCATTTGCGATACGTTATAATGTGTAGGTACCCTATGAAGACTTCGAGACGACAAGCAAGCATGTGGCGACGTCGGCAACAGAAAGCGAAGAGCAAGGTGAGTAGATTATATCTACGGGGGAAGTCGGGTGGATGGCGTATAGCACCCCCGCAGTTCGATGTATAGTATGATATATATACACACACACACACACACACACTATATATATATGATGTCTTTTATGTGTGACATGGATATTCAAGATATGTTTAGGGTTCAATGGTTAGATTAGGGTTTTTAGAAGTAAACTAGTATAGCTTCTTAGTTGCGAACCCTAGAATAGGTTTACACCCACACGTACATACATGCTTACTTTTTATACTTGTGCGTATATGGGGATACGTATATACATATACACGTATACCTACACATGGATGATGAGGATTGTATATGGTATTTGGAGATGAGTCAATGAGATTGGGCATGGTGCCATGAGTTCGGTGATATGATGTGGTTCTTATTATGAGATACGACATGAGATTTTAGCAGGCCTTTGGACGCGTGTTTTACACACACGTGTGTGTGTATGTGTATGTGTGTGTCGATGGTAACAGTTGTACTAGACTTAGATCAGTACCCCCAGTTCATGAGATATGATGATAAGGATACCAGATAATTGATGAGATAAATGTGAGATTCGACCCGTACCCAGAATTGGGATGTCGTACGACAGATTTACGTACGAGCTATATATTGATGATAGATCCGCACTCTTGACTCGAGGATGTCATATTGTATATTGTATTGTATGTGATACTATTGAGGCGGGATCACCGACTATTATATTTATATGTATATCTACTCAGATTTAGGTGGTTTCCCTTACCCTTTAGGTTAGACTGTTCGTTTAGTTCTGCAGTACTTAATAGATGTTAGACTAGACCCGAGTCATACCTATTTCAAAACTAACGAATTGTGAATATTTTAAAGACAGGCTAAGGAATTCTACGGATATTTTCAAAAGACGAATCTTTTCTTAAAATCACCGTAACCCTTATTTTTCTAGAAACCCCGATTCGTCTTATTTCAAATGGCAAAACTGTTTGACATTTACATATTGATGTAGATTCTTCACTATTGTGTTTATTATTCATTTTCCGCATATTCTGGCTATTCGCAACGCATTGCATGTTTAAATGTGTTTATTATTATACTAAACCCATGCTGTCTGGACACCAACACCATTATCGATGATGCGTATGCTCCACATACACCTGCTTGCCGGCTCACACACTTCATCATAGATAATTGCCATGTCACTACATAGTAGGATTGTTGCATCAGGATATGACCCCTTGCATGACATACTTACGTACATACATATTGTACACTCATACTTGCGTACATACATATTGTACACTCATACTTGCGTACATACATATTGTACACTCATACTTGCGTACACACATATTGTACACCCATACTTGCATACATATGTATTTGCACATACATAGATGATTCTGTCTTGATTTTGGAAATTTGGGAACCGCAAGATATATTTTAAAACTGGATTCATTTTAAAAGAGCAGTTTTCCCTCGATATGTGCATATTACTGTTCCATGTTGCATGACATACAGATATGCTTACATTTCTGTTATATGTCGCTTGCATCATGGTTTAGATTATACGCATTGAGATATTTATTTTCATGAGATTTCTGGATTTGGGAACCGTGGTTATTTCAAAAGAAAGTATGTATTATTTTAAAAAACCCGGTTTCCCTTGATATGATATTTCAGTGCGTCCACCATGCGTTTTCTCGGTTCTGAGACATGTGATATGTGAAACCCGATTCGAGGAAGCGGATGATTCCGTTTGCGGGTACAAGGTGGACCCGGTATGGTACCCCGGGGAGAGAAAGGATCTGTCGTGCAGTAGGCGATGAGTCTGGCAGATGGACTAGTACCTACCGGTGATTGTATTTGAGCTCGGCAGATATCCGGAGGATACCGACCGGAGCTGAGAGATGATACGGGCTGATCTGGACTGACGGAGCCTATGGGCCGATCCGGACTGACGGAGCCCTATATATATGAGGATTTACGTGCCGATGCTGGGCACAGCTTTCATGATGTTTTCGAGTGTCGATGCTGGACACTTAGGTTTCATGATTTTGATGTGTCGCGAGGGACACACGTTGATTTATATCCTCATACTTTCAGGCATATGCTTTTATGACTTTTACATGCTTGATGTTCTTATGTCATTGGTTGACACGTGGACGAGATCCACATGCATACAGACATTGATTACATAGTTGGATGATATCCACATACTCATAGACTTCATGATATAGTTGAAACTGATTACATTGATCATACCTCATATTTATGATATGTTGCTACCTGAGGCACTGACACGAGCACTTGGTATTACACTGATGTATAGATGTTTACCCTTGCCACCTTATCATGTTTCAGACCTTATCATATTGAGGATATATATTACTGATCGTTTGACCTAGGATTGAGTCATACATACGATTTCTGCTCTGTGATGTTTTCTACTCACGAGTTGGCAACTCACCCCCGTTGTGCCACAGTTCTTGCAGGTTTTGCCGTACAGGTTTCATTGCGGATTTCTAGCACACTGCTTCCATTATGGGTGATTGCTTTGGTAGGTGGGTTCACTCGAATCGTGACCACCATTGTACTTATTTATTTTCTGTTGTATCTAGTAAATTCCATCAACCAGACTTTTATATTTATTTCAGACTTAGAAAACCAGTTGTGTTTTATTTCGACCTTAGAGTCGCGTGTTGTAGTATTATGGTTTTCATGATGATTTTGAGTTTCCTTTTGAGTTTTAATCATCGCCCTTCGACGTTGTATATTATATTGCTTGCGTGGTTATGACCGTCGATTGACGAAGAGCTAGCTCCTGCTTGGGGATGCCTTTTATCATTATGCATATATTATTCTTGTTGTACCCCGTATGGGGCCAGTATTTACAAAAGAAACTCTGCCGAAATTTTCAGAAAAGACTTGAGGATTTAAAAAATGCATATTCGGCTTACTTATTTAAAAACCTTGTTTTTAAAACATGTTTTCTTCACTTCTTTAAAATTAGTTTTCCTTCATTTATTATTTAAAATGGTTTTAGATTTATAGGCTTTTGGCTTATTTGAATTAGATGAGGTCCTATAGACTTTATATGATTCAAAGGCCAGTCTCGTACTATTTCGGATCGTGACACTGGGAGATCAAGGTCCGAAGAGTCGCTACGAAAGATAACACGGCGGATCCATTTACCAAGGCCATCCCTCAAGCGCAGTTCGAGCGACTTTTTAAGTTGTTGGGTATGCGATACGCCAATAGCTAGCCCTAGAGCAGAAGTTGGGTATTCGGTATGCCAATTACAGACCTTAGTGTAAGTAGGAGATTGTTAGATATGTATGCCCTAGAGGCCTGTATTGTATCGGATGCTAGGTATGTGTATGTACATGAAAATCTTACTTAGTTATATAGTATACCATTTAGGTTGTCTTTATCTGAGCATGTGTAATTTTTTTCTTGCTACTTTGTATTGCTTATACATGTTGATAAAACCCGTAGGATTTTTCTTGACTACCAGAGTTATAATGGCAATCATACTTATGGGGGATAGGTAGTCCATAAGCACATCCTTAAATATCCCTAGTCATGGGACCATCAAGACTGGGCATCGATATTCCAGAGTAAACTGGTGTATACGTTTCTAGATCCCGACGAGGGGCGATAGTTGGTCCCACAACCATTGGTCTTTCACACCTAAGATCGTATACAGGAGCTCACTGGGGTGAGTACCCTGGACGGACTCACCGAGAACTTCTAGATGGTATTATGCTTATCTTCAGATAGCGGTTCTCAGGTGACATGAGTATAAGTTAGTCTTTAGACCTGAGATCGTCATTTGTCTCGTATGAGTTTCCACTATACTTATATCACTACCCTACCACAGCTCTACGTGTAAACAGGTTTTGGTTAGGTATGGTCCCGAGTCACATGTAGGAAGTGAGCGATTGTTAGAGATTTTTCTCTCTCGGTATTGGGAGTCGATATCGCACTGTGTCCATTTAGCCAGAACCATAAGACCTTGGCCAAAGCAGTTGAGATTTACTGATGGTTAGATCGGTAGTTTCCTGGATTGGTTCTGAGCCAAATCCACACGACTTATCGGGTTATTAGGGGTCTGACATTTACCGCCCCCTTGACCCAGTATATGATACTCTTAGACGAAGAGACCGGACTGTATGGAGATTGTCACGGATAGGCTCAGTAGTAGTTCGGATGAGCTTGCTCGTCGGCCTTCTTTTCGACAGGTACTTGGGTAGCCATCATGTTTAGCTAGTGCCGCTGATGCGCTTGTTGTTAAACCCACTGTCAGCATATTTTCGAGTCTTTAGAATCCCATATAGAGGGTTTCCCTAGTTCAGGCGAAACGATATAGTGGCCGTATGTTTATACGTGCAGGATTCCGATTAAATATGTGTACTAGATGCGCAAAATTTAATCAGACGGTTTATAATACTAGCATGCTTAGGATTAAGCCGGATTATTAAATCAATTATTGATTTAATGCTAGTGTTATATTTGTAGTATTATTCTATATTTAGGGTATTCGTATTTTGGTACGAATACTGTAGGGTTACTAGGCACACGCACAAGGGTCTATAAGGCATCAACCATGCCCGATTTAAAATTTAGTCGTGCCGAACAACCCTAAACCAAGATCTTAGACTAAAGATTAGGCGAAACAAAGTATGTTAAACACTTTAACATCTAAGAGTTTGGGATTACAACCTTTGTAGTCTGGTCCTTTACTTCATAAGCTCCGTGTTGTGGTCCCTTCGCTGCGATCATCAAGTTCCGGACTCTCGAGAGGCTCCACGAAGAGAAAGATGCAAGCTTGCTTCCGATCTTCGATAACAAAGATGATCTACCTTGAAGTTTCATTAACACAAGCTCTCACTCACTAAATGAAGTGAACACCCTAATCTAAATGGCTAGCATAGATTAGGATGATGAAGTAGGATTTATGCTCTCATTTGTTTTCTTTAACTCACTCATTTTCATCACTTAAGAAAAACCTAGAAAGATTTTCAAAAGCTCAAGGAAGAAGAAGAAGAATAGTAATCCTTTTGTGATGAATAATGAAACTATATCATGTGGTTAGAAATGCAACCATGATAGATAATGAGAAGGCTAACCTTTGCAGAGACATAACTAGGGTTAAAGGGTTGGGTTGGGTTAAGCAAATATCACAAAATATCCAAGTCAAAGTCAAAGCTTCAAGAAGCTTCTTGAAAGCTTCATGAAGACTTAACGCTAATCCAAACCCTAACCTCAATTAAACTCCACAAATCATGTTGCATTTATAACCATAACATGTTACAATATTATATATCATATATACAATATTTATTGTAACAAAATAAAATAATACAATTAACATATATCGCATATATATCAATGTATTACCCGAGTGAGAAAAAGAATCTTTTAGTGAGCTTATATCAGTTAATGTAATTTAATATATCAAATATATAATTATACATTAAATTATCGAATCAACACTTGATCCGATAATCCGGCTATTTCACAAATAACCGACTAATATAATCTGTATCAGTTCATCGAATCAACACTTGATCCGATGACCCCGGCTATATCACATATACCCGGCCGATATCTCATATCGCGAGAGTCTAATACGGTATCACATACACGTATTGTTCTCGGTCCCGCACATATCACATATGTGCTCCTACTCCGTTTTGCCTGAGCCAAGAAACCTCTGTGTAGGACTCTAAAGAATCGTCAATACGCCAGCAGTAGGTGATGATCATATCAAACACCCACAAGCTGCAAGCGGTCAGCTAAACGTAACAGCCACCCAGGTATTAAGCGCTCAGAAGATCAACAAGCAAGCCTGTACATTCTCTTGTGAATCCAGTTAGTAACACTCCCGTACAGTCCGGTCTCTTCGTCTGATATGTCGCATATCTCGCCTAGGGGTGGTAAACGTCAGACCCCAGTAGCTTGATAAGTCGTGTCGATATAAGGTCTATAACAGTTCGAGAAACTACTGATAACACTTACCAGTAAATCTCAGCAACCCTAACCAGGGATTTCCAGTTATAGCCAATAGAACACAGCACAACATCAACTCCCTATACCGGGAGAGACGAATCCCCTCCTATCGCTCATTGCCTCCATGTGATTCGGGACTGTACCCAAAAGCCACCTTTTTGCACGCCCTCTTAGACAAGGTATGATAGAAATCAAAGCACAGTAGGAATCACACAAGACTCTATGACGATCTCGGATCTACAGACTACTATGTACCAGTGTCACCAGAGAACTGCCATCTAACGTGGTGTATAATACCATTTGGGAGTTCTCGGCGAGTCCGTCCAGTGTACCCGGTCTCCACTGAGCACCCGTACACCATCCTTGATGTCAAACATCGATGGATAAGGAATCATCCATAGCCCATCATATGGGTCAATATGCGTATACGCTAGTCTACTCTGGTGTATTGATGCCCTGTCTCGATACACCCTCGACTAGAAACAGTTATAGGATGTACTCGTCGACTACCGTGGCCCCACTAGTATGATCTCATCATGGTCCCAGTAGTCAAGTACACATCCTGAGGGCTTTATCAACATGTATATATAGTGACAATTAGAATATATGTTAAGATAAAGTACAACCAGATAGCATACTATCATGTCGAGCAAGAAAGTCCTCCCTATATATGTCCAAGTATCCATTACAATATATATCGTATGTACAGTAATGGCCTCTAGAGCATACATATAACTAACAATCTCCCACTTGCACTAGGGCCATCTGTTGTGGTATCACATACCCAACAATTAGCTGTGGTTGAAGTATCTCATACTCAACCATCCCATAAAAGTCTCTACTGGGAAAAAGGCCTTTGTGAGTGGATCCGCGCTGTTGTCCTCTGGGTCTACTCTCCTAACCTCGATCTCCCTGAAGATCAACCATCTCCATGATCAGGTGATACTGCCTAAGAATTATATCTGGATTTCTGATGGGACAGGGGTTCCTAGGCTTAAGCCACAACTCCATTGTCACACAATGGTAGGAACGAAGTTCATCTCATGAACTTATATATATATATATATATATATATATATATATATATATATCCAGACTACCTCTTTGGTAGTATCCTTGGTAACGATGTATCTTGCCTTTAATCGTCTAGTAAGTCACGATATCTAGCTTGGAACTCTTCCAACATACCGTCCCTCCACTGAGGGTAAAGACAATGCCTGCGACTGACATTCAGTCGTCCTAATCACCCTGGAACCTTTCCAGTGATTCTCCCTAGGATCGATTGATACCATCTCACCACAACTAGTGAGAATCCTAACAACCAAATAGATCTATCTCATAGATCCATAACCCAGGATTTAGGAGGTATCACCTTGATCCTATATGGAGAATCTTTCTGATAAGCGGAGATTTGACCGAGTGTAGCATAGGAAACTCCTTCCCTATCAAGAGTATGTCATCCACGTACTCTACGAGGATCACCATCATACTCCCTACTACCTTTTTGTATATACAAGGTTCATTTACCATTTTGATGAAGTCAAACTCTTTGACTACCACATCAAAACAGATGTTCCAACTCCGCGATGCCTGATTTATCACATAAAACATCTTGCACACATTTCCGCTGCTCCCACTGTCTACAAAGCCCTCTGGCTGTGTACTTATAGACGCTCTCTTCCAAATCATCATTTAGAAAAGCAGTCATGACACCCAACCACCAGATATCGTAGTCATGGTATGTAGCCGTGGCAAATAGGATCTGGATGGACTTTAAGCATAGCTTTGAAAGTCTCAATTTTTCCATGTACACCAAGTAATCTTCTCAAGATATACTTGCTCCTAATGGGGATTTAACCCTTCAAATAAAGCAACCAAAGTACATACTTTGTTGGTGTATAAGGATTCCATCTCAGATCGCTAAGCATCCAGCCATTCTTACAGAGTCCCACTCCTGATGGCCAGCTCGAAACTAGTTGGGTCATCATCTCATGATGCAATCCTCGCATCCACTGTCATAGAGAAACCAAAGTATCTCTCAGGTGGGTGAGGAACCCTACTAGATCGGCGGAGAGGCTGAGGTTCGTTGGAAACTATTGAATCCTTCGGTTCTACCAAATCATCTGCTGTAGTTTGTATAGCTGGAACTCCTTCCAGTACTACCTCATGACCACTAATTTCTTCACAAGAAATTCCCTTTCACAAAGGTGGCATGTTGAGAAACAAAACATCTTTTGTTCCTCAGTTAGGTAGAAGATATTCTCTTACGTATGCTTGGAATATCCAACAAACTTCCACAGAACTGACTTTGCCTCGAGCTTGTCCGGATTATGCTTTTAGACATAGGCTGGACAACCCCAAATCTTAACATACTTAAGATATGGGCTCTTCCCATTCCATATCACATATGAAGTGGTAGGCAACTGATTTGATTGGAACCCTATTCAATACGTATGCAGCTTCTCAAGTGCATAACTCCCAAAAGGAAATAGGAAACTCAGTAGTACTCATCATAGAGCACACCATATCATATAGGGTGTAATTGCTCTGCCCCGATATACCATCTTGCTATGGTGTATACGGAGGGGTAATGCTGAGAGAGAATCTCATTCTCCTTTAGAATAGTCCAGGAATCTCCGTGCTCAAGTATTCTCCTCCCTGATCTCATCAAAGGACATAATACTTATACCCGTTTTTGGTTCTCTACTTCTAACTTATATTATGTGAATATCTCAAAAGCTTCGGAATTATGTTTCAACAGGAACATATGTCTGAATCTTGAGAGATGATCAGTGAATATAATGAAGTACAAAGAACCGGTCTTGGCATTTGTAGACAGGGGACTTTCATACATCAGCATGTATCAATCCCAAGAGTTCACTAACTCTTTCTCTGTTTTCAATAAACAGAGCTGTGGTCATCTTATCTTTGTGACATGGCCGGCAAGTTTCACAAGATGTAAATTCAAACTAATTTAAATATGCATCTAGATGTAACTTCAGCTAGTCGGGTCACATTGATATGACCTAGTCTATAATACCTCAAGAAGGATCCGTTCATTTCTGAACTCTTCCTCTTGTGTGTGTTCTGTACGTTAAGAACTGTAGTTTGATTTAGAACGTCTATGCTTTTAGATAACGTGCCTGAACCGATCAACTCTTGATATAGGAAATGTTCAAAACATTATCCAACAATACAAAATTATATCCTTCTTTACTAATAAAGAGACTGATATGATGTTGTATATCAGGTTCGGTATCTAATAACATTCGTTCAGAATCAATGTATTCTAGTAATACAGGGTGATAACTGCCAACAGACTTGGCTGCAACACTTGCACCGTTTCTATCTCATGAAACTTATCACCCGTTCTCAGTTCTCTACCTATCTGTAGCACATGTAACAAATTACATATGTGGGATCCTGATCTGGTATCTCATATCCAGGACGTAAAGGATACTGAGAAACAGTTCTCTGTAATGAACACACCCGAAGAAGATGCATCAGCATGCACTTTCTTTGTTTGGGCGGCACGGGAATTCTGGTAATCCCCTATTTCCTGCTCTGTCTTATAACAATTATAAGTTGGAGCGGGACCAACGTTCCTTAGTGCAGTATAACAAGCGGGTTCAGTCAATACATCCGTATTATTATCTTGATTAAGGCGTGACATTGTCGTAACCAGTAGAGAGAGACAAGAAAACACTCAGCGTGCGCTTTTACAAGATTAGATTGGTTATCAATTTATCTAATCAGGATGCCTCCCACTGTTTTAGTCAAATCTTCCTTCAAACCCTAAGAGGAAAGACTAGCCGGGATTAATTACACTCTACAAGTTCGCCGATCTTTCAGCCAGGCCAGTGCAGGTACTTTAAGGGAGGTTCCCCGTGCTTTCGCACGGACCTAATTAAAATAAACCTCGTTTTTCCAGGGGCGTAACCCCGTTAACACCTTTCTAGACACCTACTTGATCGGCTAATTGTAATGTGTAAAACTCTCCCAGAGTAACTCTTACTCACAGCGGGTATCGGGATCCAACTATCTCATAGAAGGTATGCAATCTTATTGCAAATTTCAACTCTTGAAATTCCCAATAATATTTTACCCCTAATGACTTATGACCTTAACTATGGTCAACAAATCATAAGCACTAGTCAAGTTCAACCCGTCATTTCCCGATTGATTAGACCCACCCACATGACCCTTAACTAAGGTCAAAAAAGTCATATGACTGTCCTAATTAATCACATCATATGTTATATAGGAAAACATCACTCAGCTACCGTACACTGCACCTTAACTATGGTCAACAAACGCAGCACGAATACTAAGTACTCTATTTCCTAAAATGACGGAGGGTTACGGAAGGTTTTTAAGAAAACCCTTTGCGTAATGAACTTGATATCGTCATAGAATCGAGTGATTTTAAATGGAATGTTCTTGAGGTTTTTTTCTAGTTTTGCTAAAGAGGTCACTCCCGGTGAAGGGATCGTCGGCTCTTTCCTCATCGAATAAGGTGCAGGATATTTCACAAATATCACTGTGCAAAGCAAGAACTATCGAAGCAATCAAAAGACAAACCGAGTTTGTAGCATCTGCTAGTTTCACTAAAGAGGTCACTCCCGGTGAAGGGATTCGGCTCTTTTCTTATCGAATAAGGTGCTGGATGTTCTACAAGGAACACCGCTATGCAAAGTAAGAACTAGAGCTACCAGTTTTTAAACAAGTTTCTACAACATCTTTAGGTTTCTTTTAGTTTCATTAATCTCATTAATGAAGTCCCATTTTATTATGCTTCACAAGCATCACATTTGAAACGAAATCTGCAATATAACATATATCTCATATATATAATATAAACATTCTTCTCAGGCAGTAATATGATCTCATCACAGAACATTGCAGCAGAAGAACATATATGAAATATTGGATATACTAGGACGTTCGTGTTTTAATACGAGCCTGTATAAAACACGGCTTCTACGGTCGCGATGAATAGCCAAACCCACATCCCTAGACCCCTACAAGAGCGGCAAGCAACACTGCCAATTCTAGGGTTAGGAGACCCAGTCTCGACTCCTCGAGATGGTCTCCCACTGGACCCTAAAACCCGGTTACTTGTGCTCCCCGTCTTGGGTCTACCTAATGCGGAAAAGTAAATAATATACAATGGTGACATCATCCACAGCCCAGAAGTGCCCCAATAAAAGAATATTACATACAAATGAATTTTACATGAATGAAAAAGAAAAAACTCTCATCTCACATAAAACCCCAGGCTATTCAGAACGCGACGATCTAATATAACATATCACAGCAACACATAATATCTCATATCATCAACGTAAGCAAGTATGCGTATCCCGATTATCGTTGATGTATAGCAACGAAGCCGGCGATACACCACATACTACGCTTACGGTCACAGAAAAGAAAGTGTAAAACTACAACAGTTGGAATCTGCAACCTCCTTAGACATCGCATGCCTAACAATTATAAACTCCACATTTTAGTCTCATTATCGAAAACTCTTTTCAATATCAAGTCGGGCAATTCAACAAGATTCCCGACATCCTGATCGAATGCTCGTCGCAAACTTTAGTAGACGGTCGCACCCCCGGATGCCATCGACGAGGTGCACTAAGGCGGAACACCGCTGCCGCGAGCACCCGAACGGATGCTTTTGGCGACGGGGTTCTCCTACAGTCACTTGGTCGGGGCTATGGGGCGTGGCTATCTATTAAGTTTACCCGGCGAGTATCCGCGTACGCTACGTGATTGCGACGGACTTTTGATCACATCAAAATCTCGTGGCAACCGATCATCTGAGACTGAACTGCTAGATTTATAACATTCAAATTAGTTATCTCATAACTACCTATGGATTCCAAATATTGTATCACATTCCAGATAAATAGACAGTGTTAAACTTTCCGATCGAATAATCAAACACCCAAGATTTCCCAAATAGCTCAACACTTGAGCGGAGTTCAAAAAAATATCCATCACATGCCACAGTACCAATGGTCCAGCCATAGAAGGGTCAAGCCAATGCCTCACATGTGGCAGCGCCGTACTGCCCCAAACCCTAAGGTTCAGAGACGGTTCAGACGGTCACATAATCGAGTTAAGGTTTGTGTTCTTCTAGAGGGTCCACCGCGTTACTTGCATGATTTTCCGAAAGTTTCAAACTCGAGAAAAAATCCAACTTTTGAAAAAAATTCCGACGGGGGAAAAAGTGAGTTATTGATATCCGTTCGAACTTTTTAACAGTTTCTAAAATTATCCGGAAAAAACTTAAACGAAGTTAAATTATCCGATCGAATTAACGAGTCCCCAATACAACCCAGAAAACTCAATACTTGAGTATAATTAAAAATTTCCCAGAAACATGCAGCAGTTCCAACGGATGTTACTGTACAAAATTGAATCCATAATCCCAATGTAGCGCCGCGGAACCGCCGCTCTGGCAAGGATACGGCCGCGGTGCCGCGGTTCCGCGGCGCAATGAAGGTATTGTGGGGTCGTTTTTTACAATAATTCCTAAAATACCCTGCTGATTTTTTTGAGTATTTTTAATATGAAAAAATCAACATTTTTGAAAAATTTCCAGAAACTAGGGTTTTACGGGTATTCGGAGTTCGATCGGACTTTAAACTTCGCCTAGACATCGCCTAAATCTCTAGCTTGACTCTGATACCACTGTATGGTTACAAGGCACACGCACAAGGGTCTATAAGGCATCAACCATGCCCGATATAAAATTTAGCCGTGCCGAACAACCCTAAACCAAGATCTTAGACTAGAGATTAGGCGAAACAAAGCATGTTAAACACTTTAACATCTAAGAGTTTGGGATTACAACCTTTGTAGTCCGGTCCTTCACTTCATGAGCTCTGTGTTGTGGTCCCTTCGCTGCGATCATCAAGTTCCGGACTCTCGAGAGGCTCCACGAAGAGAAAGATGCAAGCTTGCTTCCGATCTTCGATAACAAAGATGATCTACCTTGAAGTTTCATTAATACAAGCTCTCACTCACTAAATGAAGTGAACACCCTAATCTAAATGGCTAGGATAGATTAGGATGATGAAGTAGGATTTATGCTCTCATTTATTTTCTTTAACTCACTCATTTTCATCACTTAAGAAAAACCTAGAAAGCTTTTCAAAAGCTCAAGGAAGAAGAAGAAGAATAGTAATCCTTTTGTGATGAATAATGAAACTATATCATATGGTTAGAAATGCAACCATGGTAGATAATGAGAAGGCTAACCTTTGTAAAGATATAACTAGGGTTAAAGGGTTGGGTTAGGTTAAGCAAATATCACAAAATATCCAAGTCAAAGTCAAAGCTTCAAGAAGCTTCTTGAAAGCTTCATGAAGACTTAACCCTAATCCAAACCCTAACCTCAATTAAACTCCACAAATCATGTTGCATTTATAAGCATAACATGTTAGAATATTATATATCACATATACAATATATATTGTAATAAAATAAAATAATACAATTAACATATATCGCATATATATCAATATATTACCCGAGTGAGAAAAAGAATCTTTTAGTGAGCTTATATCAGTTAATGTAATTTAATATATCAAATATATAATTATACATTAAATTATCGAATCAACACTTGATCCGATAATCATGCTATTTCACAAATAACCGACTAATATAATCTGTATCAGTTCATCGAACCAACACTTGATCCGATGACCCGGCTATATCATATATACCCGGCCGATATCTCATATCGCGAGATTCTAATATGTTATCACATACACGTATTGTTCTCGGTCCCGCACATATCACATATGTGCTCCTACTCCGTTTTGCCTGAGCCAAGAAACCTCTGTGTAGGACTCTAAAGAATCGTCAATACGCCGGCAGTAGGTGATGATCATATCAAACACCCACAAGCTGCAAGCGGTCAACTAAATGTAACAGCCACCCAGGTATTGAGCGCTCAGAAGATCAACAAGCAAGCCTGTATATTCTCCTGTGAATCTAGTCAATAACACTCCCGAACAGTCCGGTCTCTTCGTCTGATATGTCGCATATCTCGTCTAGGGGTGGTAAACGTCAGGCCCCAGTAGCTTGATAAGTCGTGTCGATATGAGGTCTATAACAGTTCGAGAAACTACTGATAACACTTACCAGTAAATCTCAGCAACCCTGGCCAGGGATTTCCAGTTATAGCCAATCGAACACAGCACAACATCAACTCCCTATACCGGGAGAGACGAATCCCCTCCTATCGCTCATTACCTCCATGTGATTCGGGACTGTACCTAAATGCCACCTTTTTGCACGCCCTCTTGGACGTGGTATGATGGAAATCAAAGCACAGTGGGAATCACACAAGACTCTATGACGATCTCGGGTCTACAGTCTACTCTGTACCAGTGTCACCAGAGAACTGCCAACTGACGTGGTGTATAATACCATCTGGGAGTTCTCGGCGAGTCCGTCCAGTGTACCCAGTCTCCACTGAGCACCCGTACACCATCCTTGATATCAAACACCGATGGATATGGGATCATCCATCGCCCATCATATGGGTCAAGATGCGTATACGCTAGTCTACTCTGGTGTATTGATGCCCTGTCTCGATACACCCTCGACTAGGAACAGTTATAGGATGTACTCGTCGACTACCGTGGCCCCACTAGTATGATCTCATCATAGTCCCAGTAGCCGAGTACACATCCTAAGGGCTTTATCAACATGTATATATAGAGATAATCAGAATATATGTTAAGATAAAGTACAACCAGATAGCATAATATCATGTCGAGCAAGAAAGTCCTCCCTATATATGTCCCAGCATCCATTACAATATATATCGTATGTACAGTAATGGCCTCTAGGGCATACATATAACTAATAAATACGGGTATGTATATACGGTAGAAAGTGTTTTGTATTTATACAAAATACATTCTAGAAGGAGGACACCACATTCTTGTATTTTCCATTTATTCTTTTATTTGGAAATGAGGTGGAGGGTTATGCGGCAAATGAGAATGGTGGAGGGTATGGTCAAGTGAATTATTAATTCATTTGGATCTACTATTGAACTATAGAAACCATTTTATATTGTGGAATTCTTTTTAACAAAAAGAAAACGGTTGTGTATATTTTTAAAAAAAGTTTTTCATTTCCTCATTCTCGTTCTCTCTCCTCTCAAGCTTTCATCTTCCTCCTCAACCCAAACCCTCTCGTGTGTTGAGAATCTTGATTTATGAGATAGATTAAAACCACAAAACAATCTCTACGTCATCTACATAATCTAGATTAGCAAACTAGTTTATTTAGTTTCTTCATTTGTGAAGTTGAAATTTGAACCATATTCTTTTGGGTGAACCATCTAGGATTAAGAAGGCCTCCAAGCAAGCTTGATCAAAGATCCCTAAGAGCACAAAAGAGAAGAGTTTTGAAGACCGATGGAAACGAATCTCTTTGGTATATCTTTCTTTCATAGTAGATTACTCTATCTAGTTACTAGTTTAGGGTAATGGTTTGATCACTTGGGTATTATTGATTATACTTGCTTAAAATTTGATTTTTGTGCATTCGGCCTCTCTACTTTCTATGTAGAGTGAGCACAATTAACTAACAAGAGGAAAGATAAGTCATCCATCTCTATCCCCACCATCACCATAGCCTAAAAGATTACTCCATCGTCACAAAGAGAAAAAGAAAAACACAAGAGAAGAAAAAATCAAACACAAGAACAAGAACAAGAAGAAAAAAACAAAAAGAGTCTACAAGATGAGATAGCAACTTTAATCTCTTTAATAGAGCACTCAATTGAGAGCTCAAAGTGTTAGTTATATGTATGCCCTAGAGGCCATTACTGTACATAGGATGTATATTTTAGTGGATGCTGGGACGTATATAAGGAGGACTTTCTTGCTCGACATGATAGTATGCTATCTGGTTGATCTTTACCTTAACGTGTATACTAATTGTCTCTCTGTTACATGTTGGTAAAGCCCTTAGGATGTGTGCTTGACTACCTGGACTATGATGCGGATCATACTAGTGGGGACATGGTAGTCCATAAGTACATCCTTCAAAGTCCCTAGTCATGGGTGTATCGAGACGGGGCATCGATATACCAGAGTAGACTAGCGTATACCTTCTCGACCCATACAGATGGGCGATGGATGATCCCATATCCATCGGTGTTTGACATCAGAGATGATATACGGGTCCTCAGTAGAGACTGGGTACACTGGACGGACTCGCCGAGAACTCCCAGATGGTATTATACCTCACGTCAGATGGCAGTTCTCTGGTGACACTGGTACAGAGTAGTCTGTTGACCCGAGATCGTCATAGAGTCTTGTGTGGTTCCCACTGTGCTTTGATTTCCATCTTACCACGTCCAAGAGGGCGTGCAAAACGGTGGTTTTTGGGTACAGTCCCGAGTCACATGGAGGCAATGAGCGATAGGAGGGGATTCGTCTCTCCCGGTATAGGGGGTTGATGTTGCGCTGTGTTCGATTGGCTATAACAGGAAATCCCTGGCCAGGGTTGCTGAGATTTACTGGTAAGTGTTACCAGTAGTTTCTCGAACAGTTATAGACCTCATATCGACACGACTTATCGAGCTATTGGGGTCTGACGTTTACCACCCCTAGGCGAGATATGCGACATATCAGACGATCAGACCGGACTGTACGGTAGTGTTACTGGTTGGATTCACTGGAGTGTGAGCGGGCTTGCTCGTCGATCTTCAGATCGCTCAATACCCGGGTGGCCGTTACGTTTAGCAGACCGCTTGCGGCTTGTGGGTGATTGATATGATCATCATCTGCTGCCGGCGTATTGACGAGTCTTTAGAGTCCTACACAGAGGTTTCCTGGCTCAAGCGAAAGGAAATAGGAGCGCATATGAGATATGTGCGGGACCGAGAATAATACGTGTATGTGATACCGTATTCCATTCTCGCGATGAATGTATCGAATGGTTGTATGCGATATATCCTAGTTATCGATTCAAGCGTTGATTCGATAAGCCGATACATTGTATACTAGTCGGTTGTGTGCGACATGACCGGATCATTGAATCAAGTGTTGATTTAATGATTTAATGTATAATTATATATTTGATATATTACTTTGCATTAACTAGTATCGGTTCACTTAAGATGGATTTTCTCGCTCGGATGTGCGCATTGTATATGCGATATACTTTTGTGCACTTGTTTGTATCATATTTGATGATGCATGTTTAACTATAGTTAAGTGTAATGAATTAAGCCATGGTTAAACTAATGATTAGGGTTTTCTTTTCTTACTTATTTATTTGTTTATTCATTTTGGAAAAGAAGAGAAAAGAATGGTTGCTAGTTTTGGAGTTTAGTTGAAGCTTCATGAAGCTTTGACTTTGTAACCATTCTTATCTCATTCTTAACCCTAACCATTAAACTAACCTTGGTCAATTCTCTACACATAACCATAGTTAGGATTATGATAAGTGTTCAATTTATTCATTTCTATTTTGAATTAACTTATCATAACATTTTATCTTCTTCTTCTTCTTCTTCTTCAAGAAGAAAGCAAGCTCCATCAATGGTGATTGATGGAATTGAGTGAGAAATCCAAAACTAAAGTCTACCCACTTCCTATTTCTTCATCCTCTACCTCTTGCCAAGTAGTAGAGTGTGTTTACTTCACAAGTTTCATGACTTGGTGAAGTTGTGAGCTTGATCTAGCGATGCCTCGACGTAGATCATCTTCGGCATGGACATCGACGACCTAGCTTGCCCATTCTCCGACGAAGCCGATGCTTGAGCCCGGATTTGATTTGGACAGTGGAGAGGACCTCGTTGCGGAGCTATGGAGGTGGAGCACCGGATCTACAAAGGTTGTATTTCCGTATCTTGTAGTTAAGTGTTAACTAGTTAGCTTTTTCGCCTAGTTTTCTAGCAAACGATCCGTAGTCTAGGGTTTCTCGGCACCGGAATTTGAAACGGGCATGATCGATGCCTTGTGAGACCTCATTCGGGTGCTTAGGAACCCTACAGTGGTATCAGAGCCTAGCTAGAGCCTTAAGCGAAGTCCAGACGGAATTTGAAGTCCGAACGAACCCGAAACACCAAATCAATCTTGCTCTCTGTACTTTTTTGAAAACAGTGAGTTTTTCCAAATTAAAAATTGCTAAAAAATTCAGCAGGGAAAAATAAGAATTACGGTGCAAAAAGTTTCTGGTGAACAGTAATATTCGCGGCGGATCCGCGGCAGAAGCATGGCTTCTGCGGCGGATCAGCGGCCCAATCATGACGTCATCCCTTACTGTTTGCACAGTAATACCTGATAAATTCTTCTGGATTTTCTGGGAATTTTTAAAATTTATTCAAGAGTTGAATTTTCTGGGTTGTTTTGGGGATTCGAATGTTCGATCGGATTATCGAATTTTGTCTGTGTGGCTTTCCGGATAAATTTTTAGAATATGTTAAAAAGTTCGACCGGATATAAATACCCAACTTTTTCCCTGTCGGGAAATTTCCAAGTGTTGGATTTTTCCGTAGTTTGACGACGTTCTAAGTAGTGCAAGTAACGCGATGGACCCTCTAGAAGACAACAAACCTTAACTCGATTATGTGACCGTCTTGAACTGCCCTTTGAACCTTCGGGTTTGGGGGAGTACGGCGTGCCACATGTGAGGCGTTGGCTTGACCCTTCTACGGCTGGACCGTTGGTACTGAGGCACGAACGGAATGTTGTTAGACTTATTTCATGTGTTGAGCTGTATCGGGAAAAGTTGGGTGTTCGATTGTTCGATCGGAAAGTTTGACATTTTCTATTTATCCGGAATGGGATACAATAATTGGAATTCACAAGAAGTTATGAGATAACTGAATGAATGTTATAAACATAGCAATTTAGTCTCACTTGATCGGTCGCCACGGAATTTTGATGTGATTAAAAGTCCGTCGCAATCACGTAGCGTACGCGGATACTCGCCGGGTAAACTTAATAGACAGCCTCACTCCATAGCCCCGACCAAGTGACTGTAGGAGAACCCCGTCGCCGAAAGCATCCGTTCGGGTGCTCGCGGTAGCGGTGTTCCGCCTTGGTGCACTTCGTCGACGGTAACGGGGGTGCGGCCGTCTACTGAAGTTTGCGACGAGCATTCGATCAGGATATCGGGAATCTTGTTGAATTGCCCGACTTGATATTGAAAAATGTTTTTGATAAAGAGACTAAAATGCGGGGTTTATAATTGTTAGGCATGCGATGTCTAAGTAATTCATTTGGTCAGGCATGCGATGTCTGAGGTGGTTGCGGATTCCAACTGTTGTAGTTTTACACTTTCTTTTCTGTGACCGTAAGTGTAATATGTGATATCGCCGGTTTCGTTGCTATATGTCAACGACAATTGGGATGCGCATATTTACTTACGTTGATGACATGTGATGTTATGTGTTGCTGGATATGTTATATTGGATCGTCGTGTTTGAATAGCCGGGGGTTTTTATGTGAGATGAGTGTTTTTCATTTTCATTCATGTAAAAACTTGTATGTAATATTCTTTTATTGGGGCACTTCCAGGTAGCGGAAGTTGTCACCGTTTGTATATTATTTACTTTTCCGCACTAGGATAGACCCAAGGAGGAGGGCACAAGTAACCGGGTTCTGGAGTCCAGTGGGAGACCAACTCGAGGAGTCGAGTCCGGGTCTCCTAACTCCAGAATTGGTAGGGTTGCTTGCCGCTCTCGTAGGGGTCTAGGGGTGTGGGTTTGGCTATTCATCACGACCGTGGAATCCGTGTTTTATACTGGCTCGTATTGAAAACACGGACGTCCTAGTATATCCAATATTTCATATGTTTCTTCTGCTGCGATATCTGTGATGTGATCATGTGATGTTCTGTGATAGATACAGTATATAGTATATATGATATATTATATAGGCGTTACTTATGTTTTACACCCGCGCTAGCCCTGCCCCGCTCTGCCGTTAGTTACCTAACCTAACGGTGCACGAGGGGACATCGAGGCGAATGCGGATGGCATAAGTGTACGTCGTATTTATCTGTGATGTTTAGGTACACAAATGATGGGACTTCATTAATGTGATTAATGAAATAAAAGAAACCTAAGATGTTGTAGAATCGAATTTCAAAATAAAACAGGTAGCTACAGTTCTTGCTTTGCACAGCGGTATATGCGATATATCCTGCACCTTATTCGATGAGGAAAGGACCGAGATCCCTTCACCGGGAGTGGCTCCTTTAGCAATAACTGGCAGATGCTACACACTCGGTTTGTTTTTGATTGCTTTTAAGTGTTTTTGCTTTGCACAGCGATATATATGATATATCCCGCACCTCATTCGACGAGGAAAGGACCGACGATCCCTTCACCGGGAGTGACTCCTTTAGCAAAACTAGAAAAGCCTCAAAAGCACTCCATTTCAAAATCATTTGATTCTACAACGATATCAAGTTCATTACGCAATAGGTTTTCAGAAAAACCTGTCGTAGCCCTCCGTCATTTCAGATAAGTACTAGTTAGTATTCGTGCTACGTTTGTTGACCTCTGTCAAGGCGTAGTGTGCGGTAGCTGATTAGTGCTTATCTGTATAAGCATATGATGTGATTGATTTAGGGTAGTCGTGCGACCTTGTTGACCTCTGTCAAGGGTCGTGCGGGTGGGTTTACTTCAATCAGGAAATGACGGGTTGAACTTGACTGGCAGCCTATGGTTTGTTGACCTCTGTCAAGGTCATAGGACGCTAGGGGCAAAATATTATCGGGAATTTCAAGTGTTGAAATTTGCAATGAGATTGCATACCTTCTATGAGATAGTTGGATCCCGATACCCGCTGCGAGTAAGTGTTACTCCTAGGAGAGTTTTATACATTACAATTAGCCGATCAATTAGGTGTCTAGAAAGGTGTTAACGAGGTTACGTCTCTGGGAAAACGAGGTTTACATTAATTAGGTTCGTGCGAAAGCACGGGGGACCTCCCTCAAAGTACCGACACTGGCCTGGCTGAAAGATTGGCGAACTTGTAGTGTGTAATTAATCCCGGCTAGTCTTTCCTTTTAGGGTTTGAAGGAAGATTTGATAAAAAGCAGTGGGAGCCATCCTGATTAGATAAAGTAATAACCAATCTATTCTTGACAGAGCGCACGCTGAGTGTTTTCTTCTCTCTCTCTCCAGGTAGCGACCATATCACGCCTTAATCAAGATAATAATACGGATTATTGACCGAACCCGCTTGTTATACTGAGCTGGGGAACGTTGGTCCCGCTCCAACTTATAATTGTTATAAGACAGAGCAGGAAATTGGGGATTACCAGAATTCCCGTGCCGCCCAAACGAAGAGAATGCATGTTGATGCATCATCTTCGGGTGTGTTCATTATACAGAACTGTTTCTCAGTATCCTTTACGTCCTGGGTATGTGATACCAGATCAGGATCCCAGATATGTAATCTGTTACATAGGGCTACAGATAGGTAGAGAACTGAGAAAGGGTGATAAGTTTCATGAGACAGAAAACGGGGCAAGTGTTGCAGCCAAGTCTGTTGGTCACTGTCACCCTGTATTACCGATACATTGATTCTGAACGAATGTTATTAGATACCGAACCTGATATACAAAATCATATCAGTCTCTTTATTAGTAAAGAAATGATAAAATTTTGTATTGTTGGATAATGTTTTGAACATTTCCTATATCAAAAGTTGATCGGTTCAGGCACGTTATCTAAAAGCGTTGATGTTCTAAATCAAACTACAGTTCTTTGTATACGGAACACACAGAAGAGGAAGAGTTCAGATATGAACGAATCCTTCTTGAGGCATTGTAGACTAGGTCATATCAACGTGACCCAACTAGCTGGAGTTACATATAGATGCATATTTAAATCAGTTTGAATTTACATCTTGTGAAACTCGCCAGTCATGTCACAAAGATAAGATGACCATAGCTCCGTTTACTGGAAACAGAGAAAGAGTTAATGAACTCTTGGGACTGATACATGATGATGTATGTAAGTCTCCTGTCTACACATGCCAGGACTGGTTCTTTATACTTCATTACATTCTCTGATAATCTCTCAAGATTTAGTCATATGTTCCTGTTGAAACACAAGTCCGAACCTTTTGAGATATTCACAGAATATAAGCTAGAAGTAGAGAACCAAAACACAGGTATAAGTATTATGTCCTTTGATGAGATCAAGGAGGAGAATACTTGAGCACGGAAATCCTGGATTATTCAAAAGGAGAATGAGATTCTCTCTCAGCATTACTCCTCTGTATACACCATAGCACGATGGTATATCGGGGCGGAGCAGATACACCCTATTTGATATGGTGTGCTCTATGATGAGTACTACTGAGTTACCTATTTCTTTTTGGGAGTTATGCACTTGAGAAGATGCATACCTATTGAATAGGGTTCAAATCAAATCAGTTGCCTACCGCTTCATATGTGATATGGAAAGGGAAGAGCCCATATCTTAAGATGGTTAAGATTTGGGGTTGTCCGGCCTATGTCTGAAAGCAAAATCCGGACAAGCTCGAGGCAAGGTTTGTAATGTAGAACTGGAAAGGTTCCAGCTATACAAACTACAGCAGATGATTTGATAAAACCAAAGGATTCAGTAGATTCCAACGAACCTCAGCCTCTCCGCCGATCTAGTAGGGTTCCTCACCCACCTGAGAGATACTTCGATTTCTCTATGACAGTGGGAGCGAGGATTGCATCATGAGATGATGACCCAACTAGTTTCGAGCTGGCCATCAGGAGTAAGACTCTGTAAGAATGGCTGGATGCTTAGTGATCTGAGATGGAATACTTATACACCAGCAAAGTATGGACTTTAGCTGCTATAACTGAAGGGTTAAATCCCCATCAGGAGCAAGTATATCTTGAGAAGATTACTTGGTGTACATGGAAAGGTTGAGACTTTCAAAGCTAGACTTGTTAAAGGTTTCCGTCATTGACCAGGCGTGGATTATGATGAAACCTTTTCTAAGGATCTATGCTTAAGTCCATCCAGATCCTACTTACCACGGCTACATACCATGACTACAATATCTGGTGGTTGGGTGTCTTGACTGCTTTTCTAAATGATGATTTGGAAGAGAGCGTCTATAAGTACACAGCCAGAGGGCTTCGTAGACAGTGGGAGCAGCGGAAACGTGTGCAAGATGCTTTATAAGGATAAAGCAGGCATCGCGGAGTTGGAACATCTGTTTTGATGAATTAGTCAAAGAGTTTGACATCATCAAAATGGTAGATGAACCTTGTATAAACAAAAGGTAGTAGGGAGTATGGTGATGATCCTCGTAGAGTACATGGATGACATACTCCTGATGGGGAAGGAGTTTCCTATGCTACGCTCGATCAATCTCCGCTTATCACTATAATTCTCCATATAGGATCAAAGTGATACCTCCTAAATCCTGGGTTTTGGATCTATGAGATAGATCTAAATGGATGTTAGAATTCTCACTAGATGTAGTGAGACGGTATCAACCGATCCTGGGGAGAATCACTGGAATGGTTCCAGGGTGATAATGACGACTGAGTGTCAGTCACAGGCATTGTCTTTACCCTCAGTAAAGGGACGGTATGTTGGAAAGGTTCCAAGCTAGATATCGTGGCATACTAGACGATAAAGGCAGGATACATCGCTACTTAAGATGCTACTAAAGAGGCTGTTTGGATGTATATTGGTTCATGAGATGAACTATGTTCCTCCCATTGTGTGACAATGGAGCTGTGGCTTATGCCAAGGAACGCAGGTCCCATCAGTGATCCAGACATATTCTAAGGCAGTGTCGCCTGATCATGGAGATAGTTGATCTCCAGGGTGATCGAGGTTTGGAGAGTAGACTAAGAGGACAACACAGCGGATCCACTCACAAAGGCCTGTTCCCAGAGAGAGACTTTTATGGGATGGTTGAGTATGAGATACTGCAACCACTGCTATCAGATGGCCCTAGTGCAAGTGGGAGATTGTTAGTTATATGTATGCCCTAGAGGCCATTACTGTACATAGAATGTATATTGTAGTGGATGCTGGGACGTATATAAGGAGGACTTTCTTGCTCGACATGATAGTATGCTATCTGGTTGATCTTTACCTTAACGTGTATACTAATTGTCTCTCTGTTACATGTTGGTAAAGCCCTTAGGATGTGTGCTTGACTACCTGGACTATGATGCGGATCATACTAGTGGGGACATGGTAGTCCATAAGTACATCCTTCAAAGTCCCTAGTCGTGGGTGTATCGAGACGGGGCATCGATATACCAGAGTAGACTAGCGTATACCTTCTCGACCCATACAGATGGGCGATGGATGATCCCATATCCATCGGTGTTTGACATCAGAGATGATATACGGGTGCTCAGTAGAGACTGGGTACACTGGACGGACTCGCCGAGAACTCCCAGATGGTATTATACCTCACATCAGATGGCAGTTCTCTGGTGACACTGGTACAGAGTAGTCTGTTGACCCGAGATCGTCATAGAGTCTTGTGTGGTTCCCACTGTGCTTTGATTTCCATCTTACCATGTCCAAGAGGGCGTGCAAAACGGTGGTTTTTGGGTACAGTCCCGAGTCACATGGAGGCAATGAGCGATAGGAGGGGATTCGTCTCTCCCGGTATAAGGGGTTGATGTTGCGCTGTGTTCGATTGGCTATAACAGGAAATCCCTGGCCAGGGTTGCTGAGATTTACTGGTAAGTGTTACCAGTAGTTTCTCGAACAGTTATAGACCTCATATCGACACGACTTATCGAGCTATTGGGGTCTGACGTTTACCACCCCTAGGCAAGATATGCGACATATCAGACGATCAGACCGAACCGTACGGTAGTGTTACTGGTTGGATTCACTGGAGTGTGAGCGGGCTTGCTCGTCAATCTTCAGATCGCTCAATACCCGGGTGGCCGTTACGTTTAGCAGACCGCTTGCGGCTTGTGGGTGATTGATATGATCATCATCTGCTGCCGGCGTATTGACGAGTCTTTAGAGTCCTACACAGAGGTTTCCTGGCTCAAGCGAAACGAAATAGGAGCGCATATGAGATATGTGCGGGACCGAGAATAATACGTGTATGTGATACCGTATTCCATTCTCGCGATGAATGTATCGAATGGTTGTATGCGATATATCCTAGTTATCGATTCAAGCGTTGATTCGATAAGCCGATACATTGTATACTAGTCGGTTGTGTGCGACATGACCGGATCATTGAATCAAGTGTTGATTTAATGATTTAATGTATAATTATATATTTGATATATTACTTTGCATTAACTAGTATCGGTTCACTTAAGATGGATTTTCTCACTCGGATGTGCGCATTGTATATGCGATATACTTTTGTGCACTTGTTTGTATCATGTTTGATGATGTATGTTTAACTATAGTTAAGTGTAATGAATTAAGCCATGGTTAAACTAATGATTAGGGTTTTCTTTTCTTACTTATTTATTTGTTTATTCATTTTGGAAAAGAAGAGAAAAGAATGGTTGCTAGTTTTGGAGTTTAGTTGAAGCTTCATGAAGCTTTGACTTTGTAACCATTCTTATCTCATTCTTAACCCTAACCATTAAACTAACCTTGGTCAATTCTCTACACATAACCATAGTTAGGATTATGATAAGTGTTCAATTTATTCATTTCTATTTTGAATTAACTTATCATAACATTTTATCTTCTTCTTCTTCTTCTTCTTCAAGAAGAAAGCAAGCTCCATCAATGGTGATTGATGGAATTGAGTGAGAAATCCAAAACTAAAGTCTACCCACTTCCTATTTCTTCATCCTCTACCTCTTGCCAAGTAGTAGAGTGTGTTTACTTCACAAGTTTCATGACTTGGTGAAGTTGTGAGCTTGATCTAGCGATGCCTCGACGTAGATCATCTTCGGCATGGACATCGACGACCTAGCTTGCCCATTCTCCGACGAAGCCGACGCTTGAGCCCGGATTTGATTTGGACAGCGGAGAGGACCTCGTTGTGGAGCTATGGAGGTGGAGCACCGGATCTACAAAGGTTGTATTTCCGTATCTTGTAGTTAAGTGTTAACTAGTTAGCTTTTTCGCCTAGTTTTCTAGCAAACGATCCGTAGTCTAGGGTTTCTCGGCACCGGAATTTGAAACGGGCATGATCGATGCCTTGTGAGACCTCATTAGGGTGCCTAGGAACCCTACACAAAGAGGGAAGAAAAAGAAGTTATCATACATTACAATCTGTTTTTCTCACTCAAAATCCAACCAGAAACTCTCTCTGTGATCTACTATATATAGGGTTTTTTTAGGCAAAAAGTGTTAGTGTATATGCCCTAGGGGCCATTATTGTATCATACTAGTTTGTATATTACTTAATGGAAGCTTGGGATATTCACATGCATATAACAGTCTTGCTAAACATGGTAGTATGCTACTTGGTTTTTCTATCTTAATATGTGAGTATACGTATTGATAGAGCTCTTAGGATCTTGCTTGACTACCAGCGTTGTGATGGCAGTCATACTAGTGGGGGCTGGGTAGTCTACAAGCACATCCTTATTCAGGTCCCTTGTCGTTGGATTATCGAGACAGGGCATCGATACTCCGGAGTAGACTAGTGTGTACGCTTCTCATCCCAGTTGGGGAGATGGTCTATCCCACAGCCGTCAGTACGTCGTACTGGAGATAGTATGCAGGTGCTCGTTGGGTTACGGGTACACCGGACAGGACTCACAGGGAACTGTTGGATGGTTTTATACCAGTCGTCAGTGAACAGTTCCCAGGTGACATGAGTACAGCATAATCCGCAGACTTGACACTGCTACTTCGCCTCGAGTGTGTCCCACTGTTCTTAGATTGCTACCCTACCATGGCTCAAAGGAGTCATGCAAACAGGTAGCAGTTGGGTGCAGTCCCGAGCACCTGGAGGCAGTGGCGGTTAGACAGGATTCGTCTCTCCCGGTATTGGGGGTTGATATCGCGCTGTGTCAGAGAGCCATTACACAAATTCCCTGGCCAGGGCAAGCGAGATTTGCTGGTAGGTTCCAGTAGTTTCTCAGGGTGTAATGGGCTTCGCTCCGACACGACTTATACCGCTATTAGGGGACTGACGCTTGCTGCCCCCCTAGGCCCGATATGCGATAGTTTTAGACGAACGGACCGGACTGTACGGAGATTGTCACATCAGACTCAGTAGAAGTTCGGATGGGTTTCCTCATCGGCCTTCTTATCGACATCTACCTGGGGACCGTTACGTACAGCTAGTGCCGCTTGCGGTCTGTGGTTAAACCCACTGCCAGCGTAGTAGTCGAGTCTCTAGAGTCCCACACAGAGAGTTTCCCTACTCCAGGCGAAACGATATAGAGGTCGTATGGTTTTACGACAAGGGTTTGGACGCATACGTGTGTTTACGCACGTACGACTTTCGGACAGTTTTTACCAGTCGGCTTTGGTTTAAGCCAGTTACTGGTATCCGGTTATTGGATTTATACAGTCTAAAGTTTTTCCGTATTTTTGCGGAAAGGAGGGGCGTTCTCGTAATTGCGCGAGAAGCTTCTAGAAGGTGGTGAATAAGGGGTTTAGGTGGCATATACAATGAATGTGATTAGTGAGTCATATGGATGATTCATCCATGTCATTAATGCATCATAAATGCTTAATGACTCATGGAGATGAATCATCACTAGATATTATCAAGCATGGTTGTTAAATTGATTTATTTTATTTTCTTGATAAAAAGAAATGCTTGATATATATTATCATAACTCATTATTCTCACTTCATTATGATGTTCACCTTCTCTCTCCTCAAGCTCTCCCTCTTCAAACCCTAATCCTCCCCTCTCATGTGTTGAGTACAAGGATTAGTTAGACTTATTAAACCATAACCCTCACTCTATTTCACCTAGCTTCTTTGATTAGCACTTAAAGAAGTTTAGTTGCCTCAAGTTTAGAGGCTAAGCTTGGAGTAAAGCTCTCGGGTGGATCGTCTACTACTTCGAGAAAGCCGAGGAGGAGGTGGAGTTCGCAAAGACGAAGGACACGATTCGATAGGTATAATCCCTAAACATAGTAGTATAGAACTTCTATGTTTGTTTTTAGTTATCGTTTAGCTTCGATTCGAGCGGTTGGTCGATGTTTATACTTTAAACAAGTTCGTTTTTAAAATTTCCGCCTCCCCACAAGTACTGGGGTGTTGTACATCGAATTACAGTGGTATCAGAGCCTCGCTAAACAATAAATAACTTACTTGCAAATTTGTATGAATTTCGAACGGAAAAAACGAAACCGGAAAAGCTCGAAATCATGTGTTTCTGTCGATTTTTAAATGAAGTCCAAAAATTTTTCAAGGATGTTCAGAAAGCTTGAAAAGACAGTAGAAGAACACCCAAGAAAATTGGGCCCCTGAATCGCCTAAAGCGCCGCGAAACCGCGGCGGATCGCACTGATCCGCCGCGATTCCGCCGCCGAGTTGGCGATTCAGGAACCCAATTTTTCTGTGTTGGTTCTCTGGGATATTTGGTATTTTCTGGAATTTTTAATTTTTGCTCAGGTTTCAGATTTACAGAGAAGTATTGGAGCAAAATTAAAAGTGTTTAATCGATCGAAATTATACAGTATTTTCTTGTTGGATTATATATGTGTTTGTATAATGTGTTCGTAAACCTCCCCTTACTGCTAGTATGTCGGTTGGCAGGGGGTTGCACATTTCTGTAATGGATTTTATCTGTTTGTGTATATGAACTGTGTTGGACTGTTGTGATATATAGCCGGGGTTATGTGATGTGTTGTTATTTAATTCATTTGATGTAAATGTAATTTGTTGTAGTATTATTTTGCGGGGCACATCCAGGTTGCTGTTGTAGCCACCGTTGTATTATTTCATTTTACTGTTTTTGCTCCTAGGACAGACTCAAGGTGGGGTGCACAAACTGCCGGGCGGGTAGTTTGCCGTACCCGTTGGGGTCTTGGGTGGGGTAATGGCTATTCATCACAACTGTGTAATCCGTCTTTTGTTGCAGGATCAAAACAAACACGGATTGCTTGCAAATCCAATAAAGTTCATCTGTGATCTGGAATGAATATTATTGCGTCCGACGAATGTAAAATATCTATATATATGATAGCTATTTAGACGTCACTTATGTTTTACACCCGCGCTAGCCCAGCCCCCGCTCTGCCGTTAGTTAAGTAACCTAACGGGTGATGACGGGACCCCATGGCGAATGCGGATAGCATAAGAGAACGTTGTATTTTCGTTGTTTTCTGCAATAATAGGTTAATGATGGGACACATTATTTATAATGCAAAGAAAATAAACCAAAAGTTAATCGTTGGAACAATTTAAAAGAAACCACTCGGTTAATTTTAAAAACAGATATTTTTAAATGCGGAGCTTTAACCACTCCTTTTAAAAGCTATCAGGTTCCTTCGGTTATATCAAGTTCACTACGTTCACAGTTTCGCCAAAACCATTCGTAGCCCTCCGTCATATCATTTGGGTATTCAGTAGTATTCAAGCTATGCATTTTGGCCAAAGTCAAGGCATAGTGTTTGGTAGCTGCTGGGTTTTCATTTGTTGCATAAGATAGATGAGTTAGTTTGGGACAGTCGTATTATCATTTGACCAAAGTCAGGGGTATATATGGATGGGTTCAAATTGACAAGATAATGACAGGTAGAACTTGACATGTGACTTATGACATTTTGACCAAAGCCAAGGTCATAAGAGCATGGGGCAAAAAAAAAACTTATATCGGGAATTTCTAAAGAAACTGAAATTTGCAAAATGATGCATACCATTTGGAGTTTGATGAATGTTCGTAGCATTCCTTCAACATTATCATACGATGATATTTGGATCCCGATCCTACTGTGAGTATATGCTACTTATCAGGAGATTCGTCACTTAACGATCAATGCTATAAACCAAGTAGGTGTCAAGAAAGGTGTCAGCGGGGTTACGCCCCCAGAGAAAAGAGGTTATTTAATTAAGGAACTTCGCGAAAGCGTTGGAAAACCTCCCTCGAAGTATCGACACTAGCTTGGCTGAACGGTTAAGCAAGAATTGTACGGTGAGAATAGTCCTGGCTAATTCTTCTTTTATGGTTTGAGGAAGGATTTGAGAAACAGTGGGAGCCATCCAGTTTAAATAAACTAAAAACCACTCTAAACTTGCAAGAGCATCATGCTAAAGAGTTTTCTTCTCTCTCTCCTATTTGCAGCGACCCTGAAAATGACTGGACTTAGGTTACTTTTAGAGAAAAATATACTGACAGGGCCAAACTATAAAGATTGGCTGCGGAATGTCAAAATGGCTTTGACCTATGACAAATTGGGGTACGTCCTCACCGCTACGGCACCTGCTGTCCCTGGTCCCAAATCCAGTAATGCGGATAAGGAAATCCGCAAAACCTGGGATTTAGATTGCGTGAAAGCCAAGTGCATCGTGCTTGCCTCGATGAACAATGAACATCAGAGGAGGCACGAGGATATGGACCTA
Source organism: Agapanthus africanus (assembly GCA_030015575.1). NCBI lineage: Eukaryota > Viridiplantae > Streptophyta > Magnoliopsida > Asparagales > Amaryllidaceae > Agapanthus > Agapanthus africanus. The sequence continues at coordinate 111,257,985 of CM057340.1, read as the reverse complement.
GATGGCATATTTCTCCATACAAAGGAACTTTATGGAGAGCAATCTCGTATAGCAAGATACGAGACCTTTAAGAACTTGTATCGAGCGAGGTTGGCTGTCGGGTCATCGGTAGGAGAACATGTCCTAAAGATGATCGGCTATATTGAAGAGCTCGCAGACCTTGGGACGACTTTGGATAATGAGCTCTGTACAGACCTTATTCTCCAGTCCCTTCCTCACACCTACGCCCAGTTTATCCTGAACTTCAACATTCAAAGAAAAGAAGTTGAACTTCCGGAACTCCTGAACATGTTAAGGAGTGCAGAGGGCACCTTGCAGAGGACAAGGGAAACGCCCGCTACGTTTGTTAGCGGTTCATCTTCTTCCGGGTCCAAGGCTAGGGCCAAAGGAAAGAAGAAGAAGGCCGCCACCAAACCTAGAGGAGGTGTTAGTAAGGTGGGAGGGAAGGGAAAGAAAAAGTTTGCGGTACCGGTAGTAGGCCAGGATGAGTGCTTCTATTGTCACAGGAAAGGGCATTGGAAAAAGGATTGCAAGGCGTAGAACGCCAAGAACCAGAAAACGAAGCAAGCTGTGGCTTCGACTTCAAGTGTGTTTGTAATTGAGAATTGTCTGTCAATCAACTCTACTTCCTGGGTATTGGATACCGGATCAGGATCTCATATTTGCAATTCATTGCAGGCACTGAGAAACCGTAGAGTGCTGAAGGAAGGTGATATGACCCTAAAGGTTGCTAACGGAGCTAGCGTGGGAGCTGCGTCCGTCGGGGGTTATCACCTCGGATTGACAAGTGGACACATTTTGGTTTTACATAACTGTTTTTTTATACCAAGCTTAACGTGTAATATCATATCAGTTTCCTTGTTATCAAATAAAGGTTATGATTTCACGTTTATAAGAGATGTTGTTAACATCCACCTTAATCATGGTTTGATTGGGTCCGGTACACTAAATAACGGTATATATGTTTTAAACCAACTCCAAATTTTCAATGTCCAGAACACACTAAAAAGAAAGTCTCCAGATTTAAATAAAGCTTTCTTATGGCATTGTAGACTGGGTCACATCAATGAGAGAAGGTTGACTAAGTTGCATATAGAAGGATATTTAGACTCGTTCGAATATCAAAAATATGACACTTGTCAATCTTGTCTCAAAGGAAAGATGACAAAGACTCCATTCACTGGACAAGGAGTAAGAGCGAGCGAGCTCTTAGGACTCATACACAGCGATGTATGTAGTCCATTGTCTACACATGCAAGAGGTGGTTTTTCATATTTCATTACTTTCATGGATGATTACTCAAGATACGGATTCATTTATCTGATGAAACATAAATCCGAGGCATTTGAGAAATTCCAAGAGTATAAGAATGAAGTAGAAAACCAAACCGGCAAAAGTATCAAGACACTTAGATCTGATCGAGGTGGTGAATACTTGAGTGCCGAGTTCCTAGGTTACCTAAAAGAGAAAGGAATTCTCTCTCAGCTTACTCCTCCATACACTCCACAGCATAACGGTGTATCGGAGAGACGGAATCGAACCCTATTGGATATGGTACGATCCATGATGAGTAATGCTAAGTTACCGCAATCTTTTTGGGGTTATGCGCTAGAATCAGCAGCATATCTTCTGAACAGGGCTCCTACCAAGACTGTGCCTACCACTCCATATCAGATGTGGACTGGGAAGAAACCCCATCTTCAGCATATGAAGATTTGGGGATGTCCAGCTTTTGTTAAAAAGCAGCGTGTGGACAAGCTCGAGGCACGATCAGTAAAATGTATGTTTGTGGGATATCCAAAGAACTCCAAGGGATATTATTTCTATTACGCAGAGGAACAAAAGGTTTTTGTTTCTCGTAATGCCCATTTTCTAGAACATCAGTTTTTAGAAAAGAAAATAAGTAGGAGCGAAATAGAACTGGAAGAAATTCCAGAACCACAAGCTGCTACTGAAAGTTTGGTAGAACCGGAAGTTCAAGAAGAACAGGACATTCCCGCACCCCTCCGCAGGAGTAGTAGGCCGTCTCATCCGCCTGAGAGATACTACGGTTTTCTTATAGATGGGGATAGAGAGGATTGCATCATAGGTGATGATGAACCTACTGACTTCCAGCAGGCCATCCAGAGCGGCGACTCGGTACGATGGCTAGATGCAATGCGGACCGAAATGGAGTCCATGTATACCAACAAAGTATGGACTTTGGACTTTGCTCCAGATGGGGTAAAACCCATAGGATGCAAATGGATCTTCAAGAAAAAGATTGGTGTAGATGGACAGGTGGAAACCTATAAGGCTAGACTTGTTACAAAGGGTTTTCGTCAAAGACCTGGTTTGGACTATGACGAAACTTTTTCTCCAGTGGCTATGCTCAAATCCATTCGGGTCCTTCTTGCTATTGCTGCCTTCCATGATTATGAAATCTGGCAGATGGACGTAAAGACGGCTTTTCTGAATGGAAATTTAGAAGAGTGCGTCTATATGGATCAGCCAGAGGGTTTCAATCAGAGTGGGAGCAGCGGGAAAGTATGCAAGCTGCTTAAATCCATTTATGGACTAAAGCAGGCATCGCGGAGTTGGAACATCTGTTTTGATGAAACAGTCAAAGAATATGACTTTATCAAAAATCCAGATGAACCGTGCATATATAGTAAAGTTGTAGCCAGAAGTGTCATATTCCTCGTCTTGTACGTGGATGACATTCTATTGATAGGAAATGACATTCCTATGCTACAATCTGTCAAAGGATTCTTGTCACACAGGTTCTCCATGAAAGACCTGGGTGATGCCTCTTACATTCTGGGGATCCGGATCTATCGTGATAGATCCAAGAGGATGTTGGGACTTTCGCAGTCCAGGTATATCGACACTGTACTGAAAAAATTCAGTATGGAAGATTCTAAGCGCGGTAATCTACCGGCTTGTCACGGAATCACCCTCTCCAAAGAGAAGTCTCCCAAGACTGATTTGGAAAGGGAACGCATGTCTATTATACCCTACGCTTCTGCGGTAGGCTCTATAATGTATGAGATGTTATGCACCAGACCAGATGTAGCTTACGCACTGAGCGTGGTAAGCCGGTATCAGTCAGACCCAGGGGAGAAGCACTGGATAGCAGTAAAGAACATTCTCAAGTACCTGAGAAGGACCAAGGAGATTTTCTTGGTTTACGGCGGAAAAGACCTCAGGTTGGAGGCCTTTGCTGATTCCGGCTTCCAGAGTGATAAGGACGATTCCAAGTCCATGTCGGGTTATGTCTTTACCCTCAATGGAGGGGCGGTGTGCTGGAAGAGCTCCAAGCAGGACACCGTTGCTGACTCGACGATGGAAGCGGAGTATATAGCTGCTTGCGATGCCGCAAAAGAAGCAGTCTGGATGAAGAAGTTCCTAACAGAACTTCAGGTGGTTCCTACCATAGTTGATCCAATACCTCTGTATTGCGACAACAACGGAGCTATAGCTTTAGCAAAGGAACCAAGGTCCCATCAGAAGTCCAGACACATCTTAAGGCGGTATCACCTGATCAGGGAGATCATTGATCGTCGGGAGATCGAGGTTCAGAGAGTTGCTTCTGAAGAGAACATTGATGATCCATTCACGAAGGCCCTACCTCAGATTCAATTCGAGAGGCTACTCGAGATCATCGGTCTTCGATATGCCAGTACATGACCCTAGTGCAAGTGGGAGATTGTTAGTGTATATGCCCAAGGGGCCATTATTGTATCATACTAGTTTGTATATTACTTAATGGAAGCTTGGGATATTCACATGTATATAACAGTCTTGCTAAACATGGTAGTATGCTACTTGGTTTTTCTATCTTAATATGTGAGTATACGTATTGATAGAGCTCTTAGGATCTTGCTTGACTACCAGCGTTGTGATGGCAGTCACACTAGTGGGGGCTGGGTAGTCTACAAGCACATCCTCATTCAGGTCCCTAGTCGTTGGATTATCGAGACAGGGCATCGATACTCCGGAGTAGACTAGTGTGTACGCTTCTCATCCCAGTTGGGGAGATGGTCTGTCCTACAGCCGTCAGTACGTCGTACTGGAGATAGTATGCAGGTGCTCTTTGGGTTACGAGTACACCGGACAGGACTCACAGGGAACTGTTGGATGGTTTTATACCAATCGTCAGTGAACAGTTCCCAGGTGACATGAGTACAGCATAGTCCGCAGACTTGACACTGCTTCTTCGCCTCGAGTGTGTCCCACTGTTCTTAGATTGCTACCCTACCACGGCTCAAAGGAGTCGTGCAAACAGGTAGCAGTTGGGTGCAGTCCCGAGCACTTGGAGGCAGTGGCGGTTAGACAGGATTCGTCTCTCCCGGTATTGGGGGTTGATATCGCGCTGTGTCAGAGAGCCATTACGCAAAGTCCCTGGCCAGGGCAAGCGAGATTTGCTGGTAGGTTCCAGTAGTTTCTCAGGGTGTTATGGACTTCGCTCCGACACGACTTATACTGCTATTAGGGGACTGACGCTTGCCGCCCCCCTAGGCCCGATATGCGATAGTCTTAGACGAACGGACCGGACTGTACGGAGATTGTCACATCAGACTCGGTAGGAGTTCGGATGGGTTTCTTCATCGGCCTTCTTATCGACATCTACCTGGGGACCGTTACGTACAGCTAGTGCCGCTTGCGGTCTGTGGTTAAATCCACTACCAGCGTAGTAGTCGAGTCTCTAGAGTCCCACACAGAGAGTTTCCCTACTCCAGGAGAAACGATATAGAGGTCGTATGGTTTTACGACAAGGGTTCGGACGCATACGTGTGTTTACGCACGTACGACTTTCGGACAGTTTTTACCAGTCGGCTTTGGTTTAAGCCAGTTACTGGTATCCGGTTATTGGATTTATACAGTCTAAAGTTTTTCCGTATTTTTGCGGAAAGGATGGGCGTTCTCGTAATTGCGCGAGAAGCTTCTAGAAGGTGGTGACTAAGGGGGTTTAGGTGGCATATACAATGAATGTGATTAGTGAGTCATATGGATGATTCATCCATGTCATTAATGCATCATAAATGCTTAATGACTTATAGAGATGAATCATCACTAGATATTATCAAGCATGGTTGTTAAATTGATTTATTTTCTTTTCTTGATAAAAAGAAATGCTTGATATATATTATCATAACTCATTATTCTCACTTCATTATGATGTTCACCTTCTCTCTCCTCAAGCTCTCCCTCTTCAAACCCTAATCCTCCCCTCTCATGTGTTGAGTACAAGGATTAGTTAGACTTATTAAACCATAACCCTCACTCTATTTCACCTAGCTTCTTTCATTAGAACTTAAAGAAGTTTAGTTGCCTCAAGCTTAGAGGCTAAGCTTGGAGTAAAGCTCTCGGGTGGATCGTCTACTACTTCGAGAAGGCCGAGGAGGAGGTGGAGTTCGCAAAGACAATGGACACGATTTGATAGGTATAATCCCTAAACATAGTAGTATAGAACTTCTATGTTTGTTGTTAGTTATTGTTTAGCTTCGATTCAAGCGGTTAGTCGATGTTTATACTTTAAACAAGTTCGTTTTTAAAATTTCCGCCTCCCCACAAGTACTGGGGTGTTGTACATCGACTTACAAAAAAGGTTATGCAAGTGGCATGAAAAGACAGAATGGACTGCACTGGAGGAGCACGAACCCACTTGGATGGATTGGGGCCGATAATTGCAGCCAAACGGCGGCCATTCTGCGGCCAGTGAGGCTCGTCTTTTTTGTGTGGTCTTCTGTCATCTCCACTTGATTTTTAGTATACTTTTTTTCTTCTGGATCTAAGTTGATTTTATTCTAGAGCTGAAAGACAGAAAAGCTTGAAGCAATTGGGCAACTTGTTTTGTATTTTCACACCTCACATCACACTTTATCTTGTGATCAACTTAACACACCATCATGAGGTTATAGCTCAGCCCACTTGTGCACCCACTTGTATCCACATCAATACTTTCCACATAGCTTTATTTGCCATTATGAGTTGTGCACCCCACTAGCATGACACAATGATTTGTGTGTGGCCACTTGATCCACTTGCATTTACATGAGCCATGGCATGTCCCATTTATGTTCACACTTATGATTCATGCCCACTTACCCACTTAACTCATGTTGGACCAAAAATGATATATTTTTTTGTGCACAATATTTGTTGCAAAACTCATACACTTGATCTGTATTCTGTCCCATTTGCAATTTGGCTCAATTCAATTGTAATCCAAGCATGCAGAGCATTGTTTCCAGTGCTTTTGCCTGTACTTGTAATCTGTACTAATGAGCAGACATGGATGAAATAGCACTGTTTATTGACAAAATGATAGGAAATGAGCGGTATTAAAATATAATTAATCATACCAAATAGTCTCTTTGGGGGCTTTGGACGGGTTCGGTTACAAGTGCGTGGCCCAAATATATTCCAAAAGAATCTCTAAGGCTGCACTGATTGTCATGAAGGTGAAGAGGATAGGAAATCTATATTTTCTTCAGGGACAAACAGTCATATGATATATTGTCGAAGTTTCTACCAGTTCAGGCGGTTCATATTTGGTTATTATGTGGCGTCCACAATAAGGTCATATCAACAAGACGAGTTTGGAGATGCCTCGGAAAAGGTAGTTACGTGGAGGTGGAGAGTTCGGCACGATAGATTTCCGTGTGGACTGTGAGAAGAAGATACATGTGGTTCCAACACCGGATTATTCTCGATGTAGAGCCAGACATGATGTTTCCTTAATGGACAACTTCTAAAAAAAGTTGTAGGTGTACGTTCTTAAACCCGAGGCCAAGAATTTTGTGAAGTTCAGAACGGTCGTATTAGATTTGCAGCTCGGGAATCGCGTAGAGGTTTTTCGGTCTGATTTACACGAAGGGTTTGCTTCACAGGAGTTTGCAGGATTGTACAGGCCGGAGAGGATCGTGCATCAATACACTACGTTAGGATATCCTCGGTCAGATGGCATTGCAGGACGGACGGTTTAGACATTTAGGAAGAACATAAATTTAAGGTTTATGGCTGAGTTTCCTAAGGAGTTTCGGGCTAGAGTCTTATCTACTGCCAGGTACCACATCGATCGATCACTATCAATGGCGGTAGATATGAGAATTCCTGAGAAGTTATTGACTTGAGGGCTAGAAATTACTCAGGGTTTCATGTTGTTCGATGCATCAAGAGACGAGAATCGAGAGGGATTCTCTTGTCAGCTTTGGAGGTGGAGCAAAAGGGTCAATGTCAGGTGTTCTAGGATGAGAATAGAGTAATCAGCCGAGTGACATTCATTGCGTCTACAATACTTTGAAGAAGGTAGACTCACCGGATGGTGAACGGAGAACATGTATTCCGCCAAGAGAGGTGGAGTTCGAAGTCCCAGTCCGCGTAACAAGATATGAGGTGGTCGATACTTCGATTTAGATGAAAAATCTAGTACAGCCAATGGTATAGAGGTTGATGACAGTTCGACGCATAGGAGTGATTATGGATGATTGTCCAAGGCAAGAGGATCGGGAGTTCGACAGAAAGACTACATATTTGTTTCGTGATGTAGATAGTGTCATGGATGCGAGTTGCGTCGGTTGCAACAGATTATCGAGCATGTTCTAGCTCAGTATGGGATGAAGAAGACTCGGCCCATATTTTCTCACTTAGAGGCACACTTAAGTCTCTCGACGATATTATCACCAATGGTAGATGCAGACAGAGATCATGTGTCTTTAGTGTCATATGCGAGTGCAAAGTTTGGCATGGGATGCACGCGGTCGAATATTTCATAAGCAGTTGGAGAAGTTAGCAAATACTTGACTATTCCAAGCAATGACCATTTATAGGTGGTGGAGTGGATCCCGAGATACTTGACAGATAGTGAATAGTTCGTTTCATTACTCAGCAGTCAGTGTGGATGAATGTATCGTGGCAGTATATACGGGTGACAGGGGCAGATGGAGGTCGACAATGGGTTATTTGTTGGGCACGGATGTAGTGCCAGATAGATCGACACTTCAGCCAGTTATCCTGCAGTCAATAGCATATGAAAGTTTGCTAACTGTCTTGAAGGCGGTTGGGGGGACCATGTATATACAGAGGATGCGTTGGCTATACTTCCCTCAAGGAAATTATCATAGTCGCGGATTTGTGATTATGATGATTGAGTAAAGATCTATACCGATAAAACAGTCTTACTCAAGATGATAGTATGCTATCTGGTTTGTCTTTATCATCATGTACATGTTGATAGAGCCCATAGGATTCTTGCTTGACTGTCAGCATTATGATGGCGATCATATATGTGGGAGCTAGGGCCTATAAGCACATCCTTAAATGTCCCTAGTCGTAGGAGTATCGAGACCGGGCATCGATACTCCAGTGTAGACTAGTGTATACTGATCAAGACCCCGATGAGGGGCGGTGGCCAGGTCTCACAAGCCATTGGTGTTAGTTTGTTCACCTAAGATAGTATGCAGGTGCTCATTGGATTATGAGTACACTGGACGGACTCGCCGGGAACCTGCTAGTTGGTATTATACCTATTGTCAGATAGCAGTTCCCAGGTGACATGTGTGCAAGTTAGTCTGCCGACCTGAGATCGTCATTTGTCTCGTGTGAGTTCCCACTGTGCTTTGATTACTACCCTACCACGGCTCAAAAGAGTCGTGCAAACAGGTTTTAGTTGGGTACAGTCCCGAGCCATATAGAGGCAGTGATCGGATCATCGGGGATTCGTCTCTCCCGGTATTGGGGTTGATGTCGCGTTGTGTACGGGTGGCCATCACCACAAATCCATGGCCATGGTAGACGAGGATTATCGATCCAGGATCGATAGTTTCTCAGGAGGTGATGGGTATCATGCCGACACTAAATATCGCGTTGTTAGGGGCCTGACTTTATCCACCCCCTAGACTCGATATGCGATACTCTTAGACGAACAGACCGGACTGTACGGATATTGTCACTGACAGGCTCAGTAGGGGTTCACGATGAGTTTGCTCGTCGGCCTCCCTTTCGCTCAATACCTGGGTAGCCGTTACGTACAGCTAGTGCCGCTGACGTGCTTGTGGTTAAACCCACTGCCAGCGTATTGACGAGTCTTTAGAGTCCCACACAGAGGGTTTTCTTGGTTCAGGCGATATGGTGTACACGTCGTATGTTGCTACATACGGGTGTCCGATTAAATATTTGCACTTGCTGCGCAGACTTTAATTGGACGGTTGATAATACTAGCGGCTTAGGATTAAGCCAGATTATTAAATCAGGTTTTGATTTAATAATTTACATATGTATTTATATATATGTATTCTAGTATTATTGTTCACTATTCGTTTTCTCTCTCGGCTATTCGTATTTTGGTACGAATACGCGTATATGTATTTCGATACATGTACCGGGAAGTATTCCGTATTTTATACGGAATAGCTTCTAGAAGATTTGCCACCTCATTATTGATTTTCCTTTTTAGGAAATTCATTTTCTTTATAATGAGGTGGAGGGAGTGAGGTGGCATGGACAATGACATGGCATGTAGCAAAGTATAGGTTTAAAGTATGGTTGTGATTTATTTGCATTGTTTAATGGTAAAAAGTGTTAGTTATATGTATGCCCTAGAGGCCATTACAGTATATGAGATGTATATTGTAGTGGATGCTGGGACATATATATGTAGGACTTTCTTGCTCGACATGATAGTACGCTATTTGGTTGCTCTTTATCTTAACATGTATACTTACTGTCTCTCTGTTATATGTTGATAAAGCCCTTAGGATGTGTACTCGACTTGCAGGACTATGATGCAGATCATATTAGTGGGGCCTGGGTAGTCCATGAGTACATCCTTCAATGTTCCTAGTCGTGGGAATATCGAGACGGGGCATCGATATTCCAGAGTAGACTAGCGTATATCTTCTAGACCCATGTGATGGGCGATGGATGATTCCATATCCATTGGTGTTTGACATCAGAGATGGTATGCGGGTGCTCAGTGGAGACTGAGTACACTGAACGGACTCGCCGAGAACTCCCAGATGGTATTATACCTCACGTCATATGGCAGTCCTCTGGTCACACTGGTACAGCTTAGTCTGTTGACCCGAGATCGTCATAGAGTCTTGTGTGTCCCCCACTGTGCTTTGATTTCCACCCTACCACGGCTCTACTGAGGCGTGCAAACATGTGGTTTTTGGGTACAGTCCCGATTCACATGGAGGCAATGAGCGATAGGTGGGGATTCGTCTCTCCCGGTATTGGGGGTTGATGTTGCGCTATGCTCGACTGGTGTTCACACCATAATATTGCATTATTATATTCCCCATTCTTATTCTTTTTATATATAAACGGGTGCTTTTGACGCATGTCTGCTACATTTTACAGGTTACAGGTTCTTGAACAGAAAACAGTGAAAATAATGAAAAGACAATGCAAAAGTGAGACTGCGAATGATAAATGGTGAAATCTTGATCGCACCTACATTTTGAGGAACGATGAACAACAGTTCATCGAGTATAAAGGCAGCGACATGAAGAAACAGTAAAAGTCCACTACAATGTTCACTGGAAAGATCTGGAAGAAAACGAGAAAACAATTTGAGAAAGGACCTGTATAAACAGGAAGTACAAGTCATCACGAGACAACACAAGAATTCTGAGCAGTCAACTCTTCAGTTTGACCGCGGAACCGCGGCCAAACCCACGCTGGGACCGCGGTTCCGCGGCTGTAGAGAGCGATCGCGAGTTAAAAATTTTACTATAATTCTTTATATCTTTGACCGGTCTTCCTAAGGGCTATTTTTGTAATTGTAGACATGCGGATCAAAATGTAACCTAGGGTTTCCTATCTTCTATAAATAGGAACTCTAAACATTGTAATTTCTTATGCCTCCTTTTAATAAAAATTCCAAAATTCTTTATGAAGAGCATCGGTGCCACTCTTCAATTCTGAAATTCAGATCTGACAACCCTGCATGGATGATTGGAGAAATGCATCTGTAAAGTAAGTAGATTTGTTTATTTTCTTGCCCTAGATAATTTCAATTCATGCCCTAGATTAAATTTATTTTCCTGCCCTAGTATAGATTTTATTTCTCTGCCCTAGTTATAACTTTCAATTAATTGCCCTAGGTAGAATAATTTAGGATTTTAGATTTAATAATCAATCCGAACACCATTCGGAATTAACTCGTAAGAACGAATCAGAAATTCACAACATCCCTGTGGACCGACCCGTACTCACCGGCTAGCTGCAAAGCGACGCCGTTCTTGATTGCGGTTACAAATATTTTTGATCTATCTTTTAGAAAGCGCAAGCACGCTAAATCTCTTCAATCAAATGGCGCCGTTGCGGTTACAAATATTATTTGTTCACACCATAATATTGCATTATTATATTCCCCATTCTTATTCTTTTTATAAATAAACGGGTGCTTTTGACGCATGTCTGTTACATGTTACAGGTTACAGGTCCTTGGACAGAAAACAGTGAAAACAATATAAAGATGATGAAAAAGTGGACTTTAACCAATGAACAGAAGATCTTGATCAAGCCTACATCAAAGATACAGTTCACAATTAACAAGGCAACTCAAGGTCCAAAATTACAAAGTGTACGGTTAAAAATCCACTGTAAATTGTTCACTGGAGATCTGGAACCAATGTAGAAGCCCAAATGAAAAAGGAACAAAAGAATAAGAAGACTAAAAAGACCCAGAAGAAGTCCACAAAAGATCAGCATCTGAGCCGACCAATGGGCCGCGGAACCGCGGCCCAAGCCTACCAAGGCCGCGGTTCCGCGGCCGTCAAGAGAGATCTGTGGAATTAAATTTTACTATAATTCGTTTGCGGCTTTGACTAGTCAACTAGGGCTATTTTTGTAAATTTAGACATGCGGTTCAAGATGTAACCCTAGGGTTTCCTATTCTTTATAAATAGGAACTCTACAGATTGTAATTTCTCATGCCTCCCTTTAATGAATAAAATTTAGAAATCTTTTGGAGAGCATCGGTGTTTCTTCTCCATTCAGAAATTCAGATCTGACAACCCTGCATGGATGATTGGAGGGATGCATCTGTAAGTGATTTAATTTCTTGCCTTAGTGTTGATTTAAATTCCTTGCCCTAGGTAGATTTAATTTCATGCCCTAGGAACTTGTTTAGGGTTTAGCTTTTGGGAAGGATTTTGAGAGATGAGATCTCTCATCCTTTTCTTACCCACCAAATATTTACAATAGGACTCCATGCATACATGCACATACCGCTCCCTACGGCACTCTATCCCTCGAGGTAGCGGTGATACCGTAGTATAAATGCCCGGATGTGATGTTTTCCATGGAGGTTAGGGTAAGCATCTCTAAAGGAAGGACAAGAACCTAGAGGAAAGAACACCTTCCCGAACGGATCTAATCCACTTTATTGATAATTACCATAGCTCCTCATAGATCTTCATTCGGGTATTGAAAGCGGTGAGATTTAATTACATTTCCAAACCATCCCTAAACCTAGCCTTAGCAAGAGTAGATCTAGATAATTGCCCAGGTTAATTAAATTTTTAGATTTAATAATCAACCGAACACCCTTCGGAATTAACTCGTAAGAACGAATCGGAAATTCACAAAATCCCTGTGGACCGACCCGTACTCACCGGCTAGCTGCAAAGCGACGCCGTTCTTGATTGCGGTTATAAATATTTTTGATCTATCTTTTAGAAAGCGCAAGCACGCTAAATCTCTTCAATCAAATGGCACCGTTGCCGGGGATAGCGTAGAACTTTCCGTTTTACAATTTCGGGTTAATCATAAAAAAACAATCATAAAAATCTAAAAAAATCCAAAAAAATATAAAAATATATATATATTGTTATTTTTGGAAGGGATACTTTGTTGTTTTAATTTTGCAGGATTTACAAAGACGATCTGAAAATTTCCGGAAGGCGAAACAGAAATCAGATGATCGAAACAGAAGGGGAATCAAATAACAGAACAGTGAAAATTTTTTGGAGACCCAATTCCCCCAACCCGCCGCGATTCCGCGGCCAAAACCCACCTTAGGCCGCGGAACCACGGCCTTCTAGTGGAATCAGAGCGTCAAATTTTTTTGGGGATTCGTGCTGATTAGACCGCCGCGAAAACGCGGCAATAACGCGTTTATACCGCGGAACCGCGCTCTTTTGGTGAGATCATCCTACGAAATTGCATTGTAAGCTCTCTGTTATTTCTCCTCTGCAAATTTTAATATATTTTCTGAATAATGCCTGCAAGATTTTGTGTGCTTTAAAAATATATTCTCTTCCATATAACAAGTCTTGTGCAGGATTTTTGGGCCCCGCTCAAAATTGAAATTGATTGCAAGTAATCTTTTTTGTTGCATATCTTTTCTCGAATATCTTTTTGCAACAATTTTTTCCAAATAAAGATTCTTGTGATATGCTTCAAATAATAACCAATTGCAAGTAATATTTTGCTGTTGCATATCTTTTCTATAAAATATTTTGCTGTTGCATATCTTTTCTCTAAAATCTTTTTGCAACAAAATTTTTCCAAATAAAGAGAAAGAAAAAAATCAATGAAAAATGAAAATAAAAAGGACAAATATTTTATAGAACTTGCAAAATTTTTTAGCCCTAAATAAATCCTTGCACCACCCAACCTTCCTTCTTGTCACCTTTCTTCTTCTAACATGGGTACCCTACATAAAAAATCATTAGTCGAACTTTGGTATCCCGAACCTAATTTTGCGTCATATGTCAATGTGTTCGGTCAACTTAAAGACCATCCTTCCATGCCTAAAAAATATTTGAAAGATCACATAGAGGAGTCTAGGAGAAACAGTTTGACTTTTCAACCCACTTTGTGTCAACCAAGTCAACCTTCACCACTTCCATATGTTGATACCACTCTTTCGAGTCCTTCTGACACTCCTTGGCCGATGTCCATTGCTGAGCACATTGCTCAATCTCACAGCCGATCTTTCACCCCTCTCCACACATCTAGTTCTAGGGATCCACAAGATTATTCACATTTTTATCCACATGTAGACCCTACCCCTGTCCTACCACCCACTTCCTACCAGTCCTACCTGACCTTACCACCTTCACTAGACATTGATTCTATACAGTCTGTTGGGAGTTTTGCATATCCACACAATTTCGAATCTTTTCCCGAAACCCCCTTACCACAAAAGTCTAGTTTGGAAGAGGCGCTGGAGGCGTATATCGCAGCAACAAACAAAATGGTTAGGAATGTGGAAGCGTCCATGGCCGCCCTTATGCAACCTGCTGAACCGCTAGCTAGTTTCCCGCTAGCACCAAATTTTTCAATGTATAAGGAGGCGGTTGGACAGAATGAGAATGAGAGAGGATTTCCAAATCACACTTACCCTTACCCAATTGAAGCCCACAACTCCTGTTTTCCATCGATTGCCCTAAATAGTTCACCTGTTGAAAATAAAAATGAGTTGTGTGATTTTGTAGTATTTGATTTGCCAGATTGTGAGGAACCCCTTTCGAGTGAAACCGCACCTAATCCTTTCGATCTTTACACCTCCACTCTAGAACCTAAATTGATAGATATCCATGCTTTTGATGAGGTGTCTAAAGAAATTGATTTTCACTTGATTGAGGATATAGACGCCGGGAATATTTCGGATTATGAACCTGTCGATTTACTTGAGATTTTATGTTCAAATCATCATCCCGAGTTATTAAATGTTTCTCCCGAATCTCATATGCGTCTAGATTTTGATGATAATGGCATGGATGAATTAAATATTGAGGATAGTATTGAGGAGAGTCTTGAGTATAATATTGAGGTTGAATCATTTTTATTTGATGTGTCTGATTTTCTAATTCATCCTCCTGAACCTTTGACTGTTATATCACCCTCCCTCCTTCCCATCGTTCCGACCCCGCTTGAAGACTGTGAGCTTGAAACCTTTTCCTTTGAATCTGACACAAATCTCACAGATGATAACACTTACGAGTGTTTCACTTTTTCGGACGATGTTGATGACTCACCGCCCGAGTTTGAGTCCTTTACATTTTCAGATGAGCCATCAGACTCGGTTGATTATAGTAATTTCGAACCATTAATGGAATCTTTCAAGTTTGAAACAGTTTACTACGGTGAGAAAGATACTATCCCTAATTCACCCCCTTTCGTCTTTCCGATTGTTCCGACCGAACAAATGACCGTTACGTTTTCATCACCTATACCAAGTTCGGCGTACCCATGTTTTCTTGCGAATCTTGAGAGATTTGATCCCATTTCTCGATGAGTAGATAGGTTAGCGCAATCGCTTATAACATGTCGGTCATCACATATTGCGCTAATTTATTCACTCAATTTACACCCTCAAGATCGTACTCCACTTCCTTCTTCTTTTCGCCATTCTTCTCCCCCACCGAGACCATATTCTACCATTCTTCTTTCCACACGGTCTCGCGTGCTTCTCATTTTCTTGCACCAACTATACCATTTCCACGATAAGATTTTTGAATGATTGGTGCTAACTTTTGGCTTGTGCAAGGCCAAGCTTAAGTTTGGGGGAATCTTTGTATATATGTATATTTTTTTTGTTTTCTTTTCTATAAAAAAATATAAAAAAAATTTCAAAACATTAAAAATATAAAAAAAACTATAAATAAATAAACAGGGGAGTGCCGGTATTTTGACCCTCTTGGTTTAGCATGACAGTGAGGACACTGTCAAGTTCAAGTTTGGGGGTATGCTCGGTACGTCTTCTTCCTTCGCATTCATTTGTAAATATTTTTGCATTTGCATATTTATTTGAAAAACCCATAAAAATTTAAAAATTTCAAAAATTATAAAAATTAATGTATTCAATTTTGGCCATATTTGATTTGAGTTTGACAGATAGGTTAACTGGTTAGGAACAACTGGATTTTAGACTTAGTAAATTAAAAACCCTAAAAATAACCTTTCTTAAAGTTTAACGGTAGAAAGTATATGCCTTGTACTTTATTTAAAATAAGCAAATTTTGGGTTGACTTCTTGGGCTAAGTCGAAACAAGGGAAAAGTATTGATGTTCTTATTAGAGTATAAGTTTGAAAAATAGTTCTTAGCTTAAGTCTAGATTCTGAAAACGTATACCCTACAACTTGCACAATCACGCACCATGAAACTTGGAATAGTAGAAGAGACCTTGAAATGCTTTTGTCTAAAGTCCTTAGTACAATGAAAATAAAAGAAGAAAAAAAGTGAATAAAGGAAAAAAAATGGACACTGGTTTTTGTGATTACTTAAGGCTGTAAAAATAGAAAAATCTTTAGCGAGGGTGCTTCATCACATAGTGCCTTAGACCAACTGGTTTGGGAGTCACTGCTAAAAGCCTTGGGTGTTGCAAAACTAGGAAGTACGCTTTAAAGTGCTAACGCATCTTGTAATCGGTTGTTGGTACCTCAAGAAGTATTAACAGTCGCATAAAGGATGTGTAAGCAAATTTCATTTAAAAATTCACTAATCAATAAGTGTTTTGGATAATGGACGAGAGTACGTTTGCTTGATTTGAATTTCCAAGTGTAGGGGTGATATTTACACACACGTGGGGATATATGATTAGAGTTTAGATGAGAGAAAGGAATGAAGAATAAAACTTGTATCTTTAGTAAGGTTGATAGAAATTCCTGAGTGGAGATGTAACCCTAGAAGGAAAACTTAAGAGATGCCGAAAGCTAAGTAGGTCTACATAACATGTACAATCTTAAGTTAAATAATGAGGAAGTGTGAAGAATGTGGGTGGATAATTTGCGAGTCAAAAGATAATAGAATTCCTTGTTAGAAAACCTAATTGGAGAACAAAAGTCAATGGGCCGAGTTGATAGGATTTTGTGGGTGTAATCCGCTGAAAACCCTCAGGAGAAAACACACCTCCTACTAGGGACACCTAGAGGTTCAACGGCTTGTTGCACGTGCTCAGTGCAATCGTGTTTCCCTGCGAAAGTGTGGTTAGGATTTTAGTGAATAAAAAATAAGTTTGCTCGAGGACGAGCAAAAGATAAGTTTGGGGGTATTTGTTCACACCATAATATTGCATTATTATATTCTCTATTCTTATTCTTTTTATAAATAAACGGGTGCTTTTGACGCATGTCTGCTACATGTTACAGGTTACAGGTCCTTGGACAGAAAACAGTGAAAACAATATAAAGATGATGAAAAAGTGGACTTTAACCAATGAACAGAAGATCTTGATCAAGCCTACATCAAAGATACAGTTCACAATTAACAAGGCAACTCAAGGTCTAAAATTAAAAAGTGTACGGTTAAAAATCCACTGTAAATTGTTCACTGGAGATCTGGAACCAATGTAGAAGCCCAAATGAAAAAGGAACAAAAGAATAAGAAGACTAAAAAGACCCAGAAGAAGTCCACAAAAGATCAGCATCTGAGCCGACCAATGGGCCGCGGAACCGCGGCCCAAGCCTTCCAAGGCCGCGGTTCCGCGGCCGTCAAGAGAGATCTGTGGAATTAAATTTTACTATAATTCGTTTGCGGCTTTGACTAGTCAACTAGGGCTATTTTTGTAAATTTAGACATGCGGTTCAAGATGTAACCCTAGGGTTTCCTATTCTTTATAAATAGGAACTGTTGGGGTAAAAATTTACACCCCGGTTGACCGAGTCAAAGTCAAGGTCAACCCCAAGCCAGGTGGGCCTAAGCCCAGGTCAAGTGGGCCCATGCCCAGGTCGAGTCCGAAACATGAAGCGGCCGACCCTCTCCATGCCAAAAATGAAATCATGTAATAAATAATTTTTATGTAATTTTTTATGCATGAATGTATGCAAAATGGGCATAAAACCAATATTTTGTAAGCCCATGGTTTATGTGCAAAAAGAAATGGCACATGAACCATGGGATGGGCTAAAATGCCATTTTTGCAAAGCCCAAGGGGCTATATGTAAATGTGTAAGCCTATAAAAGGCAACATGATGATGAATAAAAAAAGAGAACTTTTCATTCTCTCCACAAAAAAATTTTAGATCTGAGATCTTTTGTGCCTCCTGCTCCTTCTCCAAGGTTCTAAACCTTCTCATTTCATTTGAATTAAATCAAGAGTTTTACTCTTTCTTTTCAAAAACTAAGAAGTCTTCCACCACAAAACCCACAAAGGGGAACTTGGATCTACCATTAGATCTCAGAAAGGAGAGATTTTTAGATCTCACATCTCTTGATCATCAAGATCCAGCCAACAGAGGAGGAAGAAGAAGAACATCTTTCACTAAACCCCCAAGAAAGAAGAAGAAAAAAACACTCAGGAGTCCAACTCCTCTTTGATCTCTCTTCAGAGAAATCTTTTTAGGCTAAAAGCCTCTTGTCCTCTCCGGCGCGCAGCGCAAGTGCGCAAAGCGCCCGCGTGCCGACACGTGGCGCGTTTGCGCAAGTGCGCAAAGCGTCCGCGTGCCGACACGTGGCGCGCGCACTTGCGCACCTGCGCGCTTGCGCAAGGGCGCAAAGCGCCCGCGTGACGACACGTGGCGCGCGCGCGCTTGCGCACCTGCGCGCAGCGCTCTTGCGCACCTGCGCGCTTGCGCAAGTACGCAAAGCGCCCGCGTGCCGACATGTGGCGCGCGCTCGCTTGCGCACCTGCGCGCAGCGCTCTTGCGCAAAACGCCCGCATGCCGACACGTGGCGCGTGCGCTTGCGCACCTGCGCGCAGCGCTCATGCGCAACTTGCCCACGTGTCGACACGTGGCGCGCGCGCGCCTGAGCGCACAGCACCTTAGCGCACAGCGCTCTAGACGCTGGCCCCACACATCCTTTGGATGTCTTTTTCCCCTTTACTTATATTTACATGTATATATATACATATGTATATAAATGTACACATACACATACTCCGCGACACTGTCCCTGTTAGAAAAAAATTTCTAACGGGGCGCTGCCCCGCACCCCGCAAGGAGGCTGCTAGCCCCCTTGACCCCCAGCCCGCTATCCGGGTAGCGGGACCCCCGTAAAAACTCTGCGTGGCTCCCGATATATCCAAAAACCCCCTTTCAAAACACAACACACGTATACTGCACATTGAGTTCGCATGACCAGTTTAACCCGTTAATCGGAGGTTCCCTCGCCCCAAAGGCGAGGGGTAATTAACGGCAGCTTAGTCCGCGGCTGCCGGAGATTCGAATCCCCACAATCAATAAACCCCGGCCTACCCTAGGCCGGGGGAATCTGTAGTGCGCCTGACAAGCGCGCGCGTATTCCCATCTCACTGGGGTGACGAAAAACACCCTACAGATTTCTGGCACGCCCGGTGGGACCAATCTCTCCTCCCATATTTCGGGTTAAGCGTTCATGCGAACTCAATCAATGTACATATCTGTATTTATACTAAAATAATGCTCTTTCATGCAGGTCTTCAAGCGGTCACCTTTCAACAATGTCTCCAGTGATGAACTCATCTCTCAGCACGGCTCCCGTCTCTTACACGATGAAGATAGACTCCAGGACGGTCCTCCCGGCCAGTCTTGCACGACAATGGGAGGAGCCGCTGCTACCATTCGGCTCTATCATGTTCATGCCAGTTGGCGCCATCCCAGCTCCTCAAGCCCCGGTGGCAAACAAACCGGTCTCGAAAGGTAAGAGGCCAAATGTGGTGGTCGCGAGGGCACCTCAGCCCAAGCGCAAGTCCATTTCCGAACGAATCCCCATGGCCCCAGCTGGGGGCAAGGCCATCAACACCAACAAAGCTACAACGGTGCCCCTAACCACTGCTCGATCGGGTGTCTTCTCTAAGCTCCCCTCTGATCAACTCACAATGGCTTCCCGGGTAGCGGATGCCCGCCAAGCCTTCAAAATCGAGAAGCTGAGGGAGAAAAGGCTCAGATATAGAGCCAACAAAAGGGCTAGGGCTACTGCCAGGCTAAACCTCATGAGGTTCGAAGAACAGGGTTACCCTGCCAAAGATGAGGGGATGGCTAAATGTGTTATCCACACTGTCTACGTGGTGGGCACGCGCAGCAAAAGTAAGGATGGGGCTACCACATCTCAAACCCGATCTGGCTTGAATGTGGTGGCCGCTTCCCAAGAACAGCCGCCTCTGCTGGGTGATGAAAACCCTCTCGATGAGGATGATAGGCAGAAAGACCCTTCGGTCCATGAGGAGTCGGGCTCGGAAAGCGAAGAAGAGCCGACTTTCCGCCCCAGGACCGCGGAGCAAGAGCTGCTTCAAGAGCTCCGAAAGCAGCTCAGAAACAAAGACAAGGAGATGGCCAGACTCTACTCCAAAATCGATGACTTGACGAATGTCGTGATGCAGCTCACGGCCCGACTTGCCTCTCAGCCGCCCAATCAAGCACAGGGCTCAGCTCATGAACCGGGAAACGGTGTCCCGAGACAGCCGACGCCCGTTCCCTCAAATCCAAAAGTGGGCGGACCGCATGAAGATCAGTCGCATCCTATCTCAGCAAATGTCTTGGCTACCGATGACAGTAGCCCGCTAACTCAAGATCAAATCATGGATTTGGTTGCCAGCAAAGTCAAAACATTGGTGGCCGAAGCGAAGCGCAAAAAGATGTTAGCAGTAGTGGGAGACCATATCCTGCTCAGTATGATCTGGTAGAATTTCCTGGCGGCTATGTCATCCCCAAATTCGGGAGATTCGATGGGACGGGAAATGCGAATCAGCACATCACCCACTTCAAAGCCTCATGCGGGAATACTGGGGGCAATGATGCGCTTCTCCTCCGCCAGTTCGTTAATAGCCTAACCGATGTTGCTTTCGACTGGTACGCGAGCATACCAGATGGCTCCGTTACTACTTTCGTCCAAATGGAATCTTTGTTTCGACAAAGGTTCATGAGCGTCAGCGATAAGATCACCATTGCCGAGCTCGTAAGGACCAAGCCCAAGAACAATGAAAGCAGCACGGATTTTATAACCCGATGGCGCAATCTCTCCGTCAAATGCGAACCGCCGATAGAGCAAGACCAATCTGTCAGTCTCCTCGTCGGAAATCTCAACAATTGGATGGCCCCGTTTCTATGCACCGCGGGTCTCAAAACATTCCAAGAGCTGACCAGGAAAGTTCAGATGCTGGAGCGCTCAAAGCAGGAGTCCTCCTCGGATTCCCAAAATAACAATAGGTCATGGAGAAACCGAAAGGACGATAATCGCAAAGGCGGAAATTCCGACGATTCTGAGTCTTTCAATGCCTCGGCCAATCGAAATAAGCAAGGGTTGAGCGGGCCTAACGCCAACCAGCCTCGGAAGCCAATGTTCGGAGAGGGGGGAGAATCTCCACTGAAAGAGAAGCTGGATAAGGTCTATTCCTTCAGAAGGGACAAAATCCGTAAAATATTCAAAGATGCCCTGAAGAACGGTCTACAACTGCTAGAGTCAAAAAGACCGCAGGAAGCGAATAGGACCGACGACCCCAAATACTGCCCCTATCACAGAGTGATAGGTCACGCCATTGAAGACTGCTTCGTCTTAAAAGATTGGGTCGAAAAGCAATACAAGGCAGGAGAGATAGAACTGTCTAAAGGCGTGTTAGTAAACAGTCAAGATGCGACCGCCAATTTCATACAAACGGAGACCGAAGTTCTTCGTGAAACCGATTCTCTCAGACATCTGCCTTTCTCTGAGAACAGTCGACCACCACGTCATTAAACTGGGAACAATCGACCTCTAAGTCGTTAAACTGGGAATGTAAAAAAAATGTAAATAAAAAAATGTGTAAATAAAAGAAAATTAAAGAAAAGCCGAAATGATGGGGCAACTCGCAATAAAAATCAGCGAGTAAAAATAAAAATGAAAATAAAGCCGAAATGATGGGGCAACCGCAAATAAATAGCCGAAATGATAGGGCAATCGCGACCTTCGCGATAAAAAAAGCTGAAATAATAGAGCAATCGCGGTAAAAAAAAAAAAAAAAAAAAAACAGGGGCGGATGATGAGTTGCTCCTGGCATTATTCCAGTGCAGCAATGCAGACGCCAAACAAAAATCCAATTTCCCAAAATTCTTTCAGCCCTACGGCCAGTCCCCAAATTGACTACCGTATACAATCCACGGGCTCAAATAATTCTCAGCATACCCATGCCCCACCGCAACCACCAGTTACGCGGCTGGTCTCCGCCTTTGGAATCATGCTTCATTGGAAAGACCCACTCATGTGTCCTCACGATACATGAGGAGAACAAACCTTCGTGAGATCCTTACGACTCACCAAGGAAAAACACACTTAGGAGTCCTCACAACTCTTAAAGAGAACATACACCTGTGGGATCCTTACGACTCGCAGGGAGAAAATACCTTTATGGGACCCTCACGGCCCATAAAATTGAAAAGTCTTAGGTGATAGGGATCCAAACCTGTCTCCTAAGCCATCGCTCCCCAATCCCCAAGTAGCGAATGATGAGTCACTCCTGGTACCATATTCCAGTGCAGCGATGCAGACGCCAACCAAATTCCAAATCCCATACCCCAACGGCGAATGATGAGTCGCTCCTGGTACCATATTCCAGTGTAGCGATGCAGACGCCAACCAAATTCCAAATCCCAATGGCGAATGATGAGTCGCTCCTGGTACCATATTCCAGTGCAGCGATGCAGACGCTGACAAAGTCCTAAAATTTTTATGGCCCTACGGTCTGGATCATACATCCTGCAAAACCGTATACAATCCACGGGCGTAAAACAATCCCGATCTCTCCAAAAAAAAAAAGGGAAAGAAAAAAAAAGAAGAACGGTATGTCCACAAGCAAAACGGGCACGGATGAAAACCCGAAAGGGCTCCGTGAGTAAAAACAGCAGGACTGCCGGCGAGTTTGTGAAAACCCGAAAGGGCGCAAACTCGTAAAAAAAAATAAAAAAAAAAGAATAAAAAAAAAAAGAAATGAAATGCACTCGCAAAGTCCTCTCGACTTTGTGAGAAGAAAATTCCCGCGTGAGATCCTTACGACTCACAAAGGAGCAACACACTTGGGGGTCCTCACGACTCCTAAGGATAAAATACACCTACGGGATCCTTACGACCCGTAGGGAGAAAATGCTTTGTGAGACCCTTACGGCTCACAAAATGGAAAAGCCTTAGGTGACAGGGATCTAAAACCTGTCTCCTAAGCCAACAATTCCCAAATCCTCTCGGGGCACATGATGAGTTGCTCCTGGCATTATTCCAGTGCAGCAATGCAGATGCCAAATAAAAACCCCAATTCCCAAATCCTCTCATGACAAATGATGATTCGCTCCTGGTACCATATTCCAGTGTAGCGATGCTGATGTCAACCCAAGTCAAATCAAACCAACAACCTCTACGGCGGAATCATGCTCTGTCCCAGAATTTACCCCGTGTCGAAATCATGCTTCGCCTCGGTATACCTGCCTTCCCTGTCGGAATTATGCTTCGGCTCGGAATCAACCAACGACCTCCTCGTCGGAATTATGCTCCGCCTCGGAATCAAGTCAACCAGCAAGCTCCCTGTCGGAATTATGCTTCGGCTCGGAATCAACCAACGACCTCCTCGTCGGAATTATGCTCCGCCTCGGAATCAAGTCAACCAGCAAGCTCCCTGTCGGAATTATGCTTCGGCTCGGAATCAACCAACGACCTCCTCGTCGGAATTATGCTCTGCCTCGGAATCAAGTCAACCAGCAAGCTCTGCGTCGGAATTATGCTTAGTCTCAGAATGTACCCCGTGTCGAAATGATGCTTCGCCTCGGTGTACCTGCCTTCCCTGTCGAAATTATGCTTCGTCTCGGAATCAAGTTAGCCAACAAGTTCTGCGCCGGAATCATGCTCCGTCTCAGAATATATCCCGTGTCGAAATCAATGCTTCGCCTCGGAATATTTGCCTTCCTTGTCGGAATTATACTTCGCCTAGGAATTTACCTCTGCATCGAAATCATGCTTCGGTCAGAATGTCTGCCGCTCTTCGGAATGATGCTCCGAACCCTGGAATCATGCTCCGCTCATCGGAATGATGCTCCGATCCCTGGAATTATGCTCCGCCCATCGGAACGATGCTCCGATCTCTGGAACTATGCTCCGCTCTTCGGAAAGATGCTCCGAACTCTGGAATCATGCTCCGCTCTTCGGAATGATGCTCCGAATCCTGGAATTATGCTCCGCTCTTTGGAATGATGCTCCGATATCTCTGGAACTATGCTCCGCTCTTCGGAAAGATGCTCCGAACTCTGGAATCATGCTCCGCCCTTCGGAACGATGCTCCGAATCCTGGAATTATACTCCGCTCTTCGGAATGATGCTCCGATCCCCCGGAATGATGTTCCACCTCGAAGTTCAGCTTCAAGATCCATCAATTTCATGCACACAACTCAAATGTGCGGTGTGCATTTATTGATGGGGGGGCATTTTGTTGGGGTAAAAATTTACACCCCGGTTGACCGAGTCAAAGTCAAGGTCAACCCCAAGCCAGGTGGGCCTAAGCCCAGGTCAAGTGGGCCCATGCCCAGGTCGAGTCCGAAACATGAAGCGGCCGACCCTCTCCATGCCAAAAATGAAATCATGTAATAAATAATTTTTATGTAATTTTTTATGCATGAATGTATGCAAAATGGGCATAAAACCAATATTTTGTAAGCCCATGGTTTATGTGCAAAAAGAAATGGCACATGAACCATGGGATGGGCTAAAATGCCATTTTTGCAAAGCCCAAGGGGCTATATGTAAATGTGTAAGCCTATAAAAGGCAACATGATGATGAATAAAAAAAAGAGAACTTTTCATTCTCTCCACAAAAAAAATTTAGATCTGAGATCTTTTGTGCCTCCTGCTCCTTCTCCAAGGTTCTAAACCTTCTCATTTCATTTGAATTAAATCAAGAGTTTTACTCTTTCTTTTCAAAAACTAAGAAGTATTCCACCACAAAACCCACAAAGGGGAACTTGGATCTACCATTAGATCTCAGAAAGGAGAGATTTTTAGATCTCACATCTCTTGATCATCAAGATCCAGCCAACAGAGGAGGAAGAAGAAAAACATCTTTCACTAAACCTCCAAGAAAGAAGAAAAAAAAACACTCAGGAGTCCCACTCCTCTTTGATCTCTCTTCAGAGAAATCTTTTTAGGCTAAAAGCCTCTTGTCCTCTCCGGCACGCAGCGCAAGTGCGCAAAGCGCCCGCGTGCCGACACGTGGCGCGCGCTTGCGCAAGTGCGCAAAGCGCCCGCGTGCCGACACGTGGCGCGCCGCGTGACGACACGTGGCGCGCGCGCGCTTGCGCACCTGCGCGCTTGCTCAAGTGCGCAAAGCGCCCGCGTGACGACACGTGGCGCGCGCGCGCTTGCGCACCTGCGCGCAGCGCTCTTGCGCACCTGCGTGCTTGCGCAAGTGCGCAAAGCGCCCGCGTGCCGACACGTGGCGCGCGCTCGCTTGCGCACCTGCGCGCAGCGCTCTTGCGCAAAATGCCCGCATGCCGACACGTGGCGCGTGCGCTTGCGCACCTGCGTGCAGCGCTCATGCGCAAGTTGCCCACGTGTCGACACGTGGCGCGCGCGCGCCTGAGCGCACAGCACCTTAGCGCACAGCGCTCTAGACGCTGGCCCCATACATCCTTTGGATGTTTTTTTCCCCTTTACTTATATTTACATGTATATATATACATATGTATATAAATGTACACATACACATACTCCGCGACACTGTCCCTGTTAGAAAAAAATTTCTAACGTGGCGCTGCCCCGCACCCCGCAAGGGGGCTGCTAGCCCCCTTGACCCCCAGCCCGCTATCCGGGTAGCGGGACCCCCGTAAAAACTCTGCGTGGCTCCCGATATATCCAAAACCCCCCTTTCAAAACACAACACACGTATACTGCACATTGAGTTCGCATGACCAGTTTAACCCGTTAATCGGAGGTTCCCTCGCCCCAAAGACGAGGGGTAATTAACGGCAGCTTAGTCCGCGGCTGCCGGAGATTCGGATCCCCACAATCAATAAACCCCGGTCTACCCTAGGCCGGGGGAATCTGTAGTGCGCCTGACAAGCGCGCGCGTATTCCCATCTCACTGGGGTGACGAAAAACACCCCACAGGAACTTTACAGATTGTAATTTCTCATGCCTCCCTTTAATGAATAAACTTTAGAAATCTTTTGGAGAGCATCGGTGTTTCTTCTCCATTCAGAAATTCAGATCTGACAACCCTGCTTGGATGATTGGAGGGATGCATCTGTAAGTGATTTAATTTCTTGCCTTAGTGTAGATTTAAATTCCTTGCCCTAGGTAGATTTAATTTCATGCCCTAGGAACTTGTTTAGGGTTTAGCTTTTCGGAAGGATTTTGAGAGATGAGATCTCTCATCATTTTCTTACCCACCAAATATTTACAATAGGACTCCATACATACATGCACATACCGCTCCCTACGGCACTCTATCCCTCGAGGTAGCGGTGATACCGTAGTATAAATGCCCGGGTGTGATGTTTTCCATGGAGGTTAGGGTAAGCATCTCTAAAGGAAGGACAAGAACCTAGAGGAAGGAACACCTTCCCGAACGGATCTAATCCACTTTATTGATAATTACCATAACTCCTCATAGATCTTCATTCGGGTATTGAAAGCGGTGAGATTTAATTACATTTTCAAACCACCCCTAAACCTAGCCTTAGCAAGAGTAGATCTAGATAATTGCCCAGGTTAATTAGATTTTTAGATTTAATAATCAACCGAACACCCTTCGGAATTAACTCGTAAGAACGAATCGGAAATTCACAAAATCCCTGTGGACCGACCCGTACTCACCGGCTAGCTGCAAAGCGACGCCGTTCTTGATTGCGGTTACAAATATTTTTGATCTATCTTTTAGAAAGCGCAAGCACGCTAAATCATTTAATCAACTGGCCATAACTGGAAATCCCAGGCCAGGGTTGCAGTGATTTACTGGTAAGTGTTATCAGTAGTTTCACGCTTGTTGTGGACCTTACATCGGCATGACTTATCAAGCAACCGGGGTCTGACATTTACCACCCCTAGGCGAGATATGCGACATATCAGACGAACAGACCGGACTGTGCGGTAAGTGTTACTGATTGGATTCACAGGAGTGTGAGCAGGCTTGCTCGTTGATCTTCTGATCGCTCAATACCCGGGTGGCCGTTACGTTTAGCAGACCGCTTGCGGCTTGTGGGTGACTGATATGATCACCACCTACTGTCGGCGTATTGACGAGTCTTTAGAGTCCTACACAGAGGTTTCCTGGCTCAAGCGAAACGAAATATGAGCGCATATGAGATATGTGCGGGACCGAGAATAATACCAGTATGTGATACTGTATTCTATTCTCGCGATTTGTATCAACAGTCGTGTCACGACCAGAAATTGGCACGTGACGGCCCTAATACTGCGCAACGTCTACAGGCGTAACATAGTAAAAGAAAGCCAAAACCCAGAAATCTAAACCATTAAAAGACAAGAAAGGATAAGAAACATTGTTTAAAAGTCTTTGAAATCACAACCCAAATTCTTTAAAAGTCCAATTTTATTTCCTTTAAAATTTTGGTAGCACCTCCTTTGTAAATGCTAGCCCCAAAAATGGGTACAACATAAATATAAAGTAAAGCATCCCCAAACGGGAGCAAATACACGCCCAAAGACGGAAAACAATCACCACCATAAATATACGACGCCGTAGCGAAAAAATAAAGACAATAGAGAGAAAGCTGTATAAAAGACAATAAATCCACAATTTATACAATATCGTCCTCACCAAGTCTCTAAGTCAACAACATAATGGTAGATGGAGAGTACAAGATACAACGAATATACAATATAAATACTGATAACCACCAAAACCCACCTGAACAAAACAGCACACTGTGAGCCGATGCGGTATCTGTAGCAAAAGATGATAGATGAATAGCCAGCCTCGACTACTCTGGGGAACACTCTGTAACACCTGTGGCACAACGGGGGTGAGTTGCCAACTCGTGAATAGTAAATAACATATGCAGGTAATCGCAAGTATGCACGTAAAGCGTGAATCTAAGATATGCAATTAACAGTAATAACATGTCATATGAATGCAGAATAATGGAAAGTACACTAGATGGTACAACCAATATATATAAAGCAATAATGATATGACAACAGTATGCAATAATTATGCGATAGGGATATGAGAATGTAAATGTGCAACAATCATGAAAGGTACACTAACAGGTACTACTAGTACATGAAGCAGTGCACAAACAGATAAGGTGAGGTATGGAGTGAAGTATGTCATTTCCACGGAATCCTGACATCGTGGTAGGATCACAATCCAGCAAGACAATTTAAATCCCAATTCCTCAAATCAGCCCCCAAATTGGCTTTCATATTATCTAAGTATCACATCTCCTCAATTGCGTAATATCAAGTATATCTCATATATCCCGAATGTACAACCTCAAATATATCTCACATATACCGAATGTACAAAATCAAGTGGATCTCACATATCTCGTATGTACAATATCAAGTATATCTCACATATCTCGAATGTACAACAGCAAGTAGATCTCATATATCTCGAATGTACAATATCAAGTAGATCTCACATATCTATCCAGTATCCAATCTCAAATGAATCTCTTATATCCCAAATCAAATCTCCAGCAAAATTCTAACATCCTAAATATAATGACATAAATAAATATGATGAGGTCAATGACCATATATTAGCGTCCCATTCCACTAATATTGGTGTAAGGGTATATATAACAGCGGCTCAATCCCCTGTTATATATACAAAAGAGTAATTAGAAATATCATGAAACCAATGTGCCAAACATCGACACAGAAATACTGATCTATCAGGTGCTGTCACCATGACCGACCCCCTGATAGTTACGTATCATACGCTATCCCGAAAGCTCGAGTGTCTAGCTCTGACCCTCGCCTCTCGACGTATCTATACGTACATGACTCCCAACGGTATCCCCACGATCCCCGCCGAGTCATTGGTACTGTCACCGGCAGGTACTCGCCCGCCTCCAGGCTCAATCGGCAAAGTCCATCGATCTTCTTGCCGAGGGGAACCATACCGGGCCCCACCATGTACCTTCATACGGCATCTACACCTCGTATGGAGTATATAATCAGAACCGATAAATCTTATGGTGGCTGCACAAATATCATATCAAGGAAACCGGGTTTTTCAATTAATGCATAATTTCATGAACTCCCGCGGTTCCCAAATCCAGAAAACATCATGTAAAATCCAAATAACAATGCGCAAATCCAGGAATAAATATGTGCGATATATCTGAAATGCGAGCATATAAAGGAAAATATGTAGCTGAAACCAGATATATGCGAAATCAATATGGTACAGCTAAGTATAGGTGTCTACCTATAAGCAAATAATGTAGTATACCCCCTGGGTATAGTAAAATATGTAAGGTACCCCCCGGGTATAAGTAACATATATGCAAAGTATACCTGTAGTTATATCGTAAAGTGTGTATGCACCTATCACTAATGGTACGATACACTATAGGTATACAGATAACTAGCATGTAAGTATGTCAGACAATATGTGTAAGCATGTAAGTATATAGGTATGCTATAAGTCAATGCGTAAAGAAATATGAATCAAATTCTCAATGTCCCTAACCAAGCAATATTATATCTATAAGTGGGTTATGCATGACATGGCAATTATTGACGGTATGTGTAGCATACAATCAGTGCTCGTGCAACATGAATCGTCAATAATATGTGCAGTGTCCTACTACTACTAGTCCAGGCACAACTACATCTAAGTAATAGGGTAAAGGCGCAATTCTAACAATAACATAGAATATGCGACAAGTAATAAAATCTCTAGCCCTGACGCATAACGCCATGCGGGCGATTCCCCTGTAGATGTTAAATCTACTCACAAACGCTCCAAGCTATGTGAAGCCTACCACCTGTTTTCCTCTTATCGTAGCGTCCGAAGTCCCCGCTTGCGAACCTAAAATTTCACAAACACATCACATAAGCATATATTCTACATCGACGAAAAGACATCGAAACACAAGAATAACGCCCTGAAAATTACACTGCGCGCCTAGCGCATCTAACGCGCACGACATCGGCCAAAAATCCTAACTAGGGCCGCCAAACTACGAAACACCTAGTCTAGATTCCGATCGTCCCGATCGCGCATTCAAAACACAATAATAAACGTGGACTCAAAATAAATAACGTCGCAAAGTCAAAAGAAACCCACGCCTAAAAGTTACCGAAATCTAGTAAGCAGTACTTATCGCAATATTTCGCACTAGTTTTAAGCTAATGCATATCTAGCGATAACAAACACCTTAAAATAGCTTAACTAATCTATCTAAACCATTCCTATATTTTTAACACTCGCTAATTATGTTTTAGCAAAAACCTAGTAAGCTAATTGCATAATTAAACAAAGTGTTCATTAGCAAAAATTAACATTTCCTACTAGGTTAATCTTCTCCAAAACACAAATTAACACTTCAAATGAACACTAAACACTTAACAAAATTTAACCCTAACATGAATTTCTTAAACCAAATATAAATGAACTAATCATAATTTAAAAACTAAACTAAACACATAATTAGCTAGAATAAGATTAAAGCAAATATAAAAGGATTAAGGTAAGAATTATACCTCCCTAAGAACACAAAATGAAACTTAATCCAACATCTTAGCATCAAAAACCAAGCTTTATTGAAGAAGATCCATGAAGGATTAGTGAAGGAAAAATGGTTTAATTTTTATATAGGAATTTTTGGATTTCTTTTAGGAATTCTTTTTTTGTGTTTTTGATTGAAAAAGAACAAGAAATGAGCTTGGAAATTAAGAGGATAGAAATGGGGGAAGAGGCTCGGCCATGGAGGTGAGAGGGGGGGGTTGTGTAATTGAAATGAAGAAAAATCTAGTCTTAAGCAATAAATGCTCATTAAATGAAAAAATGCCACCTTTCACTATTTTATTTTCTTTTCTTTTTTAATCCAAATCCTTTTGCACAAAAGAAATATCTAGATATTTGAAAAGAAGCTTCTAAAATAATCTGGTGACAAAAATAATTTATTCACAAAAGAAAAAAAAATCCCGATTTACCTGCACCAAATACCGCTTAAAATTATATTTTATTTGGGAAAAATTCTATCTGAACCAAAACCTCCCAAATAACCCTAAAGTTCGCGCACAAGCTTTATTTTAGCTAAACTAGGTGCCGGCAAGTTTATACGGAAGTTTGATCGAAATCGGGTTAAAACGGGAAAAACTGACAATTTTGTCCTAAAATGGGAAAATTCGCAAAACGATTTCTGAAACGTTACAATCTCCCCCCTTATAAAAATTCGTCCCCGAATTTAAAATTTTCACTAAGCGTACCTTCAAAGAGAAGAGTATAAAACTCCCAATTCTCGCTCGCAGCCTACCAAGTGATCATCTCACTATATGGCTACGTCAAGAAAAACCCTTCACAGATGGCAAGACCCTTGACCGAAGTTTCTCCATCCGCCTAGCCATTAACACAATTGGCTGCTGGTGAATGAAAGATCGCGTCCAAACTAAATGGTCTGGTGCTGAATCATGTGAGAAAGGTTATGAAGGTAATTGCAAAGTATCGACACAAGAAATACGGGGTGAATACTCAATAATCTGGGCGGAAGTGCCAAATTAAAGGCAACAGAACTAACTCACTTTAAGGATCTCGAAAGGACCTACAATTCTAGGTAAGCTTCCCAAAACTCAACACGTCCTTCATCGGCAAAAATTCGTAGGATTACATGATCTCCCACTGCGAACTCGAGCCTGCGACCACCATGGTCGGCATAAGACCTCTGTCCGCACAGGACTGTCATCATCCTCACCTGAAACAGATGGATCATTTCCGAAGTCTCTAGACAAGCTGGGGTCCAAAAATCCTACTACGCAGAGTCAGAAAAACAGACTGGAGATCGACACCACCTAACAAACAAAACATAAAGGTTGCCAATTAGAATGTCTCCCGATAACTGCTATCGAAGGAGAATCCGAACAGTGGCAAGTGACGATCCCAACTGCCGAAAACAATTAATACGTACGCACAAGCATATCCTCCAGAGTCGGTGTAGCCCGCTCTCACAAAACCATCATCCTACGGATGGAAAAACGGAGCTAAAGCTCAACCAGTACGCACGGCTTCCTGAAGCTCCTGCCCAAGACGGCAAGTGAACAGGGTGCCTTCATTGGATACGACCCTCGAAGGAACTCCATGCAACGCACAAACTTAACAAAGAACAACTAAGCAGACTGAGAAAAACCGGACAACAAGCATCCGAATGGAGTCACACCCTGACTAAACCTGGGTAGACACCATAACGAATTTCATGGAGATCTGCTCCCATTCCCACTTCGGAACAGTTAAAGATTGCAACTCTCCAGCCGATCTCAGATGCTCAACTCAAAACACACAACAAGACAAACACCTTGAAACGAAATCTGAAATTTCTCTTTACATTCCTGCCCACCCGTAACTATCTCACAAGTCACATCAATGTCGGTGGAACTTGAATGAATACAGAGAATTGACAGAGGTGCCAGCTCTAGGATTTCACATCTCTACCCGATAATATCAGGTAAACAAACGCATTCCTAACTTAGCACACCATTGTCACAAATCAAGGACTCCGAATCATTACCCAGCCGAGTATGCTCAAGTATCTCTGACGAACGAGCATCGGCGGGCAGTGTCTCACGAAAGCGATTAAAGAAAAGTGGTCGGGCACGGACATGAGCAAGCTGTCTTTTCTGTAGAGACGAACTTAAGCTGTACTCAACGATCGCACAAGAACTGTAAATCTGCAGAAGACTATCACAACAATCAAAATCCGCTGCAGGAAGATTGTATTAAGCTCTGGTGGTCCGTGAGAATCTGACATGACTCTCGAACAAATAGTGTCTCCAAATCCCCAACGCAAAACCATCGCGGCCATCTCCAGATCATGAGTGGGATATCCTTCTCGTACTTCCTCCAAATGTAGGGAAGCCAAAGCGATAACACTATAGTGTCACCTCAGTACACACTCGAGCCTCACTCAAGAAACATTACAGTTAAACAACAGGGTCGCCCGAACCAAAAGCAAAGAAGAACTGATGCAGTTGTTAACCAAATCTTCAACTGCCGAAAACTCCGCACACATGCCTCAGTCCAAAGAAAAGAAACCTCCCTTCCGGTCCATTCAGTCGACGGTGCAGCACTACTCTAGCGATCCTGCACGAAACGGCGGTAAGAACCTGCTAAGCCCAAAAATCTGCGGATATCCGTCCTGCACACAAGTCTGGGACTAAGCTGTACGGCCACGATCTTCCTCGGAACCACATACGAAACCGTCTCCCATGACTACGAGACCTAGGAGTCAACACAAACAAGCCTGAAGAAACACTCCAAGAATCTAGCAGCTGCTGGTGCTCTCCCAGTATCTGCATAACAAATCCTCAAGTGTTGCTCATGTTCCTCAAGACACATTAATTAGACCAGAATGTTGTAAATAACACAACAATAACTGGTCGAGGAACGGCCTGAAGAAATCTGGTTCATCACATCTACGAATGCTGTTAGGGCATCAGTGAATCCAATGACTCACCAAAACACACAAAGCCCGTAGCACATACAAGGCAGTCTTCGGAATGGCATCACTCCGAACCCGCAACAATGATGACCTGATCCCAACCACTTAGGAAAAGTCTCGCACTTAGGAGCCGATCGAAGAAATCGTCAATGCGAGGTAAATGTTACCTATCCGCACCGTAAGCCGGTTCAATTGACGATCTATCAATACACAACCTCAACTGCCGTCCTTCTCCTTGACGAACAGAAATAGGAGCTCCTCAAGGCGAAACACTCAGACACACAAACCCCCAACAACTGCCGCTGATCCTTAAGCTCCCTAAGCTCCGCCGGCTCATCTGGAACAACGTCGGAAAACTCTCGTACGATAAGAACCCGGTCCAAAAAACCCACTATGGCTCCGGTATCATGAATGAACGCAAAGAATCCTCGACATCCTCCCCTCAAAAGCCGACTAGCGAAAAAGGATGAATTCGAGCTGTGAGAAGCGACACCACTGTCCCCCTGCACAACAAGAACTGACTTGCCAGGAAAACAAACCTGACTGTTTCCTCGCGGTAGTCCACAGACACCTGGCACGTAACTAACCAGTCCGTGCCCAGGAGAACGTCAAATCCAACATCTCAAGAAGGATCAAGTGACGGATGAATCTCCTAACCGATTGGCATACGACTGAAATACGTGTCGCGCAACAAAAGAATCGCTGACAGAAATTAACACAACAAACGGCTGATCTAGCTAACACGAATCCCCTTGTCCCAAACCTCTGCTACTCCCGCAACGGTCACGAAAGCTGTCTCGACGACTAAGCCTCTGTCTCTGAGCTGATACCCCGGTACGAGTCCTCCACGGTTCCGGAACTCCCGAAGTCTCTGGTATACGTGTCTCGTCAACTAGGGCTGCATCCACTGGTGCTATGTAAGTGACGGAAAGCTATGTGCTGATCGCAAGGAATAACTGGGTAACAGGGGTGACAACCTCCTGTCGCTGCGCTCGAATGGTCTCCACCAAAGAACTCATCGTCTTGCGCATGTCCTGCATCTCTGCCACAAGCCTAGCGATACTATCTGTCAAAGGCGTATCCGTCTGCACCTGTGCAATGAGCGTGCCATCCTGGTCAGTCCTCGCTTTCCCCGAGTCAATACTGACCTCGGCCCTCGCTGCACCTCACTGAGTCCCCATAGTCGTCGTCGGCAAAGGCTATCAATAGGAATAGGATTCGATATGAACACGGAAATCGAATCACAAGGATATGAATCATCAAGGAAGGAATTTCAAGTAATTGTACTTAGGTCACTTTAGACGGAGTACTGCATCATGAGTATGCTGCAGACATACACACACTACGTTACTCTGCTTAAGCTACCTACTCTATCATATCAAGGTCATCCTACACTCCGTAAGGTAAAAACCTAGCGCTCTGATACCAACTTTGTCACGACCAGAAATTGGCACGTGACGGCCCTAATACTGCGCAACGTCTACAGGCGTAACATAGTAAAAGAAAGCCAAAACCCAGAAATCTAAACTATTAAAAGACAAGAAAGGATAAGAAACATTATTTAAAAGTCTTTGAAATCACAACCCAAATTCTTTAAAAGTCCAATTTTATTTCCTTTAAAATTTTGGTAGCACCTCCTTTGTAAAAGCTAGCCCCAAAAATAGGTACAATATAAATATAAAGTAAAGCATCCCCAAACGGGAGCAAATACACGCCCAAAGGCGGAAAACAATCACCACCATAAATATACGACGCCGTAGCGAAAAAATAAAGACAATAGAGAGAAAGGTATATAAAAGACAACAAATCCACAATTTATACAATATCGTCCTCACCAAGTCTCTAAGTCAACAACATAATGGTAGATGGAGAGTACAAGATACAACGAATATACAATACAAATACAGATAACCACCAAAACCCACCTGAACAAAACAGCACACTGTGAGCCGATGCGGTATCTGTAGCAAAAGATGATAGATGAATAGCCAGCCTCGACTACTCTGGGGAACACTCTGTAACACCTGTGGCACAACGGGGGTGAGTTGCCAACTCGTGAATAGTAAATAACATATGCAGATAATCGCAAGTATGCACGTAAAGCGTGAATCTAAGATATGCAATTAACAGTAATTGTTAGTGTATATGCCCTAGGGGCCATTATTGTATCATACTAGTTTGTATATTACTTAATGGAAGCTTGGGATATTCACATATATATAACAGTCTTGCTAAACATGGTAGTATGCTACTTGGTTTTTTCTATCTTAATATATGAGTATACGTATTGATAGAGCTCTTAGGATCTTGCTTGACTACCAGCGTTGTGATGCCAGTCACACTAGTGGGGGCTGGGTAGTCTACAAGCACATCCTTATTCAGGTCCCTAGTCATTGGATTATCGAGACAGGGCATCGATACTCCGGAGTAGACTAGTGTGTACGCTTCTCATCCCAGTTGGGGAGATGGTCTGTCCCACAGCCGTCAGTACGTCGTACTGGAGATAGTATGCAGGTGCTCGTTAGGTTACGGGTACACCGGACAGGACTCACAGGGAACTGTTGGTTGGTTTTATACCAGTCGTCAGTGAACAGTTCCCAAGTGACATGAGTACAGCATAGTCCGCAGACTTGACACTGCTACTTCGCCTCGAGTGTGTCCCACTGTTCTTAGATCGCTACCCTACCACGGCTCAAAGGAGTCGTGCAAACAGGTAGCAGTTGGGTGCAGTCCCGAGCACTTGGAGGCAGTGGCGGTTAGACAGGATTCGTCTCTCCCGGTATTGGGGGTTGATATCGCGCTGTGTCAGAGAGCCATTACGCAAAGTCCTTGGCCAGGGCAAGCGAGATTTGCTGGTAGGTTCCAGTTGTTTCTCAGGGTGTAATGGGCTTCCCTCCGACACGACTTATACCGCTATTAGGGGACTGACGCTTGCCGCCCCCTAGGCCCAATATGCGATAGTCTTAGACGAACGGACCGGACTGTATGGAGATTGTCACATCAGACTCAGTAGGAGCTCAGATGGGTTTCCTCATCGGCCTTCTTATCGACATCTACCTGGGGACCGTTACGTACAGCTAGTGCCGCTTGCGGTCTGTGGTTAAACCCACTGCCAGCGTAGTAGTCGAGTCTCTAGAGTCCCACACAGAGAGTTTCCCTACTCCAGGCGAAACGATATAGAGGTCGTATGGTTTTACGACAAGGGTTCGGACGCATACGTGTGTTTACGCACGTACGACTTTCGGACAGTTTTTACCAGTCGGCTTTGGTTTAAGCCAGTTACTGGTATCCGGTTATTGGATTTATACAGTCTAAAGTTTTTCCGTATTTTTGCGGAAAGGAGGGGCATTCTCGTAATTGCGTGAGAAGCTTCTAGAAGGTGGTAACTAAGGGGGTTTAGGTGGCATATACAATGAATGTGATTAGTGAGTCATATGGATGATTCATCCATGTCATTAATGCATCATAAATGCTTAATGACTCATGGAGATGAATCATCACTAGATATTATCAAGCATGGTTGTTAAATTGATTTATTTTCTTTTCTTGATAAAAAGAAATGCTTGATATATATTATCATAACTCATTATTCTCAATTCATTATTATCTTCACCATCTCTCTCCTCAAGCTCTCCCTCTTCAAACCCTAATCCTCCCCTCTCATGTGTTGAGTACAAGGATTAGTTAGACTTATTAAACCATAACCCACACTCTATTTCACCTAGCTTCTTTGATTAGCACTTAAAGAAGTTTAGTTGCCTCAAGTTTAGAGGCTAAGCTTGGAGTAAAGCTCTCGGGTGGATCGTCTACTACTTCGAGAAGGCCGAGGAGGAGGTGGAGTTCGCAAAGACGAAGGACACGATTCATTAGGTATAATCCCTAAACTTAGTAGTATAGAACTTCTATGTTTGTTGTTAGTTATCGTTTAGCTTCGATTCATGCGGTTAGTCGATGTTTAGCATAAAAACAAGACCGTTTTCCATATTTCCGCCTCCCCGCAAGTCGTGGGGTGTTGTACATCGACTTACAGTGGTATCAGAGCCTCGCAAAACAATAAATAACTTTCTTGCAAATTTGTATGAATTTCGAATGGAAAAAACGAAACCGGAAAAGCCCGAAATCATGAGTTTCTGTCGATTTTTAAATGAAGTCCAAAAATTTTTCAGGGAGGTTCAGAAAGCTTTAAAAGACAGTAGAAGAACACCCAAGAAAATTGGGCCCCTGAATCGCCTAAAGCGCCGTGGAACCGCGGCGGATCCCACCGATCCGCCGCGATTCCGCCGCCGAGTTGGCGATTCAGGAACCCAATTTTCCTGTGTTGCTTCTCTGTGATATTTGGTATTTTCTGGAATTTTTTATTTTTGCTCAGGTTTCAGATTTACAGAGAAGTATTGGAGAAAAATTAAAAGTGTTTAATCAATCGAAATTATACAGTATTTGCTTGTTGGATTATATCTGTGTTTGTATAATGTGTTCGTAAACCTCCCCTAACTGCTAGTATGTCGGTTGGCAGGGGGTTGCACATTTCTGAAATGGATTTTATCTGTTTGTGCATATGAACTGTGTTGGACTGTTGTGATGTATAGCCGGGGTTATGTGATGGGTTGTTATTTAATTCATTTGATGTAAATGTAATTTGTTGTAATATTATTTTGCGGGGCACATCCAGGTTGCGGTTGTAGCCACCGTTGTATTATTTCATTTTACTGTTTTTGCTCCTAGGACAGACCCAAGGTGGGGTGCACAAACTGCCGGGCGGGTAGTTTGCCGTATCCGTTGGGGTCTTGGGTGAGGTAATGGCTGTTCATCACAACTGTGTAATCCGTCTTTTGTTGCAGGCTCAAAACAAACACGGATTGCTTGCAAATCCAATTAACTTCATCTGTGATCTGGAATGAATATCATTGCGTCAGACGAATGTAAAATATCTATATATATGATAGCTATTTAGACGTCACTTATGTTTTACACCCACGCTAGCCCAGCCCCCGCTCTGTCGTTAGTTAAGTAACCTAACGGGTGATGACGGGACCCCGTGGCAAATGCGGATGGCATAAGAGGACGTTGTATTTTCGTTGTTTTCTGCAATGATAGGTTAATGATGGGACGCATTATTAATAATGCAAAGAAAATAAACCAAAAGTTTAATCGTTGGAACAATTTAAAAGAAACCACAAGGTTAATTTTAAAAACAGATATTTTTAAATGCGGAGCTTTAACCACTCCTTTTTAAGCTATCAGGTTCCTTCGGTTATATCAAGTTCACTACGTTCACGGTTTCGCCAAAACCATTCGTAGCCCTCCGTCATTTCATCTGGGTATTCAGTAGTATTCAAGCTATGTATTTTGACCTAACGCCAAGGCATAGTGTTTGGTAGCTACTGGGTATTCATTTGTTGCATAGATAGATGAGTTAGTTTGGGACAGTCGTATTATCATTTTGGCCGAACGTCAAGGATATATACGGATGGGTTCAAATTGACAAGATAATGATGGGTAGAACTTGACATGTGACTTATGACATTTTGACCTAACGCCAAGGTCATAAGAGCATGGGGCAAAAATATATATCGGGAATTTCTAAAGAAACTGAAATTTGCAAAGAGTTGCATACCATTTGGAGTTTGATGAATGTTGGTAGGATTCCTTCAACATTATCATACAATGATATTTGGATCCCGATCCTACTGTGAGTATATGCTACTTATCAGGATATTCATCACTTAACGATCAATGCTATAAACCAAGTAGGTGTCAAGAAAGGTGTCAGCGGAGTTACGCCCCCAGAGAAAAGAGGTTATTTAATTAAGGAACTTCGCGAAAGCGTTGGAAAACCTCCCTCGAAGTATCGACACTAGCCTGGCTGAACGGTTAAGCAAGTATTGTACGGTGAGAATAGTCCTGGCTAATTCTTCTTTTATGGTTTGAGGAAGGATTCGAGAAACAGTGGGAGCCATCCAGTTTAGATAAACTAAAAACCACTCTAAACTAGCAAGAGCATCATGCTAAAGAGTTTTCTTCTCTCTCTCCTATTTGCAGCGACCCTGAAAATGACTGGACTTAAGTTACTTTTAGAGAAAAATATACTGACAGGGCTAAATTATAAAGATTGGCTGCGGAATGTCAAAATGGCTTTGACCTGTGACATATTGGGGTACGTCCTCACCGCTACGGCACCTGTTGTCCCTGGTCCCAAATCCAGTAATGCGGATAAGGAAATCCGCAAAACCTGGGATTTAGATTGCGCGAAAGCCAAGTGCATCGTGCTTGCCTCGATGAACAATGAACATCAGAGGAGGCACGAGGATATGGACCTAGATGGCATATTTCTCCATACAAAGGAACTTTATGGAGAGCAATCTCGTATAGCAAGATACGAGACCTCTAAGAACTTGTTTCGAGCGAGGTTGGTTGTCGGGCCATCGGTAAGAGAACATGT
Organism: Agapanthus africanus; assembly: GCA_030015575.1. Classification (NCBI taxonomy): domain Eukaryota; kingdom Viridiplantae; phylum Streptophyta; class Magnoliopsida; order Asparagales; family Amaryllidaceae; genus Agapanthus; species Agapanthus africanus. Next base: position 111,218,045 of record CM057340.1, on the reverse strand, counting down.
CCTAAAGATGATCGGCTATATTGAAGAGCTCGCAGACCTTGGGACGACTTTGGATAATGAGCTCTATACAGACCTTATTCTCCAGTCCCTTCCTCACACCTACGCCCAGTTTATCCTGAACTTCAACATTCAAAGAAAAGAAGTTGAACTTCCGGAACTCCTGAACATGTTAAGGAGTGCAGAGGGCACCTTGCAGAAGACAAGGGAAACACCCTCTATATTTGTTGGCGGTGCATCTTCTTCCGGGTCCAAGGCAAGGGCCAAAGGAAGGAAGAAGAAGGCCGCCACCAAACCTAGAGGAGGTGTTAGTAAGGTGGGAGGGAAGGGAAAGAAAAAGTTTGCGGTACCGGTAGTGGGCCAGGATGAGTGCTTCCATTGTCACAGGAAAGGGCACTGGAAGAAAGATTGCAAGGCGTGGAACGCCAAGAACCAGGAAACGAAGCAAGCTGTGGCTTCGACTTCAGGTGTGTTTGTAATTGAGAATTGTCTGTCAATCAACTCTACTTCCTGGGTATTGGATACCGGATCAGGATCTCATATTTGTAATTCATTGCAGGCACTGAGAAACCGTAGAGTGCTGAAGGAAGGTGATATGACCCTAAAGGTTGCTAACGGAGCTAGCGTGGGAGCTGCGTCCGTCGGGGATTATCACCTAGGATTGATGAGTGGACACATTTTGGCTTTACATAACTGTTTTTTTGTACCAAGCTTAACGTGTAATATCATATCAGTTTCCTTGTTATCAAATAAAGGTTATGATTTCACGTTTGTAAGAGATGTTGTTAACATCCACCTTAATCATGGTTTGATTGGGTCCGGTACACTAAATAACGGTATATATGTTTTAAACCAACTCCAAATTTTCAATGTCCAGAACACACTAAAAAGAAAGTCTCCAGATTTAAATAAAGCTTTCTTATGGCATTGTAGACTGGGTCACATCAATAAGAGAAGGTTGACTAAGTTGCATAGAGAAGGATATTTGGACTCGTTCGAATATAAAACTTATGACACTTGTCAATCTTGTCTCAAAGGAAAGATGACAAAGACTCCATTTACTGGACATGGAGTAAGAGCGAGCGAGCTCTTAGGACTCATACACAGTGATGTATGTGGTCCAATGTCTACGTATGCAAAAGGTGGTTTTTCCTATTTCATTACTTTCACGGATGATTACTCAAGATACGGATTCATTTATCTGATGAAACATAAATCCGAGGCTTTTCAGAAATTCCAAGAGTATAAGAATGAAGTAGAAAACCAAACCGGCAAAAGTATCAAGACACTTAGATCTGATCGAGGTGGTGAATACTTAAGTGCCGAGTTCCTAGGTTACCTAAAAGAGAAAGGAATTCTCTCTCAGCTTACTCCTCCATACACTCCACAGCATAATGGTGTATCGGAGAGACGGAATCGAACCCTATTGGATATGGTACGATCCATGATGAGTAATGCTGAGTTACCGCGATCTTTCTGGGGTTATGCGCTAGAATCGGCGGCATATCTTTTGAACATGGTTCCTACCAAGACTGTGCCTACCACTCCATATCAGATGTGGAGCGGGAAGAAACCCCATCTACAGTATATAAAGATTTGGGGATGTCCAGCTTTTGTTAAAAAGCAGCATGTGGACAAGCTCGAGGCACGATCAGTAAAGTGTAAGTTTGTGGGATATCCAAAGAACTCCAGGGGATATCTATTCTATTACGCAGAGGAACAAAAGGTATTTGTTTCTCGTAATGCCCATTTTCTAGAACATCAGTTTTTAGAAAAGGAATCAAGTGGGAGCGAAATAGAACTGGAAGAAATTCCAGAACCACAAACTGCTACTGAAAGTTTGGTAGAACCGGTAGTTCAAGAAGAACAGGACATTCCCGCACCCCTCCGCAGGAGTAGTAGGCCGTCTCATCCGCCTGAGAGATACTACGGTTTTCTCATAGATGGGGATAGAGAAGATTGGATCATAGATGATGATGAACCTACTGACTTCCAGCAGGCCATCCAGAGCGGCGACTCGGAACGATGGCTAGATGCAATGCGAACCGAAATGGAGTCCATGTACACCAACAAAGTATGGAATTTGGACTTTGCTCCAGATGGGGTAAAACCCATAGGATGCAAATGGATCTTCAAGAAAAAGATTGGTGTAGATGGACAGGTGGAAACCTATAAGGCTAGACTTGTTGCAAAGGGTTTTCGTCAAAGACCTGGTTTGGACTATGACGAAACTTTTTCTCCAGTGGCTATGCTCAAATCCATTCGGGTCCTTCTTGCTATTGCTGCCTTCCATGATTATGAAATCTGGCAGATGGACGTAAAGACGGCTTTTCTAAATGGAAATTTAGAAGAGTGCGTCTATATGGATCAGCCAGAGGGTTTCAATCAGAGTGGGAGCAGCGGGAAAGTATGCAAGCTGCTTAAGTCTATTTATGGACTAAAGCAGGCATCGCGGAGTTGGAACATCTGTTTTGATGAGACAGTCAAAGAATATGACTTTATCAAAAATCCAGATGAACCGTGCATATATAGTAAAATTGTAGCCAGAAGTGTCGTATTCCTCGTCTTGTACGTGGATGACATTCTATTGATAGGAAATGACATTCTTATGCTACAATCTATCAAAGGATTCTTGTCACACAGGTTCTCCATGAAAGACCTGGGTGATGCCTCTTACATTCTGGGGATCCGGATCTATCGTGATAGATCCAAGAGGATGTTGGAACTTTCGCAGTCCAGGTATATCGACACTGTACTGAAAAGATTCAGTATGGAAGATTCTAAGCGCGGTAATCTACCGGCTTGTCACGGAATCACCCTCTCCAAAGAGATGTCTCCCAAGACTGATTTGGAAAGGGAACGCATGTCAGTTATACCCTACGCTTCTGCGGTAGGCTCTATAATGTATGCGATATTGTGCACCAGACCAGATGTAGCTTATGCATTGAGCGTGGTAAGCCGGTATCAGTCAGACCCAGGGGAGAAGCACTGGATAGCAGTAAAGAACATTCTGAAGTACCTGAGAAGGACTAAGGAGATGTTCTTGGTTTACGGTGGAAAAGACCTCAGGTTGGAGGCCTTTGCTGATTCCGGCTTCCAGAGTGATAAGGACGATTCCAAGTCCATGTCGGGTTATATCTTTACCCTCAATGGAGGGGCGGTGTGCTGGAAGAGCTCCAAGCAGGACACCGTTGCTGACTCGACGATGGAAGCGGGGTATATAGCTGCTTGCGATGCCGCAAAAGAAGCAGTCTGGATGAAGAAGTTCCTAACAGAACTTCAGGTGGTTCCTACCATAGTTGATCCAATACCTCTGTATTGCGACAACAACGGAGCTATAGCTTTAGCAAAGGAACCAAGGTCCCATCAGAAGTCCAGACACATCTTAAGGCGGTATCACCTGATCAGGGAGATCATTGATCGTCAGGAGATCGAGGTACGGAGAGTTGCTTCTGAAGAGAACATTGCTGATCCATTCACAAAGGCCCTACCTCAGATTCAGTTCGAGAGGCTACTCGAGATCATCGGTCTTCGATATGCCAGTACTTGGCCCTAGTGCAAGTGGGAGATTGTTAGTGTATATGCCCTAGGGGCCATTATTGTATCATACTAGTTTGTATATTACTTAATGGAAGCTTGGGATATTCACATATATATAACAGTCTTGCTAAACATGGTAGTATGCTACTTGGTTTTTTCTATCTTAATATATGAGTATACGTATTGATAGAGCTCTTAGGATCTTGCTTGACTACCAGCGTTGTGATGGCAGTCACACTAGTGGGGGCTGGGTAGTTTACAAGCACATCCTTATTCAGGTCCCTAGTCGTTGGATTATCGAGACAGGGCATCGTTACTCCGGAGTAGACTAGTGTGTACGCTTCTCATCCCAGTTGGGGAGATGGTCTGCCCCATAGCCGTCAGTACGTCGTACTGGAGATAGTATGCAGGTGCTCGTTAGGTTACGGGTACACCGGACAGGACTCACAGGGAACTGTTGGTTGGTTTATACCAGTCGTCAGTGAACAGTTCCCAGGTGACATGAGTACAGCATAGTCCGCAGACTTGACACTGCTACTTCGCCTCGAGTGTGTCCCACTGTTCTTAGATCGCTACCCTACCACGGCTCAAAGGAGTCGTGCAAACAGGTAGCAGTTGGGTGCAGTCCCGAGCACTTGGAGGCAGTGGCGGTTAGACAGGATTCGTCTCTCCCGGTATTGGGGGTTGATATCGCGCTGTGTCAGAGAGCCATTACGCAAAGTCCCTGGCCAGGGCAAGCGAGATTTGCTGGTAGGTTCCAGTAGTTTCTCAGGGTGTAATGGGCTTCCCTCCGACATGACTTATACCGCTATTAGGGGACTGACGCTTGCCGCCCCCCTAGGCCCGATATGCTATAGTCTTAGACGAACGGACCGGACTGTATGGAGATTGTCATATCAGACTCAGTAGGAGTTCGGATGGGTTTCCTCATCGGCCTTCTTATCGACATCTACCTGGGGACCGTTACGTACAGCTAGTGCCGCTTGCGGTCTGTGGTTAAACCCACTGCCAGCGTAGTAGTCGAGTCTCTAGAGTCCCACACAGAGAGTTTCCCTACTCCAGGCGAAACGATATAGAGGTCGTATGGTTTTACGACAAGGATTCGGACGCATACGTGTGTTTACGCACGTACGACTTTCGGACAGTTTTTACCAGTCGGCTTTGGTTTAAGTCAGTTACTGGTATCCGGTTATTGGATTTATACAGTCTAAAGTTTTTCCGTATTTTTCGGAAAGGAGGGGCGTTCTCGTAATTGCGCGAGAAACTTCTAGAAGGTGGTGACTAAGGGGGTTTAGGTGGCATATACAATAAATGTGATTAGTGAGTCATATGGATGATTCATCCATGTCATTAATGCATCATAAATGCTTAATGACTCATGGAGATGAATCATCTCTAGATATTATCAAGCATGGTTGTTAAATTGATTTATTTTCTTTTCTTTATAAAATAAAATGCTTGATATACATTATCATAACTCATTATTCTCAATTCATTATTATCTTCACCTTCTCTCTCCTCAAGCTCTCCCTCTTCAAACCCTAATCCTCCCCTCTCATGTGTTGAGTACAAGGATTAGTTAGACTTATTAAACCATAACCCTCACTCTATTTCATCTAGCTTCTTTGATTAGCATTTAAAGAAGTTTAGTTGCCTCAAGTTTAGAGGCTAAGCTTGGAGTAAAGCTCTCGGGAGGATCGTCTACTACTTCGAGAAGGCCGAGGAGGAGGTGGAGTTCGCAAAGACGAAGGACACGATTCGTTAGGTATAATCCCTAAACATAGTAGTATAGAACTTCTATGTTTGTTGTTAGTTATCGTTTAGCTTCGATTCATGCGATTAGTCGATGTTTAGCATAAAAACAAGATCGTTTTCCATATTTCCGCCTCCCCGCAAGTCGTGGGGTGTTGTACATCGACTTACAGTAATAACATGTCATATGAATGCAGAATAATGGAAAGTACACTAGCAGGTACAACCAATATATATAAAGCAATAATGATATGACAACAGTATGCAATAATTATGCGATAGGGATATGAGAATGTAAATGTGCAACAATCATGAAAGGTACACTAACAGGTACTACTAGTACATGAAGCAGTGCACAAACAGATAAGGTGAGGTATGGAGTGAAGTATGTCATTTCCACGGAATCCTGACATCGTGGTAGGATCACAATCCAGCAAGACAATTTAAATCCCAATTCCTCAAATCAGCCCCCAAATTGGCTCTCATATTATCTAAGTATCACATCTCCTCAATTGCGTAATATCAAGTATATCTCATATATCCCGAATGTACAATCTCAAGTATATCTCACATATACCGAATGTACAAAATCAAGTGGATCTCACATATCTCGTATGTACAATATCAAGTATATCTCACATATCTTGAATGTACAACAGCAAGTAGATCTCATATATCTCGAATGTACAATATCAAGTAGATCTCACATATCTATCCAATATTCAATCTCAAATGAATCTCTTATATCCCGAATCAAATCTCCAGCAAAATTCTAATATCCTAAATATAATGACATAAATAAATATGATGAGGTCAATGACCATATATTAGCGTCCCATTCCACTAATATTGGTGTAAGGGTATATATAACAGCGGCTCAATCCCCTGTTATATATACAAAAGAGTAATTAGAAATATCATGAAACCAATGTGCCAAACATCGACACAGAAATACTGATCTATCAGGTGCTGTCACCAGACCGACCCCCTGATAGGTATGTATCATACGCTATCCCGAAAGCTCGAGTGTCTAGCTCTGACCCTCGCCTCTCGACGTATCTATACGTAGATGACTCCCAACGGTATCCCCACGATCCCCGCCGAGTCATTGGTACTGTCACCGGCAGGTACTCGCCCGCCTCCAGGCTCAATCGGCAAAGTCCATCGATCTTCTTGCCGAGGGGAACCATACCGGGCCCCACCATGTACCTTCATACGGCATCTACACCTCGTATGGAGTATATAATCAGAACCGATAAATCTTATGGTGGCTGCACAAATATCATATCAAGGAAACCGGGTTTTTCAATTAATGCATAATTTCATGAACTCCCGCGGTTCCCAAATCCAGAAAACATCATGTAAAATCCAAATAACAATGCGCAAATCCAGGAATAAATATGTGCGATATATCTGAAATGCGAGCATATAAAGGAAAATATGTAGCTGAAACCAGATGTATGCGAAATCAATATGGTACAGCTAAGTATAGGTGTCTACCTATAAGCAAATGATGTAGTATACCCCCTGGGTATAGTAAAATATGTAAGGTACCCCCCGGGTATAAGTAACATATATGCAAAGTATACCTGTAGTTATATCGTAAAGTGTGTATGCACCTATCACTAATGGTACGATACACTATAGGTATACAGATAACTAGCATGTAAGTATGTCAGACAATATGTGTAAGCATGTAAGTATATAGGTATGCTATAAGTCAATGCGTAAAGAAATATGAATCAAATTCTCAATGTCCCTAACCAAGCAATATTATATCTATAAGTGGGTTATGCATGACATGGCAATTATTGACGGTGTGTGTAGCATACAATCAGTGCTCGTGCAACATGAATCGTCAATAATATGTGCAGTGTCCTACTACTAGTAGTCCAGGCACAACTACATCTAAGTAATAGGGTAAAGGCGCAATTCTAACAATAACATAGAATATGCGACAAGTAATAAAATCTCTAGCCCTGACGCATAACGCCATGCGGGCGATTCCCCTGTAGATGTTAAATCTACTCACAAACGCTCCAAGCTATGTGAAGCCTACCACCTGTTTTCCCCTTATCGTAGCGTCCGAAGTCCCTGCTTGCGAACCTAAAATTTCACAAACACATCACATAAGCATATATTCTACATCGACGAAAAGACATCGAAACACAAGAATAACGCCCTGAAAATTACACTGCGCGCCTAGCGCATCTAACGCGCACGACATCGGCCAAAAATCCTAACTAGGGTCGCCAAACTACGAAACACCTAGTCTAGATTCCGATCGTCCCGATCGCGCATTCAAAACACAATAATAAACGTGGACTCAAAATAAATAACGTCGCAAAGTCAAAAGAAACCCACGCCTAAAAGTTACCGAAATCTAGTAAGCAGTACTTATCGCAATATTTCGCACTAGTTTTAAGCTAATGCATATCTAGCGATAACAAACACCTTAAAATAGCTTAACTAATCTATCTAAACCATTCCTATATTTTTAACACTCGCCAATTATGTTTTAGCAAAAACCTAGTAAGCTAATTGCATAATTAAACAAAGTGTTCATTAGCAAAAATTAACATTTCCTACTAGGTTAATCTTCTCCAAAACACAAATTAACACTTCAAATGAACACTAAACACTTAACAAAATTTAACCCTAACATGAATTTCTTAAACCAAATATAAATGAACTAATCATAATTTAAAAACTAAACTAAACACATAATTAGCTAGAATAAGATTAAAGCAAATATAAAAGGATTAAGGTAAGAATTATACCTCCCCAAGAACACAAAATGAAACTTAATCCAACATCTTAGCATCAAAAACCAAGGTTTATTGAAGATCCATGAAGGATTAGTGAAGGAAAAATGGTTTAATTTTTATATAGGAATTTTTGGATTTATTTTTGGAATTCTTTTTTGTGTTTTTGATTGAAAATGAACAAGAAATGAGCTTGGAAATTAAGAGGACAGAAATGGGGCAAGAGGCTCGGCCATGGAGGTGAGAGGGGGGTTTTGTGCAATTGAAATGAAGAAAAATCTTGTCTTAAGTAATAAATGCTCATTAAATGAAAAAATGCCACCTTTCACTCTTTTCTTTTCTTTTTTAATCCAAATCCTTTTGCACAAAAGAAATATCTAGATATTTGAAAAGAAGCTTCTAAAATAATCTAGTGACAAAAATAATTTATTCACAAAAGAAAAAAAATTCCCGATTTACGTGCACCAAATACCGCTTAAAATAATATTTTATTTGGGAAAAATTCTATCTAAACCAAAACCTCCCAAATAACCCTAAAGTTCGCGCACAAGCTTTATTTTAGCTAAACTTGGTGCCGGCAAGCTTATACGGACGTTTGATCGAAATCGGGTTAAAACGGGAAAAACTGACAATTTTTCCCTAAAACGGAAAAATTCGCAAAACGATTTCTGAAACGTTACAAGTCGGTTATATGACATATAGCCGGGTTACCGAATCAAGTGTTGATTCGATATACTGATACACTAGATATTAGTCGGTTATATGCGATATAACCGGATCATTAAATCAAGTGTTGATTTAATGATTTAATGTATAATTATATATTTGATATATTACTTTACATTGACTAGTATTAGTTCACTTAAGATTGATTTTTTCACTTGATGTGCACAAATTGTATGTGTGATATATGTTTGTACACTAGTTTGTATCATGATTGATGATGCATGCAAACTTGGGTGTGTGTATGACTTACACCATATTTAAGATAATGGTTTAGGTTTTTATTTATTTTGGTAAAACAAAATGGTGGTTTTCTTTGTCTTGGCTTGACGCTTCATGAAGCTTTTAAGCATCTTTGATAAAGTCCACTCATTTTGTTTTGCATAAGATTTTCATTAACCAAACCATTACCTCAAACTATGGTTTAGTCTCTACAAAGGTAAACTCACCCATGGTTGCATTATGATAGACTTCACTTGATTATTCTTTTTACATAATTCATTTTTTATTATTCTTATTCCTTTCTTTCTTCTTCTTCTTCTTCAAGAAGAAGAAAAACCTTACTAGAAATTTTTCAAGTGAAGAATTAAAGTGAGAAATCCAAATCCAAAGTGAAGTCACTTTCTATTTCATCATCCTCTACTACTTGCCATTTAGTTTAGAGTGTTCTCTTCACAAAGTTTTTGACCTAGTGAAGATGGAGCTTGAGTTTGAGTCTCCTCGACGTAGATCATCTTCGGCCTCGAAGTCAACGACCTAGCCCGCTCATTTCTCCGAGGAAACGATCACTAGAGTCCGGGATCTCGATGATCGCAGCGAAGGGACGTCAACAAGGAGCTTTAGAAGTGAAGGACCGGATCTACAAAGGTTGTAATCCCTTTCACTTAGTGTTAAAGTTGTTTGCTTGCTAGTTTTCGCATAATCTCTAGTATACGATCTTGGTTAGGGTTGTTCGGCACATTTATTTTTTTGAATCGGGCATGGTCGATGCCTTGTAGAATCTTGTTAGAGTGCCTAGCAACCGTACAGTGGTATCAGAGCTAAGCTAGAGCTTTAGGCGAAATCTAGACGAAGTTTAAAGTCCGATCGAACCCCGAAACCCTAGTTTTTACCTTTCTCTGGAAATTTTCTGAAATTGTGATTTTTCCGTATTAAAAATGCTCAAAAAAATCAGCAGGGTTTTCTAGGAATTACTGTGCAGCACGTGCTCCTAATTCCATCATAGCGCCATGGAACCACGGCCGTACCCAGGCTTGCACGGCGGTTCCGCGGCCATACTGTAGCTTCATGCTTCACTGTTTGCACAGTAATGTCCTTATGTAATTCCTGTGTTTTCTGGGAATTTTTAATTTATACTCAAGAGTTGAGTTTTCTGGGTTGTATTAGAGACTCGTTGATTCGATCGGATAATTTAACTTCGTTTATGTTTTTCCGGGTAATTTTAGAACGTGTTAAAAAGTTCGAACGGATATCAATAACTCACATTTTCCCCTGCCGGAAAATTTCCAAGTGTTGGATTTTTCCGTAGTTTAAGAACGTTCTAAGTCGTGCAAGTAACACGATGGACCCTCTAGAAGAAAACAAACCTTAACTCGATTATGTGACCGTCTTGAACTGCCTTTTGAACCTTAGGGTTTGGGGTAGTACGGCATTGCCACTTGTGAGGCGTTGGCTTGACCCTTCTACGGCTGGACCGTTGGTACTGTGGCATGAAATGGATGTTTTTAAACTTATTTCAAGTGTTGAGAACTATTTGGGAAAACTTGGGTGTTTGTTTATTCGATCGGAAAGTTTAACATTGTCTATTTATCTGGAATGTGATACAATATTTGGAATCCACAAGTAGTTATGAGATAACTAATTTGAATGTTATAAATCTAGCACTTTAGTCTCATTTGATCGGTTGCCACAGAATTTTGATGTGATCAAAAGTCAATCGCAATCACGTAGCGTACGCGGATACTCGCCGGGTAAACTTAATAGATAACCACGCCCCATAGCCCCGACCAAGTGACTGTAGGAGAACCCCGTCGCCAAAAGCATCCGTATGGGTGCTCGCGGCAGTAGTGTTCCGCCTTAGTGCACTTCGTCGACGGCATTTGGGGGTGCGGCCGTCTACTAAAGTTTGCGACGAGCATTCGATCAGGATGTTGGGAATCTTGTTGAATTGCCCGACTTGATATTGAAAAGAGTTTTCGATGATGAGACTAAAATGCGGGGCTTATAATTGTTAGGCATGTAATGTCTAAGGAATTCATTTGGTTAGGCATGCGATGTCTAAGGAGGTTGCGGATTCCAACTGTTGTAGTTTTACGCTTTCTTTTCTGCGACCGTAAGTGTAATATGTGGTGTTTCGCCGGTTTCTTTGCTATACATCAATGACAATTGGGATACGCATATTTACTTACGTTGATGACATGTGATGTTATGTGTTGCTGGATATGTTATATTGGATCGTCGTGTTTGAATAGCCGGGGGTTTTTATGTGAGATGAGTGTTTTTCATTTTCATTCATGTAAAAACTTGTATGTAATATTCTTTTATTGGGGCACTTCCGGGCTGAGAATGATGTCACCATTGTATATTATTTACTTTTCCGCATTAGGATAGACCCAAGGAGGGGAGCACAAGTAACCGGGTTCTAGGGTCCAGTGGGAGACCATCTCGAGGAGTCGAGTCCGGGTCTCCTAACTCTAGAATTGGTAGGGTTGCTTGCCGCTCTCGTAGGGGTCTAGGGGTATGGGATTGGCTATTTATCACGACCGTGGAATCCGTGTTTTATTCAGGCTCAAAATAAAACACGGACGTCCTAGTATATCCAATATTTCAAATGATATTTTCTGCTGCGTTATCTGTGATGTGATCATGTGATATGTTCAGATAGATATTGTATATAGTATATATGATATATTGTATAGGCGTTGCTTATATTTTACACCCGCGCTAGCCCTGCCCCGCTCTGCCGTTAGTTACCTAACCTAACGGTGCAGACGGGACATCGAGGCGAATGCGGATGGCATAAGTGTATGTTGTATTTATCTGTGATGTTTAGGTGGACTTAAATGATGGGACATTTATTAATGAGAATAATGAAAGAAAATAAACCTAAAAGATATTGTGGAATCGAATTTCAAAAATTAGGTAGCTCTAGTTGTTGCTTTGCATAGCGGTGTTCCTTGTAGAACATCCAGCACCTTATTCGATAAGGAAAGAGCCAAGATCCATTCACCGGGAGTGACCTCTTTAGCAATAATTAGCAGATGCTACAACCTTCGGTTTGTCTTTTGACTGCTTTTCTAGTCCTTGCTTTGCATAGTGGTATTGTGAATATCCTGCACCTCATTCGACGAAGAAAGTGCCGAGATCCCTTCACCGGTAGTGACCTCTTTAGCGAAACTAGCAGAAGCCTTAAAAATACTCCATTTAAAAACCATTTGATTCCGCAACGAGATCAAGTTCAAAGCGTTAAAGGGTTTCTTAAAAACCATCCGCAACCCTCCATCATTTTAGGAAGTAGAGTACTTAGTATTCGTGTTGCGTTTGTCGACCATAGCCGAGGCGTAGTGTACGGTAGCTAAGTAATGTCTTCCTGCACAGCATATGATGCGATTAGTTAGGACAGTCATGTGACTTTGTTGACCTTAGCCAAGGGTCATGTGGGTGGGTCTAATTAATCACGAAATGATGGGTAGAACTTGACTAGTGCTTATGATTTGTTGACCATAGCCAAGGTCATAGGAGCTAGGGGTAAACACCATTATAGGGAGTTTCAAGTGTTGAAATTTGCAATGAGATTGCATACTTTCTATATGATAGTTGGATCCTGATACCTACTGCGAGTAATTGTTACTCCTGGGAGAATTTTGCACTTTACAATTAACCAATCAAGTAGGTGTCTAGAAAGGTGTCAACGAGGTTAAGCCCCTGGGAAAACGAGGTTTATTTTAATTAGGTCCGTGCGAAACCACGGGGAACCTCCCTCAAAATACCGGCACTGGCTTGGCTGAAAGATTGGCGAACTTGTAGAGTGTAATTAACCCCGGCTAGTCTTTCCTTTTAAGGTTTGAAGGAAGATTTGATAAAAAACAGTGGGAGCTATCCTGATTAGATAAAATAAATAACCTATCTAATCTTGCAAGAGCGCACGCAGAGTGTTTTCTTCTCTCTCTCTCTCCAGGTCGCGACCATGTCACGCCTTAATCAAGATAATAATATGGATGTATTGACCGAACCCACTTGTTATACTGAGCTGGGGAACGTTGGTCCCGCTCCAACTTATAATTGTTATAAGACCGAGCAGGAATTAGGGGAATACCAGGATTCCCATGCCACCCAAACGAAGAAAGTGCATGACGATGCATCTCTTCGGGTGTGTTCATTACAAAGAACTGTTTCTCAGTATCCTCTACGTCCTGGGTATGAGATACCGGATCAGGATCCCGCATATGTAATCTGTTACATGGGCTACAGAAAGGTAGAGAACTGAGAACGGGTGATAAATTTCAAGAGTTGGAAACAGTGCAATTGTTGCAGCCAAAGTGTCGGCAGTTATCACCCTGTATTACCAGAATACACTGATTCTGAACGAATGTTATTAGATACCGAACCTGATATACAACATCATATCAGTCTCTTTATTTACTAAAGAAGGATATAATTTTGTATTGTTGGATAATGTTTTGCACATTTCCTATATCAAGAGTTGATCGGTTCAGGCACGTTATCTAAAAGCATATACATTCTAAATCAGACCACAGTTCTTAACGTACAGAACACACACAAGAGAAAGAGTTCAAAAATGAACGATTCCTTCTTGAGGTATTGTAAACTAGGACATATCAATGTGACCCGACTAGCTGAAGTTACATATTAGATGCATATTTAAATCAGTTTGAATTTACATCTTATGAAACTTGCCAGTCATGTCGCAAAGATAAGATGACCATAGCTCTGTTTACTCGAAACAGAGAAAAAGTTAGTGAACTCTTGGGACTGATATATAGTGATGTATGAAGGTCCCCAGTCTACATATGCCAGGACTGGTTCTTTGTACTTCCTTACATTCACTGATGATCTCTCAAGATTCGGACACATGTTCCTGTTGAAACACATATCTGAAGCTTTTGAGAAATTCAAAGAATATAAGTCAGAAGTAGAGAACCAATATAGGTATAAGTATTATTTCCTATGATGAGATCGGGGAAAAGAATACTTGTGCATGGAATTCTTGGACTATTCTAAAGGAGAATGAGATTCTCTCTCGGTGTTACTCCTCTGAATACACCACAGCACAACGGTGTATCGGGGCGGAGCAATCGAACCCTATGAGATATGGTGCACTCTATAATGAGTACAACTGAGTTACCTATTTCCTTTTTGGGGGTTGTGCACTTGAGAAGCTGCATACCTATTGAATTTGATTCTAATCAAATCAGTGCCTACCACTCCATATGAGATATGGTATGGGAAGAGCCCATCTCTTAAGTAAGTTAAGATTTGGGATTGTTCGGCCTATGTCAAAAGCAAAATCCAGACAAGATCGAGGCAAGGTCAGTTCTGTAGAACTGGAAGGAGTTTCAGCTATACAAACTACAGCTGATGATTTGACAGAACCAAAGGATTCAATAGTCCCCGACGAACCTCAGCCTCTCCGTCGATCTGGTAGGGTTCCTCATCCGCCTGAGAGATACTTCGGTTTCTCGATGACAAGTGGGAGCGAGGAATGCATCATGAGATGATGACCCAACTAGTTTCGAGCAGGCCATCGAGAGTAGGGACTCTGTAAGAATTGCTGGATGCTTAGCGATCTGAGATGGAATCCATGTACACCAACAAAGTATGGACTTTGGATGCTACAGCTGAAGGGTTGAATCCCTATCAGGAGCAAGTATATCTTGAGAAGATTACTTGGTGTAGATGGAAAAGTTGAGACTTTCGAAGCTAGACTTGTTAAAGGTTTTCGTCATCGACCAGGCATGGATAATAATGAAACCTTTTCCAGTGGCTGTGCTTAAGTCCATCCAGATCCTACTTGCCATTGCTACATACCATGACTACGATATTTGGTGGTTGGGTGTCATGACTATTTTTCTAAATACTGATTTAGAGGAGAACGTCTATAAGTACACAGCCAGAGGGCTTCGTAAATAGTGGGAGCAGCGGAAACGTGTGCAAGTTGCTTTACAGATTAAAGCAGGCATCGCGAAGTTGGAACGTCTGTTTTGATGTCGTAGTCAAAGAGTTGGACTTCATCAAAATGGTAGATGAACCTTGTATATACAAAAAGGTAGTAAAGAGTAAGGTGGTCATCCTCGTATTGTACGTAGACAACATACTCTTAATAGGGAAGGAGTTTCCTATGCTACGCTCGGTCAGTCTCCTCTTATCACATGGATTCTCCATATAGGATCAAAGTGATACCTCCTAAATCCTAGATTTTATATCTATGAGATAGATCTAATTGGATGTTAGGATTCTCACTAGGTGTAGTGAGATGGTATCAATCGATCCTGGGAGAATCACTGGATAGCTTCCAGGCTGGTAAGGTTGACTGAATATCAGTCACAGGCATTGTCTTTACCCTCAGTGGAGGGACGGTATGTTGGAAGAGTTCCAAGCTAGATACCGTGGCAAACTAGAGGATAAAGGCTGGTGACATCACTATCAAAGATACTACCAAAGAGGCAGTTTGGGTGTATATTAGTTCATGAGATGAACTAGGTTCCTACCATTGTGTGACAATGGAAGTGTGGCTTTGGCCCAGGAACCTCGGTCCTATCAGTGACCCAGACATATTCTGAGGAAGCATCACCTGATCATGGAGATAGTTGATATCCGGGATGATCGAGGTTAGGAGAGTAGACTCAGAAGACAACACGGCGGATCCACTCACAAAGTCTTTTTCCCAGAGAGAGACTTTTATGGAATGGTTGAGTATGAGATACTGCAACCACTGCTACAGATGGATCTAGTGCAAGTGGGAGATTGTTAGTTATATGTATGCCCTAGAGGCCATTACTGTATTTGAGATGTATATTGTAGTGGATGCTGGGACATATATAGGTAGGACTTTCTTGCTCGACATGATAGTACGCTATCTTGTTGCTCTTTATCTTAACATGTATACTTACTGTCTCTCTGTTACATGTTGATAAAGCCCTTAGGATGTGTACTCAACTTGCAGGACTATGATGCAGATCATACTAGTGGAGCCTGGGTAGTCCATGAGTACATCCTTCAATATTCCTAGTCGTGGGAATATCGAGACGGGGCATCGATATTCCAGAGTGGAATAGCGTATATCTTCTCGACCCATGTGATGGGCGATGGATGATCCCATATCTATTGGTGTTTGACATCAGAGATGGTATGCGGGTGCTCAGTAGAGACTGAGTACACTGAACGGATTTGCCGAGAACTCCCATATGGTATTATACCTCACGTCAGATGGCCGTTCTCTAGTGACACTGGTACAGCTTAGTCTGTTGACCCGAGATCGTCATAGAGTCTTGTGTGTCTCCCACTGTGCTTTGATTTCCACCCTACCACGGCTCTACTGAGTCGTGTAAACAGGTGGTTTTTGGGTACAGTCCCGATTCATATGGAGGCAATGAGCGATAGGAGGGGATTCGTCTCTCCCGGTATTTGGGGTTGATGTTGCGCTATGCTCGACTGGCCATAACTGAAAATCCCTGGCCAGGGTTGCAGTGATTTACTGGTAAGTGTTATCAGTAGTTTCACACTTGTTGTGGACTTTACATCGGCATGACTTATCAAGCTACTGTGGTCTGACGTTTACCACCCCTAGACGAGATATGCGACATATCAGACGAACAGACCGGACTGTGCGGTAAGTGTTACTGATTAGATTTGCAGGAGTATGAGCAGGCTTGCTCGTTGATCTTCTGATCGCTCAATACCCGGGTGGCCGTTACGTTTAGCAGACCGCTTGCGGCTTGCGGCTTGTGGGTGATTGATATGATCACCACCTACTGCCGGCGTATTGACGAGTCTTTAGAGTCCTACACAGAGGTTTCCTGGCTCAAGCGAAACGAAATAGGAGCGCATATGAGATATGTGCGGGACCGAGAATAATACCAGTATGTGATACTGTATTCTATTCTTGCAATTTGTATCAACAGTCGGTTATATGAGATATAACCGGGTTACCGAATCAAGTGTTGATTCGATATATTGATACACTAGATATTAGTCGGTTATATACGATATGACCGGATCATTAAATCAAGTGTTGATTTAATAATTTAATGTATAATTATATATTTGATATATTAGTTTACATTAACTATTATTGGTTCACTTAAGATTGATTTTCTCACTTGATGTGCACAAATTGTATATGTGATATATGTTTGTGCACTAGTTTGTATCATGATTGATGATACATGCAAACTTGGGTGTGTGTATGACTTACACCATATTTAAGATAATGGTTTAGGTTTTTATTTATTTTGATAAAACAAAATGGCGGTTTTCTTTGTCTTGGCTTGAAGCTTCATGAAGCTTTTAAGCATCTTTGACAAAGTCCACTCATTTTGTTTTGCATAAGATTTTCATTAACCAAACCATTACCTCAAACTATGGTTTAGTCTCTACAAAGGTAAACTCACCCATGGTTGCATTATGATAGACTTCACTTGATTATTCTTTTTACATAATTCATTTTTTATTATTCTTATTCCTTTCTTTCTTCTTCTTCTTCTTCAAGAAGAAGAAAAACCTTACTAGAAATTTTTCAAGTGAAGAATTAGAGTGAGAAATCCAAATCCAAAGTGAAGCCACTTCCTATTTCATCATCCTTTACTACTTGCCATTTAGTTTAGAGTGTTCTCTTCACAAAGTTTTTGACCTAGTGAAGATGGAGCTTGAGTTTGAGTCTCCTCGACGTAGATCATCTTCGGCCTCGAAGTCAACAACCTAGCCCGCTCATTTCTCCGAGGAAACGATCACTAGAGTCTTGGATCTCGATGATCGCAGCGAAGGGACGTCAACACGGAGCTTTAGAAGTGAAGGACCGGATCTACAAAGGTTGTAATCCCTTTAACTTAGTGTTAAAGTTGTTTGCTTGCTAGTTTTCGCATAATCTCTAGTATACGATCTTGGTTAGGGTTTTCGGCACATCTATTTTTTTGAATCGGGCAAGGTTGATGCCTTGTAGAACCTTGTTAGAGTTCCTAGCAGCCCTACAAAAAGAAAATGATTTTTTAGTGGGAATGAGAGGGGGGCCGGCCAGTACCAAGGTGGGGGTCATTTTTCATTTGATTGATTACACACTTGCATTACTCTCCACTCTCATTCTCATAAAATATACTTAGCCATTTTTTTTCATGTCACCACCTCCATTCTTCTTCTATGGTTGCTCTCATGAGCAAATGAGTATGAGAGAAAATATAGTGACACATTACTACATCTTGATTCTCCATAGCTAGCGACTTTGGAGCGTCAGTTACCTCGTTCGTCGAAGTTGGAGCTTGCGCCGTTTCCTTCGGGTGGATCATCGGAGATGGAGGAAGACCGGCGACCAAACCACATCAAGGAGCTGCTAGGAACTTGGAATGAAGACCGAAGGACACGGATCAACTCGGTATATCGATTCTAACTCTTAGTTAGCTTGCTAGTTTAGGGTTTAAGGTCGATCCGTAAATCGGGTAACGGTAGCGCTGGTTTACTAAAAATTTTGTTCCGCATTTTGGCCGTGTTTCGATGGTCGGGGCGCTGCCGGGACCCTTCAGGATGTTGGGTTTGGGTGTTCTATAAGATATGAGAGTGTTCTTTTAGGATGATAAGAAGAGGGTGGGTCATTGCTCTTTCGAAGTTGAGTATCTCAGAGAGTCCGACAGTTACATTTACAGGGGTGGTTCCGGATATCGAGTTCGAGCAGTGTTCGAACATGATTTTGCCTAGTTGATTGTGTTAGGAATATGTATGCCCTAGAGACCATTATTGTACATGTGATGTATATTATAGTGGTTGCTTGGACATATATATAGAGGACTTTCTTGCTCGACATGATAGTATGCTATCTACTTGCTCTTTATCTTAACATGTAGACTGGTATTTTATACTGTCTGGCTCTTGCATATTGATAAAGCCCTTAGGATATATACTTGATTACCTTGATTATGATGAGATCATACTAGTGGGGCCAGGGTGGTCCAAAAGTAAATCCTTTAATCAGTTCCTAGTCGAGGGAATATCGAGACTAGGGCATCGATATTCCAGAGTAGACTAGTGTGTACGTTTCTTATCCCTTAGAGGGTGATAGTTGATCCCACAACCATTGGTGTATGACATCATAGATTATACACAAGTGCTCATTAGAGAATGGGTACACCGAACGGAATCGCCGAGGACTCCTAGTTGGTAGTATACTTATCGTCAGATAGCAGTCCTCTGGAGACACTGGTACAGGTTAGTCTGTAGACCTGAGATCGTCATAGAGTCTTGTGTGGCTTCCACTGTGCTTTGATTTCCTCTCTAACACGCTCAAAAGGAGTTATGCAAACAGGTGGATTTTGGGTACAGTCCCGAGTCACATGGAGGCAATGAGCAATAGGAGGGGTTTCGTCTCTCCCGGTATTGGGGGTTGATGTTGCGCTATGCTCGATTGGCTATAACTGGAAGTCTCTGGCCATGGCTGCTGCTGAGATTTACTGATAAGAGTTATCAGTAATTTCTCGAACCGTTATAGGCCAAACATCGGCATGACTTATCACGTTACTGAGGTCTGACGTTTACCACCCCTAGACATGATATGCGACATATCAGACGAAGAGACCGGACTGTACGGTAGTATTACTGATAGGCTTCATGGAGACTATGGACAAACTTGCTTGTTGATCTTCATATCGCTCAATACCCGGGTAGCCGTTATGTCTAGCTAGTACTGCTGACGGCTTATAGGTGACTGATGTGATCATCACCTACTGTTGGCATATTGACGAGTCTTTAGAGTCCCACACAGAAGTTCCCTGGTTCAAGCGAAACGAAGTAGGACACATATGTGATATGTGTGTGGACCCGATTAAATACGTGTATGTGATATCGCATTATAATCTGGCGGTTATCTGTTATCGAGTTAGGTTATATATGATATAACCAGATTATCAAATCAAGTATTGATTTGATAATGTGATACACAGATAAATGATATTAGTCAGTCATATGTGATATAACCGGATTATTAAATCAAGTGTTGATTTAATAATGTGATATATATTATATGTGATATAATTATATCTTAATTAATATCATTAGCTCACTAAATATTTTCTTATATGTATTAATATATATATATATATATATAAATAAATATATATATTTAGCATGACATAAATTTCTATTTTATGAAAATAGAAATGAGGTGGAAAATGGGAAGACTTTGGAGCATGGTTGCAAGCATGGGCTTTTATATTTGTTTATTCATCTTGACTCACTATTCAAGCATAGTTGCAATTTTATATTGCAATAATTCCATGCTTGAATGAGTGAGGGGTCAAGAGTTGCCATGAATACTTGCTCAATTCTAACACTTAGCCATATTTTCTTTAGTTGCTCCCATGGTTGCTCTCTAGCTTCTTCATCTTCCTCATTACCATGGTTCAAACTTCAACCCTCATATGTGATGTGAGCCATGAAGCATGAACACAAACTTGTGAGCTTTAACATCCCCTACTTCACCATCCTATACTTGACTAGCGATCGAGTATAGCCTGTTTCTTACCCCCAATGAGTTTAGTGTAGAGGTAGCTTGAGTTGGAGGGACTTCTTGTGGATCATCTTCGGCACGAAGGTCATCGAAGGAAGCTCGTCTAAACCCTCATATGAAGCCTAGTGGAGTCGTGCGACTACTACACGGAGCATGTGAATTAAAGGACTCGATCTACGAGGGTATAGCCATTTTCACTTCTTATAGTTTTCTTGATATCAAACTTTAAACCCTAATCAACTAGTTAAAGATCTTGGATAGTCTAGCTTAGCACCTATAAAAATTTGAATTTGGCATGCTTGATGTCACTTGGACCTCATGGTGGTGCTAGGGTAGAATTTAATGGTATCAGAGCCAAAGCTAGAAGATTAGACGAAATAATTAGAATCGCGAAACCGAAAAACTCTGAATTCAAATTTTTAGGTTCTGTCGAATTTTTTTAAGTCTGTAAAAAATTTTAAGCAACTGCAGAATATTGTATATGATGCAACTTGAACACTGGAAAAATTCGAGGACAAAATACGATTTTTAACCCGGCGACATACCCTATAAAACCGGCCTGGCCGGTTTTTTGATGTGCTCTGTCCTTGAAATTTTTCCAGTGTTCCAGTGGCTTGATTTTGGGGTTTCAGGTATTGTTTGATTAGCCCAGTTTGCATTTGATGTTAACAGTTCAATTGGGGCTAATACGGAGTGTTTCGTATTCGTTATTTAACGTCGTTTCAGGTTTAGTTTGATATGGATGCAGTAGTGAGAATCCACATCTGATTGGTTTTGAGAAAACTGGTTAGTTAATCTAGTGTTTTAGTCTCAGATAATCGGTTGCCACGAAGTTTTGATTTGGATCAAAACTCCGTCGCAATCGCGTATAATATCCGAATACTTGCCAGATTACTTTTCTAGATAGCCACGCCTCACAACCCCGACCAAGTGACTATAGGAGAACCCCGTTGCCAAAAGCATCCACTCGGGTGCTTGCGGCCACGGTGTTCCCACCTTAGTGCACTTCATCGACGGCATCGAGGTGTGGCCATCTACTAAAGTTCCTAAAGAGTATTCGATAATATAGTCGGGAATCTTGTTAATCCTCGACTAAGCAATTTAAAAGTGTTTTCAATTTGAGACTAAAATACAATATTTATCCGGTTAGGCATGAAATCCGGAATATGAGATATTCCGAGTTTTTGATGTCTAAGGAAATGTGGATTCTAATAATTGCAGTTTTTCATTTCTTTTCTATGACCGTAAGTGTAATATGTGTGGTATCCCAAATCTCGTTTCTATATGTCAACAGAATTTGGGATACGCATATTTGCTTACGTTAATGATATGTGATATCATGTGTTGCTGGTAATATGTTTTATTGGATCGTCGTGATTGAATAGCCAAGGGTTTTATGTGAGATGAGAGTTTTTATATTTTCATTCATGTAAAATTCAATATAATATTTTTTTATTGGGACACTTCCGGGTTGAGGATGATGTCACCACTGTTGTATATTATTTACTTTTCTGCATTAGGATAGACCCAAGGCGGGGAGCACAAGTAACCGGGTTCTAGAGTCTAGTGGGAGACCATCTTAAGAAGTTGAGACCGGGTTTCCTAACTCTAGAATTGGTAGGATTACTTGCCGCTCTCATAGGGGTGAAGGGATGTGGGTTTGGCTATTCATCATGACCGTGGAATCCGTGTTTTACATTATTGGCTAAATTTAAAACACGGAAATCCTATTATATCTAATATTTCATATGTTGCTTCTACTGCTTGGTTCTGTGATGTTGATCATATAACTGCGTGAGACAGATGTTATATTATATATATGATATATAATAAATGTTGCTTATGTTTTGCACCCACGCTAATCCAACCCCCGCTCTGCCAGTAGTTAAGTAACCTAACGGTGCATGACGGGGCCCAGTGGCGAATGCGAATGGCATAAGCGTACTTTCTATTTTCGTTTCACTTTTCTGTAATGTTTAGGAAACATTAAATGATAGGACTTCATTAATGAGATTAATGAAAAGAAAGAAACCAAAAGATGTTGTGGAATCAAATTTTCAAAAAGGGTAGCTCTAGTTTTTGCTTTGCATAATGGTATTCCTTTATGAATATCCAGCACCTCATTCGATGAGCAAAGAGCCGAGATTCCTTTATCGGGAGTGACCTCTTTAGCAAAACTAGCAAATGCTACAACTCACTCGATTTTGTTTTTTGACAGCTTCTCTAGTTCTTTCTTTGCATAGTGGTATTACTGAATATCCTGCACCTCATTCGATGAGGAAAGAGCCGAGATCCCTTCACTGGGAGTGACCTCTTCAGCAAATCTAGAAAAGCCTAAAAAACACTCCTTTTCAAAATCATTAGATTTTATAACGATATCAAGTTCATTACGCTCATGGGTTTCTTAAAAACCTGCGTAGCCCTCCATCATTTCAGATAAACACTATTTTAGCATTTGTGCTACGGTTGTTTGGCCTGCGTCAAGGCGTAGTGTGCGGTAGCTGAATTAGTGCTTATATGCAGCATGTGATGCGATAGGATTAGGATAGTCGTACGGCGTTGTATGGCCTGCGTCAAGGGTCGTACGGGTGGGTTTAATTCAATCAAGAAATGAACGGCTTGAACTTGACTAGCGCCCTATGGTTTGTTTAGCCTGCGTCAAGATCATGGGATGCTAAGGGTAAAAACCACTATCGGGAATTTCAAGTGTTGAAATTTTCAATGAGATTGCATACCTTCTATGAGATAGTTGGATCCCGATACCCACGGCGAGTAAGAGTTACTCCTGGGAGAGTTTTGCACTTTACAATTAGATAATCCAGTAAGTGTCTAGAAAGGTGTCAATGGGGTTATGCCTCCAGGGAAATGAGGTTTATTTTAATTAGATCCATGCGAAAGCACGGGGAACCTCCCTTGGAGTACCGATACCTGTCTGGCTGAACGATTGGCGAACCTGTAGGATGTAATTAATCCCGAATAATCTTACCTTTTAGGGTTTGAAGTAAGATTTGATAAAAACAGTGGGAGCCATCCTGATTAGATAAAATAACCAATCTAATCTTACAAAGAGCGCACACAAAGTGATTATCCTTCTCTCTCTCCTGGTAGTGACCAATGACGTGCCTTAATCAAGATAATAATATGGATATTTTGACCGAACCTACTTATTATACTAGGCTAGGTTCCACTCTACCTTATGATTGTCATAAATCTGAGCAAGGAATAGGAGAATATCCAGATTCCCACGTCACCCAAACAAAGAATAAGCATGTTGATGCATTATCTTCGGGTGTGTTCATAACCAAGAACTGTTTCTCAGTTACCTCTACGTCCTGGGTATTGGATACCGGATCAGGATTCCACACATGTAATTTGTTATATGGGCTATAGAAAGGTGGAGAACTGGGAAAAGGTGATATGTCTCAGTAGTAGTGATGGTGCAATTATTGCAGCCAAAGCAGTTGGCAAATATCACCTGGTGTTACCAACTGGTAATACAATGATTCTGAGCGACTGTTATTTCGTACCAATAATATTGTGAATATTTTCCTAAATCAAGTGTTGATTGGGTAAGGTATGTTGTATAACAGTATATACGTTCTGAATCTAACTAGAGTTCTAAACGTACAGAACACACACAAGAGGAACAGTTCAAAAATGAACGAAGTCTTCTTGAGGCATTGTAGATTAGGTCATGTCGATGAGACAAAACTAGCTAAAGTTCCATAAGGATGCATATTTGAATCCGTTCAAATTTACATCTTATGAAACTTGCCAGTCATGTCTCAAAGGCTAGGTGACTAAATCTTCGTTTACTGGAAATGGAGAAAGAGCTAATGAACTCTTGGACAGATACATAATGATGTATGCGGTCCTATGTCTACATATGCCACGGATGGTTTCGCGTACTTTATTATATTCACCGATGTTCTATCAAGATATGGACATGTGTTCTTGTTGAAACACAAATATAAATCTTTTGAGAATTTCAAGGAACATAAGTATGAAGATGAGAACCGGATGGGTAAAGGTATTCAACTCCTTCGATATGATTGAGGAAGAGAATACTTGAGCATGGAATTCCGGGATTATTTAAAAGAGAATGAGATTCTTACTGCTCCATATACACCACAGCACAACGGTATATCGGGATGGAGGAATCGCACCCTATGAGATATGGTGCGCTCTATGATGAGTACTGCTGTGTTACCTATTTCCTTTTAGGGATATGCATTTGAGATAGCTGCATACCTATTGAATAGAGTTCCGATCAAATCCGTTGCCTACCACTCCATATGAGATATAGAATGGGAAGAGACCATCTCTTAAACGAGTTAAGATATGGGGTTGTCCAGCCTATGTTGAAAAGCAAAATCCGGACAAGCTTGAGGCAAGGTCAGTTCTGTGAAAGTTTGTAGGATATCCCAAATATTCATGAGCGTATGTCTTCTACCACACCAAGGAACAAAAGGTATTTTGTTTCTCGACATGCCACCTTTTAGAAAAGAAATTTCTTGTGGAAGAAATTAGTGGCAATGAGGTAGAACTGGAAGAAGTTCAAGCAAAGCAAACTATAACTTACAATTTGGTGGAACCGGAGGATTCAATAGTCCCCGACGAACTGCAGCCACTCCGTTGATCTATTTGGGTTCCTTATTCACCTGAGAGATACTACGGTTTTCTTGTAGACGGTGGGAGCGAGGATTGCATCATGGAGATAATGACCCAACTAGTTTCGAGCAGGCCATCACAAGTGGAGACTATGTGAAATGGCTGGATGCTAAGCGGTCTGAAATGGAATCCATGTACACCAACAAAATAATGACTTTGGATGTTTCTCCTGAAAGGGTAAAACCCATCGGGAGCAAGAAGATCTTTGAGAAAGATAATTTGGTGTAGATGAAAAAGTTGAGACTTTCAAAGCTAGACATGTAGCAAAAAGTTTTCGTCAACGACCTGGTGTCGACTATGATGAAACCTTTTCTCATGTTCCTATGCTTAAGTCCATTAGGATCCTACTTGCCATTGTTGCATACCATGACTACGAAATCTGGCAGACTGCAGGTCAAAACCGCTTTTCTAAATGGTGATTTAGAAGAGAGCATGTATATGAAACTGCCAGAGGGCTTCATAGACAGTTGGAACAGCGGAAGTGTGTGCAAGCTGCTTGAATCCATCTATGGGTTAAATCAGGCATCGCGGATATGGAACATCTATTTTGATAAAACTATCAAATAGTTTGACTACATCAAAAAGGTAGATAGACCATGTATATATAAGAAGATTGTGGAGAGTATGGTTGTCCTCCTCATATTGTACGCGGATGACATACTCTTGATAGGAAACGATGTTCCTATGCTACGCTCAGTCAAGCTCATCTTATCACACAAGTTCTCCATGAAAGATCTAACTGATGCCTCCTACATCCTGGGGATATAGATCTATGGAGATAGATCTAAATGGATTTGGGATTGTCCCAATTCAGGTACATAGACACTATACTAAAGGGCTTTAGTATGGAAGATTCTAAGTGTGGTAATGTACCCGCTTGTTCAGGAATCACTCTCTCCAAAGAGATGTCTCCCAAAACTGATTTGGAGAGGGCTTGCATACAAGGGATACCCTATGCTTCGGCAGTCGAGTCAATCATGTATGCAATGTTGTGTACCAGACCAGATGTAGCTTACTTGCTAAGTGTAGGGAGTAAGTATCGAAAAGATCTTTAGGAAAACCACTGGAAAGCTGTGAAGAACATTCTTAAGTGCTTGAGAAGGACTAAAGAGATATTCTTGGTGTATGGTAACGGTGAACTCCAGATGGAGTCCTTTACCGATTCGAGCTTCCATAGTAATAAGGACGACTGAAAGTCAGTCTCGGGTTTTGTCTTCACCCTCAGTGGAGGAACGGTATGTTGGAAGGTTTCCAAGCTATATACCGTAGCAGACTCATTGATAGAGGCTAATTATATCGCTACCAACGATACTGTCAAAGAGATTGTCTGGATGAAAAAGTTCATAGGATGAACTTGGTTCCTACTATTGGGCATCTAATACCTCAGTATTATGATGACAATGGAGCTGTGGTTTTGGCCTAGGAACCCCGATCCCGTCAGCGATCTAGACATATTCTTATATAGTATCACCTGATCAGGAAGATACTTGATCTCTGGGAGATCGAGTTCAGGAGAGTTGACACAGAGGATAACACAGCAGATCAACTCTCTGAGGCCATCCCCCAGATGCTATTCGAGAGACTTTTAGGACGTTGCGTATGAGATACTACAACAACTGGCCTTTGTGCAAGTGGGAGATTGTTAGGAATATGTATGCCCTAGAGGCCATTATTGTACATGTGATGTATATTATAGTGGATGCTTGGACGTATATATAGAGGACTTTCTTGCTCGACATGATAGTATGCTATCTGGTTGCTCTTTATCTTAACATGTAGACTGGTATTTTATACTGTCTGTCTCTTGCATGTTGATAAAGCCCTTAGGATATGTACTTGACTACCAGGATTATGATGAGATCATACTAGTGAGGCCAGGCTGGTCCAAAAATACATCCTTTAATCAGTTCCTAGTCGAGAGAATTTCGAGACTAGGGCATCGATATTCCAGAGTAGACTAGTGTGTATGTTTCTTGTCCCTTAGAGGGCGATGGTTGATCCTACAACTATTGGTGTGTGACATCAAAGATTGTACACAGGTACTCATTAGAGAATGGGTACACTGAACGAACTGGCCAAGGACTCCTAGTTGGTAGTATATCTATCGTCAGATAGCAGTCCTCTGGTGACACTAGTAAAGGTTAGTCTGTAGAACCGAGATCGTCATAGAGTCTTATGTGGCTTCCACTGTGCTTTGATTTCGTCCCTACCACGCTCAAGAGGAGTTGTGCAAACAGGTGGATTTTGGGTATAGTCCCGAGTCACATGAAGACAATGAGCGATAGGAGGGGTTTCGTCTCTCTCGGTATTGGGGGTTGATGTTGCGCTATGCTCGATTGGCTATAACTGGAAGTCCCTGGCCAGGGCTGCTGCTGAGATTTACTGATAAGAGTTATCAGTAGTTTCTCGAACAGTTATAGGCCAGACATCGGCATGACTTATCACGTTGTTGGGGTCTGACGTTTACCACCCCTAAACATGATATGAGACATATCAGACGAAGTGACCGGACTGTACGGTAGTGTTACTGATAGGTTTCATAGAGACTAAGGACAAGCTTGCTTGTTGATCTTCATATCGCTCAATACCCGGATAGCCGTTACGTCCAGCTAGTACCGCTGACGGCTTGTAGGTGACTGATGTGATCATCACCTACTGCTGGCATATTGACTAGTCTTTAGAGTCCTACACAGAAGTTCCCTAGTTTAAGCGAAACGAAGTAGGACACATATGTGATATGTGTGTGGGCCCGATTAAATACATGTATGTGATACCGTATTGTAATCTGGCAGTTATCTTTTATCGAGGTAGGTTATATGTGATATAACCCGATTATCGAATCAAGTGTTGATTTGATAATGTGATACACAGATAAATGATATTAGTCGGTCATATGTGATATAACCGGATTATTAAATCAAGTGTTGATTTAATAATGTGATATATATTATATGTGATATAATTATATCTTAATTAATATCATTAGCTCACTAAATATTTTCTTATATGTATTAATATATATATGATATATATATAAATATATATATATAGCATGACATAAATTTCTATTTTATGAAAATAGAAATGAAGTGGAAAATGGGAAGACTTTAGGAGCATGGTTGCAAGCATGGGCTTTTATATTTGTTTATTCAACTTGACTCACTATTCAGGCATGGTTGCAATTTTATATTGCAATAATTCCATGCTTGAATGAGTGAAGGGTCAAGAGTTGCCATGCATACTTGCTTAATTCTAACACTTAGCCATATTTTCTTTAGTTTCTTCCATGGTTGCTCTCTAGCTTCTTCATCCTCCTCATTGCCATAGTTCAAGCTTCAACCCTCACATGTGATGTGAACCATGAAGCTTGAACACAAACTTGTGAGCTTTAACATCCCCTACTTCACCATCCTACACTTGACTAGCGATCGAGTGTAGCGTGTTTCCTACACCGAAGAGTTTAGTGTAGAGGTAGCTTGAGTTGGAGGGACTTTGCGTGGATCATCTTCGGCATGAAGGTCATCGGAAGAATCTCATCCAAACCCTCAAGGGGAGCATAGTGGAGTCGCGGGACTACTACACGGAGCATGTGAAGTAAAGAACTCGATCTACGATGGTATAGCCATGTTCACATCTTATAGTTTTCTTGATATCAAACTTTAAACCCTAATCAACTAGTTAAAAATATTGGATAGTCTAGCTTAGCACCTATAAAAATTTGTATTTTGCATGCTTGATGTCACTTGGACCTCATGGTGGTGCTAAGGTAGACTTTCATATTGTTGAGGGAAAATCGCGACGAGAACAGAGTTTCAAGGATTGAGCAAGTAAAGAGATTGTGGAGAATTTGCAGCAAGGTGGAAATTGTTGATTTTGATACAAATTCTAAGGGCCAAAGAGCAAGCCCAGTGAAACCCCACGAGCTTTGTCAGGAGGCATGGTGATATGATATTATCTCTAAATTAATTAATCCTAATATGACTAAGACTTCTCTCATATCTATATATATTAATTAATTTCCAGAGTTTTAATTAGACCACCAAACATAGAGGTGCTTAGGGTGGCTATGGCTACAAATTAGAAGCCGAAAGAGATGAAAAGGGTTTTAGAGAGAGAAAGAGAGAGATTTGTATTGGGCGGCCGCGGTGTTTTGAGAAGTTCTCTTGTAATCCTTACTCTAGTGGAAGTTCTCGTCACGAAGGCAGGATTTGGTGCTAGTTGCGTCTATTCTGGGTATATCATTGTGTTCTTTGGTTATTGTTGTGCTTTTCTATTTGTTTGTGGTGTATTGGGATAGCCATCAGATATATCTTTTTCATGGTCTTCATTTGCACGCGATCATTATAGTTTTCCGCTGCATCGTACCATTTGTTTGCGAACGGCTTGTGTGATACATTCATAGCTCACCGTGCCAGGTAAGAGTAAATCGAGGTACAACATTAGGTAGGGATCGATTTTAAATGTGTAACCGATGGACATTTTATGAAGATTTCCAGGAATGCTTTTATTGTCATGAAGGCAAAGAAGGTGAGGAACCTGTATTTTCTTCTTGGGTAGACAACCTTAGGAGATATTACTGTAGATTCTACCAGTTCAGATGATTCAAACTCTGTCAAGATATGGCTTCCGGGATTAGTCTATATTGGCGAGATGTGTTTGGAGGTGCATTTGAAGAGGCAGACACTTAGAAGTGTAGAGTTCGAAAGACTAGATTTCTGGGTCTGGAACTAGTTCATTCTCGCAGTGGATCCATGTATCATGTTTTCTTCATTGGCAACTTCTCGAAAAAGTTATGAGTGCATGTTCTCAAGTCAGCTCAGACTTTTGAGAAGTTCAAGACGTGGACGGCCGTGATGGATAAACGGTCTAGAAGGCAAATAAAAGTTCATTCTAATCATAGTGGAAGGCTTTGGAAGTCAAAGAGAATTATGCATCATTACAACACTCTAGGAGATCCTCGGTATAATGGCAGAGAAGAGCGGATGATTCTTACAGCGTTGGAGAAAAATAGATTTTTACGACATACAACTATATTTACGGGAAAATTTTGGGAAGTGGCTCTATATACCGCCGAGTTCTTCATCGATTGTTCATCATTGACTGTGATAGATATGAAAAATCTCGAGGAAGTATGGACTGGAAGGGCTAAAGATTACTCAAGGCTTCGTATTTTGGGGTGCACCGAGGAGCCAAGAATCAAGAGGTGTCTTTTTGTCGGGTTTAGAGATGGAGCAAATAGATACAGATTGTGGTGTGCTAGGACCAAGAGTGGAGTAAGAAGTAAATGTGTGAGCTTCGAGTCTGCGATGATTCGAAGAAAATAGACTTGGTTATATGGTGAACAAAGAACAAATGTGCTACCGAGCGAGGTGGAGTTTGATGTTCCAGTCTAAGATACGAGTAAAGATGAGGTAGTAAGTAGTCAGATTAAGGTGGAAAGGTGATCAGTAGTCGGTGATGCAAAAGCCTACAAGAGTTAGACGCACGAGAGAGGTTAGGGAAAATTCGCTGAGGAAAGAGAATCGGAAGTTTGACATGAAGACTATAAGGTTGATTCTTAGCATAGAGATTGTCAGGGATAGAAAGTTGCATCTATTGCAGCAGCATATCGAGCAGGTTCCTGATCGATATGGGATGGAAAAGGAGAAGTTCTTGTCTACTCCTTTAAAGAAACACGTCATGTTTTCGGTAATGTTATCATCAAGACCTCCTAGTGATAGAGACAGATGGCGGTCGAGAATGGGTTACATGTTTACATTTGGCACCGATGCAGTGCTATAAAGATTGGCATTTCAATCTGTTGTTGTGGTATCAACAATAAAGGCAGGATTGTTAACCTCTATGGAGACAGTTACAGAGATTATGTATTTACAAAGCTTGTTAGGTTTGGGTATTTCACATAAAGTGAGAGTTTTTCTTGTAGGACGCGAAGAAGGTTATGACTCGTATGAAGTTTGGTACCTTAGAGGATCCGGTTGTTGTATTTACGCAGGTGGTTCTAGATATCAAGTTAAAGTAGTGCTTAGACTTGATCTATCTTGTTGATTGTTGAGGGAAAAAGGAGATGGTCAACGGAGTTCCAAGGTTTTGAAAAAGTGATGATATTTGAAGAATTTTGCATTAACATGGAGATTGTTGAATGTGATGCTAAATTCCATGCCCATGCAAGAAGAACCACACGAGAGCGGAGCCCAGGAGCTCGAGCTCGAGTGTGCTCACAAGCGGAAGCATTCGCTGAACCCGGAATGGGAATGACTTTATCTTTAATTGCTGAGCTTGGATACCACGTGGTGCCTCACAAGTAGGGGTACTTGCAAGCACAGTAGCCCTTGAGTGGGCAACAGGCGTAGATTCATGAGGCTCAAGCAGGTTGCGGGATTTGGGCTTGATTAAGAATCCGATTCGAAATTTAAGTATGGCTGGATGTAATGCGGACTGAAATGGAGTCCATGTACACCAACAAAGTATGGACTTTGGACATTGCTCCAGAAGGGGTAAAACCCGTAGGCTGCAAATGGATCTTCAGAAAGAAGATTGGTGTAGATGGACAAATTGAAACCTATAAGGCTAGACTTATTGCTGAAGGTTTTTCTTAAAGACCTGGTTTGGACTATGATGAAACCTTTTCTCCAGTGTCTATGCTCAAATCCATTCGGATCCTTCTTGCCACTGCGGCCTTCCACGATTATGAAATTTGGAAGATGGACGTAAAGACCGTTTTTTAAGGGAAATTTGGAAGAGTATGTTTATATGGATCAGCCGGAAGGTTTCATAAAGAGTGGAAACAACGGAAGAGTGTGCAAGTTGCTTAAGTCCATTTATGGATTAAAGCAGGCATCGCGGAGTTGGAACACCTGTTTTGATGAGACGGTCAAGGAATTCAACTTTATCAAAAATCCAGATGAACCATACATTTATAGTAAGTTTGTAGCGAGAACTGTAGTATTCCTCTTCTTGTACGTGGATGAAATTCTCCTAATAGGAAATGACATTCCTATGCTACAATCAGTCAAAAGATTCTTGTCACAGCGGTTCTCCATGAAAGACCTGGGTGATGCCTCCTATATTCTGTGGATCCGGATCTATCATGATAGAGCTAAATGGATGTTGGGACTTTCACAGTCAAGGTAAATTGACACCATACTGAAAACATTCAGTATGGAAGATTCAAACCGCGGTAATCTACCGGCTTGTCACGGAATCACCCTCTCCAAAGAGATGTCTCCTAAGACTGATTTGGAAAGGGATCGCTTGAGTATTATACCCTACACTTCTGTGGTAGGGTCTATAATGTATGTGATGTTGTATACCAGCCCAGATGTAGCTTACGCACTGAGCGTTGTAAGCAGGTATCAGTCAAACCCAGGGGAGAAGCAATGGACAGTAGTGAAGAACATTCTTAAGTACCTAAGAAGGATTAAGGAGATGTTCTTGGTGTACGGCAAAGAAGACCTCCAGGTCGAGACCTTCACCGACTCCAGCTTCCAGAGTAAGAAGGATGACTCTAGGTCCATGTCGGGTTATTTGTTTACCCTCAATGGAGGGGCGGTCTGTTGGAAGAGCTCCAAGCGGGAAACCATTGCTGACTCAACGATGGAAGCGGAGTATGTTACTGCATGTAACACAGCGAAAGAAGAAGTCTGGATCAGGAAGTTCGTGATAGAGATTTAGGTGGTTCCGTCCATTGTTGATCCAATACCGCTGTATTGTGACAACAACGGCGCTATTGCTTTAGCGAAGGAACTAAGATCCCATCAGAAGTCCAGACATATCTTGAGGCGGTACCACCTGATCAGGGAGATCGTTGATCGCCAGGAGATCGAGGTGCGGAGAGTAGATACGGAGAACAATATTGCAGATCCACTCACAAAGGTCATCCCTCAGACACAGTTCGAGAAGCTATTCGACACGATAGGTTTGCGATATGCCAATACATGGCCTTAGTGCAAGTGGGAGATTGTTAGTGATATATGCCCTAGAGGCCATTATTGTATAGTACTGGTTTGTATATTACATTTTGGAAGCTTGGAATATACACGGATATAATAACGGTCTTGCTCAATATGGTAGTATGCTACTTGGTTTGATTCTATCTTAATATGTGTATATATTTCTTTTGGCATATCGCTTATACATATTGGTAGAGCCCTTAGGATCTTTGCTTGACTACCAGCGTTGTGATGGCAGTCACACTAGTGTAGGCTCGGTAGTCTATAAGCACATCCTTATACAGGTCTCTAGTCGTAGGATTATCGAGATGGGGCATCGATACTCCAGAGTAGACTAGTGTATACGCTTTTCATCCCAGCAGGGAAAATAGTCTGTCCCACGGCCATTAGTACGTCGTACTGGAGATAGTATACAGGTGCCCATTGGGTTATGAGTTACACTAGATAAGACTCGTTGGGAACTGCTGGTTAGTATTATACCTATCGTCAGGTAGTAGTTCCCAGGTGACATGAGTATAGCTTAGTTCGTTGACTTGACATCACTATTCGTCTCGAATGTGTTCCCATTGTACTTAGATCACTACCCTACCACGGCTCAAATGAGTCGTGCAAACAGGTAATGGTTGGGTGTAGTCCCGAAGCACTGGGAAGCAGTAGTGGTTAGATATGATTCGTCTCTCCCAGTATTGGAGGTTGATATCGCACTGTGTTCGGAAAGCCGTTACACAAAGTCCCTGGCCAGGGCAAACGAGATTTACTGGTAGGTACTCCAGAGTTTCTCAGGGTGTTTTGGGCTCTACTCTGATACGACTTATTGTGCTATTAGGGGTCTGACAGTTACCACCCCCTAGGCCAAATATGCGATACTCTCAGACGAACAGACCGGACTGTATGGAGATTGTCACAGATAGGCTCAGTAGGAGTTTGGATGAGTTTGCTCATCGGCTTTCTTATCGACAGATACCTGGGTAGCCATTACGTGCAGCTAGTACCGCTGATAGACTTATGGTTAAACCCACTGCCAACGTACTGTTGAGTCTTTAGAGTTCCACACAAACGGTTTCCTTGCTTCGGGAAAAAGATGTAGAGGCCGTATGGTTTTACGGCAGGGTTCCGATCACATACGTGTATTGGCTACACAAATGTCATTTCGGGCGGATAATACTAGTGGGCTTTGGTTTAAGTCAGATCCTAGTATTATATTATTGGATTGTTATCATCACATTGTATTCATATTTTTCCAAATACGAATACGGGTATGTATATACGTTGAGGGCATTCTTGTAATTTTACATGACATGCTTCTAGAAAGAAACACCTCATTATTTGGATTATCTATTTTGGGAAATAGATTAATGAGGTGGAAATTTGGAAACATACTTGGCATGGTTGCTATTTTTTATGTGAAAATAATCCATGCTTGAATGAGTGAAGAGAGAGAGCCATTCTTCACTTGCTAACCCTAGCTCATTTGCATTTTCTCTTTCTCTCTCCAATTTTCTCCTCCTTCTTCCTCAAAGATCTAACCTTCACATGAGCTGTGAAACATAGAGTCTCATGAAATAAAACACCCTATTAGATACTCTACATCATCTAGGCTACTTAGCTTAGCAAACTAGGTACCCTAGTTATCTCAGTTTAGAGGTTGGAGCTTGAAGCAAATACTCTCGGCTGAATCGTCTTTGATGCGAGGAGGCCAACATTGCAAGCTCGATCCGATCTTCGAGGAGCCAAGGAGAGGAGGAGAAGAAGACCTGAAAGACTTGATTCTATGTAACACCTTAGAATGTGATTAGTGTTAATTACGCGATAATGCGGATTTTTTTTAGTAAAACGTTTACCAAAATAGTTTTCAAATATTTTATAAAAATTTATTAATATTTTATTAATATTTATTTTGGGCTTGCACACGCATGTGCATGTTAACCTAGAGTTAATTAGGGTTAACCATGCTTAAGTAGCCATGGCACCCTAACCTAATGTCATGCCATTTGTTTTATATAATTATCTAAATTAATTAATTTTCAAATTATGAATAAAAAGGTTTGAATATTTAGTTGACTTGAGAGGAGGGGACAGAGAGGGGGGCATGATGGCATGGGGCAAGCATACCATGCATTTAATGAGGAGAGAGAAGGGCATGGCTCTCTCTAAACTCACCCCTCATTCCCTCACTCTCACTCACACATGCACCCTCACTCATACACTCCCTCATTCACTTAACATTTTCTCCTCTTCATTTTTTCTTCACCCTCACACCCTCAACTGAAACCCCAACCCAAATCTTCACAGATCCTCACTAAACTAAACAAAATCTTCACAAAACTCATTAAACTTGATCTAAAGCCTATGGAGATCACTTGGAGCATGGAAAGATAGGGTTTTCAGCAAGTGTGGCTAGGTAATGACCCCTCTACTGTAAATTAGGTCCTTTTAATGTTGTGTTGCTATTTAGTTTCAGTTTAGAACACATAAGTTATAGTTTTGGTGAAATATCGTATTTTTAGTGTCGATTTTGAGTGTCAGTGATCTGCTGTGACTACGAGCTGATACTGTAAAAACTAGCAGTGTAGAAGTATTGTACTAGTTACCCTGGGTGTTCACCTGGAGCACGAACCCAAACCCACCGGTTTTGGCCGGCGACATACGAGGGAAATCCGGCGAGCTCGGCTATTCTGGGGAATAAGGAGTTGAGTTTTTGTGGGTAGCTGTCTAGTGTTGTTTTAGGGTGTTTGGTACTGCTAGATTTTTAAGTTGTGACAGTATGTAAAATCTGGGAACAGTTAGCTATTTTTTATGTTTCGACAAAATGCGATACGATCGATCCGACATAGTTTTAGTGTTCCGGGTAGGTTGCTGTCGTGGATTTGTTTTGGTAATGTCGACACACACGTTAGCCGCTAAGCGAACCCTTATGTAGTGTAAGGGGGTCGATTCGTTAAATTAGTGTTGTGTTCGTGATTATTGCGTAGTTTGCTAAATCCACGTGTTATTGTATTTTGTGTTAATAGGATCGCAGGTGGGGACTTCGGACACTGCGAAGAAAGGAAAACAGGTGGTCGGATTTACTTAGCTCGAGATCACCGGTGAGTAGATTTAACATCAACGGGGAAATCGCCTGTATGATATTATGCGTCAGGGCTTGATAGGATATTATAGCCGCATATTTATATTCATATATGTTGATTGTGCATGAGCATCATTACATACCATTACTTATTGTGCCTTGACTTAGTACCTAGTGGACACTGCACCATTACTGACGGTTCATGTTGCACGAGCACTAAATTGTATGCTACACCCACACCGTCAGTAATTGCCACGACACACACACCCTATACACATATGCGGTATTGTATTGTTATTGACATTGAGACGTTGATTCCTATTCTATTGCACATATGAAATGCATCGTGCATACATAGTTACATGTTCACCTTTATATGATGTTGCATTGGATTTTGGAAGAATTGGGAACCGCATGATATATTTTAAAACTGGATTCATTTACAAGAGCGGTTTTCCCTTGATATGCTTATATCACTATTTTATGTTTCATATATCACATTTCATGGATTTACACATTAAGATATGGATTTCATGTGATTTATGGATTTGAGAACCGTGGTATTATTTCAAGAAAGTATGTACTGTTTTGAAAACCCGGTTTCTCTTGATATGATATTTCAGTGCGTCCACCATGTGTTTTCTCGGTTCTGAGACGTGTGATAGAACCCCCATTCGAGGAGCTGGATGATCCGTTTGTGGGTTCATGGTGGAACCGGTATGGTACCCCAGGGCAAGAAAGGGATGTTGTGCAGTAGACGATGAGCCTGGCAGAGGGACTACTACCTACCGGTGATTGGTTGGACCTGGCGGCTATTCAGAAGATACCGACCTGAGTCGAGAGATGGATATGGGTCGATCCGGACTGACGGAGCCCGTGGGCCGATCTGGACTGACGGAGCCTGATATATATAGATTTTCGTGTCGATGTTGGACACAAGTATTTCATGATGTTTTCGAGTGCCGATGTTGGGCACTCAGGTTCAATGAGATTTATAGGATATGAGGGCTGATCAGAGTGACGACGCCTAAGGTATTGGGATTTGGGGTGTCGTTGATGGACACCAGGTTTTTCCATGATGATGATTCGTGATGATGATATGTCTATCCCATACTCAGTATTCATTGATATGCATTGCTTCATGTATTTGTAGTACCTGATAGAGTACCTTCATGATTGTTGCATATCCATATTAGTATATTGATACTACCAGATTGCATGTGATAGAGTATCGCAGTACGTGCATACCTGTGATTACCTGTATAATTTTACTTACTATTTACGAGTTGGTAACTCACCCCCGTTGTGCCATAGTGTTTTGCAGGTTGACCCTCAGAGTAATCGCGGCAGGCTTCTTATTGTATCTTTTTGCAGCGGATACCGCTACAGTTGGCTGTGAGCCGTTTTGTTATAGGTGGGTTTTGCTGTTATCCGTTTATATTCATTGTACATCTTATTGTATCTAGTATTCTCTATCTACCATTTCATGTATTGACTTAGAGACGAGTTGTGAGGAAGATATTGTATATTTTGTGACTCTGGGTGTCGAGCTCGTGTGAGTCGACTTTTATTATGCAGTTTTATATCTTTTATACTGTTTTTCACTTATACTGTCTATTTCTTCACTACGGCGTCGTATATATGCTTGTGGTAGTTGTTTCCACATTTGGGCGTGATTTGCTCCCATTTGGAGATGCTTTATTTATATCATATGTTTCTTTACTTATATCTTATGTTTGTAACCGTTTCGGGGCTAGTTTTTACAAAGGAGGTGCTGCCGAAATTTTTTTGAAAATGAACTTAAGATTCAAGATTTTTACTTGAGATTTCTAAATGTTTTAACAATGTTTTTATCACTTACTACTTTTGATGGTTTAGATTTCTAGGTTTTCGGCATACTTAAATTGCGTTACGCCTGTAGACATTACGTGGTTTAAGTGCCGGTCACGTGCAAAATTTTGGGTCGTGACATTCTAGGAAGTATTGTTAGTTATATGTATGCCCTAGAGGCCATTATTGTACATATGATGTATATTATAGTGGATACTTGGACATATATAGAGAGGACTTTCTTGCTCGACATGATAGTCTGCTATCTGGTTATCTTTGTCTTAACATGTAGACTTGTATTATGATACTGTCTTGCTCTCACATATTGATATAGCCCTTACGATATGTACTTTACTACTAGGACTATGATGGAGATCATACTAGTGGGGCCAGGGTAGTTTACAAGTACATCCTTTAATTGTTCCTTGTTCTCCGCCGATAGACCGCGACCGGGACGTTGGGACGTCAGGCCTGAATTTCGAGGGCAGATGCTATTTGGTTTTGTCCGTCCACCTCTCCGAAGATACCAAGTTGATTTATAGCACCGTGTATCGGAGGTTTAGATGGATGGGGCCGATGTAGCAGACTTCGTCAGATTCCCCCTCATTTGAGGGGTTTTTGATTGTGGGGACGCTCTTCCCTGTAGGCCCAAGCTCCTGCAGTTAATTACGCTATCGCATCGCGGTAACAACTTTCTCCTTCTCTAGATAGTCATTTCGTGTCGTGGGTGTTTATTTTGTTTTTGGTTGCCCGTGGATTGTATACGGAGACTAATTTATGTTGTCGCCCGTAGGGTGTGGATTAGTCCAAATCCGTATTTTCGTAGATTTGGGTTTGGGGTTGGGTTTAAGGATACGTTAGTCTCATTTGAGACTAAGATCAACTTAAACGTATGTTAAGGATACGTTAGTCTAATTTCAGACTAAGATCAATTTAACGGGATCGTTTAGATCCAACAAAAGAACATTTGGGCTCTATTGTTTAGTTTAAGAACATTACGGTCCATAGTTTAGGGACATAACGGTCCAAGGTTAAGGACATCATAGTCCATGGGCTTAAAGGACCCCACAGTCCAAGGTTAAGTACATCATAGTCCATGGGCTTAAGGACCCCACAGTCCGAGGTTAAGGACATCATAGTCCATGGGATCAAAGACCCTACAGTCCAAGGTTAAGGACATCATAGTCCATGGGCTTAAGGACCCCACAATCCAAGGTTAAGGACATCATAGTCCATAGGCTTAGGACCCCACAGTTCATGGAATGTCTGGTTGTCGGGACCCGTCACCTCTCTGAAGACGTTGAAGGATTACAACGACAAATATCAGAGGAGTAAAGAGATGTACCCTTGAACCAATATTGGTTTGGGGAATCTATAGTTGGACTGATTTAAGGATCGTTAATCTCGTTTAGGATTAAGATCAACTTAAATGGTTGTTAAGGATACGTTAGCCTAATTTTAGACTAAGATCTACTTAATAGGATCATTTAGATCCAATAAAAGAGCATTTGGGCTCTATTGTTTAGTTTAGGGACATTGCGGTCCAAGTTCAAATGCAAACATGGGTTTGGAAATGCACCAGATAGTTATTGGTCATTGGGACCCACCACCTCTCTGAAGACGTTGAAGAATTACAACATGTATTAAAGGTGTGAAGAAATGTACCCTTAAACCAAAGTTGATTGAAAAGCTCTGGGTTTTACTTTGAATGTCATATGAGATAACCCATTTTGGAAGACAAGAGTGCACTTGAGGTTCAGTCGAAAGAAAGGGGTACTGCCTCTGAAAAACTTGGCTAGCTCAAGCTAAGATTGACTTGGATATAGTGTTAAACACTAGAGTACACTCGGCTATCACGTGCTTCTACGTGATGCGCTTAAAATAGTGTTATACACTAAGGATGCAGCGCACAAAATAGTGTTAAACACTAAAAAAAAGAAGCGCTCACGTGGGGTCACGTGAGGCGTTTGAATGTTGGACCCAAACCTCCTTTATTTTATTCTCAGAATATGAAGATAAGTGTTAAACACTTTAGTCATCAAGGCCATCACGTGTGGGCACGTGATGGGTACCCATGCACTGGATATTAAAGGATTTGCTAGGGGTCACGTGGGGACACGTGAGGGCGCCCAAAGTCTGTTCAGCCTTTATTTTGAGAAGTTTGTTCAAGGCTTACGTGGGAGCACGTGACCTAGTCTTCTTCATTCTCTTTTGATCATTGAGGGGGAGGGTCACGTGTTGCCACGTGATCAGGTTGGATACTGATTTCTTTTACGTGCATGGAGAGTTAGATCCCTTGTTTAAGAATTAAATTCTTTTGTAGCGTTAAACCCTAATTTTATTTAAAGGAATTAAATTCCTATATATTTGGAAGAATTAAATTCTTTATAGGGTTAAACCCTAATTTTATTGGAGGAATTAAATTCCTATATGCCTTGTGGAAGAATATAATTCTCTGAACTTAGGTCTTCTCTTAGGTTTTAGATCTGCATGGCAGAATCTCCCCCAAGAGAATTAAATTCTCAACTTGTGGGGAGATCTGCTTCTGCAGACCTTCAACCAAAAGGAAGAACTAAGTTCTTATGTAGAAGAGTTAAACTCTTAGCTTGAGAATTAAATTCTCTTATAGGGTTATGGGAGCTTATAGAATGATCTCTTTCTCTCCCTTATCTAGAGTTTCTTTCTTTTTCTGAAGAGATCTTCTTTCTCTCTAGAGAATTAAATTCTCTTCTTTTTTCTCTATGTTGTTGTTGTATCTTTTTTTTCCTTCTCTTCTTAGCTCCTATTTATAAGAGAAAGAAAAGAATCAGTTTGTTTAGCCAATCTTTGATTGAAAGATTTTGGTTGATTTTGTAACCAACATGATCTTTTAGATCACTCGGTGAATTTTATTCACCATTGGATTTTTAATCCAAAAGATATTTTGTCTATTATTCCTGGCAAATTGTAGAGAAATATCTCCCTATTATAGAATCTTTCTATAAATTGGTGATTTTTAATCACCATTGGATTTTTAATCCAACAGTGCTCCACTTTACAGAGCGCAATCTTTTTGTTTGGAAAGATCTAGGGAAATATTAGGGTTTTTGATTTCCTTTAATTAGAATTTTATTCTATTAGTTCAGAAGGTTTAAGGGCCTATCACGTGTTAGCACGTGACCCTACTGATTGACCATTTAATTAGAATTTAATTCTATTAGTCCAGAGATATTTAGGAACCCATCACGTGTTGGCACATGACCCCCTGTCACGTGTGGGCACGTAATGCCCCGTTTAGGGTTTTCTTTCCTTTATCTCAGAAAGTTTTTAAGACCTTATCACCTGGTGGCACGTGACCCACTGATTAAGCATTTAACCAGATTTTAATTCTGTTGTTTTAAAGAACTCAGGAATGATCACGTGTGAGCACGTGACCCTTGGTCACGTGTGGGCACGTGATGCCCCATTGGGATTTTTCCTTGTTGTTTTCTTATACATTTAGTTCTTTTCAGTGGGTTTAAAGGTCTATCACGTGCAGGCACATGACCCCATTTGTTAGGATTCAATTTTTATCATTTCAGAGCCTTCAGGAAGCCATCACGTATCGGCACGTGACCCCCGATCACGTGTGCGCACGTAATGCCCCATTGGGGTTTTTCTTTGTATTTTATGAGGGAACAAATGCCCCCACAGCGTTATTCTCACGTGTTTGCACGTGAGTGCAACGCTGTAACTTTTGTGGCCGTTGGATCTGCCTAGAGAAGGGGGTAGATGAACCGTTTCCCATCACATCCTATAAATGAAGGGGTCTCTTCCTTATTCATTTTCCTTCGAGAATTTAATTCTCTTCCTCAGTGCTCAATTCTCTGTTCCAAAAATTTTCAGAGTTTAACTCTGTCAACAAAAGATTTCCTTTTTTAGGTAAGGATCTTGAACAGCCAAGGAATTTCTTGTAGAAATTTTCCTTGGATTTTAAATCCACACCAAGGGTTTTTTCCCTTTAACAAAAACCCATCTTTCCAAGTTCTTTAAAAAAAATGTCCAATCTTTAAATAATAAACCCCTTTTGTTAGGATTTCTCTGATCTTAAGGGATTGATGATGATACTTATCCTCCCTCTGGAATTTAATTCCATCTCAAAGAGCTTAGCTCTGAAAATTTTTCTGGGAATTTAATTCCTCTGTTCAAAAGGAATTTAATTCCTCTAAAGAACTTAGTTCTTAAAAGAAAACTTCTTGGTATTTTTCATCTGAGTTGTTCTTGCAGAGATTCTTCTCGATTTACACAGAGTTCCTATAATGGGTTTTCTCCTTGGGGGAATGTGCAGAGTCATTTGAATTTATTGAGAATTTTCCTTTTGTCCTCATGATGATTGCCCAGCCTCATTATTAGTGAGCCGCCATATTGATTTTGTGGGGCCCATGTGTTTTGTCACCAATGGTCCCATAAAAATAAGTTGTTTGTCGCTTTCTTCCACTGTCTTCTTATATATATATATATATATTTATAAATATATATATATATATACACACACATGTGGGCTTCACTAACAGTTTCCCCTTTCTTTATTTCAGGCAAAATGGCTTCTCTTCCATACTTTCCCTTCACTCGCTCGGAGGCAGCTTTTCCTCAATCGCCGTCAGATGAAGAAGTAATGGCAATGATCAGGGCCCATTATCCGGATTGCACCAACTTACTTTTGTGGGGGACCTAGTGCGGTCATATCATCCGCGGTCGCCGAAGCTTTCTTTACGAGGTGCCAACAGAACCTATCCGCCCATTCCTGCCGATGGACCGTCCGCGGACTGCTTTTGCTGTAAAGGTGGCGAATTGGACTCCTGCAGGACGGCTTGAGCCGTCAACAACTGGGATACCAAACCAGCCTGTGCCGGCCATAGACATCTTGGGACGTCGTTTCTGCCAAGGTGAATCCCAGCCCTGGGGACAAGTCTACAAGATAGGGCTTACCCATTGCCATCCTACGGGCTATCTTCTCTGGGCTCGTTACATCTTATCCGCCCATCGTGCGCGACTGCAGAAGGTCGGGTTTTACCAGGCGGTGTATGCGTCTCTCTTCCATTATCATTCTCCTCACGTATGGTAGGTTAAACCTTTCCTTAATCAATAGAATCTTCCCACCAACACTTTCTTGTTAGGGGACCGCGAAGTTTCGATCTCTTTGGAAGAGTTTCGCGAGATCTCAGGTTTACCGATTAGGGGAGCGCCTTATGAAGAATTGTTGCCCTCTGACGAGTATGCCTTTGAGACAGTGCCCACTACGCTTGACGGCTTGTCAACTGAAAATGTCGTCCGCCACAAGTACCCGAGTCTAATCAAGACACCGGGGATTTTTGAGAAGCTGTTCATGGAATCAGAAGAACAGGGCGTTACTTTTAAAAGCTTTATCGCCTGCTTCCTTCATGGAGATTTTCTATCAAAGGCGACTCCGAAGTTCGCGAATATCAATGA
The DNA here is from genome assembly GCA_030015575.1 of Agapanthus africanus. Classification (NCBI taxonomy): domain Eukaryota; kingdom Viridiplantae; phylum Streptophyta; class Magnoliopsida; order Asparagales; family Amaryllidaceae; genus Agapanthus; species Agapanthus africanus. The sequence goes on along the minus strand of CM057340.1, from coordinate 111,174,575 downwards.
CCCCTTCGGTTTTTGGTTTAAATAAGCTACCGGCCAGAGAAGAAGATCTGCCTCAGTTTTATATCCTAATCTTGTCTGCTGTACCTTTTGAGTCGATTGCAGCTCCGGGCATGGATGAAGAAACTTTCTTCATCGGCTTTATCAGCGTTTGGCTCAGTTGGTTTGTCATTCCAACGCACCATCGATTTATGAGAGCCTCGGTCATTTACCCTGCTCATCGCATCGTCGAAGGGATGCGACTAGCCGTGGGCATTGCAGGGCTGTCACATCTATACCATGGGCTAAGCACTGCATCTAATACCTCAACCCCAGGCGTAAACATAGTGAGTTTCTCTCTTCATTACTTTACGTCATGGATTGAGATGCACGTGCTAGGGGCATTTGCCGTGCATCAGAGACCTAGCTTTTATGATGCCTATACCTTTCCGCGGCTCATGAGGTTGGTGGACGCTTCTGCTCCTGACCCGACTCAATTAGGGGCTCTTCGAGTACTGCTCAATCCGTATGCCAACGAAGGTGGAATGGTATTTAATGATCGAACCCTCTCTGCTCCCTCGGGACCTGTTCAACAGTTGTTTGATTTATCGAAAGAGGGAGCACCCTCTTTGAAGCCCAAGGAAGCCATGCACTTGTATTCAATCAGACCCGGCTATCTGATGTTCCGTCAAAACAATGCGGCTCTTTTCATGCAGTACAATCCATGCCGCTTTGCCCGGCAATTGGGTTATGACCAGGGTGTTCCCTTTGAAGTATTCACAGTGGAACCCCGCCCTTCTTTGGAAGCTGTTCGTGACGCCACCCACCATTTCATGAGGCTGAACACCAGTTCTCATTTCATGATCCCCGAAGCCGACTACATTCCGAGGTGTGTGGGGGTTTTCATGGGTTGGTATCGCCACCGGGTTAGTCCAATCAATACTGAGGAGAGGAGGATACTTTCTGGGCTTAGAGCACCCGCCCCGCTCCAGGCTATGGGAGTCCCGCCGCGACGTGGACATGAGAGATGCAGGTACCATACTTATTCCTGAGGCGGCGAATGTGGACTTGACCCCGACAGTTGGGATGCCGATGCGCACTAGAGCTCAGACAAGAGCTTCTGATAAGGCGCCAGTAGCAGTATCATCAGCTGCGGCATCGGCAATGGCAGTGTCGTCATCAGTAGCACCGCCGAGAGAGGATATTGAAGGCGAAGTGGGTCAACGTCGCACCAAAGCACCGAGGGAAAAGAAGAGATCGTCTTCTGGTGTTAGTTCTGGGTCAAAGAGGCGAAGAAAGACGGTGACCAATCTGCTCGACTTTTTAGTGGAATCCGAGCCTATCTTTCAAGACGAGCCAATAGCTATGCAAGAGCCTGATGGTGGTCTTCTTTTTCCCGGTTCGTCTGTCGAGGAAGCCGCACAATTGGCTGAGACTATAAGACGCTCTCAGGATGAGACTGAAAATGTAAGGGTCCCGAAGAGGCCTTATCCTGCCGTCATCTTCTACGAAGATCCTCCATCGATATGGCGGATATTTATAGGTCCTTTGGAAGAGGGAGGCGAGATAGCTCTTAAGCAGCCTATCTCGGCCGATGCCGAAGATGCGCTGTCGTTGTGGAATGGTGGCCATGAGTCTACTATCGAACCCCGGCGAGCACACCTCCTCAGGAAGGAACGTCGGCTTGAAAAAGCCATACTAGAATCTCCTCTGCGCATTGGTATACTTATATATCTTTTTTTAGTATTTTGCACTGCTTTATATATATATATCCCTATTTTCGTGAAAACTTTGCAGGGACTACGGCAATGGCAGAGGATCTGAGTTCGAGTCGCGCCTTGACTATGGACTCTGTAAGTATCCTCGATGAGACACTAGTAAGTGTGGAGGGGGTCGATACAGCTGTTCTTCCTTCCATGGAGCTCCCATTGGTGATTTCCGTTCCCCCGGTGCTTGCTCTCCAGGAGGAGGCATCTTCATTGGCCGCGGATTCAATGGATCTTTCTGGGGACGGCCCGGAGACTATGGGACAGGTAGTCGAGACCACCGTCCTTTCATTGGAGCCTGCAGTGGTGGCCACTGCTCCTCAATTGGACGTTGATATACCGGCCCATGTCCCCGATGATGTGCCTGGGGGAATGGAGGAGGCCGCCGAAGCTGCTATCCCTCCAGTTCAGAGTGGGAGGAGCATCAAAGGTAGCCTTCTATATTTTATTTTAATAATCTCTCAATTATCTGAATCTTTCTGTCTTTTCAGAATTGCGTGGGTTGGCGGCGTCTATCGCTGATCTGTCTCCCAGAAAATCCTTTCAGCGTTTGCTAAAGATGGCCGTTCCGCAGGCAATATCCCCTCAACGTATCGTCCTATCTTCTGGGCAAGATTAATGTTATTTGCCTTCTTCTCACGGCATTATTATTATTTCATATTACGATACTGATGTCTTCTACAGTTCTGGAAGCCGATGACGAAGTTGAGATTCTTGACAGGCCTGAGGATCTTTCAGACCCTTCTTGCATGACTGTAGGTAAGTAAAGTTTCGACGTTGTTCCATCTGCTCTTTGCTTGCAAGTTTCGCTGATTGTTTATAAATTTTAACAGCTTTTCCAGTTCTTACCACACTGGAATCTCGCATCGCCATGCCACCCGGCCCCTATGCTCTACATGCCTCGGAACGGATGGCAAAGCTAAGCCTTCACTCTTTGTCAGCTCTGATCGAAGACCTTCATGCTGGTAGTTTGATCACGGCCGAAGAATTTGCCGCCGAAGCCAACAGTTCTCTCCCCTTTCTTGCTGCTTACCACAGCGAAACATTGGTGCAAGTCTGGGTTAAGTTTTGTCGTCGGGTGGAGGCTTGCTTGCATAGTCTTGAGTGCTCGCGTCTTCCTTCAGAGGTTGTGGCTGTAAAGGCGAGCTTGCGGGGGCTAATCGAACGGTGCGCCGCAAATATGTTGTCATGCGAAAAGGCTCAGCCGAAAATTTTCAAAGAGGAAGCTGGCTTCAACTGCGCTGGGGGAATTTCAAGCTAATCTTACGGCCAAGACCACTCGGGCGTATGAACTTTGGCGGGTGCTTCAAGAAGCTATCAGGGAGGTGGTAGCCATTGATAAATCCGTCATTTTCACTCGCGAAATGGTCGAAGCTCATAAAGTTACCGAAAAGCAGCTTGAAAGTCGGCTTGCCTCGTACCAGGCCCAACAGTCTCAAGCGGAGGCCCGTCTCTTAGCGATAATGAATCATGAAGCCGAGGCCCAGCGGAAAAAGGATGAACTGGCAAATCTATTAAATCGTCCACCGGCTTGAAGAATTGTACATTTTTTTTATTCTTCTTTTGTACATACTCCTGAATGAGAGTATTTTTTTTATTCTTTCATAAATTGTACTTTGTATTCATTTTGATTCATGAATAAAAGACATATTTTGCTTCATGGTGGTGTGTCCCTTTTAGTAAATGCATTTTGTGGATAGTCTATTTCGATCTCCTCGTAGGACAGCGATAGCTTAGGAGTCAGGTTCAGATCTGCCTCCTAAGGATTTCCAACTTTATGAGCCATGAGGGTCTCATAAAGGTATTTCTCCTTACGAGTCGTGAGGACCTCGTAAGTGTAATTTCTCCTTAGGAATCATGAGAATTCCTAAGTGTGTTCTTTTGAGAGTCGTAAGGATCTCAGAAGAGAATTTTCTTTCTTACGAGTCGAGAGGACCCGTAAGTGATTGTTTCCTTTCTTGTCGGAGAGTGTGGCCTGTAGAAAACCTACCTTGACCTCTCTGCGAGGCAATGATGGCTTGGGAGACAGGGTTAGGATCTACCACCTAAGACTTTTCAACTTTATGAGCCGTGAGGGTCTCATAAAGAATTTTCTCCCTATAGGTCGAGAGGATCCCGTAGGTCTATTTTCTCCTTAGGAATCGTAAGGATTCCTAAGTGCGTTTTCTCTTGAGAGTCGTAAGGATCTCACAAGAGAATTTTCTCCTTACAAGTCGAGAGGACCCGTAAGTGATTGATGAGTTAACTTGCTTCCGAATCAAAGAGTTGCTTTGACAGGGAAGTCGAGGGTTGACTTTATCCGCATTTCACGGAGTCAAGGGATTGACCTTATCCGCATTTCAAGGGGTCTGGGGTTGACTTTATCCGCATTTCACGGAGTTAGGGGTTGACTTTATCCGCATTTCATGGAGTCAGGTGGTTGACCTTATCCGCATTTCACGGGGTCAGGGGTTGACTTTATCTGCATTTCACGGAGTCAGGAGTTGCTCTGGATGTTTACCACGGGGTCAGGATTGACATTAGCCATGTTCCACGGGACCAGGAGGTGCTCTGGGCGTTTCCCACGGGATCAGGATTGACATTAGCCGTGTTCTTCGGGATCAGGATTTGCTCTGGGCGTTTCCCACGGGATCAGGATTGACATTAGCCGTGTTCCACGGGACCAGGAGGTGCTCTGGGCATTTCCCATGGGGTCAGGATTGACATTAGCCGTGTTCTTCGGGACCAGGATTTGCTCTAGGCGTTTCCCACGGGGTCAAGATTGACATTATCCGTGTTCCACGGGACCAAGAGGTGCTCTGGGCGTTTCCCACGGGTCAGGATTGACATTAGCCGTGTTCTACGGGACTAGGATTTGCTCTGGGCATTTCCCACGGGGTCAGGATTGATATTAGCCGTGTTCTACGGGACCAGGATGTGCTCTGGGCATTTCTCACGGGGTCAGGATTGACATTAGCCGTGCTCCACGGGACCAGGATTTGCTCTGGGCGCTTCCCATGGGGTCAGGATTGACATTATCCGTGTTCTACGGGATGAGGATGTGCTCTGGGCATTTCCCACGGGGTCAGGATTGACATTAGCCGTGTTCTACGGGACGAGGATGTGCTCTGGGCACTTCCCATGGGGTCAGGATTGACATTAGCCGTGTTCCATGGGACCAGGATTTGCTCTGGGCGCTTCCCATGGGGTCAGGATTGACATTAGCCGTGTTCCACGGGACCAGGATTTTCTCTGGACGCTTCCCACGGGGTCAGGATTGACATTAGCCGGGTTCCACAGGACCAGGAGGGGTTGACTCTCAGTTGTCTATGTATCGCCGAGTCATGGAATTGGGAATTTTGCCGCGGCTCCGATTTGCTGATGTTACGTCTGTTGTAATGAGATGAATGTTGAGATGATCTCTAGGCTGTCTGTGAACCGTTGAGATTTGGCTTCTTTTTCTGATGGAGCCTAGTGGGAAGGTATGGTTCTCTCTTTGTTTGTGCCCCTGAATTTTATACAGGGATCGATGTGACCTCACCTGTAGGGCAAAAGGTTTCATTTTATATATTTTTCTTTCCACGATGCTCTATCATTTTAGCTTTTATATCGCGAAAGTCGCGATTGCTCAATCATTTCGGCTATTTTTCGCGGTGCCCAATCATTTCGGCTATTTTTTTTTGTTTTTACTCGCTCCTTTTTATTGCGAGTTGCCCAACCATTTCGGCTATTTTGTATGCATATATTTTACTTGCTGATTTTGTTGCAAGTTGCCCCATCATTTCGGCTATTTCATATGCATTTGTGGCTCGCTGTGAGTTTGGGATTTGATACCGATTTAGGCATCAGCATCGCTACAACTGGGATATTGCCTGGAGCGAATCATCATTTGCCTCTGTCGATGTCGAACAAAGGTGGCTTAGCGAACAGGGTTAGGATCCTGTCGGCTAAAGCTTTTAACTTCATGAGCCATAAGGGTCACATAAAGGTATTTCTCCCTACGAGTCGTGAGGATCTCGTAGGTGCGTTTTCTCCTTAGGGATCGTGAGGATTCCTAGGTGTATGGTCTCTTATGAGTCGTAAGGATCTTACAAGAGTATTTTCTCCTTATAAGTCGAGAGGACTTACAAGTGTCGTTCGCCATATGAGCATATCCCCAGTCTCTGGTGAGACATTGTTAGGGAAATGTTTATTCGCGCCCGTGGATTGTATACAAGGGTCAATATTGAAATGCTTATAGGGCAAAATCGGGGTGTATGACGGCTTAAGAACAGGTTCAGATCCCTGTAGCCTAACGTTTTTGAATCCTATGAGCCGTGAGGGTCTCAAAGGGGAAATTCTCCTTACGAGTCGTGAGGATCTCGTAAGTGTGTTTTCTCCTTAGGAATCGTGGGGATTCCTAAGTGTGTCGCTCCCTTGTGAGTCGTAAGGATCTCATGCAGGTATTTTCCCTCACAGGGTCGAGAGGACCTTGCAAGTGTCTTTTAACGAGATTGCGTCCTTTCGGGTTTTCACAAACTCGCCGGTAGTCCTGCTGTTTTTACTCACGGAGCCCTTTCGGGTTTTCATCCATGCCCATCTCGCTTATGGACGTACTGTTTTTCTTTTATTTTATTTTTTTTACGAGTCTACGCCCTTTCGAGTTTTCACAAAAATCGCCGGTAGTCCTGCTATTTTTACTCACGGCGCCCTTTTGGGTTTTCATCCGTGCCCATTTTGCTTGTGGACATACCTTTTTTTTGGGTTCAAGTGGGATATTCCACTTGACTGCAGGACTCATTTGTAAGCCCCTTGATATCCTTTCTATTTTTTAAGAAGAAAGGACCATCTTACGTAGAGATTCTTCCTCCAGTGAGAAATATGCCCCTTGTGTATACCTCAGGGGGAGTAAGTACCCACGCCGTCGCTATTTTGGTGACAGGTTGCTTCAAATTCGCTCATTTTTTTATTGAGCGTTGGAAACAAATATCACCTTACCTCCACTTTTCATTCATCTTCATCAGATAATGAAGGGTCTTGACTCAACTGATCCAATCGAGTCATTTTATTCATACGCTCTTGGAAGGTTGTCGGCTTGAAGAGGGCCGTAAATGGGAACACCTCTTGAATTTGGGTCATGGGGGGCTATGAACATTCCCACAGCTGCAGCTTCGTTGATGCATTGCCGCATTTTTACCAGAGATTTCACCATTGGGTAACATATTGAACCCGGGTCTCATTCGGTCTAACCCTTTCGTTAACCAGTGCCGTCACGGTAGTGCGTTTATTCACACTAGCGAATCTCTGACAGGAGGGCATCTCCATTTTGTCGAAGGTATGCATGGAGTCATTCGGGAGTTCCGCATACCATTCGAAGGCAATGCCCGCCAGACAGCCGATGAACTGTCGGAGGAGAAATATATCAATATTGCCGCACATGGGTTCAAATCGCGCAATGTGCCGGCGAGAATTCTCAGTTCCTTTGTACATGTGGCACGTTGGATGTGTATACTCAGGCGGGTACTGTATTTGATTGTGCCATGTCGGATACGGTCGACCAATCTTGATTGATCTATTTGCGGCTTCAATGGCGTAGTGAGCTTCGATTTGCTGAGCGATATATTCGTTCAGCTTTACTTTTAGGAATCATTTCCTCCTCGGCCATTGATGAGCTTTGCAGAGGATTTGAAATGTCATTCTTATCTTTAAGACCGACTACCAGCAGTTCATCTGCCAGTGGTTCCGATTGAACCATCATTCCAGCCATATTCTGAATCAGAATGGCCATCTGGTTCATTTTAGTGGACATTTCTGCCGCTTCTGCATCTCCTTTTTTCATAGCGCGTTTTAGGAAATAAATATCCGACTCCTTCTTTATTCTTTCTCCAGGTGCGTCTTCGTGATTTGCCTTAGACGATGGATTAGCGAGTGGTGCCGCCTGAGCAAGCATCTCCTGCAGCATGCCCCCAGGCTTGGGGTGCTTGGAGATTTTGGCCTTTGGAGTTTGCTTCGGGCACTTGAGCTTTATTGGGCCTCTTTTTTGTGAAAAGCCGCTTTGGTTTTGGGAGGAGCCGCTGTATCAGGATCCGTCTTGGGGTGAGTCCCCTTCACCTGCTTCCACACCTTATATATAGATGATGAATGTTGTCTCAGGGAGCGAACTTGGTTCTACTCTCGTGGGATCTCCATGGGCTGCGGAGACTTCTTCAATATTGCGGTAGGGGAATTTTGTCTAACCCTTCATAACAATTTGAAGCTATTCCCAGTTGGAACAACAACATTCACCGTTGGGGTTGAAACAGGACAATACGGAGAACTACCCCCAGCTCATTTTGTAAGACGCTGATATCGACGTCGACCATTTCTTATGGCCGGGATTTGATTAGCTTTAGGATTTTGCCAAGCCTGCCCCCTGTTTCCTTTGAGAGCTTGAATATTCTGCCCCCTGCGTCGACCTTGGTCCTTGGCATATGCCATTTGTTTGAGGACTGATTCCATCGGCAAAACTGCTACTTGGGGAACCAGCCTGTGGACGACAGACTTCCTCTGGGCTTCCTCCATCGGCATTGAGGCACCGAGGGTGGGAGGTGGGAGCATCGACCTAAAGAGAAGCCCGTTGATTTCTTGAAAAGCCGGATTACAGATATTTGAGCATGCAAGTAGCCCATACTTGAATCCACCAGATATGACAGAGCCTGTGTTGCTAAGGTGGGAACAAACGCCACTCTTCATAGAGACGAAACGCCGACTTCAGTATCCATTCCCCTAAGGGCAACCACAAACATACACACCGCGATTATCTGATCACGGGAAAAACACGACACACGAAGTGTGAAGTGGAAAGAGGAAAATGTCCCACCGGGTGTGCCAGAATCTGTTCTCCGCCGAAAGACCGCGACCGGGACGTTGGGACGTCAGGACTGAATTTCGAGGGCAGATGCTATTTGGTTTTGTCCGTCCACCTCTCCGAAGATGCCAAGTTGATTTATGGCACCGTTGTTTCCCCCAATCAGAGCAAAGCTCTGTTTTAAAAATGAAGCGACGCTTCTGCTTCCCCAAATCAGAGCAAGGCTCTGTTTTAAAAATGAAGCGACGGTTCTGCCTCCCCCAATCAGAGCAAAGCTCTGTTCAAATTCCAAGATTTGGAATGAAACGACGCTTCCTTACCCCCAATCAGAGCAAAGCTCTGTTTTAAAATTCAAAATTTAAAAGTTGAAGCAACGCTTCAGATCCAGCGCTCTGCGTTGCGCGCCACGTGTCAAACACGGATGCGCTAGCGCAGTTGCGCTGCGCTCTGCGCTGCGTGCCACGTGTCAAACACGGGTGCGCTAGCGCGGTTGCGCTGCGTGCCACGTGTCGAACGTAGGTGCGCCAACGCTGGAATTAAAAATTTCCCCATCGTCAGATCAAAAGATCTACTAATAATAAATTATTAATTAATCAGAACTAAAATTCTGTTATGGAAAGATTTTTCAATCTTATTGAAATAAGAAGATTATCTTCTGTAAAACAGAAGCCTTAGGATCAAAGATCCAACGGTGGGAAATATTCCCAAATCAATCAGAGAAAGATCTCTCAAAACTGATTTAACAAATCATTTGGCCCTATATAAAGGACCCTAGACTTCAAGTCTAAAAGAGAGAGAGATACAGAAGACAGAAGAAAAGAGAAAAAAAACCCTCGGCAAAAAAGAGCCAGCTCTTAGAAAAAAAAGAAGATTTTTCTTCATCTTCAAGGTAAAAAGAACTATGTTCTTGAATAATAGAGATGAAAACCATCTCGTTAAAAGAAGAATCATCTTCTAAAAAGATCAGAAATCTAAGAAAAAGACAAAGGTCTTTAATAAAAGAAAAGATCAAAAAGATCTAATCATAAAAAACTAAAAGAGTTATTTTACTTCGTTTACAGATCTTTTGATCTATAATGGCAGAGCCTTTTATAAAAACAAGAACTTTTGTTCTTGAATCTTGAGGAAAAAGCCTTTGTTGAAGAACATAAATTTGTTCTTTGATCTTAAAATTGATCAGATGCGCCTTGCGCTATTGAAAAGTGCCTTGCACTCATGAATTGCGCCCTTGCGCTCACTGGACCGGCACTCAGCGCCAAAACCTGCCGCGTGTCAACCAGAGACACAATCTGCGCTTTGCGCTTCTAAAACAGAGCACTGCGCTCATGGGCTGGCGCTCAGCGCCAAGCGCGCTACATGTCACTCACTGGTGCGCCAACAGACTAGCGCAACGCGCTCATAAACTAAAAGCGCAATGCGCTAATGAACTAGCGCTTAGCGCTAAGCGCGACACGTGTCCTCTTCATGTGCGCTACCCGACAGAAGCGCAATGCGCTATTTGACTGGCGCCAGACGCGCCACGTGGCACACTGTTAGAACACACTTTGTTTCTGATGAATGCTATGCATTCAATACAAGACAAAAATGTCAGAGCCCAATGCCTAGCATTATTAAAAGGGCTGAGCCTTAATAAAGGCTTAATAGCTAGAACAAAAATAAAATGTTAAAACATTTTAATTAGACTTAGCCCAATTCTGGCCATAAGTCCTCAACTTATTTTGAATTGAGCACATCTGCTCTTTCAACCAACTCACCTTGGTTCAAGGGTACATCTCTTAACTTTTTGATATTTGTCGTTGTAATTCCTCAACGTCTTCAAAGAGATGACAGGTCCCGATAACCACACATAACACGGACTGTGGGGTCCTTAAACCCATGGACTATGATGTCCTTAACCTTGACAGTAATGTCTTTAAACTAACATTGGACTGTAGGGTCCTTAAACCCATGGACTATGATGTCCTTAACCTTGACCATAATGTCTTTAAACTAGTATCGGACTGTGGGGTCCTTAAACCCATGGACTATGATGTCCTTAACCTCGACCGTAATGTCTTTAAACTAACATCGGACTGTGGGGTCCTTAAACCCATGGACTATGATGTCCTTAACCTCGACCGTGATGTCTTAAAACTAATAACGGACTGTGAGGTCCTTAAATTCATGGACTATGATGTCCTTAACCTCGACCGTGATGTCTTAAAACTAACAACGGACTGTAGAGTCCTTAAATCCACGGACTATGATGTCCTTAACCTCGACAGCGATGTCTTAAAACTAACATTGGACCGAGATGTTCTTAAACTACCAATGGACCGTAATGTCCATAAACTAATTATTGACCGCAATGTCACTAAACTAAACAACAGAGCCCAATTGCTCTCTTATCGGATCTAAACGATCCCGTTAAGTTGATCTTAGTCTGAAATTAGACTTACGTGTCTTTAACAAACGTTTAAGTTGATCTTAGTCCCAAATAAGGCTAACTTATCCATAAACCCAACCCCCTAAACCCAAATCTAAGAAAGATACGGATTTGGACTAGTCCACGCCCTACGGGTGACAGCATTACTTAGTCTCCGTATACAATCTACGGGCAACCAAACACAAAACAAACAAACACGACACGAAGTGACCATCTGGAGAAGGAGAAAGGTGTTACCGCAATGCGGTAGCGTAATTAACTGCAGGGGCTTGCGCCTGCAGGGAAGAGCGTCCCCACAATCAAAAACCCCTCAAACGAGGGGGGATCTGACGAAATCTGCTACATCGGCCGCATCCGTTTAAACCTTCGATACATGGTGCCATAAATCAACTTGGTATCTTCGGAGAGGTGGACAGATAGCACCAATTAGCATCTACCCCGAAATTCAGGCTAGACGTTCACCGTGTCTCTGTCGCGTCTTTCGGCGGGGAACAGATTCTGGCACGTCCGGTGGGACCTTTTCCTCTTTCCACTCCACACTTCGTGTGTCGTGTTTGCGAACGAATCGCGGTTTGCTAATAGTTGCCCTTGGGTTTCGAGATACTGAGATTTGGCGTTTTGCTCGGTGCAGAAAGCAAAGGATCAATGGCGTTCACTTGTGCAAAATGTTCCAGCTGCAACTGCAACGTACGTTCCGCCTCATCTGGAGGCATAGCTTACGGGCCCCAAGCGGCTTTCCTGTTCACGATGCCGGTGGAACAGGTCACTCAAGCCACTACTGGATTTTTTTTTGGGACCATGCTCCCGCCAACGAGCTTCACCGCTCCTGTGCCAACGCCGGAAGCTCCCAAGAAGTCGGTCTTTGATCGGCTTGCAACTACTGCGGCCCCTCTTAACGGGTCGTCCAGCTCCAGCGCCTCAGTCTTCGCCAGATTGGGCCAAAGTTCCTGTGGACCCAAGATGAAGCCTGCAATTCAAGAAAAGGGTATTCCGAAAAGAGTAACCAACCCTGCTCCCGAAGTTGTCAAGGCGACTCCTCCTGCCAAAGGGTCAGTCTTTATAAGACTGACTGTTCCGGCTCCCACTACGGTTCCTGTCCCTTCTCAGAAGTCTGTTTTTGACCGGTTGGATACCGCTTCTCAACGGACATCAGTCTTCAAGAGGCTGACGCCAGCAATAGCCCCTCACCTGGATAGGGGGCAAGATAAACCCATCCCCATCACCGAACCAACCCCAACAGCTCGACACGCTCGACGTCGCCACTGGCGCCAAGTAAGGAAAGCTGGGGGCAACTCCCCCTCTGGGCTAACTCCATCAGCTCCAACGGTGGAAGTTAATGCTGTTGTTCCAACCAGGAACAGCTTTGAGCTACTGAACAAGGTGCGCAGGAACTCGCCTACCACCGTACTGAAAAGATCTCTGCCACCGGTGGAGACTGTCACAGAAATAAAGCCGGATCAGTCCCCTCAACGACTGTCCTCCAAAGTTTACAAAATCTGGCGACAAGTCCGAGAGTCGGTGGTCGATCAAGACTATCCTCGCCTGCAGAAGAAGCTGAAGGTCCGAAAGGAAGATCCGTCATGGTAAACCGCAGAAGGCGACGGCTACTTGGGTGCCCATTGCAACGGCCCCCTCAACTTCGACCGCTCATAAGAGGAGAAGGACGAAAAAAATCCCCTTGTCTGCGACAAATGTCAAGGGCACTGAGGCTAAATGCCCTAAGTCTGGGGGCATGGTGGTGTATACCGTCTATATGGCATCCGGAAAAGAGGATAGCCGTATCTCCATAGGTCATCAACCGCTTATGCGATCCGTGACAAAAGCTTAAGAGCAGCAGCAGAAGCTTCAAGAGATGATGACTGCGATGGCCGCACTCACCGGGCCAAAAGCAAGCCCAGAGGAATCCTCGGAGCAACGCCGTGAGCAGAAAACTGATGCTGAATTCCTTCGGAGAATGCTTGAGAAGAAGAACAAAGAGGCCGCGGAACAAGCGGCCAATATAAAGCAAATGGGCCTTCTATTCCATGACATGGTGGGCATGATGATCCAGCCGGATCCCCCAGCCGAAGATCCTCCAGTAATAATTGAAGATGATAGAGGAGAAACATCAAATCCACCTCCGGCTCTTTCAGCAGCGAAGGAGGAAACTATTTCCAAGTCCGCCCTGGATGATTACATCGCTCAGCAGATACGAGTTCACCAGGCGAATGAAGCGGCTGGGCAAATTGTTAGAACTGGGCAACCGTATCCAGGCTGGTATGATCAAATAAAGTACCCGCCGGGCTACACGATCCCCAAATTCCATGTGTACAAGGGGACAGGCAATCCCCATCAACATGTCGCTCAGTTCAGGGCTCTCTGTGGCAATACTGGTGGTGATGATAAGCTCTTGCTTCACCAATTCGTCGGCAGCTTATCGGAGACGGCATTCGAGTGGTACTCCGAACTTCCAAATGAATCCGTCAAAACTTTCACGGAAATGGAGTTGTTGTTCACCCAGCGATTCGCAAGTGCTAGTGAACACACTCCAATAACGGCATTGATCAATGCCAGGGTAAAGCCGAGCGAGACGTGGGTTCAGTACGCAATCCGAAGGCAGAACCTGTGGTCGAAGTGCGAACAGCGCATCGAAGAAGCACCAGCGGTGGGCATGTTCGTGGGCACCCTAGACCCTCATGCAACTATTTCATAGTTCATGATGTTCTTCAAACCGACCACATTCCAGGCTTTAATTAACAAGCTAGCCCGGATGGATCAGATGGGTCATAGACCGTCTCCTCCGAAGCCGGAACCGCGGAACGAAAAGGGTAAAGGGAAGGCGACCTTCGTTGCAAACACCCAACAGCAGCCCAGTGCTCCAAGATTAACGGATCAATTGGAACAGAGACGGCAATATTATAATGAGAAAATGAAGCGCCCTTACTCGTTCCCACGGGATAAAACGAAGAGGCTGTTTAAACTAGCGATGCGCAACAGGCTTATCAATTTGCCGAATCCAAGGCGACCATCGCAACCCGGCGAAGTGAATAATCCCAATTATTGCCCTTACCACCAAACGGTAAGCCATCCAATCGAAGATTGCTTCGTCTTTAAGGGATGGATCGAGGATCAGAACCTACAAGGCAAGTTTGCGCTGTCTGAGAAGTGGAAAGTAAACCCACCACAACCGCACACTCCTAAGAAGACGGACACACCGAGGGCAACGTGCTCTTTTGTTGAGGAAGCTCCATGGGAAGTGGCTCTTTCGGCCAAAACCAAAAGGATGCCGAATGATCTCCAGACATGCCCGGCAATCAGGTGGAAGAATCCGTTGGAACCCCAGATCATCTAAGGGATGCTGAAGCTGCGCCCAACTCCAAAGATTGGTGGTGATAGCCAAAGTGCTCACACCCAGCCGTCGAAATCTTCGAAAAAGAAGAAGAAATCCAAAAAGCCCATGAAGCCTGGAGACAAGCGCATGGACCTACAGAAACAGATCGACGCGCTGGAAGAGTATAACCAGAAGGCGCGGACTCCAATTACACTCCAAGAGTTCCTCGGCCACGTTCTTGAAGGTGGAGATGATGGAGAAGACTCGTCGGATGAATCGGAAGATTACGTGGCAAGTTGCCATATGATCTCTCATTGGTCAGTAGACGATGAAGAAGCTCCTTGCATCGAAAGACTGGGGGTAGGTCCTGAACCAGAACTTCCAAGGCTATCAGACGAAATGATCGACGCATTCCTAAACGAAGCTCTACTGAAAAGTAAAGCTGACCGGGAGCGTGAGATGGCCATATTTCAAAAGGCCAAACGCCGGCGACTAGATGAAAGAGTCGAGACACTCCCGCCGAATCAAGGGACATTTGTCGCGAATAAAAACAAGTTCAAGACGAGGAAAAGGTTTGTTAAAGCCATATCAATGGGAATGAAGCTACCACCCTCCAAAGGAAACACTCTCGGTGAAGCAGAGATGCACCCAAGCTACTGCCTATATCATCGAAAGATCGCACACCCCATCGAAGAGTGCAACGCTTTTAAAAGATGGTGGAAGGGGTATGTTGCTCATAGACAACATTTTAAGCGGATGAAACGCAAAACTCGTCGGGAACGAAGAAATACGACCGAGGAGCTTGGAAGAATTACTGGCAACTGTCGCACGGTCAGCGCCGGGGGATCACAGGTTCTCACCTTCGGGAGCGACTCCGATGAAGAGATGACTCTTGGTCCTCTCTTCAAAGAATCCACCTCGGGAAAAGAGGAAGAACCGAAGACCTGTGAAAATATCCAGCTGCGCAATCGTACACTTCCAGAAAAGAATCTCGGACCCACAAACAGAAAAGATAAGGGAAAAGAAAAGGTCTCTGAGGATATCGCCTTGGATGACCAAGTCATAAAAGAGCTGACCGCCAAGAACCCTCCAAAGAAAAGTAAGGTGGACTATAACGTTCTGGCGCACTTGAGGAAGTTACCCTCGCAGCTCAGCATTCTCGACGCCCTTTTACTATCAAAAGAAGCGAGAGATTCATTGATCAAGGCGCTACAAGAGCCCGGACAATTCCAAGCTTTTCTCGCCGAAGAAAGGATGAAAGACGAGCTGGAAGAAATACACACAGCCGATATTACCTTCGGCGATGAAGATCTCCTCCTTGGTATATGCGAGCACAATCGTCCCCTTTATGTCTCCGGATACTGTCATGATGTCAAGATAGGCAAGATCCTGGTCGACAATGGGTCCTCCGTCAATCTTCTCAACGTGCGAATGTTGAAGGAAATCTGCATGAGCGTCCAGCACCTCGCTCATGATAAAATCACCATCTCCGGTTTTGACTCTCAGTCATCACGGACTCTCGGGTCTGTGATACTGACGTTACGATTCGGACCACTTGTCACGGATATTAAATTTCACGTCATTGACGCCAAGACCTGCTATAATGCTTTGCTCGGCCGGCCTTGGTTACACGAGTACAACATCATCCCTTCTACACAACATCAGTGTATGAAATACTTCAAGGATGGTCTCGAGTACACTGTGATGGGAGAGCTGAACCCATTCTCCGTGAACGAAGTCCGCAAGTATGAAGATGCAAAATACTTTTTACCAGATTTTGAAGACATGGAAAGATGTCAAAAACCGAAGAACAAAGCTATCCCCACTATTCCAGTCTTCGGGAGTGACACCGAGGAGGAAGAAGAGATGGTTTATTCGGATCTACCCCAGTACAACAAGCCGGGACCGTCCGCTCCTATGCTTATCTTCGGCAGCGACTCAGAAGATGAGATCAACGCCATATTTTCTGCTCGGCCGTCATTACAAGCCTTCGCTGGCGATAATCAGAGTTTGCAAATCACCATGGTTCCATAAGAGCATTACAAAGATCTCGATGCACTTGAAGCTTCTAGCGTGCAAGAGTTGCAAACATTTTACGTCCCTCCCAGGCGAAAAGGTGAACAGGCGATCCTATTCTACCGATCTGGGGAAACCAAAGTGGAGAAGGAAATCTGGCACGGCGCCGATTCTACGCTCGACAAGCCCCAGCCTATCCGTTTGCCTAGATATTACATAGAAGGCTTGAAAAGGCTATTGAAGCGTCAAGGAGTACCCTTCAAACAAACCACTCGACAAGCTCGATTCTACAACAGGATCTGGAACGTCCCTGGAACTCAGCGGAAATTGCCCAACGGAAGAATGGAAACGACCGGACTTGGGTATGTTCAATACAAGAAATAGGAGCTACTCCGTGGCTGCTACGTCATACATGACTTTGATGAAGAGGGAGATGCTTTTTAGGAAAATGCTAACCCTGAACCAGAAAGAGCTCCCGACGTAAAAATGCCCAGTCCATCGTTTGAAGAACAAATGGACAAGCTTATAAGGGAAGCGGGTCAAAAGGTTCGAAATGACCATAATCGCGAAATGGCCATCTACGAGAAAGCCAGACGCAACGCCATCTTCAACAGGCTGCGAAAGATGAAAATGCTCGTCCTTGTCAACCCGTTGTACAAAAGGCACGACGTAGAGGCAGAAACAAACCAGAGAGTGGGAAAGGTGTTCGACGACGACAAAGTGGGTCCAAGAAGCCACGCGATCAGGAGTCGAGCGGTCAGGATTCATCTCTTATAAAGAAGATGGGTCGAGCGTACTCTTTCGCCCAAGACAAGACAAAAAAGATACTTGATCTTGCTATAAAACATCAAATGATTATCCTCCCGGAGTCCAAGCACCCCGAACAAGCTGGCGAAGTCTCTCATCCGGACTATTGCTCCTATCATAGGGTAATAGGACATCCTATCGAAGACTGCTTCACCTTCAAGAACTGGGTCGAAGACCAATATCAACAAGGCAGGTTCGCTTTATCCAACAGCTGGAAGGTAACCCCGCCACAGAAGCATGAACCCAAATCCACGAGGGTAGAACCAGATCAACATAGGTCTAGGAAGCGAGCCCGTACCTGTCATATGATAACGCTATCAAAAGAAGAACCCGAAGGTATGGATGACCTTCCCTGGTGCTTCGAAAATAGTGATAACGAGGTGATCTCAGAGTTTCCGCCGGCACCAAAAGAGCTGGAAGATGGAATACATACTACTGCAGATGATCTCAAGAAAATTGATTTGGGGACGGCAAGTGACCCACGGCCGACATTCGTCAGTGAGTTGTTGTCTGAAGAAAGGGTGGCTACACTAAAGGACGTGCTCATGCAGCATAAAGATTGCTTCGCATGGAATTATTCCGAGATGCCAGGACTGGATCCAGAGATTGCTGTACACAAATTGGCGATATCTCCGGACGCCAAGCCAATCAAACAAGCACCAAGAAGAATGCGGCTCGAGCTTGAGATAAGCATCAACGCCGAGGTCAAGAAGCTGATCGACTCTGGCTTCATCCAAGAGGTTCAGTATCCTGACTGGATTGCCAACATCGTCCCGGTGATGAAGAAAAATAGGACAGTGCGCATATGTGTGGACTTTCGGGATCTCAACGAAGCTTGCCCGAAAGGTGACTTCCCGGTACCAGTCACCGAGCTGATGATAGACAATACGTCCACTCACGAAGTTTTCTCCTTCATGGACAGCTCGTCAGGATACAATCAGATAAAGATGCACCCTGAAGACCAGAAGTACAGCGCTTTCCGAACCCTCTTTGGGCATATTCTGCTACAAGGTGATGCCTTTCGGTCTAAAGAACGCCGGTGCCACCTATCAGAGGGCCATGACGAAGATCTTCGATGACCTCATACATGAAATCGTCGAATGCTATATCGACGACCTCGTGGTGAAAATCAAATCATACGAGGAACATCTAGAGCATCTGAGAATCGTGTTTCAACGCCTCCGGCAATACAACTTGAAGATGAACCCTCTCAAATGCGCGTTCAAAGTTTCCTCGGGCAAATTCCTGGGATTCGTCGTCAGACACCGAAGCATCGAGATAGACCCGTTGAAGATCAAGGCGATCATGGAAATGCATCCGCCAAGGACTCTCAAGCAATTGTGGTCTCTCCAAGGAAAGCTCGCATACATCCGGCAATTAATAGCCAATCTTTCGGGCAAATGCCGTCCTTACAGCCACCTGATGAAGAAAGGAACCCCTTTCGTCTGGGATCACAAATGCCAAAGCGTGCTGGACGAAATCAAGCAGTACCTACAGAATCCGCTAGTACTGGCTGCTCCGGTCAAAGGAAAGCCTTTCATTCTGTATACAACCGCCCTTGAAGGTTCCTTAGGCGCATTATGGGCATAAGAGAACGACCAAGGGAAAGAGAGAGCCCTCTACTATTTGAGTCGAGTTCTACTGGGGGCAGAAAGCAATTATTCTCCCATCGAAAAACATTGCCTGGCATTGATCTTCCCGATAACGAAGCTTAGGCACTATGCGTTGGCGCATGAAGTCCGTCTCATATCGAAGGTGGATCCTCTCAAATATTTGATGTCAAAGGCCATATTGACAGGGCGACTCGCTAAAAGGACCCTGCTCTTGATGGAGTTCTCAATAACCTATCAGCCTCTTAAGGCAGTGAAAGGCCAGGCCATCGCCGACTTCCTCGCTGAGCATCCGATACCTGCCGACTCTCCCTTGAACTGCGAATTGCCGGACGAATTTGCGTTTGACACGATCGACGGTAATGGCACCCGATGGGAACTTTATTTTGATGGATCGTCTTCCATGAAGAAGCGCAAGCAAAGCACCCCTGTAATCAAATCAGGGGTTGGCCTCATCTTCGTAACTCCACAAGGAGGGATAATACGCTTTGCCTTCTCCTTGACAGAGCCGAGGACAAACAATGAAGCCGAATATGAAGCTTTGATAGCAAGTCTCGATATCGCCATCGACATGGGAATTGAAACCCTCCTCATATACGGAGACTCCCAACTGGTCGTTAGTCAAGTAAACAACGACTATCAAACGTGTAAACCAGAACTGGTAAAGTACGGCGAGAGGGTACAGCAGCTGCTGACTCAAACTCCTTCCTACACCTTGGAAAGCATACCGCGTGCGGAAAATAGTAAGGCGGATGCATTAGCCAAGCTCGCTAAGGAACTGGCTGATGAGAACCTCGACGATGTGAGGATCATTGTACAGAGCCGTCGGGTTCTTGCACCGGCAGAAATATCTCCGGAGTCGTCCGAAGAAAAAGGAGCGACCGAGCAAATGGCTCTGCAAGTAAAAGACCAAGAAAAGGTTGAGGATTGGAGAGAAGTCTTTATAGACTACTTCAAATCCCGTCGAACACCTAAAGATGCATCCTCAAAACATCAGCTCATGAAGCGAGCTCTATCTTTTGCCTTTGTCAATGATACTCTGTACAAGAGGTCATTTGATTCTCTATGGCTAAGATGCCTGGGACCTGAAGAAGCAAAAAGAGTCGTCCAAGAAACTAACGACGGACTCTACGGTTCTCACCAAGCCGGGCCGAAGATGAAGCTGAAGATCAAGCGGATGGGTTATTATTGGCCCACGATGATCCAGGACTGCCTCGAGCATGCGAAGCAATGCCACTCGTGCCAGATCCATGGCGACTTTATCCATCAGCATCCGAATCCGTTACACCCGACAGTGGCTAGCTGGCCGTTCAAAATGTGGGGAACTGACATAATCGGCCCCATCGAGCTAGCATCGTCCAGAGGACATCGATTCATTTTAGCAACAACCGATTACTTCTCCAAGTGGGCAGAAGCAGTACCGCTGAGGGAAGTGAAGACGGAGAATATCCTCCATTTCTTCAAGACACACGTCATTTATCGGTTTGGAACTCTGCGACGGATCATTTCCGATAACGGGCCAGCCTACAGAAGCCACAAGATCAGTCGCTTCGCACAACAGCATAACATAGACTGGAGATACTCTTCAGTCTATAATCCTCGAGCTAACGGTCTGGCTGAGGCTTTTAACAAGACCTTGACGAAGATCGTAAAAAAGACAGTGTCACGAAATAAGAAGGACTGGCATGAGAGACTGCATGAAGCTCTCTGGGCGTATCGAACTACGTTCAAAACAGCCACGAATACGACGCCGTATGCATTGGTATTCGGTACCGAGGCGGTACTTCCCCTCGAGATAGAGCTACCCTCTCTACGAGTGGCAGTTCATTACGAGCTAACGGACGAAGAGAATGCTCACCTTCGGCTTGAGGAGCTCGATGCCCTTGATGAAACCCGGCTCATAGCGCAGCAGAATCTGGAACCTTATAAAGCAAAGATGGCGCGCTCATATGAAAGATTGACTAGGCCGAGGACATTCCGCCAAGGTGAACTCGTGCTAGTGGTCAAACGACCCATGATCCCTAATCGCGCCAAGCGAAGGAAATTCGAGCCAAACTACGAAGGCCCATATATCATAGACAAGGACTACCAGGGTGGAGCCTACCTACTCATGGACATGCATGGCGAACGGCCCTTCAGGCCAATAAACGGTCGCTTCCTGAAGAAATACTACGCTTGACGAGTCATGGCCGAGGTCAATGATAGATGACGACGACTATGTCCGCTTGCTATCTTCCTAAGCCTAAACTCTGTAAGTAGTAACCGGCTTCCTTTACAGTGGACCGAAACATCCTTAAACTAACAGCGGACCGAAACGTCCTTAACCTAACGACGGACCGAAACGTCCTTAAACTAACAGCGGACCGAAACATCCTTAAACTAACGACGGACCGAAACGTCCTTAAACTAACGACGGACCGAACGTCCCTAAACTAACGACGGACCACTATGTCTTAAAACTAGCCGTTGACCGAGATGTCAATAAACTATGGCAGACTGCAGCGTCTCAAAGCTGATATACAAAAAAAAGAAAAGAAAAAAAGAAGAAAAAACGGTATGTCCATAAGCAAAATGGGCACGGATGAAAACCCGAAAGGGCTCCGTGAGTAAAAACAGCAGGGCTACCGGCGAGTTTTGTGAAAACCCGAAAGGGCGCAATCTCGTTAAGAAAAAAAAGAAAGAAAAAAGAAAACGGTATGTCCATAAGCAAAATGGGTACGGATGAAAACCCGAAAGGGCTCCGTAAGTAAAAACAGCAGGGCTACCGGCGAGTTTTGTGAAAACCCGAAAGGGCGCAATCTCGTTAAATGACACTTGCAAGGTCCTCTCGACTTTATAAGGAGAAACTACCTGCGTGAGATCCTTACGACTCACAAGGGAGCAACACACTTAGGGATCCTCACGATCCCTAGGGAGAAATTACACTTGCGAGATCCCCACGACTCGTAAGGAGAACCCTCTTATGAGACCCTCACGGCTCATAGGATTTGAAAGTCTTAAGCCACAGGGATCTAAACCTGTTCTTAAGCTGCCCCCACAACCTCCGATACTGCCCTACAAGCGGCTCAATATCGACCCTTGTATACAATCCACGGGCGCGAATAAACATTTCCCTAACAAAGTCCCATCCGTGACTAGGGATATGTCCATATGGTGAACAACCCTTGTAAGTCCTCTCGACTTATAAGGAGAAAACCCTCTTGTAAGATCCTTACGACTTACAGGAGACCATACACTTAGGAATCCTCACGACTCCTAAGGAGAAAATACACCTACGAGATCCTCACGACTCGCAGGGAGAAATACCTTCATGAGACCATTACGGCTCATGAAGTCGAAAGCCTTAGTCGACGGGATCCTAACCCTGATCGCTAAGCCACCTTTGTTCGACATCGACAGAGGCAAATGATGATTCGCTCCTGGCCATATCCCAGTGTCTAATTCCAAGCTTGCAGCAAGAGGCTGACAAGCCACACATGCATACGAAATAGCCGAAATGATGGGGCAACTTGCAAACAAAATCAGCAAGTAAAAAAATGTATGCATGAAAAATAGCCGAAATGATTGGGCAACTCGCAATAAAAAGCAGCGAGTAAAAATAAAACCAATAGCCGAAATGATTGGGCATCGCGAAAAATAGCCGAAATGATTGGGCACCGCGAAAAATAGCCGAAATGATTAGGCAATCGCGACCTTCGCAATATAAAAGCTGAAATGATAGAGCATCGCCGAAATAAAAAAATGATGAATGAAAAAATGAAATTTTTGCCCTACAGGTGATATCACATCAATCCCTGTATACAATCCACGGGCGCAAACAAAGAAGGAATTACACCTTTCCCCCAGGTTTCATCAGAAGAAGAAGCCAAATCTCAACAGTTCACAGATAGCCTGGAGATTATCTCGACATTTGTCTCATTACATCAGACACAACAAACCGGAATAGCGGCAACCCCCAGTTCCATGACTCGGCGGTGCACAGATGACCGAGAGTCAAATCCCGACTCCGTGAAATGCGGATAAAGTCAACCCTTCCTGGCTACGTGGAACGCGGATTATGTCACTCCTGACCCCGTGGAAAACGTCCAGAGCAGATCCTGGTCCTCGCAGAGCACGGCAATGACCCCGTATGAAGCATCCAAAGCGGAGCCTGGTCCTCGCCAAACACGGCAGTGAACCCATAGGAAGCATCCAGAGCAAAATTCCTGGTTACGTGGAACGCGGATTATGTCACTCCTGACCCCGTGGGAAACGTCCAGAGCGGATCCCGGTCCTCGCAGAGCACGGCAATGACCCCGTGTGAAGCATCCAGAGCGGAGCCTGGTCCTCGCCGAACATGGCAGTGAACCCGTGGGAAGCATCCAGAGAAAAAATTCCTGGCTGCGTGGAACGCGGCTTATGTCAATCCTGACCCCGTGGGAAACGTCCAGAATGGATCCTGGTCCTCGCAGAGCACGGCAGCAAACCCGTGTGAAGCATCCAGAGCGGAGCCTGGTCCTCGCCGAACACGGCAGTGAACCCGTAGGAAGCATCCAGAGCAAAATTCCTGACTATGTGGAACGCGGATTATGTCACTCCTGACCCCGTGGAAAACATCCAGAGCGGAGCCTGGTCCTCACCGAACACGGCAGTGAACCCGTGGGAAGCATCCAGAGCAAAAATTCCTGGCTACGTAGAACGCGGATTATGTCACTTCTGACCGCGTGGGAAACGTCCAGAGCGGATCTTGGTCCTCGCAGATCACAGCAATGACCCCGTATGAAGCATCCAGAGCGGAGCCTGGTCCTCGCCGAACACGGCAGTGAACCCATGGGAATCATCCAGAGCAAAAATTCCTGGCTACGTGGAACGCGGATTATGTCACTCCTGACCCCGTGGAAAACGTCCAGAGCGGAGCCTGGTCCTCGCCGAACACGGCAGTGAACCCGTGGGAAGCATCCAGAGCAAAATTCCTGGCTATGTGGAACGCGGATTATGTCACTCCTGACCCCGTGGGAAACGTCCAGAGCGGATCCTCGTTCTCGCAGAGCACGGCAATGACCCCGTGTGAAGCATCCAGAGCGGAGCCTGGTCCTCGCCGAACACGGCAGTGAACCCGTGGGAAGCATCCAGAGCAAAATTCCTGGCTACGTGGAACGCGGATTATGTCACTCCTGACCCCGTAGAAAACGTCCAGAACGGATCCTGGTCCTCGCAGAGCACGACAATGACCCCGTGTGAAGCATCCAGAGCGGAGCCTGGTCCTCGCCGAACACGGCAGTGAACCCATAGGAAGCATCCAGAGCAAAAATTCTTGGCTACGTGGAACGCGGATTATGTCACTCCTGACCCCGTGGAAAACGTCCAAAGTGGATCCTGGTCCTCGCAGAGCACGGCAATGACCCCGTGTGAAGCATCCAGGGTGGAGCCTGGTCCTCGCCGAACATGGCAGTGAACCCATGGGAAGCATCCAGAGCAAAATTCATGGTCACGTGGAACGCGGATAATGTCAATCCTAACCCCGTGGGAAACGTCCAGAGCGGAGCCTGGTCCTCGCAGAACATGGCAGTGAACCCGTGGGAAGCATCCAGAGCAACCCCTGACTCCGTGAAATATGGATAAGGGCAACTTCACCCATCACTTGCGGGTCCTCACGACTCATAAGGGAGCAAATTCTTTTGTGAGATCCTTATGACTTTCAGGAGAAAACACACTTAGGAATCCTCACGATTCTTAAGGAGAAATTACACCTACGGGATCCTTTCGACCGGTAGGGAGAAAATTCTTTATAAGACCCTCACGGCTCATAAAGTTGAAAAGTCTTAGGTAACAGATCCTAACCCTATTTTCTAAGCCATCACCACCTTATAAAGAGCACAAGATTGACAGCTATATACTATCTACAAACCGCACTTGCTAAAATCACATGGCTACAACACAGCAAGGAGAAGAAAGCGACAAGGAGAACATTTGATTCGCATTTAATTAAGCGTCCGAGGCATACCCATTCATGCATGTGCAAAAGATTTAATACGAAAAATAAAACAAGCTGAAATGAGATTCGTGCTATTCATACTACGAAAAAGTTATTACAATTATGAAAGCAGTAAACAAAAACATTATCAAAATAATTACAATGGCAAAACCTCAGATCCAGGGCATGGATTGAGGAACTCAAAAGTGACTTTGTCCAGAATTTTCCACGCCTGGCGAACCATCCTAGTATGCTTTCTTTCGCGATCACAAGCGTCGGGATCCCCACGGATGTCCTCCACCCTCCGATAAGCAGCAAGTATGGCTGACTGTTGAAAAGCCTGGTGCAAGAGATCGACAAAATTGTCTCGCCTTCCCTTTGAGATTAGGCTCATCAGATACACCGAGTGCACCTTATCCTCGGCGGCATCCAACGCCCTAAGCGGCACGCCGGTACAGAATAAAGGAAGCGCTTCCCAGATCGCTCCCACAATAAGCTTCAGGAGAGAGGAACGTCGAGGAAGCAGCCGACCATTGTATGCGTCAAATCGACCCATGATTTCGGCACACTCAGCATTTGTGAATTCTCGATTCTGAGAACGGCCGAGTGAGCGGATGTCTCCGTAAGAGATAATCTTGTCGAGATCATACATATGAGCGTCCATTACTCCTGAAAAAGAAAATCAACAAAAATCAGCGGACAGACTGATTAAGCGAATTCTTATTAAAACAGGCACAAGGAGTTAAACTCCTCGGGAGCAATGCTCTGCAGATAGGAGTGACGCCTGTCAAAATCAATTATGAGGGGAATTTAAAGAAATTCCCCGAGAACACTGAGAGCCTTGCTCTGAGAAAGTGATATAATTCATCAAAAAATAAAATTCCATTTTTAATCTTCAAGATCCATGAAAAAACTCTTAAGAGTTCTTCTATATGATTTGAAAGGAGCAAAGCTCCATTAATGAATTAAGAAATCATAAGTAAAATCCTTTTAGAGAGCAAAACTCTATTAATGGAACCCTAAAAGGGTTCTCTTTAGATCTCTTTAGAACTATGGAGCAAAGCTCTGCTAGTGAAACCTTAAATGGGTTTTCTGAAGATCAAAGATCTATTAAGAGCAAGGCTCTGTTAATGGGTAAAACTCTAACTCATTAATATTTATTAAAATTTTACCTAATTTTGGAAAGAGTTTCTTTTTTGCGTTTGAAAAGTTTTCAAACAGAAGAGCTGTGCTCTGAACAAAATTCTCAAAGAAGATGATAATCATCTAGAGGACCAAAGGTCCTATTTATAGGCGTTAAGCCGTCTCTTCAACTTCTGAGTTGATCCATAGGCTCAAATGTTTCCACCGCTTCGCTCACATGTAGACCACGTAAGCGCATTGGTGGGGAGGCATTTGTTTCCCCCAATCAGAGCAAAGCTCTGTTTTAAAAATGAAGCGACGCTTCTGCTTCCCCCAATCAGACCAAAGCTCTGTTTTAAAAATGAAGCGACGCTTCTGCCTCCCCCAATCAGAGCAAAGCTATGTTCAGATTCCAAGATTTGGAATGAAGCGACGCTTCCTTACCCCCAATCAGAGAAAAGCTCTGTTTTAAAATTCAAAATTTAAAAATTGAAGCAACGCTTCAGATCCAGCGCTCTGTGCTGCGCGCCACGTGTCAAACACAGCTGCGCTAGCGCTCTGCGCTAGCGCTCTGCGCTACGCGCCGCGTGTCATACACGGGTGCGCTAGCGCAGTTGCGCTGTGCTCTGCGCTACGCGCCACGTGTCGAACGTAGGTGCGCCAGCACTGGAATTAAAAATTCCCCCACCGTCAGATCAAAAGATCTACTAATAATAAATTATTAATTAATCAGAACTAAAATTCAGTTATGGAAAGATTTTTCAATCTTATTGAAACAAGAAGATTATCTTCTGTAAAACAGAAGTCTCAGGATCAAAGATCCAACGGTGGGAAATATTCCCAAATCAATCAGTGAAAAATCTCTCAAAACTGATTTAACAAATCATTTGGCCCTATATAAAGGACCCTAGATTTCAAGTCTAAAAGAGAAAGAGAGATACAGAAGACAGAAGAAAAGAGGAAAAAAAACCTCTGCAAAAAAGAGCCAGCTCTTAGGAAAAAAGAAGATTTTTCTTCATCTTCAAGGTAAAAAAAACTATGTTCTTGAATAATTGAGATGAAAACCATCTCGTAAAAAGAAGAATCATCTTCTAAAAAGATCAGAGATCTAAGAAAAAGACCAAGGTCTTTAATAAAAGAAAAGATCAAAAAGATATAATCATAAAAAACTAAAAGAAGTAGTTTACTTCATTCACAGATCTTTTGATCTATAATGGCAGAGCCTTATATAAAAACAAGAACTTTTGTTCTTGGATCTTGAGGAAAAAGCCTCCTTTGAAGAACATAAATTTGTTCTTTGATCTTAAAATTGATCAGATGCGCATTGCGCTATTGAAAAGTGCCTTGCACTCATGAATTGCGCCCTTGCGCTCATTGGACCGGCGCTCAGCGCCAAAACCTGCCACGTGTCAACCAGAGACACAATCTGTGCTTTGCGCTTCTAAAACAGAGCACTACGCTCATGGGCTGGCGCTCAGCGCCAAGCGCGCCACGTGTCACTCACTGGTGCGCCAACAGACTAGTACAATGCGCTCATAAACTAAAAGCGCAATGCGCTAATGAACTAGCGCTTAGCGCTAAGCGCGACACGTGTCCTCTTCGTGTGCGCTACCCGATAGAAGCGCAATGCGCTATTTGACTGGAGCAAAGCGCCAAGCGCGCCACGTGGCGCACTGTCAGAACACACTTTGTTTCTGATGAATGCTATGCATTCAATACAAGACAAAAATGTCAGAGCCCAATGCCTAGCATTATTAAAAGGGCTGAGCCCAAATAAAGACTTAATAGCCAGAACAAAAATAAAATGTTAAAACATTTTAATTGGACTTTGCCCAATTCTGAGCATAAGTCCTCAACTTATTTTGAATTGAGCACATCTGCTCTTTCAACCAACTCACCTTGGTTCAAGGGTATATCTCTTCACTCCTTTGATATTTGTCGTTGTAATTCCTCAACGTCTTCAAAGAGGTGACGGGTCCCGATAACCACACATAACACGGACTGTGGGGTCCTTAAACCCATGGACTATGATGCCCTTAACCTCGACCGTAATGTCTTTAAACTAACATCGGATTGTGGGGTCCTTAAACCCATGGACTATGATGTCCTTAACCTCGACCATAATGTCTTTAAACTAGCATCGGACGGTGGGGTCCTTAAATCCATGGACTATGATGTCCTTAACCTCGACCGTAATGTCTTTAAACTAACATCGGACTGTGGGGTCCTTAAACTCATGGACTATGATGTCCTTAACCTCGACCGTGATGTCTTAAAACTAATAACGGACTGTGAGGTCCTTAAATTCATGGACTATGATGTCCTTAACCTCGACCGTGATGTCTTAAAACTAACAATGGACTGTGGAGTCCTTAAATCCACTGACTATGATGTCCTTAACCTCGACCGTGATGTCTTAAAACTAACATTGGACCGAGATGTCCTTAAACTACCAATGGACCGTAATGTCCTTAAATTAATTATCGACCGCAATGTCACTAAACTAAACTATAGAGCCCAATTGCTCTCTTGTCGGATCTAAACAATCCCATTAAGTTGATCTCAGTCTGAAATTAGACTGACGTATCCTTAACAAACGTTTAAGTTGATCTTAATCCCAATTGAGGCTAATGTATCCTTAAACCCAACCCCCCAAATCCAAATCTAAGAAAGATACGGATTTAGACTAGTCCACGCCCTACGGGCGACAGCATTACTTAGTCTCCGTATACAATCCGCGGGCAACCAAACACAAAACAAACACACACGACACGAAGTGACCATCTAGAGAAGGAGAAAGTTGTTACCGCAATGTGGTAGCGTAATTAACTGCAGGGGCTTGCGCCTGCAGGGAAGAGCGTCCCCACAATCAAAAACCCCTCAAATGAGGGGGAATCTGACGAAGTCTGCTACATCGGCCGCATCCGTTTAAACCTTCGATACATGGTGCTATAAATCAACTTGGCATCTTCGAAGAGGTGGACGGATAGCACCAATTAGCATCTTCCTCGAAATTCAGGCTAGACGTTCACCGCGTCTCTGTCGCGTCTTTCGGCGGGGAACAACCGTGTATCGAAGGTTTAGACGGATGCGGCCGATGTAGCAGATTTCGTCAGATTCCCCCTCATTTGAGGGGTTTTTGATTGTGGGGACGCTCTTCCCTGCAGGCACAAGCCCCTGCAGTTAATTACGCTGCCGCATCGCGGTAACAACTTTCTCCTTCTCCAGATGGTCATTTCGTGTCGTGGGTGTTTGTTTTGTTTTTGGTTGCCCGTGGATTGTATACGGAGACTAATTTATGTTGTCGCCCGTAGGGCGTGGATTTTTCCAAATTCGTATTTTCTTAGATTTGGGTTTGGGGTTGGGTTTAAGGATACGTTAGTCTCATTTGAGATTAAGATCAACTTAAACGTATGTTAAGGATACGTTAGTCTAATTTCAGACTAAGATCAACTTAACGTGATCGTTTAGATCCAACAGAAGAGCATTTGGGCTCTATTGCTTAGTTTAAGAACATTACGGTCCATAGTTTAGGGACATTACTGTCCAAGGTTAAGGACATCATAGTCCATGGGCTTAAAGGACCCCACAGTCCAAGGTTAAGGACATCATAGTCCATGGGTTTAAGGACCCCACAGTCCGAGGTTAAGGACATCATAGTCTATGAGTTTAAGGACCCTACAGTCCGAGGTTAAGGACATCATAGTCCATGGGTTTAAGGACCCCACAGTCCGAGGTTAAGGACATCATAGTCCATGGGTTTAAGGACCCCACAGTCCAAGATTAAGGACATCATAGTCCATGGGTTTAAGGACCCCACAGTCCGAGGTTAAGGACATCATAGTCCATGGGCTTAAGGACCCCACAATCCATGGAATGTCTGGTTGTCGGGACCCGTCACCTCTCTGAAGACATTGAAGGATTACAACGACAAATATCAGAGGAGTAAAGAGATGTACCCTTGAACCAATATTGGTTGGGGGAATCTGTAGTTGGATTGATTTAAGGATCGTTAATCTCGTTTGGAATTAAGATCAACTTAAATGGTTGTTAAGGATATGATAGCCTAATTTTAGACTAAGATCTACTTAACAGGATCATTTAGATCCAAAAAAAGAGCATTTGGGCTCTATAGTTTAGTTTAGGGACATTGCGGTCCAAGTTCAGATGCAAACATGGGTTTGGAAATGCACCAGATAGTTATTGGTCATTGGGATCCACCACTCTCTGAAGACGTTGAAGAATTACAACGTCATGTATTAGAGGTGTGAAGAGATGTACCCTCAAACCAAAGTTGATTGAAAAGCTCTGGGTTTTACTTTGAATGTCATATGAGATGACCCATTTTAGAAGACAAGAGTGCTCTTGAGGTTCAGTCAAAAGAAAGGGGTACCACCTCTGGAAAACTTGGCTAGCTTAAGCTAAGATTGACTTGGATATAGTGTTAAACACTAGAGTATACTCGGCTATCACGTGCTTCCACGTGATGCGCTTAAAATAGTGTTAAACACTAAGGACGCAGCGCACAAAATAGTGTTAAACACTAAAAAAAGAAGCACTCATGTAGGGTCACGTGAGGCGTTTGAATGTTGGGCCCAAACCTCCTTTATTTTATTCTCAGAATATGAAAGTAAGTGTTTAACACTTTAGTCTTCACGGCCATCACGTGTGGGCACGTGATGGGTACCCATGCACTGGATATTAAAGGATTTGCTAGAGGTCATGTAGGGACACGTGAGGGCACACAAAGTCTGTTCTGCCTTTATTTTGAGAAGTTTGTTCAAGGGTCACGTGGGAGCACGTGACCTAGTCTTGTTCATTCTATTTTGATCATTGAGGGGGAGGGTCACGTGTTGCCACGAGATCAGGTTAGATACTGATTTCTTTTACGTGCATAGAGAGTTAGATCCCTTGTTTAAATTCTTTTGTACGGTTAAACCCTGATTTTATTTAAAGGAATTAAATTCCTATATATTTGGAAGAATTAAATTCTTTATAGGGTTAAACCCTAATTTTATTGGAGGAATTAAATTCCTATGTGCCTTGTGGGAGAATATAATTCTCTGAACTTATGTCTTCTCTTAGGTTTTAGATCTGCATGGCAGAATCTTCCCAATGAGAATTAAATTCTCAACTTATGGGGATATCTGCTTCTGCAGACCTTCAACCAGAGGAAGAACTAAGTTCTTTTGCAGAAGAGTTAAACTCTTAGTTTGAGAATTTAATTCTCTTATAAGGTTATGGGAGCTTATAGAATGATCTCTTTCTCTTCCTTACCTAGGGTTTCTTTCTTTTTCTGAAGAGATCTTCTTCTCTCTGGAGAATTAAATTCTCTTCTTTTTTCTCTATGTTGTTGTTGTATCTTTTTTTTCCTTCTCTTCCTAGCTTCTATTTATAAGAGAAAGAAAAGAATCAGTTTGTTTAGCCAATCTTTCATTGAAAGATTTTGGTTGATTTTGTAACCAATATGATCTTTTAGATCACTCAGTGAATTTTATTCATCATTGGATTTTTTAATCCAAAAGATATTTTGTCTGTTATTCCTGGCAAATTTTAGAGAAATATCTCCCTATTATAGAATCTTTCTATAAATTGATGATTTTTAATCACCATTGGATTTTTAATCCAACGGTGCTCCACTTTACAGAGCGCAATCTTTTTGTTTGGAAAGATCTAAGGAAATATTAGGTTTTTTATTTCCTTTAATTATAATTTAATTCTATTAGTTCAGAAGGTTTAAGGGCCTATCACGTGTTAGCACGTGACCCCATTGATTGACCATTTAATTAGAATTTAATTCTATTAGTTCAGATATATTTAGGAACCCATCACATGTTGGCACGTGACCCCCTGTCACGTGTGGGCACGTGATGCCCCGTTTAGGGTTTTCTTTCCTTTATCTCAGAAAGTTTATAAGACTTTATCATGTGGTGACACGTGACCCACTGATTAAGCATTTAACCAGAATTTAATTCTGTTGTTTTAAAGAACTCAGGAATGATCACGTGTCAGCACGTGACCCTTGGTCACGTGTGGGCACGTGATGCCCTATTGGGATTCTTCCTTGTTGTTTTCTTATACATTTAGTTCTTTTCAGTGGGTTTAAAGGTCTATCACGTGCGGGCACGTGACCCCATTTGTTAGGATTCAATTTTTATCATTTCAGAGCCTTCAGGAAGCCATCACGTGTCGGCTCGTAACCCCCGATCACGTGTGCGCACGTGATGCCCCATTGGGGGTTTTCTTTGTATTTTATGAGGGAACATTCCTAGTCGAGGGAATATCGAGACAGGACATCGATATTCCAGAGTAGACTAGCGTATACGCGTCTTGACCCATATGATGGGCGATGGATGATCCCACATCCATTGGTGTTTGACATCAAAGATGGTATACGGATGCTCAGTGGAGACTGGGTACACTGAACAGGACTCGCCGAGGACTCCTAAGTGGTAGTATACCTATCATCAGATAGCAGTCCTCTAGTGACATTGGTACAGGTTAGTCTGTAGACCCGAGATCGTCATAGAGTCTTGTGCGGCTCCCACTGTGCTTTGATTTCCTCCATACCATGCTCAAAGGAGACGTGCAAACAGGTGAATTTTGGGTACAGTCCCTAGTCGTATAGAGGCAATGAGCGATAGGAAGGGTTTCGTCTCTCCCGGTATTGGGGGTTGATGTTGCGCTGTGCTCGATTGGCTATAACTGGAAGTCCCTGGCCAGGGCTGATATGGAGATCTACTGATAAGTGTTATCAGTAGTTTCTCGACCCGTTATGAGCCTCACATCGGCATGACTTATCACATTACTGGGGTCTGACGATTTCCACCCCTAGACATGATATGCGACATATCAAACGAACAAACCAGACTGTACGATAGTGTTACTGATAGGCTTCATGGAGAGTATGGACGAGCTTGCTTGTTGATCTTCATATCGCTCAATACCCGGATAGCCATTACGTCCAGCTAGTACCGCTGACGGCTTGTAGGTGACTGATGTGATCACCACCTACTGCCGGCGTATTGACGAGTCTTTAGAGTCCCACACAGAAGTTTCCTGGTTCGAGCGAAATGAAGTAGGGCACATATGTGATATGTGCGCGGGCCTGATTAAATACGTGTATGTGATACCGTATTGTAATCTGGCAGTTATCTGGTATCGGTTAGGTCATATGTGATATGATCAGATTATCGAATCAAGTGTTGATTTGATAATGTGATATTCATATAAATGATATTAGTCAGTTATATGTGATATAACCGGATTATTAGATCAAGTGTTGATTTAATAATGTGATATATATTATATGTGATATAATTATATCTTAACTAATATCATTAGCTCACTAATTGCTTTATATATTTATATATATATATATATATATATATATATATATATATTTGATATATATAAATATAAATATATATATATATATATATGAAGCATGGCATATTTTTCCATTTGCTAAATTTTTCTATTTTTAGCAAATGGAAAAATGAGGTGTAAATTGTTGAGATATTTTTTGTATGGATGAGGCATGGGCTTATATGGTTTTTTATTATTCTTGACTCACTATTCAAGCATGGTTGCAATTTAGAATTTCAATTTATTCCATGTTTGAATGAGTGAGGAGAGAGATGATTCATATTATTGTTTCTACACTTGCTTCATGCTTAATGCCTTAGCCATTTTCTTGAGCTTCTTCCTCTTCTTGATCTCTACAATTTCTTCATCTCACCCCCAAGCTCAAACCCTCACATGAGATGTGAATCATTGAGCTTATGAGAAACCTAGTGAGCTTATCATATCCCCTACTTCATCATCCCATACCAAACTAGCAATTTAGTATGGTGTGTTTCATATACTAAAAGAGTTTAGTGTAGAGTTAGCTTGATCTAGAGGAACTTCGGGTGGATCGTCTTTGGTGCGAAGATCACGAAGGAAGGTCGTTCAACTCAAAGAGGAGCCTCGTAGAGTCGCGTGGACTTCAAGCCGGAGCTTTAGAAGAGAAGGACTCGAACTACAAAAGTTGTATTCTTGTTCTCATCATGTAAAGTAGTTTACATTTGGTATTGTCTAAATCTCTAGTTAAAGATTCTAAGTTTAGGGTTGTTTAGCATGAAAATTTTTTGAAAATGGCATGAACGATACTTCCCAAAATCTTTCTGTCGTGCTAGGGAAGCTTACAGTGGTATCAGAGCCAGGATAAAGATTTAGACAATGTTTGTTAGATTACGAAACCGAAACTGCTCCGAAACATGAAACCCTAACTACCCAGTTTCTGTCAATTTTTGAAGTGCTCGAAATTTTTTTTAAACAACTGGAGAATGTTATATGAGATATTACATGAACACAGAAGAAATTTGAACCCACTTTGCCGGATTTTGGCCGAGCACATAAGCTCCAAATCCGAGCAGGCCAGCCCATTCAGGGTATTTTGGCTTCAATTTTTTTTTTGTTGCAGGCTCTGGTTTTTGGTGTTTCAGGTGTTGTTTGTTTTTGCTAAAAATTTTATGAGATGTTAACTTTCTGCAAAGGCTTTCTGCAAAGGCTATTCAGAGTGTTTCGTTGTCGTAATTCTAACTGTTTTTCGGGTTATTTAGACGGTGTTAAAAAGTTCGAACGGATATCAAATACCCACTTTAACCCTTGCTGGAAAATTTTCCAAGAGTTGGAATTTTCCATAGTTAAAGAACACTCAAATATCATGCAAGTGATTCGATGGACCCTCTAGAAGAACGAAACCCTAACTCGTTTCTATGACCGTAAGAACCGCCGCCAAACCCTCGGGTTTGCGGTAGTTCCGCGGTGCCATAGGTGAGGTAAGGGTTGGCCCTTCTACGGTCGGTCCATTGGTACTGCGGCATGTTCTGAGTATTTTTAAACTGCGCTCAAGTGTTGAGATTTTTGGGAAATTTTGGGTGTTTGTTGATTCGATCGGAATGTTTAACATCGTCTAGCTATTTGATTACATGTGATGTTATGTGTTGCTTGGATATGTTATACTGGATCGTCGTGTTTTGAATAGCCGGGGGTTTTATGTGAGATGAGAGTTTTTATTTTCATTCATGTAAAATTCATTGTATGTAATATTCTTTTATTGGGGCACTTCCGTGTTGAGTATGATGTCACCATTGTTGTATATTATTTACTTTTCCGCATTAAGATAGACCCAAGGCGGGGAGCACAAGTAACCGGGTTCTAGAGTCCAGTGG
Source organism: Agapanthus africanus (assembly GCA_030015575.1). Classification (NCBI taxonomy): domain Eukaryota; kingdom Viridiplantae; phylum Streptophyta; class Magnoliopsida; order Asparagales; family Amaryllidaceae; genus Agapanthus; species Agapanthus africanus. The sequence goes on along the minus strand of CM057340.1, from coordinate 111,139,567 downwards.
GAGACCATCTCGAGAAGTCGAGTCCGGGTCTTCTAACTCTAGAATTGGTAGGGTTGCTTGCCGCTCTCGTAGAGGTCTAAGGATGGGGGTTTAGCTATTCATCGCAAGCATGGAATCCGTGTTTTATACTGGCTTAACATAAAACACGGAATTTCTAGTATATCCAATATTTCATATGTTATCTTCTGCTGCTGATATTCTGTGATGTGATCACTTTATATGCGTGAGACGAATACTTTATTATTGTATATATGATATATAATAAACGTTGCTTATGTTTTGCACCCGTGCTAGTCCCGCCCCGCTATGTCGTTAGTTAAGTTACCTAACGGTGCATAACGGGACACTGTGACGAATGCAGATGGCATAAGCGTACGTTGTATTTTCGTTTCTTCTGTGATGCTTAGGAAGCATAATTGATGAGACTTCATTAATAAGATTAATGAAAGAAAAGAAACCAAAAAGATGTTGTAGAATCAAATTTTCAAAAAGGGTAGCTCTAGTTTTTACTTTGCATAGCGGTATTCCTTGTAGAATATCCAGCACCTTATTCGATAAGGAAAGAGCCGAGATCTCTTCACCGAGAGTGACCTCTTTAGAAAAACTAGCAGATGCTACAACCCACTCGGTTTGTTTTTTATTGTCTTTTTAGTTCTTACTTTGCATAGCGGTATTCCTTGTAGAATATCCAGCAGCTCATTCGATGAGGAAAGAGCCGAGATCCCTCCACCGGGAGTGACCTCTTTAGCGGAACTAGTAAAAGCCTCAAAAACACTCCTTTTCAAAATCACTCGATTCTGCAACGATATCAAGTTCATTATGCAAAAGGTTTTCTTAAAAACCTGTCATAGCCCTCCGTCATTTCAGATAAGTACAACTTAGTATTCGTGCTACGTTTGTTGACTATGTTAAGGCATAGTGTGTGGTAGTTAATTAGTACTTATCTGCTAAAGCATGTGATGCGATTGGATTAGGGTAGTCGTGCGACTTTGTTGACTATGTTAAGGGTCGTACGGGTGGGTTTAATTTAATCAGGAAATGACAGGTTGAACTTGGCTAGCGCTGATGATTTGTTGACTATGTTAAGGTCATAAGTTGCTAGGGGCAAAAATATTATCGGGAATTTCAAGTGTTGAAATTTGCAATGAGATTGCATAACTTCTATGAGATGGATCCCAATACCCACTGCGAGTAAGAGTTACTCCTGAGAGAGTTTTACACATCACAATTAGCCAATCAAGTAGGTGTCTAGAAAGGTGTTAACGGGGTCATGCCCCGGGGAAAACGAGGTTTATTTTAATTAGGTCCGTACGAAAGCACGGGGAACCTTCCTCAAAGTACCGGCACTGGCCTGGCTGAAAGATTGGCGAACTTGTAAGGTGCCATGCGAAAGAACGGGGGACCTCTCTCAGAGTACCAACACTGGCCTGGCTGAACGGTTAGCGAACTTGTAAAGTGTGAATGATCCTGACTAGTTCTCCTTTTAGGATTTGAAGGAGAATTCGAGGAAACAGTAGGAGCCATCCTGATTAGATAAAGCGATAACCAATCTGATCTTGATAGAGTGCACGCTAAGTGTTTCTTTTTACTCTCTCTGGTACAGCGACCCATGACTTACCTTAAAAAATCATGAACCAATTTGCCCGAATCTTCTTACACCCTTTGGCTTTGGCTTGTCTTGATTCGCGACAAAGTCGTATATATCCCTAACACTCCTACTTTACCCTTTGCATTTCTTCAGAACACGTCATATCACTATGATGATCCATATTGCATGGAACGGCCATCGTATAGTTACAAACGAACTCAAAGAAGTTACATCAGTCGAGGATGGCCACAGGTTCTGAAGAAATTGAATAGAATTATGTGTTTGTCTCTTCCCTTTACCTTCTCTCAGGTTGCGAGAGCTCCTTGATTAGGAGAGTACACCTGTTATACTTATTGGATAGTCTTCTTCCAAACCTTAGGCTGGTGCCGAAGGTAGGGAAGGAAGAAAACCAATTAGCTTAAGGACGGTGTACAGAAGGTAAGAAGTAGAGACATATAAAGGGACTGAAGTGAGGGCAAAGGAAATTACGACTACTGTCATGAATCTGGATAATGGAAAAGGAATTACTAAGAATACCTGACCATCCCCTATGAAACATTTTCATGTTTCAGTATTTCTGTGTAATTGTAAAAGAGAACTGTTTTCCCAATCAATTATGACTCCAGGGTATGTATTTACCAGTTTTGGATCTCACATCTGTACGGCGTTACAGATGATAAGTAGAAGTAGAATATTGGGAAATGGGCGATTTGATCCTTAATATCAGAATTCGTTGTAATTGGTGATATTGGATTAAATCGCCTGGTTTTTTCCTGACGACAAATATTTGGTATCGAATAACCGTTGTTATGCACCAAATTTTAAAATAAAATATCTGTACCTTTATTTTTATAAAGTGAGATATACATTTTGAAAATTGTGTTGTAAACATTTACCTTTATCAGTTGAGGATAAGATAAGGCGCATTGAATAACGGTGTAAGATATTATTAACCAAGATACAGTTTTCAATTTATAAAATACAGAATTTGAGTTGGTATACTCTTGGGACTTATACATGAAAATATATGTTGTCCAGTGTCCTTTAGGACGAAGGGGTTGGTACTCATACTTCATTCAGAATTACCAATGAGTTCTCTAGTTTTATACACGCATTCGTAGTAATGTAAGGTCCAAAGATTTTGAGAAGTTTGTAGGTATAAGAATAAAGTAGAGAACCATACGTTGGAAGTATCGGGATTCTTTGAGGTGATCGAAGATATAGATACTTATGCTAGGTATTCCATCATAGTAATATTGAGAACTTGATTCTCTCACAGGTTACTCATCCGTGGACGTGCTCCATAATAAGTAATGATGCATTGGCCTTTTTCCATTAGGTAATATGCACTGGAAACAGTCGCATGACTTTTGAATCTGATTCTATCTAAATTAGTGCCTTGATTCTATATGGACATAGAATGGTTACATATCTTCAGGTTGTTAAGATATGAAGTTATCCGGTTTCTGTCTAAAAGCAGAATCCGAACAAACTCGAGGCACGCTTCGGTAATGGCGGTATGTGGATTATCCTAAGCATTCACTAGGATATTATTTCTACCATTTTCAAGATCAATGGTTACATTGTTCTTGACTCGCCACCATTTTATAAAAGGATCTTCTTGCAAAAGAAACTAGTGAGAGTATGGGAAAATTGGAAGTGATTCCAGAACCACAAACGGTTACCAAAAATTTAGTAGGACCTAAGAATTCAATTGGACTTGACAAACCGTTAGCCACTCCGCAGATTTTAGTAGGTGGCCTCAGACACCCGAGAGATACTTCGGTTTTCTCGTAGACGGTGACAGGGATGTCGGCATCATGGTGATGACGATCCTACTAGTTATCAGTATTTCATAGGAAGTGTTAACTTCCAGGTGACCAGATGCTTTATATCCAAGATGGACTGCATGCACTTCAGCAAATTATGGATTTTGGACTTTGCTGGGTGCTTTTGAAGGGATAAAACCCATTAAGAGCAAGAAGATCTTTCGAGATCTGTGCAGGTGGAAAGGTGCTAACCTAATAAGGTTACACTTGTTGTAAAGAGTTTTCACCAAATACCCATTGTGGATTGTGATGTGACTTTTACATCAGTGTCTATGCTGAAGCCCATATGGATATGTTTTGGCGCTGATGCAGTTCATGGCTATGATATCTGGCAGGTGGGTGACTATAATGTCTTTTTAAATGGGATTTTGAAAGTGCACGTATATATGACTCTGCCAGAAGGTTATCGTAATCAGTGGGAGCAGTGGAAGATGTGCAAGATGCTTATATCTATTCGTAGACTAAAGCAAGGATAGCGGAGACGGGTCATCTGTTATTGATGTGGCAGTCAAGGTGATTGACTTCGTCAAAATAAAGGTGAACCTAGTAAGAAGGATGTAGGGAGTACTGTCTATGTTTTAGATGACATACTCCGGATAGGAAGTGATATTCTTATACTACAATCGGTCAGATTTTGGTTGTCACACAGTGTTTTCTCCATGTTGGATATGGAGAGTATATCAGAAGTTCTGGTGACTAGATCTATGGTTTTAGATCTAGATTTGGGAAGTTTCCCAAATCGGGTACTTAGACAGCATTCTAAAAGTATTTTAGAATGGACGACTCCTAACGTAGTGGTGTACCCGCAGGTGATGGATTCATCCTCTCTAAAAAGGATGTCTTTTTGACTGATGAAGAGAGGAGCAGGCATGAATAACATATCATTTGCTTAGGCAATTGAGTCAATCATTCAAAGTCTTGTACAACACCAGATATTTCTTTTGCACTAGTTGCAACAAGTATATATTAATCCAATTCTCGACAAACAAAGGAAAGCAGTAAAGAACATAAGAGGATGTTCTTGGTATAGAATAACGGCAGCCTCCTCTGTGAGGCGGTTATCAGTTCAGGTTTCCAAGGTGACGTAGATGACAGAGATACTGTCAGAGTTATGAGTTTAGCCTCTTCTGAGGATTAGTATATTGGATAGTGTTTCAATAGAGATACTGAGATAATCATGGTCGTTGGGAATTCACCTGCGTGCGCAAACGCGTATGTTACGGAAACGGATATAAAAATGAAGGAAACGGAATGCGCACGCGAGATCGTTCTCGTTTTAATATTTATAACCGCAAGTGCACGGCGCGTTATAGCGAGCCGGCAAGCACAAGTCGATCCGCAGGGAATTGTGTATTAAGTATCGTGATTTAAGGTTCAACAAATTAATGAATGGGGTTGTTGTCACAAAAAATGAATAGAATACGAAAACAAAGAAAAGCAAGAAAAGGAGTTAAAGAAGAATGGTTGTGGCTTGGCTCGGGAGCTCGAATCGCGACATTTCCCTCTATACACCCTTGATCATAAGTTGTCCGTTCCTTACATCGATCCCAGCATGAAGCACGACTTGTCAAAGCAGTTGCGAGGCACAAGTCGTCAAGTCCGATATTCTCCGCAAAGTATGAAACGAGTCCGTTTGATCACTTACCGTTTTTGTGTCCGAGCTTAGGGTATCAACACTAAACATAAGGGTTAGCAAGCATACCGTAACAACAAAAACACAAAGTAGTTAGTGAGAGCAAATGATTTTAGTGTTAAGTATGCTAAGTGTTTGTGATAGTATATGGTATATGAAATTAAGAGATTGTGTCGAGTCCTTAATCACAACATACCATATCCAAACTTAGCAAACTTAACTCCAAATTGATTATAACTTAAACATTGAAATGGGGAAAGAGAATGAATATGGTATATGAGGAGGTTATAAGTAACCCATGTGTCAAAATACCATATCATATCAATACATTAACAATCTTTAAGTTAGAATCAAAAATTTAAGCACATGAAACATAAACAAGAGGTGGAGGAGACAAAACCTTTCATCTCACTTCCTCACCCATACCATAACCAAAGAATTAGTTAAGCATGATAAATAATAGCAAGTAAAGAAAAAAAGCAAGTAATAAAAGAAACAACAATATATTAAACACTTGAAGAAATGAGATACAAGATTTTGGCAGCTTATTCAACCTCCTTAATGAAGCTCTCCAAAGAGAGCTTCAAGAGGGAAGAAGAAGAAGAAGAAACCAATTGAAGCCCACTCACCCTCAAGCTAAACAAACTAAAACAAAACTATGAAATGGTATAATTTACATGGTCCCTTTGCTCAACTCTGTTCTGCTATTTATAGGCAACAAAATATCAAAAGTTGCATACGACACTGGACTGGCATGACAGCAAGGGACCCACCGAAAGAGCACGAGGCAATTTGGCCATAACTTGGCCGCAAATTGCGGCCAAAATGATTAAATTTTCGGCCTCAGGTTGGAGTCTGGGGCCCACCTTTCTTCAGTAGTCTTCTGGTCACTTGGGCATCTCTTTGTAATTGCAATTCTTTTTAATTAACACATATGTGCAATCTGGAGCTAAATCACAGAGAGGGGATCAAGTGCAAAGGTTCATATCACATCAATACTTTATTGCATTTATTGCCCATCACACCTTGTGCCCACTTCTTGTTCCCTACTTGCTCATGGCAGCCCCACTTGGTCCAAGCTATGTGCACACTTGTATGTGTTGGACCAAATTAGACAAAAAGTGTGTACACATGCATTATTTCCAAAAGAGCTCTTGGGATATCGGTTGGTTTCCTGTTCTATTTGCAGTGTCGGCTCCCAAACATTATATCTGTGATTTTGAATGTGTTTTCCAGTATTTATCACGGATACCTGTAGCAGACACTAATTAATAATACCGATCTATAGCAAAATAGATAACGGATGAGAGGTATTAAAGTGCAGTTTTCTTTGATGAACAAATACCCCCAAACTTATCTATTGCTCGTCTCGAGCAATCCAAAAAATCCTAGCCTCACTTTCGCAGGGAACGCGATTGCACTGAGCATGTGCAACAAGCCGTTAAATCTCCAGGTGTCCCTAATAGGAGGAGTGTTGTCTCCTGAGGGTTTTCAGCGGATTACACCCACAAAATCCAGCCAAGTTAGTTTCATAAGTTAACGTCGATTCTACTCCTACAGTTTAGTATCTAAATTAGAAATTCTATCATTCTAAGTTGGAAATATTCAACCCTTATATTTCACACCTCCAATTTATTCAACCCAAGATCCTATACAGTTTTACAGTTTAGAAAGATCTCGATATCTCCTGAGTTTTCCTTCTAAAGTGTGATCTCCAATTAGGGATTTTTATCATCATTACAGAAAACATAAGTCTTATTCTTCATCCTTATCTTTCCTCCAAATATCTATTGTATACCCCTACGTGTGTGTAAATTTTCACCCCTACACTTAAAAATTCAATTCAAGCTATAGTACCTTTAACTTAATACCTAATACTACTTCTTTTCATTACTGGATGGACGGTTTTGCCCACACATCTTTCATGCAATTATTAATGTTTCTTAAGGCACTAACAGCTGATTACTGAATGTATGAGCTTAAAACGTAAATAGCAGTTTTCAGGTCTTGACTTTATTTATTTTTTTTCTTTTATTTTTCTTTTTCTTTTCAAGACTGGATATATTTTTCAATGATGCTCTTATGGTGGTTAGCTTTAAATACCGTTTTTTCTTTCATACTGGGCTTTCAAGCTGGAGTATTTCTAGGTATTCTCTACTATCCCAAGTTTCAAGGTGCGTGTATGTGCAGTTTGTAGGGTATATATTTTCTAAATTTAGACTCAAGAATAGAAACTATTTTTCAAACTTATCTTTCAGTAAAGTTTCAATACTTTCCCTTCATCTCGACTTAACTAAAGAACTGAACTCAAGATTACCTATTTCTCAAAAAAAACTGTAAGGACGTATAATTACCAAGGTTAAACAAAATGAGGGTTATTTTTAGGGTTTTCAATTCCTAAGTCAAGGATTTAGTTACATCTAATATATCAGCTAAATTTTCGGAATAACAATCTAGGTTACCTTACTAGCTAACTTGACGACAAAGTTTTTATGTTTTCAGGAAAAAAATTCAATTTTTATGGGTTTTTTAATATGTATGCAATGCAGAATATACACATGATGTAGTGCTCACCCCCAAACCTGAGTTTTACGATGTCCTCATCGTAGCCCCCATCTCCAGTAGCTAGACTTAGACATCAGGATGAGAATTTTATTTAAGAAAAAAGGGAAAACCTAAGACTAATTACAGCATATACAAGTTAAAAGATTGGGTTAGTGCAGAAATTAATACCAGCCATATAAAGATTTGTCTATATAGTGCAATGACTGGTAAAAGAATTTGTATAAAAAGAAGAAAAAGAAAAAAAATGGGTATATGTTAGATGTTAGTGAAGGGCATGGGCGTGTAAAAGTAGAGGTGAGAAGACGTTGAAGATAAAGATGGAATTTTGAGGAGGTCAAAGAATTATTTTCTGAATGAATTGAATGTTCAATAAGCACGTGTTGAGTTCCAAAGTCAAGTTCGTGTAAAAACTGGAGTTCATCCGCAAAAAGTTCAGCAAAAGAAAGGTTTCTCGGATGTTCCCAAATTTTTCCCGACTCAAACTCACCAAGAATATCAAGTTCATCAGCAAAAATTTCCTCAAAACTCGACATGAAAGAATATTTTTCGAGACTGTCTTCCTCCCTAAGATTTTCCACAATCCTATTCTCTTTATTTACAAACTCTCCCAATACAATTTCCTCCTCATCACATTCACAAATGGGTAGGTTTACGTCATCTAAAAAAGTAGGTTCCCACCCTAATGTTTCTTCTGAAACAATATCACTAGGTGATATAAAAATTGTGGGTTCCTGATCATTGATTTGTTCTAACAATCTATCCTAACCATACCCGTCAAATTCACAAGCTCCCTCATCTAAAATTGGAAAACAAAAATCAGTCGGTTCAAGAATTTCCTCTTCAAGTATTACTTCGGTTAAATCAATCTCTAAATCACAAGTGACAAGAGGTTCAGCAGATACCTGAAGGCTAATGGTGGACTGACTTAGAGGGTTTTCTTGTGTGTCCTGGTAACACTCAGTCAATACAATTGCATCGTCATTTATGAAATTATCAAAATTCAATTGATCATTTACCTCACTCGGGTGACTTCCTAAATGACAGATATTAGCACTATCGAGTTCCGATTGACTGTGTTCACTCCCTAGAATCCTCACAGCTAAATATTTCACTTGTTCCTCAATGCTAGCCAATGATTGGGCCTGAGCAAGAAATAATTGCTCAGACTGCTGTATGAATAGGGCTAGCGTTGCAGCAGTTTGATTCTCGACCGCAATCATTACTTCAATACCCTTTTTTAGAGCGGTCAACCTAGCATCCATCTCACTATCATTCCCTAATGATGGTTCAATCGTTTCGGGTTGGAGGGGTTGTGATGGTGGTGATACTAAAGCAGTCAATTTGTCGACCTCTTTCTCTAAATTTTCAATCAGTTGGTCTATGGTTGAAGTGGGACTGGGTTCAAGAGTGTTAGGTAGGTGACCATTATCAAAAATTTGGGACGGTTGGTCACCCCCTTGGAAAGGACAATGTTCATGAATGTGGGAAGAATTTTGGCAATTTGTACAATTAATTGGGACTGGGTATAAACAAATGAATAAAAATCGTGAAAAATAGAATTGAATCGTGTATCACCCATATTAACAAAAATTCACAAATGTCACAAAAATAAAGAATATAATACCCCTAGTAGTCTATATTATTCTAAGTCAACTAGACCTGCTCAAGAACCCGATTGACGAAATAAACTGTGTCGAGAAATAGGCTCAAGATATACTGATCACGAAGCCAGGTAAGTGCAAGAGATAAGGGGAGGTTTTCCAACGCTTTCGTGAAGTTCCTTAATTAGATAACCCTTTCTCTTTTGGCGATTGCGCCGTGAACACTTGCCTAAATACCCTGTGAACGATATACCGTTAAGCAAAGTTCTAAAAACAGTTTATTTCTCCTAATGAGCGCGAAGTATTTAGAGTCAGAGTTCTAATTAATTTTAAAATTACTGGGGGTATGCAAGAATGCAGTTTTGTGATTTATGGGCTACGGAGAAAAGGTAATGAAATCCTTTACCGTATCTTGTTTGGTCATTTTTTCCCCTTAATTCCGTATTAAGATGCAATGCGCAATCAAATAAAAGAATTTAAGAAATCAAGCAATTTAAGCAATTCTTTTTTGTTTAAATTTAAGCGCTGCAAAAAATACAGTTAGTTCTCTGTACAATTGGCGGCAAAATTGTGCGAAGAATCCTGCAAAAGATAGAAATATTGGAATGCGTCGGATTCGAGAGGAATGTGTTAGGAAATACGTACCAATGTGATTTGGTTAAGAAACCCCTTAAAAAGTGATCCGAGTCATTGATTGTTCGCTTGCGCGGGTGAAACTACCCGGATCTTTGGCACTATACTTCTCTGACATCTTGAAATTGCATTTGAGCCTCGCTCTGCACGATCGCTGGTCGTAAATCCATAAAAATCTGCAATGTCGGAAAATACAATATTTAGTGCAAAAAGCGATATATATGGCCAATTAGCTGCACACACAAAATTATGAAATTTTTCAAATAAAAATGGATCAAAAATAGGTCAAAGAAACAAACCCCAAAAATTTGGAGCAAACGGGTGAAAACTGGCCGCAATTTGCGGCCAATTTTAATATTTCGGCGGCCAACTCTATGAGTTGGTGCTCCAAACTTTTACAATGTGTTTATATTCCTATTAGAGTCCCAATGTTATATGCAAAATTTTATACCTAAACTCAGAGTGACAGCAGATCAAAAAGACAGAGAACAAAAGTTAGAAAATGTAGTTTTGTTAGTTTTGAAAGAATTTTGAGTTAGTAGTTAGTTTGTTAGTACGAACTAGAAATAACAATACCTAATAACTACCAACTCCCCGGTAACGGTGCCAAAAACTTGTTGGGAATTCATCCGCGCGCGCAAATGCGTATGTTACGGAAACGGATATGAAAATGAAGGAAACGGAATGCGCACGCGAGATCGTTCTCGTTTTAATATTTATAACCACAAATGCACGGCACGTTGTAGCGAGCCAGCAAGCAGGGGTCGATCCGCGGGGAATTGTGTATTAGGTATCGTGATTTAAGGTTCAACAAATTAATGAATTGGGTTGTTGTCACAAAAAATGAAGAGAATACGAAAACAAAGAAAAGCAAGAAAAGGAGTTAAAGAAGAATGGTTGTGGCTTGGTTCGGGAGCTCGAATCGCAACGTTTCCCTCTACACACCCTTGATCATGAGTTGTCCGTTCCTTACATCGATCCCGGCATGAAGCACGACTTGTCAAAGCGGTTGCGAGGCACAAGTCGTCAAGTCTGATATTCTCCACAAAGTATGAAACGAGTCCGTTTGATCACTTACCTTTTGTGTGTCCGAGCTTGGGGTATCAACACTAAACATAAGAGTTAGCAAGCATACCGCAACAACAAAAACACAAAATAGTTAGTGAGAGCAAATGATTTTGGTGTTAAGTGTGCTAAGTGTTTATGATGGTATATGGTATATGAAATTAAGAGATTTTGTCAAGTCTTTAATCACAACATACCATATCCAAACTTAGCAAACTTAACTCCAAATTGATTATAACTTAAACATTGAAATGGGGAAAGAGAATGAATACGGTATATGAGGAGGTTATAAGTAACCATGTGTCAAAATACCATATCATATCAATGCATTAACAATCTTTAAGTTAGAATCATAAATTTAAGCACATGAAACATAAACAAGAGGTGGAGGAGACAAAGCATTTCATCTCACTTCCTCACCCATACCATAACCAAAGAATTAGTTAAGCATGATAAATAATAGCAAGTAAAGAAAAAAAGCAAGTAATAAAAGAAACAACAATATATTAAACACTTGAAGAAATGAGATACAAGATTTTGGTAGCTTATTCAACCTCCTTAATGAAGCTCTCCAAAGAGAGCTTCAAGAGGGAAGAAGAAGAAGAAACCAATTGAAGCCCACTCACTCTCAAGCTAAACAAACTAAAACAAAACTATGAAATGGTATAATATACATGGTCCCTTTCCTCAACTCTGTTCTGCTATTTATAGGCAACAAAATATCAAAAGTTGCATAAGACACGGGACTGGCATGACAACAAGGGACCCATCGAAAGAGTACGAGGCAATTTGGCCATAACTTGGCCTCAAATTGCGGCCAAAATGATTAAATTTTCGGCCTCAAGTTGGAGTCTGGGGCCCACCTTTCTTCAGTAGTCTTCTGGTCTCTTGGGCATCTCTCTGTAATTGCAATTCTTTTTAATCAACACATATGTGCAATCTGGAGCTAAATCACAGAGAGGGGATCAAGTGCAAAGGTTCATATCACATCAATACTTTATTGCATTTATTGCCCATCACACCTTGTGCCCACTTCTTGTTCCCTACTTGCTCATGGCAGCCCCCACTTAGTCCAAGCTATGTGTACACTTGTATATGTTGGACCAAATTAGACAAAAAATGTGTACACATGCATTATTTCCAAAAGAGCTCTTGGGATATCGATCGGTTTCCTGTTCTGTTTGCAGTGTCGGCTCCCAAATGTTATATCTGTGATTTTGAATGTGTTTTCCAGTATTTATCACGGATACCTATAAACTATAATTACTGAGCAGACACTGATTAATAATACCGATCTATAGCAAAATAGATAACGAATGAGAGGTATTAAAGTGCAGTTTTCTGTGATGAACAATGGTGCAGGATGCCGGTTATAACTCAACAGAGAATACAGCCCAAGAAGTTTGCTGGATAGGAGTTGTTCATTGATGAACTTGGTCCCATATGGTATCCAGACAAATTCTTGAGGCGGGGTATGGCTCATTTTGGAAGATCGTTAATCTCCGCAAAGTTGAGATATAGAGAGATGAAGCTGGAACATTGTAGCAGGTCCACTCACTAAGGCTATTTCTCAAACGCGTTAACTTTCACAAACATAGTTTGCGAAACTGATTAGTAAAGAAGTTGGGTATTCGGTAGCACACGAGCTGTGGGTACGCGATACCGCAATAATTAGCCTTAAGTGCAAGTGGGAGATTGTTGGATATAGTGCCCTCAAGGCAATTATTGTAATTGCAGGCACGTGATTTTGATAATTGAGGGAGGACCTATACAGGTAGAACAATCTTACTCGAAATGATAGTATGCTATCTGGTTTGTTTTTATCGTTGATGTGTATACGTTTTACTTGTTATTACGTGTCGCTAATACATAATGATGAAGCCTGTAGGATTCTTGCTTGACTGCCAGCATTATGATGGCGATCATATACGTGAGAGCTGGGTGGTCTATAAGCACATTCTTAAATGTCCCTAGTCATGAGAGTATCGATACAGGATATCGATATTCCGGAGTAGACTAATGTATACGTTTCGAGACCTCGATGAGAGGCGGTGCCCGGTCTCATAAGCCTTTGGTGTTATGTCACCTAAGATAGCATATAGGTGCTCACTGGAGGTGAGTAAAATGGTCGGACTCGCCGAGAACTTCTAGATGGTATTATACCTATCGTCAAATGGAAGTTCTCAGGTGACATGATTACAGGTTAGTCCTTTGACCTGAAGTCATCATTTTTCTCGTGTGAGTTCCCACTGTACTTTGATTACTACCCTACCATGGATCAAAGAAGTCATGCAAACAGGTTTTAGTTGGGTACAGTCCCGAGCCACATGGAGGCAGTGGCCAACTGTCAGGGATTCGTCTCTCCTGGTATTAGGAGTCGATGTCGCGCTGTGTTCAGTTAGCTATCACCAAAAATCTGTGGCCACGATGGGCGAGATTTACTGATAGTTGATCAGTAGTATCTCAGTTGGTGATGAGCTAGACTCAGACATAACTTATTGGGTTAGTAAGGATCTGACGTTATCCACCACCTAGATCCGATATGCGATACTGTTTGACGAAGTGACCGGACTGTACGGAGATTGTCACATTCAGGCTCAGTAGGGTAAGGACGCACTTGATTGTCAACCCCTTTTTTCGACAAGCACCTGAGTAGCCGTTACGTACAGCTAGTGCCGTTGACGTGCTTGTGGTTAAACCCACTGCCAGCGTACTGTCGAGTCTCCCATACAGAGGGTTTTCTCGATTCAGACGACATATGTAGGAGCCGTACGGTGGTACATGCAGGGGTCCGATTAAATACATATGCGCGATACACGGACTTTAATCGGACGGTTGATAACTAGCCGCCTTAGGATTAAACAGGATTATTAAATCAGGTTTTGATTTAATAATTTATATATGTATTTTAATACATATATTTTAGTATTATTATTTACTATTCATTTTCTCTCTTTGGTGCTATCCGTATTTGTATACGAATACGCGTATATGTAGCGATACATATACTAGGTAAATTATTCCATATTTATACGGGAATACTTTTAGAAGAAGAAGACCACATATTTATTTTTCTATTTAGAAAAATAAAAAAGGAAATGAGGTGGATATGAGGTGTAAAGTGAAGCATGGTTGCAAACAATGTAAAGAGGTATGGCTTTATTTTATATTATTAAAAATTCATTTGGATGCACTATTGCTTCATGGTTGAGTAATATAGCCATTCCTTTCTATACTTGAGGACTTTATGAGATTTTTCTTCTTCTTCACTAGAGTTCATGCTCCATGCTCCATTCATGCTTCATGCTTCCTTTAGCTCTTCTCCTTCTTCTTCTTGCTCTCATTTTGAGCATGGTACAAGAGAGAGAAATTTAGTGGAGTATTCCTACATCACCGACCATCCAAATCTAGCGAGCTTGGATCGTCGGTTAGAGCCTCCTCCGTATTCCCTCGGGTGGGTCGTCTTCGGTAAGGTTGGTCGATTCTCAAGCGCGATCCCGACGGCTATGAGCTTGGAGGGGTCTTCCATAATTGGGTGGACACGCGACAATGGTTGAAACCTTGCATGTTTTAGATTTCTAGTTTAGGGTGTTTGGATCGAATTATTGGGTTTGCGCGTCCGGTGCCCGCAAAAAGTTTTTGTTCTCACTTCCGCCTCGCCCGTGGATTCCGCGGCGCGGGCGCCGGATCCCAACAGTTTTGGGCTTGGTGCTTTCACGCGGATCATCTATGGCGAGACGGTAGGCGTCCAAGCGCTTTCGGGAGCTCGCAAGGTCTAGCTAGAGTTCAAGTTCTCCATTGGAGCATGTGAAGATACTACAAAGGTTGTAACATCTTTCTCTTGATCTCTTTTCTTTTCTCTATTGCAATAATTTGATGATCTTGGTTAGATTCCGGTTTTATGTTTGAAAAATTATTGTTTTCTATTTCCTCGGCGGTCCGTGAATGTCATGACCCTATAACCGAAACCCTAACAACCCTAACCTTACGTATTTTTTAAACTCTGACCCTAAACATTTTTTTAACCCTAACCCTAACCATTTAATTCGAATACTGAAAACCCCTAACGCTAATCTCATCAAATCTAGTTTTCAACCACTCAATAGAACAAATCAGCATCATCTAAAGGAAGGAAATAAATAAGGAAGATTTCACAGACAATATCAAGATAATCTATATAAAAGGAGTAAAATTGGTAGGGAACTTACTGTAGGGCGAGAACTAGAGTAGCGGCAGCCAGGCAAGAGCTAAGGCAAGAATAATTCGTCGGCGGGGCACGAGGACGAGGCGACTTCGACCTAAACATCGATGAAATTGGAGAACGACGGCAGCTACGAAGGTAAGGAGAGGAAAGAGCGGCCATAGAAGTGTACGCGGGGTCTCGAGCTAGGGCATGGAGGCGGCGGGGCCACGGAGGCGAGGAGAGGCGGCGGAGGCTCAAGCTAGGGCACGGAGGCGAGGGAAAATTTGGGGGAAATTGGTGGCAAAAGGAGGGCTCGGTGATGGGGTCGAGGGAAAATTTGGGGAAAATTGGTGGGAAGAAGAAGGGTTGGGAAAATTTGGAGGGGGAATTAGTGTTTTATCTCGACAGAGTTTGTGGAACCCGCCATATATTGGCATTGGTAGTGGTTGAAACAGCAACCTACTACAACCATTACGAGTAATTGGTAGTGGTTGGAACCGCTACCACTACAAGAAAATAATAGTTGTTTCATCTGTGCCTTTTTCCGTCGGCTACTAGCCGACAGAAAAAAGTCGATAACCGACGAAATAACCTCCAAATTAAAAAAGGCGGGCCCAATTTTACTTAATGTTTGAATTTGGTTATTCCGTCGGCTATGGTTCGACGGAATAACCCAATAAATTAAAAGGGGATTGATCTCATATCAGAGCCCCTAAATTCCCAAATAGAAAAACCCATTGACCTACCTCCTCCTCCGATCCCTTCCCTCCAGTGACCTGGGCCGGCGACCGCCGCAGCACCGCAGCCGCACCGGTAAGTCCCTCTCTCTCTCTCTCTCAATCATTGTTTGTGTCTCTTTCACTAACTCTCTCTCTCCCCCTATCCAGCGCAGTGCCGTCGTCTCCTTTCGCCGTCGACGTCCTTTTGCCGTCGACCGCCGCTCTTCCACCGGTAAATCTCTCTCTCACTCACTCACTATCTCGCTCGCTCTCGCCAAGTCAGCTGCCACCGCACCCTCAGCCAGCGTTTTCTCCTATGCTGGCGACCGCCTCTCTTCCTCCGACACAGGTGCCCTCTACCTGTACGTGCTCTCACCGTCTTCCCCCTTCCGTCTCTCTCTCTATATCTAACCGTCTTCCCCCTACCATCGACACAGACAACCGTAGTTGCCGCCACTACTGTTGTGCACCGGAGCTGCCTCGCAGCCCCCTCCTCGCAACAAGTAAGATTTAATTTTGTGGAGTTAATAAAATTATAGCTTTAATTATCTCCAAAAATTATTTTTTAGAGATAATTTTGTTGAGAAAACTATAACAAAGCCACTCCAAACGATTGCAATACAATATGGGGCACATAGCCCAGTGGTGGGCAATAGAAGTTTGTGGGGGGAGACCCGGGATCGAACCCGAGATCTCCCATTTAATACTTTGAAGAAGGGCACATGAGGCCGGTGGGCTTCGTTGCGGTAAAATAAATGATTGCAATCCATATTCATCTAATATTCGAAGTGAATTGTAATCATTTTTTTTTAAAAATATTAGATGAACTCAAAAGTTGAGATAATTTTTGTTTATTAAACTTTAAGTTTTGTTTAAAAAATATTAGATGGATTGCAATCATCTAATATTCACATATTTTGAACCAAAATAATGAATTACAACCACAACATATTTGTAATGAATCAAGCAAACCATGTGAATTTTTATGTGGACCAAATCCATTAAATCCAAAAGTTATCATCTTAGCAAATCATGTGATGTGATGTGAAGCTCAATTGGTGTAAAATTTTCTTAATTCAATTTGGTTGGTTAATATTATTGTGTTGAGTGGATTGTGTTGTTTGTTTTTTGGATATTCGATATTCGAATTCACTATGGGTTGATAGCGTGTATGAAAGTGGTGTAGCATTTATAGACGAAATGCCAAACATGCCAAAATTTTGGAGAGATGTTGTCCAAATTATCAGAAATTTTGCACAGCGGAGGGAATTTTCACGCGTATATAAATATGATCTTTTGCGAATAAGTTTCTAAACTATGTCCGGCGTGAATTGAACTTGAACTTCAAAATAACATGAAAATCTTATACTAAGTGTACAGTTCTGGATGATAACATGAAATTTTCGTGTTATCATCGAGGATCTCACATTCAAAACACGAAACGCGTCTTAGACCCCGTCTATCAGTAATATACGCAATGGTTTCCATCGTGACATAAAACTACGTGATGGTTGACAAAACTAAGTGTTTAATCGTTTGTTTTTGGCAACCGCCATATAGTTTATATGACGAGAAAACCGGTCGTACTATACCCGATAGATTTTTCCAGTGTGGACAAGTTAAGAATTTATGACGCAAACACACCCTGCATTTGTGTCTTTCATTCGTTTCGAGATTAGTTTCGTCGGCACCTTTTCGCTGGTTCTCCGTGTATAAATATAGAGTGGATGATCATTTTAGTGTTGATATTCAGTATTGAAATGATTATCATCTCTTCTATTGCAGTGTACTCAAAGAACAGTGAGGAGGTGCTGCCGAAATTTTCTCGAAACGAATAAAAACACAAACGCATGGGTGTATGCGTTATAAATTCTTAATGGGATAGAAACCTTACCTCTTACAGTCGGATGTGATATATTAATAGATCAAACTAAAACATTAAACCTTAATTACAAGTCAAGTCATAAAATAAATGTCCAAATGATATACTAATTATGTAACACATGATGACAGAAATCGGATGAGCAACAAGATTGACCAACGGATCAGGGCGCTTGTTGAGGAGCACGATAGAGAGCCTACAGACATAGAGCTTCATGCGATCAATAAGGACGTCATCCAGCAGCACAACCCGGACCGGCACAGGAGAGTTTACAACGGCGACCAAGGCATGTCTCCTACGGTATATCACACCCATTACGGTCCGGAGTTGCATCCTCCTCGCATTCGCTAGAGGATATTCATTCAGAAGATCGCGCCCCCTGCGGCACTCGTGCCCCCTGCGGCATCTGCTCCCTCTCCGTCCACTGTGGCACCAGCTCCCTTTTAGTCTACTCCGATACACCATCCAGATGGCTCTCCTCATACTCCCGCGGGTGATCGAGCTGTTGGAGATAGTGCCCTCAGAGTCAATTATTAGGTCACAGGTACGTGATTGTAATGATTGAGGGAGGACCTATCCCGGTAGGACAGTCTTACTCGAGATGATAGTATGCTATCTGGTTTACCTTTATCATCGTGTACTGCTTTAGGTGACATGACACGTCGCTATTACACGTTGATAGAGCCCCTAGGATTCTTGCTTGACCACCAGCAGTATGAGGGCGATCATATAAGTGGGAGCTGGGGTCTACAAGCTTATCCTTAAAAGGTCCCTGGTCGTGGGAGTTTCGAGACTGGGCATCGATACTCCATTAGTAGACTAGTGTATACAGTCGAGACCCCGACGAGGGGCGGTGGCCGGTCTCACAAGCCACTGGTGTCAGTTGGATCACCTAAGATGTATACAGGTGCTCATTGGGTTATGAGTACACCGGACAGGACTCGCCGGGAACATGCTAGTTGGTCTTATACCTGACGTCAGATAGCAGTTCCTAGGTGACATGTGTACAGGTTAGTTCATCGACCTGGGGATCGTCATTTGTCTCGTGTGAGTTCCCACTGTGCTTTGATTACTACCCTACCACGGCTCAAAGGAGTCGTGCAAACAGGTTTTAGTTGGGTACAGTCCCGAGTCACATGGAGGCAGTGAGCGGATCTTCGGGGGTTTCGTCTCTCCCGGTATTGGGGGTGAGGTCGCGCTGTGTCTAGGAGAGCCATTACACGAAGTCCTTGGCCAAGGCAGGAGATTTACTGGTAGGTATTCCAGTAGTATCTCAGGGTGTTCTGGGCTACACTCCGACACGATTTGTACCGCTTTTGGGGGTCTGACTTTTACCAACCCCCTAGGCCCGCCATGCGATGCTCATAGACGAACGGACCGGACTGTACGGATATTGTCACTGACAGGCTCAGTAGGGTGTCAGGATGAGTTCGCTCATCGACGTCCCTTTTTAGTCAATAGCTGGTGGCCCGTTACGTATTGGCTTATACCTCTGACGGGCTAGTGGTTAAATCCACAGCCATAGTATTGACGAGTCTTTAGAGTCTACCACACTTTCAGTTACTCAAGTTTCGGGCGAAACGCTGTAGAGGCCGTATGGAGATATGGCAGGGTCCGATCAGATACGTGCGGTATTGCACGGATCAGGATCGGACGGTTTGTACTAGTAGCCGTATAGGTATATGGCAGGGTTCGATCAGATACGTGCGGTATTGCACGGATCAGGATCGAACGGATATTACTAGCCGGCTTTGGTTTAAGTCGGTCCTAGTTTAGTACAGTGTAGATTTTGTCTCTTTGCACTTGTATCCGGACGGAATACAGATGCGGGTGTGTATGCACAGTATCGGGGTTTTCCTGTAATTTATTACGGGACCAGTTTTCTGGAGTTGCCAGTTTGCATTCCGTTCCGGCCGGTTTTCCTTTGTTCTTTCCCGGCCGGACTTTTCCGATGGAGGGGGTGATTTGCAGTTTTGCAAATTACTTTTGTGGAGGGGTTTTCTTGCATAATAGATTGATTATGATAGCTTTCATTTCTTTTCAACCATGCTTTTGCTTTATGAGATTTGATTGTGATAAAGTAAGGGTATGGTTTGAAAAAGGAAAAGCATGGTTGTATGTTTTCTTGTCTCTTGATGTGGTCACCTCTTTCATCTCCTACACTCACCTCCCTTCATGCTTCATAACCTTTGCTCCACAATTTTCTAAGGATGAGAGGTTTTTCATTTGAGAAAAGAAAAGTGAGAAGAAGAAAAGAGAAGGAGAGAGCTTCATCTTTGAGAGTGTTTTATCATTCTTGATCTCTTTTCATGCCAAGAAAAATGCAAGCACCATTTTTCTTCTTGATTCCTCCATCATCTACAAATGGCAACAAACCCCAAAGTGAGACATACACTCTACACTATATTCCTACAGCAAATCTTGGACGCGTCGATTCGCCAGCTTCGCGCCCGAGTTGCCTCGGTATTGAGGTGGGAGCCCGTAAAAGCTACAGGCGACGTGGTGCCCTTTCCGACGAGGAGGAGATGGACGGAGATCCCGCGAGGAGATCGGAGTGGAGATGAAGACCGGAGGACTCGGATCAGTCGGTACATCTCTTCCCTTCTTGTTAGTTAGCTAGACTAGTTTAATGGTTACGATCCGGAGTTTAGTGCGCGGTGGTGCCGGTTTGCAAAGTCCGCAAAATTAAAGTTTATCACCGCTTCCGCATTCCGGCGTCGGTTTGACGGCCGGGGCACCGCCGTGCACTTACAGTGGTATCAGAGCCTCGCCATTAACTTAGTCTAACTTTGTGTAATGTGTTTGCATTTCCGATCGATCAAAAAGTTCCAAAAACCGTATTTTTGTTCACATCAGTTTCTGTTGAAATATTTTGGTCTCGAAAAATTTTTCAGGTTGTAAAATATTGATGTACTGGAAAATCTAAGAGCTCTGTAAAAATTCGATGAAGTGACTCCACAGTTGGAGCGCGGAACCGCCGCGAAAACCCCATTTGTGCGGCCCTTCCGCCGCGCACTATTCACATCACTTCACCAATTTTTTACAGAGGCCTTCTGGGCTTAAAATATGGGTTTTGGAATATTAAAATTGGGTCCAGGATTTCTGTGAGTGCTACAGTTTTGATTGGGGGCCCACTTGTTAATTGTTTGATCAATCGGAAAATTTTAAACACATTTTTCACAGTATTTACATTATATCTGCGACCGTGAATGTCATTTGATCGGTAAATCCGGTCTAACTGCTATAGCCCGGTTAGACGGATTTGCGAACGTGATTTTCACGTTGATGTTCTATGTATTTGCTGTGTTGTTGCGGATCGGTCGTGGGGGATAGCCTGGATGCAATGCTAGTACAGTGTTGTTGTATTATGTACATTTGATATTGCGGGGCGAGCGTCCGACATGTGGACTGCCGTCACTGCCTGTTTGTATTATTATTTTGGGGCACGACCTGGTTGCGGTCGATGTACCCGGTGTATGTATATTTTACTTTTTGTACTAGGGTTACCCCGCGGAGGGGTGCATGGATAGCCGGGTTCTAGAAGGCAACAAGCCCGCATCTCATGGCATTGAGACGGAGGGGGCTTCGCTCTAGGATTGGCGGGCTATTCGCCGCACTCGTAGGGGGTACAGGTTGACCCAGGAGGGGTGCCCAAGTTGCCGGATTCCGTGAAGTGCTGGGTGGTCCATTCACGGCGCTGAAGGGGGCTGCCTCGCTTCAGGTTTTGGCGGGTGACTTGCCGCGCCCGTAGGGGTCTAGGATTTCATTGCACAGGCTATCCACACGACCAGGGGAACGTCGGGTTTCAGCGGCTCTGTGAAACCCGGGGATCCCAGATATCTGTATTGTTCTGTGATGCTGTTCATTCTCTGTGATGTTGCATTTTATTCACGCCTTGAGCGAATATAATATATTGGTATATATATTAGTAGATGTTGTATATGTTTTACATCCGCGCTAGTCCAGTCCCCGCTCTGCCGTTAGTTAGCTAACCTAACGGGTGATGACGGGACCCAGTGGCGAATGCAGATGGCATATACGTACGTCAGTATATTTTCGTTCTTTGTGGTGTGATCAATTGATGGGACTGCATTGATTCGGATCAATGCAAGTTAAACAAACCTATTCTGATGTTGTTGGAACACTTTTCAAAAAGCTGTTATTGCAAGGACGTTCATTTCTGTTTTGCATCGTGGTATTCATTTGGAATATCCTGCTCCTCAGTCGACGAGGCAAGGGCCGAGATCTCTTCACCGGGAGTGACCCCTTGGACAGAAGTTTGCGTCAGGGCATTAACTTCACTATAGCCGATTACTTTTGCTTTGCACCGTGGTATTCAGTTGGAATATCCTGCACCTCATTCTACGGGGAAAGAGCCGAGATCCCTTCACCGGGAGTGACCTCTTTAGTAAAGGTTTTCGTCACTATATTTTCTAAAAAGCTATCCGTTCCTTCAACGATATCAAGTTCATTACGTTAAAGGTTTTCGCCAGAAACCATTCGTAGCCCTCCGTCGTTTCATATGGGTAGTCAATAGTATTCAAGCTGTGTTTGTTGGCCATAGTCAAGGCACAGTGTTTGGTAGCTGTTGGTTATTCATATGCAGCATAGATAGATGCGTTGGTTTGGGACAGTCGTATAGCCTTGTTGGCCCTAGTCAAGGGCTTGTACGGGTGGGTTCAAATCAACCTGGACAATGACGGGTAGAACTTGACATGTGACTTATGATTTGTTGGCCTTAGTCAAGGTCATAAGAGCATGGGGTAAAAACCACATCGGGAGTTTCAAAAGTACTGAAACTTGCCAGATATGCGCATACCTTCTGGAGTGTGATGACGTGAGCGGATTCCGTCACGTTATCATACGATGAGAGTTGGATCCCGATTCCCACTGATGAGTTGGTTTACTCCTCGGGTGACCCCGACTAATTCTTCTTTCAGGTTTGGAGGAGAATTTGAGGTACAGTGGGAGGTTTCCAGATTAGATGAATTGGTAACCATTCTGATCTAGGTTAGAGTGCACGCTGAGTGTTTCTTTTCTCTCTCTCTCTGGCAGCGACCATTTGACCCGACCCTAAGACTTTGACTCAGTGACCAAGTTGACCGAACCTTCTTAAACACCGGCTTTTGGATTGTCAGAGTTGCAAACCTCATTGCCACTCCTACTTTTACCCTTTTCTCCAGGACACCCCGTATTACTACGAACGTCCACTTCCATTGGACAAAACCATCGTATGGTTAGATACGAACTCGAAGGAATTTATTCGAGGATGGTTTCCGGTTCTGGAGAAAACGGATAGGATTATTCAGTTGTCTTTTCCTTTTACCCTCTCTCAGGTTACGAGTACTCCTTGGTTTAGGGGTAGTACACCTATTACGCAAATTGGATTGTCTTCTTCCAAACCTTAGGCTGGTGCCGACCGGTAGGGAATGAAGAAAACCAATTAGCCTAACGATGGTGTGCAGAAGGTATTAAGTTCAGACAAAGCAAGGGATTAGTAAGAGGGCAAAGTAAATTGCAACAGATATTCACGACCAAACCAAATATTTCGTTGCCACTCCCACATCACCTTTGTATTTCTCCAGGACACTCCGTATCACTACGAAGATCCACAGTTTATTTGGATACTCCATCGTATGGTTATATACGAACTCGAAAGGAACTTGTTCCAGTTCGGAGATGGATTCTGGTTCAGGAGAAATAGGAATAAGGTTTATTCGGTTGTCTTTTATCTTCACCTTCTCTCGCATTGCGAGTGCTCCTAGGACTAGGACAGTACACCCATTATGCTTATTGGATAGTCTTCTTCCAAACCATAGGCTGGTGCCGAACGGTAGGGAAGGAAGAAAACCATTTGGCCTAAAGGGGTGTGCAGAAGGTAATGACTAAAGGCATATAAAGGGATTTGGAGAGGTGGCAAAGAACTATACGGTTATAGTTGTGAATCTGGATAATGGTAGAGGCATTACTAGGAATACCAGGATACCCCAACGAAACATTTCAATGTTTCAGTTTCACTGTGTACCGTTAAAAGAAAACTGATTTCCCGATTAGACACTTGCTCCAGGGTATGTATTTACCAGGTTTGATTCTCACATCTGTATGGTTTTTCAGATGGTGAGTGGGAGTAAGTTATTGGGAATTGGGTGATCATCCTCATTATATCGGGATTCGTTGTAATCGGTGATATTTGAGGAAATCACCTGGGCTGTTTGCCGGTCGGCAAATATTTGGTTTTGAATATCCGCTGTTATGCACCAATTTCAAATTGATATATCTGTACGTCTATTTTCATAGAGTGAGATATACCTTTTGATATTATGTCGATGACATTTACCTATATCAGTGGATGGTTAGGTAAGGAGCATTAAACAGCGGTGTAATTCTTCTTAACCATAAGTACGGTTTTCAACCTACGACACACAGTGAAAGAGTTATCTGACTCAAGGGACTTATACAGAGTATTGTATGTTGTCCAGGGTCCATTAGGACAGAGGGGTTGGTCCTCATACTATATTCTGTTTACTTTTAACTTCTCTAGTTCTTAAACATGTGTTTCGTAGAAACACAGGGTCTGAGTTTAGAGGAGTTATAGGTATTTGAATAGAGTAGAGAACCAGGTGTAGCAAGTATCGGGATTCTTCAAAGTGATCGAAGATGTAGATACTTGTGTATGGTATTCAGTTGATAGTAATGATAAAGAGAAATTGCTTCTCTTTCAGGTTACTCATAATTGGAAGCATTCCTAAGTTGAGTAACGCTGATCGGCCTCCTTCCATTTAGTTGACATGCACTGGAGACAGCTGCATGATTTGAATCTGGTTCAATTAAATCAGTGCCTCTGGTTCTATATTGGATATAGTACAGTTCATATCTTAACATTGTTAAGGTACGGGGAGTTGTCCGGCTTATGATTAAAACCAGACTCTGGATAACTCAAGGCACGTTTCTGTAATGGCTGTTTGTGGGTTGACCCAGGCTATGACGAGGGTTGACTTTCTACCATCTGGATGAACAATAGCAATATTGTTCTAGACTCGCCACAGTTTTATTAAAAATGGATTTTTTCAGAAAAACAGTAGTGGGAGTATGGTAGAACTGGAAGTGATTCCAGAACCACAAACGATTACCGAAGATTTCATAGGAACCTAAAGATTCAATCTGGATTGACATTCCATTGGCCACTCCGCAGATTTGGTGGGTAACTTCAGGCACCCGAGAGGCACTACGGTGGCCTCAAGGACGGTGACAGGGAAGTTCTTGTTTACCCACAATTGCCATTACTGTTGTTCCAGGTTACGAGACCCGGCGGGAGGATGAGTATAGCGTCGTTCTAAACCAGTTTTAGAAGTGTACGTCTATATGACTCTGCCAGAGGGTTGTCGTAGTCAGTGGGAGCAGCGGAAGCATTGGTGGACAGGTAGCTTATGTCTATTTATAGACTAAAGCAGATGTAGCGGAGATAGATCATCTATTTCTGACGTGACAGTCATGGTTTTGACTTCATCAGAATAGGGGATGGATCTGTTGAGAAGGTAGTAGGGTGTGATATCCTGGTATTTGGATGATATACACAGAGTAGGAAAGGAAACTCCTACACTACGATCGGTTATACTTTGGTCGTCACACAGTGTTTTCTCCACACAGGACTTGGATATTATATCAGACATTCTGGATACTTGATCTATGGTTTTAGATCTAGATTTGGGTGGTTTCCCAATCTGGGTACTTAGACAGCATTCTATGAGTATTTAGGATGGACGACTCCATGCACGGTAGTGTGCCTGCAGCAGATGGAGTCACCCTCTCTAAAGATGTCTTACAGACTAAAGGGGAGAGGGATGTGCATGATTGGCAGATCACTTGCTCAGGCAATTGAGTCAATCATGAGATGTCAAGTACCACACCAGATGTTGTTCTTGCACTAGATGCAATAAGTTGACATTAATCCAATCCTGGAGAAACAGTCGGAAGAAGTTTTAGAACATAAGTAGATGTTCTAGGGATATGATAACGACAGCCTTATTCAGGAGACAGTTATCATTCCAGGCTTCCAGGGTGACTTGGACGACAAGGAGGTTGTCAGAGTTATAGTTTTCCCTCTGACGAAGGGCTGTATTTTGGACAGGTGATCCAAGGCAATACTGAGGGAGGCATGGCGCGCAGGATACTGATTAAGTTCAGTTGACGATACAGTCTAAGAAGTTTGGATTTGGAGTTCATTTATGAGCTAGGTCCCATCAGACATCCAGACACGTTCTAAGACATGTATTGCTCATTTCGGGAGATGGCTTTCTCCGCGAACTTGAGATATAGAGAGACATAGAAAGAAACAACTAAGCGGATCCACTCACTGAGGCTATTCCTCGAACGCAATAGTTTCGCAAACGAGCTTTGTGAGACTGACTAGTAGAGGAGTTGGATGTTCGGTATCACACGGGCTGTGAGTATGCGACATCGCAATAATTAGCCTTGAGTGCAAGTGGGAGATTGTTGGAGATAGTGCCTTCAGAGTCAATTATTAGGTCACAGGTACGTGATTGTAATGATTGAGGGAGGACCTATCCCGGTAGGACAGTCTTACTCGAGATGATAGTATGCTATCTGGTTTACCTTTATCATCGTGTACTGCTTTAGGTGACATGACACGTCGCTATTACACGTTGATAGAGCCCCTAGGATTCTTGCTTGACCACCAGCAGTATGAGGGCGATCATATAAGTGGGAGCTGGGGTCTACAAGCTTATCCTTAAAAGGTCCCTGGTCGTGGGAGTTTCGAGACTGGGCATCGATACTCCATTAGTAGACTAGTGTATACAGTCGAGACCCCGACGAGGGGCGGTGGCCGGTCTCACAAGCCACTGGTGTCAGTTGGATCACCTAAGATGTATACAGGTGCTCATTGGGTTATGAGTACACCGGACAGGACTCGCCGGGAACATGCTAGTTGGTCTTATACCTGACGTCAGATAGCAGTTCCCAGGTGACATGTGTACAGGTTAGTTCATCGACCTGGGGATCGTCATTTGTCTCGTGTGAGTTCCCACTGTGCTTTGATTACTACCCTACCACGGCTCAAAGGAGTCGTGCAAACAGGTTTTAGTTGGGTACAGTCCCGAGCCACATGGAGGCAGTGAGCGGATCTTCGGGGGTTTCGTCTCTCCCGGTATTGGGGGTGAGGTCGCGCTGTGTCTAGGAGAGCCATTACACGAAGTCCTTGGCCAAGGCAGGAGATTTACTGGTAGGTATTCCAGTAGTATCTCAGGGTGTTCTGGGCTACACTCCGACACGATTTGTACCGCTTTTGGGGGTCTGACTTTTACCAACCCCCTAGGCCCGCCATGCGATGCTCATAGACGAACGGACCGGACTGTACGGATATTGTCACTGACAGGCTCAGTAGGGTGTCAGGATGAGTTCGCTCATCGACGTCCCTTTTTAGTCAATAGCTGGTGGCCCGTTACGTATTGGCTTATACCTCTGACGGGCTAGTGGTTAAATCCACAGCCATAGTATTGACGAGTCTTTAGAGTCTACCACACTTTCAGTTACTCAAGTTTCGGGCGAAACGCTGTAGAGGCCGTATGGAGATATGGCAGGGTCCGATCAGATACGTGCGGTATTGCACGGATCAGGATCGGACGGTTTGTACTAGTAGCCGTATAGGTATATGGCAGGGTTCGATCAGATACGTGCGGTATTGCACGGATCAGGATCGAACGGATATTACTAGCCGGCTTTGGTTTAAGTCGGTCCTAGTTTAGTACAGTGTAGATTTTGTCTCTTTGCACTTGTATCCGGACGGAATACAGATGCGGGTGTGTATGCACAGTATCGGGGTTTTCCTGTAATTTATTACGGGACCAGTTTTCTGGAGTTGCCAGTTTGCATTCCGTTCCGGCCGGTTTTCCTTTGTTCTTTCCCGGCCGGACTTTTCCGATGGAGGGGGTGATTTGCAGTTTTGCAAATTACTTTTGTGGAGGGGTTTTCTTGCATAATAGATTGATTATGATAGCTTTCATTTCTTTTCAACCATGCTTTTGCTTTATGAGATTTGATTGTGATAAAGTAAGGGTATGGTTTGAAAAAGGAAAAGCATGGTTGTATGTTTTCTTGTCTCTTGATGTGGTCACCTCTTTCATCTCCTACACTCACTTCCCTTCATGCTTCATAACCTTTGCTCCACAATTTTCTAAGGATGAGAGGTTTTTCATTTGAGAAAAGAAAAGTGAGAAGAAGAAAAGAGAAGGAGAGAGCTTCATCTTTAAGAGTGTTTTATCATTCTTGATCTCTTTTCATGCCAAGAAAAATGCAAGCACCATTTTTCTTCTTGATTCCTCCATCATCTACAAATGGCAACAAACCCCAAAGTGAGACATACACTCTACACTATATTCCTACAGCAAATCTTGGACGCGTCGATTCGCCAGCTTCGCGCCCGAGTTGCCTCGGTATTGAGGTGGGAGCCCGTAAAAGCTACAGGCGACGTGGTGCCCTTTCCGACGAGGAGGAGATGGACGGAGATCCCGCGAGGAGATCGGAGTGGAGATGAAGACCGGAGGACTCGGATCAGTCGGTACATCTCTTCCCTTCTTGTTAGTTAGCTAGACTAGTTTAATGGTTACGATCCGGAGTTTAGTGCGCGGTGGTGCCGGTTTGCAAAGTCCGCAAAATTAAAGTTTATCACCGCTTCCGCATTCCGGCGTCGGTTTGACGGCCGGGACGCCGCCGTGCACTTACACGAGCACGCGTCTTCTCGACTCCTTCATATGAGCCCACGTCGTCTTCAGGTTCATAGAGGACTCTGACCAGAATAGAAGCCCTCGCCGATATTGAGGCGCGAGCACTCCTGATCCGATGGCTGATGCTTCGAGGAAGAGAAGTACCGGATGTAAGTTTAATTAATAATCCTTCGTTTCAATAGAACTTTCATATAATTTATTATTGTGAGTATCATATCTAACGTTGCAAGTAAGTATATAAAATTAATAAGTTTAGAATCATGTTATCTTAATTATTTTATTTTCTTATTTGAATATTTTTCCTGCATGATTTATTTCATTGTAATTCTTTACATGTCGCTAAAACTACAACATATGTCAATTTGGATAATATTTAAAGATTTTATCATAACCGATATACTCGATATCGATACCCGATATGTCAGATATTGACATTCGATATGTAAAAATTTCCGATATTGACACTCGATATACCTGAAATCAATACCCGCTATGCCCGATACCGATAATCGATATGAAAGTCTGATATGAACTCGTATCGCCGATATATTGTCCAATATACGCTATCCGATATGAAAAATGTTAATTCCAGATGATGCTGATATCTGATATTTAAAACCTTGTATATAGTTTATTATCGTCTAAATCATATCTAATATTTTGTCTGTTGATAACACTGTAAGAGCTGCTCGATTTCACTCACCATCCTTCGGCGGCACCCCCCGAGTGAGTTGATTACGCGTCTTCTCGATCGTCATTTTTTGCAATGTCCGAATGTAATTGAATTGTTTTGTAAATGAATGGAATAGAATGGATTTGATATTTTGGTGAAATGAATTGGTTTTGTTGCGAATTGGATGGATTTGTCGTGAATTGAATTCGGTTTTTGATGAATATATATGTCGTATATCAGTATAACGAACTGTATATGTATCGATCGATCGAAACGGTAATAAGCTTTGTTTTCTCTGTCAACAAATTTTTTCGTCGGGTGAAACCCGACGAAAAAGGTCACAAAACCGACGAATGAAGTCTGGATTTTGGGAAAAAGGCACAGGTTTGTTTACACTTTTCCATCGGTAATTAACCGACAAAAAAAATTAGCCGACGAAATAAACTTAGAATCCGACAAAATAAATCTTTTTTCGTCACTTTTTTTTGCCTCGGCTCTTGCCCAACGGAAATTGTTTATTTCGTCGGGTGTTACGTCGGGTGTTACCTGACGAAAAAATCCTATATTTCTTGTAGTGTAGCAATGTCCCGTTACTATTGGACACATTTATAGTAGTGACGATTGGTGAACTCAGCTAATTTAGGAAAAAATTAAGTTAGGGATCAGAGCATCCAACAAATCTTCATCTTGGACCGAATCCTATAACCTCACATAAACAACCTACACCAAAAGTTTGTTTAAAATTTGCAACCCTCTTTCATATTTAGCTAGAAAAAGTCGATCATGAGGCGAATGCCACTCTATAGCCTTAGCAGTAAAACCTTTTCCTAGCTGAGCAAGAAGGTTTGATGTTGAAATCTCGCTTGCATCAGATTACGATTTATTATTAAAAAAATTAAAATAAAAATTAGACTCTAGCTTGTGTATGAGGAGAAATTTTATGATGGTTGTTATGTAACTAGTCATTTGCTAACCAATTAAAAAATGCCAAGTGGATTCATATAGGCACCTAATAAAAGAGAGAAAGATTCGTTAAGATAAATCCATATTTCTTTTAGAAATTAATTCTAAAATGACATTTCTCTCTCCATTCCTGATTAAATCACTTTATCATTACCTTTTGTATCTTCATCTTCCTCCATATTTTTCTCCGACTATCAATTTTTCTTGCTTGCATGAACACAATATTTTTTAATAAAACGCATTAAAAAAACCTGTTGTTTTTAAAGGGAAAAATTATTTTGAATATAAATAATTAAGTATAATGGAAAATAAAATATTATAACACCTTAATTAAGTTTTCACAGTAATAAATCGTTGACATTTCTTTTATCTCATATCATGCGAAATTCAACACAAGTTCAATTTAAATAGTGTGGACTGTTAGTTAACAAAATACAATTATTTTGAATCACAATTCACAATCAATAAGCATTACCAAGAAAGTTATTTTGCTTCCTTTTGGATCGTTTTTTTTCGAGCAGTCGTCATTTTTTATCACCTTTAAAGTTCCTTCCTTTATAATTTTATTTTTAAAAGCAGTAGGAAAAAAGTTTGTGGAGAATGGGGAAGATAGAGAAAAAATCTACTCTAGAAGGGCTTGCACCATGCAAGCCCCTCTAGAGCCCTTGGATAGACTCCCCTTGCATGTGGGGGGAGCCCATCCAAGGATTATGCAAGGGCTTGCACCATGCAAGCCCTTGCATAATAGATTTTTCCGAAGATAGATGATGAAATGGCATAGTGATGAGAAAATGAAAAGGACAATTATCTAATTAAAGGAGAGAGAAAAATCATTAAATACCTAAAAATATAGATTTTACCTCAACAAATCTCTCTCTCTCTCTCTCTCTCTACTTTCTCTCTACGTTTCTTAGGTGGCAATATGAATCCATTTGACATTATTTGAATGGTTATAACATAACTAGCCAGCTGATGACTAAGCCTAGGACAAACTTTTAGCTAATTATGTAAGATCTTCCGTCGACAAGGCTACATCATATTTGGATGCATCCCTTGTATCATCTTCCCTATAATTTTCTGGTGCCCACCCACCATATCTTGTCGTTAACTTTTATATACTTGGTCTCAATCTCAAATACATTTGAATTTAACACACAATCCAAGGAATCTTCAAAAGAGAAGAATGTGCACATTCACATGCAATCGCAATGAGAGACTTGGGATGAAGATTCAAGATCAACACAATCCACATCTTCCCTTATATGTTCTAATTGCGCATTCCTCTTTTTTCCCTTTCTTCGCTTATTGGTTGAAAGTAGATGAAACTATAGTGGATTTATACATATCCCAATCAAAGACATCAAGGACCTATTCAATAGAAAACTACCTGCTAGTGGGGATTAAGACGTCAACATCATCCCACCGCCACGGTAAAAATTTGCTCTCTGATACTAAATTTTGCTGCCATGATTCTCATATCATAACAGAATACTTAAAAAGAAAAGGTTTTAAAACAATAATAATAATACTCTTTGGCATGTAGCTAGCATAAATGGTCCGGTACAACAAAAAATAGAAGAAGAAAAGGAAACCTAGTTATGTCAACATGATATCTTTCGCCTACATTGCTTCCATAAAACAAGCACAAATAATGAGAGGACAACTACTTGTGAAAGAGAGGTTAGTCAGTTATTTCAAAAAAAATTAGAGGATGGTCTAGGCTGCATTTTTCATCACTCGCTCTTATAATGCAAACTCACGGCACCTACTAAATTTACAATCAAACATGTAACTCATGATCTTTTTTTTTAAATAGAAAAAATCGATTAGGACAAAATAAAATATTAAGGTTTTTCCACTCTTTTATAAGTCATACCGACTTCTTACTTTACAATTTCAAGAAATACTTTTCCCAAGACATGCACTCTCTCTCTCTCTCTCTCTCTCCACACCTAAAGCAAATCCATCTACCAAAAACTAGTTATTCACCTGGAAAAAATCAGTCATGCATTGTGACTATAACCATAACCCAATTGAAATGAGAGATTTTTAATGAAACAATGTCTAAATCATGGATCACACCACTATGTTTTCTGCTGAGTTGATTTTTCTTGGTATTATTAATAATTGCAGTCTCCAATACTTAACCATCATGGCTGCAGGCTTCACTGTTTTGATGTAACCTAATGTTTGATTTTGTGCACCTTCCATCATAAATCATGAAAGTCTCAGCACGTAACGTATACACTACCACCATATGAGTGCTTCACTAATGCCAGGATTCAACAAAATCTCTAGATAACGGCTTCAGTATTAATATATACATATCTAAGGGGGCACATCAGGGGATGAATCAAATCCATCCAACTTTAACTATATGTTTAACACAAGTTCAAAAAGGCTTATATTAATACTCGCTGTCGCTTTTAAACTAGTGATCAAAGTCATTTTACAAGATGAGGGCCATGAGTATTCAAAGGAAGCATGCAGGAGTAAGTAACGTACTTGACACTGTCGACAAGTACCACCACAAATATTCGAGAAATCGATTTGGGTGCGATCATTCCATCTCCGTCTCCATCACCAGCCTCTCTCGGATCGGCCATAATAGAAACAACCATCGATGAAGATACAGAGTTCTTCCCATGGAAATCGCTGCTGCTTTTATCGCTGGTGTTCCCAAATTGCTGTGTGTTATTGAGGGAGGATCCATTGAGTGGAATTGCTTGACCACTGTACAGAATCCTTCGGTTTTTGTTCCTCAAAGGTGGAAGTTTATCGGCGGTAGCGTTAACGACTGATGTAGCTGGCACAACAGTGGATGGCGACACTTCAAACTGGAACACTTCACTGCATGTACCTGAACTCAATATCGGACCTGCCAAAGAAAAAACATAGCTCATCAAAATATATACGTTTAACATTACAAGTTCATCAACTGAGTTAAAACAATTAAGAGTCTTAGAACAGCAATATTGTTGGGTTTTATAAAGCAAGTAAGAAATGGCTACTCATGCGATGGCTTCGACACTTTTGGGAGATCACTTTGCAATGCGAGGCATGGGCACCACTTATACACAACACATTGTTAAAAATAGAGAAAACAGACAATTCCTTTTTCAAATTCTTTTATTAGATTAACAAAATTGCTTTTGCTTAAGAATAAAGCATAAATATCTTGTATATTAGAAAGAAAAGGAAGCCATGTTAAGAAGATTTCATTTTATCGCATCAAGATGTAATGCAACTAGAATAACATTGATAAGCAGTTGAGCACACTCAATGGTCATATATGTTCTAAAGCCCAAGTAATTTAAGATCCATAGTGAATAAATTATAGGCTTAAATCAACAAAACTACCAAATAGTTTCACTGTTTGGCAACTAACAGCCAAATACTTTCAAAACTATGAATAACTACCCTATCTAACGGTCAACGGTTGATGGTGGTAATTATGCATGTTAAATGGCATTTTTGCCCTTTTAATCAATTTAATCAATTTATTATTAATTACTTTATTAGAATGGTTAATACTAAACATTTTTCCATGGTCGTCGACGTGGCGACGATGGAAGTGGACGGCGGCGAGGGGAGGATGTGGAAGGAAAAGACGAGCGAAGGAGGAGATGGTTGCAACGAAGGAGCATGATGGAAGGAGGTTGGAGGAGCAAATAGGAGAGGAGGTGGATGTAAAGGAAGCAGCGGTGATGCAATGAATGGCTGGAGAAGCAACGAGTGGAGGGGGAGGTGGTCGTGAAGGTCAGGTGGACATGAGGGAAGGAGGTGGCTAGAGGGGAAGGGGTGGCTGTGAGAAGCAGCGAGTGGAGAAGGGGAATGAGGTGGCTGTGAGGGAGAAGAATGAAGAAGGGCGCGGCGGCGGCGGAGAGGAGATGTGGGCAGCAGCAGTGTCCTCGGTGGTGGTGATGGAGGCTAAATTAGAGCTAAGATTTATTAGTTATTTTAGAATTGGATTGTAGCGGAAGAAGACAGTTTAGAGATATTTGTAGTTTTTTATGGCGATTTTGGTGATGTGGCAGTGACATGGTGCTGACGGTGCTGACGCGGCACCATTAGTCATATTAGTTATTCATAGTTTTGAAAGTATTTGGTAGTTAGTTACCAAATGGTGAAACTATTTGGTAGTTTTGTGGATTTAAGCCTAAATTATATCCATATAAGAACAAATCATGATGGACGTTGTAGAAGAAACATGCAATAAAATAATGTAGGAAACATGTCAAACCTTAGTGGGTATCTCATGGATTTGGCCTTGATCAATTACGGTTTGATCTGATTTCAGATTAAATTATTTAGGATCGTTTGCAGGATAGGAAAAGTTGCCCGTTGGGTTATGATTTGTTGTTATAGTTATTTTGTCTAGAAGAGAATAATAGAAAGGAGTTTGGGGACGAGTTCAAATCACGGTAAAAGATATTGTTCTTTCACTTGCCAAGTCAACACTTTCCACTCACAATTTTTGATCTACTCGTTGCACATCACAACATTTCCTAAACAAACTCATGCAAGTAAAATCAAAAGGTAGGTTCTGAGTTGGTTCCATAACCAACCTCAGCAAACAATATAGTACCATTGTCAACCAAACTATATCCATGATCCGCCTGTTCTGTAATTAGGATTCAACTAAGCTAACCCAAGTATTCGGGGACCAATCAAATATACCATCAAGTTTTTTCATCTCTTACTCGTTAAGTTTGTGCTCCTGATGAACTCAGTTGTCTTTACATGATATAAAGATTTTTCATGATGCCTTCCCTGTTCTGGAAAAGCTATTTCTTACTCGCCCGTCAATAAAATGACATGATTTTGGGGTATGTAACGCTGGAATCTTCATGGTTTTGGACATTTTAAGGCTAATGATTATGATTTGATCCGATCTAGGGGCGGAAAAATTAGCCATGATTTTATTTGATGTCACCTGCAAATAGTTGGAATCAATTGTTATTTGATTAGTCAAGATTTGGTATTGAATTTGTTAAGTGAATAAGATTTTTTGTTGACATATGGCTTGTCAGTTATATTTATCAATTATACTATAGTTTTTTTAAGGTCAATTAAACTGAGTTAGTTGAGATGAACTTATTAAAATAAGTTAGGGTAGAGTGAAGATGGAATTATCATCTCTATTAGTTGTTTATTGAAGGGGCTTATACACCCTAAAATATTTCATAATTTTTTGTTCCTCCTTAAAATCTAACCTTTTTTCTAAATTCCCATATAATCCTATAAGGTTTTTCAGGGAAAAAATAAAATTGCTTTCCATCTAAAAATTAACACTGGTGAACTTGTATGTTGTCGTTCTTGTCATCCACCCCTTACCTTTGGCTTTCTATCTTTCCTTGAACCCTTTAAACTTTGTTTTAGATCTATTTTTAATCGGTATTCCGTCCCAAAGTTATACTGAGCATAAGAGGAATCTTCATAAACCTTTTTTTAATTCACATCATCCTCTTTTCTACAACACTGTCAACCCCCTCTCTATATATGACCTCAAGATCACAAATCCACTCTTTACCTTACAAAACCTGATTCAGTTTAGATTTAAGAGACAAGTATAGTTAAGTTTGCAAGGATAGCACTCATATCAGTTGAGTCTGATCGATGTTAGACCAACTTTAATGACCACTACACCAATATAAAACAGGTTCACCTGAGGTAGCATGCCGACGCATCCCCCCATCACCTATCTTTCTCCAACAATCTTCAGTCCCATTGAAATAATTGATGGCCTCGGTACAAGAAAGTAAATATGGCATTTCATTGGAACATGACGAACAATGATCAGGATAATACAAAGAAATGAGATCAAAAAAAGGATGTCGGGTAGGTATTATGAGGCAACCCTCTTTTTCGAGGAGGGATATAGATTTTAACATCATCAGGTCGTCCAACGAGTCACGATACACAGAGAAGTCATCAAATTCTGTGATAGGTGTGTTGGAGATAGTGCCCTCAGAGTCAATTATTGGATCACAGGCACGTGATTGCAATGATTGAGAGAGGACCTATCCCGGTAGGACAGTCTTACTCGAAATGATAGTATGCTATCTGGTTCACCTTTATCATCGTGTACTGCTTTAGGTGACCTGACAGGTCGCTATTGCACGTTGATAGAGCCCCTAGGATTCTTTCTTGACTGCCAGCAGTATGATGGTGATCATATACGTGGGAGCTGGTAATCTACAAGCACATCCTTAAAAGGTCCCTAGTCGTAGGAGTTTCGAGACAGGGCATCGATTCTCCTGAGTAGACTAGTGTATACAGTCGAGACCCCGACGAGGGGCGGTGGCCGGTCTCACAAGCCACTGGTGTCAGTTGGTTCACCTAAGATGTATACAGGTGCTCATTGGGTTATGAGTACACCGGACAGGACTCGCCGGGAACCTGCTAGTTGGTCTTATACCAGATGTCAGATAGCAGTTCCCTGGTGACATGTGTACAGGTTAGTTCATCGACCTGAGATCGTCATTTGTCTCGTGTGAGTTCCCACTGTGCTTTGATTACTACCCTACCACGGCTCAAAGGAGTCGTGCAAACATGTTTTAGTTGGGTACAGTCCCGAGCCACATGGAGGCAGTGAGCGGATCTTCAGGGGTTCGTCTCTCCCGGTATTGGGGGTGAGGTCGCGCTGTGTCTAGGAGAGCCATTACGCAAAGCCCTCGGCCGAGGCAGGAGATTTACTGGTAGGTATTCCAGTAGTATCTCAGGGCGTTCTGGGCTATACTCCGACACGACTTGTACCGCTTTTGGGGGTCTGACTTTTACCAACCCCCTAGGCCCGACATGCGATGCTCATAGACGAACGGACCGGACTGTACGGATATTGTCACTGACAGGCTCAGTTGGGTGTCGGGGTGAGCTTCCTCATCGACGTCCCTTTTGGTCAATAGCTGGTGGCCCGTCACGTATTGGCTTATACCTCTGACGTGCCAGTGGTTAAATCCACAGCCATAGTATTGACGAGTCTTTAGAGTCCACCACACTTACAGTTACTCAAGCTTTCGGGCGAAACGCTGTAGAGGCCGTATGGAGATATGGCAGGGTCCGATCAGATACGCGCGGTATTGCACGGATCAGGATCGGACAGTTTTGTACTAGTGGCCGTATAGTTATATGGCAGGGTTTGATCTGATACGTGCGGTATTGCACGGATCAGGATCGAACGGATATTACTAGCCGGCTTTGGCTTAAGCCGGTCCTAGTTTAGTACAGTGTAGACTTTGTCTCATTGCATTTGTATCCGGTCGGAATGCAGATGCGGGTGTGTATGCACAGTATCGGGGTTTTCCTGTAATTTATTACGGGACCAGTTTTCTGGAGTTGCCAGTTTGTATTCCGTTCCGGCCGGTTTTCCTTTGTTCTTTCCCGGCCGGACTTTTCTGATGGAGGGGGTAATTTGCAGTTTTGCAAATTACATTTGGTGGAGGCTTTATTTGTAAGATGATTTATTATGAAAGCATCTTTTGATACCTTTCTTATCCATCTTTATCATTTGCTTTTTGTTGATGAGATAGGATTAGGATTGATTTAGAGTTGATGTGAGTTTGTTATGATGGCTTTTGATATGGTTACCACTTGCTTTCTCCTACACTCACCTCCCTTCATGCTTGATATTACCTCCTCCACCATTCTCTTTTGAATATAAGTTTTCATAAGAAAAGAGAGAAGATGAAGGAGAGAGTTCTTCATTCTTGAGAGTTTCATCTTCTTGATCTCATTCATGCTAGAAAAATGCAAGCACCATTTTTCTTATCTCATTTCCTCCATCATCTCCAAATAGCAACCAACCCCAAGTGAGACACTACACATTCTACAGCATATCTTGAGCATGTCGAGTTGCCGGCTTCATGCTCGAGTTGCCTCGGTATTGAGGCGGGAGCCCGTAAAAGACGAAGGCGATGTGGTGCCCTTTCCGGCGAGGAGGCGACGATATGGAGACTACACTTTCCGCGGGAGATCGGGACGATGACGAGAAGACCGGAGGACTCGGATCACTCGGTATACTTCTCACCCTATCTCTTGATTGCTAGCATTAGGTTAATGGTTACGATCCGGGTTTTTCATTGTCCGCGGTAGCGCCGGTTTCCGAGTAAGGAAAAATTTTTGATTCCGCATTTTGGCCTCGAGTACGAGGTCGGGGCGCTGCCGTGGCGCAACATGGTATCAGAGCCACGCCATTAACCTTACCTAGCTTCGTTTGATGTGTTTGCGTTTCCGATCGACCAAAATTTCCAAAAACCGTATTTTCTAGCACAATCAGTTTCTGTCGAAATTTTTTGGAGTCTAAATATTTTTCAGGTGGTCTCAGAATGATGTGCAGGGAGTTCTAAGAACACTGCAAAAATTTGGTGACACGACTCCTCCGTACGACCGCGGAAGGGCGGCCAAAACCCCATTTTGGCCGCGCTTCCGCCGCAGGAGTGTGGGTTCGTGTGCTTAGTTTTTTGCAGTGGGTTTATGGGCTTATATTAGGGGTTTTGGAATATTACAATTGGGCCCAGGTTTTCTGTGAGTGCTACAGTTTTGATTGGGGGCCCACTTGTTAATTTTTGGTCAATCGGAAAATTTTAAACACATTATTTCACAGTATTTACATTATATCTGTGACCGTGAATGTCACTCGATCGGTAAATCCGGTCTAACTGCTATAGCCCGGTTAGACGGATTTGCGAACGTGACTTTCACGTTGATGTTCTATGTTTATGCTGTGATGTTGCGGATCGGTCGTAGGGGATAGCCTGGATGCAATGCTAGTACAGTTTTGTTGTATTATGTACATTTGATTTTGCGGGGCGAGCGTCCGACATGTGGACTGCCGTCACTGCCTGTTTGTATTATTCTTTTGGGGCACGACCTGGTTGCGGTCGATGTACCCGGTGTATGTATATTTTACTTTCTGTACTAGGATTGCCCCGCGGTGGGGTGCACGGATAGCCGGGTTCTGGAGGGCAACAAGCCCGCATCTCATGGCTTTGGGACGGAGGGGGCTTCAGTCTGGAATTGGCGGGCTATTCGCCGCACTCGTATGGGGTACAGGTTGACCCAGGAGGGGTGCCCAAGTTACCGGATTCCGTGAAGTGCTGGGTGGTCCATTCACGGTGCTGAAGGGGGCTACCTCGCTTCAGGTTTTGGCGGGTGACTTGCCGCGCCCGTAGGGGTCTAGGTTTTCATTGCACAGGCTATCCACACGACCAGGGGAACGTCGGGTTTCAGCAGCGGCTCTGTGAAACCCGGGGCTTCCAGATATCTGTATTGTTCTGTGATGCTGTACATTTCTGTGATGTTGCATTTTATTCACGCCTTGAGCGAAATACTATATATTGGTATATATATTAGTAGATGTTGTATATGCTTTACATCCGCGCTAGTCCAGTCCCCGCTCTGCCGTTAGTCAGCTAACCTAACGGGTGATGACGGGACCCAGTGGCGAATGCGGATGGCATATACGTACGTCAGTATATTTTCGTTCTTTGTGGTGTGATTAATTGATGGGACTGCGTTGATTCGGATCAATGCAAGATAAACAAACCTAATCTGATGTTGTTGGAACACTTTTCAAAAAGCTGTTATTGCAAGGACGTTCGCTTTTGTTTTGCATCGTGGTATTCATTTGGAATATCCTGCTCCTCAGTCGACGAGGCAAGGGCCGAGATCCCTTCACCGGGAGTGACCCCTTGGACAGAAGTTTGCGTCAGGGCATTAACTTCACTATAGCCGATTACTTTTGCTTTGCATCGTGGTATTCATTTGGAATATCCTGCACCTCATTCTACGGGGAAAGAGCCGAGATCCCTTCACCGGGAGTGACCTCTTTAGTAAAGGTTTTCGTCACTATATTTTCTAAAAGGTTATCCAGTTCCTTCAACGATATCAAGTTCATTACGTTAAAGGTTTTTCGCCAAAAACCAGTCGTAGCCCTCCGTCATTTCAGATTAGTATTACTTAGTATTCGTGCTGCGTTTGTCGTGCATTGCCGTGGCGTAGTGTTCGGTAGCTATGTAATGCTTTTCTGTCACATGGATAAGTGGATTGGTTAGGACAGTCGTACGGTCTTGTTGGCATTGTCAAGGACTCGTACGGGTGGGTTTAACGCAATCAAGATAATGACGGGTAGAACTTGACTAGGACTATTTGATTTGTTGGCATTGTCAAGGTCACTTGGGTCTTAGGGGTAAAAACATCACATCGGGAGTTTCAAAAGAACTGAGACTTGCCAGACATGCGCATACCTTCTGGAGTGTGATAATGTGAGTGGATTCCGTCACGTTGTCATGCGATGATAGTTGGATCCTGATTCCCACTGATGAGTTGGTTTACTCCTCGGGTAATCCCGACTAATTCTTCTTTAAGGTTTGGAGGAGAATTTGACGGTACAGTGGGAGGTTTCCAGATTAGATAAAGTGATAACCATTCTGATCTAGGTTAGAGTGCACGCTGAGTGTTTCTTTTCTCTCTCTCTTTGGCAGCGACCTTTGACCCGACCCTAAGACTATGACTCAGTGACCAAGTTGACCGAACCTTCTTAACACTGGCTTTTGGATTGTCAAAGTTGCAAACCTCATTGCCACTCCTACTTTTACCCTTTTCTCCAGGACACCCCGTATTGCTACGAACGTCCACTTCCATTGGACAAAACCATCGTATGGTTAGATACGAACTCGAAGGACTTCGAGGATGGTTTCTGGTTCTGGAGAAAACGGATAGGATTATTCAGTTGTCTTTTCTTTTCACCTTCTCTCAGGTTGCGAGTACTCCTTGGTTTAGGAGCAGTACACCTATTACGCAAATTGGATAGTCTTCTTCCAAACCATAGGCTGGTGCCGACCGGTAGGGAATGAAGAAAACCAGTTAGCCTAAAACGGTGTACAGAAGGTATTAAGTTAAGACAAAGCAAGGGATTAGTAAGAGGGCAAAGTAAGTTGCGACTGCTATTCACGACCAAACCAAGTATTTCTTCGCCAATCCTAAATCACCTTTGTATTTCTCCAGGACACTCCGTATCACTACGAAGATCCCATTTTATTGGATAATCCATCGTATGGTTATATACGAACTCGAAAGGAACTTGTTCCAGTTCGGGGATGGATTCAGGTTCAGGAGAAATAGGAATTAAGTACATTCAGGTGTCTTTCATCTTCACCTTCTCTCGCATTGCGAGTGTTCCTAGGATTGGGACAGTACACTCTTTATGCCTTTTGGATAGTCTTCTTCCAAACCATAGGCTGGTGCCGAACGGTAGGGAAGGAAGAAAACCATTTGGCCTAAGGGGGTGTACAGAAGGTAATGACTAAAGACACAGAAAGGGATTTAGAAAGATGGCAAAGAATTACAAGGTTACAGTTGTGAATCTGGATAATGGAAGAGGCATTACTAGGAATACCAGGATACCCCGACGAAACATTTTTAATGTTTCAGTTTCAACTGTGTACAGTTAAAAGAAAACTGATTTCCCAGTTAGACACTCACTCCAGGGTATGTATTTACCAGGTATGATTCTCACATCTGTATGGTTTTACAGATGATGAATGGGAGTAAGTTATTGGGAATAGGGTGATCATCCTCATTATATCGGGATTCGTTGTAATCGGTGATATTTGAGGAGATCATCTGGGCTGTTTGCCGGTCGGCAAATATTTGGTTTTGAATATCCGCTGTTGTGCACCAATTTCAAATTGATATATCTGTACGTCTATTTTCATAGAGTGAGATATACTTTTTGATATTATGTCGATGACATTTACCTATATCAGTGGATGGTTAGGTAAGGAGCATCAAACAGCGGTGTAATTCTTCTTAACCATAAGTACAGTTTTCAACCTACGACGCACAGTGAAAGAGTTGTAAGACTCAGCGGACTTATACAGAGTATTGTATGTTGTCCAGTGTCCATTAGGACAGAGGGGTTGGTCCTCATACTATATTCTGTTTACTTTTAACTTCTCTAGTTCTTAGACATATATTTCGTGGAAACACAGGGTCTAAGTTTTGAGGAGTTATAGGTATTTGAATAAAGTAAAGAACCAGGTATAGCAAGTATCGGGATTCTTCAAAGTGATCGAAGATGTAGATACTTGTGTATGGTGTTCAGTAGATAGTAATGATTAAGAGAACTGGCTTCTCTTTCAGGTTACTCATAATTGGAAGCATTCCTAAGTTGAGTAACGCTGATCGGCCTCTTTCCATTTAGTTTACATGCACTGGAGAAAGCTGCATGATTTGAATCTGGTTCAATTGAATCAGTGCCTCTGGTTCAATTGAATCAGTGCCTCTGGTTCTATATTGGATATAGAACAGTTCATATCTTAACGATGTTAAGATGCGGGGAGTTGTCCAGCTTATGCTTAAAACCAGACACTGGACAACTAAAGGCACGTTTCTGTAATGGCTGTTTGTGGGTTGACCCAGGCTATGACGAGGGTTGATTTTCTACCATCTGGAAGATCAATAGAGATATTGTTCTTAACTCGCCACATTTTAAAAGGAAATGGTTATTTTTCAGAAAACAGTAGTGGGAGTATGGTAGAACTGGAAGCGATTCCAGAACCGCAGACGATTACTGAAGATTTGATAAGGAACCTAAAGATTCAATCTGATTTGACATTCCATTAGCCACTCCGCAGATATGGTGGGTAACCTCAGGCACTCGAGAGGTACTTCGGTATGCTCAAGGACGGTGGCAGGGAGGTTCTTGTTTACCCAGACTTACCATTGCTGTTGTTCCAGGCTGCGAGACCCGGCAGGAGGATGAGTATAGCGTCGTTCTAAACTAGCTTAAGAAGTGTACGTCTATATGACTCTGCCAGAGGGTTGTCGTAGTCAGTGGGAGCAGCGGAAGCATTGGTGGGCAGGTGGCTTATGTCTATTT
Organism: Agapanthus africanus; assembly: GCA_030015575.1. Lineage (NCBI taxonomy): Eukaryota > Viridiplantae > Streptophyta > Magnoliopsida > Asparagales > Amaryllidaceae > Agapanthus > Agapanthus africanus. The sequence continues at coordinate 111,096,608 of CM057340.1, read as the reverse complement.
ATAGACTAAAACAAATACAGCGGAGATAGATCATCTATTTCTGATGTGACAGTCATAGGTTTGACTTCATCAGAATAGGGGATGGATCTGTTGAGAAGGTAGTAGGATGTTATGTCCCGGTATTTGGATGACATACACAGAGTAGGAGGTGATATTTCTATACTACGATCGGTTATACTTTGGTCGTCACACAGTGGTTTCTCCACATGGGACTTGGATATTATATCTGACATACTGGTTACTAGATCTATGGTTTTAGATCTAGATTTGGGTGGTTTCCCAATCTGGGTACTTTGACAGCATTCTATGAGTATTTAGAATGGACGACTCCTGGCACGGTAGTACACCTGCAGGTATTGGAGTCACCCTCTCTAAAGGTGTCTTATAGACTAAAGGGGAGAAGGATACTCATGATTGGCAGATCACTTGCTTTGGCAATTGAGTCAGTCATGAGATGTCAAGTACCACACCAGATGTTGTTCTTGCAGTAAATGCAATAAGTAGATATTGATCCAATCCTGGAGAAACAGTCGGAAGCAGTTTTAGAACATAAGTGGATATTCTAGGGATATGATAACGACAGCCTCATTTGGGAGACAGTTATCATTCCAGGCTTCCAAGGTGACATGGACGACAAGGAGGTTGTCAGAGTTATAGTTTTCCTTCTGACGAGGGGCAGTATTTTGGACAGGTGGTCCAAGGCAATACTGAGGGTGGCATGGCGCAGGATACTGATTAAGTTCAGTTGACGATACAGTCTAAGAAGTTTGGATTTGGAGTTCACTTATGAGCTAGGTCCCATCAGACATCCAGACATTCCAAGACAGGTATTGCTCATTTCGGGAGATGGTTTTCTCCGCGAACTTGAGATATAGAGAGACATAGAAAGAAACATCACAGCGGATCCACTCACTGAGGCTATTCCTCGAACGCAATAGTTTCGCAAACGGGTTTTGTGAGACTGACTAGTAGAGGAGTTGGGTGTTCGGTATCACACGGACTGTGAGTATGCGACATCGCAATAATTAGCCTTGAGTGCAAGTGGGAGATTGTTGGAGATAGTGCCCTCAGAGTCAATTATTGGATCACAGGCACGTGATTGCAATGATTGAGGGAGGACCTATCCCGGTAGGACAGTCTTACTCGAAATGATAGTATACTATCTGTTCACCTTTATCATCGTGTACTGCTTTAGGTGACCTGACAGGTCGCTATTGCACGTTGATAGAGCCCCTAGGATTCTTGCTTGACTGCCAGCAGTATGATGGCGATCATATACGTGGGAGCTGGTAGTCTACAAGCACATCCTTAAAAGGTCCCTAGTCGTAGGAGTTTCGAGACAGGGCATCGATTCTCCTGAGTAGACTAGTGTATACAGTCGAGACCCCGACGAGGGACGGTGGCCGGTCTCACAAGCCACTGGTGTCAGTTGGTTCACCTAAGATGTATACAGGTGCTCATTGGGTTATGAGTACACCGGACAGGACTCGCCGGGAACCTGCTAGTTGATCTTATACCAGATGTCAGATAGCAGTTCCCTGGTGACATGTGTACAGGTTAGTTCATCGACCTGAGATCGTCATTTGTCTCGTGTGAGTTCCCACTGTGCTTTGATTCTACCCTACCACGGCTCAAAGGAGTCGTGCAAACAGGTTTTAGTTGGGTACAGTCCCGAGCCACATGGAGGCAGTGAGCGGATCTTCAGGGGTTCGTCTCTCCCGGTATTGGGGGTGAGGTCGCGCTGTGTCTAGGAGAGCCATTACGCAAAGCCCTCGGCCGAGGCAGGAGATTTACTGGTAGGTATTCCAGTAGTATCTCAGGGCGTTCTGGGCTATACTCCGACACGACTTGTACCGCTTTTGGGGGTCTGACTTTTACCAACCCCCTAGGCCCGACATGCGATGCTCATAGACGAACGGACCGGACTGTACGGATATTGTCACTGACAGGCTCAGTTGGGTGTCGGGGTGAGCTTCCTCATCGACGTCCCTTTTGGTCAATAGCTGGTGGCCCGTCACGTATTGGCTTATACCTCTGACGTGCCAGTGGTTAAATCCACAGCCATAGTATTGACGAGTCTTTAGAGTCCACCACACTTACAGTTACTCAAGCTTTCGGGCGAAACGCTGTAGAGGCCGTATGGAGATATGGCAGGGTCCGATCAGATACGCGCGGTATTGCACGGATCAGGATCGGACAGTTTTGTACTAGTGGCCGTATAGTTATATGGCAGGGTTTGATCTGATACGTGCGGTATTGCACGGATCAGGATCGAACGGATATTACTAGCCGGCTTTGGCTTAAGCCGGTCCTAGTTTAGTACAGTGTAGACTTTGTCTCATTGCATTTGTATCCGGTCGGAATGCAGATGCGGGTGTGTATGCACAGTATCGGGGTTTTCCTGTAATTTATTACGGGACCAGTTTTCTGGAGTTGCCAGTTTGTATTCCGTTCCGGCCGGTTTTCCTTTGTTCTTTCCCGGCCGGACTTTTCTGATGGAGGGGGTAATTTGCAGTTTTGCAAATTACATTTGGTGGAGGCTTTATTTGTAAGATGATTTATTATGAAAGCATCTTTTGATACCTTTCTTATCCATCTTTATCATTTGCTTTTTGTTGATGAGATAGGATTAGGATTGATTTAGAGTTGATGTGAGTTTGTTATGATGGCTTTTGATATGGTTACCACTTGCTTTCTCCTACACTCACCTCCCTTCATGCTTGATATTACCTCCTCCACCATTCTCTTTTGAATATAAGTTTTCATAAGAAAAGAGAGAAGATGAAGGAGAGAGTTCTTCATTCTTGAGAGTTTCATCTTCTTGATCTCATTCATGCTAGAAAAATGCAAGCACCATTTTTCTTATCTCATTTCCTCCATCATCTCCAAATAGCAACCAACCCCAAGTGAGACACTACACATTCTACAGCATATCTTGAGCATGTCGAGTTGCCGGCTTCATGCTCGAGTTGCCTCGGTATTGAGGCGGGAGCCCGTAAAAGACGAAGGCGATGTGGTGCCCTTTCCGGCGAGGAGGCGACGATATGGAGACTACACTTTCCGCGGGAGATCGGGACGATGACGAGAAGACCGGAGGACTCGGATCACTCGGTATACTTCTCACCCTATCTCTTGATTGCTAGCATTAGGTTAATGGTTACGATCCGGGTTTTTCATTGTCCGCGGTAGCGCCGGTTTCCGAGTAAGGAAAAATTTTTGATTCCGCATTTTGGCCTCGAGTACGAGGTCGGGGCGCTGCCGTGGCGCAACAAGGTGTAACCACCACCCAGCAGCCCCAACAACCCCCTTCCCTCTCCTCCAAAAAATACAACTTAACCTAACTACCAATTAGTCCCCTTCAAGAACCAATCTGCACAGGACCTCAAAAATTAAGTTATTTTGCTTAGTCCCCTGGCCAGCCAAACCGGCATCTATTTGGAATATTATGGTAAAGTGCATCAACAGACGATTGAATGGGTAATCTTAATGAAATAGAAGTAATTGCCTCAGGATGAACTTTCAATAATTTAAGCGATAGGGGGATAGTAAATTTTTGTTCAATATAATTCAGCATACTTCATTCTGGTCAACAAATCATGCATGGCATGCTTTAGGTGCCTTATTTTTATATGAAAATATGTAGTGTATACCCTCCTTTATGTATGTTTTGTAAAACACATGAATGAATTACTGAGCAGCCTACTTCTAGAGATGAGCATATTCTATCATTCTTAGATCTTTGCAACGTCGAATCATAAAGATTTGACATCTTTGGACCTCTCAAACTTGCCATTCAGACACTACTTCAACGTCAACTAACCCTTATAAAACAACTTGTCTCCAACCAAAAGACCACCTCAGTCAACAAACTCATGTATGGTATTGGTAATGTAACAATTCTTTACTCTAGACCCTCATAGCTTAGGATACCTACCTATAATAGTTTATTACACAGAAATAGGTGCATTAATTTTATGGTGCATGAACTCAGTACTCAAGACGTCTCGGGAAATATGGCCAGCTGAAAGACAGTGGGCCTACCTCACTGACTATAAATTCGAGCCCATGTATCTCTAGGTAAATGAAAACTTTTTTTGCCTTCCAGACTCAAAACAATGTGGGCTTATCTTTCGGCCATTCAGATTTCACACATAGGCTTCATATCTATTTCTTGAATTCTCTATTAACAATTAAAACCATTGAGCGACAATGATCCAAATTTCTTCCATCATTTTATTTACAATAGCATACAAGAACTAATGAAATACAGTCATCCTAATTCAAATTCAATTCCTTGCCTCCTTATCTTTCTTCTAAGTAATACTCACTAGCGTATTCAATACATTGCGACTATACCAAAGCCTAAAGCAGGACTATGAGTAACTGGATAGACATGATTATTTGCAAATATAGTATGTACTTAAAAATTGAATCCAATTAATATCAAATAAATGGTAGCTTCGACCAGGGGCCTGCTGTGCCTAGGGCTTTTACATACACAGTTACCAAGGTTACATAAAATTAAATGTCCGACGGTACGCTGAACGAAAACAGGATCTCAGACATGGTATGCTACTGGGTATGGAACAAGGTTCGGTAGGGGAAGGTTTCTTACAAATATTGAGGTGGAAGAGAATACAGTTTCAGGTGGAATATATAGTTGTTTCAAATACTAAAATTCATTGAAAGACAAACACCTACTTTCATTATCATGTAGACCGAGTATGTCAACATTATAACTTTTGGTTGTTGAATAGCTATTTTAGAATTAAACAACTATTTTAAGTAATATACTTCCATGTTGTGATCGTACTTCGAATATGAAATTTAGTATTTTGGAACATAATAGTTCCATGTTTCGAAACGGAAGTTCCAAATCTGTAAGTTGCAGGGTTAAGAGAGATTATGGTAACTTGATCACATAATTTGTGATAGACATAGTAGTCAATTAACATCGAGATGGGTTACAAATTATTCGATTTCGGTTGGTGGAAAAAAATCGAAACCGGCAGTAATATGGAAAGAAACCTTTGTGGAGTACCGAATTTTTCATTTGCTAAAACAGAACTGGCAGAATCAATATTAGATATAGAAGGATTTCCTTTCCTGTTTCTGGAAGGTATAGCCTAAACCAAAATCATACCATAGTTTAGATGACATATTGGAAAACGTAGCGAACTGCAAGTGTAGAAAAACTCAACATCAAGATCACCACCCAAGATTTCTCCTATCAAATTGGGGTTGACAGCAGAACTCAAAATTCAAGAATGCCTGCTTATTGAAATAATTCCTTAGATATATGTCGGCCCTGTATAAGTAGATGCCAGACTCCTAGACTAGACAATTTTGAAGAGAAAACTCATAAAACCCGAAAACCCATAAAAACTGACCCGCCCGCCTAAACCCGAAATCCATCCAAATCCGCCCGAAACCCGAAGTTGTGGGTTCAGGTTTAACACATTACAAACCCGTCGGATTCGGGCGGGTTTTGGGTTAAGGTTTTAATTTTCGGGTCGGGTATAAAATTTGTTTAAAACCCGCCCAACCCGGCCCGCTTTCACCCCTAATAGATACTATTAAAATATCATCAGCTTTGTAAGACCATGTTTGAAAAGGTCCCATCTAAAAAGACTTGTAATCGCAACCTAAATCAGACACGAGAACTTATCATCTCTTGTAATAGACTTGTAACCTACAATAGTTATTAAGTCAATAGATGATTGGCAATCTATTGACAACTGTCTCGATAAATCCTGGCACAAGTATCAATCAAAACTTTCTAGTGTTGTCTAGTCTTCAACAGGACATTTACAGGGATATATGTAAATATATTGGATGCATTTATCCAATGTAACAAATGTAGCAAGTTTCACGAGAAAAAAACAACTTTACACCATGCTGGTCTATTGAAACATTCATATGTATGCAGGAGGTACCACGATGTATCATACTCTGAAACTCATGAAGCAAGTACTCAATAACTGAACAGGAGTTGGTTACCAATAGAAAATGATTTTCAAAATCATATAAGCAACTAGTGTTTTGCAATAATGTGTTGTAAGGAATGAAATAATATGTTATTTAAATTATAAAAATATCAAATGTAAGATGCACACGTTCAGTTGCAAATATTTTTTTCTTTTTTTAATGATAAAACTAAGAAATTCTTATGAGTGCAATTTTGCTATAAGATATTTAACTTCTAATAAATATGTATCATACTCATACACAAAGGAAAACACCGTAATATTTGGCATAATTTTTTTATTACACTTTCTCACTCTATAGTTTTTGACTGAAAAAGATTTGATGGACTAGTAACTTTTTTAAAAGTGTCCTTGTATAAAATACATACTTTTTCCCTTTTATAAATAAAAATAATTTAATTAGAAAAAAGGATAAAAGTTAAGAAGCATAATCTTAGATTTTTTAGATAAGAAAATATATATGTGATTCCATCTCATATAGAATTTATCTAGTGTAAGAATCTATCTAATGTAAGCAAACTCGCTCATCTTGCAAACTTCAAATATCTTCCTCCTAGAAATACCCAATTCATTGGACAAAAACTTCAACAGTCTCGTGCTTAAGCTACCCAAATCCAAGTAAGAGTACATCTCAACCTAATATGAGATCATATTATGAACCCTGTATCGGTAAATCATGAGTGGCGGCCTATGACTAGTTTATAAATGACAAATATACAATTTACATGCTACCAAAATCTGGAACCTAACATGAATCCCCTTACCATTCTAGGCTATGTTGCACAGATTCGCCGTCAAGGTGATGTATCCAAGTCGGATTCTTTCAGATTAGCTAAGAATAGTTGAGTCTTTTTGGCACATCCTAAAAATTATTATTTTTATTCCAGATGCATTGACCATGTATCATAGATGCATTGACCATATAACATTGGCTAAGATAACAACATCTTGCGCATCTATACTTATAAATTATTTGTAATCTTAATCTAGATTTGCTAAAATGGTGACCTTTTGTTATTATGTATACAAATTAAAACTACAAAAAAATCCTTGTATCATAACGAATAATATTCAAGATATTTGGAAAATTGTGACTCCATGAATTCGACTTGTATCGTGCCTCATATCCATATCCATATCTGAAATCGTGTGAACCCTAACCTACATCAACATAGGCTAATCCCTCTTCGAGTCCCCTATCTACCATTCCAAGAATACAACTTACAAATTTGCAAAAATGTATATCTAAGCATGTAGAAATTCTCACAATAGCTACTATTTATGCACGCAATTACCAACATCCTCTATCCATCTACAACATGATCATTTTCTTTTAAATTCTCAACTCTGTACTTGTTAAGGGGACAAAAATTAGACTGCCAAGCATGAAATGCACCTTATGAAACCTGTGTGCATCTAACACAAACCCTACAGAAGGACCACAAATTTCTCATCTATCATATGAACAACACCTGTTTACTCCACATCAATCTTCTTAACCCCTAACAACAACCACTAATAGTTTGATAGTCCTACCACCATGCAAAGATTTGATCACTGTCTAATTGGCACCTACTAATCGAAATAGCATTGCGTCGAGCATTCTTCTATGGAAGGCATGGTTCCTAAACATCCCAGTAATCACCAAATGCACTTATGGTCAATTCAGCAGGATATAATGTTGAAATGTCAAACATTGTTAAGATTAAAATAACAAGCAAAGTAACAGAAAGCAAGAAGTAAGCCACGTAGCTGAGATCATTACCTGCCAATCCTTCACGGAACCATTGTTGAAGAGGTCCATCAGCCAGAGTTGATTTCACATTATCCCTGTATGTACCATGAGAATCTGAAGGAAGCGCTCTGGGGTGTTCTGCAGAATTCATAGATGCCTTAGAATGTCTCCCCGCCTCCATCACACCTCTTGGAACAGCCAAAGCCGAATCCTGATGACTCGGGATCGCCAAACCAGTACCTTCTTTTCCCGGTGATTGCTTTCCTTGCCCCTTAGGCTTTTCTTGCGCCATTGCTCTCTCGCTCGCTAGGACTGAATGTATTATCAAATTCCCATTAATCTTTATATGCTTTCCATTTCTAGGCACATAAAGAAGCGCAGGCAGACTCTCACTGGAATTCTGTTTCAAGCCCGATTCTTCCCATCCCTTATGATTCATCTTATTACCCGTCTCTCTGCTAAACATTTCAAATTCCTTAGTATTATTCAAACTACTATCGCGGCCATTAACACTCAAAATCATACCTATACCCTCAGCTGCTCGACCATTAACCTTCTCTCTACTGCCTCCTATTACCAAATTTAGCACACCTCCAAACACCAACACAACAAACAACAACCCAAGAAGGCTCACACTTGCAACCTTCTTCGTTTTAGTCTCACTCTTCTTACTCTCGGACTTCCTTGCTCTCGGAGCCGAAACAGGCTGCTGAGGCTTCAACCTCGGTATCGGGACATAAGGAACCGGGCCGCCATTAGGTCGCATCGGGTACGCAGGATACGGGACCCACGGAAAATGAAAGGGGGGCGGAGGCGGGGGCGGATAGACAACAGGAGGATTGACATTGCCATTGGTGTTGCCTTTGCCTCCATTTGCTCCATTCCCATTCAACTGCTGATGCAACCTCGTGTTCTCCGCCATGTAAAAAGACATCTTTCCGTTCAAATCGGCGATGGTAGAGTTCATGATCTTCACCTTCTCCTCCAGCTCCTCGAGGTAATGCTTCTTCCTCTGCCTCGAGAGCTGGGCGCTCTCTCGGTTCCTCATCAGCCTCACCTTCCGCTTCTCGTCATCGTCGCTGCAGCACGACGACGAATTCACCGCCTCATCGGATCTCCGCATCCTCAGATTCTTAGAATCAAGATCAGGGTCAGGGTTTCCACCTCTATCATCAGCATTTTTGCCATCGTCATCGTCATCGTTATCATCCAATTTCCTCTTGCGCCGAGAGCGTCCGTCTTCCTCCCGTTTCACCTCCTGATGCACGATCACCGAGGCGGCGGAGGAGTTGCCGGATTCAGGCGATCCCGGGATCGAATTGGAATTGCCGGCGGTGAGATTCAAATTGGAATTGGAATTGGAGTGAGGATATTCATCATCGGGGATGAAGAAATCGTCGACCGAGAAATCGAGATCGAGGTCGTCGAGGTCGAGATCGGAGGTGATGGCCTCAGGGATCGGAAAATCGCCGAAGGAGACGTCTGAGGGATGAAATTGGGAGAAATTCTCGAAGGATGAGGGACCGAAAAACAAGGGCACCTCCATTCTTTTGCTTCAGTATGGAGCTGAACCTAAGATTTAAGATTTAGCTCTCTTTCTTAAAAGGGCCTATTTGGTTGCAAGATTATGAAATTTGGATTCCAAAACAGTACAATTGAAAATTTCTGGATTTGGTAATTTGTTGTTTGGTTGGTTTTGGATTTCTAGTATTCGATTTGTAGATTCTTATAATCTTGGTCTCATCTAAAACTACAATAAATAGTGCAAAATCCTTGAAAAATCCTTAAAAAATTTTAGGATTCAGGAACCCATGTTTTGTGGTAGGCCCGCATAAAAAACAAAGGAATCGTAGAAATCCAAATGCTCCAACCAAACACAAAATTATAGAATCCTAGGATTCCACAATCCAAATTCTAACAAATCCCCAAACCAAACAAGCCCTACCTAACAAAGAAGGACAATTTTTCAATTTAGGCTAATTTTAAATAATAATTTTAAATTTAAGCCACTTTTCAAAATATTTACAAATTTAGCTCATTTTTTGCCACATCGGCACAGCTCAGCATCTGGTGCTGCGCTTTTTTTAAAAAAAATTTAGGGGCGCACTTACCAAGTGCGCCCCATACATTTCATAGAGGAACCCTTTGAAAATGTATAGGACGCACTTGGCAAGTGTGCTCTATACAACAATCCCGAGGCACGTCATTTCCAAGTTCGCCCCATACAAGAACACTGAGGCGTTCCATTTCTCTCATCAAATGGGCGTTTATGCGTCTGCGCTCCATCACCATCAGCAGCAGCAGCAACCGTTGATCGATGAGATCACCACTGTCTTCGAGAGAATCGAGGGCGTTGATCCCATCTTCCTCCGCCTCAAATCCCTAAAATTGGTATCTCTCTTCTTTCTCTCTCTCGATCGATTCAACGCTGTTCTTTGCTGATTAAAATTTCTTAATATTCTAAATTTGTTGAGACTGAGCCAATACTGAAATCGCCGCCTCCAACAGACGGCAACTTTGACTTGACTGATATTCTCCTTAGAAAACCCTTTTCCTCATCTTCTTCTTTCATTCCAGTTAATTTTTTGATCTCGTGTTTATTTTATTGGAGTTTTCTTTTAAATAGAATGCAGGGTAATCCAAAAAGAACATTTTTCGAGGGATAATTTTTCATTCATAGAGGTGCCCTTTTGAAAATGTATGGGACGCACTTGACAAGTATGCCTCATACAATAACACTGAGGCGTCCATTGAAAATATATGGGGGCGCACTTGCCAAGCGCGTCCCGTAGAAATTTTTTATAAAAAAAAAGCACAGCGTCAGGCGCTGAGCTGGTGCTGATGTGGCAAAAAATTACCTAAATTTGCAAATATTTTAGAAAGAGACCTAAATTTAAAAATATTATTTAAAATTAGCCTAAATTGAAAATTTTTCAAACAAAGAGGGAATGCGATGCACGCCTCTGAAAGTACCTAGTGCCCTCGCCACTACTACCGCGACCAATGCGGAATCGAAAAACGAAAATTTTCAAAAGAGCAGTAGACACTAATCCCTGGCGATCGTTCCAAATACTAAAATAGAAAACAAGCAGGTAAGGTTTAGAGATTACAATCTTTGATACGAGTCCACCCAATCATGGAAGACCATTTCAAACTCCTCGTAGGCCGTCAGAAACAAGCTTGAGAGGTGACTGCACTTACCGAAGATGATTTACCCGAAATAACCAATCCAATCTTCAGCTTCACCTAATGAAGTAACCGACGCTCCAAGCTAGCTTGGAATGGAAGTGAGGATGTAGGAATTTTTCACTCTTATTTTCTCTCAAACGCTCAAGCTCAAGAGAGCAATCAAGACGAAGGAGGAGGAGGTGAAGTAGCCATAACACATAATGAGCTAAGTGTTGTGTGGAATGAGAGAAATTGGAATGGCTTCATAAATTTTCAACTATATAATAAAATTTCACAATCATTTAGTATAAACAAATAAAGCTCATCTCTCTCTACATGTCAACAACCATACCCAAAGCCATCTCGCCCTCCACCTCATTTCCATGAATATTCATAAATGAATATTCACAAATGAGGTATCCTTCTTCTAAAAATATTTCCGTATAAATACGTAATACTTCCCGCTATACGTATCGAAATACATATACTTATATCCATATAAAAATACGAATAGCCAAGAGAGAGAAAATGAATAGTGAACAATAATACTAGAATATATATATATATATATATATATATTAAAAATATACATATAAATTATTAAATCAAAACTTGATTTAATAATCCGGCTTAATCCTAAGTCGGCTGGTATTATCAACCGTCCGATTAAAATCTGTGTAGGCTGTACACATATTTAATCGGACACCTGTATGTACCAACATATGACATCTACATTATATCGCCTGAACCAGGAAAACTCTATGTGTGGGACTCTAAAGACTCGACAATACGCTGGCAGTAAGTTACTGGATAAATCTATAACCATAAGTACGTCAGCGGCACTAGTTGTACGTAATGGCTATCTAGGTATATACCGAAAGGAAGGTCGACAATCAACTTCATTCGTACCCTATTTAGCCTGAATGTGACAATTTTCGTACAGTCCGATCTCTTCGTCTAAGAGTATCGTATACCGGGTCTAGGAGGTGAAAAACGTCAGACCCCTAATGATCCGATAAGTTGTATCGGAGTTAAGCTCATTACCAACCGAGAAACTACTGAACTCATATCAATAAATCTCATCCGCAGTGGCTATGGATTTAGGCTGATGGCCAACGGAACACAGCACGACATCGACTCCTAATACCAGGAGAGATGAATCCCTGACAATCGCTCACTACCTCCATGTGGCTCGGGGTTGTACTCAACTAAAACATGTTTGCACGACTCCTTTGAGCTGTGGTAGAGTAGTAATCTAAATACAATGGGAACACATACGAGACAAATGATCTCATGTCAAAAGACTAACATGTATTCAGGCCACCTGAGAACTTCCATCTAACGATATATATATGTCATGCCCCGCTTCCCAGTATACGGAGACGGAGGCGTGGCATGCATGCGACGTATTTACTCAGAAATAAATACGTTAAGCGTAAATAAGCAATATATGAAATGCACAAGAAATGACAAGAGATATAATGTAAACAACAACTTTTATTAACATTTATCTTTACAATACATTGCTTTGAAAAGAAAGTACAATGATATAAAGCAATGTCTAAATAGTGGCATATGAAATGAAAAGTAAATACAAGGAAAAGCTAGAAGTCCAACTGCTCAGTGAACTGTTCCACGTCCTCTTGGCTAGGCTCAATCTCAAGAGAGTCCGGTTCTCCTGACGAACATTCCAAAGAAAGAAAATACATAAATGTCGTCAGCGAACTAGCGCTCGGTAAGTCCCAAAAGAAAGACAGGTATATATCAAGTATTGAGAATTGAACTGTTAAGGTGTACAGGTATGAGATTGCTATTCTAACGTAGTTGTTTGTAGCTTGGTACAGAAGGTATCGGTGTATACGAGAGAAGTCCATCTTACCCCGTGGACTATGGTAACATGTAGTACAAGGCCCCGTCAAAACCCATGGGACAACGGCACGAGAGTTCATGTAAGTGTCTTTCAATGATCATCCCGTTCCACTTCTAATATATTCCGTACCAATCTACCCCGTTAACCCCGTGTAATATTTTATATAGATTATAATTATCAGACTTGCCGACACCATGGATACAAGTTGTTCATGTAATCAGGTTCAGGATGTAAACAAGTAGTCATGTAATCAAGTCAAGTTATAGCTATGGTTCGGTCAAGTCAAGTCGTGTTTGCATGTTGATATTGTTCTGGTATTCAGGTTCAGGTTCAAATATACATGTTAGAGTTTGAATTCAAGCTTGATTTAGACTCAGACTTGAGACAGACACATAGAATTGATTTGGATCCTGAATTAGGTTCGGAAGTTATCGGTAACTGCTGCACATGGACGGCAGGATTTGTGTCTTTTTTCAACACAATTACCATTGATAACATTGTTAGGTTTTTCTACCTTAAATAGGCAAGCACTCACTTTCTCCGGTTCTCTGAGGCTCAAGAGAATTGATCCCGCTTAAACCTATATTTACTAAAGTTCTAAAATGCAATTTTTTATAACTCGAGGGGGTTTTATGAAAAATATTTTTAATATATAGTTTCAAAATATCCTCGAGAAGTTATTTATATTATTTAGGGTTTTCATGGATATGAATTTTAAGGTTTTGAGGTATTTTAGTGATAATTACCTTAACTTGAATAGTTCATGGTATTTTACTGTAAAGCTTAACTTGTATTGATATCTTGATGGTATTTTGATGAAACTTGTAATTCTTTTATTTGAAAAAAATATAAAGTTATTATATTTTGAAAATATATGGATTTGTAATATATATATAATTATTAAAAATTAATTTTATTATTAAGTAGAAAATTTCGTTTTTCTTAAAAATCGTATTAAAAACCTTTCGAGACCGAATGCTCCGTGAGAACGTCTGCATCTCGCTCTACTAGCCTAAGGATGTGCGATAATCCGCACCATCCAATAGCGGGTCCCCTAAAATGGATTGTAGAGGCTTATTTGCAAAGAAATTTTAAAATACAATTCTAAAGAAAAATTGTTTTTATAGTAGATCGTATTTTAATGAAATATATTGTATTCTCCACAAAAATAAGTTCAAAGAGAATCGTGCTATGGAATCATGTGTGTTTGTGAGGGGCATGTCATTACCTCGTGAATTTTTCTAAAGGTATGATTAACAAAAAATACTAAAAGAGATATATGTGAAGTTTATGATATTTTAATGTAAAAGTTAAATTAATATTATGTTTCATGATATTTTTGAGTGAAAGTTTGTTCTAACCAATTGTTATATGATTAAAAATATGGTGTAAGAATATGGATGAAAAGTATTTAAGAAAAAGTGAACTTTTTAGGGTTTAGAATAAAAGGTCGGTGTTAACTCCACTTACCAACATGTTTTGAAAAATAGAACTTTTCAAGAAGAAAGAGAGGGATTTACTCGCTAGAAAGATGAAGAGAAGGTAAGAATAGGAGGGGTTGTCGTCGGGGCATTGTGGAGTCGCCGGAACTTGCTTTGATCCTCGCTTGAACTTGATTCCTTGCTAACTCCACTTGTAATCTTCTTGTACTTAGAAAACTTTGAGAATTTTGGCTATAATTTTCAGAATGAGAAAGGGCTATGGTATGGGGCAGTACTTATATGTGGAATTAGGGTTTTAGAATTAAAAGATGAATTAAAAAGATGATAAATAGGGAATTGAGGGGTCTCTATTTGATTGCAGAGTAATCAAACAGTGCATGGGAGTTAGGGGTAGGGGAAAAGACTTGTGTACAAAGCACGGGGTCATTTGGGCCAATCCAAGCCGTCAGTGCCGGTTCTTTATGGGGTTTGGCCGGTCGACCCATGGAGTTGGGGTGTTGGATTCTTGCCACGTGTTCCTCTCTGTATTAATACCCTTTTCCACATGTTTATTTTTCCAGACTTTTCATTTTTATGTGGATTGCAAGTGTAAACATTTGGGCTTCCAAAAAATTTAAAAGAAAAATCAAAAAAATATAATATGTCTGATGGGATTCGAACACAGGGGCTACGTCACAGCAGTGCAAGGGCTTTACCAGTGAGCTACAAGTGGCTTCTTGCTGGTCTTAAACAAAAATTAACTTATAAATTAAACTCAGGCTTGTAAACTCCTTTCTGTATATTAAATTGAAAAAATTTCGTACAGTAAATTCAGAGTCGTTACTTTCTACCCTCCTTATAAAAATTTCGTCCTCGAAATTTACAATTACATAAGAACTAGTTTACAAATAAGTAAGGGTATTTTGCACGCATGTAATCTTCTCATTCCCACGTTGATTCGCCTGGCGAATCTTTTCTCCACATCACACGGACCAAGTTTACTTCCTTGTTCTGCAGTGTTTTCACCTTTCTGTCCAGGATTTCAACGGGTTATTGCTCATAAGTTAGGCCTGTCTGTACAATGAGCTCGGAGTGATCAAGGATGTGGCCGGGGTCACTCACATATCTTCGGAGCTGGGATATATGGAACACGTTGTGCACTCCTTCCAATGAGGGTGGAAGTGCCAAACGATATGCCACTTCTCCTATTCATTCGAGTATATCGAACGGTCTTATGTATCTGGGACCGAGCTTACCCCTCTTGCCAAAACGGATCACTCCTCGGTTTGGAGAGATCTTTAAGAAAACATGATCTCCAGGTGTCGACGCTTTGCATCAGCCCAGTGCTTCTTTCGGTCTTGGGCTATGCGCATTCTTTCTCTGATCGTGCGAACTATATCCACAGTTGCCATGATCATCTATGGTCCAAAGAGTTCACGATCTCCGATATCATCCCAACTTAGTAGTGAACGGCACTTCTTTCCATAGAGAGCTGCAAATGGTGCCATTCCAATGCTCTCCTGATAGCTGTTGTTGTATGAAAACTCCACAAGGTGTAGGTGATCTTCCCACGAACCTCCGAAGTCTAACGTACAAGCTCTTAGCATGTCCTCTAAAATCTGAATTGTTCTGTAACACCTTAGAATGCGATTAAAGTTAATTAAGCGTTTTAATGCGGGTTTTTAATAAAATTTAACCAATAATTGTTTTCACATATTATATTATATTAATTAATATTTTATTAAATTATTTTTGTACTTGCACACATATGTGCATGGTAATCTAGGATTAGGGATTTGTTAGCCATGGCACCCTAACCATTATTAGGTTATGTCATGTATATATATTTAGTTTTTAAGTAAAAGAGTTTTTATTTTAAAAATATAAAAGAAAGAGAGAAGAGTTGAATATTGAGGCATAGCATGGGACAAGACATAAGAGGCTATTAATGAGAAGGGAGAGAGGGAGAGAGAGAGAGAGAGAGAGAGAGAGAGAGAGACTCATTCTCACTTCACCCTCTCACTCTCTCATTTTCGTTACCTCTCTCTCTCTCTCTCATTTCCTCACAACTCACACTCTCTCATTTTCTTGTCCACTAAAATTCTTTTCTTGATCCATATTTTCCCACAAACCTTAAGCCTAAACCTTCATAAAACCTTACTAAACCCTTCACAAATCATGTTTAACCCTCTTGTGGTAACTTGGAGTTTGGAAAGCTAGGGTTTTCCCAAGTTTTAGTGAGGTAATGATCTCAAACTGTTAATTAGGCTCTGAGGAAGTTGTTTTGATAATTAGTTTCATTTTAATACCTTAAAGTTATAGTTTTGTGCTAAATATCGTATTTTGTGTTAATTTTTGTGTCTCTGTGATCTGCTGTTGTTAGGGTGATCTCTAATAAAATCTAACAATACAGTAGATTGATACAAGAGCCCAGAGTGTACCCTAGAAACTCGGACCCCACCTTTCATTGTTCGCCCGGCGAGAATCGCTTTTGGCCCGGCGCCACCGGTTTTCCTGTGGACTTAGGTGTTGGTTTTTTTGTGGGTAGCTCTCTGTAGAGTATTTATGGTATTTGGTACACTTTGTTTTTCCTATATTGTATGTAGGCAAAATCTGGGACCGTTTAGCTAATTCTAGCGTTTCGATATCGTGCGATACAGATTATCCAACTTTGTTTAAGTGCTTAGTGTAGCTTGCAGCCATAGGTTTGGTTTAGGGAGTCGCTATACGCGTTAGCCCGCTAAGCTAACACTTGGTAGGTTGGGGGAGTCGATTCGTTAGTTGCCGTTGTTTCCGTGTGTTATCGGATAGTTTGCTAATTTCACTTGTTATGATTTTGTGTTATATTAGGATCGTTTGAGAGGACATCGGATGCTACTAGGAAGGGGGAAGAGTTGATTGGATTCACCTAGCTCGAGATCGTCCGGTGAGTAGATTTAACATCTATGGGGGAATCGCCTGTATGGCGTTATGCGTCGAAGGCTGGATTCAGTGATATAACCATATTCTTATATGTATATATATTGATCGTGCATTGAGTACCATTTTGCAAATCCTATTTCCTGTTATACATGGACATAGTATTATTGGACACTGCGCCATTACTAACGGTTCATATTGCACGAGCACCGAATTTTATGCTGCACACACCGTTGGTAATTGCTATGACACGCACACTATAGAAATTGCTATGGATAATATATTGTACTGCTTCCATTATTATTAACAGTTAGACCTTGATTCTTGTTCTATTGCACATATGAATTGCATCATACGTACATACATACATGCACACATACATACATTGCTATAGCCACATATATACTCTCATATGGTGCTTTATTTCGATTTTTTGGATTTGGAAAACCGCAAGATACCTTTTGAAACTTGATATAATTAAAAGTGCGGTTTTCCTTTGATATGCTCATATTACTGTTCAGCTGGGTTCCTTAGCACCCTCACAACGTTTTCTAGGGCATCAAGCATGCAATTTTAAAAAAGCTAGAGTGCTAAGCAACCCATAACCAAGGATCTAACTAGAAGAATTAGGGTTTAACTAACATGTAAACAACTTTACACTAAGTGAAATGAGAATACAACCTTTGTAGACCGGTTCTTCACTTCAAACGTTCCATGTAGTAGTCCCTTTGCTCCAAGTAGTGGTGTCCCGGACTCTCGTTAGGCTCCACTAGACGAAAGGAACGAGCTTGCTCGAAGATCTTTGAGGCCGAAGACGATCTACGTCGAAGAATCCCTAACCCAAGCTATCTCTTCACTAATTGATGAACTAGTGAAGAAACAACCTATACTAAATGGCTGGTTTGGTATAGATTGGTGAAGTAGAAATTTTGTTCACTTTAGAATTAATTTTCTCTCACTTTTTCTTCACCCCTCAAAAAGCTAGAGAGCTAAAATGGAGATGAAGAAGAAGATGCAATCAAGTGTAGAATTGCAACCATGGGTGAGAAATATCATATATAACTCATGTAGAGACTAAACCATGGCTAAAAGATAATGGTTAGGTTAATAAATATCTAGAGTAAAACAAACTTAGTGGACTAAGTCAATGGTTACTACAAGCTTCTCCAAGTTTCACAACCATGACTAATTTCCACCTAATTTTGATTTTCCCTTAATAATTAAAACCCCACATTATCTTAAGTGTGGTGTGAGTCTCATACACTCATGTCCAATGTATCATCTAACATGACACAAAATAAATACATTAATATATATCACATATATATTAAATGTAAAAAGAGAAAACATTTTCTTAACTGAGCTAATATTAGTTAATGTATATTAATATATAAAATATATAATTACATATTAAATTATTAAATCAACACTTGATTTAATAACCCGGCCGTATCGCATACAATTGACTAATATCATTTATATGCATATCACATATACATACAACATAGCATTGAATCAACACTTGATTCAACGATCCAGTTATATCACATATAACTTGTATCGCGAGATTGGAATACGGTATCACATACACGTATTAATCTCGGTCCTGTACATATCACATATGTGCTCTACTTCGTTTCGCATGAGCTAGGAAACCTCTGTGCAGGACTCTATTGACTCGTCAATACGCCGGCAATAGGTGATGATCATATCATTCACCCACAAGCCGTCAGCGGTACTAGCTGGACGTAATGGCTACCCGGGTATTGATCGATCAGAGGATCAACAAGCATGCTTGTCCATACTCCTGTGAATCCAACAGTAACACTACCATACAGTCCGGTCTCTTCGTCTGATATGTCGCATATCTAGTCTAGGGATGGTAAACGTCAGACCCCAGTAACTTGATAAGTCATGCCGATGTGAGGCTCATAACGGGTCGAGAAAGTACTGATAACACTTACCAGTAAATCTCCGTATCAGCCCTGGCCAGGGACTTACTGTTATGGCCAATCGAGCACAGCGCAACATCAACCCCCAATACCGGGAGAGAGGGATCCCCTCCTATCGCTCATTGCCTCCATGTGACTCGGGACTGTACCCAAAAACCACCGTTTTGCACGCTCTCTTGAACGTGGTAAGGTGGAAATCAAAGCACAGTGGGAATCACTCAAGACTCTATGACGATTTCGGGTCTACAGACTAACCTGTACCAGTGTTACTAGAGAACTGCTATCTGACGTCAGGTATAATACCATCTAGGAGTTTTCGGCGAGTCCTGTTCAGTGTACCTAGTTTCCACTGAGCACCTGTATACCATATTTGATGTTAAACACCAATGGATATGGGATCATCCATCGCCCATCAAATGGGTCAAGAAGCGTATACGCTAGTCTACTCTGGAATATCGATGCCCTGTCTCGATACACCCTCGACCAGGAACAATTAAAGGATGAACTTGTGGACTATCCTGGCCCCACTAGTATGATCTGTATCATAATCCTGGTAGTCAAGTATACATCCTAAGGGCTTTATTAACATGTAAGAGCAAGATAGTATCACAATACTAGTCTACATGTTAAGATAAAGAGTAACCAGATAGCATACTATCATGTCGAGCAAGAAAGCCCTCCCTATATATGTCCAAGCATCCATTGTAATATACAATCATGTACAACAATGGCCTCTAGGGAATATATACAACTAACAATCTCCCACTTGTACTAAGACCAGTTGTTGTAGTATCTCATACCCAACGTCCCAAAAACTCTCAAACTGTATCTGGGGTTTTGGCCTAGGTGAGTGGATCCACCGTGTCTTTCTTCCTATCAACTCTCCTGTCCTCGATCGCCTGGAGATCAACCATCTCCCTGATCAGGTGATACTGCCCAAGAATATGTCTGGATCACTGATGGGACCGGGGTTCCTAGGCCAAAGCCACAGCTCCATTGTCACCATAATGGAAGGAACCAAGTTTATCTCATGAACATCTATACCCAGACAACCTCTTTGGTAGCATCGTTGGCAGTGATGTATTCACCCTTTATTGTTGAGTCTGCCACGGTATCTAGCTTGGAACTCTTTCAACATACCGTCCCTCCACTGAGGGTAAAGACAAAACCCGAGACTATCTTACAGTCGACCTTATCACTCTGGAAGCTCGAATCGGAAAAGGACTCCACTTGGAGTGCACCGTTACCAAAAACCAAGAACGTTTCTTTAGTGCTTCTCAAGTACTTAAGAATGTTTTTCACAGCTGTCCAGTGATTCTCCCCAGGATCTGCTTGATATCTACTCACTACACCTAGTGAGTATGCTACATCGGGTCTGGTACACAACATCACGTACATGATAGAGCCTACTGCCGAAGCATAGGGTATTTCTTGCATGCGATCCCTCTCTAAATCGGTCTTGGGAGATATCTCTTTGGAGAGAGTGATTCCTGAGATCGTGGGTATATTCCCACGCTTGGAATCTTCCATACTAAACCCCTTTAGTATGGTGTCAATGTACCTGGATTGGGACAATCCCAACATCCGCTTAGATTTATCTCTATAGATCTAAATCCCTGGGATGTAGGAGGCATCACCCAGATCCTACATGGAGAAACATTGTGATAAGAGGATCTTGACCGAGTGTAGCATATGAACACCATTTCCTATCAAGAGTATATTATCCACGTACAATACGAGGATGATAATCTTACTCTCTACAACCTTTTTGTATATATAAGGTTCATCTGCCTTTTTGATGAAGTCTGTAACAACCCTAAACTTTTTATACAATTTTTTTTAAAAATATAGAAAGGGGTACTTTTCCCTGAGCACAAGTTATAAATTTGTTTTGCTTTTTAGTAGCAAGCAAGAGCTTGTAGCTCATTGGTAAGACCTTGCACTGCTGAACCAAAACATCAGAGTTCAAATCCCATTAGCCACATTATTTTTTTTATTAGTTTTCTTTTAATTTTTAGAAGCACAAGAGCCTACATGTGCATAACTTGTAAAAAGCAAAAGTCACATATAAAACAAACTGGCCCAGGGGGTAGACCAATCGACGGTGGACACGTGGCGACGAGCCATGACCTGACTCGGCTGACTCGGGCTGGTGACTCAGCCGAATAGGCCGGTGGCGCCGGTTCGGGTGAGTTGGATCGGCCGATTCTTTTCTTGACTCTTGTGTCGTTTTGTTTCCCCATAACCCCTGTCATGTTTAATTTTCCTGAATTATTACAGAGGATTAAAAATCCAATTAAAACTCTTTTTAATACAAAATTAAATACATTTTCGTTCACACCCTTTTATCTACCCTAACCCTAACCCTAATCTTTTCCTATAAATACCACTCCAATTCACACACCCCTCACTCACAAATTTTGTCCAAACTCTCAAGAAAAATCCCTAGAACTTTTGTGTACAAGTGGAGTTAGCGAAGGGCGAAGCTCCGACGAATTTCCGACGATGACCCAAGGAGCTCCCAGCGACGAAACGACGCACCGTCACCTCCTACCACTCCCTCTTCCTCTTCTCTAATCTAAAATCCAGTAAGTCCTTCCTCCCTCTTCTCTTTTCTATTCTAAAAACTTAGAATTCTAAAACCCGACGGAAGCGGATTTAATCCGACTTCCGATTCGGTTTTTCCTTAAAAACCATATTTTTCTTAAGAACATTAATACCAAACTCTCACATCATGATCATTAACCATTGAAAAAACATCTTGAGAAGTTTCATATCAAAAGAATTCCTATTTTACTTTTTATCGCAATTTTACAGAAAAATACCACATAGTTTTAACTTCGACATAAAAACATCATTACCCTTGCTATATCTTTAGATAGTTCACGAGGTAATGACCTACCTCTTCACAACACTCATATGTAACATAGCACGATGATATTGGGAAACATAGATTTGGAAAATACGGTTTTACATAAAACTACCATCGACTTATATAAAAACCCTTTTCTACAAGATTATGTATTTTAAACAAATCTTTCCGAAGCGCCGCTACAATCTATTTGGGGAACCCGTTCGGGATGGTGCGGATTATCGCACATTCTTGGGCTTAGTAATGCGAGATGCAGACCTCCGCAAGGAGCATACGGTCTCGAAAGATTTAAAAATACAAATATCTTAAAAAAATGAGATTTCTAGAAAAATATTAAATTAAATATTTTTATAAATAAATAAATAAATATATATATATATATATATATATGTATGTATGTATGTATGTATGTATGTATCATTAAAATATCTATTTTTGATATAGTATAAATATTCCAACTTTCCTAAATCAAAAGAATCACCTTAAATGAAATACCATGCAATTCCATACAAGTTCAATACTTTACAATTAAATACCATATATTATGAAATTAGGGTTTATTCACTAGAAATGTCACATATATAAAATCAACATCTATGAAAACTCTAAAGATGATAATTAAATACTTGAGGTGTATTTTGAAAATTATACAAAATTATTTTTACATAAAACCCCCTCAAGTTATACTAAATTACAATAAGGACCCTAGTAAACATAGGTTTAAGCGGGACCAGTCTATTGAGCCTCAGAGAGCTGGAGATATGGGTGCTTGCCTATTTAAGGTAGACAACTTACCAAACGGTGTTATTAACACGGTAATCGTCTTTGAAAAAGAAACAAATCCTGCCGTTCATGTGCAGCGGTTACCGATAACACCAAAATCTAATTCAGGATTCAATTTCTTTTCTAATTGTCTGACTCAGAATGAGTATCATTATAAATAATCTGACTTGAATATGATTCAAGTACAAACTATAATTCAATATGAATTCATGAATCCATATAATCAATCTGTTCAATCTATTCATTCCGTATTGATCGAACCGAACCATGGATATACATCCATCTACATGATTCTCCAGTAACATCCATTTACTGATATCATAGTTTCGGCAAGTCATCAATATATACAATCTATATAACTTGACCGAACCGAACCATGGATATATTCCATTTACATGATTATCCAGTACCTCCATTTCCATGTATACGATATCATGGTTTCGGCAAGTCTTCCATTTACAATACAAGTTTTCCATTTATATTTACAAAACAATACAAACAACACATTTATAATTCAAACAATACAAACAATAAAATCAAGACACCGTGGGGTTTATAAGGGGTAGATTGGTACGGAAGGTGTTAGAAGTGGCACGAGACTGCAACCATAAAGACAGCTAACCTGAATTCAATCGCCGTTGTTCCGGGTTGTCTAACGGAGCCTTGTACTCTATATACCGTAGTCTCTGGTCTAGTGAGACTCCTCTTGTATACACTGGACTCTTCTGTACCAAGCTACAAACAACAGCGTGAACACTAAATACAACATTATAACAATATAATATAACTTTAAAAGTTACACTCTATCTCTCTATCTATTCTACTTGTCTCTTATCTTTGGGACTTACAGAGCGATTTGTTCGCTGACGACATTCCTTCTCTTTCTTCTTTGGAATGTTGTAAGGTGGATCGAACCTTCAGGAGATCGAGCCCACCAGAGAGGATTTGGACCAGCTAGTCTTCGACCCGGAGCTTTAAATTCATTGTATACATTTCATTTCAGTACTTTCCATTTCTGTTGCCACTTTTTAGGCATTGCTTTTCATTCCATGTATTTACTTATCAGATGTATTGTAAAATGAATGTTAATAAATAAAGTTGCTTCTCATTACATTTGTTTCTTGTGTATATTTCTTTTATATTGCTTAGTTACGCTTAGCGTATTTACTTCTGAGTAAATACTTAACGGCCTCGTCGCGTCCTCTGCCCGTATATTGGGAAACGGGACGTGACATGTTTTGTTGGTGGTCCATGCAGATCCGAGCTGTATGGAACCCTACCATGAAGTTCTGTTCTGCGTAGACAACTTAAGAAATATAACACAAGAACCAGCAACTGCAAAACATTCCTTACAATACCTATTCCTTGAATCTTATCATATACTTTGAATCTATCCTAACCTAAATTTTTTATTCAAGGTTATGGATTCCCCAAACAACACCAGCACCAATGTCAACAACACTCCCCCACCACTACCACTCACACCTGTCGTCGCTGCTCCGATCAACGAGCAGACGGTTCTGCTTGAGGAAATCCAAGCCTCGTGGAAGGACTGCAGCAGCAGATTGCTATATTATTGAACCGACCAGAAGCAGAAGCAACCGGTATAAAGCGCCCTGTCACACAGATGGCAGGAGGAGCCTATCCTATACAACCTTCAAAACCCAAGAGACAGAAATAAACAATTAACTAGTCAAGTCCAGGTTTTTGTTTCTACTGCAATAGGAATGGACATTTAATGATGGACTGTAGGCACGCAAATGGCCTGTGTCTAGTTTGTAGCGCATCCAATCACGGAATTGGAAACTGTCCTTATAGACGCAACCCAGCTCACACACCCACCAACTACCCGCAGCGGCCAGCTGTCCAGGCTTCTGCACATCGCATCGCATTCCCTGCTCCACCACCTATACAGCCTACTCGCCAATTTCATCAGGACTGAGGAACATGCCTCGAGGACAGAGGAATGTGCCCCCAACTAGGAGAAGCGTGCCCCGGCGACAGGATTACACCTTAGCAGCCGTAGAACCCGAGACAGTTAACCAAGGTAACACTAGAAAGTCTCTTTCACATTTTTTACTTTTCATACACTATCAGTACTTCAGTCACCAAATTTTCCTTGAATCCGTTACAATTTCCTTCTTCAAATTTCGAGGACGAATTTTTTTATGGAGGGTAGAATGTAACAACTCTAGATCTTCTGTACAATTTTTTTTTCAAAAATACAGAAGGGGTACTTTTGCCTGAGCACAAGTTATAAATTTGTTTTTCTTTTTAATAGCAAGCAAGAGTTTGTAGCTCATCGGTAAGACCTTGCACTGCTGAACCAAAGCACCAGAGTTCAAATCCCATTAGCCACATTATTTTTTTATTAGTTATCTTTTAACTTTTAGAAGCCCAAGAGCCTACACGTGCATAACTCATAAAAACCAAAAGTCACATATAAAACAAACTAGCCCAGGGGGTAGACCAATCGACGGTGGACACGTGGCGACGAGCCCCGACCCGACTCGGTCGACTCGAGCCGGCGAATCGGCCGGCGGCGCCGGTTCGGGTGAGTTGGATCGGCCGATTCTCTTCTTGACTCCTGTGTCATTTTGTCTCCCCATAACCCCTGTTATGTTTAATTTTCCTGAATTATTACAGAGGATTAAAAATCCAATTAAAACTCTTTTTAATACAAAATTAAATACATTTTCTTTCACACCCTTTCATCTACCCTAACCCTAATCTTTTCCTATAAATACCACTCCAATTCACACACCCCTCACTCATAAATTCTGTCCAAACTCTCAAGAAAAATCCTTAGAACTTTTGTGTACAAGTGGAGTTTGCGAAGGGCGAAACTCCGACGAATTTCCGACGACGACCCTAGGAGCTCCCGGCGACGAAACGACGCACCGACACCTCCTACCACTCTCTCTTCCTCTTCTCTAATCTAAAATCTAGTAATTCCCTCCTCCCTCTTCTTTTTTCTATTCTAAGAGCTTAGAATTCTAAAACCCGACGGAAGCGGAGTTAATCCGACTTACGATTCGGTTTTTCCTTAAAAACCATATTTTTCTTAAGAACAATAATACCAAACTCTCACATTATGATCATTAACCATTAACAAAATATCTTGACAAGTTTCATATCAAAAGAATTCATATTTTACTTTTTATCGCAATTTTACAGAAAAGTACCATATAGTTTCAGCTTCGACATAAAAACATCATTACCCTTGCTATACCTTAGATAGTTCATGAGGTAATGACCCACCTCTTCACAACACTTATATGTAACATAACACGATGTTATTGGGAAACATAGATTTGGGAAAATAAGGTTTTACATAAAACTACTATCGACTTATATAAAAACCCTTTTCTAGAAGATTATGTATTTTAAACAAATCTTTGCAAAGCGCCGCTATAACCCATTTGGGGAACCCGTTCGGGATGGTGCGGATTATTGTAAAACCTCGGGCTTAGTAGTGCGAGATGCAGACCTCCGCAAGGAGCATACGGTCTCGAAAGATTTAAAAATACAAATATCTTAAGAAAATGAGATTTATAGAAAAATAATAAATTAAATTATTTTTATAAATATATGTGTGTGTGTGTGTGTGTGTGTGTGTGTGTGTGTGTGTGTGTGTATGTATGTATGTATGTAGCATCAAAATATTTATTTTTGATATAGTATAAATATTCCAACTTTTCTAAATCAAAAGAATCACTTTACATGAAAATACCATGCAATTCCATATAAGTTCAATACTTTACAATTAAATACCATATATTATGAAATTAGGTTTATTCACTAGAAATATCACATATATAAAATCTACATCTATGAAAACTCTAAATACGATAATTAAATACTTGAGGTGTATTTTGAAAATTATACAAAATTATTTTTACATAAAACCCCCTCAAGTTATACTAAATTACAATAAGGACCCTAGTAAACATAGGTTTAAGTGGGACCGGTCTCTTGAGCCTCAGCGAGCCGGAGATATGGGTGCTTGCCTATTTAAGATAGAAAACTTAACAAACAGTGTTATCAACACGGTAATCGTCTTTAAAAAAGACACAAATCCTGCCGTCCATGTGCAGCGGTTACCGATAACACCAATACCTAATTCTGGATTCAATTTCTTTTCTAATTTTCTGACTCAAACTGAGTCTCATTATAAATAATCTGACTTGAATATGATTCAAGTACAAACTACAATTCAATATGCATTCATGAATCCATATAATCAATCTGTTCAATCTATTCAATCCGTATTGACCGAACCGAACCATGGATATACATCCATCTACATGATTCTACAGTTACATCCATTTACTGATATCATGGTTTCGGCAAGTCATCAATCTAGATAATCTATATAACTTGACTGAACCGAACCATGGATATATTCCATTTACATGATTATCCAGTACCTCCATTTCTATTTATACGATATCATGGTTTCAGCAAGTCTTCCATTTACAATACAAGTTTTCCATTTTCATTTACAAAACAGTACAAACAACACTTTTGCAATTCAAATAATACAAATAATATAATCAAGACATCACGGGGTTTATAAGGGGTAGATTGGTACGGAAGGTGTTAGAAGTGGCACGAGACTGCAACCATAAAGACACTTAACCTGAATTCAATCGCCGCTGTTCTGGGTTGTCTAATGGAGCCTTGTACTATATATACCGTAGTCTCCGGTCTAGTAAGACTCCTCTCGTATACACTGGCCTCTTCTGTACCAAGCTACAAACAACAGTGTTAACACTAAATACAACATTATAACAATATAATATAACTTTAAAAGTTACACTCTCTCTCTGTCTCTTCTACTTCTCCCTTATCTTTGGGACTTACCGAGCGATTTGTTCGCTGACGACACTCCTTCTTTTTCTTCTTTGGAATGTTGTCAGGTGGATCGGACCTTCAGGAGATCGAGCCCACCAGCGAGGATTTGGACCAGCTAGTCTTCGACCCGGAGCTTTAGATTCATTGTATACATTTCATTTCAGTACTTTCTATTTCTTTTATGCCACTGTTTAGGCATTACTTTTCATTCCATGTATTTACTTTTCAGATGTATTGTAAAAAGAATGTTAATAAATAAAGTTGTTGTTCATTACATTTGTCTCTTGTGTATATTTCTTTTATATTGCTTAGTTACACTTAGCGTATTTACTTCTGAGTAAATACGTAGCGGCCTCATCGCGTCCTCTGCCCGTATACTGGGAAGCGGGGCATGGTAAAGTCAAACTCTTTGACTGCCACATAAAAAGAGATGTTCCAACTCCGTGATGCCTGCTTTAATCCGTATATTGATTTAAGCAACTTGCATACCTTTCCGCTGCTCCCACTGTTTACGAAGCCCTCTGGCAGTGTCATGTACACGCTCTCTTCTAAATCACCATTTAGAAAAGCAGTCTTGACGTCGATCTTCCAGATTTCGTAGTTATGGTATGCAGCAATGGCAAGTAGGATCCTGATGAACTTAAGCATAGCCACTGGAGAAAAGGTTTCATCAAAATCCACACCTGGTTATTGACGACAACCTTTTGCAACAAGTCTAGCTTTGAAAGTCTCAACTTTTCCATCTACACCAAGAATCTTCTCAAGATCCACTTGCTCCCGATGGGTTTTACCCCTTCAGGTGCAACTACTAAAGTCACTACTTTGTTGGTGTATATGGATTCCATCTCAGATCGCATAGCATCCAGTCTTTTCACAGAGTCCCCACTCGTGATGGCCTGCTCGAAACTAGTTGGGTCATCATCATCCATGATGCAATCCTCGCTCCCACTGTCATTGAGAAAGCAGTAGTATCTCTCAGGCGGATGAGAAACCTACTAGATCTACGGAGAGGCTGAGGCTCGTCGGGAACTATTGAATCCTCCGGTTCCACAAAATCATCAGCTGTTAGTCTGTCTAGCTGGAACTCCTTCCAGTTTTACCTCATGACCACTAATTTCTTCTATAAGAAATTCCTTTTCTAAAAAGGTGGCATGCTGAGAAACAAAACACCTTTTTCTCCTCAGTGTGGTAGAAGATATACCCTCGCGAATGCTTGGGATATCCTACAAACATACACAGAACTGACCTTGCCTCGAGCTTGTCTGGATTTTGCTTTTCAACATAGACCGGACAACCCCATATCTTAACTCGTTTAAGAGATGGTCTCTTCCCATTCCATATCTCATATGGAGTGGTAGGCACTGATTTGGATGGAACTTTATTCAATAGGTATGCGGCTTCTCAAGCGCATAACCCCAAAAGGAAACAGGTAACTCAGCGTTACTAATTATAGAGCGCACCATATCTCATAGGATGTGAATCCTCTGCCCCGATACATCGTTGTGCGGTGGTATATACGGAGGAGTAAGCTGGGAGAGAGTCCCATTCTTTTTTAAATAATCCAGGAACTCCATGCTCAAGTATTCTCCTTCCCGATCACATCGAAGGATTTTAATACTTTTACCCGTCTGGTTCTCTACTTCGCACTTATATTCATTGAATTTCTCAAAAACTTCAGACTTGTGTTTCAACAGAAACACATGTCCAAATCTTGAGAGATCATCGATGAATATAATGAAGTATGAAGAACCAACGCTGGAATGTGTAGACATAGGGCCGCATATATCACTATGTATCATTCCCAAGAGTTCAGTAACTCTTTCTCCGTGTCCAGTAAACAGAGTTTTAGTAATTTTATCTTTGAGACATGACTGGCAAGTTTCATAAGATGTAAGTTTGAACAGATTCAAATATCCATCCTTATGTAACTTAGCCGGTCGTGTCGCATTGATATGACCTAGTCTACAATGCCACAACAAAGATTCGTTTATTTCTGAACTTTTCCTCTTATGTGTGTTCTGTACGTCGAAAACTGTAGTTTGATTTAGAACGTATATGCCATTATATAACGTGCCTGATCCAATCAACTTTTGATTCAGGAAAATGTTCATAACATTATCATGTAATACAAAATTATATCCTTCTTTACATCATAAAGAAACTGATATAATATTGCATATCAGGTTCGGTATGCAATAACATTTGTTCAAAATCAATGTATTCCTATTTGGTAATACAAGGTGATATTTACCAACTGCTTTGGCTGCAACACTTGCACCATTCCCTACTCTTAGAGAATGGTCACCTTTTCTTAGTTGTCTACCTTTCTTTAGCCCATATAACATATTACATATGTGGGATCCTGATCCTGTATCTCATACCTAGGACGTAGAGTGTACCGAGAAACAGTTCTCGGTGACGAATACACCCGAAAAAATGCATCAACATGCTCATTTCTCGTTTGGGTCGTTTAGGAATCTGGATATTCCCCTATTTCCTGCTCAGACTTATAACAATTATAAGGAAGAGCGAAACCAACGTTCCCCAACTCAGCATAACAAGCGGGTTCGGTCAATACATCCATATTATTATATTGATTAAGGCTTGGCATGGTCGCTACCAGGAGAGAGAGGAAGAGAGAAGAAAACACTTTGCGTATGCTCTTGCAAGATTAGATTGGTTATTATTTTATCTAATCAGGATGACTCCCACTATTTTTATCAAATCTTCCTTCAAATCCTAAAAGGTAAGACTAGCCGGGATTAATTACACCCTACAAGTTCGCCAATCTTTTGGCCAGGCCAGTGTCGGTACTTTGAGGGAGGTTTCCCATGCTTTCGCACGGATCTAATTAAAATAAACCTCATTTTCCCATAGGCATAACCCCGTTGACACCTTTCTAGACACCTACTTGATTGGCTAATTGTGATGTGTAAAACTCTCCCAGGAGTAACTCTTACTCGCAGTGGGTATCGGGATCCAACTATCTCATAGAAGGTATGCAATCCCATTGCAAATTTCAACACTTGAAATTCCCGATAATATTTTGCCCCAAGCGATATATGACCTTGACAAGGTCAACAAACCATAAACCTCAAGTCAAGTTCAACCCATTCATTTCGTGATTGAATTAAACCCACTCGCACGACCGTTGACAAGGTCAACAAGGCCGTACGACTACCCTAATCCAATCGCATCATATGCTTTGCAGATAAGCACTAATCAGCTACCGCACACTACTTCTTGACAAGGTCAACAAACGCAGCACGAATACTAAATAGTACTTATCTGAAATGACGGAGGGCTACGGCAGGTTTTTAAGAAAACCTTTTGTGTAATGAACTTGATATCATTGTAGAATCAAGTGATTTTGAAAAGGAATGTTTTTGAGGCTTTTGCTAGTTTTGCTAAAGAGGTCACTCCCGATGAAGGGATTTCGGCTCTTTCCTCATCGAATGAGGTGCTGGATATTCATAAATACCACTATGCAAAGCAAGAACCAGAGAAGCAATCAAAAGACAAAACCGAGTGGGTTGTAGCATCTGTTAGGTTTTGGTAAAGTGGTCACTCCCGGTGAAGGGATCTTGGCTCTTTCCTCATCGATTGAGGTGCTGGATATTCATCAAGGAATACCATTATGCAAAGCAAAAACTAGAGTCACCCTTTTTTGAAAATTTGATTCTACAACATTTTTAGGTTTCTTTCCTTTCATTAATCTCATTAATGAAGTCCCATCAATTATGCTTCCTAAGCATCATAGAAGAAACGAAAATACAACGTACGCTTATGCCATCCGCATTCGCCACGGGGTCCCGTCATGCATCGTTAGGTTAGATGACTAATGGGCAGGACTAGCGCGGATGCAAAACATAAGCAACGTTTATTATATATCATATATATAATAATAACGCATTCGTCTCACGTATATAAAGTGATCACATCACAAAACATTGCAGCAGAAGACAACATATAAAATATTGGATATTCTAGGAGGTCCGTGTTTTATACTAAGCCAGTAAAAAACACGGATTCTACGGTCGCGATTAATAGCCAAACCCACATCCCTAGACCCCTACGACAGCGGTAAGCAACCCTACCAATTCTAGAGTTAGGAGACCCGGACTCGACTCCTCGAGATGGTCTCCCTCTGGACTCTAGAACCCGGTTACTTGTGGTCCCCGTTTGGATCTATCCTAATGTGGAAAAGTAAATAATATACATCAATGGTGACATCATCCTCAACCCGGAAGTGCCCCAATAAAAGAATATTACATACAAGACTTTACATGAATGAAAATGAAAAACTCTCATCTCACGCAAAACCCCCCGGCCATTTAAACACGACGATCCAATATAATATATCCCAACAACACATAACATTACATGTCATCAACGTAAGTAAATATGCATATCCCAATTGTCGTTGACATATAGCAACGAAACCGGCGATACACCACATATTACACTTACGGTCGCAGAAAAGAAAGTGAAAATTACAGCAATTGGAATCCACAACCACCTTAGACATCATAAACCTGAAATATCACATACTTCGGATTTCATGCCTAACCATATGAATTCCTTAGACATCATAAACCCGGAATATCTCATATTCCGAATTTCATGCCTAACCTTATAAACCCCGCATTTTAGTCTCAATATTGAAAATACTTTTCAATAACTAGTCGGGTAATTCAACAAGATTCCTGACAACCTGATCGAATGCTCGTCATAAACTTTAGTAGACGATCACACCCCCGATGCTGTCGATGAAGTGCACTTAGGCGGAACACCACGGCTGCGAGCACCCGGGAGGATGCTTTTGGCAACGGGGTTCTCCTACAGTCACTTGGTCGGGGCTTTAGAGCGTGACTATCTTGTAATGTTACCCGGCGAGTATCGGCGTACACTACGTGATTGCGACCGAGTTTTGATCCATATCAAAACCCCATGGCAACCGATCAAATGAGACTAAATTGCTTGGTTTACAAAATTCAAACTAGTTTTCAAAAAACTAATTATTGTGGATTCCAAATATTGTATTATATCTCAATATGAAACCCAAAACGATGTTAAATTACGATTACGAAACACTCCGTATTGCCACTACAGAAAGATAACATCACATGCAATCTTTGGCAAAAACAAACATAACCTGAAACCCAAAAACCAAGAGATCAGAACACCACAAAAATTTCAAGATTTTTTGCTACAGGAAAAAAGGTGAAAACAGTTTTTTTAACAATTTGGCCGGCCATTTTTTTGTGGTTTTGCCTCAAATTTTTTGGTGTTCTAGATACATTATAACTAGCTTTTTGCACTTGTTTAAAAAATTTTTAGAGGACTTAAAAAATTCGACAGAAACTAAGGTTTCGGATTCCAGGTTTCGGAGTTATTTCGGTTTCGTAATTCTACTAACATCGTCGAATTCTCTAGCTTGGCTCTGATACCACTGCTGGGTTCCTTAGCACCCTCACTACGTTTTCTAGGGCATCAAGCATGCAATTTTAAAAAACCTAGAGTGCTAAGCAATCCATAACCAAGGATCTAACTAGAAGAATTAGGGTTTAACTAACATGTAAACAACTTTACAATAAGTGAAATGGGAATACAACCTTTGTAGACCGGTCCTTCACTTCAAAAGCTCTGTGTAGTAGTCCCTTTGCTCCAAGTAGTGGTGTCCCAGACTCTCGTTAGGCTCCACTAGGCGAAAGGAACGAGCTTACTCGAAGATCTT
Organism: Agapanthus africanus; assembly: GCA_030015575.1. Classification (NCBI taxonomy): domain Eukaryota; kingdom Viridiplantae; phylum Streptophyta; class Magnoliopsida; order Asparagales; family Amaryllidaceae; genus Agapanthus; species Agapanthus africanus. The sequence goes on along the minus strand of CM057340.1, from coordinate 111,063,307 downwards.
CGAGGCCGAAGACGATCTACGTCGAAGAATCTCTAACCCAAGCTACCTCTTCACTAATTGATGAACTAGTGAAGAAACAACCTATACTAAATGGATGGTTTGGTATAGATTGGTGAAGTAGGAATTTTGCTCACTATAGAATTTATTTTCTCTCACTTTTTCTTCACTTCTCAAAAAGCTAGAGAGCTAAAATGGAGATGAAGAAGAAGATGCAATCAAGTGTAGAATTGCAACCATGGGTGAGAAATATCATATATAACTCATGTAGAGACTAAACCATGGCTAAAAGATAATGGTTATGTTAATAAATATTTAGAGTAAAACAAAATTAGTGGACTAAGTCAATGGTTACTACAACCTTCTCCAAGCTTCACAACCATGACTAATTTCCACCTAATTTTGATTTTCCCTTAATAATTAAAACCCCACATTATCTTAAGTGTGGTGTGAGTCTCATACACCCATGTCCAATGTATCATCTAGCATGACACAAAATAAATACATTAATATATATCACATATATATTAAATGTAAAAAGAGAAAACATTTTCTTAAGTGAGCTAGTATTAGTTAATGCATATTAATATATCAAATATATAATTACACATTAAATTATTAAATCAACACCTGATTTAATAACCCGGCTGTATCGCATACAACCGACTAATATCATTTATATGCATATCACATATACATACAACATATCTTTGAATCAACACTTAATTCAACGATCCGGTTATATCACATATAACCTGTATCGTGAGATTGGAATACGGTATCACATACACGTATTAATCTCGGTCCTGCACATATCACATATATGCCCTACTTCATTTCGCATGAGCTAGGAAACCTCTGTGTAGGACTCTAATGACCCGTCAATACGCCGGTAGTAGGTGATGATCATATCAGTCACCCATAAGCCATCAGCGGTACTAGCTGGACGTAATGGCTACCCGGGTATCGAGCGATCAGAAGATCAACAAGCAAGCTTGTTCATACTCCTGTGAATCCAACAGTAACACTACCGTACAGTCCGGTCTCTTTGTCTGATATGTCTCATATCTAGTCTAAGGTGGTAAACGTCAGACCCCAGTAACTTGATAAGTCATGCCGATGTGAGGCTCATAACGGGTCGAGAAACTACTGATAACACTTACCGGTAAATCTCCGTATCAGCCCTGGCTAGGGATTTCCTGTTATGGCCAATCGAGCACAGCGCAATATCAACCCCCAATACCGGGAGAGATGGAGGCCCTCCTATCGCTCATTGCATCCATGTGACTCGGGACTGTACCCAAAACCACCGTTTTGTACGCTCTCTTGAATGTGGTAAGGTGGAGATCAAAGCAAAATGGGAATCACTCAAGACTCTATGAAGATCTCGGGTCTACAGACTAACCTGTACGAGTTTCACCAGAGAACTGCTATCTGACGTCAGGTATAATACCATCTAGGAGTTCTCGGTGAGTCATGTTCAGTATACCCAGTCTCCACTGAGCACTCGTATACCATATTTGATGTTAAACACCAATGGATATGGGATCATCCATCGCCCATCAAATGGGTCAAGAAGCGTATACGCTAGTCTACTCTGGAATATCGATGCCCCGTCTCGATACACCCTCGACTAGGAACAATTAAAGGATGAACTTGTGGACTACCCTGGCCCCACTAGTATGATCTACATCATAGTCCTGGTAGTCAAGTATACATCCTAAGGGTTTTATCAACATGTGAGAGCAAGACAGTATCACAATAGTTGTTTACATATGAAGATAAAAAGTAACCAGATAACATACTATCATGTCGAGCAAGAAAGTCCTCCCTATATATGTCCAAGCATCCATTGTAATATACAATCATGTACAACAATGGCCTTTAGGGCATACATACAACTAACATGTTCTATGTTTGCATACATCGTATTTCATGGATATATGCATTGAGATACTGATTTCATACGATTTCTGGATTTGAGAACCGCGGATATATTTCAAAGGAAATTATAAATTGTTTTAAAAACGCGGTTTCTCGTGATGTGATTTCGAGGCATCCACCATTAGTTTTCTCGGTTCTGAGCTTATTTTCGAGACCTAATTTGAGAAGTTGGACGAACCGTCTGCGGGTATATGGTGAACTCGGTGAGGTACCCTGGGGCAAGAAGATCGTGTGGATGACGATGAGCCTGGAAGGAGGGAGCACTATCTACCGGTGATTGGTTGGACCCGGCGGTTATCCGGAGGATACCGGCTGGAGTCGTGAGATTGATATGAGGGCCGATCAGAGTATGCGGCACCTGAGATATGAGGATTTACGTGTCGATACTGGACACGGGTTTCATAATGTTTTCGAGTGTCGATGTTGGACACTCAGGTTCCATGATGTGACGGATATGAGAGCCGATCAGAGTGACGGCACCTGAGATATTGGGATTTAGGGTGTCGTTGATGGATACCGGATTTTATGATGATGATTCATTGATGAGGATTATGTTTTATCGCACACTCAAGATTTATTATGACATGCACTGTTTCATGTAGTTGTTGTACCCTGGTAGTGTAGCTTGATCATGATTTGTTGTATATCCGTATTGTTATACTTATGCCATCAAATTGCATATTTCAGATTATTACTTTTCTTGCATGCTTGCGATTATCTGTATGATGTTATTTACTATTCACGTGTTGGAAATTCACCCCCGTTGTGTCACAGTGTTTTGCAGGATTGACCCTCAGTGTAGTCGCGACAGGGTTCCTTATTGCATCTACTTCTGCGAATACCACTACCGTTGGTCGTGATTTTAGTGTAGGTGGGTTTTGCGGGTATCCGTATGATTCCATTGTATATCTTATTTTGTATATAGTACTCTCCATCTACCACTTACAAGTATTTGATTTAGAGACGAGATTGTGAGGATCGATATTGTGTTATTTGTGCTTCTGGTGTCGTGCTCGTGTGAGCCGGCTTTTATTTATGTTGCGATGTTGTTTTACCTCTTATTATGATGTTTTCACTTATTAATTGCTTATTTCTTCGCCACGGCGTCGTATATATACCTGTTGTGGTTGTGTTCCTCCTTTTGACGTGAGTTTCTCCCGTTTGGGGATGCCTTTTATATATATTATATGCTTGTATCCGTTTGAGGCTAGTTTTACATGGAGTTGCTGCCGAAATTTTTAAGAAAATAAAATTAAGTTTGAGATTTTATAACTTGAGATTTTTAAATGTTTTTAACTATTGCTTTATCACTTTACTTCTTTTCTTGGTTTAGATTTCTGGATTTTTTAGCTTACTTGAATTGCGTTACGCCTTTTGATGTCGCATGATTTAAGTGCTGGTCGCGTTCCTAAATTGTGTCGTGACAAAGTTGGTATTAGAGCGCTAGGTTTTACCTTTCGGAGTGTAGGATGACCCTTAGCATGATGGAGTAGGTAGCTTAAGTAGAGTGACGTAGCGTGTGTATGTTCCGCGGCATACTTATGACATGGTACTCCGCTTAAGTGACCTTAGGACATATTTTCTTTTAATTCCTTCCTTGATTCCATATATCCTTATGATTCAATTTCCATGTTCTTATCGAATCCTGTTTTCTTATTCCAGCCACTATGCCACCAAAGACTACGAGGGGACAGAGAGCTGCAGCTAGAGCCGAGGTCAAGGCAGGCTCGTCTGAGACGAGGACTAAGCAGGGCGGTACGCCTATTCTTCAGGAGCAGATTGATCCACCTTCTCCAGGACGTATTGCTAGGCTAGAGGCCAGTATCAGGATTTGCGTCAGATGGTGGGATCGATGGTTAAGACCATTCGAGCGCAGAGATCGGAGGTTGTTCTACCTATTACGGGGACCGTGATGGTACCTACTGCTCAGACAGCCGTACCTACCGCTACCGAGATTATCGCCGTATCTTTATCAAAGTTTATGAGGCTGAAGACTCTGGTTTTCATCGGCACCGACGCAGCTGAGGATTTATAGTCGTTCCTCGACCGGATGGCCAGGATCTGTCGTCCGTTGAGATGCTCCGATGCGAGATCGGTAGAGTTCACTAGTTTTCGTCTGGAGGGTCTAGCCTAGACTTGGTGCGAGTCTTTGGAGAGAGGTCGAGCCGCAGGTCTTCTTCCTATGACCTGGGTTGAGTTCGCGACGGTTTTTCTTGCTCGTTTTCTCCCGCAGAGCGTCAGAGATGCTCGAGCTCGCAACTTTGAGTCTTTGCGCCAGACTCCTGGTATGACAGTGGCAGAGTATGATATTCAGTTCACCCAGCTATCCGTTTATGCTCCATATTTGGTGAATACTGAAGAGAAGCGTGTCAAGAGATTTGTACGAGCCTTGGTTACCCAGTTGTTCCTTTCTATTGGCGCCTGGCATTTTGATACGTATGCAGTCGTAGAGGACGCAACCCTACTAGTAAAGGAGCGTATTTCCGAGACTTCGGTTGTTCCGGGACCGAAGCGAATTCGTACTGATATATCAGCCTAGATGCGGACAGGTAGACGCCGCGGCAGACCCCCTCCAGGCCATGGTGATAGCGGAGGCTTGAAACGAGGTCAGTTATATAGCACCTACCCACAGGGTCAGCATCCGTCATCAGGATGTTTCCGGTATGGGAGTCAGTATCATTGCATCAGAGATTGTACCGAGGTACGTCAGGGCGAGGCAGCAGTTCCACATGTTACCTTACCACCATCTCCACCTCAGAGAGCATTGCTTCTTATGCCCGTTGTTGCTTCACGCCAAACCTATGCTCAGAGAGGCCGTGGTCGCGATGGTTTTTTTCAGAGGGGATGCGGTGGTAGAGGCGGAAGACAACCGGATGCCAGTAGAGGGCAGGCCCGAGTTTTTGCGTTGACTCCTCAGGATGCGCAGGCGTCGAATGCAGTAGTGACAGGTACTCTTCTAGTGTGTTCCTTCGATGCGCGCATATTGTTCGACCCAGGATCTACGCACTCATATGTTTCCACACACTTCGTACCGAGGTTGGCCAAAGAGTCATCCTTGTTAGATCAGCCGCTTGTTGTGATTACACCCGTTGGTGAGTCTTTTGTTGCGCGACATGTGTTTCGGTCATGTGCCGTTCGTATTGGAGATAGAGATTCGTCCGTCGATTTGATCCTTCTTGATATGTTGGACTTTGACTTTCTCCTTGACATGGACTGATAAGCTACTTGCTATGCGTCTATGGACTGCCGTGAGAAGGAAGTTAGCTTTTGTTTTCCGGGCAAGTCATTTCTTGTAGTGCAGGGGGACCGTAGTGCTGCCCCTCAAAGTTTGGTTTCCGCCCTTTGCGCTAGTCGGCTCTTAAGGAAAGGATGTTGGGGATTCTTAGCCTTTATTCGTGATACTGGAGCCACAACAGATCCGTTGGACCAGGTTCCTATTGTAAGAGAGTTTCCCGACGTATTTCCTGATGAGTTACCTGGATTGCCGCCAGAGCGCGATATTGAGCTTTGCATTGATTTGATTCCCGGCACGGGACCTATTTCTATACCGCTTTATCGGATGGCCCCGACTGAGCTTAAAGAGCTTAAGGATCAGTTGCAAGAGTTGCTTGACAGGGGACTTGTTCGTCAGAGTGTTTCTCCTTGGGAAGCTCCTGTTCTGTTCGTCAAGAAGAAGGACGGCAGTATAAGACTGTGCATTGATTATTGTCAATTGAACCGAGTTACGGTGCGGAATAGGTATCCTTTACCTCGCATTGACGATTTGTTTGATTAGCTCCAGGGTGTGGGACATTTTTCGAAGATTGATTTGAGGTCGGGTTATCATCAGTTGCGGGTTCGGAATGATGACATTCCGAAGACTGCATTTCGTACGCGCTGCGGGCATTATGAGTTTTTAGTGATGTCGTTCGAACTCACCAATGCCCCAACAGTGTTCATGGATTTGATGAACCGTATTTTCAGGCCGTTCCTTGACCAGTTCATTATTGTATTTATTGATGACATTCTGGTCTATTCCAGAAGTCGAGAGGAGCATGAGCAGCACTTGAGGATTACCTTGCAGACATTGAGAGAGCATCAGCTGTTTGCTAAATTCTCGAAGTGTGCATTCTGGCTTGATAGTCTTGACTTCTTGGGTCATGTGGTTACGGGAGACGGTATACGAGTGGACCCGAATAAGATCGAGGTCATACAGCTTTGGCCCAGACCTGCATCAGTGACAGGTCCACAGCTTCTTAGGCTTAGCTGGTTATTACCACCGTTTCGTGCATGATTTCTCGAGTATCGTTGCACCGCTGACCGGACTGACTCGGAAGGGAGTTCCTTTTCTTTGGACTGAGACATGCGAGTAGAGTTTTTAGCAGTTGAAGACTTGTTTGACGACTGCACCAGTTCTATCTTTGCCTTCTGGATCAGGAGGCTATGTCGTTTATTGTGATGCTTCTCGAGTTGGGCTAGGTTATGTGTTGATGCAGCATGACAGAGTTATCGCTTATACTTTTTGGCAGTTGAAGAAGCACAAGCAGAACTATCCTACTCATGATCTTGAGATGGCCGCGGTGGTCTTTGTGCTCAAGATTTGGAGACACTACTTGTACGGATAGTCGTTTCAGATCTTCACGGACCATAATAGCTTGAAGTACATCTTCCAGCAGCGGAATCTGAATTTGAGGCAGCGCCGTTGGATGGAGCTTGTGAAGGATTATGATTGTGCAATCGTTTATCACCTAGGCAAGGCAAATGCGGTAGCTGATGCTTTGAGTCGTAGGCCCGGAGGTAGCTTGTTCCATTTGAGCGCAATTTAGAGACAGTCTTCTACAGATTGGCAGATCTTGTGCGATAGTAGAGTACAGTTTGAGTTCACTTCCGCTGGAGGGCAGCTTGCTCATGTCTGCGCCCGTCCATTTATACTTGATCATATCTGTGAGGCGCGGCCCTACGATGCTCGTGTGTCTGAGATTTTGGAGCGTGTTCGGCAGGGTAGAGATTCGGAGTTTGTGATTCATGACCACAGTGTGCTACATTTTGGGACTCGTCTGTGTGTACTAGATTCTAGGGGGCTGAGACGTGAGATCCTAGCACAGGAACATCAGTCAGCATACAGTGTTCATTCTGGTTCCACCAAGATGTATCATGATTTGAGAGATATCTACTGGTAGGAAGGGATGAAGAGAGATGTTTCAGAATTCATTTTAAGGTGCCTGACTTGCCAGTAGGTCAAGGCTGAGCATCAGAGACCGGCAGAAGAGTTGCAGCCGTTGCCCATTCCGGAGTGGAAATGGGAGCAGATCTCCATAGATTTCTTTGTGGGTCTACCCAGGTCGAGTCGAGGGTATGACTCCATTTGGGTGATTGTTGACCGGTTTACAAAAGTGGCTCACTTCCTTCCAGTGAAGACCACTTTCAGATTTGCTCAGTATGCTTAGCTGTACATTGATGAGATTTTCAGTTTGCACGGCGTTCCTACATGCATTGTATCTGACAGATTCACCCAGTTTACCAACCGTCTTTGGCAGAAACTTCAGGAAGCTTTGGGTACCCGATGAGTTTGAGCACTGCTTTCCATCCGCAGACCGATGGTTAGTCAGAGCGGACTATACAGACTCTTGATGATATGCTTCGTGCGTGCGTGCTTGATTTTGGTGGCAGTTGGAACCGTCACTTTCCTTTGATAGAGTTCTCCTACAATAAAAGCTTTCAGGAGATGATTCAGATGGCACCTTTTGAGGCTTTGTATGGGAGAAAGTGTCGATCGCCAGTCTGTTGGACCGAACTCAGCGAGAGCAGGATTTTGGGACCATAGCTAGTTCAAGATACTACGGAGAAGATCTAGGTGATTCAGGACAGGATGAGAGCAGCCAAGTGCAGGCAGAAGTTTTATACTGACCGTCGTCGTCGCAGACTTGAGTTTGCAATGGGTGATCATGTATTCCTTCAGATTTCTTCGATGAAAGGCGTGATGAGATTTAGGAAGAAAGGGAAGCTTAGTCCCAGATTTGTGGGTCCTTTCGAGATTCTTGAGCGTGTTAGTACTGTTGCCTATCGTTTGGCACTTCCGCCCAGTTTTCCGGATGTTCACCCTGTTGGAGATAGTGCCCACAAAGTCATTTATTGGATCGCAGGTACGTGATTGCAATGATTGAGGCAGGACCTATCCGATATGACAGTCTTGCTCGAGATAATAGTATGCTATCTGGTATGTATTTATCATCGTATACATGCTTTAGTTCACTATTGCATGATGATAGAGCCCATAGGATTCTTGCTTGACTACCAGCAGTATGATGGCGATCATATACGTGGGAGCTGGGGTTTGTAAGCATATCCTTAAAGTGTCCCTAGTCGTGGGAGTTTCGAGACAGGGCATCGATACTCCAGAGTAGACTAGTGTATACAGTCGAGACCCCGACGAGGGACGGTGGTCGGTCTCACAAGCCATTGGTGTCAGTTGGTTCACCTAAGATATATACATGTGCTCATTGGGTTATGAGTATACCGGACAGGACTCGCTGGGAACATGCTAGTTGGTATTATACATATCGTCAGATAGCAGTTCCCTGGTGACATGTGTACAGGTTAGTTCATCGACCCGAGGTCGTCATTTGTCTCGTGTGAGTTCCCACTGTTCTTTGATTTCTACCCTACCACGGCTCAAAGGAGTTGTGAAAACAGGTCTTTTTTGGGTACAGACCCGAGCCACATGGAGGCAAGTGAGCGGATCGGCAGGGGATTCGTCTCTCCCGGTATTGGGGGTGAGATCACACTGTGTATAGGAGAGCCATTACACAAAGCCCTCGGCCGAGACATAAGATTTACTGGTAGGTACTTCAGTAGTATCTCAGGGTGTTCTGGGCCACTCTCTTACACGACTTATACTGCTATTGGGGGTCTGACGTTACCAGCCCCTAGGCCGATATACGATACTCATAGACGACCGGACCGGACTGTATGTATATTGTCACTGTTAGGCTCAGTAGGGTTTATGGATGAGTTCGCTCGTCAGCTTCCCTTCCTATCAATACATAGGCAACCGTTACGTATAGCTTGTACCTCTGACGTGCTAGTGGTTATACACAGTGCCAGTGTGTTGATGAGTCATTAGAGTCCCCCACAGACACTTTCCCAAGTTCGGGCGAAACGTTGTAGAGGCCGTATGGTTTTATGGCAGGGTTCGGAAAATGCACGTCCGTTTTCGCACGTGTCATATTTCGGGCAGATAATACTGGTCGGCTTTGGTTTAAGCCGGATCCGAGTATTATGCTGTGTAGATATAATATCTTTATCTCAGTTGCATTTGTATTTGGTCGTAATACAAATGCGGGTATGTTTATACTGATACGGGGTTATCCTGAAATCCGTTTCGGGATCGCTTTTGGAAGTTGCCAGTTTCCAGTTTTCTATCAGCCGTATTTAACATTCGGTTAAATACGGATTTATCTTTTCTTGATGAGTGTGGAAATTTCTAGATGGTGACTAGGATGGTGACTAGGCTAGTGAGTCATTAGTGCATTGATTATTGCATTAAATGATTTGGTGACTAGTTAAGGTGATTCATTATTTTCATTAATTTTGTTCATACAAGGTGTAATTGTGACCCATTCTTTCTTTAATCTTGTGGTCACCTTCCCCTCTCCTACACTCACCTCCCCCTCTTGTATAAATGGCCGACCCCTCCCCTCTTGTGAGGTTATGGTTGCTTGAGAGAAAAAAATGATAGTTTTAGTGTATGGAAATTTTATAGATACTCATTTCACATTTCCACCCGATCCAAAAAGGAAACTTCATTAATCGTTCGTCCATACCTTTGGACGTAACGAGACAAAGTGTTCTACTCATTCTCTACTTCATCTTGGTCGTCTCTTTTAGCAAACTTGACGACCGAGTTGCCTCGGTTCAGAGGCGGGAGCCCGTTTAAAGATTCGTCGACGTGGTGCTACATGGACGAGAAGATTGGAGATTCAGGAGATCGGAGCAGCCGCAACAAAGCGTGGGATGATGGTTGAAGACCGAAGGACTCGGATTGATCGGTATAACATTTTTACCCATTTTGTAGTTTGTTAGTTTATCTATAATGGCAGATCCGGGTTATAGTACGCGATAACGCCAGTTGTAAAAAGTTTTTGTTCCTCATTTGGCGTCTGTTAGACGGCCGGGATGCTACCGTGGACTTACAGTGGTATCAGAGCCTCACCATTAAGCTATATTAACTTGTGCTAACGCGTTTAAAATATCGATCGAACCGAATTTCGAAAAACACAATTTTCAAGTGCTAAACTTTCTGTCGATTTTAAATCAAGTCTAAAAATTATTTTGTATATCACAGAAAATTGAGCAGGGTTTTTGAAGAGTTACGGTAAAATTTGGACACGTGTTACCTCTATACCGCCGTGGATCTGCGGTCAAAGCTTAGGTTTGACCGCCGAACCGCGACCAGTATGTGGCAACAGTGGACCAAATGTTTCCAGTGTGTTCTTCATGTGAAATTGTGGCTTCTGGAATATTTCTTTTGGGCCCAGATTTTGTTACTGTACAGCAGATGTTTGTGGGGCCCACTTTGAGATATTTGGTCGATCGAAATTTAAACATGTTAGTTTACAGTATTTACATTATATCTCCGACCGGGAATATCATTCGTGCGGTAAACCGCGTCTAATCGCTATAGTTCTTTTAGACGGGTTTGCGAACGTGACATTCGCGTTGATGTTCTGTTTTGTGCTGTGATGTTGCGGATTTGTCGTGGTGGATAGCAGGGTGCAATGATAGTGCTGTTTGGTTTTATTTGTACATTTGATATTGCGGGGCGAGCGTCCAACATGTGGACTGCCGTCACTGCCTGTTGTATAATATTCTTTTGGGGTACGACCGGGTTGAGGTCGATGTACCTGCTGTACATATTTTTATTTATGTACTAGGTTTATCCCGCGAAGGAGTGCACGGATAGCCTGGTTCTGGAGGGCAACGGGTCCGTATCTCATGGCTTTGAGAGGCAGAGGGACCTCACTCTAGAATTGGCAGACTATTCGCCGCACTCGTAGGGGGTACATGTTGACCCAAGGAGGGGTGCTCAATTTACCGGATTTCGTGAAGTGCCGGGTGTTCCATTCACTATGTTGTGGGGACTACCTCGCTCCAGGTTTTGGCGGGTAACTTGCCGCACCCGTAGGGGTCTAGGTTTCATTGTACAGGCTTTCCACACGACCAGGGGAACGTCGGTTTTCAGCAGCGGCTCTGTGAAACCCGGGGATCCCAGTTTATCTGTATTGTTCTGTGATGCTTATTACTTTTCTGTAATGTTGGATATTATCATGCCTGGAGTGATTATTGTATATTGGTATATATACTATTAGATGTTGTATATGTTTTACACCCGCGCTATTCCAGCCCCCGTTCTGTCGTTAGTTAAGTAACCTAACGGGTGATGACGGGACCCAGTGACGAATACGGATGGCATATACGCACATTATATTTTCGTTCTTTTCTGGTGTGATTGATTGATGGGACTGCATTGATTCTTATTAATGTAAGGATAATACAAACCTATATTTGATGTTGTTGGAACAAATTTTAAAAGGTGTTATTACAAAGATGTTTCCTTTTGTTTTGCATAGCGATATTCAGTTAGAATATCCTGCACCTCATTCGACGAGGCAAGGTCCGAGATCCCTTCACCGGGAGTGATCCCTTGGGCAGAAATTTACATCAGGGTAATAACTTCTATATAGTCGATTACAAGTTGCTTTGTATCACGGTATTCAGTTGGAATATCCTGCACCTCATTCCACGAGGAAAGAGCCGAGATCCCTTCACCGGGAGTGACCTCTTTAGCAAAAGTTTTCGTCACTATATTTTATAAAAAAAGCTATCACGTTCCTTCAACGAGATCAAGTTCATTACGTTAAAGGTTTTTTGCCAAAAACCAGCCGTAGCCCTCCGTCATTTCTTTTAGGTATTCAGTAGTATTCAAGCTATGCATTTGACCAACACCAGGGCATAGTGTTTGGTAGCTGCTGGGTATTCATCTGTTGCATAGATAGATGAGTTGGTTTGGGACAGTCGTTCTGCCATTTGGCCAACGTCAGGGGCATGTGCGGGTGGGTTCAAATTGACCTGGATAGTGACGGGTAGAACTAGGCATGTGACTTATGATATTTTGACCAACGCCAAGGTCATAAGAGCATGGGGCAAAAATCACATCGGGAGTTCCAAATATACAGGAAACTTGCCAGGCATGCACATACCTTCTGGAGTGTGATAACTTGAGTGGCTTCCATCAAGTTATCATGCGATGATAGTTGGATCCCGATTCTCACTGATGAGTTAGTTTACTCTTCGGGTGATCCCGACTAATTCTTCTTTCAGGTTTGGAGGAGAATTTGAGATTACAGTGGGAGGTTTCCTGATTATATAAAGTGATAACCATTCTGGTCAAAGTTAGAGTGCACGCAGAGTGTTTCTTTTCTCTCTCTCTCTTTGACAGCGACCTTTGACCGACCCTAGACTATGACTCTATGACCAAGTTGACCGAACCTTCTTAAAATACTGGCTTTTGGATTGTCTAAAGTTGCATAAGTCATTGCCGCTCCTTCTTTTACCCTTTGTATTTCTCAGAACACCCCGTATTACTACGGACATCCACTTTCATTGGATAGATCCATCGTATGGTTATATACGAACTCGAAGGGACTTCTTCGAGGATGGATCCAGGTTCAAGAGAAAAAGAATTGGTTATTCAGTTGTCTTTTATTATCACCTTCTCTCAGGTTGCGAGGCCTCCTTGGTTTAGGAGAGTACACCTATTACGCTTATTGGATAGTCTTATTCCAAACCATAGGTAGGTGCCGAAAGGTAGGGAATGAAGAAAACCAATTAGCCTAAGTAGGGTGTGCAGAAGGTAATATCTAAAGAAAAAATAAAGGGATTAAAAAGAGGGCAAAGTAAATTGCGACTGTTATCATTCACGACCAAACCGCGTACTTCATCGCCACTCCTATTTCACCTATAATAGAATAAGGTATTATTCAGTTGTCTTTTATCATCACCTTCTCTCAAGTTGCGAGTACTCCTTAGTTTAGGAGGGTACACCTATTATGCTTACTGGATAGTCTTCTTCCAAACCATAGGCTGGTGCCAAACGGTAGGGAAGGAAGAAAACTATTTAGCCTAACGATGGTGTACAGAAGGAAATGAATAAAGACAAATATAGGGATTTGGAGAGATAACAAAGAAATATACGGTTACAGTCATGAATATGATTATGGAAGAGGCATTACTAGGAATACCAGGATACCCCTATGAGACATTTTAATGTTTCAGTTTCACTGTGCATTGTTAAAAGAAAACTGTTTTCCCGATTAGATACTTACTCCAGGGTATGTATTTACCAGGTTTCATTCTCATATCTGTATGGTTTTTACAGATGATGAGTGGGAGTAAGTTATTGGGAATAAGGTGATCATCCTCATTATATCGAAATTCGTTGTAATTGGTGATATTTGAGGAAATCACCTGGGTACAGTTTTCAACCTACGATGCACAGGTTTTGAGTTATTCAACTCAGCAGACTTATTCAGAGTATTGTATGTTGTCCAGGGTCCGTCAGGACGAAGGGGTAGGTCCTCGTACTATGTTATGTATACTTATGACTTCTCTAGTTTTTAGACAAGTGTTTCGTAGAAATACAATGTCTAAGTTTTGAGAAGTCGTGGGTATAAGAATAAAGTAGAGATTTAGGTATCATAAGTATCGGGATTCTTCAAAGAAATCGAAGATGTAGATTCTTGTGATTGGTATTCAGTTAAATAGTAATGGTTTTGAGAAACTCATTTCTCTTTCAGGTTACTCATAATTGGATGGATTCCTAAGTTGAGTAATGCTGAGTAGCCACTTTCCATTAAGTTGATATGCACTGGAGACAGCTGCATGATTTGAATCTGGTTCCAATTAAATTAGTGCCTCTATTTCTATATTGGATATAGAATGGTTCATATCTTAACGATGTTAAGGTACGGGGAGTTGTCCAACTTATGCTTAAAACCAGACACTGGATAACTCAAGGCACGTTTTTATAATGGCAGTTTGTGAGTTGACCCTGGCTTTGAGGAGGGTTGACTTTTCTACCATCTGGAAGATCAATAGTGATATTGTTCTTAACTCGCCACAGTTTTATTAAAATGGACTTTTTCAGAAAACAGTAGTGGGAGTATGGTAGAACTGGAAGTGATTCCAGAACCGCAAACGATTACGGAAAATTTAATAGGACCTATATATTCAATCAGGTTTGACATTCCAATAGCCACTCCACAGACATGGTGGGTAACCTCAGACACCCGAGAGGTACTCCGGTAGCCTCAGGGACGGTGACAGGGAGGTTCTTATTTACCCAGATTTGACACTACTGTTGTTCCAGACTATGAGACCCGGCAAGAGGATAAGTATAACGTCGTTCTAAACTAGCTTTAGAAGTGTACGTAGATATTATTCTGCCAGAAGGTTGTCGTAATTAGTGGGAGCAGCGGAAGCATAGTGGGCAAGTAGCTTATGACTATTTATAGGCTTAAGCATAGATAGCGGAGATAAGATCACCTATTTTTGATGTGACAGTCATAGTTTGACTTCATCAGAATAGGGGATGGATCTGTTAAGAAGGTAGTAAGGTGTGATGTCCTGGTATTTGGATGACATACACAGAGTAGGAAGTAAAATTCCTATACTACGATCGGTTGTACTGTGTTCGTCACACAGCTGTTTCTTCACACAGGATATGGATATAATATCAGACATTCTGGTTACTAGATCTATGATTTTAGATCTAGATTTGGGTAGTTTCCCAATATAGGTACTTTGACAATATTCTAATAGTATTTTAGAATAGATGACTACTGGCATGGTGGTGTACCTGCAGGTGATGGAGTCACCCTCTCTAAAGGTGTCTTAGAGACTAAAGGAGAGAGGGAAGTGCATGATTGGCAGATCACTTGCTTAGGCAATTGTGTCAATCGTGAGATGTCAAGTACCACACCAGATATTGTTTTTTCACTAGATGCAATAAGTTTATATTAATCCAATCCTGAAGAAACATAAGGAAGCAGTTTTAGAACATAAGTGCATGTTCTACGGATTTGATGACGGCAGCCTCCTTCGAAAGACCGTTATCATTCCAGGCTTCAAAGGTAACATGGATGACAAAGTGATTGTCAGAGTTATAGTTTTCCCTCAGATAAGGGACAGTATCATGGACAGGTGGTCCAAGAGGATACTGTGGGAGGTATGGTGCTTGATACTGATTAGGTTCAGTTATCGATACAGTCTAAGAAGTTTGGATTTAGAGTTCATTTATGAACTAGGTCCCATCAGATATCCAGACATATTCTAAGACAGGTATTACTCAATTTGGGAGATGGCTTTCTCCGCGAACTTGAGATTAAGAGAGACATAGAAAGAAACATCAGGTCGGATCCACTCACTGAGGCTATTTCTCGAACACTAGAGTTTTACAAACTAGCTTTGTGAAACTGATTAGTAGAGGAGTTGGATGTTCGGTATCACACGGGATGTGAGTATGCGACATCGCAATAATTAGCATTAAGTGAAAGTGGGAGATTGTTGGAGATAGTGCCCTCAAAGTCAATTATTGGATCGCAGGTACATGATTGCAATGATTGAGGCAGGACCTATACCGATATGACAGTCTTGCTCGAGATGATAGTATGCTATCTGGTTTGTCTTTATCATCGTATACATGCTTTAGTTCACTATTGCATGATGATAGAGCCCATAGGATTCTTGCTTGACTACCAGCAGTATGATGGCGATCATATACGTGGGAGCTGGGGTTTGTAAGCACATCCTTAAAGTGTCCCTAGTCGTGGGAGTTTCGAGACAGGGCATCGATACTCCAGAGTAGACTAGTGTATACAGTCGAGACCCCGGCGAGGGATGGTGGCCGGTCTCACAATCCATTGGTGTCAGTTGGTTCACCTAAGATGTATACAGGTGCTCATTGGGTTATGAGTACACCGGACAGGACTCGCTCGGAACATGCTAGTTGGTATTATACATATCGTCAGATAGCAGTTCCCTGGTGACATGTGTACAGGTTAGTTCATCGACCTGAGGCCGTCATTTGTCTCGTGTGAGTTCTCACTGTGCTTTGATTTCTACCCTACCACGGCTCAAAGGAGTCGTGCAAACAGGTCTTTTTTGGGTACAGTTCCGAGCCACATGGAGGCAAGTGAGCGGATCGGCAGGGGATTCGTCTCTCCCGGTATTGGGGGTGAGATCGCGCTGTGTATAGGAGAGCCATTACACAAAGCCCTCGGCCGAGGCAGGAGATTTACTCGTAGGTACTCCAGTAGTATCTCAGGGTGTTCTGGGCCACTCTCTGACACGACTTATACTGCTATTGGGGGTCTGACGTTACCAGCCCCTAGGCCGATATGCGATACTCATAGACGAACGGACCGGACTGTATGTATATTGTCACTGTTAGGCTCAGTAGGGTTTATGGATGAGTTCGCTCGTCAGCTTCCCTTCCTATCAATACATAGGCAACCGTTACGTACAGCTTGTACTTCTGATGTGCTAGTGGTTTTACATAGTGCCAGTGTGTTGATGAGTCATTAGAGTCCCTTACAGACACTTTCTCAAGTTCAGGCGAAACGTTGTAGAGGCCGTATGGTTTTATGGCAGGGTTCGGAAAATGCACGTGCGTTTTCGCGCGTGTCATATTTCGGGCAGATAATACTGGTCGGTTTTGGTTTAAGCCGGATCCGAGTATTATGCTGTGTAGATATAATATCTTTGTCTCAGTTGCATTTGTATTCGGTCATAATACAAATGCGGGTATATTTATACTGATACGGGGTTATCCTGAAATCCGTTTTGGGATCGCTTTTGGAAGTTGCCAGTTTCCAGTTTTCTATCAGCCTTATTTAACATTCGGTTAAATATGGATTTATCTTTTCTTGATGAGTGTGGAAGTTTCTAGATGGTGACTAGGATGGTGACTAGGCTAGTGAGTCATTAGTGCATTGATTATTGCATTAAATGATTTGGTGACTAGTTAAGGTGATTCATTGTTTTCATTAATTGTGTTCATACAAGATGTAATTGTGACTCATTCTTTCTTTGATCTTGTGGTCACCTTCCCCTCTCCTACACTCACCTCCCCCTCTTGTATAAATGGCCGGCCCCTCCCCTCTTGTGAGGTTATGGTTGCTTGAGAGAAAAAGATGATAGTTTTAGTGTATGGAAATTTTATAGATACTCATTTCACATTTCCACCCGATCCAAAAAGGCAACTTCATTAACCGTTCGTCCATAGCTTTGGATGTAACGAGATAAAGTGTTCTACTTATTCTCTACTTCATCTTGGTCGTCTCTTTTAGCAAACTTGACGACCGAGTTGTCTCGGTTCAGAAGCGGGAGCCCGTTTAAAGATCCGTCGACGTGGTGCCACCTGGACGAGAAGATTGGAGATTCAGGAGATCGGAGCAGCCGCAACAAAGCGTGGGATGATGGTTGAAGACCGAAGGACTCGGATCGTTCGGTATAACATTTATACCCACTTTGTAGTTTGTTAGTTTAGCTTTAATGGCAGATCCGGGTTATAGTACGCGATAACGCCAGTTGTAAAAAGTTTTTGTTCCGCATTTGGCGTCTGTTAGACGGCCGGGGCGCTACCGTGGACTTACACACCCCATATTTCATGTATCGATACTTCGCAAGTGTTAGTTGTATGTATGCCCTAGAGGCCATTGTTGTACATGATTGTATATTACAATGGATGCTTGGACATATATAGGGAAGACTTTCTTGCTCGACATGATAGTATGATATCTGGTTACTCTTTATTTTAACATATAGACTAGAATTGTGATGCTGTCTTGCTCTCACATGTTGGTAAAGCCCTTAGGATGTATACTTGACTATCAGGATTATGATGCAGATCATACTAGTGGGACCAGGGTAGTCCATAAGTACATCCTTTAATTGTTCCTATTCGAGGGTGTATCGAGACGGGGCATCGATATTCCAGAGTAGACTAGCGTATACGCTTCTTGACCCATTTGATGGGCGATGGATGATCCCATATCCATTGGTGTTTGACATCAAATATGGTATACGGGTGCTCAGTGGAGACCGGATATAATGAACAGGACTCGCCGAGATCTCCTAGATGGTATTATACCTAACGTCAGATAGCAGTTCTCTGGTGACACTGGTACATGTTAGTCTGTAGACCCGAGATCGTCATAGAGTCTTGTGTGCCCATTGTGCTTTGATTTCTACTTTACCAAGTTCAAGAGAGCGTGCAAAACGGTGGTTTTTGGGTACAGTCCCGAGTCACATGGAGGCAATGAGCGATAGGTGGGGTTTTGTCTCTCCTGGTATTGGGGGTTGATGTTGCGCTGTGCTCGATTGGCCATAACAGGAAGTCCCTGGCCAGGGATGATACGAAGATTTACTGGTAAGTGTTATCGGTAGTTTCTTGACCCGTTATGAGTCTCACATCGGCATGACTTATCAAGTTACTGGGGTCTGAATTTTACCACCCCTAGACTGGATATGCGACATATCAGACGAAGAGACCGGACTGTACGGTAGTGTTACTGTTGGATTCACAGGAGTATGAACAAGCTTGCATGTTGATCTTCTGATCGCTCAATACCCGGATAGCCGTTACGTCCAGCTAGTACCGCTGACGGATTGTGGGTGACGGATATGATCATCACCTACTGCCGGCGTATTTGTAACAACCATAATTTTCCTATACACTTTTCTACACAAAATTTTAAATTTTTTTCAAAATCCATAAAGGGGTATTTTAGCCTGAGCACAAGATATAAGTAATTATTTTGTTTTTAATTACAAGTTACAAGAATGTAATAACTCCATTTTTAGTGTACAAGAAATTACTTTAAATTTAATGTATACTTGGAGTATTTACTATTGCTGCTATCATTTTAAGTAATTAAATAACTCCATAATTACAAGAAGGAGCTTGTAGCTCATTGGTAATACCTTGCATTGCTGAAGCAACCCACCAGAGTTCAAATCCCATACCCCACATTATTTTTAATATTGATTTTTTTTAAAACCTTTAGAATACCAAGAGTTTACACGTGCATATCTCACAAAAACCCCACTACCCAAACATGTAACACTTGCAGGAGTTAGATGAACCGTCGGGGAAGATCCTGGACGGCGGACTCGGCCGGGAATCGGCCAACTCGGCCTTGACTCGGCCAACTCAGTGCTCCGACCGAGTCACGGCCGAGTCACCCCCGAGTCGGCCGATTCCGGCGGCCACCACAACATGAAAGTTGTGTCTTTTCATATTCCCTATGCACCTGCAAAATTTCAGCCTCAGACCACTTCCAGAGCTCTTTAAAACCCCCAATTACTCCACTTTTAATACATTTTTTATTACATTTTATCACATTTTTATTTTTAACTTTTCATCTACCCTAACCCCAGCCTAACCCTATAAATACCAACCCTACACACTACCCTCTCACCCCCAAAATCCTAAGCTCACTCTCTCAAAAGTTTCCAAGAGTTGTGTACTTCGAAAACAAGTTCGCGGCGAAACTCCGACGAAATTCCGGCGGGAATTCCGGCGACGTTTTTAGAAACAACCGGCGATGAAGTAACGCCTCGGAAAATTCTTTAGTTCCCCTACACTCCTTATTATAGATCTAAACCCGTAAGTCCCATTCTATCTCCATTTCTAATTCTCAAAAATACAAAATTACGAAACCCGACGGAATCGGAACAAATCCGATTTCCGATTCGGTTTTCTATAAAATTTCACTTCTAATCAATTCAAACATGTCTAAACATCTTTATCATGATTATTAAACTTGTAAAAATCAATTTAAATAAGTTTTCACACATGAAATGATAACCTTTTTAACTTACTGTATTTTTTTCACTTTAATACCATCATATTTCAATTTCATATTTAACCCGTTAACATTGCTATACCTTAAAATAGATCACGAGGTAATGACCTACCTCGCCATACACACATATGCAACCATAATACGCTATCTTGAAAACTCCTAATACGATAAAACAAGATTTTACATTAAAATACCATTTCCTTAATAAAACCTTTTATAAAAGTTTAGGTTTGATACATTTGTTTAAACAATATCTTGAATAGGAAAAATACGATAAGTTGTGGACATCGATCGTTTATCTAAACCTGACTTTATGGTGTCTAGTTAAGTGTGTCTAAGGCAAGTGGTTACTTAATTAGGGCCACTACTTGTAGTGGAGAGCCTCCCACTTACCTGGCACTTACCCGGCCGTAATTGGCGGTGAAGAGGCGATTTGAGGGTTCTAACGACTTGTCGTTTAGACCATTTACAAATAGGCTAGTTGTCTTAGGAAACCCTAGAATCTAAAATACGGAAAATTACACTTTGCAAATAAATACCTTTTACTTTATAAAACCGTTTTCTAAAAGATTAGTATTTTACAATCTTTGCAAAGCGCCGCTACAACCCATCTTTGGGGAACCCGTTCGGGATTGTGCGGTTTATCGCGCACCCTCGGGCTAGTAGTGCGAGATTCAGATCTCCGCAAGGAGCATTCGGTCTCGAAAGGTTTAAAATACGATATCTTAAGAAAATGAGATTTTTGGAATATAAAATATTTATAAAAAATTATTTTTGTATAAATATATGTATAATTATCAATTAAATATCTATTTTATTATAATATAAATATTCCATATTTTTCTAAAAAATCACAAGAATAGATTCTACACTAAAATACCATGAACTTCAAATAAATCAATATTACATATAAATACCCTTATTTATTAAACTAGGATATTTTTCACTAGAAATGTCACAACATAAAATCCACCCTCATTACAACTCTAAAGACGAACAATAAATACTTGAGGTGTATTTTGGAAAAGTATATAAAAGTATTTTTACATAAACCCCCCTCAAGTTTTATTTATTACCCTAAGGACCCTAGCAATTATAAGACTTCGATTCACATTTCTGATTGTCTGACTCGGGTTTGAGTCTGATTAATCTGACTTGAATATGATTCATGTCAATTTATAATGTACAATATTCCAATTCAATATGAACTCTTGAATCCATGAATCCAACTATACAATCTATACAATTTGACCGAACCGAACCATGGATATACCTATTCCTTTTACATGATTCTCAGTTATTCCATTTACATGACTTTACTGTTACAACCGCTTACTGATATCATGGTTTCGGTCAATCAATCAATCTTACAATCAATAAAATTTATAAGATAACAATACAAACAAGACATCGCGGGGTTTAAGGGGTAGACTGGTACGGAATATGTTAAAGGTGGCACGAGGTGGTCACTTAAGACGTAATTACATCCATACCGTTGTTCCGTGGTATTATCGACAGAGCCTTGTACTACAGGTTACCAAGGTCCCCGGTGTAAGTGGGACTCCCATCGTCTACACTGGCATCTTCTGTACCAGGCTACAAACAACAGCGTTAATACAACATTACAATATTATAATACAACATTAAAAGCTACTCTCTCTCTCTCTCTTACTCTCTGTCTATTTCTCCCTTATCTTTGGGACTTACCGAGCGACCTGTTTACTGACGACATTCTATTTCTTTCTTCTTTGAATGTCGTCAGGTGGTTTGGACCCGGCGGAGATCGAGCCATCTCAAGGAGACTTGGAGCAGTTTACCGAAGACCTTGCACTTTAGTTTCATTGTACACTTTTCCTTTCTGTATTTTTCATTTCCTATTATGCCACTGTTTAGACATCATTTTATTTCAGTTGTATTCCCTTTCATGTATTGTATAAAAGAATTTTAATAAATAAAAATTGATGTTACTTTTATATCTTGTCTCTTGTGTATTTATTTTATATTGCTTAGATACGCTAAGCGTATGTACTTCTGAGTATATACGTAGCGGGTCTCGTCGCGTCCCCTTCGTCGTATACCGGGAAGCGGGGTGTGACAGGTTTTGTTGGTGGCCCATGCAGGTCAGAGCTGTATGAATCCCTATCATGCAGTTCTGGTCTGCATGAACAACCTAAGCAATATAACACAAGAACCAGCAACTAAAATATTCTTTACAATTCATGTTCCTTGAATCTTACAATTTCATATTCCTTCAATCTTATCATTTCATTTGAATCTGTTCTAACCCAAATTTTTCTTCAGGGTTATGGATTCCCCGAACAACACGAGCACCAATGTCAACAACAAACCTCCAACTCCAGCACTACCTCTCACACCAGCTGTTTCTGCTCCACTCAATGAGCAAACGGTTCTGTTTGAGGCAATCCGCAGCCTTCTCGAGGGACAACAACAACTCCTGAACCGTCCCGAGACTGACGCTCCGGGGGTAAAGCAATTCAGGGCTTTACATCCGAAGCAGTTTTCAGGAAAGGGAAGCCCACTGGAAGCTGAGGAATGGGCTCAAAGTATCGAGGATGATCTGGCCGCAGCACAAGTGCCAGACATAGCTTGGGTCCGTGTGGATAAACTACAGCTCACGGACAATGCTCGCAACCGGTGGAAGGCGGAAGAAAGCCGTCTTGCACAGCCTATTGAATGGAAGACTTTTCGTGAGAAGTTCGACGCGAGGTACTTCCCTGTGACTGCCAGGTTTGCCATGGAACAGCAGTTCATTCATCTACAACAAGGTTCGATGTGGGACAAGTCAGTAGATGAGTATGACGCTGAATTCACCATGCTCAGTCAGTAAGATATGTCACAGTATTTCAAATTTTTGATATCACATACTACACAACTAACACAAGACCATAACAGATTTGCGGCACACATGATACCGACGGATGAGATCAGAGCCCGTCGATTTCAACAAGGTTTAGACACGGAAATCCAGGCTGCACTAGCCATAGGAAAATTTCCAACTCATGAAGATGCTCTGGAAGCTGCCCGCAGTTATGAGGCAGTGATAAAGGCAAGGGGCAGAATTCAGTCTGCAGGAGTGAAACGCCCTGCCACTCAAATGGCAGGAGGGGCCTTTTCAAGGCCAGTTATCGAACTCAGAAGACTGGAAGAAGCCAAGGATCGGATAAGACCTGATTTTTGCTTTTATTGCAAGAGGGAAGGACACTTGTGGAAGGACTGTAGGCGCGCAAAAGGCCTATGCTTGGTTTGTGGCGTGTCCAATCACGGAATTGGAAACTGTCCTTATAGACGCAACCCAGCACACTCACCCATCAACTACCCGCAGCAGTCAGCTATCCAGGCTCCTGCAACTCGTCCTACACTCCCAGCACCACCTCCACGTGGATTTCCTGCTCAGCCAAATCGTCAATTCCATCAGGCACTGAGAAACATGCCTCGAGTATAGGGGAATATGCCTCCAGCTAGGAGGAACGTGCCACTGCGACAGGCTTTCACCTTAGCAGCCATAGAACCTGAAACTGTGAACCAGGATAACCCAAGTAACTCCCTCACAACTTTGCCCAAAACTTCTTTACAATTTTTAGTTCTGTCACCAAACTGTTACACTTTCCTTTTACAAATTTCGAGGACGAAATTTTTATAAGGAGGGTAGAATGTAACAACCCTAATTTTCCAATACACTTTTCTACACAAAATTTTAAATTTTTTTCAAAATCCATAAAGGGGTATTTTAGCCCGAGCACAAGATATAAGTAATTATTTTGTTTTTAATTACAAGTTACAAGAATGTAATAAATCCATTTTTAGTGTACAAGAAATTACTTTAAATTTAATGTATACTTGGAGTATTTACTATTACTGCTATCATTTTAAGTAATTAAATAACTCTATAATTACAAGAAGGAGCTGTTAGTGTATATGCCCTAGAGGCCATTACTGTATCATACTAGTTTGTATATTACTTAATGGATGCTTGGGATATTCACCTTGTATATACAATCTTGCTCAAAATAGTAGTATGCTACTTGGTTTGTTTCTACTTCAATGTGTACTTGTGTTTATTTCAGTATATCACTTATACGCATTAGTGGAGCCCTTAGGATCTTTGCTTGATTACCAGCGTTGTGATGGCAGTCACACTAGTGGGGGCTGGGTAATCTATAAGCACATCCTTATGCAGGTCCCTGGTCGCAGGACTATCGAGACAGGGCATCGATACTCCGGAGTAGACCAGCGCATGCGCTTCTCATCCCAGTGTGGGAGACGGTCTGTCCCACAGCCGTCAGTACGTCGTACTTGAGATAGTATGCGGGTGCTCGTTAGGTTACGGGTACACTGGACAGGACTCGTCGGGAACTGACTAGTTGGTATTATACCTATCGTCAGTTATCAGTTCCCAGGTGACATGAGTACAGCTTAGTCCGCTGACTTGACACTGTCACTCCGCCTCGAGTGTGTTCCCACTGTACTTTGATCACTACCCTACCACGGCTCAAAGGAGTCGTGCAAACAGGTGGTGGTTGGGTGCAGTCCCGAAGCACTTGGAGGCAGTGACGGTTAGACAGGATTCGTCTCTCCCGGTATTGGGGGTTGACATCGCGCTGTGTCTAGGAGAGCCATTACACGAGTAGTCCCTGGCCAGGGCAAACGAGATATACTGGTAGGTTTCCAGTGTTATCTCAGGGTGTATTGGGCTTCACTCCGGCACGACTTGTACCGCTATTGGGGGACTGACGTTTACCGCCCCCTAGGCCCGCCATGCGATGTATCAGACGAACAGACCGGACTGTACGGAGAATGTCACACTCAGGCTCAGTAGGAGTTCAGATGGGTTTCGCCTCGTCCGTCTTCTTGTCGGCATTACCTGGGGACCGTTACGCACAGCTAGTGCCGCTTGCGGTCTGTGGTTAAACCCACTGCCAGCGTAGTGTCGAGTCTTTAGAGTCCCACGCAGAAAGCTTTTCGCCTTTAGGCAAAAGAGTAGAGGTCGCATGGTATTGCGACAGGTCGCATGGTTTTGCGACAGGGTTCGGTCACATCCGTGCACTTGTGCACGTACAGTGTCCGGACAGTTTACACTAGCGGGCTTTGGTTTAAGCCAGATCCTAGTGTACCTTATGGGATTGGATTTATCCAGTTTGCATTCGTGTTCCTCGGAACGCGGATGCGGGTGTGTATGCACAGTTTACAGGGAGGCAGAGGCAGCGGATTCTCATTAGGGTTGTTGACAGTTGACCGTTGACTTTTTGACTTTATGCTCAACCCTAATGAGAATATGATATGTGATTAACTATTATATTAATTAAGTATTATGGTGATATGGTTGTTGACTTGTTGACTTTTGTTGACTTGTTGACTTTGGTGACTTGTTGACTTTTGTTGACTTGTTGACCGGTTGACTAGGCTTGACTAGTTGACCATCATGATAACCATGGTTATCATTTCATGCCAAAGACTTTTTCTTGCTTGCTCATTTGAGTAAAATGAGTGCATGACATGATAAGCTTATGGTTGCTTCAAACCATCACATAAGACTTTTTTGATATGATGAGTTATGATCACTTTGGATTATGAGAGGGTGAAAGAAAAAAGAGTTGCTCATTCTTTCTTGCTCATTCTCTCTCTTGTTCTTGAGCTCTCCTCTTGCTCTCACCCTCAACCTCTTGCTCCCTCTCTTGATCTATGGTTCTCTTGTCTCATGAGTTGAGAATCAAGAACCACAGATAAAATCCCATTCTAAATCATCTCTACTCATTCTAGTTCACTAGGTTTAGCAAACCAAGTGAACTAGTTTCTTCAAAGAACGAAGAAGGAGCTAAAGGTTGGAGCTTTCAAGTGGATCTATCTTCGGCGTACGGAGACAACGAGAAGGAGCCATCGAACCACCATCGGAGCTTGAAGAGAAGGAGTTCAAGTTTAGGTATAACCATCTTCATCCGAGTAGCTAAATATCTTTAGCTTAGTATGCTAGTTTTAGTTTAGGTAAAGATCCCGACCTAGCTTAGTCCATGTTGCCTCTTGCGTTAAAATTTTGATTTTATACCGTTTCCGCCTCCCCGTAAGAACCGGGGGTCGCAACGTGGACTTACAGGAGCTTGTAGCTCATTGGTAATACCTTGCATTGCTGAAGCAAGCCACCAGAGTTCAAATCCCATACCCCACATTATTTATAATATTGATTTTTTTTAAAACCTTTAGAATACCAAGAGTTTACACGTGTATATCTCACAAAAACCCCACTACACCCAAACATGTAACACTTGTAGGAGTTAGATGAACCGTCGGGGAGGATCTTGGACGCCGGACTCGGCCGGGAATCGGCCAACTCAACCTTGACTCGGCTGACTCAGTGCTCCGACCGAGTCACCCCCGAGTCGGACGATTCCGGCGACGTCCACAACATGAAAGTTGTGTCTTTTCATATTACCTATGCACCTGCAAAATTTCAGCCTCAGACCACTTCTAGAGCTCTTTAAAAACCCCCAATTACTCCACTTTTAATACATTTTTATTTTTAACTTTTCATCTACCCTAACCCTAGCCTAACCCTATAAATACCAACCCTACACACAACCCTCTCACCCCCAAAATCCTAAGCTCACTTTCTTAAAATTTTCCAAGAGTTATGTACTTCGAAAACAAGTTCGCGGCGAAGCTCCGACGAAATTCCGGCGGGAATTCCGGCGACGTTTTTAGAAACAACCGGCGACGAAGCAATGCCTCGGAAACTTCTTTAGTTCCCCTACACTCCTTAGTATAGATCGAAACCCGTAAGTCCCATTCTATCTCCATTTCTAATTCTCAAAAATACGAAATTACGAAACCCGACGGAATCGGAACAAATCCGATTTTCGATTTGGTTTTCTATAAAATTTCACTTCTAATCAATTCAAACATGTCTAAACATCTTTATCATGATTATTAAACTTGTAAAAATCAATTTGAATAAGTTTTCACACATGAAATGATAACCTTTTTAACTTACCGTATTTTTTTCACTTTAATACCATCATGTTTCAATTTCACATTTAACCCGTTAACATTGCTATACCTTAAAATAGATCACGAGGTAATGACCTACCTCCTCACACACACATATGCAACCATAATACGCTATCTTGAAAACTTCTAATACGATAAAACAAGATTTTACATTAAAATACCATTTCCTCAATAAAACCTTTTATAAAAGTTTAGGTTTGATACATTTGTTTAAACAATATCTTTAATAGGAAAAATATGATAAGTTGTGGATATCGATCGTTTATCTAAACCTGACTTTGTGGTGTCTAGGCAAGTGTGTCTAAGGCAAGTGGTTACTTAATTAGGGCCACTACTTGTAGTGGAGAGTCTCCCACTTACCTGGCACTTACCTGGCCCCAATTGGCGGTGAAGTGGCGATTTGAGCTTTCTAACGACTTGTCGTTTAGACCATTTAGAAATAGTCTAGTTGGCTTAGGAAACTCTAGAATCTAAAATACGGAAAATTACACTTTGCAAATAAATACCTTTTACTTTATAAAACCGTTTTCTAAAAGATTAGTATTTTACAATCTTTGCAAAGCGCCGCTACAACCTATCTTTGGGGAACCCGTTCAGGATCGTGCGGTTTATCGCGCACCCTCGGGCTAGAAGTGCGAGATTCAGACCTCCGCAAGGAGCATTCGGTCTCGAAAGGTTTAAAATACGATATCTTAAGAAAATGAGATTTTTGGAATATAAAATATTTATAAAAAATTATTTTTGTATAAATATATGTATAATTATCAATTAAATATCTATTTTATTATAATATAAATATTCTACATTTTTCTAAAAAATCACAAGAATAGATTCTACACTAAAATACCATGAACTTCAAATAAATCAATATTACATATAAATACCATTATTTATTAAACTAGGATATTTTTCTCTAGAAATGTCACAACATAAAATTCACCCTCATTACAACTTTAAAGACGAACAATAAATACTTGAGGTGTATTTTGGAAAAGTATATAAAAGTATTTTTACATAAAACCCCTTTAAGTTTTATTTATTACCCTAAGGACCCTAGCAATTATAAGACTTCGATTCATATTTCTGATTGTCTGACTCGGGTTTGAGTCTGATTAATCTGACTTGAATATGATTCATGTCAATTTATAATCTACAATATTCCAATTCAATATGAACTCATGAATCCATGAATCCAACTATACAATCTATATAACTTGACTGAACCGAACCAAGGATATACCTATTCCTTTTACATGATTCTCAGTTATTCTATTTACATGTCTCTACTGTTACAACCGCTTACTGATATCATGGTTTCGGTCAGTCAATCAATCTTACAATCAATACAATTTACAAGATAACAATACAAACAAGACATCGCGGGGTTTAAGGGGTAGACTGGTACGGAATATGTTAAAGGTGGCACGAGGTGGTCACTTAAGACGTAATTATATCCATGCCGTTGTTCCGTGGTATTATCGACGGAGCCTTGTACTACAGGTTACCAAGGTCCCCGGTATAAGTGGGACTCCCCTCGTATACACTGGCATCTTCTGTACCAGGGTACAAACAACAGTGTTAATACAACATCATAATATTATAATACAACATTAAAAGCTACTCTCTCTCTCTCTTTTACTCTCCGTCTATTTCTCCCTTATCTTTGGGACTTACCGAGCGACCTGTTCGCTGACGACATTCTATTTTTTTCTTCTTTGAATATCGTCAGGTGGTTTGAACCCGGCGGAGATTGAGCCATCTCAAGAAGACTTGGAGCAGTTTACCGTAGACCTTGCACTTTAGTTTCATTTTACACTTTTCCTTTCTGTATTTTTCATTTCCTGTTATGCCACTGTTTAGGCATCATTTTATTTCAGCTGTATTCCCTTTTCATGTATTTTACAAAAGAATGTTAATAAATAAAAGTTGCTGTTACTTTTATATCTTGTCTCTTTTGTATTTATTTTATATTGCTTAGATACGCTTAGCGTATATACTTTTGAGTATATACGTAGCAGGCCTCGTTGCGTCCCCTTCACCGTATACCGGGAAGCGGGGCGTGACAGTATTGTTGAGTCATTAGAGTCCTACACAGAGCTTTCCTAGCTCATGCAAAACGAAGTAGGGCACATATGTGATATATGCGGGACCGAGATTAATACGTGTATGTGATACCGTATTCTAATCTCGCGATACAGGTTATATGTGATATAACCGGATTATTGAATCAAGTGTTGATTCAATGATATATTATATGTATATGTGATATGCATATAAAGAATATTCGTCGGTTGTATGCGATACAACCGGGTTATTAAATCAAATGTTGATTTAATAATTTAATGTGTAATTATATATATTTGATATATTAATATACATTAACTAATATTAGCTCACTTAAGAAAATGTTTTCTCTTTATACATTTAATATATGTTAATGTATTTATTTTGTGTCATGCTAGATGATACATTGGACTTGGGTGTGTGAGACTCATACCTAACTAGAGATAATTTAGGTGTTTAAATATTAAGGGAAAAATCAAAATTAGGTGGAAATTAGCATGGCTAAGATGCTTGTGGAAGCATGGAGAAATTTTGACTAAAGTACACTAATTTTGTTTTACTCTAGATATTTATTAACATAACCATTATGTTTAGTCATGGTTTAGTCTCTACATGAGTTATATAAGATATTTTCTCACCCATGGTTCACACTTGGATCACTTGATCATTTTCTTTATCTCCTCCATTTGCTCTCTAGCTTTGGGTGAAAAAAAGAAAAGAAAGAGAGAGAAATTATTCTAAAGTGAGCAAAATTCCTACTTCACCAATCTATACCAAACTAGCCATTTAGTATAGGTTGTTTCTTCACTAGTTCATCAATTAGTGAAGAGGTAGCTTGAGTTAGAGATTCTTCGATGTAGATCATCTTCGGCCTCGAAGATCCTTGAGCAAGCTCGTTTCTTTCACCTAGTGGATCCAAAGGAGAGTCCAGGACACCACTACTTAGAGCAAAGGGACTACTACATGGAGCTTTAGAAGTGAAGGACCGGTCTACAAAGGTTGTATTCCCATTTCACTTAGTGTAAAGTTTTTTTTACGTGTTTTAATAACCTTAATTCTCTAGTTAGATCC
Source organism: Agapanthus africanus (assembly GCA_030015575.1). Lineage (NCBI taxonomy): Eukaryota > Viridiplantae > Streptophyta > Magnoliopsida > Asparagales > Amaryllidaceae > Agapanthus > Agapanthus africanus. The sequence goes on along the minus strand of CM057340.1, from coordinate 111,033,305 downwards.
TCGGTTATGGGTTTCCTAGCTCTCTAGATTTTTTAAAATTGCATGCTTGATGTCTTAGAAAACATAGTGAGAATTCCTTAGCAGCAAGTACCTTCATGACTCTTCTCATATGAATCAGCACCAGACTATCCAGCTGGAGCGCGGTCTTTCGCTCACCGAGCAGCCGGTCGTTATATTGGATCGGCAGGTGAAGAAACTTCGGTCAAAGGTCTTGCCGTCAGTGAAAGTTCTTTGGTGTAGCCCGAATAGCGAAGAGGTCACATGGGAAGTCGAGAGAGAGATGCGGAAGAAATTCCCTCATCTCTTCGAAGGTACGCATAGTAAGATTTTTAAATTCGAGGACCGAATGTTTTAAGGAGGGAAGATTGTAACACCTTAGAACGCGATTGGAGTTAATTAAGCGTTTTAATGCAGGTTTTTAATAAAACTTAACCAATAATTGTTCACATATTTTATTATATTAATTAATATTTTATTAAATTATTTTTGTACTTGCACACACATGTGCATGCTAATTTAGGGTTAGGGATGTGTTAACCATATTTTGTTGGCCATGGTACCCTAACCATTATTCGATTATGTCATGTATATATATTTAGTTTTTAAGTAAAAGAGTTTTTATTTTAAAAATATGAAAAAAGATAGAAGAGTTGAATATTAAGGCATGGCATGGGACAAGGCATGGGAGGCTATTAATGGGGAGGGGGAGAGAGAGAGAGAGAGAGAGAGAGAGAGAGAATGGCTCATTCTCACCTCACCCTCTCACTCTCTCATTTTCTTCACCTCACACTCTCTCATTTCCTCACAACTCACACACTCTCTCATTTTCTTCTTCACCAAAATTCTTCTCTTGATCCATATTTTCCCACAAACCTTAAGCCTAAACCTTCATCAAACCTCACTAAACCCTTCACAAATCATGTTTAACCCTCTTGTGGTAACTTGGAGCTTGGAAAACTAGGATTTTCCCAAGTTTTAGTGAGGTAACGATCTCAAACTGTTAATTAAGCTCTAAGGAAGTTGTTTTGATAATTAGTTTCAGTTTAATACCTTAAAGTTATAGTTTTGTGCTAAATATCGTATTTTGTGTTAAGTTTTGTATCTCTGTGATCTGTTGTTGTTAGGGTGATCTTTAATAAAATATAACAATACAGTAGATTGATACAAGAGCCCTGAGTGTACCCTAGAAACCCGGATCCCACCCTTCATTTTTCGCCCGACGAGAATCGCTTTTGGCCCGGCGCCGCCGGTTTTCCTGTGGACTTAGGTGTTGGTTTTTTTTGTGGGTAGCTCTCTGTATGGTATTTATGGTATTTGGGACACTTTGTTTTTTTGTATATTGTCTGTAGGCAAAATCTGGGACCGTTTAGCTAATTCTAGCGTTTCGATATCGTGTGATATTGATTATCCGACTTTGTTTATGAAAGTCTACCCTAACACCACCACTGGTCAAAACCGGCATCATGCATGCAACTTTAAAATTTTCGGGGTGCTAAGCTAGACTAACCAAAGATCTAACTAGATGATTAGGGTTTCTATGATGATATCAAAAGATTTACACTAAGAGATGGAGGTTACAACCTTTGTAGACTGTGTCCTTCTCTTCAAAAGCTCCGTGTAGTAGTCCACGCGACTCCACTTGAAGTTGGATCGAGCTTCCTTTGCGATCTTTGTGCCGTAGATGATTCACCCGAAGCTCCTCTAATCCAAGCTACCTCTTCACTAAACTCTTTAGTGAAGGAAACACATTACACTTAAGTGCCAATCAAGTGTAGGATGGTGAAGTAGGGGTTTTGTTTGCTCACTAGGGTTCTCACAAGTCCTAGGTTTCACAACTCATGTGAGTGTTAGGGCTTGAAGGAGGTGAGGAGGAAGATGAAGAGAGCTAGAGAGAAAAAAATCTCAAGTGAAGAATATTGAACTAATTCATTTCCTCATATGAAGAATGGCTTAACAAATACCTCTTATTATTGAAGCATGGAATAAACTCCAATAAATCAAATGAACCATACTTCAATAGTACAAGAAAATGAATAAAATATCATCAAAGCCATGTTTCACCCATAACTCAAACATCTCCTAATTTTCCACCTCATTTCTATTTTCATAAAATAGAAATTCAACCATGCTTCATATTATATATATATTTACATATATCAAATATATATATTAATACATATATTATGAAAATAATTAGTGAGCTTTAATATTAGTTAATATATAATTATATCAAATATAAATATATATCATATTATTAAATCAACACTTGATTTAATAATTCGGTTATATCATATATAACCGACTAATATCATTTATCCGTATATCATATTATCAAATCAACACTTGATTCAATAATCCAGTTATATCACATATAACCTAACTGATAATAAATAACCGCCAGATTAGAATACGGTATCACATACTCGTATTTAATCCGGCCTCCGCACATATCAGGATATATGCCCTACTTCGTTTCGCTTGAACTAGGAAAGCTCTGTGTGGGACTCTAAAGACTCATCAATACGCCAGCAGTAGGTGATGATCACATCAATCACCCACAAGCCATCAGCAGTACTAGCTGTACGTAACAGCTACCCAGGTATTGAGTGAATAGAAGATCAACAAGCAAGCTTGTCCAAACTCCCATGAAGCCTATAAGTAACACTTACCATACAGTCCGGTCTCTTTGTCTGATATGTCGCATATCGAGTCTAGGGGTGTGTAGGGTTACTTAGCAAGGCAACAAGGTTTCGGGAGGTATCGTCCATGCAATTTTCAAATTTTTGCCAAACTAAAGAACCCTAATCCTAGAATCTTAACTAGAGTTTTAAACGAACTAACATGTTAACATGTTAACATCTAAGTGAATGCAGAATACAACCTTTGTAGACCGGTCCTTCACTTCAAATGCTCCGTGTAGAAGTCCCTTCGCTGCGAGTAATGATCTCCTGAACTCTTGAGAGGACCCACAAGGTGAAAGATGCAAACTTGCTCGAAGTCTTCAAGGCCGAAGATGATCTACGTCGAGGAGACTCAAGCTCATGCTACCTCTTCACTAAATTATGGTTTAGTGAAGCAAACACCCTAAACTAAATGGCTAATAGTAGAGGGTGATGAAGTAGGAAATGGGCTCACATTAGATTTAATTTTCTTACAATATTTTCTCACCATTTCAAAAGCTAGAAATCTTTTCTCAATGAAGAAGAAGATGATCAAGTGAAGAATGAGAGAATGAACTCATGAGGTGAGAATATGAACCATGGATGAGTTAGTGTCATGCACTAACTCATGTAGAGACTTAACCATGGGTGAGGTTTAATGGTTTGGTTAATAAATATCTACAAGTGAAACAAAAATGGTGGACTTGGTCAATATTTCTACAAGCTTCTACAAGCTTGTAGCCATGATAAAATCCATCCAATTTTGAATTACTTTGATAAATAAAAACCATACACTAAATCAAGCATGGTGTAAGTCTCATACACCCATGAAGGATGTGGTATCAAGCATGACACAATAAAATGTACATTAATATATATCACATATATACAATATGCACACAAGTGAGAAAAAGAAATGTTTAGTGAGCAAATATTAGTTAATGTAAATTAATATATTAAATATATAATTATACATTAAATTATCAAATCAACACTTGATTTTATAATCCGGCTATATCACATACAACCGACGAATATCATATGAATCAACTTATCGAATCAACACTTGATCCGATAACCCGGCTATAACACATATAACCGACTGATGTCACATATCGCGAGAATAGAATGCGGTATCACATACACGTATTAATCTCGGTCCCGCACATATCACATATGTGCTCCTACTTCGTTTTGCATGAACCAGGAAACCTCTGTGTAGGACTCTAAAGACTCGTCAATACGCCGGCAATAGGTGATGATCATATCTAACACCCACAAGCCGCAAGCGGTTTGCTAAACGTAACGACCACCCGGGTATTGAGCGATCAGAAGATCAACAATCAAGCCTGCTCATACTCCTGCGAATCCAATGAGTAACATTACCGTACAGTCCGGTCTCTTTGTCAGATATGTCGCATATCACAGCCTGGGGTGGTAATCGTCAGACCTCAAGAGCTCGATAAGTCATTCCGATGCAAAGTCCATAACGGTTCGAGAAACTACTGATAACACTTACTAGTAGATCTCAGCAACCCTGGCTAGGGATTTCATGTTATGGCCAATCGAGCATAGCGCAAAATCAACCCCCAATACCGGGAGAGACGAATCCCTTCCTATCGCTCATTGCCTCCATGTGACTTGGGATTGTACCCAAAAACCACCATTTTGCATGATCTCTTGACCGTGGTAAGGTGGAAATCAAAGCACGGTGGGAATCATACAAGACTCTATGCCGATCTCGAGTCGACAGACTAACCTGTACCAGTGTCACCAGAGAACTGCTATCTGACGATAGGTATAATACCATCTAGGAGTTCTCGGTGAGTCGGTTCAGTGTACCCTGTCTCCACTGAGCACCCGTATACCTTCTCTGATGTCAAACACCAATGGATGTGGGATCATCCATCGCCCATCATATGGGTCAAGAAGCGCATACGCTAGTCTATTCTGGAGTATCGATGCCCTGTCTCGATACTCCTACGACTAGGAACAATTATAGGGTGTACTTGTGGACTACCCTTGCCCCCACTAGTATGATCTCCATCATAGTCCTGGTAGTCAAGTACACATCCTAAGGGCTTTATCAACATGTGAGAGCAAGACAGCATCACTGTTTCCCCCAATCAGAGCAAGGCTCTACTGAATTTTGAAAATTCAAAATTTGAAGCAACGCTTCGGTTTCCGTGCGCAGTGCGCAATTTGCCACATGGCAGAAGCCAATTCGGCAGCGTAACGCCCGAGACGGTGCGTCCCATCAGAGCAAGGCTCTTCAGAAAACATAATTAAGACTTAACTGCGCAAATGCATGGCAGCGCGACACGTGTCTGCGCAAGCGCACAGATGCGTGACACGTGTCTGCGCAGTTGCGCAATCGCAACTGCGCAAGCGCACAGATGCGTGACACGTGTCTGCGCAAGCGTACGGATGCGTGACACGTGTCACGCGCTGGTGAGTTGCGCAGCAACTGAATGAAGATTTAAATAAATCTTTTCTGTTCTCCTGTAAAACAGGGACCCTTGGATCAGAGATCCAATGGTGGGAAAATTCCCAAAGTTATTCAGGAAAGATCTTGGTAACAAATTTAACAAATTTATGAGCACTATAAATAAGAGCCCAGACCTCATTCAAAAAAAGAGGAAGAATCATCAAGAGAAGGATAAACTTCTGAAAAAAGCTCTTGAAGATTAATCAAGAACAAGAGAGAAGGTAAAATTTCTGAAGAACAGAAAATTAAAAAGGGAATAAGAAAAGAAAAAAAAAAAGAAAAATAGTGCCTTGCACTTGATATGAACCCCTGGTTCTGAAAAAATCAAAGAATAATAAATAGTGCCTTGCACTTGATATGAACCCCTGGTTCTAAAAAATCAAAGAATAATAAATAGTGCCTTGCACTTGATATGAACCCTTGGTTCTGTAAAATCAAGGAAAACAAGAAGAACTTGTTTTCCTTTGATCTAAATTTAGATCAAAAGTGCTATGCGCTTTTGTTCTCGAATCAAGAAAATTCTTGAATTTCTGCACAAGTGCAACTCATCATTTAAAAGGGCCTGGCCCAACTCAAGAAAATTATTGAGTTTCTGAAACTCATCATTTAAAAGGGCCTGGCCCAACTCAAGAATATTATTGAGTTTCTGAAACTCATTATTTAAAAGGGCCTAGCCCAATTGCAGAATAAATAAAAGGGCAAGGCCCTGTTTGGAAAACTCCTGAGTTTCTGTAACTCATTTAAGAGGGCCTAGCCCAATTACAGAAAAATAAAAAGGGCAAGGCCCTGTTTGGAAAATTCCTGAGTTTTTTTGTAACTCATTATTTAAAAGGGCCTGGCCCAAATCAGATTTGCAAAATAATGAAAGGGGCAGAGCCCTGTTTAGATTGATTCTTCTAATCGGGCAGAGCCTAAAATAAAAATTGGACTTAACCCAATCCTGGCTGTAAGTCCTTAAATTAAATGCCTCTCATAAACCAGGTCACGACCGGTTCGAGGGTACATCTCCGAACTCCTTTGACATCTGTCGTTGTAATTCCTCAACGACGTCAAAGAGGTGACGAGTCCCAACGACCACTTATCTAAAATGGGACCGAAACGTCCCTAAACTAATATCGGACCGAAACGTCCCTAAACTAATATCGGACCGAAACGTCCCTAAACTAATATCGGACCGAAACGTCCCTAAACTAAAAGCGGACCGAAACGTCCCTAAACTAATGACGGACCACTACGTCCCTAAACTGGCGACGGACCGAAACGTCCCTAAACTAATAATGGACCACCACGTCCCTAAATTGGAATATGGACCGCTACGTCCCTAAACTGACACAATAGGGCCCAAACGCTCTTTTGTCGGATCTAAACGGTCCCGTCTAAGTTGATCTTAACCCCAAATACGGTTAACGTGTCCTTAGACATCTAAATAAACAATAAAATCCCAAACCAACTTTGGTTCAAGGGTACATCTCGGAACTCCTCAGACGTATGTCGTTGTAATCTCTCAACGACGTCAGAGAGGTGACGAGTCCCGACAGCCAGACAATTAAATCAATCACTACGTCGAGTCGATCTTAGTCCAAAACAGGACTAACGTATCCTTGACGAACGTTTAAGTTGATCTTAGTCACAACGCGACTAACGTATCCTTAAACCAAAAAACCCCAAACCCAAATCTAAGTAAATACGGATTTGGACTAATCCACGTCCTACGGGCGACGGCATTACTCAGTCTCCGTATACAATCCACGGGCAACCACAAACAAAACAAACACACACGACACGAAGTGAAATTCTGGAGAAGGAGAAAGTTGTTACCGCGATGCGGTAGCATAATTAACTGCAGGGGCTTGCGCCTGCAGGGAAGAGCGTCCCTACAATCAAAAAAACCCCTCACCCTGAGGGGGAATCTGACGAAGTCTGCTACATCGGCCGCATCCGTCTAAACCTCCGATACACGGTGCCATAAATCAACTTGGCATCTTCGGAGAGATAAACGGATAAAACCAAATAGCATCTGCCCCGAACCTCAGGCGCGTGACGTCCTAACGTCTACGGCCGCCGTTCGGAGGGGAACAGATTCTGGCACGCCCGGTGGGACCTTTTCCTCTTTCCACTCCACACTTCGTGTGTCGTCTTCGCGAACCAATCGCGGTTTGTTAAATGGTTGTCCTCGGATTTCAAGTTGCTAAAATTTGGTCTTTTGTCTGGCGCAGAACTCAAGATTCAATGGCCACCAACTGTTCGAAATGCCATTGCAGCGGACGCTCCACCTCACCGCGAGGTATAGCATATGGGCCCCAGGCGGCTTCCTTCCTGACTCTGCCGGTAGACCAGGTGACTCAGGCCACCACCGGTTTGTTTTTCGGGACCATGGTCCCACCTGCAAGCTTCTCCATGCCGATATCCGCACCAGAAGCGAACAAGAAGTCGGTATTCGACCGGCTCACTGCTACCACGACCCCTGTCAACGGGTCGCCCGCTACTAAGCTGACAGCCTCTGTTTTCACCAGGCTAGGTCAGGATCATAAAGTGGCTGTCCCAAAGAGGGCAACGGCCACAGCTTCGGAAGTCGTTGAAGCGGCTTCTCCTATCAGAAAGTCAGTCTTCACAAGATTGACGGTTCCTACTCCTCCTTCAGCTGGTCAAAAAGCATCAGTCTTTGATAGGCTGACACCGGCAGTTACCCCACACCCAAACAGGGGGCAACAAGAAACTATCCCGATTTCCGAGCCAGTCCCAATGGCTCGTCGTGCGCGACGTCGTCATTGGCAACGAATAAGGAAAGCAGGAGGCAACTCCCCTTCAGGGCTAACCCCGCCTGCTCCGATGGCGGAGGTCAACGCTGCTGTTCCAACTGGGAACAGCTTTGAATTACTGAGGAAAGTGAGAAAGAACTCCCCAATCGCCGTATTGAAAAGATCTCCTCCGCCCGTGGAGAAAGCTCCGGAGGCAAAACAAGAACAGCCCTCTCAACGGCTGTCGTCCAGAATTTATAAAGTATGGCGCAGGGTTCAAGACTCTGTGATCGATCCAGACCACTTGCGTCACCAGAAAAGAGCGAAGGTGGAAAATAACAAAAACTGCCCCATTAAACAGCAGGGGGCAACAAATGCTAGAATGCCCGCTTCAACGGCTCCTTCAACCTCAAAGGTCCATAAAAGGAAGAGGCCAGAAAAAGCTCCCATGACACTGACAAAGTTTAAAAGCGATGAACCTAAACGCCCCAAGTCAGGGGGCATAACAGTTCATACGGTCTATATGGCTTCAGGAAAGGAAGAAAGTCGTACTTCTACGGGTCACCGACCGCTTACCCGGTCAGTGACCAGGTCTCAGGAGCAGCAACAAAAGCTCCAGGAGATGATGACTACAATGGCTGCACTCACGGGGCCAAAAGAGAATCCTGAGACGTCCTTAGATGAACGCCAAGAGGAAGAGACCGACGCTGAGTTCCTCTGCCGAATACTGGAAAAGAGAGACAAAGAGGCTGCGGAACAGGCAGCCAACATAAAGAAAATGGCCCTCCTATTCCAGGATGTGGTGGGTATGATGATTCAACCAGATCCACCTGCTGGAGATCCCCCGATCATTCTTGAAGATGATAGGGGAGAGACATCGAATCCTCCACCGGCTCTATCCGCAGCTAAAGAGGATACCATATCAAAAGCTGATTTGGATGAATATATTGCTCAACAAATACGAGCGCATCAGGCGGTTGAAGCAGCCGGTCAGATCGTGAAAACGGGGCGGCCATATCCGGGCTGGTACGACCAAATCAAGTACCCGCCAGGTTACACAATTCCTAAGTTTCATGTCTACAAGGGGACCGGCAATCCCCATCAACATGTTGCCCAGTTCAGGGCGCTTTGTGGTAACACTGGAGGCGACGGCAAACTCTTGTGGCGCCAATTCGTTGGAAGCTTATCAGACACGGCTTTCGAGTGGTATTCCGAGCTCCCCAACGACTCTATTAAAACCTTTGCGGAGATGGAGCTGCTCTTCACCCAACGTTTTGCAAGTGCCAGCGAGCGTACCCCAATGACGGCACTGATTAACGCCAGGGTAAAACCCGGCGAGACGTGGGTTCAGTACGCTATACGGTGGCGTAATCTATGGTCTAAATGTGAACAGCGCATAGAAGAAGCCCCTGCGGTGGGAATGTTTGTTGGAACCCTTGATCCACAAGCAACTACTTCACAATTTATGATGTTCTTCAAGCCGACTTCCTTCCAGGCTTTGATCGACAAATTGGCGCAGATGGACCAGATGGGCCATAAACCCCCTCTCCCGAAGCCGGACCCCCGAAACGATAAAGGAAAAGGAAAAGCGATCATCGTCGCTAATGCCCAACAACAACCGAACGACTCGAAGCCGGTTGCTCGTCCAAACAATACGCGCCCATACGTACCCCTTGAGGACAGGATGGGACGTGCTTACTCCTTCCCTCGCGATAAAACAAGGAGGCTATTCGAGCTGGCATTGCGCAACAGGCTCATAAATCTGCCAGATCCAAAACGTCCGTCACAACCGAGTGACGTCAACGATCCTAATTACTGCCCTTATCATAGAGTGTTGGGACATCCAATCGAAGACTGTTACGTTTTCAAAAATTGGCTTGAGAATCAATACCGTCAGGGCAAATTTGCGCTGTCTGACAAATGGAAGGTGAACCCTCCGCAACCCCACACCTATAAGGGGACGAATACGCCAGGGGCAACATGCTCCGTTATTGAAGAGGCTCCCTGGGAAGTTGTATTATCGGCCAAAACGAGGAGAATGCTAAATGATCTTCAAACCTGCCCAGCGGTCAAGTGGAAGAACCCCTTGGAACCGCAGGTTATTGAGGGGATGTTGAAGCCACGACCGATTCCGAAGACCGATGGTGGCAATTCAAGCACTCATGGTCAGCCGTCAAAATCTTCTAAAAAGAAGAAGAAGAAATCTAAGAAGCCTGTGAAGCCTGGTGACAAGCGCACGGACTTACAAAAGCAAATCGATGCGCTAGATGAGTACAACCAAAAGGCACGGACTCCCATTACGCTCCAAGATTTCCTTGATCACGTCTTCCAAAAAGAAGATGAGGAGGAAAGTTCATTAGATGAATCCGAGGAGTGCGTAGCGAGCTGTCATATGATCTCTCATTCGGTCATGAATGATGAAGGGACTTCTGGCACTGAAACGCTGGGGGCAAATACCGAATCAGGAACCCCAGGGTTACCAGTTGAAACGATCAGCGCGTTTCTTAATGAAGCTCGGTTGAAAAGCAAGGCTGATCGAGAACGCGAGACGGCTCTATTCGAAAGGGCCAAGCGTCAGCGACTTGAGGAAGGAGCTGAAATGATCCCGTTAGAGCAAAATGCCTCCACCGCTGACAAAAGCCAATTCAAGATAAAAAAGAAGTTCGCTAAGGCCATATCGATGGGCATGAAACTACCACCCTCTGAAGAAAAAGTTACTGGCATGGTAGAGATGCACCCCTCTTATTGCTTATACCATCAAAAGGCCTCGCATTCCACCCAAGATTGCAAAGCTTTCAATGGATGGTGGCAAGGATACGTCGCAAATCGACAACGATTTAAACGGGAAAAACGTAAAATTCGTCGAGAACAAAGAAATACGACTAAAGAACTTGAAAGAACTGCCGGCAATTGTCACATGGTTAACACTACCGGGTCACAAGTGCCTACATTTGGGAGCGACTCCGATGAAGAGCTAGAGCTTGGTCCCCTCTTCGAAGAATCCACCTCGGGAAAAGAAAAAGAACTGAAGGCCTGCGAGAATATACAGCTGCGCAATCGAACATTACCCGAAAAGAACCTCGGACCCTTGAATAAGAAAAACAAAGGGAAAGAGAAGGTCTCCGAAGACATCGCTTTGGATGACCAAGTTGCGGAAGAATTAACTGCCAAGAATCCCCCAAAAAGGAATAAAGTAGATTACAATGTCTTGGCACATCTGAGAAAGCTACCCTCACAACTCAGCATTCTCGATGCCCTATTGCTATCAAAAGAGGCGAGGGATTCTTTGATTAAGGCCCTACAAGATCCGGACCAGTTCCAAGCCTTCCTAGCCGAACAAAAGATGAAGGATGAATTGGAAGAGGTGCACACAGCCGACGTTGCTTTTGGTGATGAAGACCTTCTCCTCGGAACGTGTGAACACAATCGCCCACTTTATGTCTCAGGATACTGCCATGACATAAAGATAGGAAAAATCTTAGTCGATAACGGATCGTCTGTCAATTTACTCAATGTGCGAGTGTTAAAAGAGATTTGCATGAGTATCCAACACCTCGCCCGAGACAAAATCACCATCTCCGGTTTCGACTCTCAATCCTCAAAGACTCTTGGATCTGTGATATTGACGCTACGTTTCGGGGTGCTCGTCACAGACATCAAATTCCATGTTATAGACGCCAAGACGTGCTACAATGCTCTGCTAGGCCGACCATGGCTACACGAGTACAATATCATCCCTTCTACACAGCATCAGTGCATGAAGTATTCTAGGGACGGCCTCGAGTACACAGTGGCAGGAGAGTTGAATCCGTTTTCCGTGAACGAAGTTCGCAAGTATGAAGATGCCAAATACTTCTTACCGAATTTCGAAGACACGGAAAGGTGTCACAAACCGGAGAACAAAACTAACGCAACCATCCCTGTCTTCGGCAGTGACACCGAGGAGGAGGAGGATATAATCTATTCAGGTCCGTCCCAATCCACCAGGCCAGGACCATCCGTTCCTTCATTGATCTTCGGTAGTGATTCGGAGGATGAAGTTCATGCTGTATTCCCTGCTCGGCCTTCAATACAGATTTCCGCTGATAAAGAGCGAAGTCTGCAGGTAACCATGGTGCCGCTTGAACATTACAAAGAACTGGATGCACTCGACACCAACAGCATAGAGGAATTGCAGACATTCTATATCCCTCCCGGACGAAAAGGCGAGAAGGCAATCCTATTCTACCGTTCTGAAGAAAACAAGGTGGAAAAAGAAATTTGGCATGGCGCAGATCCCACGCTCGACGGGCTTCAGCCTATCCGTCTTCCCAGATATTATACCGAAGGTTTGAAGAAACTACTGAAGCGCCAGGGGATGTCCTTCACACAGACCGTTAGAAAAGCCAAATTCTATGACAAAGTCTGGAACGTTCCCGGGACTCAATGCAAACTGCCTAACGGGAGAACGGAAACAAAAGGGCTTGGGTACATCCGGCCAAAGAAACGGGAGCTAGTAAACAGCTGTTATGCCATGTATGACTTCGATGAAGAGGCTGACGCTCAATGGGAGGACGCTAATCCTGAATCAGCAAAAGTTCCTGACACAAAACCGCCCAGTCCATCGTCTGAAGACCAGATGAGCAAACTTATAAAGGATGCGAGTCAAAAAGCCCGAGATGAGCATGATCGTGAAATGGCAATCTATGAGAAAGCCAAGACACAGCGCCTCCTTCGACAGGCAGTAAAGAACGAAGATGTTGCCCCAAGTCAGCCTGCTACAAAAAGGGTTCGACGCGAAAGCAAAAACAAGTCGAGGGGCCGAAAAGGTGCTCGACAACCACAAGACAGAGCTAAGAAGCCACGCATCCGAGAGTCGAGCGTTATTGACTTAGCCCTCAGAAAGAAAATGGGTCGAGCATACTCATTTCCTCGGAACAAAACAAGGAAAATATTCGATCTCGCTCTAAAACATCAAATGCTTACGTTGCCAGAGTCTAAACACCCTGAGCACGCGGGCGAAGTATTCAACCCAAATTATTGCTTTTACCATCGAGTAGTAGGGCATCCGCTTGAAGATTGTTTCACCTTCAAGAATTGGGTTGAGGACCAATATCAGTTAGGCAAATTCGCGCTTTCTGACAACTGGAGGGTAGCACCACCACAGAAGCACGAACCCGAGGCTGCAAAAGAAAAACCGACTCCGCATTGGGATTGGCAGAAAATTCGCACTTGCCACGTGGTAACAATATTAAAAGAAGAATCCGAGGACATGAACGACTTCCCTTGGTGCTTTGAAAACGGCAGCGATGAGGTAATCTCAGAATTTCCCCCAGCTCCGAAAGAACTGGAGGATGGAATCCACACCACTGCAGATAATCTCAAGAAAATTGAGTTGGGGACGGAAAATGACCCGCGACCAACATTCATCAGCGAGCTGTTATCTGAAGAAAGGGTGACTGCGTTGAAGGATGTGCTTCTACAACACAAAGATTGCTTCGCGTGGAACTATTCCGAAATGCCGGGACTAGATCCAGAAATTGCTGTACATAAATTGGCGATATCTCCGGACATCAAGCCCGTCAAACAAGCGCCGAGGAGAATGCGACTCGAGCTTGAGATGAGCATCAACGCCGAAGTCAAAAAGCTTATAGACTCTGGCTTCATCCAGGAAGTTCAATACCCTGAATGGATTGCCAACATTGTCCCGGTGATGAAGAAAAATGGGACGGTGCGTATATGCGTAGATTTCCGGGATCTTAATAAAGCCTGCCCAAAAGATGATTTCCCAGTACCAGTCACCGAGCTGATGATAGACAACACGTCTACTCATGAAGTTTTCTCCTTCATGGACGGCTCATCGGGGTATAATCAAATAAAAATGCATCCTGAAGATCAGAAACACACAGCTTTCAGGACCCCTCTTGGGATATTTTGTTATAAAGTGATGCCCTTCGGTTTGAAGAACGCCGGTGCTACTTATCAGAGAGCCATGACAAAAATCTTCGACGACCTCATACATGAAATCGTTGAATGCTATATCGACGATCTCGTGGTTAAAAGCAAATCATACGAGGAACATCTTGAGCATTTGAAGATCGTGTTTCAACGCCTTCGGCAATACAACTTGAAGATGAATCCTCTTAAATGTGCGTTCGGGGTTTCCTCGGGTAAATTCCTAGGATTCGTCGTTCGACACCGAGGTATTGAAATAGATCCGTCAAAGATCAAAGCGATCATGGAAATGCCTCCGCCGAGGACTCTCAAACAGTTGCGGTCTCTCCAAGGGAAACTCGCATACATACGGCGATTTATAGCCAACCTTTCAGGAAAGTGCCGCCCTTATAGTCACCTGATGAAGAAGGGAACCCCATTCGTTTGGGATCAAAAATGCCAAGGCGCACTGGATGAGATCAAGCAATACCTGCAGAACCCGCCGGTGTTGGCTGCTCCGGTTAAGGGGAAGCCTCTTATTCTTTATACAACCGCCCTCGAAGGTTCCTTAGGCGCATTATGGGCACAAGAGAACGATCAAGGGAAAGAAAGGGCGCTCTACTACTTAAGTCGAGTGCTGCTGGGGGCAGAAAGCAACTATTCTCCCATTGAAAAACACTGCCTGGCATTAATCTTCGCAATAACAAAGCTTAGGCACTATGCGTTGGCGCATGAGGTCCGTCTGATTTCAAAAGTGGACCCTCTCAAATATTTAATGTCAAAAGCCATATTGACAGGACGACTCGCTAAATGGGCCCTGCTCTTGATGGAATTTTCCATAACATATCAACCTCTCAAGGCAGTAAAAGGCCAGGCCATCGCTGACTTCCTTGCTGAGCATCCCATACCTGCCGACTCTCCTTTAAACTGCGATTTGCCGGACAGACATGCATTTGACGCAATCGACAGTGGTGATACCCGTTGGGAGCTTTACTTCGATGGAGCGTCTTTTATGAAAAAGCACAAACAAAGTACGCCAACGATCAAATCGGGGGTGGGACTCATCTTTGTGACTCCCCAAGGAGGAATAATGCGCTTCGCCTTCTCCTTAACGGAGCCGAGGACGAATAATGAAGCTGAATATGAAGCTCTGATAGCAGGCCTTGAGATCGCCATTGATATGGGAATTGAGAGCCTCCTCATATACGGGGACTCCCAACTGGTCGTCAGTCAAGTAAACGGCGATTACCAAACATGTAAACCGGAATTGGTAAAATACGGTGAAAAAGTGCAACAACTGCTAACCCAAATTCCCTCTTACACGTTGGAAAGCATACCGCGCGCGGAAAACAGCAAAGCAGACGCACTAGCCAAACTTGCTAAAGAACTGGTTGACGAGAACCTCGACGACGTTAGAATCGTGGTGCAAAGTCGTCGAGTGCTTTCCCCAACGGAAATATCTCCGGAATCGTCTGAAGAAAAAGGAGCGAAAGAGGAGACAACCCTGCAAATAAAAGACTGGGAAAACGCCGAAGACTGGAGAGAAGTCTTCATAGATTACTTCAAGTTCCACCGAATGCCTGAAGAAGCGTCCATAAGACATCAGCTCGTGAAACGAGCTCTGTCTTTCGCCTTCGTCAATAATACTCTATACAAGAGGTCATTCGATTCTCTGTGGTTGAGATGCCTAGGACCTGACGAAGCGAGAAGGGTCGTCCAAGAAGTTCACGACGGACTCTGCGGTTCCCACCAAGCAGGCCCTAAGATGAAGTTAAAGATAAAGCGGATGGGCTACTACTGGCCCACGATGATGCAGGATTGCCTAGAATACGCGAGGCAATGCCATTCATGCCAAATTCATGGAGACTTCATCCATCAGCATCCCAATCCACTGCATCCAACAGTGGCTAGTTGGCCATTTGAAATGTGGGGAACTGACATAGTCGGTCCCATCGAACCAGCATCGTCAAAGGGACATCGTTTCATCTTGGCGACGACTGATTACTTCTCCAAATGGGCAGAAGCGGTACCGTTGAGGGAAGTGAAAACGGAAAACATCCTCCATTTCTTCAAAACGCATGTCATATACCGGTTTGGAACCCCAAGAAGGATCATCTCTGACAATGGGCCAGCCTACCGAAGTCATAAGATTAGCCGCTTCGCACAGCAGCACAATATAGACTGGAGATATTCCTCAGTTTATAACCCGCGAGCTAACGGTCTAGCTGAGGCCTTCAACAAGACATTGACGAAGATCATGAAGAAAACAGTGTCACGAAATAAGAGAGATTGGCACGAAAGATTGCAAGAGGCTCTTTGGGCGTATCGAACTACATTTAAAACGGCCACAAACACAACGCCATACGGGTTGGTATTTGGGACGGAAGCAGTACTCCCCCTCGAGATAGAATTACCCTCTCTACGAGTGGCAGTCCATTACGAGTTGACGGACGAAGAAAATGCTCACCTTCAGTTTGAAGAGCTTGACGCCCTTGACGAAACCCGGCTTCTGGCACAGCAAAATCTGGAAGCTTATAAAGCGAAGATGACGCGCTCATACGAAAGATTGACCCGACCGAGGACATTCCACCAAGGCGAACTCGTGCTAGTCGTCAAAAGGCCCATGATCCCCAATCGCGCCAAGCGGGGAAAGTTTGAGCCAAACTATGAAGGACCGTACATCATTGATAAGGTCTACCAGGGCGGGGCCTATCTACTCATGGACATGCACGGTGAAAGGCCTTTCAGGCCAATAAACGGTCGCTTCCTAAAGAAATACTACGCTTAACGAGCCTTAGTTTAGGTCAATGATAGATGACGACGACTATGTCCGCTCGCTATCTTCCTAAGCTCAAGCTTTATAAGCAGTAGCCAGCCCTCTCAACGGCGGACCGAAATGTCCTTAAACTAATAGCAGACCACAACGTCTTTAAACTACTACCACAGCATCCTTAGGCTGACCAAAAAAAAAAAAGTATAATAAATAAAAACGGTATGTCAATAAGCAAAATGGGCACGGATGAAAACCCGAAAAGGCTCCGTGAGTAAAAACAGCAGGACTACCGGCGAATGTTTGTGAAAACCCGAAAGGGCGCAACTTCGTTAAAGAACCCTTACAGAGTCCTCTCGACCCTGTAAGGAGAAACCACCCGCGTGAGATCCTTACGACTCATAAGGGAACAACACACTTAGGAATCCCCACGATTCCTAAGGAGAAAATACACTTGCGAGATCCTCACGACTCGTAAGGAGAACTCTCTTATGGGACCCTCACGGCTCATGAGATTTGAAAGTCTTAAGTTACAGAAACCTAAACCTGTGCTTAAGCAAGCCCCCACAAACTTCCAATATTGCCCTACAAGTGGCTCAATATTGACCCTTGTATACAATCCACGGGCGCGAATAAACATTTCCCTAATCAAGTCTCATCCGAGACTGGGGATATGTTCGCATGATGAACAACCCTTATAAGTCCTCTCGACTTACAAGGAGAAAACCCTTCTGTAGGATCCTTACGACTTACAGAGGAAACGAACACTTAGGAATCCTCACGAGTCCTAAGAAGAAAATACACCTACAAGATCCTCACGACTTGTAGGGAGAAATAACTTCGTGAAACCCTTACGGCTCATGAAGTCAAAAGCCTTAGCCGACAGGACCCTAACCCTGGTCGCTAAGCCACCTTTGTTCGACATCGACAGAGGCAGATGATGATTCGCTCCTGGTAATATCCCAGTTGTAGCGGTGCTGATGCCGAAATCGGTTTACAGCGAAAAGCCAATAGGCCGCACATGCATACGAAATAGCCGAAATGATAGGGCAACTTGTAATAAAAAGCAGCAAGTAAAAATGTATGCATGCAAAATAGCCGAAATGATTGGGCAACTCGCAATAAAAAAACAACGAGTAAAAATAAAATAAATAGCCGAAATGATTGGGCACCGCGAAAAATAGCCAAAATGATTGGGCAATCGCGACCTTCGCGATATAAAAGCTGAAATGATAGAGCATCGCGGAAAAAAAAAATGAATGATGATAAAACTCTGGCCCTACAGTTAAGACCACATCGGTCCCTGTATACAATCCAAGAGCGCAAACGAAAAGGGAACCATACTTTCCCAACAGGCTCCGCCAGAAGACGAAGCCAAATCTCGACGGTTCAGTCCAACTCTGAAGAAACCAGTGTCTTCAGCAAACTCCTCGACTCACGGATACAAACACTCCTTGACGAGAGCCTTCTGATCCGCGTCGACTCGCAGAGCCACCAGCGCCTCCGTGGGAACCATCGACTCGTTTCAAACCCCAAGGACACAAATAATCCTTGGCGCTTGGGAAACAAATAATCCCTCGCAAAACTTCTCAATTCACGGATACAAACACTCCTTGACGAGAGCCTTCTGATCCGCGTCGACTCGCAGAGCCACCAGCGCCTCCGTGGGAACCATCGACTCGTTTCAAACCCCAAGGACACAAATAATCCTTGGCGCTTGGGAAACAAATAATCCCTCGCAAAACTTCTCAACTCACGGATACAAACACTCCTTGACGAGAGCTTCCTGATCCGCGTCGACCTGCAGAGCCACCACTGCCTCCGTAGGAACCTTCGACTCGTTTCAAACCCCAAGGACACAAATAATCCTTGGCGCTTGGGAAACAAATAATCCCTCGCAAAACTTCTCAACTCACGGATACAAACACTCATTGACGAGAGCTTCCTGATCCGCGTCGACCTGCAGAGCCACCACTGCCTCCGTAGGAACCCTCGACTCGTTTCAAACCCCAAGGGCACAAATAATCCTTGGCGCTTGGGAAACAAATAATCCCTCGCAAAACTTCTCAACTCACGGATACAAACACTCCTTGACGAGAGCCTTCTGATCCGCGTCGACCCGCAGAGCCACCAGCGCCTCCGTGGGAACCATCGACTCGTTTCAAACCCCAAGGACACAAATAATCCTTGGCGCTTGGGAAACAAATAATCCCTCGCAAAACTTCTCAAATCACGGATACAAACACTCCGTGACGAGAGCTTTTCTGACTCACATCTCGGGCAGTAAGGATTCAAAAACTTGCTTCCTGAACAATGGGACCCTGCAAGTCAATCCTAAATGGTCTCTTGCATACTATTCACGGGTCTCACTCTCTGAAGTCGATTCTTGACAAAGAGGGAAACAACCGCTTACGAGCCCTCTCGACTCGTAAGAAGGGCAATGGGATCCTGCAGGTCAATCCTAAATGGTCTCTTGCATACTATTCACGGGTCTCACTCTCTGAAGTCGATTCTCGACAAAGAGGGAAACAACCGCTTACGAGCCCTCTCGACTCGTAAGAGGGAGAAATTCTCTCATAAGATCCTTTCGACCTATGAGAGAAAACCACACTTAGGAATCCTCACGATTCCTAAGGAGAAAGTCCACTTACGAGATCATCTCGATCCGTAGGGAGAAAAGTCTCTATGAGACCCTCACGGCCTATAGAGTTGAAAAGTCTTAGGCAGCAGATCTGAACCCGCGGCCTAAGCCATCGCTATTTCTTAAGAAGGTCAGGGATACTCGTCCTAATCATCCGCCAATCATGGTTACTAAGGTGGCATACTGATAATAAAAGAAAGAAAAGACGGAGAAATGACACAAGACATTACAAAAATGTGCATCTTTTATTCATAAATATTGATCGAGTACAGGATACATTGTGCTAAAGAAAAAAATATATACAAAGGCAAATGATACAAGGAGAATTATTGGGAAGGAAGCGTCTTGCATAGGTGTAGCAATCGCTCGCAGATGTCCTTCCATGCCTTCTCTTGATCGGCTACCACCGCCAGCTCTGCCTCCACTTGGGCTCGTTGCCGCAAGACCACTGCAAGCTGCTCCCTCACGCCCTGATAAGCAGCCTCCCGACTTGGGACATGGCGCTCAGCCACGTCAAGCTTCCTCTTTAAGTTTAGCCCATGAGAGATGCGCTCCAAGAGACCCTCAAATATAGTCTTCACTTGGGCAGCATTTGCCTCAACCTCAGCGCGCAGATGGGCCGTTTCGTTTGAGGTCTTTTGGCATTCCCTTAGTCTCCGAGCTGCTTCTTGCTCCAAGTGGCGGGAGTGCGAAGTGCTTTGCTCGAGCCAAGTTGTGCGTTGGGCGCTCAGAGCTAAAACTTCGGGAGCAGGGCGCGTCAACTCCAGCCGATACAAGCAGGCCTCGATCTCCCTGCAGTGGTTAACCCAAGATTCAACGACGCCCTCGTCATGAAAAGTTACGAGCGCCGCTAACATCGGGTTAACATCCGCAGCGAAATCGACAGCAAAAGGGAGAGCGTCCATGCTGAGCTCTTCAATATACCCGCTCAGCATGCCTAGACTCATCACCGCACCCTTTGAAGACGGACGTCTCAGAAAGGGGCCTGCCGGTAAAAGGACGCGAGCCTCGAAGGGGACCGGAACCGGAACAATAGCTGCAAGACAAAACAGGGTTAAACGATGGTTCAAAAGATGTTAAAGGATTACCAAAAAGGAGATCTACTATACCAGCAGCAACGGACGGCAGAGCCGGAAGGGCCGGTAGCGCGACAGGGCTTACATCCCCTCCTTCGATTTGTGGCACTACAATAAAGAAAAGGAAAAGTCAGAAATCATCCCATTGCTAGAAAAAAGGAGTAAATAAAGATATTACCGGCGCCACTAGAAGGAGAAGCGAGTTCGGATGGGAAAGAAAAGTGCGGGAGCAACACTTGATACAAGTGATCAAAAAGCACTCCTGCAAAGGCACAATGGTGTAACGTTAGTACAAAAACCGCATTTTTGAAAGATTAATGCATGAGTCGTAAATCCATACCTTCCAACATCCGTGACGGTACAAGGGAAGATGGGGAGGTGACTACTGCCAAAGCAGTAGTTGACGGTGCCCCCTCGAGCAGTGGAGCATCGGTACTGGCCGCACCTGCAAGAACAAGTTTGTTAGATGAGATCACAAGATATATACAAAAAGAAAAGGGAAATGCTGGTGATTAAAAAAAAAAAAAAAATTTTACCTGACGAGCTGCCAGCAGAAACTGAGGCGGTCCCTTCCTCCACTGACGGAAGACCACCGCCTGTAGCTTCATCACCCGACTCAAGGGGAACCGTTGTTATGCTCTCAAGCTCTGCAGGTGGCGGGGAACCATAGACAGGGAGGGCCAAGATAGGAACATTGCCAGATTCCTGAGAAGGAGCGCCTAGCTCGTCCTCAGGAATCATGGCCGCCTCACCTGCTGCTCCCTCAGGATCAGCGATTACAGCTGCCCCGTCCATCGGCACAACGAGGTCCCCAGCCTCAAGTACCTCGCCCTCTACCGCCTTCGGCTCGGTCGAGACAATCATCTCATCTGCCGCCACTTCGGGTACGGCATCAATGACTTTCTCCGCGGTAGGTTCCTCAATCTCGGCTCCAGGCCCCATGGCCTCGACAAAGTTGTCCACTGTCGGTTCGGGTTCGGCGAGTACCGCTTCTTCCGCTCCCTTGGGTTCGACGGTCGTCTCCGCCTCCCCCTCAGTTGGACTTGACCCTGCAAGATGAGATATGTATAAGCCAATAGTTTTACAAGTCATACAACAAGGCTCTGAAAGGAGTACTACCTGAAGCGGATTTATCATTGGCGTTCCGAACCGCGCGCGCAACTTGCCGATGAGCGGTAGACAGAGCCGCAGGGGGCTCTTCAGAAGGAGTACTAGCGTGAGGAACAGTGCTAGGGCCCGCTCCTGCGGCCAGAGCAGCTCTGCGCGCCTTAGCTTCGCGTCTGGACCGCTTCCGCTCCTCTTGAGCCGATGAGACAGATGCCATCAGAGCTTCCTTGAGCGAAGCCTCCTCATCCGTGTAGAGGGATGCCTCCAGATTTTTCAGAGCATCCCTCGTTGTTGCATCAAGCCGAGGCTCTTGCGGCAGCTTCGACGGAGCTGGGACTTCGATGACGGGCTTGGGAAGGGTCCTTGCGCCGATTAATACAACCCCTGTAAAGAAACAAGAGAAGGTCAGGTCGACTATCATAAAAAGATAACGAACTTTCCGTATAAAAGAGAAAGGGATAAAACATACCGACGCTCGCTAGGGTACGCTTCTTCTCCTCCTCCTGGAAGGTCTTCAGAGAGGCAGCAATGGCCTCTTCAGTGGATACACCTGTTGAAAATGAGACAAATATTAGCTAAAGATAATAATAAAAAGTGGGATAAAATGACAAATAAGGAGGCTGAGGATTACCTGACTCAGCGAGTCTGCTTAACATTGCTTCGAGCCTCGCCGATCGCTCCGAAGCTGCAATGGCGGCGGCTAGGTTGGTGTCCTCAGGGTCCACCACGAAACCCTCGTTGCTGCCATACTCACATATAGTCTCGGCAGGATGAGCCGCGGACTCTAAGTTAAGAATCGCGTCGAGGGATAAAGTGGACTTCTTCTTCTTTTGCCCGCCAGCCTTGGACCCACTGGGAGCAGCTTTGCGCTTGCCAGTTTTGGCAGTCACTTTCGGGCGGCGAGTCCCGATGTCCGCTCCTGCACCCGACTCCGGCGAGGCCGCTTTAACCGTCTTGGTCGGAGCACGGGGCGCCGTTGGGGCATCCACCGTAGTAGGCAGTGGCAGTCCACGCGGAGGGGCCAACACCCGTGGTCGATCAGCTCCGGCCTCTTTCGTCGGAGGGATAACCTGAACCCTGGGCTGCAATGGAGCCTTGCGATTGCCGCCGGGAGGCGCAGCCCTACGATCGACCAATAGACGTTTCTCCATCAAGATAATTGGGCCCATCGCGTGCGCGTACCAAGCCACATACGAATTGAGTATCTTAGGGGTACAGCTGGGCTCACTGATAAAAAAGTAGGAGCCTGTATTGAGCCGGATGAAGTGATGCATCGCATTCCGTACACCCTCTGGACCGACTGCAGGCGTTCTCAAGAAGGCTTCCAACGGGATCCCTTGGTTATAACTCGATTGCCGGGCAAACCGATGCGGGTTATACCTCATGAAGAGGGCCGTTTCATTTTGCCTGAATACCAAGTAGCCCGGCCGAATGGAATAAAGATGGAGGATTTCCCGAGCCTTCAACACGGAGACACCGCCCTTAAAGTCATCACGCAGCGGCACCACCGACTTAGTGGTCTCGGAATCCATGGTGATGACCTTATCCACAAAAGAGGTCTTCGCCCCGACTAGATGCGAACGCAGAAGCAGTCCCCTAGACTCCCGCGGAGGTGCAAACACGATGGAAGCCCCGACCAATCGCATGATTCTTGGAAGTGTGAATCTCTCAAAGAATGGAGGAGTTTTGTGGGCACCAAACACTCCTCGAACATGCAGCTCCATCCAAGAAGTGAAGTAGTGCATCGGGAAGTTAGCAGGCTGTACCCCAGGTTCATTAGCGTCCGCCGCTACGCTAAGTCCATTGTAGAGGTAAGCCAACCCGGCGATCCCCACTGATAACTGCAGACCGGCCACCATTCGATGCGCCGGGTAAAAGACAGAAGACCGCATGAGGCATGGGTGCATGGGAAGCGCGAAGCTGCACAGCCACAGACCTAAGAACCCGATGAAGAAGGTCTCCTCATCCATGCCAGGAACGGCGATCTCTGAGAAAGGGACGCTAGCAGTGCCGGGAAGGTAAAAACTTCGCTGATCAATTTCCGATGAAGGTCGGCGGTCCAGGCCGAAACCAAAAGGATCAGCAAGTTGGGCGAACTTCTCACCTTGCTCTGATAAAAATTCCGGGCGAATAAAACGAGCAATGAAGTCCGCAAAATTAACTCCTCGGTCGCCCAATTCCAAATGAAGCTCCTCGTAAATCTCCAACACCTTCACCAGGCCCGGATGCTGATGCTGGATGGCATTTTCCGGAGTCAAGTCGAGTACCACCTGCTTGGTGGCAAAGACGTACTCATCAGGAGGAAGCAGCTCTTCGTAGTGCTCCCCCCTCGCCGGTAAACCTGAAAGCTCAACGAATTCCTCTAGAGAAATTGAAACTTCCCTATCCGCTGCCAGGAAAGTATGCGTGGGGATATTCCATTGTTCGATGAAGGCCTTTGTCCACCACGTTGGAGGAGTAGGATACTCGAAAAGCGAGACGTAGACGGCGGAGTATAAACCAATCTTCGTCAGGTGAGCTCTTTTCGCCGCTAAAATGTACCGGGCCCATGGCAGGTATCCAGCAAGCGGTCGCGGATTCAATCCAATATTGTAGGCCTGTCCCCAAGGGCGTGCTTCACCCTGACAGATTCGCCTTCCTAAGATATCTATGGCCGGCGGCGGCTGTACCGGAATAGCGCCGATTGCAGGCTGGAGAAGGTCGTCCGAATTCCAATTTTTAACCTCCACGGCATACTCCACCGGGGGTTTATCCGCATAGGGGATCGTAACTATAGGTTCGGAGGGCGAGGCGGAACTAAAACTGCAACGACCCTGGATGATTTGGCTATACCACCTTCCCCATAGGTGGAGATGTTTGCACTCAGGATCACGATCTTTAATCAAAGCAAACACTACCCGGTCCACTGGTGCGTGTGGGAACCCTCCTTCTGAGCGAACGAAGGGAAAAGACAAGTCGTCAGACATCCTCCCTGCATAAAATATATATATATCATTAGTGGCCTGACACTTAACATTTAATAAAAATAATATATAAAATAAAAAAAAATAATAAATAATAATAAATAATAATAATAATAAATAAAAAGCTGGCTCCACACTGTGATGCAGTGGGTAGGGGACCAAAGGGGGACCCACAAAATCAAGATGACGGCGCATCATTTGATGAGACAATCCCACCATTGAATGGGACTATCAGTCAATAAAAAAGACCCCCAAGAGAATATCCTCATTGGGGGGGGTAACCCTTAGAGACAAGGAGAAGATCTCCTCTTTTCAGAGCAAAGCTCTGTCACAGAGTGACATTTGTCAAACTCCTGTTTCAAAAGAATAAAACTTCTAAAAAAAAAAAAAGAGAAAAAAAGAGCCTAGCTCTGTAGCAGTAATAAAAAATTTATAACTCCTAAGAATTAAAATTTTGGGACCTTAAAGATCCATGGAAACCCTTACAAAGTTTTCTAATTGATCTGTGAGCAGGGCTCTGTTCATGGGTTAAAACCTAAGAACAGGGTCTCTGCAAAGTTTAAGAGCAAGGCTCTGTTGTAGAAACCCCAAAGGGGTTTCCTTTAGATCAAGGATCTATAAGAGCAAGGCTCTGTTAATTAAGTTTAATTTAAATTAAATTAATTTTACCTATAATGGTTCTGAAGTTAGAACTTGGAAGTTCTTAAGGAAATCACAAGAGCAAGGCTCTGGAAGTTCTCAAGTAAGAGCAAGGCTCTGAAATTCAATTTCTTGAGAATGGTAAAAAATTACCAAGGACCAAGGGTCCTATTTATAGGCGCCTGCGCCTGTTCAGATGACCCCTAGATCCGACGGTCAGGATGTTGCCACCGCTGCACTCACGCGCGCGCCACGTGAGCGCAACGGTGGGGGGGCATCTGTTTCCCCCAATCAGAGCAAGGCTCTACTGAATTTTGAAAATTCAAAATTTGAAGCAACGCTTCGGTTTCCGTGCGCAGTGCGCAATTTGCCACATGGCAGAAGCCAATTCGGCAGCGTAACGCCCGAGACGGTGCGTCCCATCAGAGCAAGGCTCTTCAGAAAACATAATTAAGACTTAACTGCGCAAATGCATGGCAGCGCGACACGTGTCTGCGCAAGCGCACAGATGCGTGACACGTGTCTGCGCAGTTGCGCAATCGCAACTGCGCAAGCGCACAGATGCGTGACACGTGTCTGCGCAGTTGCGCAATCGCAACTTCGCAAGCGCACGGATGCGCGACACGTGTCTGCGCAAGCGCACGGATGCGCGACGCGTGTCTGCGCAGTTGCGCAATCGCAACTGCGCAAGCGCACGGATGCGCGACGCGTGTCTGCGCAGTTGCGCAATCGCAACTGCGCAAGCGCTCGGATGCGCGACACGTGTCACGCGCTGGTGAGTTGCGCAGCAACTGAATGAAGATTTAAATAAATCTTTTCTGTTCTCCTGTAAAACAGGGACCCTTGGATCAGAGATCCAATGGTGGGAAAATTCCCAAAGTTATTCAGGAAAGATCTTGGTAACAAATTTAACAAATTTGTGAGCACTATAAATAAGAGCCCAGACCTCATTCAAAAAAAGAGGAAGAATCATCAAGAGAAGGATAAACTTCTGAAAAAAGCTTTTGAAGATTAATCAAGAACAAGAGAGAAGGTAAAATTTCTGAAGAACAGAAAATTAAAAAGGGAATAAGAAAAGAAAAAAAAAAAAAGAAAAATAGTGCCTTGCACTTGATATGAACCCCTGGTTCTGAAAAAATCAAAGAATAATAAATAGTGCCTTGCACTTGATATGAACCCCTGGTTCTAAAAAATCAAAGAATAATAAATAGTGCCTTGCACTTGATATGAACCCTTGGTTCTGTAAAATCAAGGAAAACAAGAAGAACTTGTTTTCCTTTGATCTAAATTTAGATCAAAAGTGCTATGCGCTTTTGTTCTCGAATCAAGAAAATTCTTGAATTTCTGCACAAGTGCAACTCATCATTTAAAAGGGCCTGGCCCAACTCAAGAAAATTATTGAGTTTCTGAAACTCATCATTTAAAAGGGCCTGGCCCAACTCAAGAATATTATTGAGTTTCTGAAACTCATTATTTAAAAGGGCCTAGCCCAATTGCAGAATAAATAAAAGGGCAAGGCCCTGTTTGGAAAACTCCTGAGTTTCTGTAACTCATTTAAGAGGGCCTAGTCCAATTACAGAAAAATAAAAAGGGCAAGGCCCTGTTTGGAAAATTCCTGAGTTTTTTTGTAACTCATTATTTAAAAGGGCCTGGCCCAAATCAGATTTGCAAAATAATGAAAGGGGCAGAGCCCTGTTTAGATTGATTCTTCTAATCGGGCAGAGCCTAAAATAAAAATTGGACTTAACCCAATCCTGGCTGTAAGTCCTTAAATTAAATGCCTCTCATAAACCAGGTCACGACCGGTTCGAGGGTACATCTCCGAACTCCTTTGACATCTGTCGTTGTAATTCCTCAACGACGTCAAAGAGGTGACGAGTCCCAACGACCACTTATCTAAAATTGGACCGAAACGTCCCTAAACTAATATCGGACCGAAACGTCCCTGAACTAATATCGGACCGAAACGTCCCTAAACTAAAAGCGGACCGAAACATCCCTAAACTAATGACGGACCACTACGTCCCTAAACTGGCGACGGACCGAAACGTCCCTAAACTAATAATGGACCACCACGTCCCTAAATTGGAATATGGACCGCTACGTCCCTAAACTGACACAATAGGGCCCAAACGCTCTTTTGTCGGATCTAAACGGTCCCGTCTAAGTTGATCTTAACCCCAAATACGGTTAACGTGTCCTTAGACATCTAAATAAACAATAAAATCCCAAACCAACTTTGGTTCAAGGGTACATCTCGGAACTCCTCATACGTATGTCGTTGTAATCTCTCAACGACGTCAGAAAGGTGACGAGTCCCGACAGCCAGACAATTAAATCAATCACTACGTCGAGTCGATCTTAGTCCAAAACAGGACTAACGTATCCTTGACGAACGTTTAAGTTGATCTTAGTCGCAACGCGACTAACGTATCCTTAAACCAAAAAACACCAAACCCAAATCTAAGTAAATACGGATTTGGACTAATCCACGTCCTACGGGCGACGGCATTACTCAGTCTCCGTATACAATCCACGGGCAACCACAAACAAAACAAACACACACGACACGAAGTGAAATTCTGGAGAAGGAGAAAGTTGTTACTGCGATGCGGTAGCGTAATTAACTGCAGGGGCTTGCGCCTGCAGGGAAGAGCGTCCCCACAATAAAAAAAACCCCTCACCCTGAGGGGGAATCTGACGAAGTCTGCTACATCGGCCGCATCCGTCTAAACCTCCGATACACGGTGCCATAAATCAACTTGGCATCTTCGGAGAGATAAACGGATAAAACCAAATAGCATCTGCCCCGAACCTCAGGCGCGTGACGTCCTAACGTCTACGGCCGCCGTTCGGAGGGGAACAATCACTTATACAAGTCAACATGTTAAGATAAAGTGCAACCACATAGCATACTATCATGTCGAGAAAGAAAGTCCTCCCTATATATGTCCAAGCATCCACTACAATATACATCCCATATACAATAATGGTCTCTAGGGCATATATATAACTAACAATCTCCCACTTGCACTAAGGCCATCTGTTGTAGTATCCAATACCCAACAATATAGCAGTGGTTGTAGTATCCCATACTTAACCATCCCAAAATCTCTCAAATAGTATTTGGGGAAGCAGGCCTTGGTGAATGAATCCTCCATGTTATCCTTTGTGTCAACTCTCCTGACCTCGATCCGTTGGAGATCAACCATCTCCCTGATCAGG
Organism: Agapanthus africanus; assembly: GCA_030015575.1. Lineage (NCBI taxonomy): Eukaryota > Viridiplantae > Streptophyta > Magnoliopsida > Asparagales > Amaryllidaceae > Agapanthus > Agapanthus africanus. Next base: position 111,005,085 of record CM057340.1, on the reverse strand, counting down.
TGATACCGGCCTCAGAATATGTCTGGATCACTGATGGGACCGGTGTTCCTAGGCTAAAGCCACAACTCCATTGTAGTCACAATAACAGTTATTGGACGCTCAATGGCAGGAACCATGTTCATCTCATGAACAAGTAATGCCCAGACAACCACTTTGGCAGCATCGTTGGTAGCAATATATTCAGCCTTTATCGTCTAGTATGCCACGGTAACTAGCTTGGAACTCTTCCAACATACCGTCCCTCCACTGAGGGTAAAGACAATGCCTATGACTGACTTTCAGTCGACTTTATCACTCTTGAAACTCGAACCAAGAACATTCATTTAGTGCTTCTCAAGTACTTAAGAATGTCCTCCACAGCTGTCTAGTGATTCTTCCAAGATCCGATTGATTCCTGACCACTACACCTAGTGAGTCAGCTACATCTGGTCTGGTACATAACGTCGCACACATGATAGAGCCTACTTCCGAAGCATAGGGTATCTCTTGTATATGAGCTCTCTCCAAATCAGTCTCAGAAGACTTCTTTTTTTGGAGAGAGTGATTCGTGAGTAAGTGGGCGAACTACCACGCTTAGAATCCTCCATACTAAACCCCTTTAGTATGGTGTTAATGTACCTGGATTTGGGACACTCTCAACATCCACTTAGATCTATCATCATAGATCATCTATGGAGAATCTTCATGATAAGAGGAGCTTGACCGAGTGTAGCATAGGAAACCATTTCTTATCAAGAGTATGTCATCTACGTACAATACGTGAAAGACAACCTTACTCTCTACAACCTTCTTGTTTGTACAAGGTTCATCTACCATTTTGATGAAGTCAAAATTTTTGACTGCCACATCAAAACAGAGGTTCTAGCTCCGCGATGCTTGCTTTAATCCTGATGGACTTAAGCATAGCTTTGAAAGTCTGAACTTTTCCAGTTACACCAAGAATCTTCTCAAGATCCATTTGCTCCCAATGGATTTTACCCCTTCAGGTGCAACATTCAAAATCATACTTTGTTGGTGTACATGGATTCCATCTTTGATCGCATAGCATCCAGCCATTTCACAGAGTCGCCACTCGTGATGGCCTACCTGAACCTAGTTGGGCTATCATCTACCATGATGCAATCCTCGCTCCCACTGTCACTGAGAAGACCGTAGTATCTCTTAAGTGGATGATGAATCCTACCAGATTTGCGGAGAGGTTGAGGTTCGTTGGAGACTATTGAATCCTTTGGTATTACCAAATCATCAGCTGTTAGTTTTTCTAGCTAGAACTCCTTCCAGTTCTACCTTATGTCCACAAATTTCTTCATAAGAAATTCCTTTTCAAAAAAGAAAAGGTGGCATCTTGAGAAACAAAACACATTTTTCTCCTCAGAGTTGTAGAAGATATACCCTTGCAAATGTTTGGGATATCCTGAAAAACTTATACAGAACTGACCTTGCCTCGAGCTTGTCCGGATTCTGTTTTTCAACATAGGCCGGACAACCCCATATCTTAACTCGTTTAAGACATGGTCTCTTCCCATTCTATATCTCATATGGAGTGGTAGACACTGATTTGGATGGAACCCCATTCAATAGGGATGCAGCTTCTCAAGTGCATAACTCCAAAAGGAAACAGGTAACTCAGCAATACTCATCATAGAGCGCGCCATATCTCATAGGGTGCGATACCTCCGCCCCGATACACCGTTGTGCCGTGGTGCATACGAAGGAGTAAGTTGAGAGAGAATCTCATTCTCCTTTTAGAAAATCTAGGAACTCCATGTGCAAGTATTCTCCTCCTCGATCACATCGTAGGACTATTATACTTCTACCCATTTGGTTCTCAACTTCAAACTTATATTCCTTGAATTTCTCAAAAGTTTCAGACTTGTGTTTCAATAGGAACATATGTCCGAATCTTGAGAGAAGATCAGTGAATATAATGAAGTACGAAGAACCAACCTTGGCATTTGTAGACATAGGACCGTATACATCATGATGTATCCCTCCCAAGAGTTCAGTAACTCTTTTTCTGTTTCCAGTAAACAGAGTATTGGTCATATTACCTTTGAAACAAGACTGGCAAGTATCATAAGATGAAAATTCGAACAGATTCTCATATTCATCTTTATGTAACTTAGCTGGTTGTGTCGCATTGATATGACCTAGTCTACAATGCCATAAGAAGGATTCGTTCGTTTCTGAACTCCTCCTCTTGTGTGTGTTTTATATACTTTGAACTGTGGTTTGATTTAGAACGTATATGCTATTATATAACGTGCCTGATCCAATCAACTCTTGATTCAGGAAAATGTTCACAACATTATCCTCAAATACAGAATTATATCCTTCTTTAACTTAATAAAGAAACTTATGTAATGTTGTATATCAGGTTCGGTATGTAATAACATTCGTTCAGAATCAATGTATTAATACAAGGTGATATGTGCCAACTGACTTGGCTGCAACAATTGCACCATTCTTTAACTCTTAGAGATATATCACCCATTCTCAGTTATCTACCTTTCTGTAGCCCATGTAACGATTATATATGTGGGATCCTAATCCGTTATCTCATCCCCAGGACGTAGATGATACTGAGAAATAGTTCTTGGTAACAAACACACCCGAAGAATATGCATCAACATGCTTATTCCTCGATTGGGTTGCGTGGAGATCTGGATATGTTAGTGTGATATGCCCTAGATGCCATTATTGTATAGTACTAGTTTGTATATTACATTTTGGAAGCTTGGGATATATACACGGATTTATGACAGTCTTGCTCAATATGGTAGTATGCTACTTGGTTTGTATCTATCTTAATATGTGAATATGTTTCGTTTAACATATCGCTAATACATATTGATAGAGCCCTTAGGATCTTTGCTTGACTACCAGCATTGTGATGGCAGTCACACTAGTAGGGGCTGGGTAGTCTACAAGCACATCCTTATACAGGAGGTCCCTAGTCATAGGATTATCGAGACATGGCATCGATACTCCAGAGTAGACTAGTGTATACACTTCTCATCCCAGCAGGGGAGATGGTCTGTCCCACAACCATCAGTACGTCGTACTGGAGATAGTATGCAGGTGCTCATTGGGTTATGAGTTACACTGGACGGACTCGTTGGGAACTGCTGGTTGGTACTATACCTATCATCAGATAGCAGTTTCCAGGTGACATGAGTACAGCTTAGTCCGTCGACTTGACATTGCTACTTCGACTCAAGTGTGTTCCCACTGTTCTTAGATTACTACCCTACCACGGCTCTATTGAGTCGTGCAAACAGGTAGTAGTTGGGTGCAGTCCCAAAGCACTTGGAGGCAGTGGCGGTTGGATAGGATTCGTCTCTCCCGGTATTGGGGGTTGTGTCGCGCTGTGTTCGGAACGCCATTACACAAAGTCCCTGGCCAGGAAAAGTGAGATTTACTGGTAGGTACTCCAGTAGTTTGTTAGGGTGTATTGAACTGTACTCCGACACGACTTATACCGCTATTATGGGTCTGACGTTTACCGCCCCCTAGGCCCGATATGCGATACTCTTAGACGAACAGACCGGACTGTACGGAGATTGTCACAGACAGACTCAGTAGGAGTTCGGATGAGTTATACTCATCGGCTTTCTTTTCAACATCTACCTAGGGACCGTTACGTACATCTAGTACCCCTTGTGGCATGTGGTTAAACCCACTGCCAGCGTAGTGTCGAGTCTTTAGAGTCCCACACAGAGGGTTTCCCTGCATCGAGCAAAATGTGTAGACGTCGTATTGTTTTACGACAGGGTTCGATCATGTGCGTGTACTTGTGCACGCATGATGATTCGGACGAACAATGGTAGTGGGCTTTGGTTTAAGCCGGATCCTAGTATTGTACTGATGGATTGTCTTCGTCTTCTGTATTCGTATTTTTCGGAATGCGAATACGGGTATGTATATACAGACGATGGGCGTTTTTGTAATTTATAGAAAAATGATTTTGTAGATGGCATGACATAATTGTATTAATCATTTTAGTTTAAATTATTAATACATTTTTAATGTAAATGGAAATTATGTGGATATTGCATGAATAAGGACTTGGGAGCTTTGGACACATGTTGCTCATTTGACCCATGAGTCATTCTTTTGTAAAGTAAACCCTTTTTTGATAATTGATATAGATTTATCTAATCCATTATCAAAAAGAGTTCAGTTTAGAAAAAGAAAATAGAAGAGCCATCTCCTTCTTCAACCTCTAGCCACTAGAAATTTCCATAGCTATCTCCAATTCCCTTAAGCCCTAGAACACTCATGTGTTGAGTAACCTAGGGCAATAGAAGGTTCCTCAATCCATCTACATCATCTACACACTCTAGGTCTACTTGTTTAGCACACTAGTTGATCTAGTTTCTTTGGCATAGAAGAGAAAGCTCGTACACAAACACTCGGGTGGATCATCTTGGATTTGAGGAAGCCGACGAGGAGGCGACAACCGTATCACTCCGAAGGGTTCGTGCAGGAGAGGAGGACAGCGGGAGAAGCATAGAAGGACTGGATTCGTGAGGTATAACTTCTGTACTTTAGTTTATACTTCATAGGTTAGATGCTAGATATGGTTTAGATTACGATCATGGCTAATAGTCGATGTTACGATACTAAAATTATTTTTATTTACACTTTCCGTCTCCCCGCGATCTCATGGGGTGTGTGGCATCGACTTACAGTGGTATCAAAGACAGCTAAACCTATTCTAGCATATTAGCAAGTATTAGAATTTCGATCGTCGGAAAAACCAGAAAACTAAACACCGAAAACCCTACTTTTTGTCGAATTTCAAAACTGTCTGGAAAATTATTTCAGTACCATGAAAAATACGTGCAGGGTTTTCTAAGATGACACAAGAAAAATGAGCCACTAAATCGCTTAGACGACCGCGGCACCGCCGCAGAATGGACCGTTATGCGGTGGAGTCACGGTAAAGTCATGACCGATTCAACTCATCTTTCTTCTGTTATTTCTTAATTTTGGTGTTTTCTTCTCTGGAATATTTAGTTTCTACCCAGTATGTTTTTGAATGCTGGTTTGCATTTGGGGTGGTTACGGAAAATATGTTTCGATCGAATTTCTTTTGTACTTGGCTAATTGGTCCTTCTGTAATGCTATATGTATTTATATATCTCAGCTAATTGCTATATGTCGGTTAGTCTGGGATTGCACATATTTGTTGGTTTGTGTATATGAATTTTGTTGGATCGTCGATGATGAATAGCCGGCATGTGAGATGGGTGTTTTTATCTTTCATTCAATGTAAATTGTAAAATTGATGTAATATTATTTTGCGGGGCACATCCAGGTTGAGGTTGTAGCCACCGTTGTATTATTTCTTTTTACTGTTTTCTGCTCCTAGGATAGACCCAAGGTGAGGTGCATAAACTACCGGGTTTTTTGAAGTGCCGAGTGGCCTACTCACTTTGTTGAGGGAGGTTGCTTCACTTCTGGAACTTGGTGGGTAGTTTTCCGCACCCGTAAAGGTCTGGGGTGGGTTTGGCTATTCATCACGACCGTGAAATCTGTTTTTCATTACAGGCTTAAACGAAACGCGGAATTCCTAATATATCCGACATATTCATCTGTGATCTGGAATGCCTATTATTGTGTCAGACGAATGCTTTTATAATATATGTTATATAATAGACGCTACTTATGTTTTGCATCCATGCTAGTCTAGCCTTCGCTCTGGCATTAGTTAAGTAACCTAACGATGTTAATGGGGCCCAGTGGCGAATGCGGATGGCATAAGCAGTTGTTATATTTTCGTCTTTTTCTGTGATGATAGGTATAAATTGATGGGACCGCATTATATTAATGCAAAGCAAATAAACCAAAAAGATGAATCGTTGGAACAAATTATAAAACCACTCGTTTTTTTCAAAACAACAGATTTTTAATGCGGAGCTTAAACCACTCCTGTTAAAAGCTATCAAGTTCCTTCGATTATATCAAGTTCACTACGTTCAGGGTTTTACCAAAACCATTCGTAGCCCCCCGTCATTTCATATGGATAGTCAGTAGTATTCAAGCTATGTATGTTGGCCTTCGTCAAGGCATAGTGTTTGGTAGCCGCTGGATGTTTATATGTAGTATAGATAGATGCGTTGGTTTGGGACAATCGTACTACTATTTTGGCCTTCGTCAAGGGTATGTACGGGTGGGTTCAAATTAACCAGGATAATGACGGATAGAACTTGACATGTGACTTATGATATGTTGGCCTTCGTCAAGGTCATAAGAGCATGGGGCAAAAATCCACATCGGGAGTTTCTAAAGAAGCTGAAACTTGCTAGTGTTGCATACCATTTGGAATGCGATAATTTTGGTAGGATTCCTTCAGCTTTATCACATGATGATATTTGGATCCCGATCCTATTGTGAGTATATGTTACTCTTCGGGAGATTTTTTCACTTAACAATCAATACTATAAACCAAGTAGGTGTCTAGAACAGTATTAGCGGGGCTACGCCTCCAGGGAAAAGAGGTTATTTAATTAAGGAATTTCGCGAAAGCATCGTAAAACCTCCCTCGAAGTACCGACACTAGCCTGGCTGAACGGTTAAGCAAGAATTGTACGGTGAGATTAACCCGGACTAATTCTTCTTTTATGGTTTGAGGAAGGATTCTAGAAACATTGTGAGTCACCCTGTTTAGATAAACTAAAAACCAATCTAAATTTGCAAGAGCATCATGCTAAATTGTTTCTTCTCTCTCTCCTAATTTCAGCGACCAAAACATGACGGGCCTTAAGTTACTATTAGATAAAAATATATTGACATGACCAAACTACAAAGATTGGTTCAGGAATGTCAAGATAGCAATCAATTATGACAAATTGGGGTATCTCCTTACTACTAAAGCCCCCGCCGTCCCAGGTCCAGAATCCAGTGTCGCGGATAAGGATATCCGTAAGACCTGGGAGATTGACCGCGCGAAGGCCAAGTGCCTCGTGCTGGCCTCGATGGACAATGAACATCAGAGGCGGCACGAGAATATGGAGCTTGAATCCATATTCCTCCATACCAAGGAATTATATAGAGAGCAATCTCGTATATCAAGATACGAGACCTCGAAGAAACTTTTTCAGGCGAGGTTGGCCGTCGGATCATTTGTAGGGGAACACTTCCTTAAGATGATTAGCTACGTTGAGGAGTGCTGAGGGCACCATGCAGAAAGTGTCACGCCCCGCTTCCCAGAGTACGCAAGATTGGGCACGTGACATAGCCAACCATGCTACCTATGGGTAGGAAGTATCCATCCACAGTCACATTACGGCTGTAGAGATATCAAGAACAAGATAAATAAACTATCTAACACATGTCCAAATCCATAATAATAAGAGTCAATGAAAAATAAGTGCGGAAGCAAATGATCCAATACAATAATAGAAAGGTACGTCCCATAATGCGGGATCGCACCTGGAAATAAAATGCAATAAATGAACTAACCACTACAGAACTCACAAATCAGCCTGCTGGCTGAGGTACTCCTGCTCGGTCGGCGACAGTGGTAAGGAATCTGGGCCATGCAAAACCCAGACGTCAGCGCGTCATGTCAACCAATAATATAATATGAACATGGTAATAAGCAATGCAGGGATAAACATGAATAAAGCAATAATATGAAACAACAGTGCAGGGTAATGTGCAGTGGGTAACTAAACTGTTCTATCAGGTTTTCTATTCTAAAGTCTTTGAAATCAATTGATGACTCGTCGATGTAACTCAATAGTATCCCGTGCATGCCCGGGACCACGGTCAAGACCCTCGGGGCTGAATCCGAGACGTGCCGCTAGGCAGTAATAGGTAGCAGGATGGACGAGTGATGTCAGCATCATCACTCCCGGACTGGCCAAGCCCATAAGACTGATCAGAACAGGTATCGAACTGTTGAGTTACAAGTCGGTTTCACCTTTGATTTCCCCATACCCCCAAGTTATGTATGTCAGGTCAGGTATTCAGTAATCAAGAACTAATGCCAACACAGGATCAGGTAAAAGCAGGTTTGTCTGGATAGACAACAGGAATGGTCCATGAGGACCCCAAGTCAGGTTTGTTGGCATTAGGCATGAGATCAGGTAACAGGTCGGGTCATGGTACAACAGGTTGAGTTGGTAGTAAAGGGTACCATGTCCGGTGCATCGGTAGGTGTAAATGTCATGTGTATCAAGGTTAGGTCAATATGTGACGCAATCGAGGGTGTGCTCACAACAGGTATATAATCGAATAAGGAATCACAGCAGGAAATAAAGTAAACAACAATAACAGTTCATTTAATCACGATGGTGCATTACTATAGTGCAATTGTATTATCATATTAACAGGTTCGAGCACCCTTGGGGTGCAATAATCACAAGGTAGTGCAATAGCAATGACAGAAAGTACAAGAGCTACATGGGTATGACTATCGTCCTTTCAATAGTAAAAGAATGATTAACTGGTAATATTGTTATAATAATATTAATATGGATAGCATATTCAAAGCGATTAATAACTATAAAAGTGGTATTGATTAACCACGCACAAGAAGGTTCCGTTCAGAAATTCAGCGTCACCCTAATTTGTAAAATAGCTTAAAAATAACAAATGTTCTCCAAAAGAGACGTATCTTATACCAAAACAAAGATAATTCAATAAGGTTTTCAGTTTTATAAGTATAAGCATTTCAGGTTATCCCTACAAAAAGTTATGAATATTCGAAGTTGAAAGTTTGCTGCTGAAATTTCCCTGGGCAGCAGTTTAAAGGCATTTTCATTTGCATTTTATGTTATTTAAACAATTTATTTTGCAAGTAAATATTTCATAGAGTTATAGTATTCTGAATTAGCTTCGTAACGAACTAAAGAACGTATACTAATGATTTTTCTATGATTTATAATGAATTTTATAAGATAAGGTGTACAGTAAATTTCAGATTTGTCATATCCGATTTTTCAACGACGTTTCATGTGTAAACTATAAGATTTTCAAATGTATAACATTATAAAATGAAGATTATAAAAGTATATAGCATGTAGCAAGATTTACTTGCCTCGATGGGTCGCGAATCGGGAAAACGGAACGTTAACCGTTGGCGGGGAAAACTCGCAACGGGCGCACGGTTCACGGAATGAACCCAAACGACGAACAAAGGAACCACACGGGTCGGGATACCTCACTGGAACGTCGAGAAGCGTCACCGGCACGACGGAATTCCGGCAACAAAAGAACAGTTAAAAAAATGAAAAACGGAACATGAAGCAAGAAGAGAAAGAATGATAAAGAGAAGTACGAGAGAATATATGAGGGAGAGGGAGAGAGAGAAAAAAGTGGAGAGAGAGAGAGAAGGTGGGGCCCACAGGGTTAAAGGGGAGGTTGCGATTGGCTGAGAGAATAAATTAAGAAGGATATAAAGATTGTAAAAATATTATATGGTTAACTTAAAGATTTAAAAGATAGGTAATGAACAGTAAGATATCAGGTTAGTTAGAAAAAATATATGCGATGGTTTTAATAATATTAAAATTTGGGATTTTGGCGCCAAATAAAACATTTCCAAATTGCGCCCGGGTTGGGTCTAAAAATTCGAAATTCAAATAATAGGATTTTAAACGGGTTCCAAATTTTAAAATGAAATGTTTTATGATTAAAAAGCATACTCCCAAAACGGACACACGCACGTGCACGTAGCCATCCAAACTCGCCCGTTTCACTGAACGGCACGAGAATACAATGCACGGACGCTACCACGAGGCTAAGGGTGTCAAGTAGGCCAAGAAGAATATTTTCAATTTTATTTTAGGTGCTAAAATTTGTTATATGCAGAAAGACTTAGCCGGTTAAAATTTTGCAATAAGAACCAAACAAGCAAGATAAATGAAATGAGCAATGCCAAACACTCAACCAGTAACAGAAATAGTATTATTGGGCTCGGGTGTTACATCATACCCAACTACAAAAAGAATTTCGTCCTCGAAATTCCAAGAATTCAGTCCTCGAAATTCCAAGAATTCAAGATAGATAACTACAGGAAAAGGTGAGGAAACTTCTGCCGGATCTCGTCTTCTCGCTCCCAAGTGGATTCTCCATGCGATCGATTACCCCAAGAGACTAGCACAAGGGGGATAACCTTATTCTTAAGAACCTTTTCCCTTCGATCCCCGATTTCAATCGGTCGCTCCTCAAAAGTCAAGTCTTCTCGTACTGTTAGCTCCGAATGATCCAAAACGTGTGTTTCATCTCGAATATACTTACGGAGTTGAGATACGTGAAACATATCGTGCACATTTGCCAAGGACTGCGGTAACGCCAAACGATATGCTACCTCACCAACACGCTCCACGATCTCAAGGGTCCAACGAATCGAGGACTAAGCTTTCCTCGACTTCCAAAACGAATCACCCCTCTAGTCGGTGATATCTTCAAGAACACCAAATCACCCACGGTGAATTCTAGAGGTCTTCTCGACGTGTCAGCCCAACTCTTCTGTCTGTCTTGTGCTGCCTTCATATGATTTCTGATAGTGTTAACCTTCTCAACTGTCTGCATCACCAAATCCGGTCCCAACAATTTTCGTTCACCGACATCATCCCAACAAATAGGTGAACGACATTTACGACCATACAAAGCTTCAAACGGAGCCATCTGGATAGTTGCCTGAAAACTGTTGTTGTAAGAAAACTCCACCAAGTGTAGATGATCCTCCCACGAACCCTTGAAGTCCAACATGCATGCTCTCAACATATCATCAAGAGTTTGGATCGTTCTCTCCGACTGACCATCAGTTTGAGGATGATAAGCTGTGCTAAACTTCAATCGAGTCCCCAAACTTTCCTGTAAACTCCTCCAGAAGTGTGATAAGAACCGAGTGTCCCGATCGGACACGATGCTTACCGGTACGCCATGCAATCTTACAATCTCCTGCATGTACCGCTCTGCCAAAGTCTCCGTTGATTGACCAACCCGGAAAGGAATAAAGTGAGCTGCCTTGGTCAATCGATCGACAATCACCCATACTGCATTGTTGCCCTTTGGACTTCGCGGTAAAGCCGTCACGAAATCCATGGTTATATGTTCCCACTTCCACTGAGGAATCGGAAGTGGTTGCAACAAACCAGCAACCCTTTGGTGTTCAGCCTTGACTTGCTGACATACCAAGCACTTAGCTACGAAGCGAGCAATCTCCCGTTTCATGCCTTCCCACCAGAAATGCTGTCGAATATCTCGGTACATCTTTGTACCTCCTTGATGTATAGAATAAGCTGAGAACTGTGTGCCTCCTTCATAAGCTCTTCACGAACATCCTCCTTTGGCACACACAAACGGCTACCATACCTCAACGAACCATCTTCGTAGACCAGTAAATCTGTTCATAGTCCAGCCTCAACCTGCTCTCGAAACTTCTGCAGTCTAGGATCCTGCGATTGTGCCGCTTTAATCTTCTCAACCAAGGACAACTGTACTTGCAACTGCATCAACTGTCCCGTAGAATGTGGTAGCACAACTTCCAAGTCAAATCTTTGAAAATCTGCAATGATCTCCCTCTGTGTAGTTAACACCTGAATTGCTGGTAACCGACTAAGCGCATCTGGCACAACATTAACCTTCTCCGGATGGTACTTAAGATCAAGATCGTAGTCAGCCATCAACTCCAACCATCTACGCTACCTCATGTTAAGCTCCTTCTGTGTAAACACATACTTCAAGCTCTTATGATCTGTAAAAACTTCGACTCTTTCCCCCAAAAGGTAGTGTCTCCAAATCTTCAAAGCGAAAATCACAGCCGCAAGCTCCAAGTCATGAGTTGGATAATTCTTCTCATGGGTCTTCAACTGTTTCGATGCGTATGCTACAACCTTCCCATGCTGCATCAAAACACATCCCAATCCTTTCCCAGATGTGTCGCTATGAATCACTAGTCTTCCGGAATTGTCTGGTACGGTCAGGATAGGGGAGGTTATCAACTTCTGCTTCAACGTCTCAAAAGCCAACGCACACTTATCCGTCCATACAAAAGGTACCTCCTTGCGCGTAAGCTTGGTCAACGGTTCTGCCAAACGAGCGAAGTTCTCCACAAATCTCCTGTAGTATCCGGCTAATCCAAGGAAACTTCTTATCTCAGCTACATTCCTTGGAATAGGCCAATCTCGAACTGCTGCAATCTTTTCGGGATCGACGGCGATTCCATCGCCCGACACAACATGCCCCAGAAACTTTATTTCTTCCAGCCAAAATTCGCACTTACTCATCTTCGCATACAATTTCTCCTGTCTCAATGTCTGCAGTGCGATCTTCAAATGCTCAGCATGCTCCTCCAAACTCTTCGAGTAAACCAGAATATCGTCAATGAATACCACAATAAACTGGTCCAAGAATAGTGAAAAGATTCGGTTCATCAAGTCCATGAATACTGCCGGCGCATTCGTTACTCCGAAGGGCATCACTAGATACTCGTAATGTCCATACCGAGTTCAAAATGCTGTCTTGCAAATATCCTCTGCTTTCACTCGGACCTGATGATATCCGGATCGCAAATCCAGTTTCGAGAATACCCTCACGCCACTAAGCTGCTCATGCACATCTACGGGTGCTCCCTTCTGCTTTAGTCCGATGAACTTCTCTTCCATTTCCTCCCGTACAGTCCGCGGGAAGAACTTCTCCAGGAAACTCTTAGAAGAATCCGCCCACTTGATCGTCTTGAGCAAGCGGATCTCCTCAACAAGCCACCATTCTCGGGCGTAGTCCACTAGCTGAAAGTGTACCACAACAACTTTTTGTCATCTGGAATCTGTGCCGCAAAAAGCAAGTTCTCTGTGTCAACTAGCCACTGCTCCACTGGCAATGGCTCCTTTAAACAAGTAAATGTAGACGGACCCAACCGCCTGAAATCTGCTACGGTCCCTACTCGGTCAACTGGTCTAGCTCCAATATTGTTCACAGACTACTGAACGATCTGCAAACCTTCCCGAAACGAGTCCGCTTGCTGCTGGATCAGCTCGGTCTGTTTCTTTGATTCTCCAGCATTCCTCTTATCACTCCAAGCATTGCGGCTTCATCCACACGCCTCTGGTACGTCTTCACATTCTTACTTGCCATAATCCTGAACTCAAAACACCCAACATTAGCATGATGATAGATTCTGAATATAGATCAAGGCTAGAACTCCAAGATACTTAAATAGAGTACCGCATTGTAACTATGCTGCGGTATCATAGCCACAATTACTTAACTCCACCCAAGTTGCCTAAGTCCTAGGGATAACAAGAAATCAGGTTTTCGAGTCGACATGCAAAGTAAGTTTGCACGTCGTAAAAGATATAATCAGGAAGAATGTGATTCAAGAATGGTAAAACGGTCAAGGTGGCAGGACATGTTTCCTAAACACGGGTATTCTGATTCGTGTATTGGGTACAATACCCAACTACAAAAGAATTAACCCGACTAACCTATGTCTCTGATACCAAAAAAACTATGTCACGCCCCGCTTCCCAGAGTACGCAAGATTGGGCACGTGACATAGCCAACCATGCTACCTATGGGTAGGAAGTATCCATCCACAGTCACATTACGGCTGTAGAGATATCAAGAACAAGATAAATAAACTATCTAACACATGTCCAAATCCATAATAATAAGAGTCAATGAAAAATAAGTGCGGAAGCAAATGATCCAATACAATAATAGAAAGGTACGTCCCATAATGCGGGATCGCACCTGGAAATAAAATGCAATAAATGAACTAACCACTACAGAACTCACAAATCAGCCTGCTGGCTGAGGTACTCCTGCTCGGTCGGCGACAGTGGTAAGGAATCTGGGCCATGCAAAACCCAGACGTCAGCGCGTCATGTCAACCAATAATATAATATGAACATGGTAATAAGCAATGCAGGGATAAACATGAATAAAGCAATAATATGAAACAACAGTGCAGGGTAATGTGCAGTGGGTAACTAAACTGTTCTATCAGGTTTTCTATTCTAAAGTCTTTGAAATCAATTGATGACTCGTCGATGTAACTCAATAGTATCCCGTGCATGCCCGGGACCACGGTCAAGACCCTCGGGGCTGAATCCGAGACGTGCCGCTAGGCAGTAATAGGTAGCAGGATGGACGAGTGATGTCAGCATCATCACTCCCGGACTGGCCAAGCCCGTAAGACTGATCAGAACAGGTATCGAACTGTTGAGTTACAAGTCGGTTTCACCTTTGATTTCCCCATACCCCCAAGTTATGTATGTCAGGTCAGGTATTCAGTAATCAAGAACTAATGCCAACACAGGATCAGGTAAAAGCAGGTTTGTCTGGATAGACAACAGGAATGGTCCATGAGGACCCCAAGTTAGGTTTTTTGGCATTAGGCATGAGATCAGGTAACAGGTCGGGTCATGGTACAACAGGTTGAGTTGGTAGTAAAGGGTACCATGTCCGGTGCATCGGTAGGTGTAAATGTCATGTGTATCAAGGTCAGGTCAATATGTGACGCAATCGAGGGTGTGCTCACAACAGGTATATAATCGAATAAGGAATCACAGCAGGAAATAAAGTAAACAACAATAACAGTTCATTTAATCACGATGGTGCATTACTATAGTGCAATTGTATTATCATATTAACAGGTTCGAGCACCCTTGGGGTGCAATAATCACAAGGTAGTGCAATAGCAATGACAGAAAGTACAAGAGCTACATGGGTATGACTATCGTCCTTTCAATAGTAAAAGAATGATTAACTGGTAATATTGTTATAATAATATTAATATGGATAGCATATTCAAAGCGATTAATAACTATAAAAGTGGTATTGATTAACCACGCACAAGAAGGTTCCGTTCAGAAATTCAGCGTCACCCTAATTTGTAAAATAGCTTAAAAATAACAAATGTTCTCCAAAAGAGACTTATCTTATACCAAAACAAAGATAATTCAATAAGGTTTTCAGTTTTATAAGTATAAGCATCTCAGGTTATCCCTACAAAAAGTTATGAATATTCGAAGTTGAAAGTTTGCTGCTGGAATTTCCCTGGGCAGCAGTTTAAAGGCATTTTCATTTGCATTTTATGTTATTTAAACAATTTATTTTGCAAGTAAATATTTCATAGAGTTATAGTATTCTGAATTAGCTTCGTAACGAACTAAAGAACGTATACTAATGATTTTTCTATGATTTATAATGAATTTTATAAGATAAGGTGTACAGTAAATTTCAGATTTGTCATATCCGATTTTTCAACGACGTTTCATGTGTAAACTATAAGATTTTCAAATGTATAACATTATAAAATGAAGATTATAAAAGTATATAGCATGTAGCAAGATTTACTTGCCTCGATCGAATCGGGAAAACGGAACGTTAACCGTCGGCGGGGAAAACTCGCAACGGGCGCACGGTTCACGGAATGAACCCAAACGACGAACAAAGGAACCACACGGGTCGGGATACCTCACTGGAACGTCGAGAAGCGTCACCGGCACGACGGAATTCCGGCAACAAAAGAACAGTTAAAAAAATGAAAAACGGAACATGAAGCAAGAAGAGAAAGAATGATAAAGAGAAGTACGAGAGAATATATGAGGGAGAGGGAGAGAGAGAAAAAAGTGGAGAGAGAGAGAGAAGGTGGGGCCCACAGGGTTAAAGGGGAGGTTGCGATTGGCTGAGAGAATAAATTAAGAAGGATATAAAGATTGTAAAAATATTATATGGTTAACTTAAAGATTTAAAAGATAGGTAATGAACAGTAAGATATCAGGTTAGTTAGAAAAAATATATGCGATGGTTTTAATAATATTAAAATTTGGGATTTTGGCGCCAAATAAAATATTTCCAAATTGCGCCCGGGTTGGGTCTAAAAATTCGAAATTCAAATAATAGGATTTTAAGCGGGTTCCAAATTTTAAAATGAAATGTTTTATGATTAAAAAGCATACTCCCAAAACGGACACACGCACGTGCACGTAGCCATCCAAACTCGCCCGTTTCACTGAACGGCACGAGAATACAATGCACGGACGCTACCACGAGGCTAAGGGTGTCAAGTAGGCCAAGAAGAATATTTTCAATTTTATTTTAGGTGCTAAAATTTGTTATATGCAGAAAGACTTAGCCGGTTAAAATTTTACAATAAGAACCAAACAAGCAAGATAAATGAAATGAGCAATGCCAAACACTCAACCAGTAATAGAAATAGTATTATTGGGCTCGGGTGTTACAGAAAGCCAGGGAAACACCCGCTCTATTTTTTGGTGGAGCTTCCTCTTCTAGATCCAAGGCAAAAGCCAAAGGAAAGAAGAAGAAGGCCCCCACCAAGCCGAGAGGCGGTGTTAGTAAGGTGGAAGCAAAGGGCAAGGCAAGGGAAGCGGGGCCGACAGTAGGAAAGGAAGAATACTTCTACTGTCATAAGAAAGACCATTGGAAGAAAGATTGTAGGGCTTGGAAGGCCAAGAACCAGGACCCGAAGCAAGTCGTGGCTTCGGCTTCAGGTGTGTATGTAATTGAAAACTGTCTGTCAATCAACTCTACTTCCTGGGTATTGGATACCGGATCAGGATCTCATATCTGCAATTCTTTGCAGGCACTGAGAAGCCATAGGGTTCTGAAGACCGGTGATATGACCCTCAGGGTTGCTAACGGAGCAAGCGTGGATGCTGTGTCCGTAAGGAAATATCACCTTGGATTGACGAGTGGACATATTTAGGTTTTGCGCAACTATTTTTGTGTACCTAATTTGACTTGTAATATCATTTCTGTATCTTTGTTATCTAAAGAAGTTTATGATTTTACATTTGTAAGCGATGCCGTAAACATCCACCTTAATCATGGTCTGATTGGGTCAGGTACTCTAAACAACGGTATATACGTATTAAACCAATTACAAATTTTCAATGTCCAGAACACACATAAAAGAAAGACTCCAGAAATAAATCATACTTTCTTATGGCATTGTAGACTGAGTCACATCAATGAAACATGGTTGACTAAATTACATAGAGAGGGATATTTGGATCCGTTCGAATATCAATCTTATGCAACTTGTCAATCTTGTCTCATGGGAAAGATGACAAAGACTCCATTCACTGGACACGGAGTAAGAGCGAGCGAGCTCTTGGGACTCATACACAGCGATGTGTATGGACCAATGTCTACACATGCAAGAAGTGGTTATTCCTATTTCATTACTTTTATGGATGATTTCTCTAGGTATGGACATATTTTCTTGATGAAACATAAATCCGAGGCCTTTGAGAAATTCCGAGAATATAAGAATGAAGTGGAAAAACAAACCGACAAAAGTATCAAGACACTGAGATCTGATCGAGGTGGTGAATACTTGAGTGCCGAGTTCCTGGATTACCTAAAATATTAGTGTAGATGGACAGGTTGAAACCTACAAGGCTAGACTTGTTATAAAAGGTTTTCGTCAAAGACCTGGTTTGGATTATGATGAAACCTTTTCTCCAGTGGCTATGCTCAAATCCATTTGGATCCTTGTTGCCATTGCTGCCTTCCACGATTATGAGATCTGACAGATGGACGTAAAGACAGCTTTTCTAAATTGACATTTCGAAGAGTGCATCTATATGGACCAGCCAGAGGGTTTCATTCAGAGTGGGAGCAGCGGGAAAGTGTGCAAGTTGCTTAAGTCTATCTATAGACTAAAGCAGGCATCGCGGAGTTGGAACATCTGTTTTTATGAGATGGTCAAAGAATTTGACTTTATCAAAAATCCAGATGAGCCTTGCATTTATAGTAAGATTGTAGCACGAACTATTGTATTCCTCATCTTGTACGTGGATGACATTCTCTTGATAGGAAGTGACATTCCTATGCTACAATCTGTCAAACGGTTCTTGTCTCACAGGTTCTCCATGAAAGACCTGGGTGATGCTTCTTACATACTGGGGATCCGGATCTATCGTGATAGATCCAAGAGAATGTTGGGACTTTCACAGTCCAGGTATATCGACACCATACTGAAAAGATTCAGTATGGAAGATTCTATGCATGGTAATGTACCGGCTTGTCACGGAATCACCCTATCCAAAGAGATGTCTCCCAAGACTGATTTGGAAAATGATCGCATGACAATTATACCTTACGCTTCTGCGGTAGGCGCTATAATGTATGCGATGTTGTGTACCAGACCAGATATTGCTTACGCACTCAGTGTGGTAAGCAGGTATCAGTCAAACCCTGGGGAAAAGCACTGGATAGCAGTAAAGAACATTCTCAAGTACCTGAGAAGGACTAAGGAAATGTTCTTGGTTTACGGCGGAAAAGACCTCCAGATTGAGGCCTTTGCTGACTCCAGCTTCCAGAGTGACAAGGATGACTCCAAGTCCATGTCAGGTTATGTCTTTACCCTCAATGGAGAGGCGGTCTGTTGGAAGAGTTCCAAGCAGGACATCGTTGCTGACTCGACAATGGAAGCGGAGTATATCGCTGGTTCTGACGCCGCAAAAGAAGCAGTATGGATGAGGAAGTTCTGTACAGATCTTCAGGTGGTTCTGTCCATTGTTTATCCAATACCTCTGTATTGTAACAACAACGGGGCTATAGCTTTAACAAAGGAACCCAGGTTTCATCAGAAGTCCAGATACATCTTGAGGCGGTATCACCTGATCAGGGAGATCGTGGATCGCCGGGAGATCGAGGTTCGGAGAGTTGCTACAGAAGACAACACTTCAGATCCATTCACAAAGACCATCCCTCAGACGCAGTTCGAGAAGCTATTCGAGATGATAGGTCTGCGATATGCCAGCACATGGCCTTAGTGCAAGTAGGAGATTGTTAGTGTGATATGCCCTAGAGGCCATTATTGTATAGTACTAGTTTGTATATTACATTTTGGAAGCTTGGGATATATACGGATTTATGACAGTCTTTCTCAATATGGTAGTATGCTACTTGGTTTGTATCTATCTTAATATGTGAATATGTTTCTTTTAACATATCGCTAATACATATTGATAGAGCCCTTAGGATCTTTGCTTGACTACCAGCATTGTGATGGTAGTCACACTAGTGGGGGCTGGGTAGTCTACAAGCACATCCTTATACAGGTCTCTAGTCGTAGGATTATCGAGACATGGTATCGATACTCCAGAGTAGACTAGTGTTACGCTTCTCATCCCAGCAGGGGAGATGGTCTGTCCCACAGCCATCAGTACGTCGTACTGGAGATAGTATGCAGGTGCTCATTGGGTTATGAGTTACACTGGACGGACTCGTTGGGAACTGCTGGTTGGTACTATACCTATCGTCAGATAGCAGTTCCCAGGTGACATGAGTACAGCTTAGTCCGTCGACTTGACAGTGCTACTTCGACTCAAGTGTGTTCCCACTGTTCTTAGATTACTACTCTACCACGGCTCTATTGAGTCGTGCAAACAGGTAGTAGTTGGGTGCAGTCCCGAAGCACTTGGAGACAGTGGCGGTTAGATAGGATTCGTCTCTTCCGGTATTGGGGGTTGATATCGCGCTGTGTTTGAAACGCCATTACAAAAATTCCTTGGCCAGGGCAAGTGAGATTTACTGGTAGGTACTCCAGTAGTTTCTCAGGGTGTATTGGACTGTACTCTGACACGACTTATATCGCTATTAGGGGTCTGACGTTTACTTCCCCTAGGTCCGATATGCGATACTCTTAGACGAACAGACCGGACTGTACGGAGATTGTCACAGACAGGCTCAGTAGGAGTTCGGATGAGTTATGCTCATGGGCTTTCTTATCGACATCTACCTGGGGACTGATTGGTCTTAAAAATATCTAGTAACCGCAATCAAGAACGGCGTCGCTTGGTAGCTAGCCGGTGAGTACGGGTCGGTCCACAGGGATGTTGTAAATTTCCTAATCACTCGTACGAGTTAATTCCGATGGGAGCTGGATTGATTAAATCTAAAAAACTAAATTAATCTATATCTAAATCTTGCTAGGGTTAGGTTTATGTTAAGTTTGGAAAGTCTATAAATCTCACCGCTTTCTATACCCATATTAAGATCTATTAGGAGTTATGGTAATTATTTATAAAAGGGATTAGAACCATTGGGAAGATGTTTCTTCCTCTAGCTTCTTGTCCTTTCTTTATCAATCCTTACCTTAACCTCCATGGAAAACAATCACAACCGGGCCTTTATACTACGGTATCACCGCTACCTCGTGGGATAGGGTGCCGTAGGGATCGGTATGTTCAAGTATTCATGGAGTCCTATGAAAATATATGACGGGCAAGAAAGGGGTGAGAGATCTTCATCTCTCAAACCTTCCCCAAATCTAACCCTAGCAAGCGAGGAGACTACTCGCTCATTAGGGAATTGAAAAACATTTATCTAGGGCAAAGAATAAAAGATTTAACTAGGGCAAGGAATTAAATTTAACTAGGGCAAGAATAGAAATTACCTAGGGCAGAAAATAAATTAAGAACTTACAAATTGATGCTCTCCAAAGAAATCTGAATTTTATTAATGAAGGGAGGCATAGCCTAATACAAAGAATCGGGCTTCTATTTATAGGACATAGAAAACCATAGATTTACAATTGCCGCATGTCTGCATTTACAAAAATACCCCTAGGAAGACTTAGTCAGCGCCGTCGAAATTATGGTAAAAAATATTTTCACAACAAGCTCTAGATGGCCGCGGAACCGCGGCCGTAGCAGGGGTTGGGCCACGGTTCCGCGGCCCAATGGTGGACTTGGAAGTTGAGTCTTCTGGGCTGGGTTCTGGTTGCCTTGGGCTACTTAATTCTTTAGTTTTTTTCTCAAATTAGCTTTGGTTTTCTTTCAGATCTTTCCAGTGAGCATTGTAGTGGACTTTTACCATTTCTTCGTGTCGCTGCCTTTATACTCGGTGAACTGTTGTTCATTGTTCCTCAAAATGTAGGCGCGATCAAGATTTCACCATTTATCATTTGTAGTCTCACTTTTGTATTGTCTTTTCATTGTTTTCACTGTTTTTGCTCCAAGAACCTGTAACCTGTAATATGTAGCAGACATGGGTCAAAAGCACTTGTTTATTTGTAAAATACATAAGAATGGAGAATATAATAATGCAATATTATGGTATGAACAAATACCCCCAAACTATCTTTTGCTCGTCCTCGAGCAAACTTAGTTTTATTCTCGACAAAAAAGCTAACCGCACTTTCGCAGGGAAACGCGATTGCACTGAGCTCGTGCAACAAGCCGTTAAACCTCTAGATGTCTCTAGTAGGAGGAGTGTTGTCTCATGAGGGTTTTCAGTGGATACTACCTACAAAATCCTATCAATTTGGCCCATTAACTTTTATCCAATTAGGTTTTCTAACAAGGAATTCTATTATCGTCGACTCGTTAATTATCCACCCATATTCTTCACACTTCATCATCATTTAACTTAAGATTATATATATCCTGCAGACCTACTTAGCTGTTGGCATCTCTTAAGTTTTCCTTCTAGGGTTCCATCTCCACTTAGGAATTTTTATCAACTCTTACTAAACATATAAGTTCTATTCTTCACTCCTTTCTTTCATCTAAACTCCAATCACATATCCCTACGTGTGTGTATAAATCATCCATACACTTGGAAATTCAAATCAAGCAATCATACTCTTGTCCGTTGTCCAAAGTACTTATTAATTGGTGAATTTTTAAATGAATTTTGCTTACACATCCTTCATGCGATCGTTAATACTTCTTGAGGTACCATCGACCGATTACAAAATGCGTTTGCACTTTAATGCGTAATTCCTAGTCTTGCAACACCCAAGGCTTCAGTAGTGACTCCCAAACCAGTTGGTCTAAGGCACTAGGTGATGAAGCACCCTCGCTAAATATTTTTTCTATTTTTGCAGCCTTAAGTAATCACAAAAACCAATGTTCAATTTTTTTATTCTTTAATTCACACTTGTATATATATATATTTGATTTATTTTTATCGTACTAAAGACTTTAGACAAGAGCATTTCAAGGTCTTTTCTACTATTCCAAGTTTCAAGGTGCGTGATTGTGCAATTTGTAGGGTATACATTTGCAGAATCTAGACTTAAGCTATGAATTATTTTTCAAACTTATACTCTAATAAAAATATCAATACTTTTCCTTTATTTTAACTTAGCCCAAGAAGTGAACTCAAAATTTGCCCATTTCTATGTAAACTATAAAGACATATACTTTCTACCGTTAAACTTTAAGAAAGGTTATTTTTAGGGTTTTTAATTTACTAAGTTTAAGATCTAGTTGTTCTCAGCTAGTTAACCTTTTTGTCAAACTCAAGTCAAATATGGCCAAAATTGAATACTTTAATTTTTATAATTTTTTGAAAATTTTCAATTTTTATAGGTTTTAAAATAAGTATGCAAATGCAAAAAAAAAATGCACATGAATGCGAAGGAAGAAAGCTTACCGAGTATACCCCAAACTTAACTTTGACAGTGTCCTCACTGTCATGCCACACCAAGAGGGTCAAAATGTCGGCACTCCTCTATTTATTTATTTACAATATATATATATATATATATATATATATATATATTTTATCTTAGTGTTAAAACAAAATTATATACAGAAAGGTCCCCCCAAACTTCATTGAAACAATGTTAAACGTCATTGCCAAACTTTGCAAAGACCAAACGTCAACACCAACCAGTCGAAAAATTTATCAGTAAAGAATATCGGTTGGTGGAAGAACATGTTGTACCAATCCAAAAAGAATTGGGGAAGATAGAAGTGGTGGTATGGAAAGCGTGGAAGTGACTAGATAGGAGATGGTGATGAGTTGAAACGAGAATGTGAATGATCAGCAATCAGTGGAAAATTGGCATTCTCGTAGCTTATTAAAAGAAAAGGGGGTGGTTCAACTTCTGAAGGAGGAGGTTGCCTATCCACACTATCCCCAAGATATTTCTGTGGATCTTTTATCGACTTGGCATCATCCATCATATGATATTCAATTATGAGGGAACTAATCTCCTCGATGTCCGCTATAGTCCAGCCGAAAGCTTGCCGCCTATCTTGTAAGACTATTAAAAGGGTCGTCTCTTGCTCGAGGGTTAGAGAGGCCGATATGATAACGAGAAAGGTCTCATTCTCACCTATTTAAGCATATTTAAGGTGAGACGGCAAGGGCGTGAGTTCGAGTTTCGGAGGCGAAAGAATCATAGGTAAAATTGGGTAATCTACCTTGAACTCAAAGGACTCCAACACAGGTTCGAAATCACTGCAAACAACCGATTCAGATAGTTCAACTAACTCATCCAAAAATTCAAAAGACTCATATTCGGGCCGTGAGTCATTAAAATCATCCGAAAAAGTGAAACTTTCATAATCAATATCGGTTGTGTCAACTGTGGTAGATTCAAGGAGGGACGCACTAGTGGCGTCAAAACTGTTTTCATCAAATAGAAATCTTTCAAGCTCGCAGTCCTCCTACGTGATTTCATGAATAGAGCAAACTTCTCGTATATTAGTTTTAGGCGCGGGGGAGGGGGGCAGACTTCCTAACTTGTAAATATTAAACTCACTAGACATCTTCCCGAAGGATAGAGTCATGGAGCCATCGCGACAATTTATTACGGCATTGGAAGTGGCCAAAAATGGTCGACCGAGTATCAACGGAATTTGGTTCTGTGGGTTAGCAACAGGTTGTGTGTCCATAACAATAAAATCAACGGGGAATATGAAGTCCCCAACTTTGATCAATGCATCCTCTAGCTCACCCCTAGGATGGGTGATTGATCGATCAGCCATTTGGAGAGTACAACGAGTGGGTTTCAGCTCTCCAACCCCTAATTGCTCATACACGGAGTAGGGAAGCAGGTTAACACTAGACCCAAGATCTAAAAGTGCTCGATTGATTTTCTTATCCCCAATTATTATTGAAATCGTAGGACAGCAGGGGTCCTTTCATTTTTGGGGTAAGGGTTGAGGTTGGTTAATAGCATTGCTCATTGCACTAGCTACTAGCACTTTCTTGGGTATTTGAGATTTTCTCTTCGAGGAGCATAAGCCCTTTAAGATTTTCGCGTATGAAGGGACTTGTTGGATTGCATCCAAGAGAAGTATATTTATGCTAACCTGTTTAAATAACTCCATAATCTTCTCCATTTGTGGAGTTGGTTTATTGGGACTCAACCTGTTTGGAAATGGAGCATTTTGAAAATCTGTTGAGTCCAAAGTCTGTGGAGTAGAATGTGGAGCTGGAACGGATCCCAGTGTGGGTGTGTTCATGAAGTGAGAAGTGGGTCCGTTCGGATTAGAAGAAGAAGAACCTTTTAAAGAATGAAGAATAGGCTCTAGCGGAGGAGATGAGGGTGAAGAAGAAGATGATGGAGAGGAAGAAGAAGAAGAAGGAGAAGAACCACCGGCGGGGGTGTCATCACTAGTACCCACATTATTCTGCAACACTCTTCCAGATCTCAACGTGGTCATCGCATTTACATTGTGATTGTGATATTCATGTGCGTTTTGTGTGTGACCGGGATTTGGCAATGGTTGAGATGGAAGCTTTTCCTTTTTTCTCTCGCTCAACGCAGCAGTTAGTTGTGCAATTTGTGCCTCAATAAATTTGATGCTTTGATCGTGTGAAGCATTGTTGTGCACCAAAGACTGAACGGAATTTTCCAACCTTGCTGCGAATTCTGTAGATTGCTTTAGAAACGCATCTAGACTTTTTTCTAGCGAGATAACCTTATCATCATTGGGTTGAATCAAATTGTTCGTTTGATTTGGATAAGGTTGTGGTTGGAAAGGTTGCTGGTATTGAGTTTGTTGGGGTGCTTGTTGTTGTGGAGGAGGAGGCCTTTGAAAGTTGTTGTTTCATTGGAATTGTTGATTTTGATTCCAACCAAAATTTGGGTGACTACTCCAACCCGGATTATAGGTCGAAGAGTAAGGATCATTTCGTTGTCGTTGCTGAAAGGCAGCATTGACTTGACCTTGTCCTTGAACAGGTGGATTGTAAGGACACTCTTCGGTAAGGTGTGATGGATCCGAACAACAAGCACAAACAGTTCGTGGGGGTAAAGCAGGGGCAGGAGAAGACGATGAGATTTTGGTCTCAATGGCTTCTAGCTTTTTCATAAGTGCGGCCATCTCGGCCTTCATAGCAATCGACATATCTAATTGATGTATGCCTGCCTTAGATTGACCAATAGAAGAAGATGAGGTGGTCTTTGTGCTCTCCCACTGAATTGTTTGCTCACTAAGATCCTCGAGAAACTGCCATGCTTCCTCACTAGATTTGGTTAGAAAGTGACCTTGACAAATGGTTTCTAGCAACTGCTTCGTTACTGGGTTCAATCCCTCGTATAATGTTTGGCAAAGTTGCCAATTTTCGATCCCATGGCGAGGGCATTGAACAAGTAGGTCTTTGAATCTTTCAAAACACTTCCAAAATGGTTCGGAAGGAAGCTGGGAAAATTGTATTATCTCATTGCGAATTCTCGCGGTCTTGTGATGAGGATAAAACTTTTTAAGAAAAGCTTTAAGCAACTTGTCCCAATTTCGGATTGAATGTGACGCTGTGCTGTATAGCCACTTCTCGACTAAGTCACATAAGGTGAAAGGAATGACCCTTAGTCTTATAGCATCGTCGGATAATTGGATTGTTTTCATCATGGCGCAAGCGTTTTGGAATTTATTGATAAAGATATAGGCATCTTCGGATTCTAATCCATGAAATTTTGGCAGCATATTGATGAAGTGGGGTTTTATCTCAAAATTGTCCCCATTTGCTGGTGGGGGTGAAAGACAGGTAGGTAAGGAAGTGCAGATAGGGTAGAAGAGATCCTGGAGCGCGATTCGTTAGGGCGCTACAACAGGCGGGTGATTCGGGTTATTCACACCTAACGGAGGTGGAATCAGTCCCGTGGGTAAGGTGTTGTTAGGATTATATCCCGACATACATTCGGAAGAAGAATTTGAAGGTGGAGGTAAGGAGGTGGACAAAATTTCAACTTCGGAGTCGAAAGATTCGTCGGTCGGTACCAACGAAACACGGACTAATTGGGCGCTAGTGTCCCTAGTCCAAAGTGACATACACAAAAGAGGTAGTGTAGTCAAAAAAGAAAAATGAAAAACAGAATGTGGGGGTAAGAAAATGTCAATGAGAAGAAAGTGGGTGGTGGTGGGGTGCAAGGATTTTGAGCGACAAGTTGCAAGTTTTTATAAAAAAAATTTCCTTTTTCCTTTTTTTTTTATTTATTTGGAACTTTTTGCAAAATTTTTTGATAAAGGGCTAAGACACACTTTCGATCAACCAAAAATGCATAATCAGGCCTAGATCTAGGGTCACCTAGGTCAGCTAGACAACTCCTAACTGTTCCAAAGGGCTAGAAATAGGACCTCAAACCGCCTCTTCACCGCCAATTGCGGCTAGGTAAGTGCCAGGTAAGTTGGAGGCTCCCCACTACAAAAGTAGTTGTCCTAATTAAGTAACCACTTGCCTTAGACACACTTGCCTAGACACCGCAAAGTCAGGTTAGGATTAACGG
This sequence comes from Agapanthus africanus, assembly GCA_030015575.1. Lineage (NCBI taxonomy): Eukaryota > Viridiplantae > Streptophyta > Magnoliopsida > Asparagales > Amaryllidaceae > Agapanthus > Agapanthus africanus. The sequence continues at coordinate 110,978,618 of CM057340.1, read as the reverse complement.
TCGATGCCTATAACTAGTCCTCTGTCCTATTGAGCGCGACGTCCTTAGGGCTGAGTCTAGTATTTTTTAATTAAAGATTTGGTCAATGCAAATGCCTTATGTGATTTCTGGGGTCCTGGGAAGGGTGATGAAATCCCCACCCAATCTGAATTGGTCTCAAGCCCCTTAAAGTCCGATTAAAGATATGCAAAACAGAAAAAATCACTTGCAATCAAAGATTTTTTTTTATTTTAAGCGCGGCGCAAAGAATCCTGCACAAGACTTGTTATTTGGAAGGGGGAAGATTTTTAAAGCGCAAAGAATCCTGCAGGCAAATTTACAGAAGATATATCAAGATTTGCAGAGGAGAAGCAGAGGAGACTTACAGTGCAATTTTCACGAGCTGAGGTCACCAAGCGGCCGTGTTTCCGCGGTCGGAATAGGCACTGTGCGGTGGATCCGCGGTCGGGGAGTCGACACGAGTCCCGAGAAAATTTTGGAGGTTCTGATTCCTGTAAAGCACCGCGTTTCCGCGGTCGGAGTAGGGGTGCGGCGGCGGAATCGCGGCGGCGGCGTCGGTTCAGATCTTCAAATTTCTTCTGCACCTTTTCTGTGTTAATCCTCTATTTTAAAGATTTTCTGTTATCTGTTTCGCCTTCTGGATTTTTCCAGATCCATCGATCCTGCAAAGATTCACAAAAAATACCCTTCAAACAATAAATGATAAAATTTTTATAATTTTTTTCTTTTCTGTTTTTATGATTTTTTAATTTAGATTAACCTGAAATTGCAAAAAGGAAATACTACGCCATCCCCGGCAACGACGCCATTTGATTGGTCTCAAAAATATCTAGTAATCACAATCAAGAACGGCGTTGCTTGGTAGCTAGACGGTGAGTACGGGTCGGTCCACAGGGACGTTGTGAATTTCCTAATCGTTCTTACGAGCTAATTCCGATGGGAGCCGGATTGATTAAATCTAAAAAACTAAATTAATCTATATCTAAATCTTGCTAGGGTTAGGTTTAGGTTAAGTTTGGAAAGTCTATAAATCTCACCGCTTTCTATACCCATATTAAGATCTATTAGGAGTTATGGTAATTATTCATAAAAGGGATTAGAACCATCGGGAAGATATTTCTTCCTCTAGCTTCTTGTCCTTCCTTTATCAATCCTTACCCTAACCTCCAAGGAAAACAATCACAACCGGGCCTTTATACTGCGGTATCACCGCTACCCCATGGGATAGGGTGCCGTAGGGAGCGGTATGTGCATGTATGCATGGAGTCCTATGAAAATATATGACGGGCAAGAAAAGAGTGAGAGATCTTCATCTCTCAAACCTTCCCCAAATCTAACCCTAACAAGCGAGGAGACCATTCGCTCATTAGGGAATTGAAAAACATTTATCTAGGACAAAGAATAAAAGATTTAACTAGGGCAAGGAATTAAATTTAACTAGGGCAAGAATAGAAATTACCTAGGGCAGAAAATAAATTAAGAACTTACAAATTGATGCTCTCTAAAGAAATCTGAATTTTATTAATGAAGGGAGGCATAACTTAATACAAGGAATTGGGCTTCTATTTATAGGACATAGAAAACCCTAGGTTTACAATTGCCGCATGTCTGCATTTATAAAAATACCCCTAGGAAGACTTAGTCAGCGCTGCCGAAATTATGGTAAAAAATATTTTCACAACAGGCTCTAGATGGCCGCGGAACCGCGGCCGCAGCAGGGGTTGGGCCGCAGTTCCGCGGCCCAATGGTGGACTTGGAAGTTGAGTCTTCTGGGCTGGGTTCTGGTTGCCTTGGGCTACTTAATTTTTTAGTTCTTTTCTCAAATTAGCTTTGGTTTTCTTTCAGATCTTTCTAGTGAGCATTGTAGTGGACTTTTACCATTTCTTCGTGTCGCTGCCTTTATACTCGGTGAACTGTTGTTCATTGTTCCTCAAAATGTAGACGCGATCAAGATTTCACCATTTATCATTCATAGTCTCACTTTTGTATTGTCTTTTCATTGTTTTCACTGTTTTTGCTCCAAGAACCTGTAACCTGTAATATATAGCAGACATGGGTCAAAAGCACCTGTTTATTTGTAAAATATATAAGAATGGGGAATATAATAATGCAATATTATGGTATGAATAGGGACCGTTACGTACAGCTAGTACCGCTTGCGGCCTGTGGTTAAACCCACTGCCAGCGTAGTGTCGAGTCTTTAGAGTCCCATATAGAGGGTTTCCCTGCATCGAACAAAACGTGTAGACGTCGTATGGTTTTACGACAGGGTTCGATCACGTGCGTGTACTAGTGCACACATGATGATTCGAACGGACAATACTAGTGGGCTTTGGTTTAAGCCGAATCCTAGTATTGTACTGATGGATTGTCTTCATCTTCTGTATTTGTATTTTTTGGAATACGAATACGGGTATGTATATACGGACGAGGGGCATTTTTGTAATTTGTACAAAAATGATTTAGTAGATGACATGACATAATTGTATTAATCATTTTAGTTTAAAATATTAATACATTTTTTATGTAAATGGAAATTATGTGGATATTTCATGAATAAGGACTTGGGAGCTTTGGACACATGGTGCTCATTTGACCCATGAGTCATTCTTTTGTAAAGTAAACCCTTTTTCGATAATTGATATAGATTTATCTAATCCATTATCAAAAAGAGTTCAGTTTAGAAAATGAAAATAGAAAAGCCATCTCCTTCTTCAACCTCTAGCCACTAGAAATTTCTATAGCCATCTCCAATTCCCTCAAGCCCGAGAACACTTATGTGTTGAGTAATCTAGGGCAATAGAAGACTCCTCAATCTATCTACATCATCTACACACTCTAGGTATACTTGTTTAGCACACTAGTTGATCTAGTTTCTTTGGCATAGAAGAGAAAGCTCGGTACACAAACACTCGAGTGGATCATCTTGAATTTGAGGAAGCCGACGAGGAGGGGACAACCGTATCACTCCGAACGGTTCATGCTGGAGAGGAGGACAACGGGAGAAGCATAGAAGGATCGGATTCATGAGGTATAACTTCTGTACTTTAGTTTATACTTCATAACTTAGATGCTAGATATGGTTTACATTACGATCATGGCTAATAGTCGATGTTACGATGCTAAAATTATTGTTATTTACACTTTTCGCCTCCCCGCGATCTCGCGGGGTGCGTGACATCGACTTATAGGATATTCCCCTATTTCCTGCTCGGACTGTCACGACCCAAGTTAGGTACATGACCGGCACTTAAACCACGTAACGCTAACAGGCGTAACGCAATTTTAGTAAGTCGAAAACCCAGCAATCTAAACCATTATAAGAAGGAAAAGATAGAAACATGTTTATTTTCCCAAGCAAAACTTAAAGATTAAGTTTGTTTTCATAAAAATTTTGGCAGCACCTCCTTTGTAAAAAGTAGCCCCGAAACGGGTATAAACATAAGATATAAATAAAGCATCCCCAAACGGGAGCCAATCTCGCTAAAGGCAGAAACAACCACCACAAAGGATATACGACGCCGTAACAAAGGAATCAACATATAACAAAGGCCGGCTCACACGAGTACGACACCCAAAGTCACAAGAATATACAACATCGATCCTCATAACTCGTCTCTAAGTCAAATACATGAAGGTGGTAGATGAAGAGTACTAGATACAAAAGATATACAACAACATCATAGGATAACCGCAAACCACCTAAAGCAAAAGGCCTCACAGCCAACCGTAGCGGTATCCGCAAAAGTAGAGATAATAAGGCGCCCAGCCACGACTACTCTGAGGATCAGACCTGCAAAACACTGTGGCACAACAGGGGTGAGTTGCCAACTCGTGAATAGTAAATAACATCATACTGTAATCGCAAGTATGCACGAACAGCGATAAATCTATCACATGCAATCTGAAAGCATAAGTATGGCAATAAGGATATGCAACAATCATGATTAAGGTATACCACCAGGGTACTACATATACATGAATCAAATGCATATCAAATAAATCCTGAGTGTGGGATACATAATAAACATCATGCACAAATCATCAGCATGGAAAAACCTCGGTATCCATCAACGACACCTCAAATCCCAAAATCCTCAGGCCCAGTCACCAGGACCGGCCTTCATATCCATACATCTCATGGAACCTGAGTGTCCAACACCGACACTCGAAATATCATGAAATACTCGTGTCCAGCATCGACACGTAAATCCACGTACCATGGGCTCCGTCTGCCCGGATCGGCCCGCGGGCTCCGGCAGTACGCATCGGCCCATATCCATCTCACGAATCCGGTCGATATCATCTGGATAACCGCCGAGTCCAAAACTATCACTGGTAGGTAATAGTCCTCCTGCCAGGCTCATCGGCTAATCCATTGACATACCTTTCTTGCCCCGAGGTACCATACCGGGTCCACTATGAACCCGCAAACGGCCACATCAACTCCTCGCATCGGGTTTCTAACACAAGTCTCAGAACCGAGAAACTCATGGTGGATGCACTGAAATATCATATCAAGGGAAAACGGGTTTTCAAAACAATACACATTTCTTAAAATATCCCCGCGGTTCTCAAATCCAAAAAATCATATGAAATCCATATCTCAATGCGTAAATCCATGTAATATGATGTATGCAACATAGAGCAGTAATATGAGCATATCAAGGGAAAACCGATATTTAAATGCATCAAGTTATTAAATATATCACGCGGTTCCCAATTATCCAAAATCCAACGCAATATCATATAAATGTGAACATGTAGCTATAGCCAGGTATATGTGTAAGCATGTAGGTATGCATGCAAACTATATCTCATATGCTCAATCGCACAAGAATCAATGCCTCAATGTCACTAATCAATACAATATCACATATGTATATGTGTTGTGCATATCATGGAAATTACTGAAAATGTGTGTGTAGCATACAATTAGTGCTCGTGCAACACGAACTGTCAATAATAGTACTGTGTCCGAAGGGTAAAAGTTCAGGCACAACAAGTAATAATATGCAATGAAGTTCATGTAAAATCTCTATATGTGCATATAAACATGCAGCTAATATCACATCATATTTAGCTCTAACGCTTAACGCCATACAGGTGATTTCCCCGTAGATGTTAAATCTAATCACCGACGATCTCGAGCTAGGTAAATCCAATCACCTACTTCCCTTTCTTCGCAGCGTTTGAAGTCCCCGCCTGCGATCCTATTAACACAAAACATAACAAATGCAATCTCAGTAACCGACCAATATCACGTACAAACTACGTTTGACCGACGCACCAACTCCAATCCAACTCTCAAATGTCCGTCTAGTGGCTAACGTGTGTAGCGACTTCCCAAAACTAACCCATATGCAGCAGCTACACCAGATCACGAACCGTGTTGGATAACGTCACATGCATAATCAAAATACTAGATTATAGCAAAGTGATCCCAGATTTTGCATACTGTCAAAACATAAAAATCAAGTAGTACCAAACACCTCTAAACAACTGCAGACAGCTACCCTACAAAAACCAAGCCCCAACTCCACTAAAAAGCCGAGGTCGCCGGATTTTCTCTCATTGTCGCCAGCCAAAACCGCCCAGGTGGGGTTCGTGCTTCAGGTGTACACTCAGGGTCACTAGTACATCACTACTACATTGCTAGATTTTCCAGTATACACTCGGGGTCACAGCAGATCATAGAGAATCCATAATGACACTAAAAATACGATATGTGCACAAAACTATACCTTTAGTGTTCTAAACCACAACTACAAGGCAACACAACCATATAAACACCTAATTATCAGTTAAAGGTCATTACCTAGCCACTCTTGCTAAAAAATCCAATCGTTCCAAGCTCCAAGTCAACCTAGTAGCTAAAACAAGACTTGTGAAGTGTTTTCATGAAGTTTTAATGAAGTTTGCAAGGTTTTGTGATGAAGTAGTGAGGGTTTCAGTTGAGGGTTGAGGAGATGAAGAAATAATTGTGAAGAGATAAGAATGAGAGAGTGAGGGATGATAACGATGAGAGGGTGAGTTTAGGGTGAGGATACCCTTACACTTACTCTCTCCCTCTCCTCATCAATGCTAACATTAAAGCCCTCCATGACTCACCTGGCCACCACTCCTCAATCCAAAGCAAGTAGATAACTCTCACACAAAATATCTCGGTGCAAGGTTAAATTAAGGCATGGATTAGTTTATGGTGTCATGGCTACTTAATAAGATTAACACTAACCAACCCTCACATTAACATGCACAAGTGTGTGCAAGCTAAAAAAAATAATAATAAAATATTAATTAATTGTTATAAAATGTGGGGAAACCAATTTGGTAAACTTTTCCTTAAAAACCCGCATTATCGCTCAATTAACACTAATCACATTCTAAGGTGTTACAATCTCCCCCTTAAAGAAATTCGTCCCCGAATTTAAAATTCTTACTATGCGTGCCTTCAAAGAGATGAGGGAATTTCTTCCGCATCTCGCTCTCGGCCTCCCAAGTGATCTCCTCACCAGTTGGGCTACACCAAAGAACCTTCACAGATGGCAAGACCTTTGATCGAAGTTTCTTCACCTGCCGATCTAATATAACTACCGGCTGCTCGGTGAACGAAAGATCACGCTCAAGCTGAACGGTCTGGTGCTGAATCATGTGAGAAGGATCATGAAGGTGTCTACGAAGCATCGACACATGGAATACGGGGTGAACATCCGGAAAACTGGGCGGGAGGGCCAAACGATAGGCAACGGCACCAACTCGCTCAAGGATCTCGAAAGGACCTACAAATCTGGGACTAAGCTTCCCCCTTTTCCCAAATCTCATAACGCCCTTCATCGGAGAAATCAGCAGGAATACATGATCCCCCACTGCGAATTCAAGTCTGCGACGACGACGGTCGGCATAAGACTTCTGTCTGTACTGGGCTGCTCTTATCCTGTCCTGAATCAGCTGGATCTTCTTCGTAGTCTCCTGAACTAGCTGGGGTCCCAAAACCCTACTCTCGCTGAGTTCGGTCCAACAAACTGGTGATCGACACTTCTGTCACGACCCGAAAAGTACGGAACATGACCGGCACTTAAATTACGAAACATCTCGAGGTGTACGTAACCTAAGTAAGCCAAAACCCAGAAATCAAAACCAAGTAAAGCAGTAAAGTGAAGGAAAAACCAATTTAAATCAAGTATTTTTGCAACATACACCGAAATATGTACTTTTAAAATCACAAGTCTTTTATGAAAATTTCGGCAGAGTTTCCTTGTAAAAACTGACCCCGAACAGGGTACAGCATGATAAATATATACATCAATGAAAAAGGCATCCCTAAGCGGGAGCTAGCTCTTCGTCAATCGACGGTCACAACCACGCAAGCAATATAATATACAACGTCGAAGGGCGAGGATCAAAACTGAAAAGGGAACTCAAATCAGCAAGAAAACCCATAATAATACAACGCGCGACTCTAAGGTCGAAATAATGAACATCACTGGTCTCTATCTCTAAAATAAATACATATTTGGTTGATTGAGTTTCTAGATACAACTGAATATAAATATAGTACAGTGGTGGTCACGATACAAGTGGGCCCACCTACCAAAGCAAAACACCCGAAATGGAAGCGGTGTGCCAGCAAAGCTGTAACGAAACCTGTACGGCAAAACCTGCAAGAAACTGTGGCACAATGGGGGTGAGTTGCCAACTCGTGAGTAGAAAACATCTCAGAGCAGAAATCTCATGTATGACGCAATCCCAGGTCATACGATCAATAAATAATCCTCAAATGATAAAGTCTGAAGCATGAAAAAGAGGTAAGGGTAAACATCTAGACATAAGTGTAATCCCATGTGCTCGTGTCAGTGCCTCAGGTAGCAACATATCATATGAATGAGGTATGAATGCATGAAAACAGAATACATGTAAATGAAGAAACTGCTTTCATAACTTAGTGAGATTTCTATACATTTAAAACGTGGTATCATCAATAAAATCAACATAAATAGTGTCTAGCATCGACACAAAACATAAATCCTAATATCTCAATATCTCAGGCTCCGGCTATTCGGACTGGCCTGTATCATCAAATCTCAATACCTCAATATCTCAAAATCTCAGTATCTCAAATCTCACTATCTAGGGCGCCGTCAGTTCGGATCGGCCCCTAACATCAATAACACGACCACGACGATATCCTCCGGATATCCGACGCGTCAGGTAAAATCACCGGTAGGCAGTCTGCTCCTGCCGGGCTCATCGTCTACTACTCGAGCTTCTTGCCCCGGGGTACCTTACCGGGTCCACCATGTACCCGCAGATGGTTCATCCAACTCCTCGAATCGGGTCTCGAAATCCATCTCATAACCGAGAAAACATCATGGTGGACGACTCATATATCATGAGAAAACCGCACGTTTCATTTTAAAAAGAGAGAGAGAAAGAAGTTTATACATATTCTTGCGGTTTTCTCCCAAATCCAGGAAATCTCATGAAAATCCGAAATCCAATCATCAATAGCACGTAAACAGTGAATATAGGCATAAAACTCCATAATACTGCATAACAGAGAATAATAATTTGCATGAAGTAGGAAGTAATAACTGCAATGTCTAAACTGACATATAAGGCATGTACACTAATATCATGTCGAAACTATCAGCTAACAAGCTATGTCAATGAAATACCATTCTCTAAAGTTTACGTGACATGGCAATTATCGATGATGATGTTTGTGAGCCGGCAAGTAAGTGTACGTGGAACATACGCATCATCGGTAATAGTGCTGGTGTCCTGACAGCATGGTATCAATAATGGTATATGAAAACACAATATAAGCATGCGATGCGAAGCAAACAGTAATAATGTGCGGGAGCTGAATAATAAACACAATGATAACTAATTTGCATTTATATAAATATGAGTCATACAATGGTGCCGTTTGAAATAACACAAATCGTGGTGTTTTGAAATTAAGGGCTACGGTGTTTTTAAGAAAAGATACGTCCTTTGAAATATCCGTAGAATCCTTTGTCCCGTCTTTAAAATACACACGATTCGTTAGTTTTTGAAATAGGTATCAGTCGAATCTAATCTATCATTTACAAGTACACTACAGGGCCGAACTAAACATGCTGATCGAAAGGTAAGGAAACCGCCTAACATCTGAGTCGATACACACACACACACACACACACATAACAGTCGGTGATCCCGCCTCAAAAATATCCCATACGATACAATATCTATAACATGTCATCCTCAACTCAAGAGTGCGGATCTATCATCAATATGGCTCGTACAGTAAATCCGTCGTACGGCATCCCAAATCTGGGTACGGGTCAAATATCACATTCATCACATTGTTCATCTGGTATCCTCTTTATCACAAATCATGATCCAGGGTACTGATCTACATCTAGTACAATACTGACACCATCAATGTAAAAGCATGTGTGTGTACGAAAACACCACGTCAAAGGACCCGCTAAAACATCATGTCGTATCTCAAATATGAACACTGTCAAATCACCGATCGCACAGCCTCAAATCCAATCTCATCGACTCATCTCTGTTCCTCTCTGAAAGACGGCGCACAGGACTGCGAAGTACTGACGCTGAGATTCGGGACAGATGCTATTTGGTTTTATCCGTCCACCTCTCCGAAGATGCCAAGTTGATTTATGGCACTGTGTATCGGAGGTTTAGACGGATGCGGCCGATGTAGCAGACTTTGTCAGATTCCCTCTTGCTTGAGGGGTTTTTGATTGTGGGGACGCTCTTCCTTGCAACCGCAAGCCCCTGCAGTTAATTACGCTACCGCATCGCGGTAACAACTTTCTCCTTCTCCAGAATTTCACTTCGTATCATGGGTGTTTGTTTTGTTTGTGGTTGCCCGTGGATTTCATACGGAGACTATTTATTTCGTTGCCCGTAGGATGTGGATTAGTCCAAATCCGTACTTTCTTAGATTTGGGTTTCGGGTTTTGGTTTAAGGATACGTTAGCTATATTTGAGGCTAAGATCAACTTAAACGCTTGTTAAGGATACGTTAGTCTAATTTCCAGATTAAGATCTGTAGGGTTCCTAGGCACTCTAAGGAGGTCTCACAAGGCATCAACCATGCCAATTTCAAATTTTACAAGTGCCGAGAAACCCTAATACGGATCGTTAACTAGAGTTTAGGCGAAACATGCAACTAGTTAACCGCTTAACTAAGAAGTGAACGGAAATACAACCTTTGTAGATCCGGTCCTCCACCTCCATAGCTCCGTGATGAAGTCCCTCCGCTGCGATCATCGGATCCCGGGCTCTAGCGTCGGCTTCATCGGAGAAATGGGCGGGCTAGGTCGTCGACTTCGATGCCGAAGATGATCTATGTCGAGGCAACACAAGATCAAGCTCCAACTTCACTAAGCCATGAAACTTGTGAAGAAAACACCCTATACTATTTGGCAAGTGGTAGAGGATGAAGAAATAGGAAGTGGGTTCACTTTAGAATTGGATTTCTCACTCTTTTTCTCATTTTACCATTGAAGCTAGCAAGCTTCTTCTTCTTGAAGAAGAAGACGAAGAAGAAAAAGAACATGATAAGAATTATCTTGAAAATAGAAAATGAGTGATTCTTATCATATAGCAACCATGGTTAAGTGTAGAGAATAAACTAGGGTTAGGTGAATGGTTAGGTTAGGCATGAAACAAAAATGGTAGACTTTTTCAAAGCTTCATGAAGCTTCAACAAAGAAACAAAATTAGCCACCATTTTTCCTTTTGCCAAAATGAATGAATAAATAAATAAATAAGCAAATAAATCAAATGAAACCCTAACCATTAACTAACCATGGTTTAATACAAACAAACACCCAAGTTTGCATGTATCATCAAACATGATACAAACTAGTGTACAAAAATATATCACATATACAATGTGCACTTCAAGTGAGAAAATCCATTTAAAGTGAACAAACACTAGTTAATGTAAAGTAATATATCAAATATATAATTATACATTAAATCATTAAATCAACACTTGATTTAACGATCCGGTCATATCGCATATGACCGACTAATATCCAATGTATCGGCTTATCGAATCAATTCTCGATTCGATAACTAGGTTATATCGCATACAACCAATCGATACATTCATCGCGAGAATAGAATACGGTATCACATACACGCATCATTCTCGGTCCTGCACATATCTCATATGCGCTCTTATTTCGTTTTGCTTGAGCCAGGAAACCTCTGTGTAGGACTCTAAAGACTTGTCAATACGCCGGCAGCAGGTGATGATCATATCAAACACCCACAAGCCGCAAGCGGTCTGGTAAACGTAACGGCCACCCGGGTATTGAGCGATCAGAAGATCGACGAGCAAGCCCGTTCATACTCCTGTGAATCCAACCAGTAATACTTACCGTACAGTCCGGTCTCATCGTCTGATATGTCGCATATCTCGCCTAGGGGTGGTAAATGTCAGACCCAAATAGCTCGATAAGTCGTGTCGATATGAGGTCTATAACAGTTCGAGAAACTACTGGTAACACTTACCAGTAAATCTCAGCAACCCTGGCCAGAGATTTCCGGTTATAGCCAATCGAACACAGCGCAACATCAACTCCCTATACCGGGAGAGACGAATCCCCTCCTATCGCTCATTGTGTAACGTTTTAAAAATAATTAAATAAATAAATAAATGAATAAAATTGTTTAAGTGAATTTTATAATTTTCGGTAAAGTAAAATGTATTTTTCGTAAAACCAAACCGTGATTGTTTTTCATTAGAATTTCAAAAATATATATTTTAATTATGTAATTACTAGTAAATGGTGTTTATTTAGCCACTTATAAATTTTTAGTTTAATTAAATATTTTTCCTAAATTAATTATTTTAAATATTAACATAAGCTTTATTTTTACACTAAATTAGTGTAAATTACAAATTTGAATGGTTTTAATTTGTAAAAATGAACCATGGCATATTAGAATTTAGTGTGTATCATGCAAAATTTATTTGCAAATTTTTCCATTTTTCTAGAGTTTTCTTGAGTTGCTATAGTAAAGAAATAAAAGAAAATAAAGAAATTCATGAAAAGACATAAAGAGGTGATATTTTGGGGTGAAGTTTCTACACTTTTCTCAACATTTTTCACTCTCCTCTCCCTCACCCTCACATGGTCGGCCTCCTCCCCAAGCAGCCCCCCATTTTTCCTCTCTAGATTTTGTCTCAAAAATCCTTAAAAATACATCAAAAAATTCAATAAAAATCCACAAAATCCTATTTATTTCATACCCTTTATTCCTTGCTCATTTTTATATGGAATTTGGAGATGGAAAGCATGCATTTTGGAGGCTCATTTTCTTGTTTGGATTTCATATTGTGGAGGTATAAATTTCCTTCTTTTGTTTATTTGTTATTAGATGTTTCTTTTAAGCATGTTTAGATTTAATGAATTAATTCTATGTTCAATTTTTAAAATTCAAGTTAGGGTTTGTAAATTCAAGTTATTATTTTTATTAATTAATTAGGGTTATAATAGTTAGTTAACACTTTTAGAGTTGGAAAATCTTGCATGGTTGTTGAATTGTAAATTTTTCATTTAAAATTGTTTAAATTAGGAATTTTGCTAACTAGGTTTCTATAAAACATAATTTTTGGTGAAATAAAATTTCAATTAATATTTGTAACACTAGATTGTGGTCTTAATAAGGGTATTAACTTGTTGGTGGAATGGAAACTTAAATTGATTGCTAGTTTCTATTGATAATTGATAAAATGTGATAAAATAATTGTTATTTTGTAAACTAGATTTTAGAAATTCCTAAATAAATGAGATTAAAAATATAATTTATGGTTTCATTAAATCATTATCATCATGAATTGTGGTTTAATACATTAATTCATGCAAAATCACGTTTTGTGGTGGAATTGTGGTATTTTGCTTGAAAAATGTTGAAAATTGTTAAAGGTTGCAAACTAGAAATTTCAAATTAATACAAATTTGTGTAATAAAAAAATATAGTAATGGTTTGTATAGTCTAGTTATGCTATTTAAAAAGTTTTATGACCATTGTTTTCATTTAAATGTCAAGTTTTGATGAAAAACGGTAAATTGGCATTTTCGGGTTTTACGAAATTGGACGGTTTGATGGATTTTAGGGTTTCGATGGATTTAATCATGTTTTATAATATAAATACTGTGTTTTAAAACTACGAGTTATTTGTTGATGTTTATCTCGATTCATCGGAGTTTGTACGCTTATATCGAGCGATATTTGGTTCTTTTGCGTGGACGGGACATAGGTTTTAACCTATGCTGGTTCATTGCGTCGTTTTTACTTTTGTATGTGATTCAGTTTATGATGCTATTTATATGTTGCGTTTAGGTACCCCTCACGTGGACTGCGGGCGATGAAGAGGAGGATGGCGACACCGTCTTCGGCAGACATGGACCAGGTGAGTAGATGCATATCTACGGGGGGAAGTCGGGTGGATGGCGTTTAGCACCCCCGCAACGTAGAATAGGAATAGTACTTATTGACATTAGGAAACAAGATGTGGCCCTAGATTCTTAATGAGTAGGACCCTAGTAATGACCCTAGGCTGGACTAGACTGATTTAGGAAGACATATCAAAAGATGGATACCTTGGAAGAGGTTCGTAGGTTTCAGGTAGAAACACACACACGCACACACTGAAACACGACATGGTGTATACGTGCATGTGTATATATATATAGGACGAGGTATAGGTATATATATATATACAACACGTAAATGGGATACATTGATGTGATATGATATCTGAGGTATGATGAAACAGTATAACTGGGCTTGATGCCGTGATTCTTGGCTAGGCAGTCGTATTAAAATGTTAGCTGATCATTAGAAAATGGTAATGAGCAGGTATACATAAATTATAATGGGTAGTGATGGTATTGAGGTACATGGGACTCTAAAATAGAACCCGAACTGTAACTTGTGATTGATCATGATATGGGATATGTATGACTTGATTACGACATCATATAGGTGTGACTTGATGACGATATGATACCAGTATGACTTAATCACAATATGATTCATATGACATGATACTTCTGAGGATAAACTAATGATGCATATTATGATGGCAATGATATATGATTGATGTAGGCGATTACAGTTTAGCACTTTGATCTTGAGATGTGTTGGTGATGATATTATACGAATGATGAGACACCTAAGAGATACTTGACCCGTACCCCGATATTGGGATGCCGTACGATGGATTTTACCGTACGAGGCATAGATATGATGATTGATCCGCACTCTTAGTTTGAGGAAGCCGTACTACGTACGTGACGCTATTGAGGCTGGATCGCCGACTATTAGAGATATTGATTCAGACCTTAGGTAGACTCTTGTTTCTTAGTGACTAGTTTCTTAGGTTTAGTTTCTTAGGAGGTTAGATGGACACTAGTTTAGGTTCGATTTATATAGTGGTAGTTGTACTCGTATATCGCAGAGGGGTGGATAATGCACATCTGTCTTTACATTCGTACTGTAATCATCATGGTGCATGTTCTTACTTATGTTGCTATAATCAGTATAAACCTTACCTGTTAGGACACCAGCACCATTACCGATGATGCGCATATTCGACGCACACTTATTTGCCGGCTCACACACATCATCATCGGTAATTGCTATGTCACGAACACTTTAGATCATAATATCTTTTATTGATAGAATCAGTTAACAGCTAGACCGATATAATATTGTGATTACTCGATGATGTTAGTATAGACATGATATTTATTACTTAGACATTCATGCATTCATATTTTCATGTTATCATGCAGTATTATGGGCATATGCCGACACTTATCATATACTTACTCATGATTTTGAGATTTGGGTTTCTATGAGATTTCTGGATTTTTGGGGGAAAACCGCAAGAATATATAAACAACTTCTCTCTCTCTCCTCCTCTCTTTTTAAAACATAAGATGCGGTTTTCTCGTGATGTATGTGTCGTCCACCATGAGATTTCATGTTTTCTGTTGGATTTCGAGACCCGATTCGAGGAGTGGATGAACCGTCTCGGATACATGATGGGCCTGGTATGGTACCCCGGGGCAAGAAGATCGAGTTGTAGACGATGAGCCTGGCAGGGGAAAGCTACCTACCGGTGATGTCTGGCGCGGCGGATATCCGGAGGATACCGACCGTTGTCGTGAGATTTGATGATATGGGCCGATCCGGACTGACGGAGCCCGAGATATTGAGACTTGAGATTACATGTGTTGTGTCGATGCTTGACACGGATTTCCATGGATTTCATTGTTGAGATTTCAGATTTTTATACACATTTTACTATGATAACAGCTAAAGATTTCTTATACAGATATATCTGGATTTCAGGATTGATTATTTTACATTCATGGTGCATGCATATCCATTCATATGACATAGTATTATATGAGGCACTGACACGAGCACGGAGTATCTGCATTTACACGTAGTATTACCCTGCTATTACTAGATGATTGGGACTTAGTAGTGTATCATTATGACCTAGGATAGCGTCGTGCATTCGATTTCGTTTCGTAGATGTCTTCTACTCACGAGTTGGCAACTCACCCCCGTTGTGCCAAATTTTATTACAGGTTCGATGTACAGGTTTCCCTGGCAGTTGCTGGCACATGATTTCTTTCCAGGTGATTTGCACGGTAGGTTGGTTCATTTGTATCTGGACCGCCGTTGTATTTTTATTATTTTATTTGTATCTAGAAAGCTCCATCAACCATACTTATATTACTTGATAAGTTTATTGGACCAGTCTTTTATTTCGACCTTAGAGTCGCGCATGTATTATTCTGATTTGGTGGATTTGTTTTCTTTTGAGTTTTGAGCCTCGCCCTTTGGCGTTGTATATTATTGTGCTTGTTGTGGTTGTTTCCTCCTGTTGGCGTTGAGTTAGCTCCCGTTTGGGGATGCTTTTTATTGTTGTTTATGTATATTATACTTGTTGTACCCGTTTCGGGCCAGTTTTTACCAAGGAGACTCTGCCGAAATTTTTGGGGAAAATTGCTGATACTTTTAAACTTGTTTTCTTTTCCTTCTTCTTCTTCTTTTATGGTTTAGATTTCTGGGCTTCGGCTTACTTAGGTTACGTGGCGCCTCTAGACGCTTCGTAATCTAAGTGCCGGTCACGTTCCGTACTTTCGGGTCGTGACAAAGTTGGTATCAGAGCGCTAGGTTTAACCTTGTATAAGTCTAGGTGACCCTTGGTTGATGGAGTAGGAGATTTAGGTAGAGTAACGTACCGTGGGTATGGTCCGCGGCATACTTACGATACGCTACTCTGCTTAAGGAGCCTTAGGATGTATAATTGTTTGCACCGTATTCCATTCGATCTTTTGATCTATCTTCGTCAATGTTGGAGGGTGGTTTCTGTTACCACGGGCACACTGGCAGAGGGAGCTGCGGCTCGAATGCGATAACCATTAGAGTATTGGTTATTCTTGAGGATTGAAGTATTGTTTAGCGTGCGGATGAAGGGTATTCACATGCCGTCCGGATGAAGTTAAAGGGTTCGAACGATTATCAGAAAATCATTTTCCCAAGTTTAAGGTATTCGGAAGAACATGTAGGTATTTCGATGGACCCTCTAGAAGAATGAAACCCTAACTCGACATAATGACCACGAGAACGCCCTTGAACCTTAGGGTTTACGGCAGTTCCGCGGTGTCATTAGTGAGGCTTGGGTTTGCCCTTCTACGGCTGGATCATCGATGCTGGGGTATGTACCGGATATTTTTAAGCTGTACTTGAGTGTTGAGCTCTCGGGGAATTATGAGATTTTGATGGATCGATCGAAAAGTTTAATGTAGTCCGGATATCAAGTGAAGGGATCGACTACGTGGGAGACTCTAGATATGAGTATTGCCGTCGGGAGTGCAGTCAGCACACTTATGAAGAGACAAGTTTGAAGCAATGGACATCAGAGAAAAGAGGCGCACATTGACGATAGTGATTACGATGTGACTTGGTGATTTGAATTTCATATTTCTGTTATTGGATTTTGGTATTTTGAGGATTTTATTCTACGATTGGTATTTCTTATGTGTACCTTCATTACATTCTATCTGTGTTTCATATATCAGTTGTATTGATGTTGCTTAGTATACACCCAGTACACTTGATTTGGTTTTATATATTTTGAGATTTTTGATTTGATTTCGTGCATATGGGTTACACATGATTTTGATATATGCGTCGACCTAGTTTTCATGTATTTTTGTACTGTGATTTCGATTTTTACATTCGATGTATGTTTTCGTGCACCATGTGCACTTGATTAGGATTCTTGCGCATACTTGGCGCACTTAATGCGATTTTGTGCACACCAGATGCACTAAATCGGGGTTTTGTGCAGATTAGATGCACCTGATTTTGAGTCGTGCACACCCGTTGCACTTGACAGATGTTTTTGGTGCACACCTGTTGCACTTAGTTTTGTTGTTGTGTGTATTCATGGTATCTGTATTTGGTTTCGATTTCAGTGCGCACCGAACGCACATGATATTTTATTGATGTGATTGGGATTGATTTCAGTTTGAGCAGATGTTTTCATAATCATTATTATTTAATTTAGTAACCAGGCGGGACGTGTATGTTAAATAAAAGATATATATATATATATATATATAGCTTTTTTTTAAATAAACGTCCGCTACTTATGCCGTGACACGTGCATTGCACGGCGATTTTCAAGAAGGGTTTTTGTAGGCTTCTTTATTATGATGCTTAGGCGATTTTACTAGGATGCGGACTATATATAAGTTATAGATTGATGTATATTATGATGGTTTTCATATTGGGTTTTGATATTTTATTCTCCTCATAACTCCGATGATTGCGTTATGCTTGACGGAGTTGATCTTAGTTATGTATTGATGATTTCGGAGCCCGACGATTTGAGTGTTTGCTAAATGTTTTAGTATTTGGAGGGGGAATTTTAATTTAAATTCGGGGAACGAATTTCTTAAAGGGGGGGGGGGGGGAAGATTGTAACGTTTTAAAAATAATTAAATAAATAAATAAATGAATAAAATTGTTTAAGTGAATTTTATGATTTTCGGTAAAGTAAAATGTATTTTTCGTAAAACCAAACCGTGATTGTTTTTCATTAGAATTTCAAAAATACATATTTTAATTATGTAATTACTAGTAAATGGTGTTTATTTAGCCACTTATAAATTTTTAGTTTAATTAAATATTTTTCCTAAATTAATTATTTTAAATAATAACATAAGCATTATTTTTACACTAAATTAGTGTAAATTACAAATTTGAATGGTTTTAATTTGTAAAAATGAACCATGGCATATTAGAATTTAGTGTGTATCATGCAAAATTTATTTGCAAATTTTTCCATTTTTCCAGAGTTTTCTTGAGTTGCTATAGTAAAGAAATAAAAGAAAATAAAGAAATTCATGAAAAGACATAAAGATGTGATATTTTGGGGTGAAGTTTCTACACTTTTCTCAACTTTTCTCACTCTCCTCTCCTTCACCCTCACATGGCCGGCCTCCTCCCCAAGCAGCCCCCCATTTTACCTCTCTTGATTTTGTCTCAAAAATCCTTAAAAATACATCAAAAAATTCAATAAAAATCCATAAAATCCTATTTATTTCATACCCTTTATTCCTTGCTCATTTTTATATGGAATTTGGAGATGGAAAGCATGCATTTTGGAGGCTCATTTTCTTGTTTGGATTTCATATTGTGGAGGTATAAATTTCCTTCTTTTGTTTATTTGTTATTAGATGTTTCTTTTAAGCATGTTTAGATTTAATGAATTAATTCTATGTTCAATTTTTAAAATTCAAGTTAGGGTTTGTAAATTCAAGTTATAATTTTTATTAATTAATTAGGGTTATAATAGTTAGTTTACCACTTTTAGAGTTGGAAAATCTTGCATGGTTGTTGAATTGTAAATTTTTCATTTAAAATTGTTTAAATTAGGAATTTTGCTAACTAGGTTTCTATAAAACATAATTTTTGGTGAAATAAAATTTCAATTAATATTTGTAACACTAGATTTTGGTCTTAATAAGGGTATTAACTTTTTGGTGGAATGGAAACTTAAATTGATTGCTAGTTTCTATTGATAATTGATAAAATGTGATAAAAAAATTGTTATTTTGTAAACTAGATTTTAGAAATTCCTAAATAAATGAGATTAAAAATATAATTTATGGTTTCATTAAATCATTATCATCATTAATTGTGGTTTAATACATTAATTCATGCAAAATCACGTTTTGTGGTGGAATTGTGGTATTTTGCTTGAAAAATGTTGAAAATTGTTAAAGGTTGCAAACTAGAAATTTCAAATTAATACAAATTTGTGTAATAAAAAAATATAGTAATGGTTTGTATAGTCTAGTTATGCTATTTAATAAGTTTTATGACCATTGGTTTCATTTAAATGTCAAGTTTTGATGAAAAACGGTAAAATGGCATTTTCCAGTTTTACGAAATTGGACGGTTTGATGGATTTTAGGGTTTCGATGGATTTAATCATGTTTTATAATATAAGTAATGTGTTTTAAAACTACGAGTTATTTGTTGATGTTTATCTCGGTCCATCGGAGTTTGTACGCCGATATCGAGCGATATTTGGTTCTTTTGCGTGGACGGGACATAGGTTTTAACCTATGCTGGTTCATTGCGTCGTTTTTACTTTTGTATGTAATTCAGTTTACGATGCTATTTATATGTTGCGTTAAGGTACCCCTCACGTGGACTGCGGGCGATGAAGAGGAGGATGGCGACACCGTCTTCGGCAGACATGGACCAGGTGAGTAGATGCATATCTACGGGGGGAAGTCGGGTGGATGGCGTTTAGCACCCCCCCAACGTAGAATAGGAATAGTACTTATTGACATTAGGAAACAAGATGTGACCCTAGATTCTTAATGAGTAGGACCCTAGTAATGACCCTAGGCTGGACTAGACTGATTTAGGAAGACATATCAGAAGATGGATACCTTGGAAGAGGTTCGTAGGTTTCAGGTAGAAACACATACACGCACACACTGAAACACGACATGGTGTATACGTGCATGTGTATATATATATATATATATATATATATATATATATATATATATATATATATATATAGGATGAGGTATAGGTATATATATATACAACACGTATATGTGATACATTGATGTGATATGATATCTGAGGTGTGATGAAACAGTATAACCGGGCTTGATGCCGTGATTCTTGGCTAGGCAGTCGTATTAAAATGTTAGCGGATCATTAGAAAATGTTAATGAGCAGGTATATATAAATTATAATGGGTAGTGATGGTATTGAGGTACATGGGACTCTAAAATAGAACCCGAACTGTAACTTGTGATTGATCACGATATGGGATATGTATGACTTGATTACGACATCATATAGGTGTGACTTGATGACGATATGATATCAGTATGACTTAATCACAATATGATTCATATGACATGATACTTCTGAGGATAAACTAATGATGCATATTATGATGGCAATGATATATGATTGATGTAGGTGATTACAGTTTAGCACTTTGATCATGAGATGTGTTGGTGATGATATTATACAAATGATGAGACACCTAGGAGATACTTGACCCGTACCCCGATATTGGGATGCCGTACGATGGATTTTACCGTACGAGGCATAGATATGATGATTGATCCGCACTCTTGGTTCAAGGAAGCCGTACTACGTACGTGACACTATTGAGGCTGGATCGCCGACTATTAGAGATATTGATTCAGACCTTAGGTAGACTCTTGTTTCTTAGTGACTAGTTTCTTAGGTTTAGTTCCTTAGGAGGTTAGATAGACACTAGTTTAGGTTCGATTCATATAGTGGTAGTTGTACTCGTATCTCGCAGAGGGGTGGATAATGCACATCTGTCTTTACATTCGTACTGTAATCATCATGTTGCATGTTCTTACATATGTTGCTATAATCAGTATAAACCTTACCTGTTAGGACACCGGCACCATTATCGATAATGCGCATATTCCACGCACACTTATTTGCCGGCTCACACACATCATCATCGGTAATTGCTATGTCACGTACACTTTAGATCATAATATCTTTTATTGATAGAATCAGTTAACAGCTAGACCGATATAATATTGTGATTACTCGATGATGTTAGTATAGACTTGATATTTATTACTTAGACATTCATGCATTCATATTTTCATGTTATCATGCAGTATTATGGGCATATGCCGACACTTATCATATACTTACTCATGATTTTGAGATTTGGGTTTCTATGAGATTTTTGGATTTTTGGGGGAAAACCGCAAGAAAATATAAAAAACTTCTCTCTCTCTCCTCCTCTCTTTTTAAAACATAAGATGCGGTTTTCTCGTGATGTATGTGTCGTCCACCATGAGATTTCATGTTTTCTGTTGGATTTCGAGACCCGATTCGAGGAGTGGATGAACCGTCTCGGATACATGATGGGCCTGGTATGGTACCCCGGGGCAAGAAGATCGAGTTGTAGACGATGAGCCTGGCAGGGGAAAGCTACCTACCGGTGATGTCTGGCGCGGCGGATATCCGGAGGATACCGACCGTTGTCGTGAGATTTGATGATATGGGCCGATCCGGACTGACGGAGCCCGAGATATTGAGACTTGAGATTACATGTGTTGTGTCGATGCTTGACACGGATTTCCATGGATTTCATTGTTGAGATTTCAGATTTTTATACACATTTTACTATGATAACAGCTAAAGATTTCTTATACAGATATATCTGGATTTCAGGATTGATTATTTTACATTCATGGTGCATGCATATCCATTCATATGACATAGTATTATATGAGGCACTGACACGAGCACGGAGTATCTGCATTTACACGTAGTATTACCCTGCTATTACTAGATGATTGGGACTTAGTAGTGTATCATTATGACCTAGGATAGCGTCGTGCATTCAATTTCGTTTCGTAGATGTCTTCTACTCACGAGTTGGCAACTCACCCCCGTTGTGCCAAATTTTATTACAGGTTCGATGTACAGGTTTCCTTGGCAGTTGCTGGCACATGATTTCTTTCCGGGTGATTTGCACGGTAGGCTGGTTCATTTGTATCTGGACCACCGTTGTATTTTTATTATTTCATTTGTATCTAGAAAGCTCCATCAACCATACTTATATTACTTGATAAGTTTATTGGACCAGTCTTTTATTTCGACCTCAGAGTCGCGCATGTATTATTCTGATTTGGTGGATTTGTTTTCTTTTGAGTTTTGAGCCTCGCCCTTTGGCGTTGTATATTATTGTGCTTGTTGTGGTTGTTTCCACTTGTTGGCGTTGAGTTAGCTCCCGTTTGGGGATGCTTTTTATTTTTGTTTATGTATATTATACTTGTTGTACCCATTTGGGGCCAGTTTTTACAAAGGAGACTCTGCCGAATTTTTTGGGAAAAATTGCTGATACTTTTAAACTTGTTTTCTTTTCCTTCTTCTTCTTCTTTTATGGTTTAGATTTCTGGGCTTCGGCTTACTTAGGTTACGTGGCGCCTCTAGACGCTTCGTAATCTAAGTGCCGGTCACGTTCCGTACTTTCGGGTCGTGACACATTGCCTCCATGTGATTCGGGACTGTACCCAAAAGCCACCGTTTTGCACGCCATCTTGGACGTGGTAAGGTGGAAATCAAAGCACAGTGGGAACTACACAAGACTCTATGACGATCTCGGGTCAACAGACTACTCTGTACTAGTGTCACCAGAGAACTGCCATCTGACGTAAGGTATAATACCATCTGGGAGTTCTCGGCGAGTCCGTCCAGTGTACCCAGTCTCCACTGAGCACCCGTATATCATCTCCGATGTCAAACACCAATGGATATGGGATTATCCATCGCCCATCTGTATGGGTCGAGAAGGTATACGCTAGTCTATTCTGGTATATCGATGCCCCGTCTCGATACACCCATGACTAGGGACCTCGAAGGATGTACTTATGGACTACCATGTCCCCACTAGTATGATCCGCATCATAGTCCAGATAGTCAAGTACACATCCTAAGGGCTTTACCAACATATAACAGAGAGACAATCAGTGTACACGTTAAGGTAAAGATCAACCAGATAGCATACTATCATGTCGAGCAAGAAAGTCCTCCCTATATATGTCCAAGCATCCACTACAATATACATCCTATGTATAGTAATGGCCTCTAGGGCATACATATAACTAACAATCTCCCACTTGCACTAGGGCCATCTGTAGCAGTGGTTGTAGTATCTCATACTCAACCATCCTATAATAGTCTCTCTCTGGGAAAAGGCCTTTGTGAGTGGATCCGCCGTGTTGTCCTCTGAGTCTGCTCTCCTAATCTCGATCCCCTGGAGATCAACCATCTCCACGATCAGGTGACACTGTCTTAGAATATGTCTGGATCACTGATGGGACGGGCGTTCCTCGGCATAAGACACAACTCTATTGTCACACAATGGGAGGAACTAAGTTCATCTCATGAACAAATATACATCCAGACTGCCTCTTTGGTAGCATCTTAAGTAGCGATGTATCCAGTCTTTATCGTTTAGTATGCCACGGTATCTAGCTTGGAACTCTTCCAACATACCGTCCATTTACTGAGGGTAAAGACAATGCCTGTGACTGACATTCAGTCGTCTTTATCACCCTGGAACCCTTCCAGTGATTCTCCCCAGGATCGATTGATCACTACAACTAGTGAGTATCCTAATATCCAATTAGATCTATCTCATAGATCCAAAACCCAGGATTTAGTAGGTATCACTTTGATCCTATGTAGAGAATCATTGTGATAGGCGGAGATTGATCGAGCGTAGCATAGGAAACTCCTTCCCTATCAAGAGCATGTCATCCACGTACTCTACGAGGATTGTCACCATACTCCCTACTACCTTTTTGTTTATACAAGGTTCATCTACCATTTTGATGATGTCAAACTTTTTGACTAATCCATCAAAACAGATGTTCCAATTCCGCGATGCCTGCTTTATCACATAAAGCATCTTGTACACGTTTTCGCTGCTCCCACTTTCTACGAAGCCCTCTGACTGTGTACTTATAGACTCTCTCTTCTAAAATATCATTTAGAAGAGCAGTCATGACACCCAACCGCCAGATATCGTAGTCATGGTATGTAGCCGTGGCAAGTAGGATCTGGATGGACTTAAGCATAGCCACTGGAAAAAGGTTTCATCATTATCCACGCCTGGTCGATGATGAAAACCTTTAACAAGTCTAGTTTTGAAAGTCTCAACTTTTCCATCT
This sequence comes from Agapanthus africanus, assembly GCA_030015575.1. Classification (NCBI taxonomy): domain Eukaryota; kingdom Viridiplantae; phylum Streptophyta; class Magnoliopsida; order Asparagales; family Amaryllidaceae; genus Agapanthus; species Agapanthus africanus. The sequence continues at coordinate 110,954,277 of CM057340.1, read as the reverse complement.
ACACCAAGTAATCATCTCAAGATATACTTGCTCCTGATGGGGATTTAACCTTTTAGATATAGCAACCAAAGTCCATACTTTGTTGGTGTATAAGGATTTCATCTCAGATCACTAAGCATCCAACCATTCTAACAGAGTCCCACTCCTGACGGCCAGCTCGAAACTAGTTGGGTCATCATCTCATGATACAATCCTCGCTCCCACTGTCATAGAGAAACCGAAGTATCTCTCAGGTGGATGAGGAACCCTACTAGATCGGCGGAGAGGCTGAGGTTCGTTGGAATCTACTGAATCCTTTGGTTCTACCAAATCACCTACTGTAGTTTGTATAGCTGGAACCTTTCCAGTTCTACACAACAGACCTTGCCTCGATCTTGTCCGGATTTTTGCTTTTAGACATAGGCCGGACAACCCCAAATCTTAACTAACTTAAGATATGGGGTCTTCCCTTTCCATATCACATATGAAGTGGAAGGCAACTGATTTAATTCGAACCCTATTCAATAGGTATGCAGCTTCACAAGTGCATAACTCCCAAAAGGAAATAGATAACTCAGTAGCACTCATCATAGAGCACACCTTATCATATAGGGTGCAATTGCTCCGCCCCGATATACCATCGTGCTATGGTATATACGGAGGAGTAATGCTGAGAGAGAATCTCATTCTCCTTTAGAAAAGTCCAAGAATTCCGTGCACAAGTATTCTCCTCCCTGATCACATCAAAGGACATAATACTTATACCCGTATTGGTTCTATACTTCTAGCTTATATTCTGTGAATATCTCAAAAGGTTCGGACTTGTGTTTCAACAGGAACATATGTCTGAATCTTGAGAGATTATCAGAGAATGTAATGAAATACAAAGAACCGGTCTTGGCATGTGTAGACTAGGGACCTTACATACATCAACATGTATCATCCCAAGAGTTCATCAACTCTTTCTCTGTTTCCTATAAACAGAGCTACGGTCATCTTATCTTTGTGACATGACTGGCAAGTTTCACAATATGTAAATTCAAACTGGTTTAAATATGCATCTAAATTTAACTTCAGCTAGTCGGGTCGCATTGATATGACCTAGTCCACAATGCCTCAAGAAGGATTCGTTCATTTCTGAACTCTTCCTCTTGTGTGTGTGTTTCATATACTAAGAATTATAGTTTGATTTAGAACATCAATGCTTTTAGATAACGTGCCTGAACCGATCAACTTTTGATATAGAAAATGTTCAAAATATTATCCAACAATACAAAATTATATTCTTTCTTTACTAATAAAGAGACTGATATGATTTTGTATATCAGGTTCGGTATCTAATAACATTCGTTCAGAATCAATGTATTTGAAATACAGGGTGACGGTGACCAACAGACTTGGCTGCAACACTTGCACCGTTTTCTGTCTCATGAAACTTATCACCCGTTCTCAGTTCTTTATCTATCTGTAGCCCATGTAATATATTACATATGCGGGATCCTGATCCGGTATCATATACCCAGGACGTAAAGGACACTGAGAAACAGTTCTATATAATGAACACACCCGAAGGAGATGCATCATATGCACTTTCTTCGTTTGGGCGGCACGGAAAATCTGGTATTCCCCAATTTCCTGCTCTGTCTTATAACAATTATAAGTTGGAGCGGGACCAACGTTCCCCAGCTCAGTATAACAAGCGGGTTCGGTCAATATTCCGTATTATTATCTTGATTAAGGTGTGATATGGTCGCTACCTGGAGAGAGAGAGAAGAAAACACTCTGCATGCGCTCTTGCAAGATCAGATTGGTTATTATTTTATCTAATCAGGATGGCTCCCACTGTTTTTATCAAATCTTCCTTCAAACCCTAAAAGGAAAGACTAGCCGGGATTAATTACACACTACAAGTTCGCCAATCTTTCAGCCAGGCCAGTGTCGGTACTTTGAGGGAGGTGCCCCGTGCTTTCGCACAAACCTAATTAATGTAAACCTCGTTTTCCCAGAGGCGTAATCTCGTTAACACCTTCTAGACACCTACTTGATCGGCTAATTGTAATGTGTAAAACTCTCCTAGGAGTAACAATTACTCGCAGTGGGTATCGGGATCCAACTATCTCATAGAAGGTATGCAATCTCATTGCAAATTTCAACACTTGAAATTCCCGATAATATTTTGCCCCTAGCGTGCTATGACCTTGACGCATGCCAAACAACCCATAGTCCGCTAGTCAAGTTCAACCCGTACATTTCTTGATTGAATTAAACCCACCCGCACGACCCTTGACGCATGCCAAACAACGCCGTACGAATACCCTAATCCAATCGCATCGTATGCTAACAGATAAGCACTAGTTAGCTACCGTACACTACGCCTTGACGCATGCCAAACAACCGCATCACGAATACTAACTAGTACTTATCTGAAATGACGGAGGGCTACGACAGGTTTTTCTGAAAACCTATTGCGTAATGAACTTGATATCGTTGTAGAATCAAATGATTTTAAAATGGAGTGCTTTTGAGGCTTTTCTAGTTTTGCTAAAGGGGTCACTCCCGGTGAAGGGATCGTCGGCCCTTTTCTCGTCGAATGAGGTGTAGGATATATCATATATACCTCTGTGCAAAGCAGAAACTATAGAAGCTATCAAAATACAAAGCGAATGTGTAACATCTGCCAGTTATTGCTAAAGGGGTCACTCCCGGTGAAGGGATCGTCGGCCCTTTTCTCATCGAATAAGGTGCAGGATATATCATATATACCGCTGTGCAAAGCAAGAACTGTAGCTACCTGTTTTATTTTTGAAATTCGATTCTACAACATCTTAGGTTTCTTTTATTTCATTAATCTCATTAATGAAGTCCCATCATTTAAGTTACCTAAACATCACAGATAAATACGACGTACATTTATGCCATCCGTATTTGCCTCGATGTCCCCTCGTGCACCGTTAGGTTAGGTAACTAACGGCAGAGCGGGGCAGGGCTAGCGCGGGTGTAAAACATAAGTAACATCTATATAATATATCATATATACTATATACAGTATTTATCACAGAACATCACATGATCACATCACAGATATCGCAGCAGAAGAATCATATGAAACATTGGATATACTAGGACGTCCGTGTTTTCAATACGAGCCAGTATAAAACACGGATTCCACGGTCGCGATGAATAGCCAAACCCATACCCCTAGACCCCTACGAGAGCGGCAAGCAACCCTACCAATTCCAGAGTTAGGAGACCCGGACTCGACACCTCGAGTTGGTCTCCCACTGGACTCTAGAACCCGGTTACTTGTGCCCTCCTCCTTGGGTCTATCCTAGTGCGGAAAGGAAAATAATATACAAACGGTGACAGCTTCCGCAACCTGGAAGTGCCCTAATAAAAGAATATTACATACAAGTTTTTACATGAATGAAAAGGATAAAACACTCATCTCACATAAAAACCCCCCGGCTATTCATACACGACGATCCAATATAACATATCCAGCAACACATAACATCACATGTCATCAACGTAAGTAAACATGCGTATCCCAATTGTCGTTGACATATAGCAACGAAACCGGCGATATCACATATTACACTTACGGTCACAGAAAAGAAAGTGTAAAATTACAACAGTTGGAATCCGCAATCTCCTTAGACATCGCATGCCTAATCAAATGAATTACTTAGACATCGCATGCCTAACAATTATAAACCCCGCATTTTAGTCTCATTATCGAAAACACTTTTCAATATCATGTCGGACAATTCAACAAGATTCCCGACATTTTGATCGGATGCTCGTCGCAAACTTTAGTAGACGGCCGCACCCCCGATACCGTCGACTAAGTGCACCAAGGCAGAACACCGCTACCGCGAGCACCCGAACGGATGCTTTCGGTGACGGGGTTCTCCTACAGTCACTTGGTCAGGGCTATGGGACGTGGCTGTCTATTAAGTTTATCCGGCGTGTATCCGCGTACGCTACGTGATTGCGACAGACTTTTGATCGCATCAAAATTCCGTGGCAACCGATCAAGTGAGACTAAACTGCTAGATTTATAACATTCATTCAGTTATCTCATAACTACTTGTGAATTCCAATTATTGTATCACATTCCGGATAAATAGAAAATGTCAAACTTTTCGATCGAACAATCGAACACCCAAGTTTTCCCGAAACAGCTCAACACATGAAACAAGTTTAAAAACATTCACTTCATGTCTCAGTACCAACGGTCCAGCCGTAGAAGGGTCAAGCCAACGCCTCACATGTGGCACGCCGTACTGTCCCAAACCCTAAGGTTCAAAGGGCAGTTCAAGACGGTCACATAATCGAGTTAAGGTTTGTTGTCTTCTAGAGGGTCCATCGCGTTACTTGCACTACTTAGAACGTTATTAAACCACGGAAATATCCAACACATGGAAATTTTCCGACAGGGAAAAAAGTGGGTATTTATATCCGGTCGAACTTTTTAACATATTCAAAAATTTTCCGGAAAACACATAGACAAAATTAGACAATCCGATCGAATAATCGAATCCCCAAAACAACCCCAGAAAACTCAATAGTGGAGTATAGAATAAAAATTCCCAATAAATACAGCAACTTTAAATTGAGATTACTGTGCAAAAAGAAGTGAAAGAGGCCACTTAATTGCCGCGGAACCGCCGCTGAACCAAGGGTACGGCCGCGGTTCCGTGGCGGTTTAATGGATTTAGACCTTCGAATTTCACAGTAATTCATATTAAACCCTGCTGAATTTTTTGGCTATTTTTAATTTGGAAAAATCCACATTTTCAGAAAATGTACAGAGAGTGGTCCCGGATTAGGGTTTCGGGTTCGATCGGGTTTCTAACATCGTCTACGCATCGCCTAAGGCTCTAGCTAGGCTCTGATACCACTGTAGGGTTCCTAGGCACTCTAAGGAGGTCTCACAAGGTATCAACCATGCCAATTTCAAATTTTACAAGTGCCGAGAAACCCTAATACGGATCGTTAACTAGAGTTTAGGCGAAACATGTAACTAGTTAACAGCTTAACTAAGAAGTGAACGGAAATACAACCTTTGTAGATCCGGTCCTCCACCTCCATAGCTCCGTGATGAAGTCCCTCCGCTGCGATCATCGGATCCCGGGCTCTAGCGTCGGCTTCATCGGAGAAATGGGCAGGCTAGGTCGTCGACTTCGATGCCGAAGATGATCTACGTCGAGGCAACACAAGATCAAGCTCCAACTTCACCAAGCCATGAAACTTGTGAAGAAAACACCCTATACTACTTGGCAAGTGGTAGAGAATGAAGAAATAGGAAGTGGGTTCACTTTAGAATTGGATTTCTCACTCTTTTTCTCATTTTACCATTGAAGCTAGCAAGCTTTTTCTTCTTGAAGAAGAAGACGAAGAAGAAAAAGAATATGATAAGAATTATCTTGAAAATAGAAAATGAGTGATTCTTATCATATAGCAACCATGGTTAAGTGTAGAGAATAAACTAGGGTTAGGTGAATGGTTAGGTTAGGCATGAAACAAAAATGGTAGACTTTTTCAAAGCTTCATGAAGCTTCAACAAAGAAACAAAATTAGCCACCATTTTTCCTTTTGCCAAAATGAATGAATAAATAAATAAATAAGCAAATAAATCAAATGAAACACTAACCATTAACTAACCATGGTTTAATACAAACATACACCCAAGTTTGCATGTATCATCAAACATGATACAAACTAGTGTACAAAAGTATATCACATATACAATGTGCACTTCAAGTGAGAAAATCCATTTAAAATGAACAAATACTAGTTAATGTAAAGTAATATATCAAATATATAATTATAGATTAAATCATTAAATCAACACTTGATTTAACGATCCGGTCATATCGCATATGACCGACTAATATCCAATGTATCGGCTTATCGAATCAATCCTCGATTCGATAACTAGGTTATATCGCATACAACCAATCGATACATTCATCGCGAGAATAGAATACGGTATCACATACACGCATCATTCTCGGTCCTGCACATATCTCATATGCGCTCCTATTTCGTTTTGCTTGAGCCAGGAAACCTCTGTGTAGGACTCTAAAGACTCGTCAATACGCCGGCAGCAGGTGATGATCATATCAAACACCCACAAGCCGCAAGCGGTCTGCTAAATGTAACGGCCACCCGGGTATTGAGCGATCAGAAGATCGACGAGCAAGCCCGCTCATACTCCTGTGAATCCAACCAGTAACACTTACCGTACAGTCCGGTCTCGTCGTCTGATATGTCGCATATCTCGCCTAGGGGTGGTAAACGTCAGACCCCAATAGCTCGATAAGTCGTGTCGATATGAGGTCTATAACAGTTCGAGAAACTACTGGTAACACTTACCAGTAAATATCAGCAACCCTGGCCAGGGATTTCCGGTTATAGCCAATCGAACACAGCGCAACATCAACTCCCTATACCGGGAGAGACGAATCCCCTCCTATCGCTCATTGCCTCCATGTGATTCGGGACTGTACCCAAAAGCCACCGTTTTGCACGCCCTCTTGGACGTGGTAAGGTGGAAATCAAAGCGAAGTGGGAACCACACAAGACTCTATGACGATCTCGGGTCAACAGAGTACTCTGTACTAGTATCACCAGAGAACTGCCATCTGACGTAAGGTAAAATACCATCTGGGAGTTCTCGGTGAGTCCGTCCAGTGTACCCAGTCTCCACTGAGCACCCGTATATCATCTCCGATGTCAAACACCAATGGATATGGGATCATCCATCGCCCATCTGTATGGGTCGAGAAGGTATACGCTAGTCTACTCTGGTATATCGATGCCCCGTCTCGATACACCCACGACTAGGGACCTTGAAGGATATACTTATAGACTACCATGTCCCCACTAATATGATCCGCATCATAGTCCAGGTAGTCAAGTACACATCCTAAGGGCTTTACCAACATGTAACAGAGAGACAATCAGTGTACACGTTAAGGTAAAGATCAACCAGATAGCATACTATCATATCGAGCAAGAAAGTCCTCCCTATATATATCCAAGCATCCACTACAATATACATCCTATGTATAGTAATGGCCTCTAGGGCATACATATAACTAACAAGATCTACTTAACGGGATCGTTTGGATCCGACAAAAGAGCATTTTGGGGCTCTATTCATCTAGTTTAGGGACGCAGTGGTCCATTGCATGCATGGCCGTCGGGACCCGTCATCTCTCTGACGTCGTTGAAGGATTACAATGATAAGTGTCAGAGGAGTTCAGAGATGTACCCTTGAACCAAAGTCGATTGGAGGGGATCTATAGTCCAATTTGGGACTAAAATCTGTTTGAAGGTTTAAGGATACGTTAGCCATATTTGAGGCTAAGATCGACTCAAACGGGATCGTTTAGATTCGACAAAAAAGCATTTGGGGGCTCTATTGTTCCAGTTTAGGGACGTAGTGGTCCGTGTTCCAGTTTAGGGACATAGAGGTCCATTGGTAGTTTAAGGACATTGCGGTCCAGGAGTTTAAGGATGCTTGAGTCCGTGAGTTTAAGGACGCTTGAATCTCGGAGCTGGTTTAAGGACGCTTGAGTCCGGGAGCTGGTTTAAGGACGCTTGAGTCCGGGAGTTTAAGGATGCTTGAGTCCGTGAGTTTAAGGACTCCACAGTCCGTATTGATGTGTGGTTGTCGGGACCCTTCACCTCTCTAACGTCGTTGAAGGATTACAACGATAGGAGTCAGAGGAGTTCGGAGATGTACCCTCGAACCGGATGTAAATTGATTTAAGAGAGCAGCTGTGCTCAGTCAATTTAATTTGAGGACTTACGGCCATGATTGGGCTAAGTCCAGTTGAAAAATTTTCAACTCTTTTATTTATCTTTGGCCTATTAGGCCTGTGTTATAGCTTTGCCCCTTTTTAAATAATGCATTGCATTTTCTTTTTTATTTTGTTTGGGCTCTGCCCATTTATAAATGAGGCAGAACACCAATTTTGTCTGGGCTCTGCATTTTATTTGGGCTCTGCCCTTTTATTGCATTGCAATTTATTTTGGCCTACTAGGCCTTTTTGATTTGGGCCTGGCCCTTTAGTACACAATGCATTGCATTTGTCAGGCGCTTTGCGCCAATCAATAAGCGCAAGCGCTTGTGGTGATGACACGTGTCACGCAAGCGCAGTGCGCTGCGCTTGCGCTGCTGACACGTGACGCGCTCTGGTGAGTTGCGCCAATTTCAGAAAGCAAGGCTCTTTCTTGAAAGCGCATAGCGCAAGTGATTCAGATGCTGACACGTGGCGCTCTCTAGTGGCTTGCGCCAACCCAGGAGCGCAACAGTGCAGTTTTTGCAAGTGCAAGGCACTATTTCAATAATCTTGAGAATCTTTAAGATTCCAGAACCAATGATTCATAAAAAAGTGCAAGGCACTGTTTGATTTCTTGATCCAATTTAGATCAAAGAAAACAAGTTTTTTCTTCTTTTTCTTGTTTTTAGAGAACCAGTGGTTTATAAAAGAGTGCAAAGCACTTATTATTATATGAAGATCATTGATCTTGTTCTTAGATCAATGATCTATTAGAAGAAATTCTTTTATTTTATGAAGGTTTTTACCTTTTTCTTAAAATTTCTTCAGAGTTCTTTCTGTTTTGAGTTTCTTAATCTCTCACCATGTTCATGATCTTTTGAATTGGGATCTAGGGGCCTTTATATAGTGCCCATAAATTTGTTAAATTTGTTAAAGAGATCCTTCTCTGAGTGATTTGGGGAATTTTCCCCATCGTTGGATCTTTGATCCAAGGGCTTCTGTTTTACAGAAGACAATCTTCTTGTTTTAACAAAAACAGAAGAATCTTACTAGAATTTAATTCTGTTTGGCGCAAACGCCCCAGCGCGTGACACGTGTCAGGCAGCGCAGAGCAACTGCTCTTGCGTAACTGCGCCGACACGTGTCACGCAGCGCACGGCGCAGCACATCTGCGCTGACACGTGTCGTGCAGCGCAACTGCATTTACGCTGACACGTGTCGCGCAGCGCAGCGCTTGTGCAACTGAAGCGTTGCTTCCTTTAATTTTGTTTTAAATAGAGCCTTGTTCTGATTGGGCGCGCTGCCTTGGGCGCTGCTCTGACGTATCAGCTTTTGACACGTGGCGCGTTGCGCGCAGCGCAAAGAATTTGAAGCGTTGCTTCAAATTTTGAATTTTGAAATTCAAACAGAGCTTTGCTCTGATTGGAGGAAACAAATGCCCCCCCACCGTTGCGCTCACGTGGTGCACGCGTGAGTGCAACGGTGGTAAGATCTAGACCGTTGGATCAAGGGGTGAGGTGAAAGGGCGCAGGCGCTTATAAATAGGACCCTTGGTCCTTGGTAATTTTTACCATTTTCAAGAATCTTGATTTTCAGAGCCTTACTCTTGCTTAAGAATTTTAGAGCCTTGCTCTTGCTTTTTCCCAAGAACTCTAGAGTTCAGAACTTAAAACCATCTTAGGTATAGTAAAATTAAATTAAATTAAATTAAAGTTGATTAATAGAGCCTTGCTCTCATAGATCTTTGATCTAAAACCCTTTTGGGGTTTCATTAACAGAGCCTTGCTCTCAAAAGTTCATAGATCTACAGAGATCTTGTTTATGGGTTTTAACCCATGAACAGAGCTTTGCTCATAGATCAAATGTAGATCTTTTTTGATCTGAAAATGAAGAACTCCTAAAAGTTTTCATGGATCTTTAAGATCCCAATTTTTTTTATCTTCAGGAGTTAAAATTTCTTTTTGATGGATTTTTCCATCATTATTATAGAGCTAGGCTCTTTTTAAAGAATCTTTATTCCCTTGAGACCAGAGTTTGACAAATGTCACTCTGTGACAGAGCTTTGCTCTAAAAGAGGAGATTTTCTCCTTGTCTCTAGGGATTTCCCATCAATGAGAATATTCTCTTGGGGATCTTTTCATTAGTTGACAGTCTCACCCAATGATGGGGCTGTCTTGTTAAATGATGCATTGTCATCCAGATTTTGTGGGTCCCTATTTGGTCCCCCTACCTACTGCATTGCAGTGTGGTGTAAAAATTTTAAAATGTTGAGCGTTGGAATTATAACATTGACGGCTAATTTCTGTCTCTTCGCAGGAAACATGTCTGCTAATTCGTCTTTTCCGTTTGTTCGCTCGGAGGGAGGGTTTTCCCAGGCACCGGTGGACCGCGTGGTGCTCGCTCTCATCAAGGATCATGACCCCGAGCACAAGAGCCTTCACTTGTGGGGTAGGTGGTACAATAAGATCATCCAGGGTCGCCGAAGTTTCGGTTTCTCCACGCCGTCTGTGCCAATATCTTCACTCCCCTACGCAGATGAACCCCCGGTGAAGTATGCCGTGGAGGTCAAAAATTGGAATTCGGATGACCTCCTCCAGCCTGCGATTGGTGCTATCCCCGTGCAGCCGCCGCCAGCAATAGATATTTTAGGGAGGCAAATTTGTCAGGGTGAAGCACACCCTTGGGGACAGGCTTATAATATTGGATTGCTCCCACGACCGCCTGCCGGATATTTGCAATGGGCCCGGTACATCCTATAAGCGAAGAGGACTCATCTGATGAGGATTGGTTTGTACTCGGCCATTTTCGTCTCACTCTTTGAGTATCGTTCTCCTCCAACGTGGTGGGTTAAGGCTTTTATCGAGCAATGGAACATCCCCACCCACACCTTCCTGATGACGGACCGGGAAGTCTCTATCTCCTTGGAGGAGTTTGCTGAAATCTCGGGTCTGCCGATGAGGGGAGAGCTTTACGAGGAGATGCTTCCTCCCGATGAATACGTCCTTACCACCAAGCCGCTGGTGTTTGACCTGACGCCGGAGAACGCTATTCAGCACCAGTACCCGGGCTTGGTTAAGGTGCTGGAGATTTATGAAGGACTCTATCTGGAATCGGGCGTCCGGGGCGTCAGTTTTGCAGATTTTATTGCCCGTTTTATTCGACCGGAGTTCTTATCGGAGCAGAGCGAGAAGTTCTCCCAGCTCGACGACCCTTTTGGATTCGGTTTGGATCGCCGACCCACATCGGAGGATGACCACAAAGACTTTTACCTCCCTAGTGTCGCCGTCGTCCCTTTTTCAGAAATTGCCGTCCCGGGCATGGATGATGTAAATCCCCGTTTCCATTCTAATAAAAGTTTCCTATTCTCCGATTTCCAGTGGTTTCTTTTCTTTCTTTCATATTTTGAATTGGTTGTTAAGCTTAATATTTATATTTTTCCAAACCCTAAAAGTTAAAACCCAAGATTTAAAACCAAAGCCAATTAAACTAAAACCCAAAATAAAATAAATATTAACATACTCTTAAACCCGGCCCCATTTAATTTCCCTCAGCCCACTCAAATTATTTTGAATTTGAGCCGGCCCGTTTCTTCCCTGCAGCCCACGAATTATCTTAAGGGAATTATTTTGAAATGCCCGGCCCACTCTCCCTTCGGCCCGTGACCATTTCCCCCACTCACCCGACCCGACCCCACTACTGTTCATCTCCTTTAAATCCCCAACGGTAACTTCGCCTTTTACCCGCTCGCGATCCCTTCCTTCGCCGCGCCTCACGCCCACGCCCACGCCCCGCTCCTGCCGTTACAACCGCGATGCACGCACCCCCTCGTCTCCAACTCCTCTCATCACTCTCCCTCTCCAACTCACTCCTCATCTCTCTCTTTACATTCACCCAGCCCCCAAACTCGAGCACCCACTACACCTCTTAACTCCCCTCGACCTCCGACGACGACAACTCCTCAGCGATCCCTCACGTCTCCTCCACCAACCTCCTCCCTCCACGACTCCACCTTCATCAACCCGAGCCCCCTGCACGCCCACGCCCCTGCACACCCACTCCCCTATACACAACCCCCACTACCGAGCTCGGCCACCTGGCACCCTCGAAGCCGGCGAACTCCCCATCACATCGCCGACCACCCTACACCCTCCTCGTCGTCAGTGTCTCCTCCACCTCCTCTCAAAAGTCCCCACTACTCTCTCTCTCTCACCAAAAACCCACTTTCTCCCTCGTACCGTGAGCTTCACCGTGCATGTGCCGGAGCGACGCCGTCGACCGTCACCGACCCCAGTACACTCGCAGAGAATCATCAAGCACCCCTCAACCTCCAGTGACTGTGCAACGACTCCGGACAACCCCGACGCAAAATCCGCATATCGATCCAAGCTCGCAAGAATCCGTTTCACGGCGTACATCGTGCGTTCGTGACACCGCTGCTGGCGTGCGACCCCGAAACGTTTCCAGGCAAGTGTTTACTTGCTTCATGCTAAAATAATAGTAGTACAAACCTAAAACATCTAGTTTACGAATTTGCCAATTACCGATACATATTGTGACCTAAGTGTTCGATGCTAGTCTCCAATGAAAATAATTCTTTAATTTGACGGAAACCGATACTTTCTGTTGGCCTTCATGATGATAAATATCGTGTATGAATCTCGCTGGAAAATATGATTGTTAGAGACTAAAATTGATACCCCCAAATATGCCGTCAAAACTAGAATTCTCTCGTACCTGAAAACGAATAAAATCACCATAAATTATATACAAACTGGAATGATGCGTTCGAGGGCTTAAATCGAAGCCGACTCAACGAACTTTAACCCTATGTAAAATTCCAATGATTTCTGTTCTGAAACCGTGATGATAATTGGATCGGAATGCGACTCTGGACTGCAGTCCAGAGCGTTTCTGATTATTGTGTTCTGTCCAAAGACCTGCGTCACTGTGTTTTCTGAAGTCGTATGTTACGGAACCCTGCAGTAGATTAAAGATAATTCTGTTATTTACACAAAACTGGTGGTTCCATTCTGATTTATCACCGTTTGCTATTTTAAACTGTATTTAAAAGGGCAGAACGTATAACTGTCCAGAACAGATTCTGAAATGACACCCTGAGATTAAACTGTGTATAACTTTTAACGTACAGATGAGATTGAGGATCCGTCTGTTGTGTTGAATACTCTATTGAAAAACCTAGATTTCATTCAACTGTAATATCGCTAAATTCTGAGCCCAACTGGGTGCAATTCGTGTCGCGAAACGGACGTTCAGTTCTGAAACTGAATTTCCAGCCGCGAGCACTTAAAATGAAACAGCTATATCTTGAGAACCGGAATTTCGATTGAACTGAAACAAATTTTGATGAATTGCTGACTGAGTCTTCTATTTATCTTACTTGTATCATTTTGCTGAATTCTTAACAGATTAATTTATGCAATTTTTTTAGTTAATGACATGCATGTTGATTCATAACAAACAGAGCTTATTGGTAGCATACAATACATATATCATACCCTTGCCATTTACTCAGTGTTAGTGCGTGTGGACAGTGCATTATCGTGCGTGATAGATGTTGGTTTAGGAATGACGAGTACACCAATGGAAAGTGATTATTCGTGACAGTGATTGATACAGTGAACAGTGATAAAACCGCGACATTGGTATACTTGTACACAACTAGATCAAGATCATCAATAGTGTAAACCTGGGGAAAAAGGGGAAATCAAAGTGGAAAGAGTATCGTATTTAGCGGGACCGTGTTTAGAGGATGATCATTCGAACCGTGATACTGATACATGTAGGGTAGGATCTAGCGATCCGGCTGACAGGGTTATGTCCCGGGCATGTGGGCCGTTGTCTCGGGTATGTACGAGACTCCTGTTAAACATGATCCTCCTTCCACTATGTGATTTCAAACATGACCTAGAGACCGATAGGGACACGTAACATATTCTGCATCATATAGTGACATAGTGATTACTTGCATTGTTCATACTCCGGTATTACTTGTTTCACCTTATTATAATAATATTGTTATTGTGTCACTCTGACGACCTGAGTATGCATGCTCAGATTCCGCGGGAGGACCAGCACAGGAGACAGATCTACCCTTTGAGTTCACGGAGATATAGTTTGGTGTACATTCTTTATTTACTGCTTTCCATAAAAGTGATCGTGAGATTGAACTTGGTTAGTTATTGTTCTTATTATCTGTAATTTGTGAACCATGGAATTTTAATGTAATAAATTAGTGATGTGATTCCTTTAATACTGTGCTTTATTTACTGATTACCATGTAATGCTAGAAGCCGAAGTGTGACTACAGCGGGATGATTCCTTGACCGTAGGAGCATGGCTGGCCTAGTCATCTCTCGTTTTCCGTATTTTGGGAAGCGGGACGTGACATGGTTTAGTTGGTATCAGAGCCTGTGTTTAGTATCAAGGAATAACATTAACTATACTGTATTACGTTATTCTTGTTTCACTACTCTTAATTTTCATCCTTGAATCTGATCCTATCCTTTTGAATCTTCTAGTGATATGACGTCTCCGAACGACCCCTCCTCGGACTCCAGCTCTCAAGATCGCACGAAAAGAATACTTAGTGCACTGACCACTCTCACGGAAGCTCAGGAGAGAAAGACAGATTTACTCACTGAGGGACTCAGAGCGATTACCGCCGCAGGAGGACCCTCCGCACTTATTACCGCCCCCGAGGGCGCTACTCCACCAGCTTATCAGACTAGGGCTGGTACCGTATCAGACTTCCGACGGTTACACCCAGCTGCATTCACAGGGCTAGCTGAACCCCTTGAGGCTGAGCAATGGCTGGTGAACATGGAGAATTTATTGACAGCAGCCAGGGTTCCAGAGGAAGACAGAGTGGACGTGATAAAGATTCAATTAGAAGACGAAGCCCGTACATGGTGGTCGGTGGAAGAAAGCAGACTTGACGAGCCGATTGAATGGAGCAAGTTTAAGGAGTGTTTCTTAGATCATTATTTTCCTTCCACAGCCAAGGCAGAAATGGAGGAAAGGTTTATTCTTTTGAAGCAGAATGGACGCCCAGTGGACGTATATGCGGAAGAGTTCAACCGTCTGAGCCGCTTTGCTCCATACATGATCAAATCAAAGGCCACTAGGGCCAGACGCTTCCTTCAGGGGTTAGATTTCGAGTTGCAGCAGTTGATTGCATCGTTGGATTTGCAGACTTTCGCACAAGTACTCAACGCGGCGAGAGTTCAGGAGCAATTGATTAACAAGTTCAGAAGACCCCCAGTCGTTCCAGCACGTACCCACACGCCTTCTCGAGGAGCCATACCGGTTCATAGAGCAGGAACGACACAAATGAAGCGCCCGTTTGTACCACAGCATCGCCCCCAGAGACAGGCGTAGTTTGTGGCTATTGCGGTAGAGGAGGGCATACCCAGAAGGACTGTCGCCGTGCCAAGGGACAGTGCTTGATTTGCGGTTCCAGTAAGCACAGGATTAACAGTTGCTCTGAGCGAGCAGAGATACAGGGAGGTTCTGGACCGCCACAGCAGAGGCCGCAGGAGCAGAGGCAACCCTTTACAGGTCGCGGTCAGGGACGGGCTTTCACCTTGACCGCCGAGCAGGCAGAGGCGTCAGGAGACGTGGTTACAGGTACTCTACTCGTATATTCCTTGCCAGCTAGAGTACTATTTGATTCGGGAGCATCGCATTGTTTCTTGTCTGAGCATTTCACTAATACACACTCAATACCACATGAACCACTAACCAAGGGATGGGAAATTCATATGGGTAATGGCATTATTATATCTAGTCGAGAATGTAGATTATGCCCGGTTGTAGTGTGTGGCAGGGAATTCTATGCGAATTTCCTTCTGATTGGGACAGGCAGTTACGATGCAATTCTCGGGATGGATTGGATGAGCACTTTCCATACAGTTATCGATTGTCGTGCAAGGAAGGTGATCTTCCGCATCCCCAATCACCCAGAGTTTATTTTCGATGGCGGAAGTGAATCTTTGGAGCCAGCTAAGTATAGAGCCAAGCCCAAGGAACTGTCAGCTATGGAGATTGATAAGAGCCCAGTTACAGAAATTGTTCAGGACTTTCTGGATGTATTTCCCGAAGATCTACCAGGTCTACCACCTCCTCGAATCTTGGAGTTCTCAATCGATTTGATTCCAGGTACAGCCCCAGTATCCAGGGCCCCATACAGAATGGCACCAGTTGAGTTGGCGGAATTGAAGAAGCAGGTTGAAGAACTATTGGAGAAGGGATTTATTCGGCCAAGCGCTTCACCGTGGGGTGCACCAGTCCTGCTAGTAAAGAAGAAGGATGGATCGCTGCGAATGTGTATAGATTATCGGGAGCTGAACAAGATCACAATAAAGAACAAGTACCCAATACCGCGCATTGACGACCTATTCGATCAGCTAAGCGGAGCCAAGGTATTCTCGAAGTTGGACCTCCGTTCTGGATATCATCAAATCAGAGTAGCAGCCGAGGATGTATGCAAGACGGCTTTCAGGACCCGATACGGACATTACGAATTCCTTGTGATGCCGTTCGGTGTTACCAATGCCCCAGCAATATTCATGGACTTGATGAACAGGGTGTTCGCAAAGTACTTGGACACGTTTGTCGTTGTGTTTATCGACGACATACTTGTCTACTCGAAGTCCCGGGAAGAGCACGCTGAGCATTTGCGCACGGTACTACAAATTCTTCGGGAAGAGAAGCTGTACGCGAAGCTAAGTAAGTGTGAATTCTGGCTTGACAAGGTTCAGTTTTTAGGACATATCGTTTCGGGCGAAGGCATCTCGGTGGACCCGGCGAAGATAGAATCTGTCAGAGATTGGCCGACGCCGAAATCAGTGGCTGAGATCAGGAGTTTTCTGGGATTGGCAGGTTATTATCGGAGATTCGTCCAAGATTTCTCAAGAATCGCGGAACCATTGACGAGGCTGACACGGAAGGACGTGCCGTTTACATGGACAGAGGAGTGCACTCAGGAATTCGACACACTGAAGCAGAAGTTAACCACGACACCTATACTTACAGTACCAGATAATTCCGGTGGTTTGGTGATACATAGTGATGCCTCAGGGAAGGGATTAGGCTGTGTTCTAATGCAGCACGGCCGAGTGGTTGCTTACGCCTCTCGACAACTGAGAAACCACGAGAAGAACTATCCTACGCATGACTTGGAGTTAGCTGCGGTAGTCTTTGCGTTGAAAATTTGGAGGCACAATCTATTGGGTGAGAAAGTGGAGGTGTATACAGATCATAAAAGTTTGAAGTATGTTTTCACTCAGAAGGAACTGAACATGAGGCGGCGCCGATGGCTAGAGTTGATGGCAGATTATGACTTGGACCTTCAGTATCACCCGGGGAAGGTAAACGTTGTACCAGATGCGCTTAGTCGCAAGCCAGCGGTGATGATGTTGACCGACCAGAGGAGCATTATTGAGGACTTCCGGAGACTTGAACTTGAAGTCGTTACGCCGAACGCACTCAGTCAACTTTGGCAACTACAGGTGCAATCTTCTCTGGTGGATCGCATCAAGATTGCACAAGCGGATGATCCCCGATTGCAAAAGTTCAGAGAGCAAGTGGAAGCTGGACTGAGAACGGACTTGATTATACATGAAGATGGCTCTCTGAGATTCGGTAGCAGACTCTGCGTACCTAAAGGAGATGTTCGAGAAGAAGTTTTGGCTGAAGCACACAGTTCAGCTTATTCCGTGCATCCAGGAGGTACAAAAATGTATCAGGACCTAAAGCAGCACTTTTGGTGGAACAGAATGAAGCGGGAAATTGCGAGGTTCGTATCCAGGTGCTTGGTATGTCAGCAGGTGAAGGCGGAACATCAAAGGACAGCAGGATTATTACAACCATTGCCGATACCTGAATGGAAGTGGGAGCACATTACTATGGATTTTGTGACGGCCTTACCACGGAGCCCTAGGGGCAATAACGCCATTTGGGTTATCGTCGATCGCCTCACAAAAGCTGCACACTTCCTACCTTTCCGAGTGGGACAGCCGACAGAATCACTGGCAGAAAGATATATGCAGGAGATTGTACGACTTCACGGTGTTCCAGTCAGCATTGTATCAGACCGGGACACGAGATTCTTGTCACACTTTTGGAAGAGCTTACAGGAGAGCTTGGGAACCCGCCTTAAATTCAGCACAGCGTATCATCCACAGACGGATGGAAAATCTGAGCGTACGATTCAGACGCTCGAGGATATGTTGAGAGCCTGTATGTTGGACTTTCAGGGTTCCTGGGAAGACCATCTGCACCTAGTCGAGTTCTCTTACAACAATAGTTACCAGGCTAGTATTCAGATGGCTCCATTTAAAGCACTATACGGGCGGAAGTGTCGATCCCCAGTATGTTGGGATGATGTGGGAGAACGAAGATTACTGGGCCCCGAACTCATTCTTCAGACAGTCGACAAAGTCCAAATGATCAGGCAACGTATTAAGACGGCTCAGGATCGACAGAAGAGTTGGGCAGATACCAGCAGAAGGGCACTAGAATTCGAAGTCGGAGATCACGTATTCTTGAAGATTTCCCCTACTCGTGGAGTTATCAGATTCGGAAGTCGGGGAAAACTTAGTCCCCGTTTTATCGGACCTTTTGAGGTGCTAGAGCGAGTAGGAGAGGTGACCTATCGACTTGCCTTGCCTCTATCGCTAACTGGTGTGCACAACACTTTCCACGTATCTCAGTTACGGCGTTATGTTCGGGATGAGAGCCACGTCCTGGACCATTCGGAGCTAGTTTTGGGTACCGATTTATCGTACGAAGAGCAGCCTACTACTATTCTCGACCGCAGAGAGAAAGTGCTAAAGAATAAGATCATTCCTTTAGTCCGAGTGTCTTGGGGCGGTCGTTCCCCAGGAGAATCCACCTGGGAATGGGAGGAAGATATCTGTGATCGTTATCCACATCTCTTTGTTTAGTACATTGTTTCTTGTATCTTTGTTATATTTCGAGGACGAAATTTTTGTTAAGGGGGGGTATGATGTAAATCCCCGTTTCCATTCTAATAAAAGTTTCCTATTCTCCGATTTCCAGTGGTTTCTTTTCTTTTCTTTCATATTTTGAATTGGTTGTTAAGCTTAATATTTATATTTTTCCAAACCCTAAAAGTTAAAACCCAAGATTTAAAACCAAAGCCAATTAAACTAAAACCTAAACTAAAACCCAAAATAAAATAAATATTAACATACTCTTAAACCCGGCCCCATTTAATTTCCCTCAGCCCACTCAAATTATTTTGAATTTGAGCCGGCCCGTTTCTCCCCTGCAGCCCACGAAGTATCTTAAGGGAATTATTTTGAAATGCCCGGCCCACTCTCCCTTCGGCCCGTGACCATTTCCCCCACTCACCCGACCCGACCCCACTACTGTTCATCTCCTTTAAATCCCCAACGGCAACTTCCCCTTTTACCCGCTCGCGATCCCTTCCTCCGCCGCGCCTTACGCCCACGCCCACGCCCACGCCCCGCTCCTGCCGTTACAACCGCGATGCACGCACCCTCTCGTCTCCAACTCCTCTCATCACTCTCCCTCTCCAACTCACTCCTCATCTCTCTCTTTACATTCACCCAGCCCCCAAACTTGAGCACCCACTACACCTCTTAACTCCCCTCGACCTCCGACGACGATAACTCCTCAGCGATCCCTCACGTCTCCTCCACCAACCTCCTCCCTCCACGACTCCACCTTCATCAACCCGAGCCCCCTGCACGCCCACTCCCCTGCACACCCACTCCCCTGTACACAACCCCCACTACCGAGCTCGGCCACCTGGCACCCTCGACGCCGGCGAACTCCCCATCACATCGCCGACCACCCTACACCCTCCTCGTCGTCAGTGTCTCCTCCACCTCCTCTCAAAAGTCCCCACTGCTCTCTCTCTCTCTCACCAAAAACCCACTTTCTCCCTCGTACTGTGAGCTTCACCGTGCACGTGCCGGAGCGACACCGTCGACCGTCACCGACCCCAGTACACTCGCAGAGGATCATCAAGCACCCCTCAACCTCCAGTGACTGTGCAACGACTCCGGACAACCCCGACGCAAAATCCGCATATCGATCCAAGCTCGCGAGAATCCGTTTCACGGCGTACATCGCGCGTTCGTGACACCGCTGCTGCCGTGCGACCCCGAAACGTTTCCAGGCAAGTGTTTACTTGCTTCATGCTAAAATAATAGTAGTACAAACCTAAAACATCTAGTTTACGGATTTGCCAATTACCGATACATATTGTGACCTAAGTGTTCGATGCTAGTATCCAATGAAAATAATTGTTTAATTTGACGGAAACCGATACTTTCTGTTGGCCCTCATGATGATAAATATCGTGTATGAATCTCGCTGGAAAATATGATTGTTAGAGACTAAAATTGATACCCCCAAATATGCCGTCAAAACTAGAGTTCTCTCGTACCTGAAAACGAATAAAATCACCATAAATTATATACAAACTGGAATGATGAGTTCGAGGGCTTAAATTGAAGCCGACTTGACGAACTTTAACCCTATGTAAAATTCCAATGATTTCTGTTCTTAAACCGTGATGATAATTGGATCGGAATGTGACTCTGGACTGCAGTCCAGAGCGTTTCTGATTATTGTGTTCTGTCCAAAGACCTGCGTCACTGTGTTTTCTGAAGTCGTATGTTACGGAACCCTGCAGTAGATTAAAGATAATTCTGTTATTTAAACAAAACTGGTGGTTCCATTCCGATTCATCGCCGTTTGCTATTTTAAACTCTATTTAACAGGGCAGAACGTATAACTGTCCAGAACAGATTCTGAAATGACACCCTGAGGTTAAACTGTGTATAACTTTTAACGTACAGATGCGATTGAGGATCCGTCTGTTTCATTGAATACTCTATTGAAAACCCTAGATTTCACTCAACTGTAATATCGCTAAATTCTGAGTCCAACTGGGTGCAATTCGTGTCGCGAAACGGACGTTCAGTTCTGAAACTGAATTTCCAGCCGCGAGCACTTAAAATGAAACAGCTATATCTTGAGAACCGGAATTTCGATTGAACTGAAACAAATTTTGATGAATTGCTGACTGAGTGTTCTATTTATCTTACTTGTATCATTTTGCTGAATTCTTAACATATTAATTTATGCAATTTTTTTTTAGTCAATGACATGCATGTTGATTCATAACAAACAGAGCTTATTGGTAGCATACAATACATATATCATACTCTTGCCATTTACTCAGTGTTAGTGCGTGTGGACAGTACATTATCGTGCGTGATAGATGTTGGTTTAGGAGTGACGAGTATACCAATGGAAAGTGATTATTCGTGACAGTGATTGATACAGTGAACAGTGATAAAACCGTGCCATTGGTATACTTGTACACAACTAGATCAAGATCATCAATAGTGTAAACCTGGGGAAAAAGGGGAAATCAAAGTGGAAAGAGTATCGTATTTAGCGGGACCGTGTTTAGAGGATGATCATTCGAACCGTGATACTGATACATGTAGGGTAGGATCTAGCGATCCGGCTGACAGGGTTATGTCCCGGGCATGTGGGCCGTTGTCTCGGGTATGTACGAGACTCCTGTTAAACATGATCCTCCTTCCACTATGTGATTTTAAACATGACCTAGAGACCGATAGGGACACGTAACATAATCTGCATCATATAGTGACATAGTGATTACTTGCATTGTTCATACTCCGGTATTACCTGTTTCACCTTATTATAATAATATTGTTATTGTGTCGCTCTGACGACCTGAGTATGCATGCTCAGATTTCGCGGGAGGACCAGCACAGGAGACGGATCTACCCTTTGAGTTCACGGAGATATAGTTTGGTGTACCTTCTTCATTTACTGCTTTCTATAAAAGTGATCGTGAGATTGAACTTGGTTAGTTATTGTTCTTATTATCTGTAATTTGTGAACCATGGAATTTTAATGTAATAAATTAGTGATGTGATTCCTTTAATACTGTGCTTTATTTACTGATTACCATGTAATGCTAGAAGCCGAAGTGTGACTATGGCGGGATGATTCCTTGACCGTAGGAGCATGGCTGGTCTAGTCATCCCTCGTTTTCCGTATTTTGGGAAGCGGGGCGTGACTGATGAAGAGACTTTTTTTGTAGGGTTCCTGGGCTTGTGGCTGTGCAGCTTTGCGCTTCCTATGCATCCGCGCCACATGCGGCCATCTGTTTTCTATCCAGCACATCGGATGGTGGCTGGTTTGCAGTTATCAGTAGGAATCACCGGGCTGGCTTACCTTTATAATGGACTTAGCGTAGCGGCGGACGCTAGTGAGCCTGGGGTGCAACCCGCCAACTTCCCGATGCACTATTTTACCTCTTGGATGGAAATGCACGTGCAAGGGGTGTTCGGCACCCATAAGATTCCTCCTTCTTTGAGAGATGCAGACTCCCGAGGGTCATACGGTTGGTCGGGGCTTCGATCGTAGTTGCACCTCCGCGGGAGGCTAGGGGACTGCTCCTTCGACCACGCCTGGTTAGAGCGAAGACTTCTTTCTTGGATAAGGTCATAACAATAGGCTCAGAGACCACCAAGTCGGTAGTGTCACTACGCGATGATTTTAAAGATGGGGCTTCCATATTGAAGGCTCGGGAAATCCTCCATCTCTACTCCATTCGGCCGGGCTGCTTGGTGTTCAGGCAGAATGAGACAACACTCTTTATGAGGTATAACCCGCACCGGTTTGCTCAGCAATCGAGCTACAACCAAGGGATCCCGATGGAAGCTTTCTTGGAAAATCCCATGGTTAGCCGAGAGGGGATAAAGAACGCAATGCACCACTTCATGTGGCTTAACACGGGTTCCTATTTCTTCATCAGCGAGCCGAGCTGCGTCCCCAAGGTCCTCAACGCGTACGTGGCCTGGTATGCGCATGCTATGGGTCCAGTTATCCAAATGGAAAAGCGCATGCTGGTCGACCGCAAGGGTGCGCCTCCCGGCGGCGATCGCAAGGCTCCCCTGAAGCCGAGGACCCCGGTCATTCCTCCATTGAAAGGTGCTGGAGTTGGACCTCCGCGCGTGTTGAGCCCTCCGCGCGGATTGCCGCTTTGCGATATTTTGGATGCGCCACCAGCCCCCCGTGCTCCAGCGGAGGTGGTAAATGTGGTATCGCCGGAGTCCGGCGCAGGCGCGGATATCGGGACCCGCCGCCCTAAGGTGCCTGCCAAGGACAAGTCAATATCGGGTGCACCCAAGGCTGGTAGGCAGAAGAGGAAGAAGAAGTCGCTCCTCTCTCTCAATGCTATCCTCGATTTAGAGGAGTCTCAGGCCCCTCTTACCGAAGGTATAAGCGAATATGGCAACAATAAGGGCTTCTCGGTAGACCCAGCAGGCACCGATCTGGTGGCCGCCATTGCGGCTTCTGAGCGATCAGCCAGACTTGAAGCGTGGTTGGATAAACTTTCTCGAGCAGGTAATCCTTAGCTGTACTATTCATAATTTTATAGCATTTTTATCATTATCCTCGACTAATGCGTTTCCCCTTTTTTCAACAGGTGTCACTACCGAAGAGGCCATAGCTGCTTCTTTGAAAACCTTCCAGGAGGAGGAAAATAAGCATGCTTTAACGGGCGTTGGTACGTTTCGTCTTATTGAGTTTTTCTATTCTCTTTTCTGATGACAAACCTAACCTTCTTCTTTTGTTTCTTTACAGGGGCTGCGCCAGCTGATGCGGGGACTCTCCTTAGGCCTGAAATTGAAATCCCAGTCTCTTTGGAGCCACCGCGAGGGCCTCGACTCGACAAGTTGACGAGGGATGCCTTGAAGGATTTGGAGGCATTCCTGTTTACGGATGAGGACGTCTCAATGAGGGAAGCCTTGGAGAGCTCCGTCTTGACGGCTCGAGAGGAGAGAAAGCGGCTAAGGTGCGAGGCGAAGGCACGCAAGGCTGCATTGGCCGTGGGAGCGGGCCCAACACCGTCCCTTGTGCTGATACCCCTTCAAAAGAGCCTCCGGTCGCCTTGTCCACTGCCCGTAGACAGGTGGCGCGTGCAGTTCGGAGTGCTAACGATAAATCCTCTTCAGGTAATGTATCTTTCGAGATTTGTTTATAAGAATTGCAAACTTGTCAGTTCTTATATATCTTGTCTTGCAGGGCCAAGTCCAACTGAGGGGGAGGCGGAGACCGTCAAACCCAAGGGGCTAGAGGAAGTAGCACCGGCCGAACCCGAGCCGACGGTGGGCAACGTAGCTGGGGTTGCCAAACCTGAGTTGGGGGCTAAGGGAGTTGTACATGAGAAGGTCGTTGATGCCGA
This sequence comes from Agapanthus africanus, assembly GCA_030015575.1. NCBI lineage: Eukaryota > Viridiplantae > Streptophyta > Magnoliopsida > Asparagales > Amaryllidaceae > Agapanthus > Agapanthus africanus. The sequence goes on along the minus strand of CM057340.1, from coordinate 110,930,193 downwards.
GCCTAAGATGGCGGCAAATGAGACGACCGCTATAATTGAGCCCGAGGCAGCGGCGGATGAGGCGCCTGAGACCGGCGACCCCATGGTGACGGCGGATGAGACAATAGCGACCGCCGAGCCTGAAGAAGTAGCGGGTGAGACGGGTACGACTCTTGGGGAAAAGCCAGCCGCTCTTTCTCAAGAGTCCGGCAATGCTCCAATCATTGCTCTCCTTGTCTACGGTCTTCCGCCATCTCCTGGCCGGGCGAGTACGACGACAGCCCCTGTCGAGTCTGGTGATGAGGCCACGGGAGGTGGACTCGTATCGATGGAGGAGGGAGACGCTTCCGTTTCGGCCGGCGGCTCATCAGGTAAATTTCGATTACTGTCCTTTTTTCTTTATCTTGCAATCTTTCCTGATATGTCTATCCCTGTTTTTAACGCAGGTGTGGCCAGGGTCGATGCTCCATTGCTCGAGGGAGCGCCGTCAACTACTGCCTTGGCGGTGGTCGCTTCTCAGCCCTCCCTTATACCATCAAAGATGTTGGAAGGTATGGGTTTGCAACTTATTAGTTTTATCTTCCAGACGCATAATTTATGTACTAAAGTCGTACCATTGTGTCTTTTCAGGAGTGCTTTTTGATCATCTCTATCAGGTGTTGCACCTACACTTCTCCTTCCTATCTGAACTCGCTTCTTCCTCTAATGGTGCTGGTGAGTATAGTTTCCAACTGATATCTTTCTTTTTTTCAGTGATGGAATTATTTTCTCGTCCTGATTACAGTGCTACGAATTGATGGAGGGGACGAAAGATTGGCCACGCCACCGGCCCTTCCGGCCTTGCCACCTGTTGCAGCTGGTATAGCAAACTATCGTATTGATAACCCCTTTTTTATTTTTGTATTTCTTGAACTGTAATCTAATCGTATCTTGTTTTTTCAGCTGTCGTTCCGATCTCGGCGCCCTTCGAGCCTCGTGTTACAATGCCGGCGGGCCCTTTCCTGATACGTCCGTCCTCGAAAGGCGCCGCGAATAGCTTGCGCATGTTGAGTGACCACATCGAGGAACTCGACGTCGAGACTCCTACGTCTGCTACGGATTTCGCTACGGCGGTTAACCCGATGCTGGTGATACTCGTAAATTCCCATGACGAGGCCATCATTGCGTCTTGGGTTAACCACTGCAAGGAGATTGAGGCTCGTCTGCATCAACTGGAGTTTATGCGCCCTGCTCCCGAGACTTTAGCCGCAAGCAATCAAAGAGCAACGTGGATCGAGCAAAGCGCTTTTTACGTCCACCACTTGGAACAAGAAGCGGCTTTAAGGCCGAGGGAATACCAAGAGACCTCGAGCGAGATGGCTCATCTGCGTGCCGAGGTTGAGGCGAATGCTGCCCAAGTGAAGGCTATCTTTGAGGGCCTCCTGGAACGCATCTCTCATGGGCTAAACTTGAAGCGAAAGCTTCATATTGCCGAGCATGACACCCCAGGCCACGAAGCTGCTCATCAGGCCGTTGGGGAGCAGCTTGCATCTTTTTTGCAGCAGCGGGCTCAAGTGGAGGCAGAATTGGCGGTGGTGACCGATCAGGAGAAAGCATGGAAGGAGGTGCGCGAACAACTGCTAGAGCTATGCAAGACGCTTCCTTCCCAGTAGTTCCCCTTGTATCCATATACTTGTAAATTTTTTTTTCCGAATAAGATGTATCCATTCTTTATTCTTTTGTACGCTTCATCTTGTACTTGATCAAATTAATAAATAAAGATACACATTTTTCTTTGCAATGTCTTGCACTATTTCTTTGCTTTCTCCCTTCTCTTATTATCAGCATGCTGTCTTGATAAACACAATTGACAGATAATAGAGTAAGCATCTAGATTTCTTTAAGAGATAGCGATGGCTTAGGCCGCAGGTTCAGATCTGCTGCCTAAGACTTTTCAATTCTATGAGCCGTGAGGGTCTCATAGAGACTTTTCTCCCTACGGATCGAGAGGATCTCGTAGGTGGATTTTCTCCTTAGGAATCGTGAGGATTCCTAAGTGCATTTTCTCTTATAAGTCGTAAGGATCCTATAAGAGAATTTTCCCTCTTACGAGTCGAGAGGACCCGTAAGCGGTTGTTTCCCTCCTTATCGAGATTCGAGTTTGGAGAGTGAGACCCGTGGATAGTATGCAAGAGACCGTTTTGGGCCAACTTGCAGGGTCCCAGTGCTTAGGAAACAGGCTTCTTTTACGCCTACTGCCTAAGGCTTTATCTCACGAGTCGAGCCGCATCGAGAATTTCTCGCAAGGACATCAATTTCTTCACAAGTCGAGACGAATCGAGCATTTCTCGCAAGAACATCCTAACGTCACAGTTAACCTTTGCTCTTTATGACAGAAGTCCGTTAGGGTCTGTGGTACTTAGGGTTTTGGCCGTTGTACCGTCGCATAATCTGATATATGCTTCGATAGGCAATCGTGCTATTCGAGTAGCCCTGCGACTGCCGTGTCTCTGATCCCTTCGGGGGCTGGACAAGACGTTTTCAAGCAATCTTCCTAGGAAGTTTGATCGTCGGAAGAGCAAGCGTTAGGATTTGCCATGCCGCTTTTTACCTGAGGTTAGGCTCATTTTGGCGAGCCCCGATGAGTCATAACCACTCTGCGCTGGTGTGGGATGATCTCCGATAGTCTTTCAGGTTTTATGTGAGTTGCCGTCAAGACCCTGAAGCTAGGAATTTAGTCTTTTCTTCGTTTGCTGGCATCGCGTCTGCTATATCGAGACGAATGTTGCGGTGGGAACTAGGGATTTTGCCGTGGCTCCGTTTGTTTGATTGTCGCGTCTGAACCCTGCTGGAGGAAGAACGCTGGGGTGACATCTCGTATGCTGTATCGAGACGGACGTCGCGGTTGTCTCTAGGTTGCTGGTGAACCGTCGAGGTTTTGGAACTAGGGATTTTGCCGTGGCTCCATTTGTTTGACGATGTTGCGTCTGCTGTGTCGAGACGAACGTCGAAGTGGTGACCATTCCGCACTGGTGTGAGATGATCTTCAGTTGTCTTTCAGGCTTTATATGACTTGCCGTTAAGTCCTTGAAGCTAGGAATTTAGCCTTCGCTTCGTTTACTTTGTCACGTCCAAACCCTGTTGAGGGAAGAACGCTGTCGTGACATCTCGTCTGCTGTATCGAGACGAATGCCGAGGTGGAGCTAGGATTTTGCTGTTACTCCGCTTGTTTGACCATGGGGTCTTTCGTCGGCGTTGTATCTACATCTTGATGTATTGCGAAGGAATGTCGTTGTTAACATCTCGTCTGCTGTATCGAGACGATTGTTGAGATGAAGCTGGGATTTTGCCGTTGCTTCGCTTTGTTTCGGCCGTGAGGTCTTTTGTTGGCGTTGTGTCTGCATCTTGATGGACTGCGAAGGAACGCCTTTGTTAACATCTCGTCAGCTGTATCGGGACGATTGTTGAACTGAAGCTGGGATTTTGCCGTCGCTTCGCATTGTTTCGACCGCAAGGTTTTTTGTTGGCATTGTATCTGCACCTTGATGGACTATGAAGGAACGCCTTTTTTAACATCTCGTCAGCTGTATCGGGACGATTGTTGAACTGAAGCTGGGATTTTTCCGTCGCTTCGCATTGTTTCGACCGCAAGGTCTTTTGTTGGCGTTGTATCTGCACCTTGATGGACTGCGAAGGAACGCCTTTGTTAACATCTCGTCAGCTGTATCAGGACGATTGTTGAACTGAAGCCGGGATTTTGCCGTCGCTTCGCATTGTTTCGACCGCAAGGTCTTTTGTTGGCGTTGTATCTGCACCTTGATGGACTGCGAAGGAACGCCTTTGTTGATTCTTAGGCCGTAGATATTGCTGTTAAGATTTTGATCTAGGGACTATGCCGTGGCTCCATTTCATGGCAACTCTGAGGTCGGTTGTTGACGTCAAGACCCTGAAGCTAGGGATCTTCCTTCTGCTTCATTTGTTGACATTGTGTCTGCGATATTGCGACAAATGTCGAGATTGTCTCTAGGTTATCTATGAACCGTCGAGATTTGGCTTTGCTTTCTGATGGAGCCTGTTGGGAAGGTATGGTTCCCTCTTTGTTTGTGCCCCTGGATTATATACAGGAATCGATGTGATCTAACCTGTAGGACAGAAGTTTCATTCATTTTTTTATATTATTATTTTATTTCCGCGATGCTCTATCATTTCAGCTTTTATATCGCGAAGGTCGCGATTGCCTAATCATTTCGGCTATTTTTCGCTGTGCCCAATCATTTCGGCTACTTAGTTTATTTTCACTCGCTGCTTTTTATTGCGAGTTGCCCAATCATTTCGGCTATTTATTTTATTTTTACTCGCTGCTTTTTATTACGAGTTGCCCCATCATTTCGGCTATTTTGTATGCATACGTTTTCTTTACTTGCTGCTTTTTATTGCAAGCTGCCCCATCATTTCGGCTATTTCGCATGCACGTGCGGCCTGCTGGCTTTTCGCTATAAGCCTGGAATTAGACACCGATTTCGGCATCAGCACCACTACAATTGGGATATTTCCAGGAGCGAATCATCATTTTCCTCTGCCGATGTCGAACAAAGGTGGCTTAGCGAACAGGGTTAAGGTCCTGTCGGCTAAGACTTTTGACTTCATGAGCCGTAAGGGTCTCACAAAGGTATTTCTCCCTACAAGTCGTGAGGATCTCGTAGGTGTATTTTCTCCTTAGGAATCGTGAGGATTCCTAAGTGTATGTTCCTTTGTAAGTCGTAAGGATCCTACAAGAGGGTTTTCTCCTTGTAAGTTGAGAGGACCTACAAGGGTCGTTCATTATATGAACATATCCCTAGTCACGGGTGGGACTTCGTTAGGGAAATGCTTATTCACGCCCGTGGATTATATACAAGGGTCAGTATTGGACCACTTGTAGGGAAATATTGAAGGTTGTGGGAGTTGCTTAAGAACAGGTTCAGGTCTCTGTAACTTAAGACTTTCAAATCTTATGAGCCGTGAGGGTCCCATAAGAGAGTTCTCCTTACGAGTCGTGAGGATCTCGCAAGTTTATTTTCTCCTTAGGAATCGTGGGGATCTCTAAGTGTGTTGCTCCCTTGTGAGTCGTAAGGATCTCACATGGGTGATTTCTCCTTACAAGGTCGAGAGGACCCTGTAAGTGTCATTTCACGAGGTTGTGCCCTTTCAGGTTTTCACAAACACTCGCCGGTAGTCCTGTTGTTTTTACCGACGGAGCCTTTTCGTGTTTTCATCCGTGCCCGTTTTGCTTATGGGCATACTGTTTTTCTATTTTTATTTTATTTTATTTTATTATTTTTTTTACGAGGTCGCGCCCTTTCGGGTTTTCACGAACACTCGCCGGTAGCCCTGCTGTTTTTACTCACGGAGCCCTTTCTGGTTTTCATTCGTGCCCATTTTGCTTATGGACATACCGTTTATTATATTTTTTTTATATATATATTTTTTATTGTCAGCCTAAGGATGCTGCGGTAGTAGTTTAAAGACGTTTCGGTCCGCCATTAGTTTAAGGACGTTTCGGTCCGTTGTCGCCATATTTGAGGCGAATCTCTAGTTTACTGACTTTTCGGTCTATGAGGCTTTCTCTATGACCGAGCATGATACCCCTGGCGTATCTGTCTTTCTCAGAGCGTGCGGTTGTGGCGGGTTCACCTTCCAGTTTTCGGAGAGCGCGAACTTGCCCTGTAGGTATTGGTCTTCAACCCAGTTTTTGAAGACGTAGCAATCCTCGATCAGGTGGCCTACTGTTTGGTGGTAAGGGCAATAATTAGGATCGTTTACATCTCCTGGCCGCAACGGACGTTTTGGTCTCGGCAGATTGATAAGTCTGTCGCGCATTGCCAGCTCGAACAGTCCCCTTGTTCTATCTTGCGGAAACGAGTAAGGACGTTTCAACTTTTCCTGGAGGGATTGTTGCTTGTTGTTTCGGCAAACAACCGGTCTAGGGCCACTCGATTGCTGTTGAGGGTTTTTTTTTCCTTCCCTTTATCCTTTTTGCTCGATCCCTTGTTTGCGGGGCCGAGATTTTTTTCGAGCAGCGTGCGATTACATGGCTGAACGTTATCGCAACTTCTCAATTCTTTCATCTTTGAAATGGATTCCTTGAGGAGAGGGTTGAGGGCAGCTTCTTTGTTAGAGTCGCTTCCGAAGGTGATAATTTACGATCCCTTGGAGCCTGCTCTGTGACAGTCGGCGGCGGCTTTCTTGCGCTCATCTATCGCATTTTTCTGATGTCTACGAGCTCCACACTTTGTCCTGTTGAAGTGAGCGACATATCCTTGCCACCAACACCTAAAGGAGTCGCAGTCTTCGGTAGGATATATGATCTTCTGATGATATAAGTAGAAGTTAGGATGCATCTCAACTCCACTGAGAGTATTTTCTTCAGAGGGTGGTAGCTCCATTCCCGCTGACAGGGCTTTAGCGAACCTTTTCCTCGTCTTGAATTTGTTTTTATCCGCAGCGGATGGCTTTTGATTTGATGGGAGTGCCTCGACTCTTTGGTCCAGTCGTCGGTGTTTGGCTCCTTCCAGTATGGCCATCTCACGCTCTTGATTGGCTTTAACTTTCAGACGAATCTCATTCAGGAAGGCATCGATCAACTCGTCTGACGGTCGCGGAATTTCTCGTTCATGGTCCGCCCTCGGTTTATCAGCGCAAGGAGCCACTTTATCATCTGCCAATGAGTGAGAGATCACGTGACAAGTTGCTACGTAGTCTTCGGACTCGTCTGATGAGTATTCTCCATCATTTTCGTCCTCGACAAAAGAACAAGTTGCCCCCATCGTGTCCGTCTTCTTTGGAGTGTGCGGCTGTAGTGGGTTTACCTTCCAGTTTTCAGACAGCGCAAACTTGCCTTATAGGTATTGATCCTCAATCCATCCTTTAAAGACGAAACAATCCTCGATCGGGTGACTTACCGTTCGGTGGTAAGGGCAGTAATCAGGATTATTGAGATCGCCTGGCTGAAACGGACGTTTTGGATTCGGCAGATTGATGAGTCTGTTGCGTATTGCCAGTTCAAACAGTCTTCTCGTTTTATTCTGAAGAAACGAGTAAGGACGTCCTAGTCTCTCCTCGAGGGATGGGCGTGGATGCGTGTTATTTTGGCGAACGACCGGCTCTGAGTTACTCGGATGTTGTTGAGCATTGGCAACGACAGTCGCTTTCCCTTTTCCTTTCTCATTTCGAGAGTCTGGTTTTGGAGGAGACGGTCTGTGGCCCATTTGGTCCATTTAGGCTAATTTGTCGATCAATGCCTGGAAGGTGGTCGGCCTGACGAACATCATGAATTGCGAGATGGTCGTTTACGGATCTAGAGTGCCCACGAACATGCCTACCACAGGTGCCTCTCCTATGCGTTGTTCGCACTTCGACCATAGGTTCCGCCATCGTGTTGCGTATTGGACCCATGTCTCGCCGGGCCTTATCCTGGTATTTATCAGTGCTGTTATCGGGGTGCGTGTAAGTGCACGGCGGCGCCTCGGCCGTCAATCCGACGCCGGAATGCGGAAACGATACTTTACTTTTAACTTTTGAACCGGCACCACCGCGCACTATAAACCCGGATCGGGCCATTAACATAATTCTAGCTAACTAAAGAACGGGTGGAGAGATATACCGAGCAATCTGTGTCCTTCGGTCTTCTCGTCGTCGTCCCGATCTCCCGCGGAATCTCCGGTCTTCACCTCCTCGCCGGAAAAGCACCACGTCGCCGGCTTCTTTTACGGGCTCCCACCTCTGGACCGAGGCAACTCGGGCACGAAGTTGGTGAGCCGACGTGCCCAAGGATGATGTAGGTTATCTGTAGAATGCTTTATCTCATTTGGGGTTGTTGAAGTTGCCATATGGTGGAGGAAATGAACTAAGCTTTTGGAGATGGAGCAATGGGAATTTTGCAAGCCTAAAGAGATCAAAATTCCCCACTAGAATTTTTGGACATCCCCCCTCCCACTTGGCCGGCCATGGCTCATCATGAAGAATGAAAGAGTGGAGTGAGCATGAATGAAAAAGAGTGAGCCAAATAATCAAGAGAGAGAAAAGGGTGATGATGATCAAGAATTATTACAACCATAACCTCACTCTAAATCAACCAACATGAACCCAAAGTCAATCAATGATGAAGTCAAGAAAGTCAAGGGATGATGCAACCATCATGACACAACAAAATGCAAAGAACACCCTCCACAATGCTTATTTGCACATTTGCAAATAAGCTCTCCTCCACCATCAGTCGAGAAAATGGACCGGACTGTACGGATATTGTCACTGACTAGCACATTTGCAAATAAGCTCTCCTCCAACCGGAATAGGTCCTCTCTCAATCATTGCAATCACATGCCTGTGATCCAATAATTGACTCTGAGGGCACTATTTCCAACAATCTCCCACTTGCACTCAAGGCTAATTATTGCGATGTCGCATACTCACAGCCCGTGTGATACCGAACACCCAACTCCTCTACTAATCAGTCTCACAAAACCCGTTTGCGAAACTATTGCGTTCGAGGAATAGCCTCAGTGAGTGGATCCGCCTCGATGTTTCTTTCTATGTCTCTCTATATCTCAAGTTCGCGGAGAATGCCGTCTCCCGAAATGAGCAATACCTGTCTTAGAGTATGTCCAGATATCTGATGGGACCTAGCTCATAAATGAACTCCAAATCCAAACTTCTTAGACTGTATCATCAACTGAACTTAATCAGTATCCTGCGCCATGCCTCCCTCAGTATCCTCCTGGACCACCTGTCCATAATACCGCCCCTCGTCAGAGGGAAAACTATAACTCTGACAACCTCTCTGTCATCCGGGCCACCTTGGAAGCCTGGAATGATAACTGTCTCCCGAATGAGGCTGCCGTTATCATATCCCTAGAACATCCACTTATATTCTAAAACTGCTTCCGACTGTTTCTCCAGGATTGGATCAATGTCAACTTACTGCATGTAGTGTGAAAACAACATCTGGTGTGGTACTTGATATCTCATGATTGACTCAATTGCCTAAGCAAGTGATCTGCCAATCATGTACATTCGTCTCCCCTTTAGTCTGTAAGACACCTTTAGAGAGGGTGACTCCATCACCTGCAGGTACACCACCATGCCAGGAGTCGTCTATTCTAAAGTACCTCTAGAATGCTGTCTAAGTACCCTGATTGGGAAACTATCCAAACCTAGATCTAAAACCATAGATCCAGTAACCCGAATGTCTGATATAATGTCCAAGTCCTATATGGAGAAACCACTGTGTGACAACCAAAATATAACCGATCGTAGTATAGGAATTTCACTTCCTACTCTGTGTATGTCATCCAAATACCAGGACATCACACCCTACTACCTCCTTAACAGATCCATCCCCTATTCTGATGAAGTCAAACCTATGACTGTCACATTAGAAATAGATGATCTATCTCCGCTATATCTGCTTTAGTCTATAAATAGACATAAGCCACTTGTCCACTATGCTTCGGCTGCTCCCATTGACTACGACAACCCTCTGGCAGAGTCATATAGACGTACACTTCTAAATCTAGTTCAGAACGACGCTATACTCATCCTCCTGCCGGGTCCCATAGTCTGGAACAACAGCACTGGCAAGTCTGAGTAAATAAGAACCTCCCTGCCACCGTCCTTGAGCATACCGAAGTACCTCTCGAGCGCCTGAGGTTACCCACCATATCTGTGGAGTGGCCAATGGAATATCAAACCAGATTGAATCTTTAGGTTCTTATCAAATCTTCAGTAATCGTTTGCGGTTCTAGAATCACTTCCAGTTCTACCATACTCCCATTACTGTTTTTTTAAAAAATCCATTTTTATTAAAACTGTGGCGAGTCAAGAACAATATCACTATTGATCTTCCAGATGGTAGAAAGTCAACCCTCGTCATAGCCTAGGTCAACCCACAAACAACCATTACAGAAACGTGTCTTGAGTTATCCAGAGTCTGGTTTTAAGTATAAGCCGGACAACTCCCCGTACCTTAACAATGTCAAGATATGAACCGTTCTATATCCAATATAGAAACAGAGGCACTAATTTAATTGAACCAGATTCAAATCATCCAGCTGTCTCCAGTGCATGTCAGTTAAATGGAAAGAAGCCAATCAGCGTTACTCAACTTAGGAGTGCTTCCAATTATGAGTAACCTGAAAGAGAAGCGAGTTCTCTTAGTCATTACTATCAACTGAATACCCTACACAAGTATCTACATCTTCGATCACCTTGAAGAATCCCGATACTTGCAACACCTGGTTCTCTACTATATTCTTATACCTATAACTTCTCAAAACTCAGACCTTGTGTTTCTCCGAAACACATGTCTAAGAACCAGAGAAGTCAAAAGTAAACAGAATCTAGTACGAGTACCAACCCCTCTGTCCTAATGGACACTGAAAAACATACAATACTCTGTATAAGTCCCTTGAGTCTGATAACTCAATCCCCGTGTATCGTAGGTTGAAAACTGTACTTATGGTTAAGAAGAATTGCACCGCTGTTCAATGCTCCTTACCTAACCATCCACTGATATAGGTAAATGTCATAGACATAATTTCAAAAAGGTATATCTCACTCTATAAAAATAGACGTACAGATATATCAATTTGAAATTGGTGCATAACAACGGATATTCAAAACCAAATACTTGCCGTCCGGCAAACAACCCAGGTGACTTCCTCAAATATCACCAATTACAACGAATTCCGATATAATGAGGATGATCACCTAATTCCCAATAACTTACTCCCACTCATCATCTGTAAAACCATACAGATGTGAGAATCATACCTGGTAAATACATACCCTTGAGTAAGTATCTAATCGGGAAATCAGTTTTCCTTTAACAGTACACAGTGAAACTGAAACATTGAAATGTTTCGATGGGGTATCCGGGTATTTCTAGTAATGCCTCTTCTATTATCCAGATTCACAACTGTAACCGTATAATTCTTTGCCATCTTTTCAAATCCCTTTATATATCTTTAGTCATTACCTTCTGTACACCCCTTTAGGCCAAATGGTTTTCTTCCTTCCCTACCGTTCGGCACCAGCCTATGGTTTGGAAGAAGACTATCCAATAAGCATAATGGGTGTACTGTCCTAATCCTAGGAGCACTCGCAATGCGAGAGAAAGTGAAGATAAAAGACAACCGAATAAACCTTATTCCTATTTCTCCTGAACCAGAATCCATCTCCGAACTGGAACAAGTTCCTTTCGAGTTCGTATATAACCATACGATGGAGTATCCAATAAACTGTGGATCTTCGTAGTGATATGGAGTGTTCTGGAGAAATACAAAGGTGATTTAGGATTGGCGAAGAAATACTTGGTTTGGTCGTGAATAGCAGTCGCAATTTACTTTGCCCTCTTACTAATCGCTTGATATGTCTTTACTTAATACCTTCTGTACACCATCGTTATGCTAATTGGTTTTCTTCATTCCCCACCGTTCGGCACCAGCCTAAGGTTTGGAAGAAGACTATCCAATTTGCGTAATAGGTGTACTATCTCCTAAACCAAGGAGTACTCGCAATGTGAGAGAAGGTAAAAGGAAAAGACAACTGAATAGTCCTATTCGTTTTCTTCAGAACCGGAAACCATCCTCGAATAAATTCCTTCGAGTTCGTATATAACCATATGATGGTTTTGTCCAATGGAAGTGGACGTTCGTAGTAATATGGGGTGCCCTAGAGAAAAGGGTAAAAGTAGGAGTGGCAATGGGGTATGCAACTCTGACAATCCAAAAGCCAGTGTTTAAGAAGGTTCGGTTAATTTTGGTCACTGAGTCATAGTCTTAGGGTCGGGTCATGGTCGCTGCCAAAGAGAGAGAGGGAGAAAAGAAACACTCAACGTGCACTCTAACCTAGATCAGAATGGTTATCACTTTATCTAATCTGGAAACCTGCCACTGTACCGTCAAATTCTCCTCTAAACCTGAAAGAAGAATTAGTCGGGATCACTCGAGGAGTAAACCAACTCATCATCAGGAATCGGGATCCAACTATCATCGCATGATAACGTGACGGAATCCGCTCACGTTATCACACTCCAGAAGGTAGGCGCATATCTGGCAAGTTTCAGTTTCTTTAGAAACTCCCGATGTGATTTTTGCCCCATGCTCTTATGACCTTGGCGTGAGGTCAAAATATCATAAGTCACATGTCAAGTTCTACCCATCATTATCCAGGTTAATTTGAACCCACCCGTACATTCCCTTGACGTAGGCCAAAATAGTAGTACGACTGTCCCAAACCAACGCATCTATCTATGCAACAGATAAATATCCGGCAGCTACCAATCACTATGCCTTGGCGTGAGGTCAAAATACATAGCTTGAATACTACCGAATATTTAATTGAAATGATGGAGGGCTATGAATGGTTTCTGGCGTAAACCTTTAATGTAATGAACTTGATATCGTTGAAGGAACCGGATAGCTTTATAAAAATATAGTGGCGAAAACCTTTGCTAAAGAGGTCACTCCCGGTGAAGGGATCTCGGCTCTTTCCCCGTAGAATGAGGTGCAGGATATTCCAACTGAATACCACGATGCAAAGCAAAAGCAATCGACTATAGTGAAGTTATTACCCTGACGCAAACTTCTGTCCAAGGGGTCACTCCCGGTGAAGGGATCTCGGCCCTTGCCTCGTCGACTGAGGTGCAGGATATTCCAACTGAATACCACTGTGCAAAACAAAAGTGAACGTCCTTGCAATAACAGCTTTTTGAAAAGTGTTCCAACAACATCAGAAAAGGTTTGTTTAGCTTACATTGATCCGAATCAACGCAGTCCCATCAATTGATCACACCAATAAAGAACGAAAATAATGATGTACGTATATGCCATCCGCATTCGCCACTAGGTCCCGTCATTACCCGTTAGGTTACTTAACTAACGACTGAGCGGAGACTGGACTAGCGCTGATGCAAAACATATACAACATCTACTAGTATATATATCAATATATAATATTCGCTCAAGGCGTGATAAAATGCAACATCACAGAAATGTAATAAGCATTACAGAACAATACAGATATCTGGGATCCCCGGGTTTCATAGAGCCGCTACTGAAACCGGACGTTCCCCTAGTCGTGTGGATAGCCTGTGCAATGAAATCCTAGACCCCTACGGGCGCGGCAAGTTACCCGCCAAAACCTGAAGCGAGGCAGCCCCCTTCAGCAACGTGAATGGACCACCCGGCACTTCACGGAATCCGGTAACTTGGGCACCCTTCCTGGGTCAACCTGTACCCCCTACGAGTGCGGCCAATAGCCCGCCAATTCTAGAGTAAAGCCCCCTCCGTCTCAATGCTATGAGATGCGGGCCCGTTGCCCCCTAGAACCCGGCTATCCGTGCACCCCTCCACGGGGTAATCCTAGTACAGAAAGTAAAATATACATACAACGGGTACATCGACCTCACCCCGGTCGTGTCCCAAAAGAATAATATACAGACAGGCAGTGACGGCAGTCCACATTTTGGAATCTCGCCCTGCAATATCAAATGTACATAATACAACAAAAACTGTACTAATATTGCATCCAGGCTATCCCCCACGACCAATCCGCAACATCACAGCACAACACAGAACATCAACGTTAATGTTACGTTCGCAAATCCGTCTAACCGGGCTATAGCAGTTAGACAGGATTTACCGATCAAGTGACATTCACGGTCGCAGATATAATGTAAATACTGTGAACTGACATGTTTAAAATATTCGATCGACCAAATTTTCCCAAGTGGGCCCCCAAGCACTACTGTAGCAATCAAAGAAATTCTGGGCCCAAACAAAATATTCCAAAACGTACATTACCAACCCAAAAGCCCACTGGAAAAAATTGGTGAAATGAAGCTTAATTCCTGCGGCGGAACTGCGGCCAAAGTGGGGTTATGGCCGCGGTTCCACGGCCCTATTGAAGGATCAGGTCACCAAATTTTTACAGTGCTCTTACAAAACCCTGCACATGTTTTTGCAACAACCTGAAAAAATTTTCGAGCTAAAAAAATTTCGACAGAAACTGATGCAAATGAAAATACGGTTTTTGGAAAATCCGATCGATCGAACTTGTAAACACGTTAGAGCAAAGCTAGACTAGGTTAATGGCGTGGCTCTGATACCAATGTAAGTGCACAGCGGCGCCCCGGCCGTCAATCCGACGCCGGAATGCGGAAACGATACTTTACTTTTAACTTTTGAACCGGCACCACCGCGCACTATAAACCCGGATTGGGCCATTAACATAATTCTAGCTAACTAAAGAATGGGTGGAGAGATATACTGAGCGATCCGTGTCCTTCGGTCTTCTCGTCGTCGTCCCGATCTCCCGCGGAATCTCTGGTCTTCACCTTCTCGCCGGAAGGGCACCACGTCGCCGGCTTCTTTTACGGGCTCCCACCTCTGGACCGAGGCAACTCGGGCACGAAGTTGGCGAGCCGACGTGCCTAAGGATGCTGTAAGTTATCTGTAGAATGCTTTGTCTCATTTGGGGTTGTTGAAGTTGCCATATGGTGGAGGAAATGAACTAAGCTTTTGGAGATGGAGCAATGGGAATTTTGCAAGCCTAAAGAGATCAAAATTCCCCACTAGAATTTTTGGAAAGCCCCTCCTCCCACTTGGCCGGCCATGGCTCATCAAGAAGAATGAAAGAGTGGAGTGAGCATGAATGAAAAAGAGTGAGCCAAATAATCAAGAGAGAGAAAAGGGTGATGATGATCAAGAATCATTACAACCATAACCTCACTCCAAATCAACCAACATGAACCTAAAGTCAATCAACGATGAAGTCAAGAAAGTCAAGGGATGGTGCAACCATCATGACACAACAAAATGCAAAGAACACCCTCCACAATGCTTATTTGCACATTTGTAAATAAGCCATCCTCCACCATTTTTCGGCCAAAGAAAGATACAAAAGAAAATGGCCGAAACCGGAAAGCAAACTGGCAACTTCATAAAATTGATCCCGTAATAAATTACAGGAAAACCCCGCTACTGTATATACATACCCGCATTTGTATTCCGACCGAATACAAATGCAATGAGACAAAATCTACACTGTACTATACTAGGATCCGGCTTAAACCAAAGCCTGCTAGTATTATCCGTCCGACCATGATCCATGCAATACCGCACGTATCTGATCGAACCCTGCCATATCTCCATACGGCCTCTACAGCGTTTCGCCCGAAACATGAGAAAACGGTCTGTGGGGGACTCTAAAGACTCGTCAATACTTTGGTTGTGGATTTAACCACTAGCACGTCAGAGGTATTAGCCTATACATAACGGGCTACCAGGTATTGACCAAAAGGGACGTCGATGAGAGAACTCATCCTGACACCCTACTGAGTCTGTCAGTGACAATATCCGTACAGTCCGGTCCGTTCATCTATGAGCATCGCATGGCGGGCCTAGGGGGTTGGTAAAAGTCAGACCCCCAAAAGCGGTACAAGTCGTATCGGAGTGTAGCCCAGAACACCCTGAGATACTACTGGAATACCTACCAGTAAATCTCCTGCTTGGCCAAGGACTTCATGTAATGGCTCTCCTAGACACAGCGCGACCTCACCCCCAATACCGGGAGAGACGAACCCTTGCAGATCCGCTCACTGCCTCCATGTGGCTCGGGATTGTAGCCAACTAAAACCTGTTTGCACGTCTCCTTTGAGCGTGGTAGGGTAGTAATCAAAGTACAACTCACACGAAACAAATGATGATCTCAGGTCGATGAACTAACCTGTACACATGTCACCAGGGTACTGCTATCTGGCGTCAGGTATAAGACCAACTAGCATGTTCCCGGCGAGTCCTGTCCGGTGTATTCATAACCCAATGAGCACCTGTATACATCTTAGGTGAACCAACTGACACCAGTGGCTTGTGAGACCAGCCACCGCCCTTCGTCGGGGTCTCGACTGTATACACTAGTCTACTCTGGAGTATCGATGCCCTGTCTCGAAACTCCCTCGACTAGGGACCTTTTAAGGATGTGCTTATAGATTACCAGCTCCTACGTATATGATCGCCCTCATACTGCTGGCAGTCAAGCAAGAATCCTAGGGGCTCTATCAACGCGCAATAGTGACCTGTAAGGTCACTTAAAGCAGTAAACGATGATAAAGATAAACCAGATAGCATACTATCATCTTGAGTAAGACTGTCCATCCGGAATAGGTCCTCCTTCAATCATTGCAATCACGTGCCTGCGATCCAATAATTGACTCTGAGGGCACTATCTCCAACAGTGTGTTCACTAGCACTCGCGAATCTTTGCGTAAACAGTAGCTCCATCTCCGCAAATGTTTTGACAGAGTCATTAGGTAGCTCCGAATACCACTCAAAGGCTGTTTCTGCTAAGCTGCCGACGAATTGGCGAAGCAACAATTTGTCATCGCCTCCAGTATTTCCACATAAGGCCCTGAACTGAGCGACGTGCTGATGTGGATTCCCTGTCCCTTTATATACGTGGAACTTAGGGATCGTATATCCCGGTGGGTAACCGATTTGGTCATACCATCCTGGATAGGGTCTTCCAGTTCTAACAATTTGCTCATCCGCTTCATTCGCCTGATGAACCCGTATTTGCTGAGCAATATAGTCATCCAGCGTGGCCTTGGAAATGGTTTCATCTTTGGCTGCTGAAAGAGCCGGCGGAGGATTAGATGTCTCCCTTCTATCGTCTTCAACAATGATTGGAGGGTCATCAGCTGGAGGGCCCGGCTGTAACATCATCCCTACCATATCTTGGAAGAGGGGCACCATCTATCTTATGTTAGCCGCTTGTTCTGCGGCTTCTCTGCCCTTCTTTTCGAGGATTCTACGTAAGAAGTCAGCATCAGTTTCTTGTTCGTGACGCTGCTCTGATGATACTTCCGAACTTTCTTTCGGTTCGGTAAGTGCAGCCATCACAGTCATCATTTCCTGAAGCTTCTGTTGCTGCTCCTGAGTTTTTGTCATGGATCGGGTGAGCGGTCGGTGACCCGTCAAAGCACGGCTTTCCTCCTTTCTGGAAGCCATATAAACCGTGTGCACTACCATGCCCCCAGACTTAGGGCGTCTGTGTTCAGCGCTTTTACGGTTCGCCATATTCACAGGGGCTTTTTGCGGCCTCCTTTTCTTCTGAGTGATTGACGTTGAGGAAGTCGTTGCAATGGGCACCCATCCAGCTGTTGCTTTTTTCGACTTGACGGAGTAGCCCTTCTCCTGCTGAACCTTCATCTTTTTCTGTTGGCGGAGGTAGTCTTGATCGATCACTGATTCTTGGACTTGACGCCAGACCTTGTAAATTTTAGAGGACAACCGTTGAGGGGGCTGCTCTAGCTTTTTCTCTGGAGCATTCTCCACAGGTGAAGGAGTTCATTTCAACACCGCAGTTGGAGAGTTTCTGCGCACCGTGTTCAGCAATTCAAAGCTGTTCCCGGTTGGAACAACAGCATCGATCCCCACCATCGGGGCTGGTGGTGTAAATCCAGAGGGGGAGTTGCCCCCAGCCTTCCTTACTCGGCGCCAGTGGCGACGTCGAGCGTGTCGTGCGGAGGGAGTTGGTTCACCGATGGGGATGACTTTTCCATGCCCCCTGTGTTGGTCAGAATCTGCTGGTATCATCCTTTTAAAGACCGACGTCCGTTGAATGGGGACGGCCAACCTGTCAAAAGCAGACTTCCGAGCAGGGGAAGCAACCTTGGTGATTTCGCCTGAAACTGGAGTAGGGATAGCTATCCGCTTCGGGATAACATCTTCTGGTATTATTGGCTTTTTCATGGGCCCGTTGGAGCTCTGACCGAGCATGTTAAAAACTGAGGCAGTGGAGTTAGGCGACCCGTTGAGAGGGGCCGTGGCAGTGGTAAGTCGATCAAAGACCGACTTCTTTGGGGCTTCTTGCAACATCATTAGGGCATTGAAGCTCATAGGTGGGAGCATGGTCCCGAAGAATAGCCCAGTGGTGGCCTGGGTTACCTGCTCCACTGGTATCTTGAAAAAGGAGGCCGCTTGGGGCCTGTAAGTCACTCCTCCAGCAGAGACCAAGCGAGAGTTGCAGTTGCAGGCAGTGCAGTTTAAAGCCATTGATCTTTTGTTTTCTGCACGGAGCAAGACACCAAATCTTAGTACCTCAAATCCATAGGCAACCACAGCAAATCGCAATTCGTTCGCGAACACAACACATGAAGTGTGGAGTGGAAAGAGGAAAAGGTCCCACCGGGCGTGCCAGAATCTGTTCCCCTCCGAAAGACGGCGCACAGGACTGCGAAGTCCTGACGCTGAGATTCGGGGCAGATGCTATTTGGTTTTATCCGTCCACCTCTCCGAAGATGCCAAGTTGATTTATGGCACCGTGTATCGGAGGTTTAGATGGATGCGGCCGATGTAGCAGACTTCGTCAGATTCCCCCTCGCTTGAGGGGTTTTTGATTGTGGGGACGCTCTTCCCTGCAGGCGCAAGCCCCTGCAGTTAATTACGCTACCGCATCGCGGTAACAACTTTCTCCTTCTCCAGAATTTCACTTCGTGTCGTGGGTGTTTGTTTTGTTTGTGGTTGCTTGTGGATTGTATACGGAGACTATTTATTTCGTCGCCCGTAGAACGTGGATTAGTCCAAATCCGTACTTTCTTAGATTTGGGTTTTGGATTTTGGTTTAAGGATACGTTAGCCATATTTGAGGCTAAGATCAACTTAAACGCTTGTTAAGGATACGTTAGTCTAATTTCCAGACTAAGATCTACTTAACGGGATCGTTTGGATCCGACAAAAGAGCATTTGGGGGCTCTATTGTTCCAGTTTAGGGACGTAGTGGTCTATTGCATGCATGGCCGTCGGGACCCGTCACCTCTCTAACGTCGTTGAAGGATTACAACAATAGGTGTCAGAGGAGTTCAGAGATGTACCCTTGAACCAAAGTCGATTGGAGGGGATCTATGGTCCAATTTGGGACTAAAATCTGTTTGAAGGTTTAAGGATACGTTAGCCATATTTGAGGCTAAGATCGACTCAAACGGGATCATTTAGATCCGACAAAAGAGTGTTTGGGGGCTCTATTGTTCCAGTTTAGGGACGTAGTGGTCCGTGTTCCAATTTAGGGACATAGAGGTCCATTGGTAGTTTAAGGACATTGCGGTCCAGGAGTTTAAGGACGCTTGAGTCCGTGAGTTTAACGACGCTTGAATCCGGGGGCTAGTTTAAAGAAGCTTAAGTCTGGGAGCTGGTTTAAGGACGCTTGAGTCCGTGAGTTTAAGGACTCCACAGTCCGTATTGATGTGTGGTTTTCGGGACCCGTCACCTCTCTGACGTCGTTGAAGGATTACAACGATAGGAGTCAGAGGAGTTCGGAGATGTACCCTCGAACCAGATGTAAATTGATTTAAGAGAGCAGTTGTGCTCATTCAATTTAATTTGAGGACTTACGGCCATGATTGGGCTAAGTCCAGTTGAAAAATGTTCAACGCTTTTATTTATCTTTGGCCTATTAGGCCTGTTTTATAGCTTTGCCCCTTTTTAAATAATGCATTGCATTTTATTTTTTATTTTTTTTGGGCTCTGCCTATTTATAAATGAGGCAGAACACCAATTTTGTCTGGGCTCTGCATTTTATTTGGGCTCTGCCCTTTTATTGCATTGCAATTTATTTTGGCCTACTAGGCCTTTTTGATTTGGGCCTGGCCCTTTAGTACACAATGCATTGCATTTGTCAGGCGCTTTGCGCCAATCAATGAGCGCAAGCGCTTGTAGTGATGACACGTGTCACGCAAGCGCAGTGCGCTGCTGACACGTGGCGCGCTCTGGTGAGTTGCGCCAATTTCAGAGAGCAAGGCTCTTTCTTGAAAGTGCATAGCGCAAGTGATTCAGATGCTGACACGTGGCGCTCTCTAGTGGCTTGCGCCAACCCAGGAGCACAACAGTGCAGTTTTTGCAAGTGCAAGGCACTATTTCAATAATCTTGAGAATCTTTAAGATTCCAGAACCAATGGTTCATAAAAAAGTGCAAGGCACTGTTTGATTTCTTGATCCAATTTAGATCAAAGAAAACAAGTTTTTTCTTCTTTTTCTTGTTTTCAGAGAACCAGTGGTTCATAAAAGAGTGCAAAGCACTTATTATTATATGAAGATCGTTGATCTTGTTCTTAGATCAATGATCTATTAGAAGAAATTCTTCTATTTTATGAAGGTTTTTACCTTTTTCTTGAAATTTCTTCAGAGTTCTTTCTGTTTTGAGTTTCTTAATCTCTCACCATGTTCATGATCTTTTGAATTGGGGTCTAGGGGCCTTTATATAGTGCCCATAAATTTGTTAAATTTGTTAAAGAGATCCTTCTCTGAGTGATTTGGGAAATTTTCTCCACCGTTGGATCTTTGATCCAAGGGCTTCTGTTTTACAGAAGACAATCTTCTTGTTTTAACAAGAACAGAAGAATCTTACTAGAATTTAATTCTGTTTGACGCAAACGCCCCAACGCATGACACGTGTCAGGCAGCGCACGGCGCAGCGCATCTGCGCTGACACGCGTCGCGCAGCGCAACTGCATTTGCGCTGACACGTGTCGCGCAGCGCAGCGCTTGCGCAACTGAAGCGTTGCTTCCTTTAATTTTGTTTTAAATAGAGCCTTGCTATGATTGGGCGCGCTGCTTTTGGCGCTGCGCTGAAGTATCAGCTTTTGACACATGGCGCGTTGCGCGCAACGCAAAGAATTTGACGCGTTGCTTCGAATTTTGAATTTCGAAATTCAAACAGAGCTTTGCTCTGATTGGGGGAAACAATCTCCAATCCCAAGTACTATCCTCATAATCCAGTATATGTATATGTATATGTATATGTATATGTATATACACACACACACACACACACACATACATACATAGTCCTAAAACCATGTGTATATATATGTATATACATTTCCCTATATACGCACAAGTACAAGAATGAATGAATGCATGTGGGTGTGCGTGTGTGGGTGCAACAACTACTCTTGGGTTTCACAAGTAACACTACAAATCCAAGAACACATAACCATATCCTGAAAATCATCCACGTATCATAAACCACATATATATCCCCTATCTATATTACGAACCGCGGGGGTGCTATATGCCATCCACCCGACATCCCCCGTAGATATATATCTACTCATTTTGCTTCTTGTGTGCTGATGCCGATGTTGCCATCTTTATCTCCAACGTCTCGACATGACATGGGGTACCTACACATATAATCCAATCGCAAATGCGTATTAAATCACATCAGAAAACCAAAAACGGCACACGCTACGCTCATAGGTAAATACCTATAGCCTCGCATGCAAACACGACCAATAACCCTAGTCGTTGACGTTCAAACGCCACCCGATAGAAACGAATTATCAAATACCAAAATCCATGTTAAAACAAGTCATAAAACAATGCGCCAACATAAGAAAATGATCCCAGATTCTACCCTAGGTCAAATCATCCAATTTTGCATATGCCAAGGGTCAAATTTACTGGAGATAAGGCCATGGAACAAAAACGAACCAATTCCAACCTGCTCTGGCCGCAAATTGCGGCTAGAAAGAATTTATTTGCGGCCAAGAGGAGAGGGTAGGGGCTAGGGTTTTGGTGGTACACTCCAGGTTGCCTACACATCACTCTGTGTTTGCTAAATAATTTTCAGAGGCTCCGGGTGTTAGCATATTTCATAATACACTCACAGAATCCATAATTTTCTGATATCGGGTTTCTAAATCAGTATTCCGGGGTTCTAGTCTCTGGTTTGGATCTCCAATCAATCACCACAGGGGTTGTGTATCCTTTACTAGCCTTTATTTCACCTTTGGGTTCAACTAAAACCTTAATCCTCAACTCAAGTTTTCAAACTTCCCAAAACCACACAATATAGGTTCTAATTTAACATGGATGTAAAAGCAATGAGAAAAAGAAGCTAATAGTTCAGAAAATACCTCATTTGGCAACTCAAGAAAATTCTTGAGTTGCCCCAAGTGTCCAAAATGCAAGCTTTCTTGGTCCATGGTGTAGCTAGTGAGCTTGTGCATCTTTTTATTGAAATGGGTATTGGGTTTTGAGGTGTTTTCAATGGAGTTTAAGAGGGTTGAAGAGGGGCGAGGGAGTGAGGCGGCAGTAGCAAGGAGAGGGAGGGGAGAGGAAATGAGTGAAGAAAAATGGTGAGATGAGAGGGTGGCAAGTCAAAGGTAACCCGCTTACCTTTCTCTCTCTCACCCATACCTAATACTATATTCATATCATTTTCTTTTCTTTTCTTTTCTTTTCCTTTTCTTTTCCTTCTCTCCTCAATAGTAAACCCAAAACAAAACATACACCCAAAATCATGTAGGAAAAATGTAACAAGTGTTAAAAAATGATATGGTGCATGTTTTGCACAAAACAAGCTTAATGCGCGATTAGCGATAATTAATCGCGATTAGCACTAAATAGCATATAATTAATCATAAAACTTATAATTTGCATAATTCACATAAAACACCCTCTTTTTAGTAATTTCCAAAATTTTTTCCAAATTTTTCCCCATTTATTGGTATTTAATTATACCGTAATATTAAAATATTCAATATAATATTATTTAATTATAAAAATTCCCAAAATAATATTTTATTTTTCTGAAATGTTATAATCTTCCCCCCTTAAAGAAATCCGATCCCCGAATTTAAATTTAAACCCCTAAAATACTAAAACATTTCAGTAAAAGACTAAACCGTCAGGGTCGCGAAACCATCAATACATAAAACACGTCGTAGCGCAAGGCGTGCACATGAACAATGAGCAGATAACTCCAAAAACAACACTCCGTCAAGCATCCCGCAATCATTGGAGTCATGGGGAAGACATCAATGTCTAAATCCAATACGAAAACCAATATGATATACTCCAACACTAGATATGTAAACATCTGAAGGAAATGCATGCCAAACCTTTTTAAGTCGCTGTGCGATGCGTATAACACTGTACAGTGGCGGACGTCTCTAGTAAGAAAATAACTCTATATATATCCTTTGTTTAATATGCACGTCCCGCCGTTTTTGAAAACAATTTAGAAGGGTTTCCTTGTTTTTTTTAAACGTTTCGTGTCATCTCAGACACGTAGGTAAATATTGAGACTATAGCTCTTTCCTTGGAAATCCCTTCAACATCTATCAATCCATGCAAAATATACTCAGGTACTGTCCTCTGAGTAGTCCTGCTCAGTACAAAAACAAATAGCAAATATCATAAAAACGTACTGCGCCATAAGAAATCAATCCCAAAATATGTATATGAATGCTACGTGCGTCTGGTGCGCACGGAAATCAAAATCCATGAATGTTCCATACATGTGCACAGAAACAACATCTAAGTGCATCGGGTGTGCACAAAACATCTATCAAGGACAACGGGTATGCCTGACAGCAATATCAGGTGCATCTGATATGCACAAAGAATCCGATTTAGTGCATCTGGTGTGCACCAAAATTGCATCTCAAATCATGCGCCCAACATGCGCGAAAATCCAAATCAGGTGTATCCATCATGCACGAATAAAATCTAAATCATGTGCATCCAACATGCACGAAATCATGAAATCCAATATCAAGCGCCGAATCATGCGCAAAAATCCAATCAGGTGCACAAGGTGCACAAAACAAATATCGAGTATCACTATCGAAATTGACGGTATACAACACCTCTCCAATCCAAATCAGGTAAACCGTGGTATCAAATCTCACAACCATGTGCATCAGCGTGCACAAAATCTAATCAAAACACTAAAATTGCATGAATACTATGCCGTAAGCATAAGTCAAATCATATGCATGCCCTAAGCATGAAGTCAAAATCAATACCTCCAACAACATCAAATCGAAGTCCTGTGCAACTATAGTGCACAAAATACGAATCACTGCACTGCAAGCATATGTGAACAATACCGAGTGCAAAAACCAAATCGTGTGTGTACATATGCACAAAATCAACTCAACTGTATGAAACCCATGAAATCATAAACATGTGCAACCAAAGCACGAAAACGATATCAAGTGAAATAACTGTGCACAAATCGTAAATACTCAGTAGGTGCAACCATGGTGCAAGAAAACAAATAACAAGAAATTCAATCATCAAAACTCAATCATGCGAAAAGATCGCCCAAAATACCGAAATCAAGTATGGCGGAATAGTCCCGCTCAAGCACATCCGCTAAAGATCTCTGGCCAACTGTCATGGTCACTCATAACATGTCCCGTCGACGGTGCCGAACTCTGGCCTGCTGGGAATGCACAATATGACCACTCCTGGGTCCAAGTCTTCTCATACAGTATTCTTGAAAGGTCCTGTCAAGGTCGCTCTCAAATATCGTTTCTGTCGAACTGTCCGGAAGCCATCATCATTTACTAAATCAATTCTTTGTTCCGGAACGGCTGCATACTCATCGCGACTCCTTCTGGAAGACATATCCATATACAACGCCTCTGCATGCGTATCACATCTCTGATGTCGGCGGAGTAGAACGTCATCTCATCAAGATCTCATACGAACTTCTTACTCCACTTTTCTCTAATGTCGACTGCTTCGGACTCGTCTCTTCGTGGCTGCATAGACTGCTCTCCAACGGCTATACTCGTATCTGGAGTCTCCCAAGCAATGCATCTCATCACATGATATCCGAAAGATGTCGAACCATCCAATCGACTAGTCAAAACCTCATAATCCCCCAAGAGATCAATATCTTGGGTACAGTTTAATAGTATCGAGTATATGCCACAGCACCTATGGACTAACCGTAGAAGGGCAAACCCAAGCCTCACAAATGGCACTGCTAAATTGCCGCAAACTCTAAGGTTCAAAGGCGTTCCATGGTCATTACGTCGAGTTAGGGTTTCATTCTTCTAGAGGGTCCGTAGAGTTACTTGCATGTTTTCTTCAAACACTTTAAATTTGGAAATGGGTTTCTGACATTCGATCGTCTCTATCGACTCCTAACATATATGTGTGAAGTCTTCTCTAGCTGGAATCAATCTATCTGATGACCTCGCATTGGGGTAAGCGAACGAACCACATCCTAGTCATTCATCCTCGGATGACTAGCGACCATCCAACACATCTCTGAGTGGAACTCGTGCTGCAGTAGCCCCAACATCTGGGGCGATATCTCGTCATTAGCAGCAGCAACTGGCTCATTCGTCTGCACACTAAATAGTGCCTCGATCATCATGAATAAGCGATACATCAATGGTCATCACATTCTAGCTGGCCTCTATCAGTGGCTCAATCCTCTGGTGCTGATCTGCACGTCCGAGTAATCTCGTAAAAGCGTCCTTTCAAATGCTCATGGCACGAAAACACAATAAAACGACGCCTCCCTATGCAATCGTATCCCTGGAATCACGCCCTAGTCAGTCCTCGTTCATAACGAGCTCGTGATGACCGCAACTTTAGCCGTAGCTCTCTGCGCCCGTACAACCGTGATAACAAAACTATAAACTGGTACTGATGAGGTTAGATCATAGGAAGGAATATAATACTGTGCAAGGAAATGTATATCCTAAGGCTTCTTAAGCAGAGTAGCGTATCGTAAATATGCCGTGAAATATACGTACGGTACGTCACTCTACTCAATCTACTTACTCTATCAACCAGGGTCATCTTACACTCAGGAGGTAAAATCTAACGCTCTGATACCAACTTTGTCACGACCCGAAAAGTACGGAACATGACCGACACTTAAATTACGAAACGTCTCGAGACGTACGCAATCTAAGTAAGCCAAAACCTAGAAATCAAAACCAAGAAAAGCAGTAGAGTGAAGGAAAAACCAATTTAAATCAAGTAGTTTTGCAACATACGCCGAAATATGTACTTTAAAATCACAAGTCTTTTCTGAAAATTTCGGCAGAGTTTCCTTGTAAAAACTGACCACGAACGGGGTACAACATGATAAATATATACATCAATAAAAAAGGCATCCCTAAGCGTGAGCTAGCTCTTCATCAACGACGGTTACAACTACGCAAGCAATATAATATACAACGCCGAAAGGCGAGGATCAAAACTGAAAAAGGAACTCAAATCAGCAAGAAAACCCATAATAATACAACACGCGTGTCTAAGGTCGAAAGAATGAACATCACTGGTCTCTATCTCTGAAATAAATACATGTTTGGTTGATGGAGTTTCTAGATACAACTGAATATAAATATAGTACAATGGTGGTCACGATACAAGTGGACCCACCTACCAAAGCAAAACACCCGGAATGGAAGTGGTGTGCCAGCAAAGCCGTAACGAAACCTGTACGGCAAAACCTGCAAGAAACTGTGGCACAACGGGGGTGAGTTGCCAACTCGTGAGTAGAAAACATCACAGAGCAGAAATCGCATGTATGACGCAATCCTAGGTCATACGATCAATAAATAATTCTCAAATGATAAAGTCTGAAGCATGAAAAAGTGGCAAGGGTAAACATCTAGAAATAAGTTTAATCCCATATGCTCGTGTCAGTGCCTCATGTAGCAACATATCATATGAATGAGGTATGAATGCATGAAAACAGAATACATGTAAATGAAGAAACTGCTTTCATAACTTAGTGAGATTTTTGTACATTTAAAACGAGGTATCATCAATAAAATCAACATAAACAATGTCTAGTATCGACACAAAACATAAATCCCAATATCTCAATTTCTCAGGCTCCGGCTATCCGGACTGGCCTGTATCATCAAATCTCAATACCTCAATATCTCAAAATCTCAGTGTCTTAAATTTCACTATCTAGGGCGGCGTCAGTCCGGATCGGCCCCTAACATCAATCATACGACCACGAAGGTATCCTCCGGATATCCGACGCGTCAGGTAAAATCACCGGTAGGCAGTCTGCCCCTGCCGGGCTCATCGTCTACTACTCGATCTTCTTGCCCCGGGATACCTTACCGGGTCCACCATGTACCCGCAGACAGTTCATCTAACTCCTCGAATCGGGTCTTGAAATCCATCTCATAACCGAGAAAATATCATGGTGGCTGACTCATACATCATGAGAAAACCGCACTTTTCATTTTAAAAAGAGAGAGAGAAAGAAGTTTATACATATTCTTGCGGTTTTCTCCTAAATCCAGGAAATCTCATGAAAATCCGAAATCCAATCATCAATAGCACGTAAACAATGAATATAGGCATAAAACTCCATAATACTGCATAACAGTGAATAATAATATGCATGAAGTAGCAAGTAATAGCTGCAATGTCTAAACTGGCATATAAGGCATATACACTAATATCATGTCGAAACTACCAGCTAACAAGCTATGTCAATGAAATAGTATTGTCTAAAGTGTACGTGACATGGCAATTACCGATGATGATGTGTGTGAGCCGGCAAGTAAGTGTACGTGGAACATACGCATCATCGGTAATGGTGCTGGTGTCCTGACAGCATGGTATCAATAATGGTATATGAAAACACAATATAAGCATGCAATGCGAAGCGAACAACAATAATGTGCGGTAGCTGAATGATAAACACAATGATAACTAATCTGCATTTATATAAATATAAGTCATACAGTGGTGCCGTTTGAAATAACACAAATCGTGGTGTTTTGAAAATAAGGGCTACGGTATTTTAAAGAAAAGATACGTCCTTTGAAATATCCGTAGAATCCATTGTCCTGTCTTTAAAATACACACGATTCGTTAGTTTTTGAAATATGTATGAGTCAAATCTAATCTATCATTTACAAGTACACAACATGGCCGAACTAAACATGCTGATCGAAAGGTAAGGAAACCGCCTAACATCTGAGTCAATACATACACAAACACACACACACACAAATATATATATATATATATATATATAACAGTCGGTGATCCCGCCTCAAAAGTATCCCATACGATACAATATCTATAACATGTCATCCTTAAGTCAAGAGTGCGGATCTATCATCAGTATGGCTCGTACGGTAAATCCGTCGTACGACATTCGAAATCTGGGTACGGGTCAAATATCACATTCATCACATTGTTCATCTGGTATCCTCTTTATCACAAATCATGATCCGGGGTACTGATCTACGTCTAGTACAATACTGATACCATCAATGTAAAAGCATGTGTGTGTATGAAAACACCATGTCAAAGGACCCGCTAAAACATCATGTCGTATCTCAAATACGAACACTGTCCAATCACCGATCTCACGGCTTCAAAACCAATCTCATTGACTCATCTCCAATCCCAAGTACTATCCTCATAATCCAGTATATGTATATGTGTATATGTATATATACATAGTCCCAAAACCATGTGTATATATATGTATACACATATCCATATATACGCACAAGTACAAGAATGAATGAATGCAAGTGGGTGTGCGTGTGTAGGTGCAACAACTATTCTAGGGTTTCACAAGTAATACTACAAATCCAAGAACACATAACCATAACCTGAAAATCATCCATGTATCATAAACCACATATATATCCGCAATATATAAGCTATACTACGAACTGCGGGGGTGCTATACGCCATCCACCCGACTTCCCCAATAGATATATATCTACTCACTTTGCTTCTTGTGTGCCGATGCCGATGTCGCTATCTTCATCTCCAACGTCTTGACATGACGTGGGGTACCTACACATATAATCCAATCGCAAATGCGTATTAAAATCACATCGGAAAACCAAAAATGGCACACGCTACGCTCATAGGTAAAAACCTATAGCCTCGCATGCAAACACGACCAATAACCCTAGTCGTTGACGTTCAAACGCCACTCGACAGAAATGAATTATCAAATACCAAAATCTATGTTAAAACAAGTCGTAAAACAATGCGCCAACACAAGAAAATGATCCTAGATTCTACCCTAGGTCAAATCAGCCAATTTTGCATATGCCAAGGGTCAAATTTACTGGAGATAAGGCCATGGAACAAAAACGAACGAATTCCAACCTGCTCTAGCCGCAAATTGCGGCCAGAAAGAATTTATTTGCGGCCAGGAGGAGAGGGTAGGGGTTAGGGTTTTGGTGGTACACTCCAGGTTGCCTGGACATCACTCTGTGTTTGCTAAATAATTTTCAGAGGCTCCGGGTGTTAGAAGATTTCATAATATACTCACAGAATCCACAATTTTCCGATATCGGGTTTCTAAATCCGTATTCCGGGGTTCTAGTCTCTGGTTTGGGTCTCCAATCAATCACCACAGGGGTTGTGTATCCTCTACTAGCCTTAATTTCACCTTTGGGTTCAACTAAAACCTTAATCCTCAACTCAAGTTTTCAAACTTCCCAAAACCACACAATATCAGTTCTAATTTAACATGGATGTAAAAGTAATGGGAAATCTAAGTTAATGGTTCAGAAAATCCGGTTGATCAGAGCATCAGCTACCACATTCTCCTTGCCTGGGTGATACATGATCTCACAATCATAATCCTTCATAAGCTCCATTCGCCGGCGATATCTCAGATTTAGATCCCGCTGCTGGAAGATGTACTTCAAGCTCTTGTGGTCTGTGAAAATCTGACACGACTCCTCGTACAAGTAGTGTCTCCAAATCTTCAGCGCAAAGACCACCGCGGCCATCTCAAGATCGTGAGTGGGATAATTCTGCTCGTGCTTTTTCAGCTGCCTAGAAGCATACACAATCACTCTATCATGCTGCATCAGTACACAACCGTGCCGCACTCGAGAAGCATCACAGTAAACGACAAAGCCATCCGATCCAGAAGGCAAAGATAGGACTGGTGCAGTCGTCAACCGAGTCTTCAACTGCTGAAAACTATGATCGCATGCATCAGTCCAAAGAAAAGGAACCCCCTTCCGGGTCAGCCCGATCAGCGGTGCAGCGATACTCAAGAAATCCTGCACGAAACGACGGTAATAACCAGCTAAGCCCAAAAAGCCGCGGACCCTGTCACAGATACAGGTCTGGGTCAAAACTGTATAGCTTCGATCTTACTCGGGTCCACACGAATACCGTCTCCCATCACCATATGACCAAGGAAGTCAACTCTATCTATCCAAAACGCGCACTTTGAGAATTTAGTATACAGCTGGTGTTCTCTCAATGTCTGCAAAGCAATTCTCAAGTGCTGCTCATGCTCCTCTCGACTCCTAGAGTATAACAGAATGTCATCTATAAACACAATAATAAACTGGTCGAGAAACGGCCTAAAAATTCGGTTCTTCAGATCCATGAACGCTGCTGGGGCATTGGTGAGTCCGAACGACATCACCAAAAACTCATAATGCCCGTAGCGTGTATGAAAAGCAGTCTTCGGAATGTCATCATTCAGAAACCGCAACTGATGATAACCCGAACGCAAATCAATCTTAGAAAAATGTTGTGCACCCTGGAGCTGATCAAAGAAATCGTCAATGCGAGGTAAAGGATACCTATTCCGCACCGTAACTCGGTTCAATTGACGATAATCAATACACAACCTCAAACTTCCGTCCTTCTTCTTGACGAACAGAACAGGAGCTCCCCAAGGCGAAACACTCGGACGCACAAGTCCTTTACCAAGAAACTCTTGCAATTGATCTTTAAGCTCTCTAAGCTCCTCCGGGGCTATCCGGTAAGGCGGTATAGAAATAGGCCCCGCTCCGGGAATCAGATCAATGCTCAATATCGCACTCTGGCGGAAAACCAGGTAACTCGTCGGGAAAAACGTCGAGAAACTCTCGCACGATAGGAACCCGATCCAACGACTCTACTGTAGCTCCAGTATCTCGAATGAAAGCCAAGAATCCCCGACATCCTCTCCTCAAAAGCCGACTAGCGTAAAGGGCTGAAATCAAACTGTAAGGGGCAGCACCACGGTCCCCTTGCACAAGCCGAACAGACTCACTCGGAAAACTAAAACTGACTGTCTTCTCACAGCAGTCCACAGACGTATAGCAAGCAGCTAACCAGTCTATGCCAAGGAGAACGTCGAAGTCCAACATATATAGAATGATCAAGTCGATGGAAGAATCTCTATCTCCAATACAAACGACACACGACCGAAACACATGTCGCGCAACAAAAGAATCGCCAACAGGAGTAATCACAACAAGCGGCTGATCTAGCAAACACGACTCTCGGTCCAACCTCAGCACGAAGTGTGTAGAAACATACGAGTGCGTAGATCCCGGATCAAACAAAACATGTGCATTAAAAGAACATACAGAAAGAGTACCTGAGACCACTGCATTGGACGCCTGCGCGTCCTGATGAGTCAAGGCAAACACCCAAGCCTACCCTCTGCCGGCAACTTGCTGGCCTCCGCTTCTACCACCCTGTCCTCTCGGAACAAAACCACCATGACCACGACCTTTCTGAGCATGTGTCTGACGCGGAACAATAATAGGCATAAGAGGCAATGCTCTATGAGGTGGAGAAGGTGGTATGGTAACATGTGGTACAGCTGCCTCGTCCTTAAGTGCCTCAGTACAATCTCTGACTCGATGATGCAAACTCCCGCACCGGAAACATCCAGATGAAAACTGCTGACCATCTAAATAACTGGCCTCGCCCCGAGCCTCCACTACCCCCAGTACCTGAACGCAATCTATCACGGCGTCTAAACGTCTGCCTCCGTGCTGATACACTAGTACGAACCCTCTTCGGTTTCGGAACAACCGACATCTCGGAAAGATGCTCCTCAACCAATAGGGCTACGTCCACCGCTGCTGCATACGTGTCACAATGCTGAACGCTGATAGCGAGGAACAACTGGGTAAGGAGGCCTCGAACAAACCTCTTCACCCGCATCTCCTCAGTAGCTACCAAATACGGAGCATACACAGACAGCTCGGTAAACTGCACATTGTACTCAGCCACCATCATACCTGGAATCTGGTGTAACGACTCAAAACTGCGCGCTCGAGCATCCGTGATGCTCTGCGGAAGAAAATGGGCAAGAAACACCGTCACGAACTCAGCCCAGATCATAGGAGAAAGACCTGTGGCTCTGCCCTTCTCTAAAGACTCGCACCACTTCTGGGCCAGACCCTCTAGACGAAAACTCACGAACTCTACCCATCTCGCGTCGGAGCATCCTAGCGAACGACATATCCTGGCCATCTGATCGATAAACGACTGGGGATCCTCAGTTGCATCAGTGCCTGTGAAAACCAGAGGCCTCAGCCTCATGAACTCAGATAACGATACGGTGATCACCTCTGTAGCTGCAGGTACAACTGCCTGAACATTAAGCACCATCGCGGTCCCCGCAATAGGTGGAACAACCTCCTATCTCTACGCTCAACTGGCCTCAACCAACGTCCCCATCATCTGGCGCATATCCTGCATACCGGCCTCAAGCCTAGCAATACGGTCCATCGAAGGTGGATCAATCTGCTCCTGCACAATGGGCGTACCGCCCGAGTCAGTCCTCGTCTTGGACGAGTCAACTCTGACCTCGGCCCTTGCGGCCGCTCTCTTCGCCCTCATAGTCTTCGGCGGCATAAAGGCTGGAAATTGAAACAGGATTTGATAAGAACATAGAAATCGAATCACAAGGATGTACATAATCATGGAAGGAATTTCAAGCAATAAGTCCTAAGGTCACTTAGACGGAGCACCGTGTCGTAAGTATGCCGTGGAACATACACACGCTACGTCACTCTGCTTAACTTACCTACTCCATTATACCAAGATCATGCTACACTCCGAAAGGTAAAACCTAGTGCTTTGATACCAACTTTATCACGACCCAAGTTAGGCACATAACCGGCACCTAAACCACGTAACGTCAACAGGCGTAACGCAATTTAAGCCGAAAACCATGCAATCTAAACCATTACAAGAAGGAAAAGATAGAAACATATTTATTTTCCCAAGCAAAACTTAAAGCTTAAGTTTGTTTTCATAAAAATTTCGGCAGCACCTCCTTTGTAAAAACTAGCCCCGAAACGGGTACAAAAATAAGATATAAGTAAAGCATCCCCAAACGGGAGAAAATCTCACCCAAAGGCGGAAACAACCACCACAACAGATATCCCCAAACGGGAGAAAATCTCACCCAAAGGCGGAAACAACCACCACAGCAGATATACGACGCCGTAGCGAAGGAATAAACAATAATCAACATATAACAAAGGCCAGCTCACACGCGCACGACACCCAGAGTCACAAGAATATACAACATCGATTCTCACAACTCGTCTCTAAGTCAAATACATGAAGGTGGTAGATGGAGAGTACTAGATACAAAAGATATACAACAACATCATAGGATAACTGCAAACCCACCTAAAGTAAAAGGCCTCACAGCCAACCGCAGTGGTATCCGCAAAAGTAGAGATAATAAGGCGCCTTGCCGCGACTACTCTGAAGATCAGACCTGCAAAACACTGTGGCACAACGGGGGTGAGTTTCCAACTCGTGAATAGTAAATAACATCATACTGTAATCGCAATTATGCACGAACAACGATAAATCTATCACATGCAATCTGATAGCATAAGTATGGCAATATGGATATGCAAAAATCATGATCAAGGTACACCACCAGGGTACTACATCTACATGAATCAAATGTATATCAAATAAATCCTGAGTGTGGGATACATAATAAACCACATGCACAAATCATCAGCATGGAGAAACCCCGGTGTCCATCAATGACACCTCAAATCCCAAAATCCTCAGCAGTCGTCACCAGGACCGGCCTTCATATCCATACATCATATGGAACCTGAGTGTCCAACATCGACACTCGAAACATCATGAAATACTCGTGTCCAGCATCGACACGTAAATCCATGTACCATGGGCTCCGTCTGCCCGGATCGGCTCGCGGGCTCCGGCAGTACGAATCGGCCCATATCCATGTCACGACTCCGGTCGATATCCTCCGGATAACCGCCGAGTCCAAAACTATCACCTGTAGGTAGTAGTCCTCCTGCCAGGCTCATCGGCTAATCCATCGACATACCTTTCTTGCCCCGGGGTACCATACCGGATCCACCATGAACCCGCAAACGGCTACATCCACTCCTCGCATCGGGTTTCTAACATAAGTCTCAGAACCGAGAAACTCATGGTGGACGCACTGAAATATAATATCAAGAGAAACCGGGTTTTCAAAACAATACATATTTCTTGAAATATCCCCGCGGTTCTCAAATTCAAAAAATTACATGAAATCCATATCTCAATGCGTAAATCCATGTAATATGATGTATGCAACATAGAACAGTAATATGAGCATATGAAGGAAAAACCGATATTTAAATGCATTAAGTTATTAAATATATCACGCAGTTCCCAATTATCCAAAATCCAACGCAACATCATATAAAGGTGAACATGTAGCTATAGCCAGGTATATGTGTAAGCTTATAGGTATGCATGCAAACTATATCTCATATGCGCAATCGCACAAGAATAAATGCCTCAATGTCACTAATCAATACAATATCACATATGTATATGTGTTGTGCGTATTATGGCAATTACCGACAGCGTGTGTAGCATACAATTAGTGCCCGTGCAACATGAATTGTCGATAATAGTGCAGTGTCCGAAGGGTGCAAGTTCAGGCAGAACAAGTAATAATATGCAATGAAGTTCGTGCACAATCTCTATATGTGCATATAAACATGTAGCTAATATCACATCATATCTATCCCTGATGCTTAACGCCATACGGGCGATTTCCCCGTAGATGTTAAATCTACTCATCGCCGATCTCGAGCTAGGTAAATCCAATCACTTGCTTCCCTTTCTTCGCAGCGTTCGATGTCCCCGCCTACGATCCTATTAACACAAAACATTACAAATGCAATCTCAGTAACCGACTAATATCACATACAAACTACGTTTGACCGACGCACCGACTCCAATCCAACTCTTAAGTTCCCGTCTAGTGGCTAACGTGTATAGCGACGTCCCAAAACTAACCCTGGTGCAGCAGCTACACCAGATCAAGAACCGTGTTGGATAACGTGGCACGTGTAATCAAAACACTAGATTATAGCAAAGTGATCCCAGATTTTGCATACTGTTAAAACCTAAAAATCAAGCAGTACCTGACACCTCTAAACAACTGGAGATAGTTACCCTACAAAAACCAAGCCCCAACTCCACTAAAAAGCCGAGGTCGCCGGATTTTCTCTCATTGTCACCGGCCAAAACTGCCCATGTGGGGTTCGTGCTTCAGGTCTACACTCAGGGTCACTAGTACATCACTACTACATTGCTAGATTTTCCAGTATACACTCAGGGTCACAGCAGATCACAGAGACTCCATAATGACACTAAAAATACGATCTGTGCACAAAACTATACCTTTAGTGTTCTAAACTACAACTACAAGGAAACACAACCATATAAACACGTAATTATCAGTTAGAGGTCATTACCTAGCCACTCTTGCTAAAAAATCCAATCTTTCCAAGCTCCAAGTTAACCAAGTGGCTAAAACAAGACTTGTGAAGTGTTTTCATGAAGTTTGCAAGGTTTTGTGATGAAGTAGTGAGGGTTTCAGTTGAGAGTTGAGGAGATGAAGAAATAATTGTGAAGAGATAAGAATGAGAGAGTGAGGGAGGATAACGATGAGAGGGTTAGTGTAGGGTGATGATACCCTTACACTTACTCTCTCCCTCTCCTCATCAATGCTAACATTAAAGCCCTCCATGACTCCCCTAGCCACTTATCCTCAATCCAAAGCAAGTACATAACTCTCACAAAAAATATCTAGGTACAGGGTTAAATCAAGGAATGGATTTAAGGCGTCATGGCTACTTAACAAGATTAACACTAACCAACCCTCACATTAACATGCACAAGTGTGTGCAAGCCAAAACAAATAATAATAAAATATTAATTAATTGTTATAAAATGTGAAGAAACCAATCTGGTAAATTTTTCCTTAAAAACCCGCATTATCGCTCAATTAACACTAATCGTATTCTAAAGTGTTATACAGACATATAACAATTATAAGAAAGAACGGAACCAACGTTCCCCAGCTCAGTATAATAAGCAGGTTCAGTCAATGCATCCATATTATTATCTTGATTAAGGCATGGCATGGTCGCTACCAGGAGAGAGAGAGAGAAGAAAAACACTCTGCGTGCGCTCTTGCAAGATCATATTGATTATTATTTTATCTAATCAGGATGGCTCCCACTGTTTTTATCAAATCTTCCTTCAAACCCTAAAAGGTAAGACTAGCCGGGATTAATTACACCTTACAAGTTCGCTAATTTTTCGGCCAGGCCAGTGTCAGTACTTTAAGGGAGGTTCCCCGTTCTTTCGCACGGACCTAATTAAAATAAACCTCGTTTTCCCAGGTACGTAACCCCGTTAACACCTTTCTAAACACCTACTTGATCGGCTAATTGTAATGTGTAAAACTCTCCAAGGAGTAACTCTTACTCGCAGTGGGTATCGGGATCCAACTATCTCATAGAAGGTATGCAATCTCATTGCAAATTTCAACACTTAAAATTCCCGATAATATTTTGCCCCTAGCGTCCTATGACCTTGGCGGAGGTCAACAAACCATAGGCTGCTAGTCAAGTTCAACCCGTCATTTCCTGATTGAATTAAACCCACCCGCATGACCCTTGACGAAGGTCAACAAGGCCGTACGACTACCCTAATCCAATCGCATCATATGCTTATGCAGATAAACACTAATCAACTACCGCACACTATGCCTTGACGGAGGTCAACAAACGTGGCACGGATACTAAGTAGTACTTATCTGAAATGACGGAGGGCTACGACAAGTTTTTAAGAAAACCTTTTGCGTAATGAACTTGATATCGTTGTAGAATCGAGTGATTTAGAAAAGGAGTGTTTTAAAGGCTTTTACTAGTTTTGCTAAAGAGGTCACTCCCGATGAAAGGATCTCGGCTCTTTCCTTATCGAATAAGGTGCTGGATATTTCATAAATACCACTATGCAAAGGAAAAACTATAGAAGCAATCAAAAGACAAACCAAGTGGGTTATAGCATCTGCCAGTTTCGCTAAAGAGGTCACTCCCGGTGAAGGGATCTCGGCTCTTTCCTAATCAAATAAGGTGCTGGATATTCTACAAGGAATACCGCTATGCAAAGCAAGAACTAGAGCTACCCGTTTTTAAACAAGTTTCTACAACATCTTTAGGTTTCTTTTATATCATTAATCTCATTAATGAAGTCCCATCAGATTATTCTTCCTAAGCATCACAGAAGAAACGAAAGCAGCAATAGTTATTATATATCTTATATATAATATATGCATTCGTCTCAGAATATATCAAGTGATCACATCACAGAATATCAGCAGCAGAAGAACACATATGAAATATTGGATATACTAGGAATTCCGTGTTATAAATTAAACCAGTAAAAAACGCAGATTCCACGGTCGTGATGAATATCCAAACCCACATCCCTAGACCCCTACGAGAGCGGCAAGCAACCTTCTCAATTCTAGAGTTAGGAGACCCGGTCTCGACTCCTCGAGATGGTATCCCACTGGACCCTAGAACCCGGTAACTTGTGCTCTTTTCCTTGGGTCTATCCTATGCGGAAAAGTAAATAATATACATCAAAGGTGACACCATCCTCAACCCGGAAGTGCCGCAATAAAAGAATATTACATACAAACTTTTACATGAATGAAATGAAAAACTCTCATCTCACATTAAAAACCCCCGGCTATTCAAAACACGACGATCCAATATAACATATCACAACAACACATAACATCACACGTCATCAACATAAGTAAATATGCGTATCCCAATTGTCGTTGACGTATATCAATGAAACCGACAATACACCACATATTACAATTACGGTCGCAGAAAAGAAAGTGAAAAACTACAACAATTGGAATCCGCAATCATCTTAGACATCATAAACCCAATGTATCACATAATTTGGATTTTATGCTTTACCAAATGAATTCCTTAGACATCTCATGCCTAACAATTATAAACCCCATATTTAAGTCTCGATATTGAAAACACTTTCTAATAAACTGTTGGGTAATTCAACAAGATTCCCGATAACCTAATCGAATGCTCGTCGGAAACTTTAGAAGACGGCCGCCGCCCCGATGCCGTCGACGAAGTGCACTAAGACGGAACACCGCAGCCGCGAGCACCCGAACGGATGCTTTTGGCGACGGGGTTCTCCTACAGTCATGTGGTCGGGGCTATGGGGCATGGCTATTTAATAAAGTTACCCGGCGAGTATCCACATACGCTACGTAATTGCGACAGACTTTTGATCAACATCATAATCCCGTAGCAACCGATCAAATGAGACTAAACTGCTAGATTTATAAAATTCAAACTAGTTATCTCATAACTAATTATGAGGATTCCAAATATTGTATCACAATCACAGATAGCTAGGCGAAGTTAAACTTTTTGATCGAATAAGCAAGCACCCAAAATTTCCCAACAAGCTCAACCCTTGAGCGGAGTTCAAAAAGTACCCAGAACATGCCACAGCTCCTATGAACCATCCGTAGAAGGTCCGACCCATGCCTCACTCATGTCGCCATGGAACTGCTGCAAACCCTAGGGTATTACTGCGGTTCCGTGATCCAAAGAGTCGAGTTTGGGTATCGTTCTTCTAGAGGGTCCACAGAATCGCTTTCATGATTTTCTGAAGATTTTAAACTTGGAAAAAATCCAACACTTGGAAAATTTCCAGCGGCGAAAAATTGGGTTATTGATATCCGTTCAAATTTTTTAACATCGTCTAAATAACCCAAATACATGTTAGAATTACGATTACGAAACACTCGGAATTGCCTTTGCAGAAAGTTAATATCACATGAAAATTTAGCAAAAAACTAGCAACACCTGAAACACCAAAACCCAGACCCTTGAAAACAAAAAAAATTTGAAGCCAAAATATTGAACCTAGGACGGCCTCCTCGGTTTTGATGCTCATGTGCTCGGCCAAATTCTGAGCAAACCCCTTCATATTTTCTCTGTGTTCATGTCATATCTCATACAACATTCTGCAGTTGCTAAAAAAAATTTTAGAGGCCATTAAAAATTCGACAGAAACCAGTTTTTAGTGTTTCAAGTTTCGAAGTCGTTTCGGTTTCGTAATCTAACAAACATCGTTTAAATCTTTAGCTTGGCTCTGATACCACTGTAGGGTTACTTAGCAAGGCAGTAGGGTTTCGGGGGGCATCGTCCATGCCGTTTTCAAATTTTTGCCGAACTAAAGAACCCTAATCCTAGAATCTTAACTAGAGTTTTAAACGAACTAACATGTTAATATCTTAACATCTAAGTGAATGCGGAATACAAGCTTTGTAAACCGGTCCTTCACTTCAAATGCTCCGTGTAGAAGTCCCTTCGCTTCGAGTAATGATCTCCCGAACTCTTGATAGGATCCACAAGGTGAAAGATGCAAACTTGCTCGAAGTCTTCGAGGCCGAAGATGATCTACGTCGAAGAGACTCAAGCTCATGCTACCTCATCACTAAATTAAGGTTTAGTGAAGCAAACACCCTAAACTAAATGGCTAATAGTAGAGGATGA
The DNA here is from genome assembly GCA_030015575.1 of Agapanthus africanus. Lineage (NCBI taxonomy): Eukaryota > Viridiplantae > Streptophyta > Magnoliopsida > Asparagales > Amaryllidaceae > Agapanthus > Agapanthus africanus. Next base: position 110,890,730 of record CM057340.1, on the reverse strand, counting down.
TGAAGTAGGAAATGGGCTCACATTAGATTTAATTTTCTCACAATATTTTCTCACCATTTCAAAACCTAGAAAGCTTTTCTTAATGAAGAAGAAGATGATCAAGTGAAGAATGAGAGAATGAACTCATGAGGTAAGAATATGAAACATGGGTGAGTTAGTGTCATGCACTAACTCATGTAGAGACTTAACCATGGGTGAGGTTTAATGGTTTGGTTAATAAATATCTACAAGTGAAACAAAAATGGTGGACTTGGTCAATATTTCTACAAGCTTCTACAAGCTTGTAGCTATGATAAAATCCATCCAATTTTGAATTACTTTGATAAATAAAAACCATACATTAAATCAAGTATGGTGTAATTCTCATACACCCATAAAGGATGTGGCATCAAGCATGACATAATAAAATATACATTAATATATATCACATATATACAATATGCACACAAGTGAGAAAAAGAAATGTTTTGTGAGCAAATATTAGTGAATGTAAATTAATATATCAAATATATAATTATACATTAAATTATCAAATCAACACTTGGTTTAATAATCCGGCTATATCACATACAACCGACTAATATCATATGAATCAACTTATTGAATAAACACTTGATCCGATAACCCAGCTATAACATATATAACCGACCGATGTCATATATCGCGAGAATAGAATGCAGTATCACATACGCGCATTAATCTCGGTCCTGCACATATCACATATGTGCTCCTACTTCGTTTCCCATGAACCAGAAAACTTCTATATAGGACTCTAAAGGCTGGTTAATACGCCGGCAGTAGATGATGATCATATCAAACACCCACAAGCCGCAAGCGGCCTGCTAAACATAACGGCCACCTGGGTATTGAGCGATCAGAAGATCAACAAGCAAGCTTGCTCATACTCCTGCGAATCCAATCAGTAACACTACCTGTCACGACCCGAAATATTAGCTCGTGACGAGCACTTAAATCACGCTGTAGGGTTACTAGGCACACGCACAATGGTCTACAAGGCATCAACCATGCCCGATTAAAATTTTAGTCGTGCCGAACAACCCTAACCAAGATCTTTATACTAGAGATTAGGCGAAAACAAGCATGTTAAACACTTTAACACTAAGTGAGAGGGATTACAACCTTTGTAGATCCGGTCCTTCACTTCATAAGCTCCGTATTGAGGACCCTTCGCTGCGATCATCAAGTTTCGGACTCTCGAGATGCTCCACGAAGAGAAAGATGCATGCTTGCTTCCGATCTTCGATAACAAAGATGATCTACCTTGAAGTTTCATTAATACAAGCTCTCACTCACTAAATGAAGTGAACACACTAATCTAAATGGCTAGGATAGATTATGATGATGAAGTAGAAATTTATCTCTATTTTATTTTCTATTTCTCACTCATTTTCATCACATAAGAAAAACCTAGAAAGCTTTTCATGAAGCTCAAAGATGAAGAAGAAGAATAGTGATCCTTTTGTGATGGATAATGAAAAGATAATAATGATGAATAATGCAACCATGGTTAACAATGAATAGGCTAACTCATGTAGAGATTTAACTAAGGGTAAGGGTTTTGGTTGGGTTAAGTATGAGTCACTTGAAAATATCATAACATAAAACAAAAAGAAACCTTCTAGAATGTTCATGAATGAACTAACCCAATTCAAACCCTAACCTTGTTTAATATCCACTAAACATGTTGTATTAATAATCATATCATGTTACAATATTATATATCACATATATAATATTTATTGTAACAAAATAAAATAATACAATTAACATATATCGCAGATATATCAATGTATTACCCGAGTGAGAAAAAGAATCTTTTAGTGAGCTAATATTAGTTAATGTAATTTAATATATCATATATATTATTATACATTAAATTATCGAATCAACACTTGATCCGACAATCCGGTTATATCGCATATAACCGACTAATATATCATTTACCGATTCATCGAATCAACACTTGATCCGATGACCCGGCTGATATCAAATATCGCGAGAATAGAATACGATATCTCATATCGCATTATCCTCGGTCCCGCACATATCACATATATGCTCCTACTCCGTTTTGCCTGAGTCAAGAAAGCTCTGTGTAGGACTCTAAAGAATCGTCAATACGCTGGCAGTAGGTGATGATCATATCAAACACCCACAAGCTGCAAGCAGTCAGCTAAAAGTAACAGCCACCCTGGTATTGAGCGCTCAGAAGATCAACAAGCAAGCATGTACATTCTCCTGCGAATCCAATCAGTAACACTCCCGTACAGTCCGGTCTCTTCGTTTGATATGTCGCATATCTCGCCTAGGGGTGGTAAACGTCAGACCCCAATAGCTTGATAAGTCGTGTCGATATGAGGTCTATAACAGTTCGAGAAACTACTGATAACACTTACCAGTAAATCTCAGCAACCCTGACCAGGAATTACCAGTTATAGCCAATCGAACACAGCACAACATCAACTCCCTATACCGGGAGAGACGAATCCCCTCCTATCACTCATTGTCTCCATGTGATTCAGGACTGTACCCAAAAGCCACCTTTTTGCACGCCCTCTTGAATGTGGTATGATGGAAATCAAAGCACAGTGGGAATCACACAAGACTCTATGACGATCTCGGGTCAAAAGACTACTCTGTACCAATGTCACCGGAGAACCGCCATCTGACGTGAGGTATAATACCATCTGGGAGTTCTCGGCGAGGCTGTTCAGTGTACCCAGTCTCTACTGAGCACCCGTACACCATCCTTGATGTCAAACACCGATGGATATGGGAACATCCATCGCCCATCATATGGATCAATATGCGTATACGCTAGTTTACTCTGGTGCATCGATGCCTTGTCTCGATACGCCCTCGACTAGGAACAATTATAGGATGTACTCATCGGCTACCATGGCCCCACTAGGATCTCATCATAGTCCCAATAGTCGAGTACATATCCTAAGGGCTTTATCAACATGTAACATAGAGACAATCAGAGTATATGTTAAGATAAAGTATAACCAAATAGCATACTATCATGTCGAGAAAGAAAATCCTCCATATATATGTCCAAGTATCCATTACAATATACATCGTATGTACAGTAATGGCCTCTAGGGAAGACATATAACTAACAATCTCCCACTTGCACTAGGGCCATCTGTTGTGGTATCACATACCCAACAATTAGCTGTGGTTGAAGTATCTCATACTCAACCATCCCATAAGAGTCTCTACTGGGAAAAAGGCCTTTGTGAGTGGCTCCGCACTGTTGTCCTCTGTGTCTACTCTCCTAACCTCGATCTCCTTGGAGATCAACCATCTCCATGATCAGGTGATACTGCCTAAGAATTATATCTGGATATCTGATGGGACGGTAGTTCCTTGGCTAAAACCATAACTCCATTGTCACACAATGGTAAGAACGAAGTTCATCTCATGAACTTATATATATCCAGACTGCCTCTTTGGTAGCATCATTGGCAACGATGTATCTTGCCTTTAATCGTCTAGTATGTCACGGCATCTAGCTTGGAACTCTTCCAACATATCGTCCCTCCACTGAGGGTAAAGACAATGCCTGCGACTGACATTCAGTCGTCCTTATCACCCTGGAACCTTTCCAGTGATTCTCCCCAGGATCGATTGATACCATCTCAGTACAACTAGTGAGTATCCTAACATCCAATTAGATATATCTCAGAGATCCAAAACCCAAGATTTAGGAGGTATCACCTTGATACTATATGGAGAATCCTTGTGATAAGCGGAGATTGACCGAGCGTAGCATAGGAAACTCCTTCCTTATCAAGAGTATGTTATCAACGTACTCTACGAGGATCACCACCATACTCCCTACTACCTTTTTGTATATACAAGGTTCATCTAACATTTTGATGAAGTCAAACTCTTTGAGTACCACATCAAAAAAGATGTTCCAACTCCGCGATGCCTGCTTTATCCTATAAAGCATCTTGCACACGTTTTCGCTGCTCCTACTGTCTATGAAGCCCTCTGGCTGTGTACTTATAGACGCTCTCTTCTAAAATATCATTTAGAAAATCAGTCATGACACCCAACAATTAGATATCGAAGTCATGGTATGTAGCCGTGGCAAGTAGGATCTAGATGGACTTAAGCATAGCTTCGAAAGTCTCAACTTTTCCATATACACCAAGTAATATTCTTAAGATATACTTGCTCCTGATGGGGATTTAACCCTTCAGATAAAGCAACTAAAGTCCATACTTTGTTGGTGTATAAGGATTCCATCTCAGATCACTAAGCATCCAGCCATTCTTACAGAGTCCCACTCTTGATGGCCAGCTCGAAACTAATTGGGTCATCATCTCATGTTGCAATTCTCGCTCCCACTGTCATAGAGAAACCGAAGTATCTCTCAGGTGGGTGAGGAACCCTATTAGATCGGCGAAGAGGCTGAGCTTCGTTGGTTACTATTGAATCCTTTGGTTCTATCAAATCATCTGCTGTAGTTTGTATAGATGGAACTCCTTCCAGTTATACCACATGACCGCTAATTTTTCCACAAGAAATTCCCTTTCACAAAGATGGCATGTTGAGAAACAAAACATCTTTTGTTCCTCGGTTAGGTAGAAGACATTCCCTTGCGTATGCTTGGGATATCCAACAAACTTCCACAGATCTGACTTTGCCTCGAGCTTGTACGGATTATGCTTTTAAACATAGGCTGGACAACCCCAAATCTTAACAAACTTACGATATGGGCTCTTCCCATTCCATATCACATATGAAGTGGTAGGAAACTGATTTAATTTGAACCCTATTCAATAGGTATGCAGCTTCTCATGTGCATAACTCCCAAAAGGAAATAAGAAACTCAGTAGTACTCATCGTAGAGCACACCATATCATATAGGGTGTTATTGCTCCGCCCCGATATACCATCGTGCTATGGTGTATACGGAGGAGTAATGCTGAGAGAGAATTTCATTCTCCTTTAGAATAGTCCAGGATTTCCGTACTCAAGTATTCTCCTCCCTGATCTCATCAAAGGACATAATACTTATACCCGTATTTTGGTTCTCTACTTCTAATTTATATTCTGTGAATATCTCAAAAGCTTCGGACTTGTGTTTCAACATGAGCATATGTCTGAATCTTGAGAGATCATCAGAGACTGTAATGAAGTACAAAGAACCGGTCTTGGCATGTGTAGACAGGGGACCTTATATACATCATCATGTATCAATCCCAAGAGTTCACTAACTCTTTCTCTGTTTCCAATAAACAGAGCTGTGGTCATCTTATCTTTGTGTCATGACCGGCAAGTTTCACAAGATGTAAATTCAAACAAATTTAAATATGCATCTTAATGTAACTTCAGCTAGTCGGGTCGCATTGATATGACCTAGTCTACAATGCCTCAAGAAGGATTCGTTCATTTCTGAACTCTTCCTCTTGTGTGTGTTCTGTATACTAAGAACTGTAGTTTGATTTAGAACGTCAATGCTTTTAGATAACGTGCCTGAACCGATCAACTCTTGATATAGGAAATGTTCAAAATATTATCCAACAATACAAAATTATATCCTTCTTTACTAATAAATAGACTGATATGATGTCGTACATCAGGTTCGGTATCTAATAACATTCGTTCAGAATCAATGTATTCTGATAATACAGGGTGATAGTGACCAACAGACTTGGCTGCAACACTTGCACCGTTTCTATCTCATGAAACTTATCACCCGTTCTCAGTTCTCTACCTATCTGTAGCCCATGTAATAAATTACATATGTGGGATCCTGATCCGGTATCAAATACCCAGGACGTAAAGGATACTAAGAAACAGTTCTCTGTAATGAACACACCCGAAGAAGATGCATCAGCATGCACTTTCTTCGTTTGGGCGGCACGGGAATTCTGGTAATCCCTTATTTCCTGCTTTGTCTTATAACAATTATAAGTTTGAGCGGGACCAACGTTCCCCAGCTCAGTATAACAAGCGAGTTTGGTCAATATATCCTTATTATTATCTTGATTAATGTGTGATATGGTCGCTACCTGGAGAGAGAGAGAAGAAAACACTCAGCGTATGCTCTTGCAAGATTAGATTGGTTATCTAATATATCTAATCAGTATGTCTCCCACTATTTTAGTCAAATCTTCCTTCAAACCCTAAAAGGAAAGACTAGCCGGGATTAATTACACGCTACAAGTTCGCTAATCTTTCAGCCAGACCAGTGCCGGTACTTTGAGGGAGGTTCCCCGTGCTTTCGCACGAACCTAATTAAAGTAAACCTCATTTTCCCAGGGCATAACCCCGTTGACACCTTTCTAGACACCTACTTGATCGGCTAATTGTAATGTGTAAAACTTTCCCAGGAGTAACTCTTACTCGCAGCGGGTATCGGGATCCAACTATCTCATAGAAGGTATGCAATCTCATTGCAAATTTTAACACTTGAAATTCCCAATAATATTTTACCCCTAGCATCCTATGACCTTGATGAAAACCAACAAACCATAGGCTACTAGTCAAGTCCAACCCGTCATTTCCCGATTGAATTAAACCCACCCGCACGGCTCTTGACGAAAGCCAAAAAAGTCGCACGACTACCCTAACTCAATCTGCATCATATGCATAAGCAGATAAGCATAAATAGGTACCGCACACTACGCCTTGACGAAAGCCAACAAACGCAGCACGAATACTATGAAGTACTTATCTGAAATGACGGAGGGCTACGACGGGTTTTTAAGAAAACCCTTTACGTAATGAACTTGATATCGTTGTAGAATTGAGTGATTTTAAATGGAGTATTTTTTAGGCTTTTCTAGTTTTGCTAAATAGGTCACTCCCGGTGAAGGGATCGTCGGCTCTTTCCTCATCGAATAAGGTGCAGGATATTTCACAAATATCGCTGTGCAAAGCAAGAACTATAGAAGCAATCAAAAGACAAACCGAGTTTGTAGCATCTGCTAGTTTCACTAAAGAGGTCACTCCCGGTGAAGGGATCTCGGCTCTTTCCTTATCGAATAAGGTGCTGGATGTTCTACAAGGAACACCGTTATGCAAAGCAAGAACTAGAGCTAACAGTTTTTAAACAAGTTTCTACAATATCTTTAGGTTTCTTTTATTTCATTAATCTCATTAATGAAGTCCCATTTTATTATGCTTCACAAGCATCAGATAAGAAACAAAATCAGCAATATATAATATATATCTCATATATATAATATAAACATTCGTCTCAGGTAGTAATATGATCTCATCACAGAACATTGTAGCAGAAGAACATATATGAAATATTGGATATACTAGGACATCCGTGTTTTAATACGAGCCTGTATAAAACAAGAATTCCACGGTCGCAATGAATAGCCAAACCCACATCCCTATACCCCTACGAGAGCGGCGAGTAACACTGCCAATTCTAGGGTTAGGAGACCCGGTCTCGACTCCTCGAAATGGCCTCCCACTGTACCCTAGAACCCGGTTACTTGTGCTCGCCTCCTTGGGTCTACCTAATGCGGAAAAGTAAATAATATACAATGGTGACATCACCCTCAGCCCGGAAATGCCCCAATAAAAGAACATTACATACAAATGAATTTTACATGAATGAAAATGAAAAAGTCTCATCTCACATAAAACCCCCGTCTATTCAAACACGAATATCCAATATAACATATCACAGCAACACATAATATCACATGTCATCAACGTAAGTAAGTATGCATACGCCGATTGTCGTTGATGTATAGCAACGAAAACCGGTGATACAACTATATACTACACTTACGGTCACAGAAAAGAAAGTGTAAAACTACAACAGTTGGAATCCGCAACCTCCTTAAACATCACATGCCTAACCAAATGAATTCCTTAGACATCACATGCCTAACAATTATAAACCCCACATTTTGGTCTCATTTATTGAAAACTCTTTTCAATATTAAGTCGGGCAATTCAACAAGATTCCCGACATCCCGATCGAACGCTCGTCGCAAACTTTAGTAGACGGTCGCACCCCCGATGCCGTCAACGAAGTGCACTAAGGCGGAACACCGCTGCCGTGAGCACCCGAACTGTAAGTCCACGTTGAGACCCCCGGTTCTTACGGGGAGGCGGAAACGGTATAAAATCAAAATTTTAACGCAAGAGGCAACATGGACTAAGCTAGGTCGGGATCTTTACCTAAACTAAAACTAGCATACTAAGCTAAAGATATTTAGCTACTCGGATGAAGATGGTTATACCTAAACTTGAACTCCTTCTCTTCAAGCTCCGATGGTGGTTCGATGGCTCCTTCTCGTTGTCTCCGTACGCCGAAGATAGATCCACTTGAAAGCTCCAACCTTTAGCTCCTTCTTCGTTCTTTGAAGAAACTAGTTCACTTGGTTTGCTAAACCTAGTGAACTAGAATGAGTAGAGATGATTTAGAATGGGATTTTATCTATGGTTCTTGATTCTCAACTCATGAGACAAGAGAACCATAGATCAAGAGAGGGAGCAAGAGGTTGAGGGTGAGAGCAAGAGGAGAGCTCAAGAACAAGAGAGAGAATGAGCAAGAAAGAATGAGCAACTCTTTTGTCTTTCACCCTCTCATAATCCAAAGTGATCATAACTCATCATATCAAAAAAGTCTTATGTGATGGTTTGAAGCAACCATAAGCTTATCATGTCATGCACTCATTTTACTCAAATGAGCAAGAAAAAGTCTTTGGCATGAAATGATAACCATGGTTATCATGATGGTCAACTAGTCAAGCCTAGTCAACCGGTCAACAAGTCAACAAAAGTCAACAAGTCACCAAAGTCAACAAGTCAACAAAAGTCAACAAGTCAACAACCATATCACCATAATACTTAATTAATATAATAGTTAATCACATATCATATTCTCATTAGGGTTGAGCATAAAGTCAAATAGTCAACGGTCAACTGTCAACAACCCTAATGAGAATCCGCAGCCTCTGCTTCCCTGTCAACTGTGCATACACACCCGCATCCGCGTTCCGAGGAACACGAATGCAAAATGGATAAATCCAATCCCATAAGGTACACTAGGATCTGGCTTAAACCAAAGCCCGCTAGTGTAAACTGTCCGGACACTGTACGTGCACAAGTGCACCGATGTGACCGAACCCTGTCGCAAAACCATGCGACCTGTCGCAATACCATGCGACCTCTACTCTTTTGCCTAAAGGCGAAAAGCTTTCTGTGTGGGACTCTAAAGACTCGACACTACGCTGGCAGTGGGTTTAACCACAGACCGCAAGCGGCACTAGCTGTGCGTAACGGTCCCCAGGTAATGCCGACAAGAAGACCGACGAGGCGAAACCCATCTGAACTCCTACTGAGCCTGAGTGTGACATTCTCCGTACAGTCCGGTCTGTTCGTCTGATACATCGCATGGCGGGCCTAGGGGGCGGTAAACGTCAGTCCCCCAATAGCGGTACAAGTCGTGCCGGAGTGAAGCCCAATACACCCTGAGATAACACTGGAAACCTACCAGTATATCTCGTTTGCCCTGGCCAGGGACTACTCGTGTAATGGCTCTCCTAGACACAGCGCGATGTCAACCCCCAATACCGGGAGAGACGAATCCTGTCTAACCGTCACTGCCTCCAAGTGCTTCGGGACTGCACCCAACCACCACCTGTTTGCACGACTCCTTTGAGCCGTGGTAGGGTAGTGATCAAAGTACAGTGGGAACACACTCGAGGCGGAGTGACAGTGTCAAGTCAGCGGACTAAGCTGTACTCATGTCACCTGGGAACTGATAACTGACGATAGGTATAATACCAACTAGTCAGTTCCCGACGAGTCCTGTCCAGTGTACCCGTAACCTAACGAGCACCCGCATACTATCTCAAGTACGACGTACTGACGGCTGTGGGACAGACCGTCTCCCACACTGGGATGAGAAGCGCATGCGCTGGTCTACTCCGGAGTATCGATGCCCTGTCTCGATAGTCCTGCGACCAGGGACCTGAATAAGGATGTGCTTATAGATTACCCAGCCCCCACTAGTGTGACTGCCATCACAACGCTGGTAATCAAGCAAAGATCCTAAGGGCTCCACTAATGCGTATAAGTGATATACTGAAATAAACACAAGTACACATTGAAGTAGAAACAAACCAAGTAGCATACTACTATTTTGAGCAAGATTGTATATACAAGGTGAATATCCCAAGCATCCATTAAGTAATATACAAACTAGTATGATACAGTAATGGCCTCTAGGGCATATACACTAACAATCTCCCACTTGCACTAAGGCCATGTACTGGCGTATCGAAGACCTATCATCTCGATCAGCCGCTCGAACTGAGTCTGGGGCAGGGCCTTGGTGAATGGATCAGCAGTGTTATCTTCTGAAGCGACTCTCCGAACCTCGATCTCCTGGCGATCTACGATCTCCCTGATCAGGTGATACCGCCTCAAGATGTGCCTGGATCTCTGATGGGACCTGGGTTCCTTCGCTAAAGCTATAGCCCCATTGTTGTCGCAATACAGAGGTATTGGATCAACAATGGACGGAACCACCTGAAGTTCTTTCAAGAACTTCCTCATCCAGACAGCTTCTTTTGCGGCATCAGATGCAGCGATGTATTCCGCTTCCATCGTCGAGTCTGCAACGGTTTCTTGTTTGGAACTCTTCCAACATACCGCCCCTCCATTGAGGGTAAAGACAAAACCCGACATGGACTTGGAATCATCCTTGTCACTCTGGAAGCTGGAGTCAGCAAAGGCCTCGATCTGGAGGTCTTTTCCGCCATACACCAAGAACATCTCCTTAGTCCTTCTCAGGTACTTGAGAATGTTCTTTACCGCTATCCAGTGTTTCTCCCCAGGGTTTGACTGATACCGGCTTACCACACTCAGTGCATAAGCTACATCCGGTCTGGTACACAACATCGCATACATTATAGAGCCTACCGCAGAAGCGTAGGGTATAATAGACATGCGATCCCTCTCCAAATCAGTCTTGGGAGACATCTCTTTAGAGAGGGTGATCCCGTGACAAGCCGGTAGGTTACCGCGCTTGGAATCTTCCATACTGAATCTCTTCAGTATGGTGTTGATGTACCTGGACTGTGAAAGTCCTAATATCCTCTTGGATCTGTCACGGTAGATCCGGATACCCAGAATGTACGAGGCATCACCCAGGTCTTTCATGGAGAACCTCTGTGACAAGAATCCTTTGACTGACTGTAGCATAGGAATATCATTTCCTATTAGGAGAATGTCATCGACGTACAAGACGAGGAATACCACATTTCTCCCTACAATCTTACTGTAAATGCATGGTTCATCTGGGTTTTTGACAAAGTCGAATTCTTTGACAGTATCATCAAAGCAGATGTTCCAACTCCGCGATGCCTGCTTAAGTCCATAGATGGACTTGAGCAACTTGCACACTTTACCGCTGCTCCCACTCTGATTGAATCCCTCTGGCTGATCCATAAAGACGCACTCTTCTAAATTTCCATTTAGGAAAGCCGTCTTAACGTCCATCTGCCAGATCTCATAATCGTGGAAGGCAGCAATGGCAAGAAGGATCCGAATGGATTTAAGCATGGCTACCGGAGAAAAAGTCTCGTCATAGTCCAAACCAGGTCTTTGACGAAAACCCTTTGCAACGAGCCTAGCTTTATAGGTTTCAACCTGCCCATCTACACCAATCTTCTTTCTGAAGATCCATTTGCAGCCTACGGGTTTTACCCCTTCTGGAGCAAAGTCCAAAGTCCAAACTTTGTTGGTGTACATGGACTCCATCTCGGTCCGCATTGCATCCAGCCATTTTACCGAGTCACCACTCTGAATGGCTTGCTGGAAGCTAGTAGGCTCATCATAATCTATGATGCAATCCTCTCTATCCCCATCTATGAGAAAACCGTAGTATCTCTCGGGCGGATGAGACTGCCTACTACTCCTGCGGAGCGGCGTAGGAATGTCCGGTTCCCCTGAACCTTCTGGTTCTACTAAGGTTTCAGTAATAGCTTGTGGTTCTGGAATTTCTTCCAGTTCTATTGCGCTCCCACTTATCTGATTTTCTAAAAACTCAGTTTCCAAGAAGCGGGCATGACGAGAAACAAGGACTTTTTGCTCCTCTGCGTAATAGAAAAGATACCCCTTGGAGTTCTTTGGGTATCCCACAAACTTGCACTGTACTGAGCGTGCCTCGAGCTTGTCCGCATGCTGCTTTTTTACAAAAGCCGGACATCCCCATGTCTTAAAGGATTTAAGACAGGGTTTCTTCCCACTCCACATCTGGTATGGTGTGGTAGGCACTGTCTTAGTAGGAACTTGGTTCAAGAGATGTGCAGCTGTTTCCAGTGCATAACCCCAGAAAGATCGCGGTAACTCAGCCTTACTCATCATGGAACGAACCATATCTAATAGGGTTCGATTCCTTCTTTCCGATACACCGTTGTGTTGTGGTGTGTATGGAGGAGTACGCTGAGAGAGAATTCCATTCTCTTTTAAGTAGTCCAGAAACTCGGCACTCAAGTATTCACCACCTCGATCCGATCTTAGGATCTTGATACTTTTGCCTGTTTGTTTTTCTACTTCATTCTTATATTCTCGAAATTTCTCAAAGGCCTCGGATTTGTGCTTCATTAAGAAGACATGTCCAAACCTAGAGAAATCATCTGTGAAAGTAATGAAGTATGAATAACCGCTTCGCGCATGTGTAGACATTGGACCACACACGTCACTGTGTATAAGTCCCAAGAGCTCGCTCGCTCTTACTCCGTGTCCAGTGAACGGAGTCTTTGTCATCTTTCCCATGAGACAAGATTCACAAGTGGCATAAGACTGGTACTCGAACGGATCCAAGTATCCTTCTTTATGCAACTTAGTCAACCGTGTCTCATTGATGTGACCCAGTCTACAATGCCATAAGAAAGCCTGATTTAATTCTGGAGACTTTCTTTTAAGTGTGTTCTGGACACTGAATATCTGAGCTTGATTCAATACGTATATACCATTATTTAATGTACCTGACCCAATCAGTGCTTGATTTAGGTGGATGTTTACTACATCGCTTACAAAAGCAAAATCATATCCTTCCTTAGAAAGTAAGGATACAGATATGATGTTACAAGTCGCACCTGGTACATACAAACAGTCACGCAGAATCAATATCTGCCCAGTTGTCAGTCCTAGGTGATATTCCCCTACGGATACAGCATCCATGCTCATTCCGTTAGCAACCCTGAGAGTCATATCACCTTTCCTGATAACCCCACGGTTTCTCAGACCCTGTAACGAATTGCAGATATGAGATCCTGATCCGGTATCCAATACCCAGGAAGTAGGGTTAACTGACAAACAGTTCTCAATTACAAACACACTCGAAGCCGAAGCCACAACATGCTTCGAATTCTGGCTACAGGCTTTACAAGCCCTGCAATCTTTCTGCCATAGTTCATTCCCGTTACAATAGGAACATCCCTCTTTTACTATATCCAGTCCTGAAACTTTTGCCCTTGTTTTTCCTTTTTCTTCCCTGGTTTCTTTTAGGGTATAAGCAGAGGGCAGGGACTGTAGAATTAGGTCAGTACTTGACCCATTCTCCAACGTGGTCTCCAGGTCCGTGAGCTCAATATAGCTGGTCTCTGTAAGGACGTTGCCCCTTACAGATGACCCGACAGCCAACCTCGCTTGAAGCAATTCGTTCGAGGTCTCATATCTTGCGATACGAGATTGCTCTCCATATAAAACTTTGTTATGGAGGAAGACAGAAACTGAGTCCATCTTCTCGTGCTGCCTCTGGTTTGCACCATCAACTGAGGCTAACACGAGGCACTTGGCTTTCGCACAATCCTTTTCCGATGTCCTGCGGATGTGAACATCCGTGACAGGGGAAACTGGACCTGAGACAGCAGGGTTTTGATTAGTTAAGAGGCGTTCCAGCTTGTCATGGGCAATGGACATCTGGACAGACCTTTGCCAGTCATAACAGTCAGGTTCAGTCATATTTTTATCTAGATGTAACCTAGGCGTGGTCACAGGGTCGCTGCAATTTAAGAGAGAGAAGAAGAAACACTCAGCATGATGCTCTTGCAAGTTTAGAGTGGTTTTTAGTTTGTCTAAACAGGATGGCTCCCACTGTTTCTCGAATCCCTCCTCAAACCAGAAAGGAAGAATTAGTCAGGATCAATCCCACCGTACAATACTTGCTTAACCGTTCAGCCAGGCCGGTGTCGGTACTTCGAGGGAGGTTTTCCAACGCTTTCGCGAAGTTCCTTAATTAAAGAACCTCTTTTCCCTGGGGGCGTAGCCCCGCTAACACCTTTCTTGGCACCTACTAGGTTTATAGCATTGATCGTTAAGTGAGAAATTTCCCGAGGAGTAGCATATACTCACAGTAGGATCGGGATCCAAATATCATCGCATGACGAAACCGAAGGAATCCTACCAGAATCATCACACTCCAAATGGTATGCAAATCTAGCAAGTTTCAGTACTTATGAAACTCCCGATGTATATTTTTGCCCTATGCTCTTATGACCTTGACTAAGGCCAACAAATCATAAGTCACATGTCAAGTTCTACCCGTCGTTGTCCAGGTTAATTTGAATCCACCCGTATATACCCTTGACTAAGGCCAACAAGGTAATACGACTGTCCCAAACCAACGCATTCTATCTATGCAACATATGAATACCCACCAGCTACCAAACACTGTGCCTTGACTAAGGCCAACAAACACAGCTTGAATACTGTTGAATATTCATATGAAACGACGGAGGGCTACGAATGGTTTTGGCGAAACCGTGAACGTAGTGAATTTGATTTAGTCGATGGAATGAGATAGCTTTTAAATAGAGTGGCTCAAACTCCGCATTTTAAAAGTTTGTTTTGAAAAGAACCGAGTGGTTTTTCGAAAATGTTCCAACGACTTATACTTGGTTTATTTTCTTGCATTAGTTCTTTTAATGCATGTTTTGCTTGCATTAGTTCTTTTAATGCGTGATATTCTTGCATTAGTTCTTTTAATGCGTCCCATCAATTAAACCTACCATTGCAGAAAACAACCAAAATATGACGTACGCTTATGCCATTCGCATTCGCCACGGGGCCCCGTCATTACCCGTTAGGTTACTTAACTAACGACAGAGCGGGGGCTGGGCTAGCGCGTCTGTAAAACATAAGCAACGCCTAAATAATATCATATATAGATATACTGCAATGATAAACATTTCAGATCACAGATAAATACATTGGATATACTAGGAATCTGTAATTTGTACGAGCCTGTAACAAAAACAGATTACACGGTCGCGGTGAATAGCCAAAATCCCACCCAAGACCCCTACGGGTGCGGCAAACTACCCGCCAAGTACCCGAAGCGTAGCAACCTCCCTCATCTCCATGAGTAGGCCACTCGACACTTCGGCATACCCGGTAGTTTGTGCACCCCTCCATGGGTCTATCCTAGGAGCAAAAACAGTAAAAAGAAATTATACAATGACGGCTACAACCCCGACCCGGTTGTGCGGCCATACAAATAATTATTACATCAATTTACAAATTTACATGAATTGCAAGAAAAGAAAACTCTCGTCTCACAACCCCGGCTATTCACCCGCGACAATCCAACATATTTATATACACATTCCAGCACATTACAGATCATGTATAACCCCGACCAATCGACTTATAGCGATTGGCCGACGTTCAATACATGCAAACATTACAGATATAACCATCATAGTCAAAGTGCAGCGAAGTTCGGAAAAAAAAATACGGAATTATAGGACCCCAAAAGGAAATTTCTTTTCTGGAAAATCTGGGCACATATAATATATTCCAAAAATCCCAAAACCAACACAGACACACACTGCACGAAAAACGATGCAGAGAAGACGACAAACCGCGGCGCTTCCGCGGCACATGCCTACCTCGTGCGGCGGAAGCGCGGCGGTTTGAACGAATTAGGGCAACGTTTTTCTTGGGTGTTCACACAAAACCCTGAGCCGAATTTACAAATGTAACGTTTTGCATTTTGAGCCAAAAAAAATTCAACAGAAACTCAGTTTTTGTAAAAGTTTGGTTTTTGGATTTTTCCGGTTCCGAACTTCGTTACACTTCACTACCAAGCTAGTTTAAGTTTAGTTAGGCTCTGATACCACTGTAAGTCCACGTTGCGACCCCCGGTTCTTACGGGGAGGCGGAAACGGTATAAAATCAAAATTTTAACGCAAGAGGCAACATGGACTAAGCTAGGTCGGGATCTTTACCTAAACTAAAACTAGCATACTAAGCTAAAGATATTTAGCTACTCGGATGAAGATGGTTATACCTAAACTTGAACTCCTTCTCTTCAAGCTCCGATGGTGGTTCGATGGCTCCTTCTCGTTGTCTCCGTACGCCGAAGATAGATCCACTTGAAAGCTCCAACCTTTAGCTCCTTCTTCGTTCTTTGAAGAAACTAGTTCACTTGGTTTGCTAAACCTAGTGAACTAGAATGAGTAGAGATGATTTAGAATGGGATTTTATCTATGGTTCTTGATTCTCAACTCATGAGACAAGAGAACCATAGATCAAGAGAGGGAGCAAGAGGTTGAGG
Organism: Agapanthus africanus; assembly: GCA_030015575.1. NCBI lineage: Eukaryota > Viridiplantae > Streptophyta > Magnoliopsida > Asparagales > Amaryllidaceae > Agapanthus > Agapanthus africanus. The sequence goes on along the minus strand of CM057340.1, from coordinate 110,874,145 downwards.
GTGAGAGCAAGAGGAGAGCTCAAGAACAAGAGAGAGAATGAGCAAGAAAGAATGAGCAACTCTTTTGTCTTTCACCCTCTCATAATCCAAAGTGATCATAACTCATCATATCAAAAAAGTCTTATGTGATGGTTTGAAGCAACCATAAGCTTATCATGTCATGCACTCATTTTACTCAAATGAGCAAGCAAGAAAAAGTCTTTGGCATGAAATGATAACCATGGTTATCATGATGGTCAACTAGTCAAGCCTAGTCAACCGGTCAACAAGTCAACAAAAGTCAACAAGTCACCAAAGTCAACAAGTCAACAAAAGTCAACAAGTCAACAACCATATCACCATAATACTTAATTAATATAATAGTTAATCACATATCATATTCTCATTAGGGTTGAGCATAAAGTCAAATAGTCAACGGTCAACTGTCAACAACCCTAATGAGAATCCGCAGCCTCTGCCTCCCTGTCAACTGTGCATACACACCCGCATCCGCGTTCCGAGGAACACGAATGCAAACTGGATAAATCCAATCCCATAAGGTACACTAGGATCTGGCTTAAACCAAAGCCCGCTAGTGTAAACTGTCCGGACACTGTACGTGCACAAGTGCACGGATGTGACCGAACCCTGTCGCAAAACCATGCGACCTGTCGCAATACCATGCGACCTCTACTCTTTTGCCTAAAGGCGAAAAGCTTTCTGTGTGGGACTCTAAAGACTCGACACTACGCTGGCAGTGGGTTTAACCACAGACCGCAAGCGGCACTAGCTGTGCGTAACGGTCCCCAGGTAATGCCGACAAGAAGACCGACGAGGCGAAACCCATCTGAACTCCTACTGAGCCTGAGTGTGACATTCTCCGTACAGTCCGGTCTGTTCGTCTGATACATCGCATGGCGGGCCTAGGGGGTGGTAAACGTCAGTCCCCCAATAGCGGTACAAGTCGTGCCGGAGTGAAGCCCAATACACCCTGAGATAACACTGGAAACCTACCAGTATATCTCGTTTGCCCTGGCCAGGGACTACTCGTGTAATGGCTCTCCTAGACACAGCGCGATGTCAACCCCCAATACCGGGAGAGACGAATCCTGTCTAACCGTCACTGCCTCCAAGTGCTTCGGGACTGCACCCAACCACCACCTGTTTGCACGACTCCTTTGAGCCGTGGTAGGGTAGTGATCAAAGTACAGTGGGAACACACTCGAGGCGGAGTGACAGTGTCAAGTCAGCGGACTAAGCTGTACTCATGTCACCTGGGAACTGATAACTGACGATAGGTATAATACCAACTAGTCAGTTCCCGACGAGTCCTGTCCAGTGTACCCGTAACCTAACGAGCACCCGCATACTATCTCAAGTACGACGTACTGACGGCTGTGGGACAGACCGTCTCCCACACTGGGATGAGAAGCGCATGCGCTGGTCTACTCCGGAGTATCGATGCCCTGTCTCGATAGTCCTGCGACCAGGGACCTGAATAAGGATGTGCTTATAGATTACCCAGCCCCCACTAGTGTGACTGCCATCACAACGCTGGTAATCAAGCAAAGATCCTAAGGGCTCCACTAATGCGTATAAGTGATATACTGAAATAAACACAAGTACACATTGAAGTAGAAACAAACCAAGTAGCATACTACTATTTTGAGCAAGATTGTATATACAAGGTGAATATCCCAAGCATCCATTAAGTAATATACAAACTAGTATGATACAGTAATGGCCTCTAGGGCATATACACTAACACGAACAGATGCTTTTGGCGATGGGGTTCTCCTACAGTCACTTGGTCGGGGCTATGGGACGAGGCTGTCTATTAAGCTTACCCGGCGAGTATTCACGTACGCTACGTGATTGCGACGGACTTTTGATCACATCAAAATTCCGTGGCAACCGATCATCTGAGACTGAACTGCTAGATTTATAACATTCAAATTAGTTATCTCATAACTACTTGTGGATTCCAAATATTGTATCACATTCCAGATAAATAGACAATGTTAAACTTTCCGATCGAATAATCAAACACCCAAGTTTTCCTAAATAGTTCTCAACACTTGAAATTAGTTTAAAAACATCCATCACATGCCACAGTACCAATGGTCCAGCCATAGAAGGGTCAAGCCAACGCCTCACATGTGGTACGCCGTACTGCCACAAACCCTAAGGTTTAGAGGCAGTTCAAGACGGTCACATAATCGAGTTAAGCTTTGTTGTCTTCTAGAGGGTCCACCGCGTTACTTGCACAACTTAGAACGTTCTTAAACTACGGAAAAATCCAACGCTTGGAAATTTTCCGGCAGTGGAAAAAATGAGTTATTGATATCCGTTCGAACTTTTTAACACGTTCTAAAAATTACCCGGACAAACTAAACGAAGTTAAATTATCCGATCGAATCAACGAGCTCCCAATACAACCCAGAAAACTCAACTCTTGAGTATAATTAAAAATTCCCAGAAACATGCAGCAGTTCCAACGAATGTTACTGTACAAAAATGAATCCTAATCCCACTGTAGTGCCGCGGAACCGCCGCGCAAGCGAGGGTACGGCCGCGGTTCCGCGGCGCAGTAAGGGTATTTTGGGGTCGTTTTTTACAGTAACCCATACAAGTACCTGCTGAATTTTCTGAGCATTTTTAATATGAAAAAATCAACATTTTTATAAAATGTCCAGAGAGGGGTCTAAACCGGGTATTCGGAGTTCGATTGGACTTTAAACTTCGCCTAAAGCTCTAGCTTGGCTCTGATACTACTGTAAGGTTACTAGGCACACGCACAATGGTCTACAAGGCATCAACCATACCCGATTAAAATTTTAGCCGTGCCGAACAACCCTAACCAAGATATTTATACTAGAGATTAGGCGATAACAAGCATGTTAAACACTTTAACACTAAGTGAGAGGGATTACAACCATTGTAGATCCGGTCCTTCACTTCATAAGCTCCGTGTTGAGGACCCTTCGCTGCGATCACCAAGTTCCGGACTCTCGAGAGGCTCCACGAAGAGAAAGATGCAGGCTTGCTTCCGATCTTCGATAACAAACATGATCTACCTTGAAGTTTCATTAACACAAGCTCTCACTCACTAAATGAAGTGAACACACTAATCTAAATGGCTAGGATAGATTAGGATGATGAAGTAGGAATTTATCTCTATTTTATTTTCTATTTCTCACTCATTTTCATCACATAAGAAAAACCTAGAAAGCTTTTCATGAAGCTTGATTAAGAAAAGAATTCTTGTTTGTGTAAATCGAACAAAGCGAATGAGTTTCTTTGTGTCGGTAATTAGAATGTATAGAATCACAACCAAAAATTATTTTGACCGCAATCAAACTACGGTGTCAATTGTAGTTCATGAATGAGTGCGGATCGTCCACAGGGATTGCACGATTCGTTTGTATTATGATATGCTTGAATTGAAAAGTTAAGCTAAGATAAACGAAAACATGATTCAAGAATTTTGATTTTCAAGTGTCACTATTCTATTCAAGAATCAAGAAAATGTTAAACAATCAAGAATCGGTGTATCGATGATATTTCCAATCAACAGTCAAGAATCTAAAAGAGGCTCGTAGGAATCGATAGGATCGAAAGATGTGATGTAATCTAAAGATAACGTGTTCTTGTCCTTCGAAGGATTGATACTAGATCGATGATGATCGAAGAGAGTTAGGGCTTTCTTGATGAAACTAGGGTTTCATCTTTTAACCCTTGTTCTTTCGTCGATATCATTCACACTCTAGCCTCTAGCAATTTTCAAGAAACGATCGTAACTTCCCAATTTCGAGCGATATCAATCAAGAAAGCATCGCAACAAAATGGGTCGTCGATTCTTGAACTTGCTAGGGTTTACAAAACTCGTAGGAATCAAGAATCGTTTTCAGATATATTACAACATCATTCTATTGATCGTCTCGACTCCTCGACGAGCGGAGTATTACTCAAACATCACAACAAGAATTATAACTAGAATTTTAGATTGATTCATGATGCAAGAATTTAAAGAAAACAAGATAAAAGAATATCACCTTTTATTTATATCAACACTTTGATTACAATCGCTCAAGAACTATAAGAGGAAGAATCTAAGTTGTTGAATTGGTGTCGCTCGGCTCCGTGAGTCGCGAATCGGCTTGGACCACTTGCTCTGTTGAAGACCGGCTCGGCTCCTAAAAGGTTGCAAGGCTTCTTGCTTGAATGGGTACTCAGGATCTTGGCTTTTGATTGGAATTAGGGTTAGGGTTTCACACAAATCCTCTCACTAGATTTGTGGAAGAAGAAGATGAGATAAGAAATGAAATGGCTCTAGTTTGATACTAGATTGAGATTCTCTTACCCTAGGTTTTAGGCTTCTATTTATAGACTTCCCAAACCCTAGGTCTAGGTTTGAAATTACAATTCCCTCCAAAAGTTTGTTGAGGAGTTTCTAGAAAGAGTTTGTTAGGAGCTAGCTTAGGTTTTAAGCTAGGATTAATTAAGCTTGGAAACCCTAGTTTGCTGATCTGGCAGAAACCCCTGGAGTCTTCTGGAAACTGAGATGCATTTCTGAACTGTAGGTCCTGAAACAGGAGTTTTGCACTAAAATTGAGGATCTAATTCCTTGAACCCACCGCGGATCCGCGGCACAAGCAAGCCATTGCCGCGGATCCGCGGCTCTTTGATGAGCTTGGGCTTTGGGTCTTCTGGTGTGGCCTTGTTCTGTATTTTAGGGCTTCTTCTGATATATTGATTTATGATTGCTCCTTTGAATTGGTACCAGATCTGAAGTTAGTGAGTTGGCGTATCTTTTGAGCGGTGTAAATTTGAGCAAGCTTCTGATTTTCTGCACAGACTTCAAAACACGGGTTGCGACATATAGAAATATTACGATGCCATGCAATGCAGTCAATTTCCCTAGAAATGCCGGTTTTAAGGTCTAATATATGTAATATGATAATCTGTGATAGATTTGCTAATATGTGAAATACGGATACCGAACACTTCTATATGAATGCAAATGATGAGGAAATTGCCGGCTAAAATATACAATATTTTCGACTAATCAAATACCCCCAAACTTAATTTCGATCGTCCTGAGCGAACTGTTTTATTAAAAAGAGAAGGAGAAAATAAAGAAAGAGAAAAACTAACTAGCCACTTTCGTAGGCAACACGATTGCACTGAGCATGTGCAACAAGCCTTTAAACCTCTAGGTGTCCCTAGTAGGAGGAGTGTTGTCTCCTGAGGGTTTTCAGCGGATTGCACCCACAAAATCCAATAATAAAAGGAAGATCATGAATATTACATTTAAAGAAAAGAATTGTAAAAGAAAAGCCTTGAGAATTAGGGTTTCCAACTAAGCTAGCTTTTCGGTTGTCATGAGCCCTATCTTAATGGTCATGAAAAGATGTCAGAAATCACGTCCTCCCTCAATAAAACATCGTCTTATTCTTCATTCCTATCTTTCTTCCAAACATCGATCATATCACCCTGCATGTGTGTAAAGACGTCCCTACACCCGGAGAATTCAATTCAAGCTATCATACTCTTGCCCATCAGCCTCAGTACATTTTAATTAATGAATATTTAGATGAGATTGCTCACACACTTTCATGCGACCGTTAATACTTCTTGAGGTACTAACCGACCGATTACTCCTGTGCTTGCTTACTTAGTGTATTTTCCTCGTCTTGCACCACCTCAGGCATAGCAGTGACTCCCAGACCAGTTGGCCTTAAGGCACTAGGTGAAGAAGCACCCTCGCTATACATTTTTTATTGCCCTCGGTGATAACAAAACCAGTGTCCATTTTTCTCACCACTTTATATTTTTTTATTCAATTTTTTTTTTCTTTTTATTTCCTTCATACTTTTGGCTTTAAGACAAGAGCATTTCAAGGTATCCTCTACTATCCCAGGCTTTAAGACGTGTGTAAGTGTGAATAGCAGGGTAGCAACGTTCAAAATGTTTGGCTTCCAGAATAGAAACTATTTTTCAGACTTATTTTTATCCTCAGATTAGTGACGTCTTTCATCTTACTAACCCTTGGGACAACGGCTCATAACTACTTATTATTAGTTCGTATAAGAAAACTTCTAATTTTCTTAGTTTTCTTAAATTTTTCCAATCTCATGGATGTAATTGTTCACTATCTAATCTTTCATTATCTTATTTATATACAAAAAGTGTAAATATTAAAATTATTTTTATATTTTGAATTTTTTTTTAAATTTTTATGGGTTTTGAAAATTTTTAAATTTTTATAGATTTTTAAAAGAAATGTTTTGTGCTTATGCAGATGATATGCAGATGATGCAAAAATAAGCACAAACCTCCCCCAAACTTGTTTTCAACAGTGTCCTCACTGTTGCCAAATGCTATACCTACAAAACTGTAAGCCTGGGGGGAATTATTAGTGGGGGCAAAATATATAAGTGAAGAACTTCCCCCAAACTTATTCTTTTCACTCACCTTCATTCAGAAAATGATGCAATGATATACTGGATATGAAGGTGAGACGGAGGAATTTTAATCCAAATAAACTGGCTCTTGTAAGAACAAGAGCTCCTCCGTGGGGTCAGTGGAAAAATACGGCTTTAGTCTATGACCATTTACTTTGAAAAAGGTGCCGTTTTTAACATTTTCTACTTCTACTGCCCCGTGCGGGTATACAGACCACACAACAAAAGGTCCCTTCCATCGAGATCGGAGCTTACCCGCGTGAAGGTGTAATCGTGAATCATAAAGAAGGACATGTTGACCAGGTGAAAATGTTTTCCTCAAAATGTTTTTATCGTGAAAAACCTTAGTCCTATTCTTTATGATTACAGCGTTATCATAAGCTTCATCGCGGAGTTCGCTTAGCTCATTAAGTTGCAGCTTCCGAAAGTGCAGGCTTGGTTTAGGTCAAAATTGATTTCCTTAATAGCCCACAATGCTTTATGCTCTATCTCGACGGGTGAATGACATGCTTTTCCAAACACTATCCTATATGGAGACATTCCTAGGTCGGTTTTATATGCAGTTCTGAATGCCCAAAAGAGCATCCGTCAATTTGGTCGACCAGTCTTTTCTATTTTTAGCAACAGTTTTCTCCAGGATAAGTTTGATTTGTCTGTTTGAGATTTCAGCCTGCCCGCTTGTTTGGGGATGATAGGGTGTAGAAAGTCGGTGGTTAATTGAGTATTTTCGCATCAGAGTCTCAAAAGATCTGTTGCAGAAATGTGTCCCATTATCGCTAATGATAGCGCGTGGGTGTACAAATCGCGAAAAGATATTCTCTTTCAAGAACTTAATGACAACTTTCTTGTCATTAGTGCGACATGGAATGGCTTCTACCCACTTGGAGACATAATCAACCGCCAGCAAAATGTACAAATTCCCAAAGGAGTTGGGAAAAGGACCCATAAAATCAATGCCCCAAACATCGAATATTTCAACAACCAAGATGGGTTTCTGAGGCATTTCATTCCTCTGGGATATTCTACCCGTATACTGACATTGTGTACAGGTTTTGCAATACTCAAATGCGTCCTTGAATAAGGTCGGCCAATAAAATCCATATTGCAAAACCTTTTCCGCTGTCTTTCTAGGACCAAAGTGACCCCCACAGGCCTGATCATGACAAAATGAAAGAACACTCTTGAACTCTTCATTCGGGACACACCGGCGAATGATCTGATCAGGACAATATTTAAACAAATAGGGCTCGTCCCAGTAAAAGTGTTTTACTTGGGAAAGAAAACGGTATTTGTCCTGTTTTGACCAATCGCTCGGTATCAGTCCCGTGGCATGATAGTTCACAATATCCCTGAACCATGGTTCAGCGGATATGCTCAAGAGTTGCTCGTCAGGAAACGAGTCATTGATCGGCAGGGTCACAGGGGAAGAAATGATGCGTGAAAGGTGGTCAGCTACTACGTTTTCACATCCTTTCTTATCTTTGATAACAAGATCAAATTCTTGTAACAGTAGGATCCAATGTATTAGTCGACCTTTTGCATCTTTCTTCGCCAGAAGATGTTTTAAAGCGGAATGGTCAGTATACACAACTATAGGAGAGCCAATTAAGTAACGCCTGGATTTTTCTAATGCAAATACAACCGCTAAAAGTTCTTTCTCGGTGGTTGTATAATTGATTTGCGCATCATTTAAGGTCTTACTTGCATAGTATATCACGTGTGGCATCTTTTCGATGTGCTGTCCTAAGACTGCACCTACTGCAAAATCAGATGCGTCACACATCAGCTCAAAGGGGTAGTCCCAATTTGGTGATGATAAAACGGGGGCTGAAGTGAGTGAGTGTTTAAGTGAGTCGAAAGCTGTCTCGCAGTTCGAGTCAAAATGGAAGGTTGTATCCTTGGCCAGGAGAAGAGTTAAAGGTCTAGCAATTTTGCTAAAGTCCTTAATGAATCTCCTATAAAAGCCCGCATGGCCAAGGAAAGATCGAATATCTTTGACGCTTTTAGGATGATGTAGGTTTTGAATGACATCTATCTTAGCTCTGTCAACCTCAATGCCTTTCTGTGAAATGACATGTCCAAGTACTATTCCTTCTTGGACCATAAAATGGCATTTTTCCCAGTTCAAAGTCAAGTTCTTCTCTTTGCAACGAGTAAGAACAGCGTCAAGATTCGCTAGGCAATCTGAAAAAGAGTCTCCAAAAATCGAGAAATCGTCCATAAAGATCTCCAGAAAATTCTCTACCATATCAGAGAATATCCCCATCATACACCGCTGAAAGGTAGCGGGAGCATTGCACAACCCAAAGGGCATGCGACTGTAAGCAAAGGTACCAAAAGGACAAGTAAAAGTGGTTTTATCTTGATCCTTTTTGGCGATGGGGACCTGATTTTAGCCTGAGTATCCGTCCATAAAACAATAATATTCTCGTCCTGCTAAGCGTTCCAGCATCTGATCAATGAATGGTAGAGGAAAGTGGTCTTTTCTCGTGGCAGCATTGAGTTTTCTATAATCAATACATACACGCCACCCAGTTTGGGCGCGTGTCTGAATCAACTCATTCGCCTCATTGGTTATAACTGTGATGCCGGATTTCTTAGGAACGACATGTATAGGACTCACCCACTGGCTATCGGAGATGGGGTATATAATACCATTATCTAAGCATTTGACGATCTCTTTCATGACCGCTTCCTTCATGACGGGATTCAACCGTCTCTGTGGTTCTCGGGTCGGTCTGGCATCATCCATCACATGTATATGATGTTCAACTATCAAGGGACTAATCCCTTTGATGTCCGCCATACTCCAACCAAACGCCTCTTTGTTAGATCTCAATATCGATAAAAGTGCATTTTCTTGCTCTGATGCAAGAGAAGCGGATATGATAACCGGTAAAGACTCATTCTCACCTAGATATGCATATTTTAGGTGAGAAGGTAAAATTTTGAGATCTAATTCGGGCGGAGAAATGATAGAAGGAGGGATCATTGAGTGATTTTTGGATCTATAAAGAAGCTCAGAGCCTTTGAAAGATACAGACTCGGGTGGAGAAAAGTCAGAAGTGCAGGACTCAAGTGTAGGGAAAGTGTCCTCACTAAGATCATGTGTGAAATCAAACAGAGATGTGGTAATGTCATCGAGATCAGTAAAGCAAAGATCCTCAGCTCCACAACTGTCGGGAGCGATCTCATGGACAGAGCACACATCTAAAATATGAGCAGAGGGTTCTGATGGCTGACTTCCAACTTTGTAGATATTTAGTTCAATGGTCATATTTCCAAATGATAAGTTCATTGAACCATTTCTATAGTTTATAACAGCGTTGGAAGTGGCAAGGAAAGGACGACCCAGAATCACCGGAATTTGGCCCCGGGGGTTTGCTACTGGATGTGTGTCGAGCACAATGAAGTCTACAGGGAAAACAAATTCCCCGACCTTTATCAATACATCCTCTAATTCACCCCTTGGTTTGGTGATAGATCGGTCTGCCATCTGGAGAGTGCAGTGAGCAGGTTTCAGCGCTCCAATCCCTAATTGCTCATAGACAGAATAAGGGAGCAGGTTAACACTTGCGCCAAGGTCTAAAAGAGCATGATTTATGTTTTTACCCCCAATCGAAATCGATATTGTAGGACATCCTGGGTCCTTTCTTTTCTTTGGAAGCTGGGGAATAAAAGCAGTGCTGATATTATTAGACATAAAGACCTTCTTTGGCACTTGAGTCTTCCTCTTCCTAGTGCACAAGTCTTTAAGAATTTTCGCATAAGCGGGGACTTGCTGAATAGCATCTAGGAGAGGGATATTGATGTTAACCTGTTTGAACATTTCCATTATTTTCTCCATATGAGGACTCGTTCTATTTGCCCTTAACCGGTTCGGGTAAGGAGCTTTCGCAATAAGCGTAGGGTCCATCACAGGAGAAGGAAGAGGGGGTAGACGAGGTCCCAAAAGAGGTGTGGGGACCGTCTGTGGAGAACTATAAGGTTTGGGAGAAGGTATCGAGCCTAATGGGAAATGGAGAATAGGCTCGCGAGAAGATGGTGTGGTAGAAGAAGAATGATCAGAAGGAGAAGTGTGTGTGTGTGGAAAGGACTCAGCCGGGGTGTTGATATGATTTTCAGTATTATCAATATCTTCCCCAACATTATTATTCAGCACTCTTCCCGATCTCAACGTTGTGATGGCATTTACATTGTAATGCCCAGAATTCTGTAGGGGTTGAGAGGGAAGTTTCCCTTTTTCTCTCACACTCATTTCGGCTTTAAGTCGTGCGATTTCAGCTTCCATCGATTTGATACTCTCATCTTGGGATGCTGAGTTTTTCTTTATCTCACTGACGGAAGATCTAACCTCAGTCGAAACCTCTATGAAATTTGACAAAAGTGATTTCATGGTTTGAGTGAATTGAGAGACCTCGTCAGAACAGGACTGCATAGGATTAGACTGTGCACGAGTGTTGCCCTGGTTTTGAAAATTTTGTGACTGATAGGGGTGCTGAGTGAGTTGAAGGGGTTGCTGTTGTGGTGGAGGAAGAACCCTTTGAAATTGATTCGTGTTTGGAACCGTGTTTTGAGATTGGTTTTGGTTCCAAGCAAAATTCGGGTGATTCCTCCAACCCTGATTGTACATGGAACAATATGGATCATTTCGAGGTCTTTGAAATGCGGCATTAGAATGCTCGTGACCTTGAAATGCAGAGTTTAATGGACATTCTTCCGTTAAATGAGACGGATCAGAACAGCACCCACAAACAGTTTTGGGGAGTGACACTGGGTTTAGGGAGGCTGCTGCAAATTTGTGTTCCATAGCGTCGAGCTTCTTTTGCATTGCTGCCATTTCAGCTCGAACACCTATGGACACATCTATTTGGTGTACGCCACCCCTATTCAATGGTTGGGTTCCACTCTCCCACTGTAGTGATTTTTCAGCGAACTCTTCTAAGTACTTCCAAGCTTCTCCATCATCTTTGGTCATAAAAGTACCTTGACACATGTTTTCAAGGCTCTGTTTAGTGCTTGGGTTAATGCCCTCATAAATGATTCGGCATAATTCCCATCTCGGGATGCCGTGATGAGGACACTGAACCAAAAGATCCTTGAAACGTTCAAAGCATTTTGAAAATGGTTCAGCAGGGAGCTGGGCAAATTGATTCAGTTCGCTACGGATTCGAGCTGTCTTTTGTATTGGGTAAAATTTCTTAAGGAATGCAGCGACGAATTCTTCCCAATTCGTAATAGAGTGTGCGGTAGTGTTATATAGCCACTTCTCGGCTATATCGCACAAAGTAAATGGAAGAAGTCGTAGACGTATAGCATCCACTGAAAGTTGTGACGTACCCATCATTGCGCATACGTTTTCAAATTTGGTAATGAAAACGTAAGCGTCCTCAGTCTCGAGTCCATGGAATTTGGGTAAAAGATTGATATACTGGGGCTTAATCTCAAAGTTATCCCCATTGGCTGGTGGTGTGGATAAGCAGGTCGAAAGAGGACCTCGAACAGGGTAGCACCTCTCCTGGAGAGAGATGTGATTGTTAGCGATTCTGCGTGTTCAAGTTTTAGTTAAGTACCGCAATCAAGACGGTTTCGCTCGTAGCTAGCCGGTTGAGTACGGGTCGTCCGCAGGGAGATGGGAATCTTTTTCTATGTGCTTTAACGAGTTAAGTCCAGTTTTTCAGATTTTGTTGTGATTAGTTAAGCGGTAAAATGATATGTAAAGAGAGCTTGTTAGGGTTAGGATTAGGTTAGTTTGAGTTAGGAGTCTCCACATCTTTCGTTGCCCCTCTTAATATCGGTGTTACGGTAATCGGCAACAACGGGGATTAGCACGACTAGGAAGGACTTTGCGAGTATAAGCTAGGCTTTCCAACGCATAAGTTCTTCCTTTTGGTGCTTGTCCGTCCGTTCTTGGCTCTTAGCCATAACCTCCGGTTAATTCAACCACAACCGGTCTCACTACGGAATCACCGCTATCATGTAGGATAGGGTGCCGTAAGGAGCGGATTGTGGTTCAATTAACGGGAGTCGAATTAAGCTGTTGGGCAAGGAAAGAGTGAGAGAGATTTCCTTCTCTCAAACTTCCCTTATCCTACCCTAACAAGTATGAAACTACTCACACATCATGATACGGAAAAATAAAACAAAACAAAAGAGGAAGATAGAAAGAAAGAGATTAGAAGATAACGACTAGCTATTTGCGACCTCACCTTGGCGAGGATCGAGCGTAAGCATCATGGTCGTATTAAGGATAAAGAAAAAGAGAGAAGAAAGAAACAACAAGAAATAACAACAACTAGTTAACAAATTAAAATTACAACAATTAACAAGATAATGAGACAAGCAAAATAATAAACGGTTCTTCTTTATTCATCATTCTTCACTCACAAGCTCACTACAAGTTTAATGGAGAAGAGATGAGAAGAGGAAGAAGAAACACAACTAAACCTTACAAAAGAGAATACAAGATTATGGACCCTTTCCTTCTCAAAGTTCTGGGCTATTTATAGGCTGGAAAATGGAAACCTAGGGCAACCACCAGAACACAAACAAAAATACCAAAATACCCTCAAAAACTCTACAGATGCGGCGCCTAGACGGTGGCGGATCCACGGCCTAGACCCCCCTTTGGCCGCGGATCCGCGGCCTTCTGGTTGAGTTGGGCCCTCCAATTTTCTGTGGTTCCCTGGTTCTCTGTGCCCTTTATTCTGGTATCTGTATTTTCTCATAATTTCTTCACGAATTTTCCAGAATTTCTGTTGAGGGAAAGGTGGACTTTTTGTCAAGATTTGGCATGATTGCCTCGAGCTCCGCGTAGATTTCTTGGATCTTGTGCAGCCATTGAGCCTTATGCATGAAAGTGACAATCGATTTGCCATTTTGTCTTCCTAAACTGGTATCTGGCAACATACGGATGAAGAGCGGAGACCGTGTTTTATCTGTGGTTGGCAGGAACCCGGATTTTGTCGTGTTTTCCATGAATTTCACCGTTTTAGAACCGAGAACCTGTATCCTGCAATTGACTAGCAAACACGGCTCAAGAGTATCTACCGATATGCAATGTGATAAAAATTGGGCGGTATGAAAATGCAAAAATCTGATATGAACAAATACCCCCAAACTTATCATTTGCTCATCCCGAGCAAAGCCAATTTATTCACAAAAATTTTTCTAACCTCACTTTCGCAGGGAACGCGATTGCACTGAGCATGTGCAACAAACCGTTAAACCTCTAGGTGTCCCTAGTAGGAGGAGTGTTATCTCCTGAGGGTTTTCAGCGGATACTACCCACAAAATCCTGGTCAAGTTGGTTTTGTAAAATAACTAAGATTCAAACCCTAAAATTTTGTTTTAGAAAATAACAATTCTATAATCCTAAGTCTAGACCATCGAACCTTTATTTTTCACACCTCGCTTTTTATTTAACTACAGATTTTATATGTCTTTATGTGCAGTGAAGATAGTGTCGTTAAGTTCCAGAAGGATCGATTAAAGTCATCATGTCGCATAATAAAGCCCAGATAACAATTTTAAAAGGATCACATAAGTTTTATAAAGAGTTACGCATTTTTCAAGTTTCATTTTCCAGTAAGGTTTCAACTTCAGAATTTCTATCTTCCTTAACAGGAAATTAAGTCGTATTTTTCACTCCACCTTCTTCTTGTTTTCATTTCATACACACCTCTGTGAACGTGCAATAGTCTTTATCATAGAATAAAACCTTCATATCTCCGCTAAAATTTTTATTAAAGCCTGTCTTTTATCAAGATTATTCTCACACAAAGAACCGTTAGGAATTTTAACTCGGAGAGAACACTTGCTTGACTTTGTTTTAACCTGGACTTTCTAGGCTTCTTAGCGAGCTTTGGCCCAATGCACCCAAACCAGTTGATTTTAGGGCATTAGGTGTAGAAACACCCCAGCGGACTTAATTACTCAAGTTACCTAGGTCCAAAAAACAAAAGACAGTTTGGCGTGAAAATCAGATGATTTAATACGAACGGAGATATAACCGGTAGTTCAATTATTTTTTTTGGATAAAAGACGTGTTTAGTGGGTTTGGTGTGTAATCATTCCAATCAAGTTTCAGATGGGTTATTTTTCAGACTTAGTTCCAATTACGGCATCAATAACATTCCTTCATATTCGCTTTACTTCATAAACTATTCTTGACATTACTTATTTCATAACAAACCTATTTGATCCTCAGAAAATCATTTATCTGTTTAAAAGTTTTTAAACATAAAAGACTTGTCATCTAATTTCCAAAAACTCACGATACGTGTAGTGTGATGTAAAGACGTATATCAGCTATAGTTAACTTCAAAGGAGAGTTATCTTTCAGGTTTTCAAAATCCAAACATAAGATTTAGTTATTCCTATTTTTTCAAACAAAAACCGTCGAATGTTGAATTAGAGTTCTTCCACAAGCTAACTTGACAAAAAAGTTTTTATATTTTAAGAAAAATTTTCAGATTTTTATGGATTTTATTGATTTTAATATGCAGATGCAAAATATACATATGAATGCGAAGGTAAGAAAATGCGTACCGAGCGTACCCCCAAACTTAAACTGGACAGTGTCCTCACTGTCATTGCATGAAGAGATTATCTGAAGGGTCAAAATTGTCGGTTAGCGAGACACAAATTTTTATTTGTTTTTGTTTTTAAAGAAAAGAAAAAGAATATACACTAATATATACAAAAAGGTTTGTACATACCCCCAAACTTATTTGGAACAGTGTCCACTGTTCTTGGCTGGATAACCGAAGTTTGGAGGTAGGCAGAGGAAGATCATTCAGGGTAAACCGGCTCCTGTAAGAACAGGAGCTCCTCTGTTGGTTCGGCGCTAAGGTACGGTTTGCATCGGTGTCCGTTAACTTTGAAAAGTGAACCGTCCTTTGGATTTTCCAAATCCACAGCGCCCTGCGGATACACATTCCGCACAAAATACGGCCCTTTCCAGCGAGATCTGAGCTTTCCTGGATGGAAATGAAGTCGGGTGTCGTAAAGCAGTACCTGCTGACCAGATATGAAGGTTTTGCGCAAAAGGTGTTTATCGTGAAACACCTTCGTTCGGTTCTTAACGACAACCGCGTTATCGTAAGCCTCATCCCTAAGCTCGTTCAGTTCGTTCAACTGCAGCTTCCGATGGCTGCCCGCATCCTCAAGAGACAGATTCAGCTGCTTTATCGCCCAAAATGCGCGATGCTCTATTTCGACAGGTAGGTGGCAGGCTTTTCCGTACACAAGCCGATAGGGAGACATGCCAAGGTCGGTCTTATAAGCGGTTCGAAATGCCCAAAGGGCATCAGTGAGTTTCAGCGACCAATCCTTACGGTTCTTAGAAACCGTCTTCTCCAGTATCTGCTTGATTTGCCGATTTGAAACTTCGGCCTGCCCGCAGGTTTGGGGGTGGTAGGGCGTAGAAAGCTTATGATTAATGGAATATTTCCGCATCAAGGCCTCGAAAGTCTTGTTGCAGAAATGACTTCCATTGTCGCTAATGATCGCTCGGGGGTGCCCAAACCGGGAGAAAATGTTTTCTTTAAGGAACCTAACGACAACCTTGTTGTCGTTAGTCCGGCTAGGCATAGCCTCGACCCATTTAGAGACGTAATCAACAGCGAGAAGGATGTACAAGTTCCCAAAAGAGCTGGGAAACGGCCCCATGAAATCTATCCCCCAAACATCGAAAATCTCTACAACCAAGATCGGTTGGAGCGGCATCTCGTTCCTCCGGGATATCCGGCTCATGTGTTGGCACCGGGAGCAAGTCTTGCAATAGTCATGAGCGTCTTTGAAGAGTTGTGGCCAGTAGAAACCACATTGCAAGATCTTCTCAGCTGTCTTTCTGGGCCTAAAATGCCCGCCACACGCTTGATCGTGGCAAAATGACAGCACACTCTTGAATTCCTCATCAGGGACACACCGACGAATAATCTGGTCGGGACAGTACTTGAACAAGTAGGGTTCGTCCCAGTAAAAGTGTTTTACTTGGGATAAGAAGTGAAGTCTGTCCTGACTTGACCATTCAGTCGGTAGTAATCCTGTGGCCAAATAGTTCACAATATCTGCGAACCAGGGTTCGCAAGATACTGTCAAGAGCTGTTCATCCGGGAAAACGTCGTTGATCGGAATTGGAAACGAAGGCGAAGAAGGAAGTCGTGAGAGATGGTCGGCAACTACGTTTTCACATCCTCGTTTGTCCTTAATGACAAGGTCAAACTCTTGAAGCAAGAGGATCCAACGTATTAACCGAGATTTAGCATCTTTCTTCGCAAAAAGATGGCGCAGAGCAGAATGGTCAGTGTAGACAATGACTGGAGAGCCGATGAGGTAGGGCCTGAATTTTTCTAAAGCAAATACAACAGCTAAGAATTCCTTCTCAGTTGTTGTATAATTGAGTTGGGCGTCGTTCAGGGTTCGGCTCGTATAATAGATTACGTGCGGCATCTTGTTGATGTGTTGTCCAAGGACAGCACCAATGGCAAAGTTGGATGCATCGCACATAATCTCAAATGGGTGTGTCCAGTCAGGTGAAGAAAGAACGGGAGCAGAAGTGAGTGAGCGTTTTAGTGACTCGAATGCAGTAACACAGCTCGAGTTGAAGTCGAATGGCGTGTCCTTGGCCAGCAAAAGAGTCAAGGGCCTAGCAATCTTGCTAAAGTCCTTGATGAACAGTCTATAGAAACCGGCATGGCCAAGGAAGGCTCGGATATCTCTGACGCATCGGGGAGGAGGAAGATTGGAAATGACTTCAATCTTTGCTTTGTCAACCTCTATGCCATTTTGCGAGATGATATGTCCTAAGACAATACCTTTGCGCACCATGAAGTGGCATTTCTCCCAGTTCAAAGTGAGATTCTTGTCCTTACATCGGGTAAGGACAGCGTCAAGATGCAGCAAACACTCGTTGAAGGAATTGCCGAAGATGGAGAAGTCATCCATGAAAATCTCCAGAAATTTTTCTACCATGTCTGAGAAAATTCCCATCATACACCGCTGGAAGGTAGCGGGCGCATTGCATAACCCAAAGGGCATGCGACGATATGCAAACGTGCCGAAAGGACAAGTGAAAGTGGTCTTGTCCTGGTCTTTTTCGGCGATGGGAATTTGATTATAGCCGGAGTAGCCATCAAGAAAGCAGTAGTACTCGTGTCCGGCCAATCGTTCAAGCATCTGGTCAATGAAAGGTAGCGGAAAGTGGTCTTTCTGCGTTGCGGCGTTGAGTTTTCTGTAATCAATGCAAACTCGCCACCCAGTTTGGGTGCAAGTAGGGATTGACTCGTTCGCCTCGTTGGTTATGACCGTGATGCCCGACTTCTTGGGGACAACATGAATGGGGCTAACCCACTGGCTATCAGAGATAGGGTAAATGATACCACTATCTAGACATTTTACGATCTCCTTCTTCACAGCCTCTTTCATGACTGGATTGAGCCGTCTTTGTGGATCCCGGGCTGGTTTGGCATCATCCATCAGATGAATGTGATGCTCAACGATCAGGGGACTAATCCCCTTGATGTCCGCCATGGACCAGCCAAAAGCTTGCCTGTTGCTGTGCAAGACCGCGAGAAGGGCTTTCTCTTGCTCGGGAGCTAGAGAAGCCGAGATGATGACAGGGAGGGTCTCGTTCTCACCTAAGTAAGCATACTTAAGGTGAGACGGCAAAGGCTTGAGTTCGAGCGTTGGAGCTGAAACGATGGAAGGCAAGATTGGTGCAAAGGTCTCGAACTCAAAGGACTCCAGCAAAGGTTCAGAACGAGTGTAGGCAACCGAGTTGGATGGTTCAGGTAACTCATCCGGAAAGTCGAAGGATTCAAACTCGGGTTGTGCGCGGCTAAGATCGTTCGAGAACGTGAAACACTCGTAGTCGTTGTCGGGCGCAGAAACAGCAGCAGGTTCGAAGAGAAACGCACTAGTGGCGTCAAGATTATCATGATCAAACAGAAACTCCTCGAATTCACACTCTTCTGGGGTGATCTCCTGGATCGAGCAGACGTCCAGTATATGAGCATTAGGTTCGGCGGGCTGATTCCCCAACCTAAAAATGTTGAGTTCAATCGTCATGTTTCCAAAAGAGAGGTTCATCGAACCATTGCGATAATTGATCACAGCATTTGAGGTTGCGAGAAATGGGCGACCGAGTATCACCGGAATTTGATTCCGGGGGTTAGCTACAGGCTGTGTATCTAATACAATGAAGTCAACGGGGAATATGAAGTCCCCGACTTTTATTAACACATCCTCTAGCTCACCCTTAGGGTGGGTGATCGATCGGTCGGCCATTTGGAGAGTGCAATGTGTGGGTTTCAGCTCTCCGACGCCTAATTGCTCGTATACTGAATACGGAAGCAGGTTAACACTGGCACCAAGATCTAATAGTGCGCGGTTGATGTTCTTATCCCCAATGGTAATTGAAATTGTAGGACAGCCAGGGTCCTTCCGTTTTTGTGGTAAAGATTTGGTAAGGGCATCACTCACAGCACTAGCCAAGAAAACTTTCTTGGGTACCTGAGACTTCCTCTTTTTCGTGCACAAGTCCTTTAAGATTTTCGCGTAGGATGGGACTTGTTGGACAGCATCTAAAAGAGGAATGTTAATGTTAACCTGCTTAAATAACTCCAGAATCTTCTCCATTTGAGGATTTTGTTTATTAGACCTCAACCGGTTTGGAAATGGAACATTTTGAAAATTGGTTGAGTCTAATGCTGGAGGAGGAGATTGTGGAGTTGGAACGGATCCCAGAATAGGTGTCTTCGTGGAGTGAGAAGTGGGTCCGTTCAAAGCAGAAGAAGAGGGAGGGGAGCCTTGTGAAGAACGGAGAATAGGCTCAGAAGACGAAGAAGAAGAAGAAGAAGAAGAAGAAGAAGAAGAAGCGGCCTGGGTGTCATCGTTGATCCGTTTGCCAATGTTGTTTTGCAGCATCCTCCCCGATCTCAGTGTGGTCACGGCACTCACATTATGGTTTTGTTGTTCAAGAGCAACATGTGCATTATGTGGGTGACCGGGATTTGGAAGTGGCTGGGACGGGAGCTTCCCCTTTTCTCGCTCGCTTAAGGCCGCGTTCAGCTGTGCAATCTGGGCCTCGATGGTCTTGATGCTTTGCCCGTGTGCGGCAGTGTGTTGCACTAAAGATTGAATGGAAGACTGGATGTTGGCGGTGGATTGAGTCGATTGTTTAACAAACGCCTCCAGACTTCGTTCGAGCGAGGAAACCTTATCGTTGTTTGACGGAACAAAGTTGTTTGGTGGAAAAGAATTGTTGGGTGCAAAGTTGTTCGTCGGATTTTGGAAAGGTTGGGGTTAGAAGGGCTGCTGATATTGATGTTGAGTTTGTTGTTGCGCTTGTTGTTGCGGCGGAGGGGCCCTTTGGAAATTGGTGCCCTGGAATTGATTCTGATTCTGATTCCAGGCGAAATTGGGGTGGTTCCTCCAACCGGGATTGTAGGTGGAAGAGTATGGATCATTCCTCGGTCTTTGCTGGAATGAAGCATTAACCTGATCCTGTCCTTGCGAGGGTGGATTGTAAGGACACTCTTCGGTCAAGTGAGAAGGATCGGAACAACAAGCGCAGATGGTACGAAGGGGAAGAACAGGGGCAGGGGCAGGAGAAGAAAGTTTGCTCTCTATCGCTTCAAGCTTTCTTGTTATTGCAGCCATTTCAGGTTTCATCGCAATAGAGACATCAAGTTGGTGAATTCCTACCCTAGACTGACCGGTAGAAGTGGAGGTAGAAGAAGAAGAAGTCGGTCTGGTGCTCTCCCACTGTAGCGTTTGCTCCGCAAGGTCGTCAAAGAACTGCCACGCTTCCTCGTCAGATTTGGATAGGAAGTGGCCCTGACAGATGGTTTCCAACAACTGCTTCGTTGCTGGGTTCAGGCCCTCGTATAAGGTTTGGCAGAGTTGCCATTTCTCTATACCGTGGTGGGGACACTGAACAAGAAGGTCTTTGTATCGGTCAAAGCACTTCCAGAAGGGTTCAGAAGGAAGCTGGGAGAATTGGTTGATTTCATTTCGAATCCTTGCGGTTTTATGATTCGGATAGAATTTTTTCAGAAACGCTTTAACAAACTCGTCCCAGCTGGTGATTGAGTGGGAAGCGGTGCTATACAGCCATTTTTCAGCAAGATCGCATAAAGTGAACGGAATGACCCGTAGACGTATAGCATCGTCCGACAGCTGGGTGGTTTTCATCATGGCACAGACGTTTTGAAATTTGTTGATGAAGATATAGGCATCTTCAGATTCAAGCCCATGAAAACGTGGAAGCATGTTGATGAAGTGGGGCTTAATTTCAAAGTTGTCCCCATTGGCCGGAGGAAGAGAAAGACAGGTGGGAAGTGCAGAACGGGTGGGATAGAAACGATCCTGGAGCGCGATTCGCTGCGGCGCTACAACAGGCGGTGGTGGTGGGATATTGGTCTCCGTAGGAGGTGGAGCCAATCCCGCGGTGGTCAATGAGATATTCGGATTAAATCCCGACATCGCGGAAGAAGAGGTTGGTGAAGGTGAAGGTGAAGATGTACGAACAGAATTCCGGTCAACGTCGGAGTTGGCCGGCAAAGGAAGGGGTGAAAGAGGAGTGGACGGAGTATCGACGTCTGAGTCGATCGCGTAGTCGGTAGCGACTAACGTAACGCGGACTAGACGGGCGCTAGTGTCCCGAGTCCAAGCGGACATACACTAAACGAGTTTATTATAGTCAAAGCGGAGAAGGTGAGGGTAAGAAAACGTCAATGGAGAAAGGCGATGGGTGGTGGGTGAAAAAAATGGATTTGGCGACAAAGGGCAAGTTTTTATAAAAGTTTTTGATTTTTTTCTTTTTTTTTGTTTTTAGAAAGAGATTTACAGAAATATGTACGGATATACGTCTTAAGCAATCACAAACAAGATATGCACAATCACACCTAGATCTAGGGTAACCTAGGTCTACTAGACCTGCTCCTGAACTTGATTGTCGAAGTTAAACAGTGTCGAGAAACGGGCTTAAAAATACACTGATCACGAGGCCAGGTAAGTGCAGAGATAAGGGGAGGTTGTCCAACGCTTTCGCGAAGTTCCTTAATTAAATAACCCTTTCTCTTTCGGCGGTTGCGCCTTTAACACTTTCCTAGACACCCCGTAAACAATATACCGTTAAGCGAGGTTCTAAACACGGTTTATCTTCTCCTAATGAGCGCGAAGTCCTTAGGGCTGAAGTCTAGTATTTTTTAATTTACAATGGACAATGCATATGCTTTAGTGATTTTTGGGGTCCTGGGAAGGGTGATGAAATCCCCACCCAATCTGGATTGGTTTCAAGCCCCTTAAGTCCGTATTAAAGAAATGCAAAGCAGTAACAAATCAACTGCAAACAATTTTTATTTGCGGCGCAAAGAATCCTGCACAAGAACAGTTTATTGGAAGGGGGAGAAGAGTTTGCGCAAAGAAATCTGCAGAAAACACAATTTATTGGAGTCCAGAGGAGTGGGAGAGAAGAGAGAGACTTACAGAGAGAAAATGCACCCCTGAAGCCACCAAGTGGCCACGGATCCGCGGCGGTTCTGGGGAAGTGGGGCTCTGAAATTTTTGGGTGTCCTCTGTTGGGTGTCCTCTGCTTGTCTGGATTTACTGAATATTTATTTGCTCACTGTAACTGCTCCAGATCTTGACAGTAGACCGTTTGTTCCGTTTTGATCCGTCGCGGTGTAGCCGCAAAATGTGGGTCTATCTTCCCACGTCTTTGGCACTGTACTTGAACTCCGTATTTTCAACGTCTTGGCCACTGACTCGAACTTTGTATTTTTCCTGCACACTTGCACAAAAACTAATCAAGAATAACAAGATGGTTTCTTTTACAAAGTATATTTTTTTTGTTTTGTTTTTCGGTTAAATTTACAAGTTAACCCGAAATTACACAAGGAAATAACTACCGTCTCCCCGGCAACGGCGCCATTTGATTGTTAGCGATTCTGCGTGTTCAAGTTTTAGTTAAGTACCGCAATCAAGACGGTTTCGCTCGTAGCTAGCCGGTTGAGTACCGGTCGTCCGCAGGGAGATGTGAATCTTTTTCTATGTGCTTTAACGAGTTTAGTCCAGTTTTTCAGATTTTGTTGTGATTAGTTAAGCGGTAAAATGATATGTAAAGAGAGCTTGTTAGGGTTAGGATTAGGTTAGTTTGAGTTAGGAGTCTCCACATCTTTCGTTGCCCCTCTTAATATCGGTGTTACGGTAATCGGCAACAACGGGGATTAGCACGACTAGGAAGGACTTTGCGAGTATAAGCTAGGCTTTCCAACGCATAAGTTCTTCCTTTTGGTGCTTGTCCGTCCGTTCTTGGCTCTTAGCCATAACCTCCGGTTAATTCAACCACAACCGGTCTCACTACGGAATCACCGCTATCATGTAGGATAGGGTGCCGTAAGGAGCGGATTGTGGTTCAATTAACGGGAGTCGAATTAAGCTGTTGCGAAGGAAAGAGTGAGAGAGATTTCCTTCTCTCAAACTTCCCTTATCCTACCCTAACAAGTATGAAACTGTTAGTTATATGTATGCACTAGAGGCCATTACTGTACATAGGATGTATATTGTAGTGGATGCTGGGACATATATAGGGAGGACTTTCTTGCTCGACATGATAGTATGCTATCTGGTTGAACTTTACCTTAACGTGTATACTGATTGTCTCTCTGTTACATGTTGGTAAAGCCCTTAGGATGTGTGCTTGACTACCTGGACTATGATGCGGATCATACTAGTGGGGACATGGTAGTCCATAAGTACATCCTTGAAAGTCCCTAGTCGTGGGTGTATCGAGACGGGGCATCGATATACCAGAGTAGACTAGCGTATACCTTCTCGACCCATACAGATGGGCGATGGATGATCCCATATCCATCGGTGTTTGACATCAGAGGAGATATACGGGTGCTCAGTAGAGACTGGGTACACTGGACGGACTCGCCGAGAACTCCCAGATGGTATTATACCTCACGTCAGATGGCAGTTCTCTGGTGACACTGGTGCAGAGTAGTCTGTTGACCCGAGATCGTCATAGAGTCTTGTGTGGTTCCCACTGTGCTTTGATTTCTATCTTACCACGTCCAAGAGGGCGTGCAAAACGGTGGTTTTTGGGTACAGTCCCGAGTCACATGGAGGCAATGAGCGATAGGAGGGGATTCGTCTCTCCCGGTATAGGGAGTTGATGTTGCGCTGTGTTCGATTGGCTATAACAGGAAATCCCTGGCCAGGGTTGCTGAGATTTACTGGTAAGTGTTACCTGTAGTTTCTCGAATAGTTATAGACCTCATATCGACACGACTTATCGAGCTATTGGGGTCTGACGTTTACCACCCCTAGGCGAGATATGCGACATATCAGACGATCAGACCGGACTGTACGGTAGTGTTACTGGTCGGATTCACTGGAGTGTGAGCGGGCTTGCTCGTCGATCTTCAGATCGCTCAATACCCGGGTGGCCGTTACGTTTAGCAGACCGCTTGCGGCTTGTGGGTGTTTGATATGATCATCGCCTGCTGCCGGCGTATTGACGAGTCTTTAGAGTCCTACACAGAGGTTTCCTGGCTCAAGCGAAACGAAATAGGAGCGCATATGAGATATGTGCGGGACCGAGAATAATGCGTGTATGTGATACCGTATTACATTCTCGCGATGAATGTATCGGAAAGGTTTTATGCGATATAACCTAGTTATCGATTCAAGCGTTGATTCGATAAGCCGATACATTGAATACTAGTCGGTTGTGTGCGACATGACCGGATCATTGAATCAAGTGTTGATTTAATGATTTAATGCATAATTATATATTTGATATGTTACTTTGCACTAACTAGTATTGGTTCACTTTAAACGGATTTTCTCACTTGGATTGTGCACATTGTATATGTGATATATTTTTGTGCACTTGTATGTATCATGTTTGATGATGCATACTAACTTATGTTTTGTGTAAAGTTTAAACCATGGTTATGTAATGGTTAGGGTTTACATTTTCATATCTATTTATTTATTCATTTATTCATTTTGGAAAATGTAAAGCAAATGAGAAAATGGTGGCTTCTTTTGTTTTGTTCATGAAGCTTCATGAAGACTTTGACCAAGTTACCATTTTGTCTCATGCTTAACCCTAACCATCCCACTAACCATGATTTATTCTCTACACTTGACCATGGTTCAAGTTATGATAAGGATTATATTTCTTTTCTTTTTTAGATTATTCATATCATAACATTTCTTCTTCTTCTTCCTTGAACTCAAGAAGAAAAAGCTTTCTTCATCAATGGTGAATTGAGCAAACAAGTGAGAAATCCAATTCTAAAGTCTACCCACTTCCTATTTCTTCATCCTCTACCTCTTGCCAAGTAGTAGAGTGTGTTTCCTTCACAAGTTTTAGGGCTTGGTGAAGGTGGAGCTTGATTTAGCGATGCCTCGACGTAGATCATCTTCAGCATGGACATCGACGACCTAGCTCGCTTTTTCTCCGACGAAGCCGACTCTAGAGCCCGGATTTGATTTGGACAGCGGAGAGGACCTCGTTGCAGAGCTATGGAGGTGGAGCACCGGATCTACAAAGGTTGTATTTCCGTTAAACTTTTAGTTAAGTGTTAACTAGTTAGTTTTTCGCCTAGACATCTAGCCGACGATCCGTAGTTTAGGGTTTGTAGGCACCGTAGAATTTGAAATTGGCATGTTCGATGCCTTGTGAGACCTCTTGGGAGTGCCTAGGAACCCTACAGAAACTACTCACACATCATGATACGGAAAAATAAAACAAAACAAAAGAGGAAGATAGAAAGAAAGAGATTAGAAGATAACGACTAGCTATTTGCGACCTCACCTTGGCGAGGATCGAGCGTAAGCATCATGGTCGTATTAAGGATAAAGAAAAAGAGAGAAGAAAGAAACAACAAGAAATAACAACAACTAGTTAACAAATTAAAATTACAACAATTAACAAGATAATGAGACAAGCAAAATAATAAACGGTTCTTCTTTATTCATCATTCTTCACTCACAAGCTCACTACAAGTTTAATGGAGAAGAGATGAGAAGAGGAAGAAGAAACACAACTAAACCTTACAAAAGAGAATACAAGATTATGGACCCTTTCCTTCTCAAAATTCTGGGCTATTTATAGGCTGGAGAATGGAAACCTAGGGCAACCACCAGAACACAAACAAAAGTACCAAAATATCCTCAAAAACTCTGCAGATGCGGCGCCTAGACGGCCGCGGATCCGCGGCCTAGACCCCCCTTTGGCCGCGGATCCGCGGCCTTCTGGTTGAGTTGGGCCCTCCAATTTTCTGTGGTTCCCTGGTTCTCTGTGCCCTTTATTCTGGTATCTGTATTTTCTCATAATTTCTTCACGAATTTTCCAGAATTTCTGTTGAGTGAAAGGTGGACTTTTTGTCAAGATTTGGCATGATTGCCTCGAGCTCCGCGTAGATTTCTTGGATCTTGTGCTGCCATTGAGCTTTGTGCATGAAAGTGACAATCGATTTGCCATTTTGTCTTCCTAAACTGGTATCTGGCAACATACGGATGAAGAGCGGAGACCGTGTTTTATCTGTGGTTGGCAGGAACCCGGATTTTGTCATGTTTTCCATGAATTTCACCGTTTTAGAACCAAGAACCTGTATCCTGCAATTGACTAGCAAACACGGCTCAAGAGTATCTACCGATATGCAATGTGATAAAAATTGGACGGTATGAAAATGCAAAAATTTGATATGAACAAGATGCGGGGTGGATTCTGCGCACCAACGGACGGCGGCAGATTAGGGTTAAAGAAGTTTGATGGATTCGGATCCATCGGTGTGGGTGTGGTAGTGGGTAAAGAAAAGGTAAATGGAGAAATATCGACTTCGGAGTCGATAAAGGGTACGCGGACTAAACGGGCACTAGAATCCCGTGTCCAGCTTATCTTGCACTAAAATGGGTTAGTACAAGTGGCAGCGTTGACTTATAATTAGGGGTATTGAATACGGTGTTTGCTTTTGAAAAAGGGACGGATTTTTGAAAAAATGATGTGACAAAACAAATGCAGCACACAAACCCTAGAATCTAGTGGTCACCTAGGTCCGGCTCTAGACCGCTCCTAACTGCCAAAAGACAAGTTGCAGGATAGAATCCTCCACTGCCTCTTTGTCCCCCTGTGGCCGGATAAGTGCCAGGTAAGTGGGAAGGTACTCCACTACGTAAGTAGTGGGCCTAATTAAAAACCACTAGCCTTAGACACACTCGCCTTAGGCACCACAAGAAAACGCGGATAAGCAATGAATTACCCACGGCCTTCTCTTGTCCTAATTGAGCGCGACAGTCTTCTCTAGATTTCATTTAGTTAATGTGGGTCAATGCGGATGCAAGTTTTGCGATTTTTGGGGCCTAGGAAGGGTAATGAAATCCCCACCTAATTTGGATTTAGCCGTGCCCCTTAAATTCCGTATTAGAATGCAAACAACCAAGAAATCAAAATCACGCACAATTTTAGTTTGCAATTTGCGGCGCTGCGATTATTTGCAAAGAATCCTGCAGCAAAGTATTAGTTGGAGCTAAAAGAGGAGAGAGGTGAGAGTAAGAAGTTACCTGAAGCAATTTGGCAGAGAGAAGCCCCTACCCAGCCGCGGAACCGCCACACTTGGGCACTCCCACCGCGGAAACGCGGTCTGTTGATAAGATCACCCCACCAAATTTCTTCAGAGAGTCTCTGTAGACTCCCTTAGCTCTCTGGTATTTTCCAAAAATTTTTATCAATTCCCAAACAGCTCCAGATTTCCTTGCAATGAACAACAGCAAATCGTTTAGGGTTTGCACGAATTTTGATCTCAAAAACAACAATGGAATAATTCTTTCAATTCAAACTATAATATGAAACGAATTAGCGCGCGATCCCCGGCAATGGCGCCATTTTGATTGTAAAAAGAATTCTTGTTTGTGTAAATCGAACAAAGCGAATGAGTTTCTTTGTGTCGGTAATTAGAATGTATAGAATCACAACCAAAAATTATTTTGACCACAATCAAACTACGGTGTCAATTGTAGTTCATGAATCAGTGCGGATCGTCCACAGGGATTGCATGATTCGTTTGTATTATGATATGCTTGAATTGAAAAGTTAAGCTAAGATAAACGAAAACATGATTCAAGAATTTTGATTTTCAAGTGTCACTATTCTATGCAAGAATCAAGAAAATGTTAAACAATCAAGAATCGGTGTATCGATGATATTTCCAATCAACAGTCAAGAATCTAAAAGAGGCTCGTAGGAATCGATAGGATCGACAGACGTGATGTAATCTAAAGATAACGTGTTCTTGTCCTTCGAAGGATTGATACTAGATCGATGATGATCGACGAGAGTTAGGGCTTTCTTGATGAAACTAGGGTTTAATCTTTTAACCTTTGTTCTTTCGTCGATATCATTCACACTCTAGCCTCTAGCAATTTTCAAGAAACGATCGTAACTTCCCAATTTCGAGCGATATCAATCAAGAAAGCATCGCAACAAAATGGGTCGTCGATTCTTGAACTTGCTAGGGTTTACAAAACTTGTAGGAATCAAGAATCGTTTTCAGATATATTACAACATCATTCTATTGATCGTCTCGACTCCTCGACGAGCGGAGTATTACTCAAACATCACAACAAGAATTATAACTAGAATTTTAGATTGATTCATGATGCAAGAATTTAAAGAAAACAAGATAAAAGAATATCACCTTTTATTTATATCAACACTTTGATTACAATCGCTCAAGAACTACAAGAGAAAGAATCTAAGTTGTTGAATTGGCGTCGCTCGGCTCCGTGAGTCGCGAATCGGCTTGGACCACTTGCTCTGTTGAAGACCGGCTCGGCTCCTAAAAGGTTGCAAGGCTTCTTGCTTGAATGGGTACTCAGGATCTTGGCTTTTGATTGGAATTAGGGTTAGGGTTTCACACAAATCCTCTCACTAGATTTGTGGAAGAAGAAGATGAGATAAGAAATGAAATGGCTCTAGTTTGATACTAGATTGGGATTCTCTTACCTTAGGTTTTAGGCTTCTATTTATAGACTTTCCAAACCCTAGGTCTAGGTTTGAAATTACAATTCCCTCCAAAAGTTTGTTGAGGAGTTTCTAGAAAGAGTTTGTTAGGAGCTAGCTTAGGTTTTAAGCTAGGATTAATTAAGCTTGGAAACCCTAGTTTGCTGATCTGGCAGAAACCCCTGGAGTCTTCTGGAAACTGAGATGCATTTCTGAACTGTAGGTCCTGAAACAGGAGTTTTGCACTAAAATTGAGGATTTAATTCCTTGAACCCACCGCGGATCCGCGGCACAAGCAAGCCATTGCCGCGGATCCACGGCTCTTTGATGAGCTTGGGCTTTGGGTCTTCTGGTGTGGCCTTGTTCTGTATTTTAGGGCTTCTTCTGATATATTGATTTGTGATTGCTCCTTTGAATTGGTACCAGATCTGAAGTTAGTGAGTTGGCGTATCTTTTGAGCGGTGTAAATTTGAGCAAGTTTCTGATTTCCTGCACAGACTTCAAAACACGGGTTGCGACATATAGAAATATTGCGATGCCATGCAATGTAGTCAATTTCCCTAGAAATGCCGGTTTTAAGGTCTAATACATGTAATCTGATAATCTGTGATAGATTTGCTAATATATGAAATACGGATACCGAACACTTCTATATGAATGCAAATGATGAGGAAATTGCCAGCTAAAATATACAATATTTTCGACTAATCAAAGCTCAAAGATGAAGAAGAAGAATAGTGATCCTTTTGTGATGAATAATGAAAAGATAATAATGATGATTAATGCAACCATGGTTAACAATTACATATGTGCTCCTACTCCGTTTTGCCTGAGTCAAGAAACCTCTGTGTAGGACTCTGAAGAATCCTCAATACGCCTGCAGTAGGTGATGATCATATGAAACACCCACAAGCTGCAAGCGGTCAGCTAAACGTAACAGCCACGCAGGTATTGAGCGCTCAGAAGATCAACAGGCAAGCCTGTACATTCTCCTGCGAATCCAATCAGTAACACTCCCGTACAGTCCGGTCTCTTCATCTGATATGTCGCATATCTCGCCTAGGGGTGGTAAACGTCAGACCACAATAGCTTGATAAGTCGTGTCGATATGGGGTCTATAACAGTTCAAGAAACTACTGATAACACTTACCAGTAAATTTCAGCAACCCTGACCAAGGATTACCAGTTATAGCCAATCGAACACAGCACAACATCAACTCCCTATACCGGGAGAGACGAATCCCCTCCTATAGCTCATTGCCTCCATGTGATTCGGGACTGTACCCAAAAGCCACCTTTTTGCACGCCCTCTTGAACGTGGTATGATGGAAATCAAAGCACAGTGGGAATCACACAAGACTCTATGACGATCTCGGGTCAACAGACTACTCTGTACCAGTGTCACCAGAGAACTGCCATCTGACGTGAGGTATAATACCATCTGGGAGTTCTCGGCGAGTCCGTCTTGTGTACCCAGTCTCTACTGAGCACCCATACACCATCCTTGATGTCAAACACCGATGGATATGGGAACATCCATCGTCCATCATATAGGTCAAGATGCATATACGCTAGTCTACTCTGGTGCATCGAAGCCCTGTCTCGATACACCCTCGACTAGGAACAATTATAGGATGTACTCGTCAGCTTCCGTGGCCCCACTAGTATGATCTCATCATAGTCCCAATAGTCGAGTACATATCCTAAGGGCTTTATCAACATGTAACATAGAGAAAATCAGAGTACATGTTAAGATAAAGTACAACCAAATAGCATACTATCATGTCGAGCAAGAAAGTCCTCCCTATATATGTCCAAGCATCCATTACAATATACATCGTATATACAGTAATGGCCTCTAGGGCATACATATAACTAACACACGCAACCTCTAAAGGCGTAATGTAATTCAAGTAAGCTGAAACCCAGAAATCTAAAACTTTTAAGAAAAATAAAGGTATAATGAAATCAAGTTTTCTTAATCCATAGAATAGGAACATGAAAAATGCAAGTGGATTATGCAAGTTTAGAAACATGTTTCGTATTTTTAAAAATTTGGGCAACACCTCCTTTGTATATTTGATCCAAAACCACATATACAAGATAATGATAAAGGCATCCCCAAGCGGGAGCCAACTCTTCGCCAAACGGCGGATCACAACCACGCACGACAATATATATAAGTATACGACGCCCAACGGCGAAGATCACCACAAAGATAAAGAAATAAGCAAGACATCAACCCCAAATGCGAACATAAAACCCATCGCTCAAGTCTCGCAACTACAAGTCTTGCTAAGTCTCATTACTTATAATAATACTAGTTTTGGTTGATGGAGTTGACTAGATACAATATGAAATATAAATACAAGAGTGGGTACGATACAAATGTCCTACTTACCAATGCAAAACACCCGAATGCAACTGTGTGCCAGCGAAGCCACTACTGATCCATGCGGTCTACCTGCAAGAACCGTGGCACAACGGGGGTGAGTTACCAACTCGTGAGTAGAAATACATCTACAAGTAGAAATCGAATAAACAACGACTCCTAGGTCAACTATATCATAAAGGTAATACTATGATATCTAGGGTGACCTTATCTGTATATGTGCTAACAATGTAATCAATACCTATATGTATGCGGATATAATCCAACCATATAATCAATGTATGTATGCATATGGATCTCGTCCAACCATATAATCCAGGTATGTATGCATGTGGATCTCGTCCAACCATATAATCAAGTATGTATGAATGTGGATCTCGTCCATATGTCAACCCATGACACAACAATATCATGCATGTAAATATCATAAAAGAGTGTGTATGAAAGTATGAGGATATAAATCAATGAGTGTCCCCCGCGACACATAAAAATCATGGAACCTGGGTGTCTAACATCGACACTCGAAAACATCATGAAATCTGTGTCTAGCATCGATATGTAAATCCTCATATCTCAGGCTCCATCAGTCTGGATCGGCCCATATCATCTCTCGACTCCGGTCGGTATCCTCCGGATATCCTCCGAGCCCAAATACAATCACCGGTAGGTAGTGCTCCCTTTCTAGGCTCACCGTCTAACATATACGAGTCTTTTTGCCCCGGGGTACCTCACCGGGTCTACCATGTACCCGCAGACGGTGCCTACCGCTCCTCGAATCGTATTTCACATGTCATATGTCTCAGAACCGAGAAAACGCATGGTGGACGCACTGAAATATCATATCAAGAGAAACCGGGTTTTTAAAACAATACATACTTTCTTTTGAAATCACCACAGTTCTCAAATCCAGAAATCTCATGAAAACAGCATATCTCAATGCGTAAAATCATAAAGCATGATGTATGCAACATATAATAGAAATGTAAGCATACCCGTGTATCATGTAACATAAAACAGTAATATGCACTTATCGAGGGAAAACCGCTCTTAAAATGAATCCCGTTTTAAAATATATCATGTGGTTCCTAAATCTCAAAATCAAGCCAGCATCATATATGTATGTACAAATATGTATGTAAGCAAGTATGGGTGTACAATATGTATGTGCGCCAATATGGATGTACAAGTGGGTATACACGCAAGTATGAGTGTACAATGTGTATGTGCGCCAATTTGGATGTACAAGTGGGTATATACGCAAGTATGAATGTACAATATGTATGTGCGCCAATATGGATGTACAAGTGGATATATACGCAAGTATGAGTGTACAATATGTATGTGCGCCAATATGGATGTACAAGTGGGTATATACGCAAGTATGAGTGTACAATATGTATGTGTGCTAATATGGATGTACAAGTGGGTATATACGCAAGTATGAGTGTACAATATGTATGTGCGCCAATATGGATGTACAAGTAGGTATATACGCAAGTATGAGTGTACAATATGTATGTGCGCCAATATGGATGTACAAGTGGGTATATACGCAAGTATGTCATATAAGGAGTCATATCATGATGGAGCAATTCTATTGTGTAATGACATGGCAATTATCGATGATGAAGTGTGTGAGTCGGCAAATCTGTGTACGTGGGACATACGTATCATCGATAATGGTGTAAATGTACTAGCACAGGTATATGAAATACAATGAGAATAACATGAATGCAGCATAAGGTAGATCATCAGCTAAAGAATAAGGTATACGTAACTATCATATGTCTGAGTCGGTGAATCTATCAATCGGCATCCAGCCTCACAGCATCACGTATGGTATAATCCATCATACGACATCCACTAGTCCAGGGTATGGATCAATCATCAAGCCAAACTCATCACGTACGGAAAATCATTGTACAGTGGCATTAAACTAAAAGGGATCCTATCAACCTATAAGACAATGAGGGTACGGCCTAATGTCACGTACGGCCTATCATTCATGATTCACAACATCATATATATATATATATACACCTATGCCCCAGGTCACATCCATAACAATCTCGTATCAGGGGACCGACAAGGTATCAATCATCTTAATTGACTCTCATCCGTATACCAACATATCACCAAGTCATCATATCACATCGTACATTCTTTTCATCACATTTATATCTCACAGCGAATCAATTATGCATAAACATTCTATCTTACTATAAGCATACGTATCTAATCTAACATACACACCCGAACCATACAATCAGCTTTTAAAAGATGCAAATCGCACTTTTGAAAGTAGGGGATACTGTGTTTTTAAGGAAAATATATCATATGAAAATCCGTCGCGTCCCTCAAGGCATCTGTTTAAAAGATGCATACGATTCTTCAGTTTAGAAATAAGTATGGTTCGGATGACCCAATTACGTCGGCTATCTAGTCCTATAGTACCCTAAACGGCAATATCGTCAAACGTCATGCTCAAATTCCGCCATCACATACTAGTCGTATCATATCACTTCTAACTATCATTTAGTTTCTAAAATGGTTCTCTAACTACTTTTTAACTCTATCTATAGTTTTCTATTAAAGGTTGCATTAACCATATTCTATATATAAATCGGTTTCCATCAAAGTGTGCGGGGGTGCTATACGCCATCCATCCGACTTCCCCGTTAGATATAGATCTACTCACCTGATCCTTACTTTCCGAAGTCGATGACGCCATGCTCCGTTGCCTTGGAATCCACGTGAAGGTACCTACAATAATACACAATCGAAATCACTATTAAAATCAAATCCGGAAAACCGATACGGCAGACGGCGCGCTCATATGTTAAAACCTATGGCCTACGCGTGCAAAAACAATCAAACAACCCTTGTTGTCGATGTACAAACATCCAACAACCCAATACAAATCCAAATAGCAAAACCAAACATTTAAAAATACGGAAAATATAGCCAAAATCGCATCAAAGTGCTCCCAGATTTTGACTCAGGTCAAACTAGCCAATTTTGCATATGGCGTTGCTCTAGATATAAGATAACAATACCCCGGACCAAAAATCACAAGGTTTCACTCCGACTTTGCCGCAAATTGCGGCCTATAGCAATAAATCTGCGGCCAGTTTAAGGGGGTAGGGGCTCAGGTTTCAGGGGGTGGTTCATGGTTTCCTGCACGTCTCATGGTCATGGGAACTTATTTTATAAAGGTCTCGGGTCATCCCAGATTCCTAATTACCATCCCAAACTGTCACAATTTCCAAGGTCGGGAAAATCTAAATCTGTGTATTGGTTTCTAATCCGGGTCTAGGCCAGTAAAAACACTTCTCAAGTCTAAGTAAACACCCACTACTTGCTATAGGTCCACAAAGTAACCCATCTCTTCTCTTGAATTTCCAAACATCACAATACCACACTAAAACAACTCCTAAACTAAACTAAAATGCTAGGAATTCAAACTAAACTAAATGGAAGGGATTATACCTCATGGGTGCAGCTCAAGGAAAACCTTAGCTCCCCAAAGTCATCAAAATCCCACTTGCTTGGTCCATTGTATAGAGGATGAAGAGGTGATCATTTTTTGTGAAAGGGATATAGGGTTTTGAAGAGTATTTTGAGATGAGTCATGGGGTTGAAGGTGGAGGGAGATGATGAAGAAGAAGAAAATGGTGGAGAATGCAAATGAGGCAGCCCTCCCTCTCTCTCCAAGCATGCTTACCCCTTATCATTATTATGTCCCTTCTCTCTTTCTCCTCAATCATTCCTCTCATTTCTTTCTTTTCTCACCATAATAAAACCAACCATAACTAAAACAACACAAATGAACAAGTAACCAAATGAAACATGTCATAGTGCACTAACCATGAAAACTGTAGAAACACGGATTTGGCTTAATCGCGATTAGCAGTACACTAATTGGGTTTTTATTTAAACTGCATATAATAAATTTTAAAAATGCCAAATCCTTTAAATATATTTTTAAATGAATAAATCATTTTAATTTCCATTTATTTCATAATTATTGGTATATATTTATACCCTTTTTCGAAAACCCCAATTTCGCAAATCTGGTAGTTTTCGGGAAATATATTATTTTAATATTAAATTCCAAAAATAATATTTTATATTTTTCTGAAATGTTACACTACCGTACAGTCCGGTCTCTCCATTAGATATGCTGCATATCACAGCCTGGGAGTGGTAATCGTCAGACCCCAATAGCCTAATAAGTCATGACGATGCAAGGTCCATAACGGTTCGAGAAACTACTGATAACACTTACCGGTAGATCTCAGCAACCCTGGCCAGGGATTTCATGTTATGGCCAATCGAGCATAGTGCAACATCAACCCCCAATACTGGGAGAGACGAATCCCCTCCTGTCTTTCATTGCCTCCATGTGACTCGGGACTGTACCCAAAAACCACCGTTTTGCACGATCTCTTGATCGTGGTAAGGTAGAAATCAAAGCACAGTGGGAATCACACAAGACTCTATGACGATCTCGGGTCGATAGACTAACCTGTACCAGTGTCACCAGAGAACTGCTATCTGACAATAGGTATAATACCATCTAGAATTTCTCGGCGAGTCCGTTCAGTGTACCCAGTCTCCACGGAGCACCCGTATACCTTCTCTGATGTCAAACACCAATGGATGTAGGATCATCCATCGCCCATCATATGGGTCAAGAAGCGTATACGCTAGTCTACTCTGGAGTATCGATGCCCTGTCTCGATACTCCTATGACTGGGAACAATTATAGGGTGTACTTGTGGATGTTTCCCCCAATCAGAGCAAGACTCTGTTCAAATTTTGAAATTTGAAATGAAGCGGCGCTTCATAAAAGCGCTCGCGCTAAATGCGCAAGCGCTAAGAGTCAAAGACTCTGATGCAGCGCTCACATGCAAAGCACGAGAGTGCTAGCGCTAGCAGCTCTAGCGATAAGAGTCAAAAACTTTGATGTGGCGTTCATGTGCAAAGCACGAGAGCGTCAGCGCTAGCAGCGTCAGCGCTAAGAGTCAAAGACTCTGATGCAGCACTCACGTGCAAAGTACGAGAGCGCTAGCGCTAAGTGCGCTAGCACCCAGAGTCAAAGACTTTGATGCAGCGCTCACGTGCAAAGCACGAGAGCGCTAGCACTGGAACTAAATGTTCCTTACCCTTGGATCAAAGATCCAACAAAGATGACTAAAAATCTTCAAATCACCTCTTAAAATTAGAGCACCGTTGAATCAACGATCCAATAGTGATTAAAAATCACCAAGATACAGAATAAGCTCTGTATGGGAAAAGATTTTCCCAATCTTGTTAAAAACAAGAAAATTGCCATCTGTAAAACAGAAGCCCTAGGATCAAAGATCCAACGGTGGGAAACATTCCCAAATCAATTAGAGAAAAGATCTCTTCAATTGATTCAACAAATCAGCCTCCCTTATATAAAGGACCCAAGACTTCAAGTCTCGCAGAGAGGAACCCCCCTACAAGCTTTGAGAAATTTCAAAGAAAAGAGCAAGCTCTGAGAAGAAGAACTTTTCTTCAAGGTAAAAACAGAGAGATAAAAAATATCTCATCAAGCAAGAAGAACATAGTTCTTTTTCAGATCATAGATCTATAAGACAGAGGTCTTTCACAAAAAGATATCATAGCATCTCATCATAAAAAAGGGGAGAGAAGAATTTCATTCTCTTCAGATCATAGATTTACAAAGACAAAGTGTTTCACAAAAAAAATAGAAGAGATTGTAACATCTCCTATAAAAATAAGAACTTTGTTCTTAGAACCATGAGACAAATTCTCTTATAAGCGAGAACTTATTTCTCAGATCAAAAAATTGATCAGAAGCGCTCTGCACCCATTGTCTGGCACTCAGCGCTAAGTGCGCCACGTGCTCCTCACATGTGCGCTACTTCATAAGAAGAGCCTTAGTGCTACAAATCTGGTGACCAGCGCTAAGCGCGCCACGTGCTCCTCACATGTGCGCTACTTAATAGAAGCGCTCTACGCTCATTGACTGGCGCTCAGCGCCAAGCACGCCACGTGCTCCTCACGTGTGCGCTACTTAACAGAAGCGCTCTGCGCTCATTGACTGGCGCTCAGCGCCAAGCGCGCCACGTGCTCCTCATGTGTGCGCTACTTAACAGAAGCGCTCTGCGCTCATTGACATACGCTCAGCGCCAAGCGCATCACGTGCTCCTCATGTGTGCGCTGAGGGAACATAAACTGTTCTTTAAATAAAGCCCCGGACATATAATGAATGCTCAGCACTCAATAAAAGACAAAAACGATTGTCAGAACCCAAACCAATGCTCAACATTGTTAAATAAAAAAGGACTGAGCCTAATTAAATGTCCAACATTTTAACTAAATGGGCCGAGCCCAAGTTGGCCACAGATCCCTAATTCAGATTAATTGAGCCCATATGCTCATAAATCTTTGATTTTAGTCCCAAATTGGACTACAGATCTCCCAACCAATATTGGTTCAAGGGTACATCTCTTCACTCCTCTGATATTTATCGTTGTAATCCTTCAACGTCTTCAGAGAGGT
This sequence comes from Agapanthus africanus, assembly GCA_030015575.1. NCBI lineage: Eukaryota > Viridiplantae > Streptophyta > Magnoliopsida > Asparagales > Amaryllidaceae > Agapanthus > Agapanthus africanus. Next base: position 110,836,725 of record CM057340.1, on the reverse strand, counting down.
GACGGGTCCCTACAGCCAGACATTCCACGGACTGTGGGGTCCTTAAACTCATGGACTATGATGTCCTTAAACTTTACGGACTGTGGGGTTCTTAAACTCATGGACTATGATATCTTTAAACATTACAGACTATGATGTCTCTAAACTACCACGGACTATGAGGTCCCTAAACTCATGGACTATGATGTCCTTAAACTTATGGAACGCAACGTCCCTAAACTAAACCCCCATAGACTATGACGTCTTTAAACTGGACTATGATGTCCTTAAACTTTATGGACTATGATATCTTTAAAATTTATGGACCGTGAGGTCCTTAAACTCATAGAATATGATGTCTTTAAACTTTACAGACTATGACGTCTTTAAACTATGGACTATGATGTCCTTAAACTCCATGGACTATGATGTCCTTAAACTTATGGACTGCAATGTCCCTAAACTAAAACAATAGAGTCCAAATGCTCTTTTGTTGGATCTAAATGATCCTGTTAAGTAGATCTTAGTCTAAAATTAGACTAACGTATCCTTAACAAACGTTTAAGTTGATCTTAGTCTTAAATAAGATTAACGATACTTAAACCCAACCCAAAACCAAATCTAAGAAAATACGGATTTGTACTAATCCACACCCTACGGGCGACAACATAAATTAGTCTCCGTATACAATCCACGGGCAACTAAAAATAAAACAAACATACACGACACGAAGTGACCATCTGAAGAAGGAGAAAGTGGTTACCGTGATGCGGTAGCGTAATTAAATGCAGGGGCTTGCGCCTGCAGGGAAGAGCGTCCCCACAATCAAAACCCCCTCACAATGAGGGAGAATCTGACGAAGTCTGCTACATCGGCCGCATCCGTCTAAACCTTTGATATATGGTGCCATAAATCAACTTGGCATCTTCAGAGAGGTGGATGGATAAAACCAAATAGCATCTGCCCCCCAAATTCAGGTAAGACGATCTACTCGGTTTCGTCTCTGTTTTCAGCGGTAAACAGTGGACTACCCTTGGCCCCACTAGTATGATCTCCATCATAGTCCTGGTAGTCAAGTACACATCCTAAGGGCTTTATCAACATGTGAGAGCAAGAAAACATCACTTATACAAATCAACATGTTAAGATAAAGTGCAACCAGATAGCATACTATCATGTCGAGCAAGAAAGGCCTCCCTATATATGTCCAAGCATCCACTACAATATACATCCAATGTACAGTAATGGCCTCTAGGGCATACATATAACTAACAAGGTGGACTTGTCAAGCCCCAGTAACTTGATAAGTCATGCAGATGTATGGCTCATAACGGTTCAAGAAACTACTGATAACACTTACAAGAAAATCTCATCAACCCTGGCCAAGGACTTACTGTTATAGCCAATCGAGTATAGCGCAACATCAACTCCCTATACCGGGAGAGACAAAACCCCTCCTATCACTCATTGCCTCCATGTGACTCGGGACTGTACCCAAAATCACCTGTTTGCACGACTCCTTTGAGCCGTGGTAGGGAAGAAATCAAAGCGCAGTGGGAACCACACAAAACTCTATGACGATCTCAGGTCTACAGACTAACCTGTACCTGTGTCACCAGAGAACTGCAATCTGACGATAGGTATAGTACCAACTAGAACTTCTCGGCGAGTCCTATTCAGTGTACCCATTCTCTAATGAGCACCTGTATGCAATCTTTGATGTCAAACACCAATGGTCATGGGATCAACCATCGCCTCATACAGGGTCAATAAACATACACACTAGTCTACTCTAGAATATCGATGCCCTGTCTCGATATCCCCTCGACTAGGAACAATTAAAGGATGTGCTTGTGGACTACATAAGTCCCAGTAGCATGATCCACATCATAGTCCTGGTAGTCAAGCAAACATCCTAAGGACTTTATCAACATGTAGCATAGAAACAATATAATAATACAAGTGTACATGTTAAGATAAAAAGAAATCAGATAGCATACCATCATGTCGAGCAAGAAAGTCCTCTCTAGATATGTCCAAGCATTCACTATATCATACAATAATAGCCTCCAGGGCATACATATTCCAAACAATCTCCCACTTGCACTAAGACCATGTGTTATAGTATCTCATACCCAACATCCTAAAAAGTCTCTCAAACTGCATCTGGGGGAGGGCCTTCGTGAGTGGATATTGGATATGTATGGATGTTGGATATATGCCCTAGAGGCCATTATTGTATATGTATACATGTGGATGCTGGGACATGTATGCACATGACGATCTTGCTCAGTTATATAGTATATTATTTCAGTTGTCTTTATCAGGATATGTGTATTTGTTTTTATTGATGCTTTATCCAGCTTGTACATATTGATAAAGACTTGATATAGCAGTATACTATTATGGTTTGAATTTATCTTAATATGGAATATGTTATACACATTATTACATATTGCGGTTACATGTTGATAAAGCCCGTAGGATCTTGCTTGACTACCTGCGTTGTGATGGCAATCATACTTGTGGGAGCTGGGTAATCTATAAGCACACCTTAAATGTCCCAAGTCGCAGGAGTATCGAGATTGGGCATCGATATTCCAGAGTAGATTTGCGTGTACGTTTCTAAACCCCGACGAGGGGCGGTGGTTGGTCCCACAACCATTGGTGTGATCACCTAAGATTTTATACGGGTGCTCACTGGGAGTGAGTATACTGGACGGACTCGCTGAGAACCTCTAGATGGTATTATACCTATCGTCAGATAGCGGTTCTCTTGTGATATGTGTACAGATTAGTTTTTGGACCTGAGATCGTCATTTTTCTTGTGTGAGTTCCAACTATACTTTGATCACTACCCTACCACGGCTCTACTAAGATGTGCAAACAGATTTTGGTTAGGTACAGTCCCGAGACACATGGAGGCAGTGAGTGATTGTCAGGGATTCGTCTCTCCAGGTATTGGGGTTGATATCGCACTGTGTTCGATTGTCAGGACTATAAGACCTTGGCTAAGGCAGTTGGGATTTACTTATAGGTTGATCACTAGTTTTCCGGATTGGTCCTGAGCCGAATCAACACGAATTATCGGGTTATTAGGGTCTGACGCTTACCACCCCCTAGATCCGGTATGCGAAACTCTTAGACGAAGAGACCGGACTGTATGGAGATTGTCACGGATAGGCTCAGTAGGGATCCGGATGAGTTTGCTCATCGGCTTTCCTTTTCGACAGGTACCCGGGTAGCCGTTATGTAAAGCTAGTGCCACTGACGTGCTTGTGGTTATGGATTTATCCAGTAATACACTGCCGGCGTACTGTCGAGTCTTTAGAGTCCCATACAGAGGGTTTCTCTGCTTCGAGCGAAATGATGTAGAGGCCGTATGGTTTTACGGCAGGGTTCGATAACATACATGTACTTATGTACGCATGATGTTCGGGTGGATAATACTAGAAGGCTTTGGTTTAAGCCGGATCCTAGTATTGTATTGTTGGATTATTTTTGTCTCTTTTGTATTCGTATTTTTTGGAATACGGATACGGGTACATATATACGGTAATGGGTATTCTTGTAATTTGTTACATGAGTGCTTCTAGAAAAAGACACCTCATTATTTGTTTTAACCATTTAGTTAAATGGTTAATGAGGTGGAGGGTGAGGTGTTATCATTCATTGAATGAAGCATGGCTACTTGGTGACTCACTTAGTGAGTCATGGATTACTATTGAGGGAAGGTGGCATCTAGATATTTTGTGGAAAATATCTAGATATTTTGTGGCAAAGATATTATTTTATTATTTTGGGGTGCTTGCTTTATTAGTCACAAGCCTTAGCCATTCTTTATTCCGTTATTCCGTTATGCTCACTACAACATTCTCATCTCCTCCAAGCTTTCTTCTTCTACCTCAAACCCTAAATGTCTCATGTGTTGAGAAACCTAAGGTATCTTGAGACTAATTAATCCCCCATCGCTCTCTATATCCTCTAGGCTACTTAGATTAGCATACTAAGTAACCTAGTTATCTTAGTTTAAAGGTAGGATCTCAAAGTAGACACTCTCGGGTGGATCATCTTTGACGTGAGGAAGACGTCGATCAAGCTCGATCATGGAGGACACTAGGAGCATGCTAAAGGAGAGGAGTGAAGACCTGAAGGACTTGAGCCTCTTGGTATAAACTCTTTTCATAGTAGATAGCTTTTTTAGTTGCTAGTTAGGTTTACGGGAGATCCTGTTTAGGGTTATTCGAGCGCCAAGTTTATATCGTTAGAAAAATTTTTGTTCCGCAATCGGCCATGGATGATGGCCAGGGCGTTAGCGTAACCTTTCATGGTATCAGAGACAGCCCATAAACCCTATACTAGCAGATTTAAATGATGTTAAAGTAACGAAACCGAAATAAGTCCGAAACATCGAAACCCAAATTTCAAGTTTATGTCGAATTTTTAAAGTCTTCAAATTTTTTTAAACAATTGCAGAAGACTACTTATATGACAACTAGACCACCAGAGAAAAATGAGGCAATAAATTTCAAATATGGTCGGCGAGAATTGGGATTTGGCTGGCCTGGCCGGTTCTTTAATGGTGAAAAATTCTCGTTTTTTTTTGGTGCACCGTATCACTTTGATTTAGAGTTTCAGGATATGTTTGTTTTTGCCCAAGTTGGATATTTTGTTATCTTTGGGTTTGGGGAAATACGGAGTATTTCAAAGTCGTTATTTTTTAAAATTGTTTAATAGTTTTCAGTGCATACACTTTTATCTGCGACCGTGAATGTCATTTGAGCGGTATAGCTCGTCTAATTGCTATATGTTTTTTTAGACGGGTTTGCGAACATGACATTCATGTTGATGTTCTGTGTTTATGCTATGGTTGTGGTTGGATAGTCATGGTGGATAGCTTGTGGTGCAATATTAGTGGTACAGTTGAGATTCATTTACACATTTGTTATTGAGGGGAGAGCGTCCGACATGTGCACAGCCGTTACTGCCTGTCGTATATTATTTGATTGGGGCAGGACCGGGTTGAGATCGATGTCACCATTATACATATTTTTTCTTTTCTGTACTAGGGTTACCCTGTGGTGGAGTGCATGAATAGCCGGGTTCTAAAAAGCAACAAGCCCGCATTTTATGGCGTTGAGACGAAGGGGGCTTCATTTTAGAATTGGCGGGCTATTCGCCGCACTCGTAGGTGGTATAGAATGACCCACGGAGGGGCGCTCAAGTTACCGGATCCAGTGGAGTGATGGGTGGCCCATTCATATTGTTGATTAGGGTTGCCTCACTTCTGGGATTGGCATGTAACTTGTCACGCTTGTAGGGGTCCAGGTTTCATTGCATAGGCTATCCATACGACCGGGAACGTCGGGTTTTATTTGCGGCTCAAATGAAATCTGAGGATCCAAGATTATCCACCATTCTTTATTGCTTGCTGAGATTTTGTGATGTTTCTTATTAGCATGCCTGGGATGAATGTTATATATAATTATGTATATACTAGTAGATGTTGTATATATTTTACACCCACGCTAGTCCTGCCCCCGCTCTATCGTTAGTTAAGTAACCTAACGGGTGATGTTGGGGCCCAGTGGCGAATGCGGATGGTATATACGTACATTGTATTTTCATTCTTTTCTAGTGTGATAGGTTAATTGATGGGACCGCATTAATTTTGATTAATGCAAGAAAAGAAACCTAAAAAGATGTTGTTGGAACAAATTTCAAAAAACTGTAGCAATATTCTTTCGCTTTGCATATTGGTATTCGGTCGTGAATATCAAGCACCTCATTCCAGGAGGCAAGAGCTGAGATCCCCTCGCAGGAAATGACCTCTTGAGCAAAAAATTATGCTATAGATTACTCGGTTTTCTTCAAAACCAATAGTTTTAAAAGTGGAGCATAAACCACTCCTTTTCAAAGCTATCAGGTTCCTTCAACGATATCCAGTTCGTTAAAGGGTTTTTTCGCCAAAAACCTAACTGTAGCCCTCCGTCGTTTCAGAAAATTAGTAATTAGTATTCTTGTTGTGTTTGTTGATCATTCGTCAAGGCACAGTGAACGGTAGTAGAGTAATGATTCTCTGTAGCATAGATAGATGCGATTGGTTAAGACAGTCGTGTGATTTTGTTGATTATTCGTCAAGGATCATGCGGGTGGGTCTAATGCAATCTTGGATAATGACGGGTTGAACTTGACTAGGACCTTTTTGATTTATTGATTATTCGTCAAGGTCACTTGGGTCCTAAGGGCTTCCCTCTACCTAACAAATTCGACTGACGACCCAAAAACCACATCGAGAGTTTCAAATATATAGGAAACTTGCAGATTTAGCATACCTTCTGGAGTGTGGTGACTAGAGTGGATTCCATCTAGGTCATCACACAATGATAGTTGGATCCCGATCCCACTGATGAGTAGGATTACTCTTGGGAGATTATTTCACTAAACAATCAATGCTATAAACTAAGTAGGTGTCTAGAACGGTGTTAGCGGGGCTACGCCTCCAGGGAAAAGAGGTTACATAATTAAGGAATTTCGCGAAAGCATTGGAAAACCTCTCTCGATGTACCAACACTAGCGTGGATGAAAGTTTAGCCAAGTATTGTAACGTGCAATTAATCCCGACTAATTCTCCTTTTAAGGTTTGATGGAGAATTCGAGGAAACGGTGGGAGCCATCCTGGTTAGATAAACTAATAACCAATCTAATCTTGCAAGAGCGCACGCTAAGTGTTTCTTTTCTATCTCTCCAGCTAGCAACCATTTCACACCCTAATCAAGATAATAAAATGTATAGCTTGACCGATCCTAATTCTTATTCGGGGCTGAGGAACGTCAGTTTGGCTCTACCTTATGACGGCGGTCATAAGTACGAGCAAGGGAAAGAGGATTACATGAATTCCTTGATAACCCCAACGAAGAAGAAGCATACTATTGCATCTCCTTCAGGCGTTCTTGTCATTGGGAACTGTTTTTCGGTCAGTCCTACCTCCTGGGTACTAGATACCGGATCAGGATCTCATATCTGTAATTTATTGCAGGGACTAAGAAACATAGGATAGTTGGACCTGGTGATATGTCCCTCATAGTAGGGAATGTAGCACAAGTTGATGCTGTCGCCGCTGCCGTCGGTGAATATCACCTAGTGTTACCAAATGGCAATACTATGATTTTGAACTATTGCTACTATGTACCTTCCATGGTTTGCAACATCATATCAGTTTCTTTACTTGATAAAGATGGATATAAGTTTGTTCTTGATAGAAATATCATGAACATATACTTTAATCAGGTATTGGTTGCAGAAGGTATACTGTGTAATGGTATCTATATTCTAAATCAAAACAGAGTTTTCAATGTACAAAATACACGCAAGAGGAAGAGTTCAGAAGAGAACGAATGCTACTTGTGGCATTATAGACTTGGTCATATCGGAGAGAAAAGACTGAGTAAATTACATAAGGATGGACATTTGAATACGTTCGAATTTTCATCTTATGAAACTTTTCAGTCTTGTCTCAAAGGAAAGATGACCAAATCTCCGTTCACCGGACACGGAGAAAGAGCAGCAGAGCTCTTGGGACTCATACACAGTGATGTATGTGGTCCAATGTCTATACATGCATAGGGTGGGTTCTCGTACTTCATTACATTCACTGACGATATCTCAAGGTTCGGATATGTTTATCTTTTAAAACACAAATCCGAGGCTTTTGAGAAATTCAAAGAATACAAAAACGAAGTAGAGAACCAGACAGGCAAAAGTATCAAGATCCTCAGATCTGATAGAGGAGGGGAGTACTTGAGCACGGAATTCCTTGATTACCTAAAAGAGAATGGAATTCTTTCTCAGCTTACACCTCTGTATACACCACAGCACAATGGTGTATCAGAGCGGAGGAATTGTACCCTATTGGATATGGTTCGCTCCATGATGAGTAGTGCTGAGTTTTCTCTTTCATTCTGGGGACATGCGCTGCAAAAAATGGCATATCTTTTGAATAAAGTTCTATCCAAATCCATGCCTAAGACTCCGTATGAAATATGGAGTAATAAGAAACCTTGTCTTAAATTTATTAAGATATGGGGTTGTCCGGCCTATGTGAAAGCACAGAAACCGGACAAACTTCAGGCACGATCAGTTCTATGTAAATTTGTGGGATATCCTAAAGATTCACTAGGATATCTATTCTATAACATTGAAGAACAGAAGGTGTTTATATCTTGCCATGGTACCTTTTTAGAAAGGGAGTTTCTTGCAAAAGAAGCTAGTGGGAGTAGAGTAAAACTGGAAGAAATTTCTGACCACAAAATGTAACTGGAGATTTGGTAGAACCGCTAGATTCAGTAGTCCCAGACGAACCTCAGCTACTCCGCAGATCTGGTAGGATTTCTCATCCGCCCGAGAGATACTACGGTTTTCTTAGAGACGGGGATCGAGAGGATTGCATCTTGAAAGAAGATGACCCCACTAGTTTCAGACAGGCCATTATCGGTAGGGACTCTGATAAGTGGCTGGATGCTATACGATCCGAAATGGAGTCCATGTACACCAATAAAGTGTAGACCTTAGATTTTGCTCCACCTGGGGTAAAACCAGTTGGATGCAAATGGATCTACAAAAGAAAATTTAGTGTAGATGGGCAGGTGGAAACCTATAAGGCTAGACTCGTTACAAAAGGTTTTTGTCAAAAACAAGGAGTGGACTACGACAAAATGTTTTCTCCAGTGGCTATGCTCAAATCCATTCGGATCCTACTTGCCATTGCTGCCTTCCATGACTATGAAATCTCGCAGATGGACATAAAAATGGCTTTTCTAAACGGAAGTTTGGAAGAGTGCGTTTATATGGATCAGCCAGAAGGTTTTGTAGACAGTGGGAGCAGCGGGAAGGTGTGCAAATTGCTCAAATCCATTTATGGATTGAAGCAGGTATCGCGGAGCTGGAACATCTGTTTTGATGAAACAGTCAAGGACTTTGACTTCATCAAGAACGAGTATGAGCCATGTATTTATAAGAAGATTGTAGGATGAACTGTCGTATTCCTAGTCTTGTACGTGGACGACATTCTTTTGATAGGAAATGATATTCCTATGCTACAATCGGTCAAGTTTTTCTTGTCACAAAGGTTCTCCATGAAGGACCTGGGTGATGTCTCGTACATTCTGGGGATCAGGATCTACAGAGATAGATCTAAGAGATTACTGGGACTTTCACAGTCCGGATACATAGAGACCGTACTAAAGAGATTTAGTATGGAAGATTCCAAGCGCGGTAACATACCCGTATTGCACGGAATCACCCTCTCCAAGGAGATGTCTCCCAAGACTGATGAGGAGAGGGTTCGCATGAGCACTATACCCTATGCTTCGGCGGTAGGATCTATAATGTATGCGATGCTATGTACAAGTCCAGATGTAGCTTACGCGCTAAGCGTGGTGAGCCGGTATCAGTCAAACCCAGGTGAGAACCAATGGATAGCAGTGAAGAACATTCTCATGTACATGAGAAGGAATAAGCAGATGCTCTTGGTTTTCGGTAATGGAGACCTCAAGGTCGAGTCCTTTACCGATTCAAGCTTCCAGAGTGACAAGGATGACAGCAAGTCTGTCTCGGGTTTTGTGTTTACCCTCAACGGAAGGGCGGTATGTTGGAGGAGTTCCAAACAGGATACCGTCGCAGACTCGACGATGAAGGCTGAATACATTGCTGCGAGCGATGTCGCAAAAGAAGCGGTCTGGATAAAGAAGTTCATTGCTGAACTTTAGGTAGTTCCGTACATTGTTGATCCAATACCTTTGTATTATGATAACAATGGGTCTATAGCTTTTGCAAAGGAATCACGGTCCCATCAGAAATCCAGACACATCTTAAGGCGGTATCACCTGATCAGGGAGATCATAGATCGCCAGGAGATCGGGGTCCGGAGAGTGGATACAAAAGAGAACACGGCGGATCCATTTACAAAGGCCCTCTCTCAATCGCAGTTCGAGCGAATTTTTGATATGTTCGGTATGCGTTACGCCAACAACTGGCCTTAGAGCAGACGTTGGGTATTCGGTACGCTAATAACTGGCCTTTGGTGCAAGTGGGAGATTGTTGGATATGTATGCCCTAGAGGCCATTATTGTATATGTATACATGTGGATGCTAGGGATATGTATGTACAGGACGATCTTGCTCAGTTATATAGTATATTATTTCAGTTGTCTTTATCAGGATATGTGTATTTGTTTTTATTGATGCTTTATCCAGCTTGCACATATTGATAAAGACTTGATATAGTAGTATATTATTATGGTGACTTTATCTTAACATCGCATATGTTATACACGTTATTACATATTGCGGTTGCATATTGATAAAGGTCGTAGGATCTTGCTTGACTACCTGCGTTGTGATGGCGATCATACTTGTGGGAGCTGGGTAGTCTATAAGCACACCTTAAATGTCCCAAGTCGCAGGAGTATCGAGATCGGGCATCCATACTCCATAGTAGACTTGCGTGTACATTTATAGACCCCGACAAGGGGTGGTGGTTGGTCCCACAACTATTGGTGTGATCACCTAAGATTGTATACGGGTGCTCACTGGGGGTGAGTATACTGGATGGACTCGCTGAGAACCTTTAGATGGTATTATACCCATCGTCAGATAGCGGTTCTCTTGTGACATGTATACAGATTAGTCTTTGACCTGAGATCATTATTTGTCTCATGTGAGTTCCAACTATGCTTTGATCACTACCTTACCATGGCTCTACAGAGTCGAGCAAACATGTTTTGGTTGGGTACAGTCCCGAGCCACATGGAGGCAGTGAGTGATAGTCAGGGATTCGTCTCTCCTGGTATTAGGAGTTGATATCGCACTGTATTCGATTGTCAAGACTATAAGACCTTGGCCAAGATAGTTAGGATTTACTGATAGGTTGATCATTAGTTTCCCAAATTGGTCCTGAGCCGAATTAGCATGAATTATCGGGTTATTAGGGTCTGACGCTTACCACCCCTAGATCTGGTATGCGATACTCTTAGACGAAGAGACCGAACTGTATGGAGATTGTCATGGATAGGCTTAGTAGGGATCCAGATGAGTTTGCTCGTCGGATTTCCTTTTCGACAGGTACCCGAGTAGCCGTTACGTACAGCTAGTGCCGCCGACATGCATGTGGTTATGGATTTATCCAGTAATGCACTGCCGGCGTACTGTCGCGTCTTTAGAGTCCCACACATAGGGTTTCTCTGCTTCAGGCGAAACGATGTAGAGACTGTATGGTTTTACGGTAGGGTTTGATCATATATGTGTACTTGTGCACGTATGATGTTCGGGCGGATAATACTAGCGGGCTTTGGTTTAAGACGGATACTAGTATTGTATTGTTGGATCATTTTCGTGTCTTTTGTATTCGTATTTTTCGGAATACGGATGCGGGTATGTATATATGGTGAGGGGTATTCTTGTAATTTGTTACAAGAGTGTTTCGAGAAGAAGACAGATCGCACGCCAAAAGCGTGTCGGATGTTCAAAGTTCTAAAGTTATAACCGCGATCAGGACGGTGTCGCTATGTAGCTAGCCGGTTGAGCACGGGTCGATCCACAGGGAGATGATTGTATGTCCTTTCTTGTTTTAGACGAGTCACTAAAGAATGTGTATATGTTTGTTCAGATCTATCCTAAGTGATATATGCAAGTATAAAGTTGTTAAGAAAAGGATACGAAATTGTAAGCTAAAGAAATCCGTACTCAAAACCTTTGAGCCGAGTATTGACCAATTGAAGCTAGAGCAATCGGCAACAACGTGGATTAGGGGATTTAAGCACGGTATTCGTGGAATCCGGCTTATTTACCCTTGTCCTTCCGTTCTTGTCTCTTGCTTTCGCTTCCGGCCAAACCGAACGCAACCGGTCGCGATTAGGAATCACCGTTACCTTGGTAGGATAGGGTGCCTAACGGAGCGCTTGCGTAACGTTTGGACGGAGTTCAATGGAAAATAACGGGAAAAGGAAATGAGCAAAGAAATATTAACTTACAATACCGTATTTATTCTTAACAACGATAATTACAACCATTCACAAAAACGAACCAAAAAGAGCAAAAGAAAAGAAAAGATTACAAGTAAGTAAGTGCATGGAATTTAAGTGCAAGAAAGTAAGACATGAATGTAAAGCAAGTAAAAAAAAGCAAGAAAGAAATAAGCGAGAAAGTAATTACAAGAACATAGAACTCAAGACAAGTATGGGATCAATAGCCAACCCTTAAACTTGCAAGCTCAATAAAGAGCTTGCAAGATCAAGAGAAGGGTAAAGAACTCATGTGAAATGAAGCACTAATTCCATAAAAAGATACAACCCTTGAAATCAATGACAAACCCTTAAACTTTCAAGCTCAATGAAGAGGTTGAAAGATCAAGAGAAAGCAAGGATCTCAAGGGGAAGTTAAACAAAAAAGAATGATACAAAAACCCTTATCTTCATTGATCTTCCACTCAAAAGGCTCTCACTACAATTTTCATGGAGGAAAGAATGAAGAAAAAGAAGAAGAAGACTAAACTACACTAAATCCTACAAAAGAGACATAAGAAGTTAACACCAAAAGCTTGGCAAGTTCTGGGATATTTATAGGCGGGGAAATGGAAACCTAGGGCAAGAATCTGGCCTTAAATAGAATTACAAATATGCCCCCAAAAGATGATACGCTGAAGACACTGTACGGCCGCGGTTCCGCGGCCTAAGCATGCTTAGGCCGCGGTTCTGCGGCCATAGTAGGGAGTTGGGCCTTCTAATTTTGTGGTTATCCCTGGTTCTTTTTTTCCTCGTGTTTGAAAACTACAAACTGCACAAAATCTTCCAGAATATCTTCAGATTTCTTAGTCCATGATTGCTTTATTTTCTTCACTTTTGACTTTTATCTCCCTCGAGCTCCGCGCACCCATTGATTCTTGTGCTGCCCCCCCTCGTGCTCTGTGCTTGTCCGAGACACGAATGACCACTGTCATATGTCTTGTCTCTGGAACTGGTACTCGGCACTGGACGGATACGGATGACCGGAACCCGGCTTTTATCTGCTGTCAACAGATGTTCTGTATTTGGCGTAACTGTGGAGATTTTGTCTTGCTTTGCAATATTTGTACTGGAAACCTGTAATCTGTAAATATGTAACAAACACGGATTTAAAAGCACCTACCTATAAACACACGAGCATAAGAATGGGCGGTATAAAATGCAATATTCTGGTATGAACAAATACCCCCAAACTTAACTTTTGCTCGTCCCGAGCAAAACCAATTATTCACAAAATGGTCATAACCGCACTTTCGCAGGGAAACGATTGCACTGAGCACGTGCAACAAGCCGTTAAACCTCTAGGTGTCCCTAGTAGGAGGAGTGTTGTCTCCTGAGGGTTTTCAGCGGATACTACCCACAAAATCCGGTCAAGCTAGTTTTGCGAAATAACTATGATTCAAACCCTAAAGTTTTGTTTCAGAAAATAACAATTCTATGATCCTAAGTCTAGACTATCGAACCCTTATTTTTCACACCTCGCTTCTTATTTAACTAAAGATTTTATATGTCTTTACGTGCAGTGCAATTAGTGTCGTTAAGTTCCAGAATGATCGATTAAAGTCATCATATCACACAATAAAGCCGAGATAAAATTTTTAAAAGGATCACATAAGTTTTATAAAGAGTTAAGTATTTTTCAAGTTTCGTTTTCCAGTAAAGTTTCAACTTCAGAATGTCTATCTTCCCTAACAGGAAACTAGGTCTTATTTTTCACTCCACCATTTTCTTGTTTTCATTTCATACACACCTCTGTGAACGTGCAATAGTCTTTATCATAGAATAAAACCTTCATATCTCCGCTAAATATATTTTTTTATAAAACCTGTCTTTTTTCAAGATTATTCTCACACAAAGAACCGTTAGGAAATTTAACTCGGAGAGAACACTTGCTCGACTTTGTTTTAAATTGGACTTTCTAGGCTTCTTAACGAGCTTTGGGCCAATGCACCCAAACCAGTTGCCTTTAGGGCATTAGGTGTAGAAACACCCCAGCGGACTTAATTACTCAAGTTACCTAGGTCCAAAAACAAAAGGCAATTTAGCGTGAAAATCATGATGATTCAATACGAACGGAGATATAACCGGCAGTTCAGTTATTTTTTTGGATAAAAGACGTGTTTTAGTGGGTTAGGTGTGTAATCATTCCAATCAAGTTCCAGATGGGTTATTTTTCAGAATTAGTTCCAATTAAGGCATCAATAATATCCCTTCATATTCACTTCACTTCATAAACTATTCTTTATATTACTTATTTCAGAACAAACCTATTTGATCCTCAGAAAATCATTTATCCATTTAAAAGTTTTTTAGACATAAAAGACTTGTCATCTAATTTCCAAAACTCACGACACGTGTAGTGTGATGTAAAGACGTATATCAGCTATAGTTAATTTCAAATGAGAGTTATCTTTCAGGTTTTCAAAATCTAAAAATAAGATTTAGTTATTCTTATCTTATCAAACAAAACCGTCGAAATATTGAATCTTAGTTCTCCCACTAGCTAACATGACAAAGTTTTTATATTTTTAGAAAATTTTCTGATTTTTATGGGTTTTTAATAAGGTATGCAAATGCAAAATATACAAATGAATGCGAAGGAAGAAAGCTTACCGAGCACACCCCCAAATTTAAACTTGACAGTGCCCTCACTGTCAGGCTATACCAAGAAGGTCAAAATTTTCGGCGCTCCCTAGAAACAAATTATATACAAAACAAAAAAGGAAAACAACAAAAAATAAATATATACAGAAAGGTTCCCCCCCAAACTTAAGAAAAACAGTGTTTCCACTGTTAAGCGTTTGAAATTCAAGATTAGGGGGGAATAATATCAAGCTATACAAGGCCTTACACAGGCCAAAAGTAAGCACCAACCATTCAAAGATCTTATCGTGATAAAGCAGTGGTTGGTGAAAGAATGCGGAGAGGTAAGAAATAGAGAATACGCGAGACCGTATTGAGATAGAAGCGGGATACGGTCTCGGTATATGAGAAGAAGAATGGTGGAAGGGAGAAAGAAGTGGAATACGAACTTGAGGGTGGAAATGGATTGAATAAATTAGGACAATCTGTAATGATCGATGTGAAAAGATGGATTGTACTAATCTATCAATATGACGCGAAATAGGGGCGAATCCCTCAAGATTCGTGAGAAACAATGGGTACGCCGAACTTGGTAAACCAGACACAGGAAGTGAAAATGATATGGTTTCTTGCATTGTCGGAACGATGGAAAGGATGGGGGGAAGTGATTGAGGAAGGGTATCGGTTAAGGGTTTTGGAGGGTGTACACAGTTAGTGAAAGGAACAGGATGAATTGGAAAATCCGACTCATCATCTAGAACTGTTTCATCCTAAAAAATATCCTCAAAATCCTCCTCAAAGTTAAGCTCATCCATGCATATTTCATCAAAATCCAGACGCATATGAGGTTCGGGAAAAACATTTAATGACTCGGGATGATGATTTGAAGAGAAAAACTCAGCCAAATCTATGGGTTCATCATCCAAAATATTCCCGGCGTCAATATCCTCAATCAAGTGAAAATCAATATTCTCAGACACCTCATCAAAAGCATGGATTTCAATCAATTTTGGTTCTAAGATGGAGGTGTAGAGGTCAAAAGGTTTTGGGTGTGTTTTCACTTGGAAGGGTCCCTTCACAATCAGGTAAATCAAACACTACAAAATCGCACAACTCATTCATCATTCTATCTTCAATTGATAAATCATGTGGGATACTTGATAGACTTTCAAAACAGGAGTTGTGGGATTCAATTTGGGACGGGTAGATTTGATTTGGAAGGGGGTACATCTCACTTTCTCCACTCAAATTCTCAACCTGTCCTACCGTCTCTTCATACATTGGAAAATTTGGAGCTAGTTGAAAACTAGCTACCGGGTCACTAGGTTGTATGAGGGCGGCCATAGACGTATTCAAATCCATCATCTGTTGGTACGACGCTACCCTAAAATCTTCCAAAGGCTGTTCCAGACTAGACATGGGTTGTGAAGGGGTTTCAGTAAAAGATTCAAAGTTGTTTGGATACTGAAAATTCCCAAATGGTGGTTCAGAAGCAATTTCTAGGGAAGGTGCAAAAGTCGGGTAGGCCTGGTAGGAATTGAATGGCTGGACAGGAACAGGATCAACATTTGGATAAGAAGGTAAATGGAATTGTTGATCCCAAGAATTTGTAGTGGTGAAAGGAGTGAAAGATCGGCTACAGGATTGCTCAATATGTTCAGCGATGGACAAAGGACGACTTGCAAAAGGGGTATCAACATAAGAGGGTGGGGGAGGTTGAAAAGGTTGATACAAAGTGGATTGTGGAGGGCAAGTGTTTGTCCTAGACGCGTCTATCCGATCTTTCAAAGAGATTTTGGGCATGGAGGGATCGTTCGACGTTCGGCCAAAGCAAGAACCATAAGAAGTAATGTCTGGTTGTGGGTACCAAAGTTCGGCAAGAGTTTTGCGGGGTGGGGTACCCATGATATGAAGAGAGAAAGGAAGAGAAAAGGAGGGGAAAAAGAATGTGATTTTTTTTATATATTTTTTTATAGTTATTAACAAAAGAATGAAATATACACACAAAAGAATCTGGACAAAAACAATCACGACACAAAAATACCATACACCTAATCGTTCTAGGGTTCACCTAGGTCAACTAGACCTGCTCCAGAACTTGATTGTCAAAGTAAAACTGTGTCGAGAAACGGGCTCAAGATACACTGATCACGAGGCCAGGTAAGTGCAGAGATAAGGGAAGGTTTTCCAACGCTTTCGCGAAGTTCCTTAATTAAATAACCCTTTCTTTTTTGGCGGTTTCGCCGTTAACACTTTCCTAGACACCCCGTAAACAATGTACCGTTAAGCCAGGTTCTAAACACGGTTAACTTCTCCTAATGAGCGTGAAGTCCTTAAGGCTTAAAGTCTAATTTCTTTTAAAATTTGTGCGGGTAAACGTTATGCTCAAGTTCGTGATTTGTGGGCCATGGAAAAGGTGATGAAATCCTTTACCGTATATTGTGGGGTTCGCTTGCCCTTAAGTCCGTATTAATTGATGCAATGCGCAATTCAATAAAAAATTATTCAAAGAATCAAACAATCGTTTTTTATATTAAGCGCGGCACTGCAACAAATATGGGTTAGTCAATTTTGGCGTTTGGTAGCGAACTTGCAAAGAATCCTGCAAAGAATAGTTTATTGGATGCGTCGGATTTGAGAAGAAGGTGTTAGTAAAGTACGTACCGTTAAGTTTTTGGGTTAGGAAACCGCCGTTGACTCAATTCCGGTAAGCTTGAAAAGTTCGCTTGCGCTGGTCAAATTACCAGGATCTTTGGCACTGTACTTTGCAATCACCTTAGCCTTGAACGTACACTTTGCTCCCCAAAATTGCCGTTTGCAAATCCGCAAAAATCTGCAGACTTGCTCACAAAAATTATCAAAAACAACAAAAAGATTTTTTTTAATAAATATATACAAAAAGAATATTAACCTGAATAACAAGAAAGAAAATACGCTACGGTCTCCCCGGCAACGGCGCCATTTGATCGCACGCCAAAAGCGTGTCGGATGTTCAAAGTTCTAAAGTTATAACCGCGATCAGGACGGTGTCGCTATGCAGCTAGCCGGTTGAGCACGGGTCGATCCACAGGGAGATGGTTGTATGTCCTTTCTTGTTTTTGACGAGTCAGTAAAGAATGTGTATATGTTTGTTCAGATCTATCCTAAGTGATATATGCAAGTATAAAGTTATTAAGAAAAGGATACGAAATTGTAAGCTAAAGAAATCCGTACTCAAAACCTTTGAGCCGAGTCTTGACCAATTGAAGCTAGAGCAATCGGCAACAACGTGGATTAGGGGATTTAAGCACGGTATTCATGGAATCCAGCTTATTTACCCTTGTCCTTCCGTTCTTGTCTCTTGCTTTTGCCTCCGGCCAAACCGAACGTAACCGGTCGCGGTTAGGAATCACCGTTACCTTGGTAGGGTAGGGTGCCTAACGGAGCGCTTGCGTAACGTTTGGGCGGAGTTCAATGGAAAATAACGGGAAAAGGAAATGAGCAAAGAAATATTAACTTACAATACCGTATTTATTCTTAACAACGATAATTACAACCATTCACAAAAACAAACCAAAAAGAGCAAAAGAAAAGAAAAGATTACAAGTAAGTAAGTGCATGGAATTTAAGTGCAAGAAAGTAAGACATGAATGTAAAGCAAGTAATAAAAAGGAAGAAAGAAATAAGCAAGAAAGTAATTACAAGAACAAAGAACTCAAGACAAGCATGGGATCAATAGCCAACCCTTAAACTTGCAAGCTCAATCAAGAGCTTGCAAGATCAAGAGAAGGGTAAAGAACTCATGTGAAATGAAGCACTAATTCCATAAAAAGATACAACCCTTGAAATCAATAACAAACCCTTAAACTTTCAAGCTCAATAAAGAGGTTGAAAGATCAAGAGAAAGCAAGGATCTCAAGGGGAAGTTAAACAAAAAAGAATGATACAAAAACCCTCATCTTCATTGATCTTCCATTCAAAAAGCTCTCACTACAATTTTCATGGAGGAAAGAATGAAGAAGAAGAAGAAGAAGACTAAACTACACTAAATCCTACAAAAGAGGCATAAGAAGTTAACACCCAAAGCTTAGCAAGTTCTGGGATATTTATAGGCGGGGAAATGGAAACCTAGGGCAAGAATCTGGCCTTAAATAGAATTACAAATATGCCCCCAAAAGATGACACGCTGAAGACACTGTACGGCCGCGGTTCCGCGGCCTAAGCATTCTTAGGCCGCGGTTCCCCGGCCATAGTAGGGAGTTGGTCCTTCTAAGTTTGTGGTTATCCCTGGTTCCTTTTTTCCTCGTGTTTGAAAACTACAAACTGCACAAAATCTTCCAGAATATCTTCAGATTTCTTAGTCCAAGATTGCTTTATTTACTTCACTTTTGACTTCTATCTCCCTCGAGCTCCGCACACCCATTGATTCTTGTGCTGCCCCCTCGTGCTTTGTGCTTGTCCGAGACACGAATGACCACTGTCATATGTCTTGTCTCTGGAACTGGTACTCGGCACTGGACGGATACGGATGACCGGGACCCGGCTTTTATCTGCTGTGAACAGATGTTCTGTATTTGGCGTAACTGTGGAGATTTTGTCTTGCTTTGCAATATTTGTACTGGAAACCTGTAATCTGTAAATATGTAACAAACACGGATTTAAAAGCATCTACCTATAAATACACGAGCATCAGAATGGGCGGTATAAAATGCAATATTCTGGTATGAACAAAGACACCTCATTATTTGTTTTAACCATTTAGTTAAATGGTTAATGAGGTGGAGAGTGAGGTGTTATCATTCATTGAATGTAGCATGGCTATTTGGTGACTCACTTAGTGAGTCATGGATTACTATTGAGGCAAGGTGGCATCTAGATATTTTGTGGAAAATATCTAGATATTTTGTGGTTAAGATATTATTTTATTATTTTGGGGTGATTACTTTATTAGTCATAACCCTTAGCCATTCTTCATTCCATTATTCTATTATGCTCACTACAACACTCCCATCTTCTCCATGCTTTCTTCTTCTATCTCAAACCCTAAATGTCTCATGTGTTGAGAAACTTAGGGTATCTTTAGACTAATTAATCCACCATCACTCTCTACATCCTCTAAGCTACTTTGATTAGCATACTATGCAACCTAGTTACCTTAGTTTAAAGGTAGGAGCTCAAAGTAGACACTCTTGGGTGGATCATATTTGATGTGAGGAAGCCGTCGATCAAGCTCGATCATGAAGGACACTAGGAGCATGCTAAAGGAATGGAGTGAAGACCCGAAGGACCTGAGCCTCTTAGTATAAACTCTTTTCATAGTAGATAGCTTCTTTAGTTGCTAGTTAGTTTTATGGTAGATCCGGTTTAGGGTTATTACAGCACCAAGTTTACATCGTTAGAAAAAAATTTGTTCCGCAATCGGCCATGGATGATGGCCTGGGCGTTAGCATAACCTTTTAGTGGATCCGCTACGTTGTCCTTCGTGTTAACTCTCCTGACCTTGATCTCTCGTCGATCTACTATCTCTCGGATCAGGTGATACCGCCTAAGAATATGTCTGGATCTCTGATGGGACTGGGGTTCCTTGGCCAAAGCCACTGCTCCATTGTTATCACAATACACAGGTATTGGATGCTCAATAGATGGAACCATACCAAGTTCAGCAATGAACTTCTTCATCAAGACAGCCTTTTGGCAGCATCGTTGGCAACGATGTATTCAGCCTCCATCGTCGAGTCTGCTACGGTGTCTTTCTTGGAACTCTTCCAACATACCGCCCCTCCATTGAGGGTGAAGACAAAATCCGAGACCGACTTATTGTCGTCCTTATCACTCTGGAAGTTCGAATCGGTAAAGAACTCCACCTGGAGTTCTCCGTTACCATATACCAAGAACATTTCTTTAGTCCTTCTCAAGTACTTAAGAATGTTCTACACAGCTGTCCAGTATTTCTTCCCAGGATCTGATTGATACATACTCACTACACCTACTGAGTAAGCTACATCCGGTCTGGTACATAACATCGCATACATGATTGACCCGGCCGCCGAAGCATAGGGCATCCCTTGCATGCGAGCCCTCTCCAAATCAGTCTTGGGAGACATCTCTTTGGAGAGAGTGGTTCCTGAGCAAGAGGGTAAATTACCACGCTTAGAATCTTCCATACTAAAATTCTTTAGTATGGTGTCTATGTATCTGGATTGAGACAATCCTAACATCCGCTTAGATCTATCTCTATAGATCTTTATTCCCAAGATGTATGAGGCATCACCTAGATCTTTCATGGAGAACTTTTGTGATAAGAAGAGCTTGACCGAGTGTAGAATATGAACATCATTTCCTATCAAGAGTATGTCATCCATGTACAATACGAGGAAGACAACCTTACTCTCCACAACCTTCTTGTATATACAAGGTTCATCTACGTTTTTGATGAAGTCAAACTCTTTGATAGCTTCATCGAAACAGATGTTCCAGCTCCGCGATGCCTGCTTTAATCCGTCGATAGATCTCCCACTATCTATGAACCCTTCTGGCTTTGTCATGTACACGCTCTCTTCTAAATCACCATTTAGAAAAGCGGTCTTGACGTCCATCTGCCAGATTTCATAGTCATGGTATGCAGCAATGGCAAGTAGGATCCCGATAGACTTAAGCATAGCGAAAGGAGAAAAGGTTTCATCATAGTCGACAACTGGTCGTTGACGAAAACCTTTAGCTACAAGTCTATCTTTGAAAGTCTCAACTTTTTCATCTACACCAATTTTCTTCTTAAAGACCCACTTGCTCCCGATGGGTTTTACCCCTTCAGGAGCAACTTCTAAAGTCCATACTTTGTTTGTATACATGGATTCCATCTCAGATCGCATAACATCCAGTCAATTCATAGAGTCTCCACTTGTGATGACCTGCTCGAAATTAGTTAGGTCATCATCTTCCATGATGCAATCCATGCTCCCACCGTCTATGAGAAAACCGTAGTATCTCTCAGGCGGATGAGGAACCCTACTAGATCTGCGGAGTGAATGAGGTTCGTCGTGGACTATCGAATCCTCCGGTTCTCTTAAATCGTCAGTTGTAGTTTGTGCAGCTGGAACTTCTTCCAGTTCTATCTCATTACCACTAATTTCTTTCATAAGAAATTTCTTTTCTAAAAAGGTGGCATGCTGAGCAACAAACACTTTTTGTTCTTCGCTATGGTAGAAAAGGTATTCATGTGAATTCTTTGGATACCCCACAAACTTGCAATGAACCGACTTTGCCTCGAGCTTCTCCGGATTTTTCTTTTTGACATAGGCCGGACAACCCCATATCTTAACTCGTTTAAGATATGGTCTCTTTCCACTCCATATCTCATATGATATTTTAGGCACAGATTTTGGTGGAACTTGATTCAATAGGTATGCGACTGTCTCAAGCGCATAACCCTAAAAAGAAATAGGTAACTCAGCATTACTCATCATAGAGAGCACCATATCTAATAGGGTGCGATTTCATCGCTCCGAAACTCCATTGTGCTGTGGTGTATACGGAGGAGTAATCTGAGAGAGAATCCCATTCTCTTTTAAGTAGTCCATGTATTCCATGCTCAAGTATTCTCCTTCCCGATCAGATCATAGGATTTTAATACTTTTATCCGTCTGGTTCTCAACTTCGTACTTATATTCTTTGAATTTCTCAAAAACTTCAGATTTGTGTTTCAACAAGAACACATGTCCGAATCTTGAGAGATCATCGATGAATGTAATAAAGTACGAGGAACCATTCCTGGCATGTGTAGACATAGGACCACATACATCACTATGTATCAGTCCTAAGAGTTCAGTAGCTCTTTCTCCGTGTCCAGTAAACGGAGTTTTGGTCATTTTACCTTTGAGACATGACTGGCAAGTTTCATAAGATGTGAATTCAAATGGATTTAAATATCCATATTTATGCAACTTAGCTAGTCTTGTCGTATTGATATGACCTAGTCTACAATGCCACAAGAAGACTTCGTTCATTTATGAACTTTTCCTCTTGTGTGTGTCCTGTACGTATAAACTGCAGTTTGATTTAGAACGTAAATACCATTACATAATGTACCAAACCTAATCAAAACTTGATTTAGGAAAATTTTCATAACATTATCCTCGATTACAAAATTATATCCTTCTTTATGCAACAAAGAAATTGACATAATATTGCACATCATATTTGATACGTAATAATAGTCATTCAGAATCATTGTATTACCATTTGGTAATACAAGGTGATTTCACCAACTATTTTGGCTGCAACAATTGCTCAATTTCCTACTATTAGAGACATATCACCCTTTCCTAGTTCTTTACCTCTTCTTTGCCCATGTAACAAATTACAGACGTGGGATCCTGATCCGGTATCCAATACCCAGGATGCAGAGCAAACTGAGAAACAGTTCTCGGTAACGAACACACCCGAAGAAGATGCATTAGCATGCTCCTTCTTCGTTCGGGTAGCATGGGAATCCTGATATTCCCCTATTCCTTGCACAGACTTATGACAATCATAAGACAAAGTGGAACCAACGTTCCCAAGCTTAGTATAATAAGCGGGTTCTGTCAATACATCCATATTATTATCTTGATTAAGGCGTGTCATGGTCGCTACCATGAGAGAGAGAGAGAAGGAAATGCTTTAGCGTGCCCTCTTTGCAAGATTAGATTGGTTATTATCTTATCTAATCAGGATGGCTCCCACTGTTTTTATCAAATCTTCCTTCAAATCATAAAATGTAAGATTAGCCGGGATTAATTACACCCTACAAGTTTTCCAATCGGTCAGCCCGGCAGGTATTGGTATTCCGAGGGAGTCTCCCCATGCTTTCGCATAGAACTAATTAAATAATCTCATTTCCGCAGGGGTATAACCCCGTTAACACCTTTCTTAGACACCTACTGGATCGGCTAATTTTAAAGTGAAAAACTCTCTCAGGAGTAACTCTTACTCGCAGTAGGTATCGAGATCCAACTATCTCATGGAAGGCATGCAATCTCTTTGCAAATTTCAACACTTGAAATTCCCAATATCTGTTTTTACCCCATGCGTTGTATAACCTTGATAAGGTCAATAAACCATAAACCACAAGTCAAGTTCAACCCGTTCATTTCATGATTGAATTAAACCTGCCCACACGACGCTTCACGAGGTCAATAAGGCCGCACGACTACCCTAATCCAATCGCATCACATGTGGCAGATAAACACTAATCAACTATCGCACACTACGCCTTGACAAGGTCAACAAACTCAGCATGAATACTAAATAGCACTTATCTGAAATGACGGAGGGCTACGACTGGTTTTGATGAAAATATTTAACGTAATGAACTTGATATCGTTGTAGAATCTAGTGATTTGAAAAGTAGTGTTTTTTGTAGCTTTTGCTAGTTTTTCTAAAGTGGTCACTCCCGGTAAAGGGATCTCGGCTCTTTCCTCATCGAATGAGGTGCTGGATATTCATCGAGGAATATCACTATGCAAAGCAAAAACTAGAGAAGCTATAAAAACAAAACCGAGTGTGTTGTAGCATTTGCTAGTTTTTCTAAAGTGTTCACTCCCGGTGAAGGGATCTCGGCTCTTTCCTCATCGAATGAGGTGCTGGAAATTCATCAAGGAATACCACAATGCAAAGCAAGAACTAGAACTACCTTTTAAAATTTTGATTCCATAACATCTTTAGGTTTCTTTTCTTTTCATTAATCTCATTAATGAAGTCCCATCATTTATGTTTCCCTAAACATCACAGAAAATAAACGAAAATAGAACGTATGCTTATGCCATCCGTATTCGCCACGGGGCCCCATCATGCACCATTAGGTTACTTAACTAACAACAGAGCGGGGGTTGGACTAGCGCGGATGCAAAACATAAGCAACGTTTATTATATATTATATATAATAGAGTATTCGTCTCACGCAGTTATATGATCACATCACAGAACCAAGCAGCAGAAATCAACATATGAAATATTGGATATACTAGGAGGTCCGTGTTTTAAATTCAGCCAGTAATGAAAAACACGGATTCCACGGTCGCGATGAATAGCCGAACCCACATCACTAGACCTTTACGAGAGCGGAAGCAACCTTGCCAATTCTAGAGTTAGGAGAGCCAGTCTCGACTTCTCGAGATGGTCTCCCACTGGACTTTAGATCCCGGTTACTTATGCTCCCCGTGCTCCCCACCTTGGGTCTATCCTAATTCAGAAAAGTAAATAATATAAATCAATGGTGACATCATCCTTAACCCGGAAGTGTCTGTCACGCCCCACTTCCCAATATACGGGCAGAGGACGCGACAAGGCCGCTACGTATTTACTCAGAAGTAAATATGCTAAGCGTATCTAAGCAATATAAAATAAAAGCACAAGAGACAAGATATAATAAAACAACAACTTTATTAATAACATTCTTTTATACAATGCATGAAAAGTAAATACATCTGAAATAAGCGATGCCTAAATAATGGCATAACAGGAAATGAAAAATACTGAATAGAGAAATGTACAATGTCTAGAGCTCGGGGTCTTCGTGGAACTGATCCAAGTCTTCACTGGTGGGCTCGATCTCTGACGGGTCCAAAACACCTGACGACATTCAAAGAAGAAAGAAATAGAATGTCGTCAGCGAACAGGCCGCTCGGTAAGTCCCAAAGATAAGGAAGAATTAGAAAAGACAGAATAAGATGTATCTTCTAAAGAATAATATTGTAGAATATTGTGTTCACGTTGTTGTTTGTAGCTTGGTACGGAAGGATGCCAGGGTATACGAAAGGGGTCTCAGTATGCTAGAGACCAGGGCAAACGGAATGTACAAGGAACCGTTAAGCCACGGTACAACAGCAACGGAATATAGGTTAGGTGTCTTAATCTTACCGTCCCGTGCCACTTCTAACACCTTTCGCACCAATCTACCCCTTAAACCCCGTAATGTTTTGATTGTATTATTGTATTGTATTGTATAAGTTGGATGACTGACCAAAATCATGATATCAGTAAACAGATTGTAACTACATAATCATGTAGATGGAAAACTGGATAATGGATGTATATCCATGGTTTGATTCAGTCAAGTTGTATAGATTGATAACTGGATTCATGGATTCATGTGTTCATATTGAATCGGAATATTAAAGAATGTAGATTGACTTGAATCATATTCATGTCAGAAATAATCATACTCAAACCCGAGTCAGACAAAAGAAATGTAAATCGAAGTTATATATTTTACTAGGGTCCTTATTGTAATTTATAAAACTGGAGGGGGTTTTATGTAAAAATACTTTTGTATAGTTTTCAAGATACACCCCAAGTATTTATTATTTGTCTTTGTAGTTATAATGAGTGTAATTTTATTTTGTGATATTTCTAGTGAAAATATCCTAGTCTTATAAATAGTGGTATTTATCTGTAATATTGATTTATTTGAAATTCATGATATTTTAATGTAAAATTTATTCTTGTGATTTTTAGAAAAATTGGAATATTTATATTATAACAAAATAGATATTTTAATGATAAATATACATATATTTATACAAAAATAATTTCAATAAATATTTTATATTCTAAAAATCTTATTTTCTTAAGATGTCGTATTTTAAACCTTTCGAGACTGAAGGCTCCTTGCGGAGGTCTGAATCTCGCACTACTAAGCTCGAGGGTACACGATAAACTGTACTATCCCTAACGGGTTCCCCAAAGGTGGGTTGTAGTGGCGCTTTGCAAAGATTTTATAAATACTAATCCTTTAGAATACGGTTTTATAAAATAAAAGGTATTTATTTGCAAAAGTCGATTTTCCGTTTTTTAGATTCTAGGGTTTTCTATTTCAACTAGACTATTTCTAAATGGTCTAAACGACAAGTTGTTAGAAGCCTCAAATCGCCTCTTCACCGCCAATTATGGCCAGGTAAGTACAAGTGAGGAAGGAGGGATCCGCTCACGAATCGTGAGACGGGCCTTTTAAAGTTACCTTTGGTCACTTGCCTAGCCTAGACACCACAAAGTCAGGTTTAGATAAACGATCGATGTCCGCAACTTATCGTATTTTCCTATTAAAAGATATTTGTTTTAAAAGTGTAACAAACCTTAAACTTTTAGAAAAAGGTTTTATTAGGAAAACGATATTTAAATGTAAAATCTTATTTTATCGTATTCTAAGTTTTCAAGGTAGCGTATTATGTTTGCATATGAGTGTGTGAGGAGGTAGGTCATTACCTCATGATCTACTTTAAGGTATAGCAATGTTAAGGGGTTAAATGTGAAAACTAAACATTGTGGTATTTAAGTGAAAAAAATACGATAAATGGAAACGTTATCATTTCATATGATAAAACTTGTTCAAATTGTTTGTTAAATGATTAATAGTAAATATAGAGATGTTTAAGCGTGATGGAATTGGTGAGAAGTGAGATTTTATAGAAAACCGAATCGGAAATCGGATTTGTTCCGATTCCGTCGGGTTTGTAAATTCGTTTTTTTATGAAAGAAAAGAAGGATAGAAAAGGGGGACTTACGGGTTTGGATAACACTAAAGAGTGAATGGAAAGTAGAGGGTTTGTCGTTGCGTCGAATCTTCGTTGAGAGTTCCTAGCACGATCACTGGAATTTCGCCGTCGATTTCGTCAGCGCTTCGCCTTTCGCTCTTTTTCCAACGTACCAAAGTTCTCTTGGAATTTTGAGAGAGTGGACTTAGAAATTTAGGATGAGAGGGTAGAGGGTAGGGGGTGTATTTATAGGGTTAGGCTAGGGTTAGGTTTTTAATTAAAAAATGTAAAAAAATATATAAAAATCATTAAAATTTGGAGTAAAAGAGGTTTCATGTGCTCTCTGTAACCGATCTAGAAATTTAGTATGTGCAGGGGGGTTGACTAGGTCAAGATGCTCATCTTCTATGTTGGCGACTCGGCCGTCCGGCCGAGTCCGACCGGCGGAGCCGGACCGAGTCGGCCGGTCCGCCGGCCGACTCGGCCGAGTCGGAGGGTCGATGGGTGGGGGGTCTCCTGGGGTGATTTATAGTGCATCTAACTTTTTATGTGTAGAAGGAAATTTGTGAGAAACGCACGTGTAACGGTTGGTATTCTAAAAAATCAAAAACAAAATAATATTAAAAATAATGTGGGAGAAGAGGATTTGAACTCTGATGGCTTGGTTCAGCAGTGCAAGGTATTACCAATGAGCTACAAGCTCCTTCTTATAATTATGGAGTGAAATAAATACTTAAAGAGATATCAGCAACAATAAATACTCCAAGTATACATTTAATTTAAATCAATTCTTTGTACATTAAAAATGGAGTTGTTACAGTCTACCCTCCTTACAAAAGTTTCGACCTCGAAATTTACAACCTTTATTTGCGGACTAGTTTACAAAGTGGTGTGGATATCTAGTACGCATTTCATCCTCCCTTTCCCAAGTGGACTATCCTGGAGTGTCTTTCATCCACATCACTCGAACCAAGTTAACTTCCTTGTTCCGAAGTGTCTTCACCTTCCTGTCCAGGATCTCCACAGGCTGTTGCTCACAAGACAAATCGGGCTGTATAGTGAGCTCGGAATGATCGAGAACATGGCTGGGGTCACTCACATACCTTCTGAGTTGGGATATGTGGAACACATTATGCACTCCTTCCAATGAAGGTGGAAGCGCTAAGCGGTATGCCATTTCACTGACTCATTCGAGTATGTCGAACGGTCCAATATATCTCGGGCTTAGCTTACCCCGTCTTCCAAATCGGATCACTCCGCGGTTCGGAGATATCATCAAGAATACGTGATCTCCTGGATGGAACTCCAAGTGTCGTCTCTTTGCATTAGCCCAGTGCTTCTATCGATCTTGGGCTATGCGCATCCTTTCCCTGATAGTACGAACCACATCAACAGTCGCTACTATCATCTCTGGTCCAAAAAGTTCCCTATCTCCGATGTCGTCCCAACTTAATGGCGATCGACACTTCCTTCCATACAATGTTGCAAAAGGTGCCATTCCTATGCTTGCTTGGTAGCTGCCGTTGTATGAAAACTCCACAAGATGTAGGTGATCTTCCCACGATCCTTTGAAGTCTAGCATACATGCTCTGAGCATATCTTCCAAGATCTGAATAGTTCGTTCCGACTGACCATCTGTTTATGGATGATAAGCCGTGCTGAAGTTCAGACTTGTTCCCAAGCTTGCTTGCAGACTCTACCAAAATTGCGATCGGAACCGGGTGTCACGATCGGAGACAATGCAGACCGGTACTCCATGAAGTCTCACAATTTCCTGTATGAGTTCATGGGTATCAGAGATAATACATTATGAAGAGTTTAAATCTTAATTAGATTATTACCTCCATGCACTTCTTTGCTAGTGTCTAAGTAGATTGGCCAACTCGAAATGGGATGAAATGAGCCGACTTTGTGAGTCGATCCACAATGACCCATACAGCATCGTTACCCTTTGTGCTGTGTGGAAGAGCAGTCATAAAATCCATCGTGATGTGTTGCCACTTCCATTCTGGGATTGGTAATGGTTGAAGTAATCCACCAGTCCTGTGATGTTCAGCCTTTACTTGCTGACACACCAAGCATTTTGCGACGCTTCTGGCTACTTCACGCTTCATTCCATGACACAAATAATTCTGACGTAGACCATTGTACATTTTGGTACCTCTAGGGTATACTGAGTAGGGAGAGGTGTAAGCTTCTTTCATCAACTCCTCCTGAACAGGACCTTTTGGTACACACAATCTGCTGCCGTATCTCAAAGATCCATCTTCATGGATGATGAAGTCTGTTCTGAGTCCATTCTCCACTTGTTCTCTGATCTTTTGCAACTTAGCATCTCTTGCTTGAGCTGCTTTGATCTGATTGACAATGGTTGATTGAACTTGTAAATGTTGGATATATATATGCCTTAGAGGCCTTCATTGTATAGACTGTTAGGGATATGTATGTACATGACAATCTTGCTTATGATAGTACGCAATTTGGTTTGTCTTTATCTTAAACGTGTGATATATTTTACTTTATATATATATATATATACATGTTGATAAAGCCCATAGGGTGTTTGCCTAACTACCGGTGTTGTGATAGCAGTCATACTTGTGGGAGCTGGATAGTCAATATGCACATCCTTAAATGTCCCTGGTCGCAGGAGTATCGAGACAGGGCATCGATGCTCCAGAGTAGACTAGTCTATACATATCTAGACCCTGACGCGATGGATTGGTCCCGCAGCCATTGGTGATGTGCACCTAAGATTGTATATTGATGCTCACTTCATGTAAGTACACCGGACAGGACTCGTCGAGAACTGACTGGATGGTATTATACCTAACGTCAGATAGCAGTTCTCAGGTGACATGTGTGCAGATAGTCTGTTGACTTAAAATCGTCATTTGTCTCGTGTGAGTTCCCACTGTGCTTTGATTATTACTCTACCACGGCTCAAAAAAGTCGTGCAAACAGGTTTTAGTTGGGCACAGTCCCGAGCCACGTGGAGGCAGTGAGCGACTGTTAGGGATTCGTCTCTCCCGGTTTAGGGAGTTGATATCGCACTGTGATCGGTTGGTCATTACCATAAGTCCCTGGCCAGGGCTGATTGAGAATTACTGATGGACTGATCAGCACATTCTCGGATGGTCTTGAGCCATGCCGGCACGACTTGTACAGTTATTAGGGGTCTGACGTTCACTACCTCCCTAGACCATACATGCGATACTCTTAGACGAACAGACCGGACTGCGCGGATATTGTCACGGACAGGCTAAGTAGGAGTTCGGATGGGTTTCCTCATCGGCCTTCTTATCGACATCTACCTGGGGACCGTTACGTACAGCTAGTGCTGCTTGCGGTCTATAGTTAAACCCACTGCCAGCGTAGTAGTCGAGTCTTTAGAGTCCCACACAGAGATTTCCCTACTCTAGGCGAAACGATATAGAGGTCGTATGGTTTTACGACAAGGGTTCGGACGCATACGTGTGTTTACACACGTACGACGTTTGGACAGTTTTTACTAGCCGGCTTTGGTTTAAGCCAGATTCTAGTATCAGGTTATTGGATTTATACAGTCTAAAGTTTTTCCGTTTTTTCACGGATAGGAGGGGCGTTCTCGTAATTTACGGGAAGCTTCTAGAAGCATGGTGACTTGAGGGTTTAGGTGACATTTTCATTAAATGCATTTGTGACTCATTTTTTGTGATTCATCATATCATTAATGCATCATTAAATGCTTAATGACTCATATAGTGAATCACACATATTGAATTAATGTAGCATGATGATTAATCACATTTATTCATTTATTTGATTAAACATTATGCTTCATATATTCAAGTGAGAAACATTTATATTATCATTATCATGTTCACCTTCTCTCTCCTCAAGCTCACTCTCTCTTCAAACCCTAATCCTACCACTTATGAGTTGAGATCAAGGATTAGAATAGACTAATTAATCCATAACCTAACTCTATATCATCTAGGTTCCTTTGATTAGCAACTAGAGAAACTTACTTACCTCAAGATTAGAGGTGAATCTTGGATTAGGGCTCTCGGGTGGATCATCTATCACGTAGAGGAGGACGAGGAGGACGCAGAGAACGAAAAGACGAAGGACACGGTTCACTAGGTATAATCTCTTTTTATAGTAGTTAAGAACTTCTATGGTTATTGTTATTTATCGTTTAGTAAAGATCTTCGGTTAATCGATGTTTGCATATAGAACACGGATCGTTTTTCATATTTCTGCCTCCCCGCAACTCGTGGGGTGTTGTACATTGACTTACAGTGGTATCAGAGCCTCACTAAACAATAATTAACTCATTAGAAAAGTCGTTACAATTTCGAACGAGAAACGAACCGGAAAATACATCGATATCACTAAGTTTCTGTCGAATTTAAATTGAGGCATAAAATTTTTTCAGTGACCTCCAGAATTACCTACAGGAAATTATAAGAACACAGGAAAAAATTGGGTGCATGAATCGGCCAAACAGCCACGGAACCGCGATCGATCCCACTGATCCGCCGCGGATCCGCGGCCGAGTTGAAGCCGATTCAGCCTAATTTTTCCCAGTGGCTCTTCTGTGATGTTTTGTCTTTTCTGGAATGTTTATTTTTCTGCTCAAGTCTCAGGTTTACAGAGAAGTTTTGGAGTAGAATCTAATGTGTTTGATCGATCGAAATTATACGATGTTTGCTAATTTGATTATATCTGTGAAATGTTTAATGTGTTCGTAAACCTCCTCTAACTGCTAGTATGTCGGTTGGCAGGGGGTTGCACATTTCTGTAATGATTTTAACTGTTTGTGATTATGAACTATATTGGATTGTTGTGATGATTAGCCGGGGTTTTGTGATGGGTTATTGTATTAATTCATTCGATGTAATTGTAATATGTTGTAATATTATTTTGCGGGGCGCATCCAGGTTGCGGTTGTAGCCACCGTTGTATTATTTCATTTTACTGTTTTTGCTCCTAGGATAGACCCAAGGTGGGGTGCACAAACTACCGGGTACTTTGAAGTGTTTAGTGGCCTACTCAAGTTATTGAGGGAGACCGCTTCACTTCGGGTACTTGGTGGGTAGTTTGCCGTACCCGTAGGGGTCTAGGGTAGGGTAATGGCTATTCATCACAACTGTGTAATCCGTCTTTCGTTGCATGCTCAAAACAAACGCGGATTTCTTGTATATCCAATAATGTTCACCTGTGATCTGGAATGCCTATTATTGCGTCTGACGAATGCACAATATCTATATATGATAGCTATTTAGACGTCACTTATGTTTTACACCTGCGATAGCCCAGCCCCCGCTCTGCCGTTAGTTAAGTAACCTAACGGGTGATGACGGGACCCCGTGGCGAATGCGAATGGCATAAGAGGACGTTGTATTTTTGTTGTTTTATGTAATGATAGGTTAATGATGGGACGCATTATTATTAATGCAAAGAAAATAAAACCTAAACTGAATCGTTGGAACAATTTCAAAACCACTCGGTTTTCTTCAAAAAAAAAAAGAGCAAACTTTAAATGCGGAGCTTAAACCACTCCTTTTAAAAAGGGCTATCTTGGTTCCTTCGATCATATCAAGTTCACTACGTTAATGGTTTTTTGCCAAAAACCAGCCGTAACCCTCCGTCGTTTCAAATAAACAGCACATCGTATTCATGCTATGTTTGTTGGCCTACGTCAGGGCATAGTGTATGGTATCAATGTGTTGCTTATTTGTTGCATAGATAGATGCATTAGTTTAGGACAGACGTACAGCCTTGTTGGCCTACGTCAAGGGCATGTACGATGGACCTAAATTAATCATGACAACGACGGGTAGAACTTGACTTGCGTCTTATGATTTCTTGGCCTACGTCAAGGTCATAAGAGCTTGGGGTAAAAATCACATCGGGAGTTTCAAACATAAAGGAAACTTGCAGATTTAGCATACCTTCTGGAGTGTGGTAACTAGAGTAACTTCCATCTAGGGCATCATGCAATGATAGTTGGATCCCGATCCCACTGATGAGTAGGATTACTCTCGGGAATTTTTCTCACTTAACAATCAATGCTCTAAACCAAGTAGGTGTCTAGAAAGGTGTTAGAGAGGCTATGCCTCCAGGGAAAAGAGGTTATTTAATTAAGGAACTTCGCGAAAGCGTTGGAAAACCGCCCTCGAAGTACCAACACTGGTCTGGCTGAAAGGTTAAGCAAGTATTGTGACGTGTGATTAAATCCTGACTAGTTCTTCTTTTAGGTTTTGAAGAAGGATTTGAGGAAACAGTGGGAGCCATCCTATTTAGATAAACTAATAACCAATCTAAACTTGCAAGAGCATATGCTGAGTGTTTCTTTTCTCTCTCTCTGGCAGCTACCATGACAGGACTAAAACTATTACTCGAAAAAAATATACTGACCGGACAGAACTATAAAGATTGGCTAAGGAACGTCAACATTGCACTGACTTATGAAAAAGTAGCATATGTTACCACCGCTGTTCCTCCCCTTATCCCAGGACAAGATTCCTCAGTTGCGGACAAATAGGTTCGCAAAACCTGGGATCTAGATTGTGAGAGAGCTAAGTGTATCGTGCTGGCGTCCATGAACAATGGACTCCAGTAACAGCACGAGAGTATGGATATTATATCCATCTTTCTCCATTGCAAGGAATTGTATGGGGTGCACTCCCGTATCGCAAGGTACGAGACCTCAAGGAAACTCTTCCAGATGAGGTTAGCTCCAGGATCACCTGTAGGAGAGAACGTCCTCAAAATGATCAGCCTCGTTGAGGAACTCGCAAACCTGGGATGCGTGCTAGAAAATGATTTGTACATCGACTTGATTTTGCAGTCCCTTCCCCATACCCTCTCAGTTCGTGCTGATCTTCAATATGCATGAAATGGAAGCTGATCTTCCAAAGCTCCTTAACATGTTGAGGGTAGCAGAGACCTCCTTGAAAAAGGAGAAGACCCATGTTCTGTATGTTGGCCAATCATTCTCTTCTAAATCTAAAGCGAAAGCTAAAGGGAAGAAGAAGATGAAAGCCACCAAACCGAAAGGCGGGGTCAAGAAGGTGCATGGAACGAACAAGGCAGGAAGGGTGAAAGCGGATACGAACGAATGCTATTATTATCACATGCAAGGGCACTGGAAGAAGGATTGTTTGGCCTTCAAAGCCAAGGACAAGAAGCAAGCTGTTGCTTCTGCTTCAGGTGTGTTCGTAATCGAAAATTGTCTTTCAGTAAACTCTACATCATGGGTACTTGATACCGGTTCTGGTTCTCACATCTGTAATTCATTGCAGGATCTGAGAAATAGTAGAGCACCGGAGACAGGTGATATGACTCTCCGGATGGGCAATGGAATGCATGTAGATGCTATTGCAATAGGGGGATATCACCTAGGGTTGACTAGTGGGCAAATTTTGGTGTTGTACAGCTGTTTTTGTATTCCCAGTATGCTGTGTAATATTATATCAGTATCTTTGTTATCTAATGAAGGATAAAATTTTGCGCTTGAAAGAAATGTCATGAACATTGTCCTAAATCAAGAGATGATTGGGTTTGGCACACTGGAAAACGGCATATACATACTTAATCAACCTCAAATTTTCAATATTCAAAACACACATAAAAGAAAGGCTCCAGATTCAAATCAAGCCTTCCTATGGTATTGTAGACTTGGTCATATAAACGAAACAAGGTTGACTAAGTTACATAAAGATGGATATTTAGATCCGTTTGAATATTCATCATATACAACTTGTCAATCATGTATCAAAGGAAAAATAACAAAATCTCCATTCACCGGACACGGAGAAAGAGCCACAGAACGCTTGGGACTTGTACACAGTGATGTATGTGGTCCAATGTCTACACATGCACGAAGCGGTCACTCCTACTTCATCACTTTTACTGATGACTTCTCTAGGTATGGACATGTGTTCTTAATGAAGCATAAATCCGAGGCCTTTGAGAAGTTTAAGGAGTATAAAAATGAAGTAGAGAAACAGACTGGTAAAAGCATCAAGACACTTCGATCTGATCGAGGTGGAGAATACTTAAGTACCGGTTTCCTTGATTGCTTAAAAGAGAATGGAATTCTCTCTCAGCTTACTCCGCCTTATACACCTCAGCATAATGGTGTATCAGAAAGGAGGAATCACACGCTACTAGATATGGTGCGTTCAATGATGAGTAGTGCTGAGTTGCCACTTTCCTTCTGGGGTTTTGCTCTAGAATTAGCAACATACCTATTGAATAGAGTTCTGATTAAGTCTGTGCCTACCACTCCATATGAAATATGGAGCGGTAAGAGACCATATCTCAAGTATATTAAGATATAGGGGTGTCCGGCATATGTTAAAAAGCATAATCCGGACAAGCTCGAGGCACGATCGGTTTTGTGCAAGTTTGTAGGATACC
This sequence comes from Agapanthus africanus, assembly GCA_030015575.1. Classification (NCBI taxonomy): domain Eukaryota; kingdom Viridiplantae; phylum Streptophyta; class Magnoliopsida; order Asparagales; family Amaryllidaceae; genus Agapanthus; species Agapanthus africanus. The sequence goes on along the minus strand of CM057340.1, from coordinate 110,801,204 downwards.
CCAAGCATTCAAGGGGATATCTAGTCTACCACACTGAAGAACAAAAGGTGTTTGTCACTCGCCACATTGTCTTCTTAGAGAGGGAATTTCTTGCAAAAGAAATTAGTGGGAGCGCGGTAGAGCTGGAAGAAATCCAGAACCTCAAACTGCTGCCGAGGACTTAGTAGAACCTCAGGTTTCAATAGAACCTGACGAACCAACGCCACTCCGCAGATCTAGCAGGCTTTCTCATCCTCCTGAAAGGTACTATGGGTTTCTTCTAGATGGGGATCGAGAGGATTGCATCATCGATGATGATGAGCCTACTAGTTTTCAGCAGGCTATCACGAGTATAGACTCGGTGAAGTGGCTGGATGCTATGAGATCCGAAATGGAATCCATGTACACCAATAAAGTATGGACTTTAGAAGTTGCTCCTCCTGGGGTGAAACCAGTTGGATGCAAATGGATCTTCAAAAAAATGATTGGTGCATTTGGACAAGTGGAAACCTACAAAGCTAGACTTGTTGCAAAAGGTTTTCGTCAAAGACCAGGATTGGACTATGATGAAACCTTTTCACCAATAGCTATGCTTAAATCCATTCGGATCCTGCTTGCGATTGCTGCCTTCCATGACTATGAAATCTGGCAGATGGACTTAAAAACAGCTTTTCTAAATGGACATTTAGAAGAGATTGTTTACATGGATCAACCAGAAGGTTTCTTAGACAGTGGGAGCAGCGGAAAAGTGTGCAAATTGCTTAAATCCATTTATGGATTAAAACAAGCATCGCGGAGTTGGAACATCTGCTTTGATGAGACGGTCAAGGAATTTGACTTTATCAAAAATGTAGATGAACCATGTATTTATAGGAAGATTGTAGAAGGAGCAGTAGTCTTCCTCGTTTTATACGTCAACGACATACTACTGATAGGGAATGATGTCCCTATGCTACAATCAGTAAAGCTCTTCTTGTCACATAAATTCTCCATGAAAGACTTGGGAGATGCATCATACATTCTGGGCATTAAGATCTATCGTGATAGATCCAATAGAATGTTAGGACTTTCACAGTCTAGGTATATTGACACTATACTAAAGAGATTTAGTATGGAAGATTCCAAGCGCGGTAATTTACCCGCTTGTCACGGAATCACCCTTTCCAAAAAGATGTCTCCAAAGACTGATGAAGAGAGGGCTCCCATGGGCATTATACCCTACGCTTCGGCAGTGGGATCTATAATGTATGCGATGTTATGTACCAGACCAGATGTAGCTTACGCACTTAGTGTGATAAGCAGGTATCAATCTGACCCAGGTGAGAAACATTGGATAGCGGTAAAGAACATTCTTAAGTACCTGAGAAGGACTAAGGAGAAGTTCTTGGTTTATGGTAATGGGGACCTCTAAGTCGAGGCTTTTACCGACTCCGGCTTCCAAAGTGATAAAGATGATTCTAAATCCATTTCGGGTTTTGTGTTTACCCTCAATGGAGGGACGGTATGCTGGAGGAGTTCCAAACAGGATACCGTCGCAGACTCAACTATGGAGGCTGAGTATATAGCTGCTAGTGAAGCCGCGAGAAAAGCTGTCTGGATGAAGAAGTTCATTTCTGAACTTCAGGTGGTTCCGTTCATTGCCAATCCAATAGCTTTGTGTTGTGATAACAATGGGGCTGTAGCATTAGCGAAGGAACTAAGTTCCCATCAGAAATTCAGGCATATCTTAAGGCGGTATCACCTGATCAGAGAGATCGTGGATCATCGAGAGATCGAGGTACGGAGAGTGGACACAAAAGACAACACGGCAGATCCATTCACCAAGGCCGTCCCTCAAGTCCAGTTCGAGAGTCTGTTTGAGATGTTGGGCATGCGGTACGCCAACAACTGGATCTAGTGCAGACAGTGGGTACTCATTGCGCCAATTATAGGCTTTAGTGCAAATGGGAGATTGTTGGATATATATATGCCCTAGAGGCCTTCATTGTATAGACTGTTAGGGATATGTATGTACATGACAATCTTGCTTATGATAGTACGCTATTTGTTTTGTCTTTATCTTAAACGTGTGATATATTTTACTTTGTATATATATATATATACATGTTGATAAAGCCCATAGGGTGTTTACCTGACTACCGGCGTTGTGATGGCAGTCATACTTGTGGGAGCTGGATAGTCAATAGGCACATCCTTAAATGTCCCTGGTCGTAGGAGTATCGAGACCGGGGATCGATGCTCCAGAGTAGACTAGTGTATACATATCTAGACCCTGACGAGGGGCGATGGATTGGTCCCGCAGCCATTGGTGATGTGCACCTAAGATTGTATACAGATGCTCACTTCATGTGAGTACACCGGACAGGACTCGCCGAGAACTGACTGGATGGTATTATACCTAACGTCAGATAGCAGTTCTCAGGTGACATGTGTGCAGATAGTCTTTTGACTTAAAGTCGTCATTTTTCTCGTGTGAGTTCTGATTATTCCAAAAATACTTATTTACCGCAATCAGAAACGGCGTCGCTTTGCAGCTAGCCGGTGAGTACGGGTCGATCCACAGAGATGGGTAATTTCCTTAATGCGTTTTAACGAGTTGATTCCAAATGTTGTATTGGATTGATTAAATCTAAAAACTGGATCTATCACTAAACTAAATTAATCTAAATTAAAGTCTTGCTAGGGTTAGGTTTAGGGGAAGTTTGGAGATTAAAGGTTTCCTCACCGCTTTCATTGCCCTATTTTTGATCTATTAGATGTTGGTGTAATTATCAATAAAGTGGATTAGAATCTTTTAGGAAGATGTTTCTACCTCTAGATTCTTATCCATCCTTTATCGATAATTACCCTAACCCCCATAGAAAACACGCGCAACCGGGCCTTTATACTACGGTTTCACCCGTTACCTCAAGGGGTAGGGTGTCGTAGGGAGCAGTTGTGCGTGCATGCATGGAGTTCTAACTCTTAGGTGTGGATGGCATGAAAGGGGTGAGAGATCTCATCTCTCAAACCTTTCCCTAAAACTAACCCTAACAAGCGAGGAGATTACTCGCTCATTAGGGGATGAAAAGACATACTAATTAAAAGAATTAAAACAAAGTATTAAAATTAACTTACTAGTTCGATGGCTCCCTCCAAGCAATATAGAACAAATCTGAATAAACTCCCAGCAATTCTGAATTTTATTGATTGAAAAAGAGGCATAGGGTTTTACAATTTTCGATTACAATTTATAAGTAAATAGGAGAATTTAAGGTTACAGATTCTCACGCATGCGATATTACATATTTGCCCACGGAAAATCCCAACACCCGCACCGACGCACCGACAGAAGAAGTCTGCGCTGACACGGGCATTAGACGGCCGCGAAACTGCGGCAGTAGGGCTCTTAGGCCGCGGTTCCGCGGCCCTTTGGTGAGCTTAGCTCACCCAACTTCTGGGCTTCCTTCTTTATTTCTTGGGCTTTCTATTTCCATAGTTATTTTCTCTGTTGGGCTTCTAATTCTTTTCCAGACGTTTCAGTGAAAACTTGTAGCGATCTTTTAACCGTTCACTTTGACATTTCGGACTGTATTGCCTTATACAATTGTAAATTGTTCTTCGTGACTAGGATCCGTCTACTTGTTGGTTAAAAGTCCCTTTTCTGTATCAACTTTCGTCTTTTTCACTGTATTTGCTCCAAGAACCTGTATCCTGTAATATGCAACAAACGTCCGTCAAGAGTACCTGTTTATTTATAAAACGAATAAAAATGGGGAGTACAATAATGCAATATTATAGTATGAACAAGTTCCCACTGTGCTTTGATTATTACCCTACCATGGCTCAAAGGAGTCGTGCAAACAGGTTTTAGTTGGGCACAGTCCCGAGCCACGTGGAGGCAGTGAGTGACTGTTAGGGATTCGTCTCTCCCGTTCTAAGGAGTTGATATCGCACTGTGATCGGTTGGTCATTACCATAAGTCCCTGACCAGGGCTGGTTGAGAATTACTGATGGACTGATCAGCAAATTCTCGGATGGTCTTGAGCCATGCCGGCACGACTTGTACGGTTATTAGGGGTCTGACGTTCACCACCTCCCTAAACCATACATGCGATACCGGACTGTGCGGATATTGTCACGGACAGGCTCAGTAGGAGTTCGGATATCCTCATCGGCCTTCTTATCGACATCTACCTGGGGACCGTTACGTACAGATAGTGTCGCTTGCGGTCTGTGGTTAAACCCACTGCCAGCGTATTAGTCGAGTCTTTAGAGTCGCACATAGAGATTTCCCTACTCCAGGCGAAACGATATAGAGGTCGTATGGTTTTACGACAAGGGTTCGGACGCATACGTGTGTTTACACACGTACGACGTTCGGACAGTTTTTACTAGCCGGTTTTGGTTTAAGCCAGATTATAGTATTAGGTTATTGGATTTATACAGTCTAAAGTTTTTTCGTGTTTTCACGGATAGGAGGGGCGTTCTCATAATTTTACGGGAAGCTTCTAGAAGCATGGTGACTTGAGGGTTTAGGTAGCATTTTCATTAAATGCATTTGTGACTCATTTTTTGTGATTCATCATATCATTAATGCATCATTAAATGCTTAATGACTCATATAGTGAATCACACATATTGAATTAATGTAGCATGATGATTAATCACATTTATTCATTTATTTGATTAAACATTATGCTTCATATATTCAAGTAAGAAACATTTATATTATCATTATCATGTTCACCTTCTCTCTTCTCAAGCTCACTCTCTCTTCAAACCCTAATCCTACCACTCGTGAGTTGAGATCAAGGATTAGAATAGACTAATTAATCCATAACCTAACTCTATATCATCTAGGTTCCTTTGATTAGCAACTAGAGAAACATAGTTACCTCAATTTTAAAGGTGAAGCTTGGATTAGGGCTCTCGGGTGGATCATCTATCACGTAGAGGAGGCCGAGGAGGACGTAGCGAACGAAAAGACGAAGGACATGGTTCACTAAGTATAATCTCTTTTCATAGTAGTTAAGAACTTCTATGGTTATTGTTAGTTATCGTTAAGTAAAGATCTTCAGTTAGTCGATGTTTGCATATAGAACAAGATCGTTTTTCATATTTCCGCCTCCCCGCAACTCGTGGGGTGTTGTACATCGACTTACAGTAAATTCATCAAACTTGAGGCATTACCTTGGATGATTATTTCAATCTCCATCTGATGCAAATCTTGTTGAATCTTCCACTGAGCGGTGAGATTCATTGCTAATGGTTGGAGACTAAGAGCATCAGGTACTACATTCACCTTCCCTGGGTGATATTGCAAGTTGATGTCAAAGTCCGCCATGAGTTCTAACCATCTTCTCTGCCGCATATTCAAATCCTTCTGAGTAAACACGTACTTCAGGCTCTTATGATCTGTGTAGATGTTCACTCGTTCACCAAGTAGATAATGACGCCAAATCTTGAGAGCAAAGATGACGGCTGCCAATTCCAGATCACGCGTCGGATAATTGTGCTCATGAATCTTCAGCTGTCTTGAAGTATAAGCCACAACATTTCCATGCTGATGTAGAACACATCCTAATCCCTTACCGGATGCATCACAATGCACTTCAAATCCTCCAGATTGATCTGGTATTACGAGAATAGGTGCAGATGTCAATCTTGACTTGAGTTCTACGAAAGCTTGTTCGCATGCTTCTGACCACACAAATTCTTCATCTTTTCGTGTGAGCTTGGTCAGGGGTGTTGCTATCTTTGAGAATCCTTCAATGAACCTTCTATAATATCCAGCTAAACCCAAGAAACTCCCAATGTCCTTCACTGACTTTGGTGTAGGCCATTCGCTAACTGCTGAAACTTTGGCTGGATCCACAGAAATTCCTTCTCCTGATACGATATGTCCAAGAAAACCAACTTGCTTTAACCAAAACTCGCACTTGTTGTACTTGGCATAAAGCTGATGTTCTCGAAGAGTTTCTAGGACAATTCGTAGGTGCTCTGCATGTTCTTTCCGACTCTTAGAATACACCAGAATGTCGTCGATGAAGATGACAACAAACCTGTCTAAGTACTCCCGGAATACTTGATTCATTAGGTTCATGAATATTGCGGGTGCGTTGGTCACTCCAAATGGCATTACTAGAAATTCGTAATGTTCATAGCGAGTTCTGAAAGCTGTTTTGTGAATATCAGTTTCTTTGACCTTCACTTGATGATAACCTGAACGAAGATCTAATTTAGAGAAAACACAAGATCCACTTAGCTGATCGAATAGATCATCGATGCACGGGAGTGGATACTTGTTCTTTATAGTGACTTCGTTCAAGGCTCTGTAATCAATGCACATTCTGTATGAACCTTCCTTCTTCTTCACAAGTAGTACAGGTGATCCCCAACTTGAAGTGCTGGGACGAATCCATCCTTTCGCCAGTAATTCGTCCAACTGTGTTCGGAATTCGTTCAAACCTTTCGGACTTAAACGATAGGGTGCTTTGATCACCGGTTGTGCTCCTGGTACTAAATCAATACTGAATTCAAGAGCTCGATCGGGAGGCAAACCTGATATATCGTCAGGAAATACATCGTCGAACTCTCGAACTACATCTGGTGTTGATTTTTCCTCCGCTTGAGCTGCTGCAACTACTGCTTCTCTTGACTTCGCTTTGTAGGTACTTGGCTCCAGTGTACGGTCTCCGCTTTTGAAATAGAATACCGGATGGTCTGGAATCTCGAATACTACTCTCCTTTGACGACACTCTATGGTAGCATAAAAAGTTCTAAGCCAATCCATTCCTAGAACCACATCAAAGTTCGGTATGTCCAGCACTTTGAAGTCAGCATAAAATTCTCTACTACAGACGGCGACTGGACACAAGTTGTATCCCATGGTTACCTTTAGAACGCCATTTCCTGAACTGACATTCCAGCTGAATACAAGCGGTGAGACTAGAATCGCATGGGTTCGAACAAACCGTTGCGATATAAAGCAGTGTGATGCTCCAGTATCAAACAGTGCTAGTGCAGGGATTGAGGATACTAAGATTGTACCTAAGGTATGTGGGATATGCTTTAGGTATAGGAAAATATGTAGCTATGTAGCAGGATAGAAAAACAAGGTTAGAAAAGAAAAGTTTACCAATGATGACTTGGCCAGTGGCCTCAGCTTCTTCCACGGACATCGTGAAAGCCTGGCGCCTTGGTACATTCCTCCTGGCCTGAGGAGCATTCCTCGGAACGTTCCTTTGAGCTTGATGGAACTGAAGAGGCGGTGGTGCAGCTTGTGGTCCTCTGGGTAGTGCAGGTAGTGCAGGTCTTGGAGCAGGTGCCTGAAGAGCTGGTCGCTGCGGATAGGTAATTGCTGGCCTGGATGCAGCAACTGGGTTTTGTTTTTAGGGACAAGACCCAATATCATGAGTAGCTGAGCCCCAGACTAAGCAAAGACGGTTGGCTCGACGGCAGTCTTTCATCATATGTCCAGTTCTCTTACAGTAGGTGCAAAAGGCTGGGCTGGGACGATGGTTCGATACTCAGGGTCGCTTTGGCACGAAAGGTGGCCAGGACGAGGCTCCACCTGCCATCTGGTTGGCAGGGCGTTTGACTCCTGCAGACTGAGGTCTGCCCCTTGCTTTTATCACTGCCTCATAACTGGGGGCAGCTTCCAGAGCATCCTCATGAGTCAGAAATTTTCTCGTGGCTAGAGCAGCCTGAATCTCCGTGTCCTGACCTTGTTGAAAGAGACGGGCTCTGATCTCGTCCGTCGGTATCAAGTGTGCCGCGAATCTGTTTAAGGATTGTGTTATATGAAAATTAAAAATTGAACTGTTGTGACATATCTTACCGGCTTAGCATGGTGAATTCAGCGTCGTACTCATCTACTGATTTGTCCCACATCAAACCCTGTTGTAGATGAATGAACAGCTGCTCCATGGCAAACCTGGCAGTCACAGGGAAGTATTTTGCATCGAACTTCTCGCGAAAAGTCTTTCATTCAATAGGCTATACCAGACGTCTTTCTTCCGCCTTCCACCAGTTGCGAGCATTATCCGTGAGCTGTAGTTTCACCATACGGACCCAAGCTATGTCTGGCACTTGTGCTGCTGCCAGATCATCTTCTATGCTTTGTGCCCATTCTTCAGCTTCAAGAGGGCTTCCTTTTCCAGAGAACTGCTTGGGATGTAAAGCCCTGAATTGCTTTACTCCCGGTGCGTCGGTCTAAGGACGGTTCAGGAGTTGTTGTTGTCCCTCAAGAAGGCTGCGGATCGCCTCAAGTAGCACTGTTTGCTCGGTGGGTGGTGCAGGAACAGCTGGTGTGAGAGGTAGTGCTGGAGGTGTGTTGTTGACGTTGGTGCTGGTGTTGTTCGGGGAATCCATAACCTTGAAGAAAAATTTGGGTTAGGACAGATTCAAGTACATGAAATGATAAGATTCAAGGAATAGAAAATTGTAAGATTCAAGAAACATGAATTGTAAAGAATATTTTAGTTGCTGGTTCTTGTGATATATTGCTCAGGTTGTTCATGCAGAACAGAACCGCATAGTATGGTTCTATACAGCTCTGACCTGCATGGGCCACCAAAAAAACCTGTCACACCCCGCTTCCCGGTGTACGACGAAGGGGACGCGACGGGTCCGCTACGTATTTACTCAGAAATAAATACGCTAAGCGTATCTAAACAATATAAAATAAAAGCACAAGAGACAAGATATAATAAAATAGCAACTTTATTAATAACATTCTTTTGTACAATGCATGAAAAGTAAATACATCTGAAATAAAAGCGATGCCTAAACAATGGCATAGCAGGAAATAAAAAATAATGAATAGAACAAGGTACAATGTCTAAAGATCGGGGTCTTGGTGGATCTGATCCAAGTCTTCACTGGTGGGCTCGATATCTGACGGGTCCAAAACACCTGACGACATTCAAAGAAGAAAAAAATAGAATGCCGTCAGTGAACAGGTCGCTCGGTAAGTCCCAAAGATAAGGAAGAATTAGAAAAGACAGAATAAGAGGTATCTTCTAAAGAATAATATTGTAGAATATTGTGTTCACGCTGTTGTTTGTAGTTGGTACGGAAGGATGCCAGTGTATATGAGAGGGGTCTCAGTATGCTAGAGACCAGGACAAACGGAATGTACAAGGAACCGTTAAGCCACGGTACAACAGCAACAGAATATAGGTTAGGTGTCTTAATCTTACCGTCTCGTGCCACTTCTAACACCTTCCGCACCAATCTACTCCTTAAACCCCGTAGTGTTTTGATTGTATTGTTGTATTGTATTGTATAAGTTGGATGACTGACCAAAACCATGATATCAGTAAAAAGATTGTAACCGCATAATCATGTAGACGGAAAACTGGATAATGGATGTATATCCATGGTTTGATTCAGTCAAGTTGTATAGATTGATAACTGGATTCATGGATTCATGTGTTCGTATTGAATTGGAATATTAAAGAATGTAGATTGATTTGAATCATATTCAAGTCAGAAATAATCAGACTCAAACCCGAGTCAGACAAAAGAAATGTAAATCGAAGTTCTATATTTTACTAGGGTCCTTATTGTAATTTATAAAACTGGAGGGGGTTTTATGTAAAAATATTTTTGTATAGTTTTCAAGATACACCCCAAGTATTTATTATTGGTATTTTTAGTTATAATGAGTGTAATTTTATTTTGTGATATTTCTAGTAAAAATATCCTAGTTTTATAAATAGAGGTATTTATCTGTAATATTGATTTATTTGAAATTCATGGTATTTTAATGTAAAATTTATTCTTGTGATTTTTAGAAAAGTAGAATATTTATATTATAACAAAATAGATATTTTAATGATAAATATACATATATTTATACAAAAATAATTTCAATAAATATTTTATATTCTAAAAATCTCATTTTCTTAAGATTTCGTATTTTAAACCTTTCGAGACCGAATGCTCCTTGCGGAGGTCTGAACCTCGCACTACTAAACCCGAGGGTGCATGATAAACCGTACCATCCCTAACGGGTTCCCCAAAGGTGGGTTGTAGTGACGCTTTGCAAAGATTTTATAAATACCAATCCTTTACAATACAGTTTTATAAAATAAAAGGTATTTATTTGCAAAAGTCGATTTTCTATATTTTGGATTCTAGGGTTTTCTATTTCAACTAGACTATTTCTAAATGGTCTAAACGACAAGTTGTCAGAAGTCTCAAATCTCCTCTTCACCGCCAATTGTTGCCAGGTAAGTACAAGTGAGGAAGGAGCGATCCACTCACGAATCGTGAGACGGGCCTTTTAAAGTTACCTTTGCTCACTTGCCTAGCCTAGACACCACAAAGTCAGGTTTAGATAAACGATCAATGTCCACAACTTATCGTATTTTCCTATTAAAAGATATTTTTTTAAAAGTGTAACAAACCTAAAACTTTTAGAAAAAGTTTTATTGAGAAAATGATATTTAAATGTAAAATCTTGTTTTATCGTATTCTAAGTTTTCAAGGTAGCGTGTTATGTTTGCAAATGAGTGTGTGAGGAGGTAGGTCATTACCTCGTGATCTACTTTAAGGTATAGTAATGTTAAGGGGTTAAATGTGAAAACTAAACATTGTGGTATTTAAGTGAAAAAAATACGATAAATGGAAACGTTATCATTTCATGTGATAAAACTTGTTCAAATTGTTTGTTAATTGATTAATAGTCAACATAGAGATGTTTAAGCTTTTAGTTGTATGTATGCCCTAGAGACCAGTATTGTATAGATTATGTATATTATATTGGATGCTTGGACATATATAGAGATGACTTTCTTGCTCGACATGATAGTATGCTATCTGGTAGCTATTTATCTTAACATGTACACTAGTCTCTTTATACTGTCTTATAGTTACATGTTGGTAAAGCCCTTAGGATGTGTACTTGACTACCTGGACTATGATGCAGATCATACTAGTGGGGACATGGTAGTCCATAAGTACATCCTTCAAGGTCCCTAGTCGTGGGTGTATCGAGACGGGGCATCGATATACCAGAGTAGACTAGCGTATACGCTTCTCGACCCATGTGATGGGCGATGGATGATCCCATATCCATTGGTGTTTGACATCAGAGATGGTATACGGGTGCTCAGTGGAGACTGGGTACACTGGACGGACTCGCCGAGAACTCCCAGATGGTATTATACCTCACGTCAGATGGCAGTTCTCAGGTGACACTTGTACAGGTTAGTCTGTAGACCCGAGATCGTCATAGAGTCTTGTGTGATTCCCACTGTGCTTTGATCTCCACCTTACCACGTCCATGAGGGCGTGCAAAACGGTGGTCTTTGGGCACAGTCCCGAGTCACATGGAGGCAATGAGCGATAGGAGGGGTTTCGTCTCTCCCGGTATTGGGAGTTGATGTTGCGCTGTGCTCGATTGGCCGTAACAGGGAAGTCCCTGGCCAGGGCTGATCAGAGATTTGCTGGTAAGTGTTACCAGTAGTTTCTCGACCCGTTATGAGCCTCACATCAGCACGACTTATCGGGTTATTGGGGTCTGACGTATACCACCCCTAGACTTGATATGCGACATATCAGACGAAGAGACCGGACTGTACGGTAAGTGTTACTGGTCGGATTCGCAGGAGTGTGAGCGGGCTAGCTCATCGATCTTCTGATCGCTCAATACCCGGGTGGCCGTTACGTTTAGCAGACCGCTTGCGGCTTGTGGGTGCTTGATATGATCATCATCTGCTACCGGCGTATTGACGAGTCTTTAGAGTCCTACACAGAGGTTTCCTGGCTCAAGCAAAACGAAATAGGAGCGCATATGAGATATGTGCAGGACCGAGAATAATACGTGTATGTGATACCGCATTTCATTCTCGCGATGTATGTTTCGAATGGTTATATTTGATATGACCTAGTTATCGAATCATTGATTCGATAAATCGATGCATTGAATACTAGTCGGTTATGTGCGACATGACCGGATCATTGAAACAAGTGTTGATTTAATGATTTAATGTATAATTATATATTTGATATATTACTTTGCATTAACTAGTATTGGTTCACTTTAAACGGATTTTTCTCACTTGATGCGCATTGTATATGTGATATGCTTTCGTGCACTTTTTTGTATCATGTTTGATGATACTTGATCATTTAGTTAAGTGTATAGAATTAATCCATGGTTAATTTGATAATTAGGGTTTTGCATATTCATTTATTTATTTATTTGTTTATTTATTTATTTGAAATGGATTATGATGAGAATGGTGGCTCTTTTTGTTTTAAGTTGAAGCTTCATGAAGCTTTGACTTTTGTAACCATCCTTATCTTCATGCTTAACCCTAACTCTCTAAAGTGACCATGGTTTATTCTCTACACTTAACCCTAGTTTAGTTATGATAAGTATTTGATTTTCTATTTCTTTTTATAATAAGTTATCATAACTAGCTCATCTTCTTCTTCTTCTTCAAGCTTGCTACAACAATGGCAACTTGAGATCTAGTGAGATAAATCCAATTCTAAAGTGAACCCACCTCCTATTTCTTCACCCTCTACCTCTTGCCAAGTTGTTTTGGGTGTTTACTTCACAAGTTTCACAAGTTTGTGAAGTCGGAGCTTGAGTTTGTGCAACCTCGACGTAGATCGTCTTTGACACGAAGCCGACGACCTATTCCGCACGTTTTCCCGATGAAGCCGACGGAGGAGTCTAGGATTCATGATGTACAGCGAGAAGACTTCGTTGCGGAGCCGTGGAGGTGGATATCCGGATCTACAAAGGTTGTAATTTCCGTATCCTAGTAGTTAAGTGTTAACTAGCTTTATATTTCGCCTAAACTTCTAGTCTAAGATCCGTTGTCTAGGGTTTCTCGGCACCAAAAATTTTAAATTGGCATGTTCGATGCCTTGTGAGAACCCACTAGGGTGCCTAGGAACCTTTCACTGGTATCAGAGACTAGCTAGAGCCTTAGGCGAAGTCCCGACGACGTTTGAAACCCGATCGAACCGAAATCCAAAACCTTAAAATGCTCTCTGGACTTTTTCTAAAAAATGGGATTTTTGTCAATTAAAAATATGTAGAAAATCAAGCAGGGTGTTATTAGAATTACTGTGAAATACGAGGGGCTAATTCGACTTTTCCACCGCGGAAACGCGCCACATGCTAGGCATGTGCGGCGCTTCTGCGGCCGTACTGTTCCCTTGCATAATTATTTCTGCACAGTAACTCTTGTAATATAATGCTATATTTTCTGGGACATTTTTATTATGACTCTACAGAAGAGTATTCTAGGGTTGTATTGGGAATCAAAGATTCGATCGGATTATCAAATATCGTCTTTGTGTTTTTCCAGATAACTGTAGAATATGTTAAAAAGTTTGACCGGATACAAATACCCAACTTTTCCCCTGCCGGAAAAATTCCAAGTGTTGGATTTTTCTGTGGTTAAAAGACGTTCGAAGTAGTGCAAGTAACGCGATGGTCCCTCTAGAAGACAACAAACCTTAACTCGATTATGTGACCGTCTTGAACTGCCCTTTGAACCTTCGGGTTTGGGGCAGTACGGCGTGCCACATGTGAGGCGTTGGCTTGACCCTTCTACGGCTGGACCGTTGGTACTGAGGTATGAAGTGAATGTCTTTGAACCTATTTCATGTGTTGATCGGTGTCGGGAAAACTTGGGTGTTCGAATGTTCGATCGGAAAGTTTGATATATTCTATTTATCCGGAATTGGATACAATAATTGGAATTCACAAACAGTTATGAGATAACTGGATGATTGTTATAAATCTAGCAGTTTAGTCCCGTACGATATTGAAAAGAGTTTTCGATAATGAGACTAAAATGCGGGGTTTGTAACTGTTAGGCATGTGATGTCTAAAGAGGTTGCGGATTCCAATTGTTGTAGTTTTACACTTTCTTTTCTGTGACCGTAAGTGTAGTATGTTCATATCGCCGGTTTCGTTGCTATACATCAACGACAATTGGGGTATGCATACTTACTTACGTTGATGACATGTGATGTTATGTGTTGCTGGATATGTTATATTGGATCGTCGTATTCGAATAGCCGGGGGTTTTTATGTGAGATGAGTGTTTTTCATTTTCATTCATGTAAAAACTTGTATGTAATATTCTTTTATTTGGGGCACTTCCAGGTAGCGGAAGATGTCACCTTTTGTATATTATTTACTTTTCCGCATTAGGATAGACCCAAGGAGGGGAGCACAAGTAACCGGGTTCTGGGATCCAGTGGGAGACCAACTCGAGGAGTCGAGTCCGGGTCTCCTAACCCTAGAATTGGCAGGGTTGCTTGCCGCTCTCGTAGGGGTCTAGGGGTGTGGGATTGGCTATTCATCACGACCGTGGAATCCGTGTTTTATACTGGCTCGTATTGAAAACACGGACGTCCTAGTATATCCAATATTTCATATGCTTATTCTGCTACGATATCTGTGATGTGATCATGAGATGTTCTGTGATGGATATAGTATATAGTATATATGATATATTATATAGACGTTACTTATGTTTTACACCTGCGCTAGCCCTGCCCTGCTCTGTCGTTAGTTACCTAACCTAACGGTGCACGAGGGGACATCGAGGCAAATGCGGATGGCATAAGTGTACGTCATATCTATCTGTGATGTTTAGGTATTAAATGATGGGACTTCATTAATGTGATTAATGAAAGATAAGAAACCTAAGATGTTGTGGAATCGAATTTTAAAATAAAACAGGTAGCTACAGTTCTTGCTTTGCACAGCGGTATATATGATATACCCCGCACCTTATTCGATGAGGAAAGGACCGAGATCCCTTCACCGGGAGTGACTCCTTTAGCAATAACTGGCAGATGCTACACATTCGGTTTGCTTTTGACTGCTTTTGGGTTTTTGGTTTGCACAGCGATATATATGATATATCCCGCACCTCATTCGACGAGGAAAGGACCGAGATCCCTTCACCGGGAGTGACTCCTTTAGCAAAACTAGAAAAGCCTCAAAATCACTCCATTTCAAAACATCATTTGATTCTACAACGATATCAAGTTCATTACGCTCATGGTTTTTATGAAAAACCTGCGTAGCCCTCCGTCATTTCAGATAAGTATTAGTTAGTATTCGTGCTGCGGTAGTTTGGCCTCCGTCAAGGCGCAGTGTACGGTAGCTAACTAGTGCTTATCTGCTAGCATATGATGCGATTGGATTAGGGTATTCGTACGGCGTTGTTTGGCCTCCGTCAAGGGTCGTGCGGGTGGGTTTAATTCAATCAGGAAATGACGGGTTGAACTTGACTAGCGGACTATGGGTTGTTTGGCCTCCGTCAAGGTCATAGGACGCTAGGGGCAAAATATTATCGGGAATTTCAAGTGTTGAAATTTGCAATGAGATTGCATACCTTCTATGAGATAGTTGGATCCCGATACCCGCTGCGAGTAAGAGTTACTCCTGGGAGAGTTTTACACATTACAATTAGCCGATCAAGTAGGTGTCTAGAAAGGTGTTAACGAGGTTACGCCTCTGGGAAAACGAGGTTTACATTAATTAGGTTCGTGCGAAAGCACGGGGGACCTCCCTCAAAGTACCGACACTGGCCTGGCTGAAAGATTGGCGAACCTGTAGTGTGTAATTAATCCCGGCTAGTCTTTCCTTTTAGGGTTTGGAGGAAGATTTGATAAAAAGCAGTGGGAGCCATCCTGATTAGATAAGATAATAACCAATCTGATCTTGCACGAGCTTACGCTAAAGTGTTTTCTTCTCTCTCTCTCCAGGTAGCGAACATTTCATGCCTTAATAAAGATAATAATATGGATGTATTGACCGAACCCGCATGTTATATTGTGCTGGGGAACGTTGGTTCCGTTCTTTCCTGTAAGAGTTATAGGAATGAACAGGATATAGGGGAATGACAGGATACCCATGCCACCCGAATGAAGAAAGTACATGATGATGCATTTTCTTCGGGTGTGTTCGTTACAGAGAACTGTTTCTCCATTTGCTCTACGTCCTGGGTATTGGATACCGGGTCAGGATCCCATATATGTAATTAGTTACATGGGCTTAGGAAAGGTAGAGAACTTGGAGAAGGTGATAAAGACATAAGAGTAGGAAATGGTGCAATTGTTGCAGCCAAGACTGTCGGGAAATATCACCTTGTATTACCAACTGGTAATACATTGGTTCTGAACGAATGCTATTACATGCCGAACCTGATATGCAACATTATATCGGTTTCTTTATTAAGTAAAGAGGGATATAATTTTGTATTACAAGACAATGTTATGAACATTTTCCGTAACCAAAAGTTGGTTGGATCAGGCACGTTATGCAATGGCATTTATGTTCTAAATCAATCAACAGTTCTGAGCATAACAAACACACACAAGAGGAAGAGTTCTGAACTCAACGAATCCTTCTTGTGGCATTGTAGACTGGGTCACATCAATGCGACACGACTAGCTAAGTTGCATAGCGATGGATATTTAAATCCGTTTGAATTTTCATCTTATGACACTTGCCAGTCATGTCTCAAAGGCAAGATGACCAAGACTCCGTTTACGGGACACGGAGAAAGAGTTACCGAACTCTTGGGACTGATACATAGTGATGTATGTGGTCCCATGTCTACACATGCCAGGGATGGTTCTTCATACTTCATTACATTCACTGACGATCTCTCTAGATTCGGATATGTGTTCTTGATGAAACACAAATCAGAAGCTTTTGAGAAATTTAGGGAATATAAACAAGAAGTTGAGAACCAAACCGGAAAAAGTATTAAAATCCTTCGATCTGATCGAGGAGGAGAATACTTAAGCAATGAATTCCTGGACTTCCTAAAAGAGAATGGGATTCTCTCTCAGCTGACTCCTCCATATACACCACAGCACAACGGTGTATCGGAGCGGAGAAATCGCACCCTATTAGATATGGTGCGCTCTATGATGAGTACAGCTGAGTTACCTATTTCCTTCTGGGGATATGCACTGGAGACTGCTGCATACCTACTGAATAGAGTTCCGACCAAATCAGTGCCTACCACTCCATATGAGATATGGAATGGCAAGAGACCATGTCTAAATTTTATTCAGATATGGGGTTGTCCGGCCTATGTTAAAACACAAAATCCGGACAAGCTCGAGGCAAGGTCTGTTCTATGTAAGTTTGTTGGATATCCCAAACATTCGCGAGGGTATATCTTCTACCACTCCGAAGAACAAAAAGTGTTTGTTTCTCGACATGCCACTTTCTTAGAAAAAAGTTTTCTTATGAAACGGATAAGTGGCATTGAGGTAGAACTGGAAGAGGTTCCAGCAATACAGACTACAACAGAAGATTTGGTTGAACCAGAGGATTCCGTAGTTCCCGATGAACCCCAGCCTCTCCGCCGATCTAGTAGGGTTCCTCGCCAACCTGAGAGATACTACGGTTTTCTCATTGATGGTGGCAGTGAGGATTGCATCATGGAGGATGATGACCCAACTAGCTTCGAGCAGGCCATCACTAGTGGGGACTCAGTGAAATGGCTGGATGCTATGCGGTCCGAGGTGGATTCCATGTACACCAACGAAGTATGGACTTTGGAAGTTGCTCCTGAAGGGGTAAAACCCATTGGGAGCAAGTGGATCTTCAAGAAGAAACTTGGTATAGATGGGAAAGTGGAGACTTTCAAAGCTAGACTTGTAGCAAAGGGTTTTCGTCAAAGACCAGGTGTGGACTATGACGAAACCTTTTCTCCAGTGGCTATGCTTAAATCCATCCGAATCATGCTTGCCATCGCTGCATATCATGGCTACGAAATCTGGCAAATGGATGTTAAGACCGCCTTTCTAAATGGTGATTTAGAAAAGTGCGTGTACATGACTCAGCCAGAGGGCTTCGTAGACAGTGGGAGCAGCGGGAAGGTGTGCAAGCTGCTTAAATCCATTTATGGATTAAAGCAAGCATCGCGGAGTTGGAACATCTGCTTTGACGTCGTTATCAAAGAGTTTGATTTCGTCAAAAATCCAGATGAACCTTGTATCTACAAGAAGGTGGCAGAGAGTAAGGTTGTCTTCCTCGTATTGTACGTGGATGACATACTCTTGATAGGAAATGATATTCCTATGCTGCAATCGGTCAAGCTCTTCTTATCACAAAGATTCTCAATGAAAGATCTTGGTGATGCCTCCTGCATATTGGGAATTAGGATCTATAGAGATAGATCCAAACGGATTTTGGGATTGTCCCAATCCAGGTACATTG
The DNA here is from genome assembly GCA_030015575.1 of Agapanthus africanus. NCBI lineage: Eukaryota > Viridiplantae > Streptophyta > Magnoliopsida > Asparagales > Amaryllidaceae > Agapanthus > Agapanthus africanus. Next base: position 110,783,011 of record CM057340.1, on the reverse strand, counting down.
ACACCATACTAAAGAGGTTTAGTATGGAAGAGTCCAAGCGTGGGAATATGCCCACGATCTCTGGAGTCACTCTCTCCAAAGAGATGTCTCCCAAGACTGATTTGGAGAGAGCTCGCATGCAAGGGATACCCTATGCTTCGGCGGTAGGCTCTATCATGTATGCGATGCTATGTACCAGACCCGATGTAGCATACTCACTAAGTGTAGTGAGCAGGTATCAAGCTGATCCTGGAGAGAATCACTGGACAGCTGTGAAGAGCATTCTCAAGTACTTGCGAAGGACTAGAGATATGTTCTTGGTGTATGGTAACGGAGAACTCCAAGTGGAGTCCTTTACCGATTCGAGCTTCCAGAGTGATAAGGACGACTCTAAGTCGCAGTCGGGTTTTGTCTTTACCCTTTACGGAGGGGCGGTTAGCTGGAAGAGTTCCAAGCAGGAAACCGTGGCAGACTCGACGATGGAGGCTGAATACATCGCTGCCAACGATGCTGCTAAAGAAGCTGTCTGGATCAAGAAGTTCATTTCTGAACTTGGAGTGGTTCCATCCATTGAGCATCCAATACCTTTGTATTGCGATAACAATGGAGCGGTGGCTTTGGCCAAGGAACCCAGGTCCCATCAGCGGTCCAGGCATATTCTGAGGCGGTATCACCTGATCCGGGAGATAGTTGATCGCCGGGAGATCGAGGTCAGGAGAGTTGACACGAAGAACAACACGGCGGATCCACTCACAAAGGCCATTCCCCAGATACAGTTTGAGAGACTCTTCGGGATGCTCGGTATGAGATACTACAGCAGCTGGCCCTAGTGCAAGTGGGAGATTGTTAGTTGTATGTATGCCCTAGAGGCCAGTATTGTACAGATTATGTATATTATATTGGATGCTTGGACATATATAGAGATGACTTTCTTGCTCGATATGATAGTATGCTATCTGGTAGCTATTTATCTTAACATGTACACTAGTCTCTTTATACTGTCTTATAGTTACATGTTGGTAAAGCCCTTAGGATGTGTACTTGACTACCTGGACTATGATGCAGATCATATTAGTGGGGACATGGTAGTCCATAAGTACATCCTTCAAGGTCCCTAGTCGTGGGTGTATCGAGATGGGGCATCGATATACCAGAGTAGACTAGCGTATACGCTTCTCGACCCATGTGATGGGCAATGGATGATCCCATATCCATTGGTGTTTGACATCAGAGATGGTATACGGGTGCTCAGTGGAGACTGGGTACACTGGACGGACTCGCCGAGAACTCCCAGATGGTATTATACCTCACGTCAGATGGCAGTTCTCAGGTGACACTTGTACAGGTTAGTCTGTAGACCCGAGATCGTCATAGAGTCTTGTGTGATTCCCACTGTGCTTTGATCTCCACCTTACCACGTCCATGAGGGCGTGCAAAACGGTGGTCTTTGGGCACAGTCCCGAGTCACATGGAGGCAATGAGCGATAGGAGGGGTTTCGTCTCTCCCGGTATTGGGAGTTGATGTTGCGCTGTGCTCGATTGGCCGTAACAGGGAAGTCCCTGGCCAGGGCTGATCAGCGATTTGCTGGTAAGTGTTACCAGTAGTTTCTCGACCCGTTATGAGCCTCACATCAGCACGACTTATCGGGTTATTGGGGTCTGACGTATACCACCCCTAGACTTGATATGCGACATATCAGACGAAGAGACCGGACTGTACGGTAAGTGTTACTGGTCGGATTCGCAGGAGTGTGAGCGGGCTAGCTCGTCGATCTTCTGATCGCTCAATACCCGGGTGGCCGTTACGTTTAGCAGACCGCTTGCGGCTTGTGGGTGCTTGATATGATCATCATCTGCTACCGGCGTATTGACGAGTCTTTAGAGTCCTACACAGAGGTTTCCTGGCTCAAGCGAAACGAAATAGGAGCGCATATGAGATATGTGCAGGACCGAGAATAATACGTGTATGTGATACCGCATTTCATTCTCGCGATATATGTTTCGAATGGTTATATTCGATATGACCTAGTTATCGAATCATTGATTCGATAAATCGATGCATTGAATACTAGTCGGTTATGTGCGACATGACCGGATCATTGAATCAAGTGTTGATTTAATGATTTAATGTATAATTATATATTTGATATATTACTTTGCATTAACTAGTATTGGTTCACTTTAAACGGATTTTTCTCACTTGATGCACATTGTATATGTGATATGCTTTCGTGCACTTTTTTGTATCATGTTTGATGATACTTGATCATTTAGTTAAGTGTATAGAATTAATCCATGGTTAATTTGATAATTAGGGTTTTGCATATTCATTTATTTATTTATTTGTTTATTTATTTATTTGAAATGGATTATGATGAGAATGGTGGCTCTTTTTGTTTTAAGTTGAAGCTTCATGAAGCTTTGACTTTTGTAACCATCCTTATCTTCATGCTTAACCCTAACTCTCTAAAGTGACCATGGTTTATTCTCTACACTTAACCCTAGTTTAGTTATGATAAGTATTTGATTTTCTATTTCTTTCTATAATAACTTATCATAACTAGCTCATCTTCTTCTTCTTCTTCAAGCTTGCTACAACAATGGCAACTTGAGATCTAGTGAGATAAATCCAATTCTAAAGTGAACCCACCTCCTATTTCTTCACCCTCTACCTCTTGCCAAGTTGTTTTGGGTGTTTACTTCACAAGTTTCACAAGTTTGTGAAGTCGGAGCTTGAGTTTGTGCAACCTCGACGTAGATCGTCTTTGACACGAAGCCGACGACCTATTCCGCACGTTTTCCCGATGAAGCCGACGGAGGAGTCTAGGATTCATGATGTACAGCGAGAAGACTTCGTTGCGGAGCCGTGGAGGTGGATATCCGGATCTACAAAGGTTGTAATTTCCGTATCCTAGTAGTTAAGTGTTAACTAGCTTTATATTTCGCCTAAACTTCTAGTCTAAGATCCGTTGTCTAGGGTTTCTCGGCACCAAAAATTTTAAATTGGCATGTTCGATGCCTTGTGAGAACCCACTAGGGTGCCTAAGAACCTTTCATAAGCATGATGGAATTGGTGAGAAGTGATATTTTATAGAAAACCGAATCGGAAATCGGATTTGTTCCAATTCCGTCGGGTTTGTAAATTCGTATTTTTATGAAAGATAAGAAAGATAGAAAATGGGGACTTACGGGTTTGGACAACACTAGATAGTGAGAGGGAAGTAGAGGGTTTGTCGGTGCGTCGAATCGTCGTTGAGAGTTCCTAGCACGATCACCGGAATTTCGCCGTCGATTTTGTCAGCGCTTCGCCTTTCGCTCATTTTCCAATGTACCAAAGTTCCCTTGGAATTTTGTGAGAGTGGACTCAGAAATTTAGGATGAGAGGGTAGAGGGTAGGGGGTGTATTTATAGGGTTAGGCTAGGGTTAGGATTTTTAATTAAAAAATGTAAAAAAATATATAAAAATCATTAAAATTTGGAGTAAAAGAGGTTTAATGTGCTATCTGTAACCGATCTAGAAATTTAGTGTGTGCAGGGGGTTGACTAAGTCAAGATGCTCAACTTCTATGTTGGCGACTCGGCCGAGTCGGAGGGTCGCTGGGTGGGGGGTCTCCTGGGGTGATTTATGGTGCATCTAACTTTTTATGTGTAGAAGGAAATTTGTGAGAAATGCACGTGTAACGGTTGGTATTCTAAAAAATCAAAAATAAAATAATATTAAAAATAATGTGGGGCAGGGGATTTGAACTCTGGTGTCTTGGTTCACCAGTGCAAGGTATTACCAATGAGCTACAAGCTCCTTCATGTAATTATGGAGTGAAATAAATACATAAAGAGATATCAGCAACAATAAATGCTCCAAGTATACATTGAATTTAAATCAATTCTTTGTACATTAAAAATAGAGTTGTTACAGTGTCCCTATAAAAGAATATTGCATACATTTTTTACATGAATGAAAATTAAAAAAACTCTCATTTCAGGCAAAACCCCCCGGCTATTCAATCACGACAATCCAATATAACATATCACAGCAACACATAACATCACATGTCATCAACGTAAGTAAATATGCGTATCCTAAATTCCGTTGACATATAGAAACGAGATCGGGGATACACCACATATTACACTTACGGTCGCAGAAAAGAAATGAAAAAATACAATATTTAGAATCCGCAAATACCTTATACATCATAAACCCGGAATATCTCATATTCCTAATTTCATGCCTAACTTATAAACCTTGCATTTTAGTCTCAAATTGAAACCTATTTTCAATAAGCAGTAGGATAATTCAACAAGATTCCCGACTAAGTGATCGCGTACTATACGCGATTGCGACAGAGTTTTGATCCGAATAAAAACTCCATGGCAATCGATCAAACGAGACTAAACGGCTAGATTTACAAAATACTAACTAGTTTTCACAAAACTAATTATTGTGGATTCCAAATATTGTATCACATATCATCATAATCTATACGACGCTAAACATTTCGATCGATTCATCAAACACCCACAAATTCCAGAGACCTCAATAACTTGGGTCTCATTAAAAACATCCAAAAAGTGCCAATTACAACAATGGAGCAGCAAAAGAAAAACTAACCTAAAACACCCTAAACTTGCGGCGGAACCATGGCCAAACTAGGGATTGGGCCGCAGTTCTGCGATGCTTTAAAGGAGTTCTAATTTCTTGGGGCTCCATTAAAAATCCTGCACGATTTTCTGCATATTTTTAATCACAAAAATTTCAACTTTTGAAAAATGGATAGAAACTTGCCAAAAATCCGGATTCGAAAAACGATCGAACACTTTAACATCATAAAGACTATCCCTAATGTTCTAGCTTGGCTCTGATACCATGAAAGTCTACCCTAGCACCCTATGAGGTTAAAACCGGCATTAAGCATGCAACTTTAAAAAATATCGGGTGCTAAGCTACACTAAATAAGGATCAAACTAGATTATTAGGGTTAACTATGATGATATCACAAACTATACTAAGAGAAGGAGGCAACAACCTTTGTAGATCGAGTCCTTCACTTCACAAGCTCTGTGTTGTAGTCTCTACGACTCCACTAGGCTCCACTTGAAGAAGGTGCAAGCTTCTAATGCGATCTTACCCCGTGGACTATGGTAAAATGTAGTACGAGGTCCCGTCAAAACCCACGGGACAATGGCACGAGAGTTCATGTAAGTGTCTTTCAATGATCATCTCGTTCCACTTCTAATACATGAAAGGTTCCTAGGCACCCTATAGAGGTCTCACAAGGCATCGAACATGCCAAATTTAAAAATATGGTGCCGAGAAACCCTAGTTAACGGATCGTTGCTAGATGTCTAGGCGAAATATAAAACTAGTTAACAAATTAACTATAGGTTAGATGCTACAACCTTTGTAGATCCGGTAATCCTCTTCCTTGGCTCCACGAAGGCATCCTCTCGCTGTCCATCTCGATTCCCAAACTCGAACTTTGGCTTCATCGGAGAAACGGGCAAGCTAGGTCGTCGGCTTTGTGTCAAAGACGATCTACCTCGAGGCATCGCAAGTTCAAGCTCCGACTTCACAAACTTGTGAAACTTGTGAAGTAAACACCCAAAACAACTTGGCAAGAGGTAGAGGGTGAAGAAATAGAAGGTGGGTTCTCTTTGGAATTGGATTTTACTCACTTTTGCTCAAGTTGCCATTAAAGTAGCAAGCTTGAAGAAGAAGAAGAAGATGAAGATAGTTATGATAAGTTCTATTAAAAAGAAATAGAAAATAAATACTTATCATAACTTAAACTAGGGTTAAGTGTAGAGAATTAACCATGGTCACTTGGATGGGTTAGGGTTAAGCATGAAGATAAGGATGGTTACAAAAGTCAAGGCTTCATGAAGCTTCAACTAATGACAAAGAAAGCCACCATTCTTATCTTTATCTTTTCCAAATAAATAAATAAACAAACAAATAAATAAATGAATATGCAAAACCCTAATTATAAAATTAACCATGGATTAATTCTATATACTTAACTAAATGATCAAGTATCATCAAACATGATACAAAAAAGTGCACAAAAGCATATCACATATAATATGTGCATCAAGTGAGAAAATCCGTATAAAGTGAACCAATACTAGTTAATGCAAAGTAATATATCAAATATATAATTATACATTAAATCATTAAATCGACATTTGATTCAATGATCCGGTCATGTCGCACATAACCGACTAGTATTCAATGTATCGATTTATCGAATAATTGATTCGATAACTAGGTCATATCAAATATAACCAATCGAAACATTTATCGCGAGAATGAAATGCGGTATCACATACACGCATTATTCTCAGTCCTGCACATATCTCATATGCGCTCCTATTTCGTTTCGCTTGAACCAGGAAACCTCTGTGTAGGACTCTAAAGACTCGTCAATACGCCGGTAGCAGATGATGATCATATCAAGCACCCACAAGCCACAAGCGGTCTGCTAAACGTAACGGCCACCCGGGTATTGAGCGATCAGAAGATCGACGAGCTAGCCCGCTCACACTCCTGCGAATCCGACCAGTAACACTTACCGTACAGTCCGGTCTCTTCGTCTGATACGTCGCATATCAAGTCTAGGGGTGGTAAACATCAGACCCCAATAACCCGATAAGTCGTGCTGATGTGAGGCTCGTAACGGGTCGAGAAACTACTGGTAACACTTACCAGCAAATCTCTGATCAGCCCTGGCCAGGGACTTCCCTGTTACGGCCAATCGAGCACAGCGCAACATCTACCCCCAATACCGGGAGAGACGAAACCCCTCCTATCGCTCATTGCCTCCATGTGACTCGGGACTGTACCCAAAGACCACCGTTTTGCACACCCTCATGGACGTGGTAAGGTGGAGATCAAAGCACAGTGGGAATCACACAAGACTCTATGACGATCTCGGGTCTACAGACTAACCTGTACAAGTGTCACCTGAGAACTGCCATCTGACGTTAGGTATAATACCATCTGGGAGTTCTCGGCGAGTCCGTCCAGTGTACCCAGTCTCCACTGAGCACCCGTACACCATCTCTGATGTCAAACACCAATGGATATGGGATCATCCATCGCCCATCTCATGGGTCGAGAAGCGTATACGCTAGTCTACTCTGGTATATCGATGCCCCGTCTCGATACACCCACGACTTGGGACCTTGAAGGATGTACTTATGGACTACCATGTCCCCACTAGTATGATCTGCATCATAGTCCAGGTAGTCAAGTACACATCCTAAGGGCTTTACCAACATGTAACTATAAGACAGTATAAAGAGACAAGTGTACATGTTAAGATAAAAAGTAACCAGATAGCATACTATCATATCGAGCAAGAAAGTCATCTCTATATATGTCCAAGCATCCAATATAATATACATAATCTGTACAATACTGGCCTCTAGGGCATACATACAACTAACAATCTCCCACTTGCACTAGGGCCAGCTGCTGTAGTATCTCATACCGAGCATCCCGAAAAGTCTCTCAAACTGTATCTGGGGAATGGCCTTCGTGAGTGGATCCGCCGTGTTGTTCTTCGTGTCAACTCTCCTGACCTCGATCTCCCGGCGATCAACTATCTCCCGGATCAGGTGATACCGCCTCAGAATATGCCTGGATCGCTGATGGGACCTGGGTTCCTTGGCCAAAGCCACCGCTCCATTGTTATCGCAATACAAAGGTATTGGACGCTCAATGGATGGAACCACTCCATGTTCAGTAATGAACTTCTTGATCCAGACAGCTTCTTTAGCAGCATCGTTGGCAGCGATGTATTCAGCCTCCATCGTCGAGTCTGCCACGGTTTCCTACTTGGAACTCTTCCAGCTAACCGCCCCTCCGTAAAGGGTAAAGACAAAACCCGACTGCGACTTAGAGTCGTCCTTATCACTCTGGAAGCTGGAATCGGTAAAGGACTTCACTTGGAGTTCTCCGTTACCATACACCAAGAACATATCTCTAGTCCTTCGCAAGTACTTGAGAATGCTCTTCACAGCTGTCCAGTGACTCTCTCCAGGATCAGCTTGATACCTGCTCACTATACTTAGTGAGTATGCTACATCGGGTCTAGTACATAGCATCGCATACATGATAGAGCCTACTGCCGAAGCATAGGGTATACCTTGCATGCGAGCTCTCTCCAAATCAGTCTTGGGAGACATCTCTTTGGAGAGAGTGACTCCAGAGATCGTGGGCAAGTTCCCACACTTGGACTCTTCCATACTAAACCTCTTTAGTATGGTGTCAATGTACCTGGATTGGGACAATCCCAAAATCTTTTTGGATCTATCTCTATAGATCCTAATTCCCAATATGCAGGAGGCATCACCAAGATCTTTCATTGAGAATCTTTGTGATAAGAAGAGCTTGACCGATTGCAGCATAGGAATATCATTTCCTATCAAGAGTATATCGTCCACGTACAATACGAGGAAGACAACCTTACTCTCTGCCACCTTCCTGTAGATACAAGGTTCATCTGGATTTTTGACGAAATCAAACTCTTTGATAACGACGTCAAAGCAGATGTTCCAACTCCGCGATGCTTGCTTTAATCCATAAATGGATTTAAGCAGCTTGTACACCTTCCCGCTGCTCCCACTGTCTACGAAGCCCTCTGGCTGAGTCATGTACACGCACTCTTCTAAATCACCGTTTAGAAAGGTGGTCTTAACATCCATTTGCCAGATTTCGTAATCATGATATGCAGCGATGGCAAGCATGATCCGGATGGATTTAAGCATAGCCACTGGAGAAAAGGTCTCGTCATAGTCCACACCTGGTCTTTGACGAAAACCCTTTGCTACAAGTCTAGCTTTGAAAGTCTCCACTTTCCCATCTACACCAAGATTCTTCTTAAAGATCCACTTGCTCCCAATGGGTTTTACCCCTTCAGGAGCAACATCCAAAGTCCATACTTTGTTGGTGTACATGGAATCCATCTCAGACCGCATAGCATCCAGCCATTTCACTGAGTCCCCACTCGTGATGGCCTGCTCGAAGCTAGTTGGGTCATCATCCTCCATGATGCAATCCTCACTACCACCATCAATGAGAAAACCATAGTATCTCTCAGGTGGACGAGAAACCCTACTAGATCGGCGGAGAGGCTGGGGTACGTCGGGCACCACTGAATTCTCTGGTTCTACTAAATTGTCAGTTGCAGTTTGTGGTGATGGAACCTCTTCCAGCTCTACCTCTTTGCCATTAATTTCTTTTGCAAGAAATTCCCTTTCCAAAAAGGTGGCATGTTGAGCAACAAACACTCTTTGTTCCTCAGCTTGGTAGAAAAAATATCCTTGAGAATTCTTAGGATATCCCACAAACTTGCAAAGGACTGATCGTGCCTCGAGTTTTTCCGGATTTTGCTTTTTGACATAGGCCGGACAACCCCATATCTTAATTCGCTTAAAATATGGTCTCTTCCCACTCCATATCTCATATGGTGTGGTAGGTACAGATTTAGACGGAACCAGATTCAATAGGTATATGGCTGTCTCAAGCGCATACCCCCAAAAGGAAATAGGTAACTCAGCATTACTCATCATTGAACGCATCATATCTAATAGGGTGCGATTCCTTCGTTCCGATACATCGTTGTGCTGTGGTGTATAAGGAGGAGTAAGCTGAGAGAGAATCCCATTCTCTTTTAGATAATCCAGGAATTCACTGCTTAAGTATTCACCTCCTCGATCAGATCGAAGAACCTTAATACTTTTGCCCGTTTGGTTCTCTACCTCGTGCTTATATTCTTTGAATTTCTCAAAAGCTTCAGACTTGTGTTTCAACAGGAACACATGCCCGTATCTAGAGAGATCGTCAGTGAATGTAATGAAGTAGGAAGAACCATTTCTGGCGTGTGTAGACATTGGACCGCATACATCACTATGCACCAGTCCCAAGAGTTCAGAAACTCTTTCTCCGTGTCCTTTAAACGGAGTTTTGGTCATTTTTCCTTTGAGACATGAATGGCAAGTGTCATAAGATGATAATTCGAATGAATTCAAATATCCGTTCTTATGCAACTTAGCTAGTCATGTCTCATTGATATGGCCAAGTCTACAGTGCCACAAGAAGGATTCGTTCATTTCTGAGCTTTTCCTTTTGTGTGTGTTTTGTATATTGAAGACTGTATTTTGATTGAGAATGAATATGCCATTATATAGCGAGCCTGATATAATCAACCTTTGATCTAGGAATATGTTCATAACATTATCCTTTACTACAAAATTATAACCTTCTTTACTTAATAAAGAAACTGATATAATGTTGCACATCATGTTCGGTATATAATAGCACTCATTCAGGACTAGTGTATCACCATTTGGTAATACCAGGTGATATATGCCAACTGCTTTGGCTGCAACATTTGCCCCATTCCCTACATGAACGGAATGTTCACCTTTTCTCAGTTCTCTACCTTTTCGCAGCCCATGTAACATCTTACATATGTGGGATCCTGACCCGGTATCTAATACCCAGGACGTAGGGTGAACTGAGAAACAGTTCTCAATGACAAACACACCCGAAGATGATGCATCAACATGTATGTTCTCCGTTTGGGCGGTGTGAGAATCCAGATATTCTCCTGTTTCCTGTTCAGTCTTATAATATTTATAAGATAGAACGGGTCCAACGTTCCCCTGCACAGTATAACATGCGGGTTCGGTCAATACATCCATATTATTATCTTCATTAGGGCATGAAATGGTCGCTACCTGGAGAGAGAGAGAAGAAAACACTTTAGCGTATGCTCGTGCAAGATCAGATTGGTTATTATCTTATCTAATCAGGATGGCTCCCACTGCTTTTTATCAAATCTTCCTCCAAACCCTAAAAGGAAAGACTAGCCGGGATTAATTACACACTACAAATTCGCCAATCTTTCAGCCAGGCTAGTGTCGGTACTTTGAGGGTGGTCACCCGTGCTTTCGCACGAACCTAATTAATGTAAACCTCGTTTTCCCAGAGGCGTAACCTTGTTAACACCTTTCTAGACACCTACTTGATCGGCTAATTGTAATGTATAAAACTCTCCCAGGAGTAACTCTTACTCGCAGTGGGTATCGGGATCCAACTATCTCATAGAAGGTATGCAATCTCATTGCAAATTTCAACACTTGAAATTCCCGATAATATTTTGCCCCAGGCGATCTATGACCTTGACTGAGTCAACAAACCATAGACCGCAAGTAAAGTTCAACCCGTCATTTCCTGATTGAATTAAACCCACCCGCACGACCCTTGACTAAGTCAACAAGGCCGCACGGCTACCCTAATCCAATCTGCATCATATGCATAAACAGATAAATAGTAATCAGCTACCGCACACTACGCCTTGACTGAGTCAACAAACGCAGCACGAATACTAACTATTACTTATCTGAAATGACGGAGGGCTACGTCAGGTTTTTAAGAAAACCCTTTGCGTAATGAAATTTATATCGTTGTAGAATCAAATGAAGTTTTGAAATGGAGTGATTTTGAGGCTTTTCTAGTTTTGCTAAAGGAGTCACTCCCGGCGAAGGGATCTCGGTCCTTTCCTCGTCGAATGAGGTGCGGGATATATCATATATATCGCTGTGCAAAGCAAAAACCCAAAAGCAGTCAAAAGCAAACCGAGTGTGTAGCATCTGCCAGTTATTGCTAAAGGAGTCACTCCCGGTGAAGGGATCTCGGTCCTTTCCTCATCGAATAAGGTGCAGGGTATATCATATATACCGCTATGCAAAGCAAGAACTGTAGCTACCTGTTTTATTTAAAATCTGATTCCACAACATCTTAGGTTTCTTTTCTTTCATTAATCACATTAATGAAGTCCCATCATTTAAATACCTAAACATCACAGATAGATATGACGTACACTTATGCCATCCGCATTCACCTCGATGTCCCCTCGTGCACCGTTAGGTTAGGTAACTAACGACAGAGCAGGGCAGGGCTAGCGCGGGTGTAAAACATAAGTAACGTCTATATAATATATCATATATACTATATACTTTATCCATCAGAGAACATCACAACACAGATATCGCAGCAGAATAAACATATGAAATATTGGATATACTAGGACGTCCGTGTTTTCAATACGAGCCAGTATAAAACACGGATTCCACGGTCGTGATGAATAGGCAATCCCACACCCCTAGACCCCTACGAGAGCGGAAAGCAACCCTGCCAATTCTAGGGTTAGGAGACCCGGACTCGACTCCTCGAGTTGGTCTCCCACTGGACCCCAGAACCCGGTTACTTGTGCTCCCCTCCTTGGGTCTATCCTAATACGGAAAAGTAAATAATATACAAAAGGTGACAACTTCCGCTACCTGGAAGTGCCCCAAATAAAAGAATATTACATACAAGTTTTTACATGAATGAAAATGAAAAACACTCATCTCACATAAAAACCCCCGGCTATTCGAATACGACGATCCAATATAACATATCCAGCAACACATAACATCACATGTCATCAACGTAAGTAAGTATGCATACCCCAATTGTCGTTGACGTATAGCAACGAAACCGGCGATATGAACATACTACACTTACGGTCACAGAAAAGAAAGTGTAAAACTACAACAATTGGAATCCGCAATCTCTTTAGACATCGCATGCCTAACAGATATAAATCCCGCATTTTAGTCTCATTATCGAAAACTCTTTTCAATATCATATGGGACTAAATTGCTAGATTTATAACATTCATTCAGTTATCACATAACTGTTTGTGAATTCCAATTATTGTATCACATTCCAGATAAACAGAAAATGTTAAACTTTCCGATCGAACAGTCGAATACCCAAGTTTTCCCGATACAGCTCAACACATGAAATAAGTCTAACAACATTCAGTTCGTGCCTCAGTACCGACGGTCCAGCCGTAGAAGGGTCAAGCCAACGCCTCACATGTGGCACACCGTACTTCCCCAAACCCGAAGGTTCAAAGGGCAGTTCAAGACGGTCACATAATCGAGTTAAGGTTTGTTGTCTTCTAGAGGGTCCATCGCATTACTTGCACTACTTAGAACGTCGTTAAACTATGGAAAAATCCAACACTTGGAAATTTCCCGACAGGGGAAAAATTGGGTATTTATATCCGGTCGAACTCTTTAACATATTCTGGAAATTATCCGGAAATACACAAAAGACGAAATTTGATAATCCGATCGAAATACCGAATCCCCAAAACAACTCCAGAAAATTCAACTCTTGAAAAATTATTAAAAATTTCCAGAAGACTCAGCACTACAGGAAACGAATTACTGTGCAAGCCACGTGGTGTAACACCACTATGTGGCCGCGTAACCGCCGCTAATCCCATGGTGGGGGCCGCGGTTCCGCTCCTCCTTTGTGGAGTTATCGACACGTTTTTCACAGTAACTCATAATATTACCTGCTGAATTTTTTGGGAATTTTTAATCTTGAAAAATCCCAGAAAATGGAAAAAGTCCAGAGAGCTATTTTGGGTTCGGATTTTTGGTTCGATCGGACTTCAAAGTCCGTCTAGACTTCGCCTAAGGCTCTAGCTAGGCTCTGATACCAGTGAAAGGTTCCTAGCCACCCTATAGAGGTCTCACAAGGCATCGAACATGCCAAATTTAAAAATATGGTGCCGAGAAACCCTAGTTAACGGATCGTTGCTAGATGTCTAGGCGAAATATAAAACTAGTTAACAAATTAACTATAGGTTAGATGCTACAACCTTTGTAGATCCGGTAATCCTCTTCCTTGGCTCCACGAAGGCATCCTCTCGCTGTCCATCTCGATTCCCAAACTCGAACTTTGGCTTCATCGGAGAAACGGGCAAGCTAGGTCGTCGGCTTTGTGTCAAAGACGATCTACCTCGAGGCATCGCAAGTTCAAGCTCCGACTTCACAAACTTGTGAAACTTGTGAAGTAAACACCCAAAACAACTTGGCAAGAGGTAGAGGGTGAAGAAATAGGAGGTGGGTTCTCTTTGGAATTGGATTTTACTCACTTTTGCTCAAGTTGCCATTAAAGTAGCAAGCTTGAAGAAGAAGAAGAAGATGAAGATAGTTATGATAAGTTCTATTAAAAAGAAATAGAAAATAAATACTTATCATAACTTAAACTAGGGTTAAGTGTAGAGAATTAACCATGGTCACTTGGATGGGTTAGGGTTAAGCATGAAGATAAGGATGGTTACAAAAGTCAAGGCTTCATGAAGCTTCAACTAATGACAAAGAAAGCCACCATTCTTATCTTTATCTTTTCCAAATAAATAAATAAACAAACAAATAAATAAATGAATATGCAAAACCCTAATTATCAAATTAACCATGGATTAATTCTATATACTTAACTAAATGATCAAGTATCATCAAACATGATACAAAAAAGTGCACAAAAGCATATCACATATACTATGTGCATCAAGTGAGAAAATCCGTATAAAGTGAACCAATACTAGTTAATGCAAAGTAATATATCAAATATATAATTATACATTAAATCATTAAATCGACATTTGATTCAATGATCCGGTCATGTCGCACATAACCGACTAGTATTCAATGTATCGATTTATCGAATCAATGATTCGATAACTAGGTCATATCAAATATAACCAATCGAAACATTTATCGCGAGAATGAAATGCGGTATCACATACACGCATTATTCTCGGTCCTGCACATATCTCATATGCGCTCCTATTTCGTTTCGCTTGAACCAGGAAACCTCTGTGTAGGACTCTAAAGACTCGTCAATACGCCGGTAGCAGATGATGATCATATCAAGCACCCACAAGCCGCAAGCGGTCTGCTAAACGTAACGGCCACCCGGGTATTGAGCGATCAGAAGATCGACGAGCTAGCCCGCTCACACTCCTGCGAATCCGACCAGTAACACTTACCGTACAGTCCGGTCTCTTCGTCTGATACGTCGCATATCAAGTCTAGGGGTGGTAAACGTCAGACCCCAATAACCCGATAAGTCGTGCCGATGTGAGGCTCGTAACGGGTCGAGAAACTACTGGTAACACTTACCAGCAAATCTCTGATCAGCCCTGGCCAGGGACTTCCCTGTTACGGCCAATCGAGCACAGCGCAACATCTACCCCCAATACCGGGAGAGACGAAACCCCTCCTATCGCTCATTGCCTCCATGTGACTCGGGACTGTACCCAAAGACCACCGTTTTGCACGCCCTCATGGACGTGGTAAGGTGGAGATCAAAGCACAGTGGGAATCACACAAGACTCTATGACGATCTCGGGTCTACAGACTAACCTGTACAAGTGTCACCTGAGAACTGCCATCTGACGTTAGGTATAATACCATCTGGGAGTTCTCGGCGAGTCCGTCCAGTGTACCCAGTCTCCACTGAGCACCCGTACACCATCTCTGATGTCAAACACCAATGGATATGGGATCATCCATCGCCCATCTCATGGGTCTGTTTCCCCCAATCAGAGCAAGGCTCTACTGAATTTTGAAAATTCAAAATTTGAAGCAACGCTTCGGTGCGCAGTGCGCAATTTGCCACGTGGCAGAAACCAATTCGGCAGCGTAACGCCCGAGACAGTGCGTCCCATCAGAGCAAGGCTCTTCAGAAAACAAAATTAAAGACTTAACTGCGCAAATGGATGGCAGCGCGACACGTGTCTGCGCAAGCGCATGGATGCACGACGCGTGTCTGCGCAGTTGCGCAATCGCAACTGCGCAAGCGCACGGATGCGCGACACGTGTCTGCGCAAGCGCACGGATGCGTGACACGTGTCTGCGCAGTTGCGCAGTCGCAGCTGCGCAAACGCACCGATGTGCAACACGTGTCTGCACAAGCGCACAGATGCGTGACACGTGTCTGCGCAGTTGCGCAGTCGCAGCTGCGCAAGCGCACAGATGCGTGACACGTGTTTGCGCAAGCAAACAGATGCGTGACACGTGTCTGCGCAGTTGCGCAGTCGCAGCTGTGCAAACGCTCGGATGCGCGACACGTGTCTGCGCAGTTGCGCAATTGCAACTGCGCAAGCTTTCGGATGCGCGACACGTGTCTGCGCAGTTGCGCAACCGCAACTGCGCAAGCGCACGGATGCGTGACACGTGTCACACGCTGATGAGTTGCGCAGCAACTGAATGAAGATTTAGATAAATCTTTTCTGTTCTCCTGTAAAACAGGAACCCTCGGATCAGAGATCCAATGGTGGGAAAATTCCCAAAATTATTCAGGAAAGATTTTGTTAACAAATCCAACAAATTGGTGGGCACTATAAATAAGACCCCAGGCCTCATTCAAAGGGCATCAGAGAATCAATCATCATCGAGAGAGGGAAAAAGCTTCTGAAAAAAGAGAGCTCTTGAAAATTAATCAAGAACAAAAAAAAAAAGAAGGTAAAATTTCTGAAGAACAGAAAATAAGAAAATAAATAGTGCCTTGCACTTGATAGGAACCCCTGGTTCTAAAGAAAAAAAAAATATAAATAAAAGAATAATAAATAGTGCCTTGCACTTGATATGAACCCTTGGTTCTAAAAAAAATAATAATAATAAATAGTGCCTTGCACTTAATATGAACCCTCGGTTCTGTATGATCAGGAAAAAACAAGAACTTGTTTTCCTTTGATCCAAATTCAAATCAAAAGTGTCGTGCACTTGTGTTCTTCAATCTGAAGATTTCTAGGGTTTCTGCAACCCCTTGTTTTGGGCCCGGCCCAAATTAAATTGAAATAATAAAAGGGCAAGGCCCTGTTTGGAAAAATTCCTGAGTTTCTGCAAACTCGTTATTCAAATGGGCCTGGCCCAAACTAAATTACAGAACAATAAAAGGGCAAAGCCCTGTTTGTAAAAACCTCTTGAGTTTCTGAAACTCATTATTTAAAAGGGCCTAGCCCAATTGCAGAAAAAATAAAAAGGGCAAGGCCCTGTTTGGAGAATTCCTGAGTTCTTGTAACTCATTAATTAGAAGGGCCTGGCCCAAATCAGACTTGCAAAATAATGAAAGGGGCAAAGCCCTGTTTAGATTGATTCTTCTAATCAGGCAAAGCCTAAAATAAAAATTGGACTTAACCCAATCCTGGCTGTAAGTCCTTAAATTAAATGCCTCTCATAAACCAAGTCATGACCGGTTCGAGGGTACATCTCCGAACTCCTTTGACATCTGTCGTTGTAATTCCTCAGCGACGTCAGAGAGGTGACGAGTCCCAACGACCACTAAACTAAAATCGGACCGAAACGTCCCTAAACTAAAATCGGACCGAAACGTCCCTAAACTAAAATCGGACCGAAACGTCCCTAAACTAATATCGGACCGAGACGTCCTTAAACTAATGACGGACCGAAACGTCCCTAAACTAATATCGGACCGAAACGTCCCTAAACTAAAATTCGGACCACCACGTCCCTAAACTGGAATATGGACCACTACGTCTTTAAACTGGCGACGGACTGAAACGTCCCTAAACTAATAATGGACCACCACGTCCCTAAAACTGGCAATGGACCGCCACGTCCTTAAACTAGCACAATAGAGCCCAAATGCTCTCTTGTCGGATCTAAACGGTCCCGTCTAAGTTGATCTTAGCCCCAGCTACGGCTAACGTGTCCTTAGATCTTTAAATAAACAATAAAACCCCAAATCAACTTTGGTTCAAGGGTACATCTCTGAACTCCTCAGACGCCTGTCGTTGTAATCCCTCAACGACGTCGGAGAGGTGACGAGTCCCGACGGCCAGATAATTAAATCAATCACTATGTTAAGATGATCTTAGTCCAAAACAGGACTAGCGTATCCTTGATGAACGTTTGAGTTGATCTTAGTCGCAACGCGACTAATGCATCCTTAAACTAAAAACACCAAACCCAAATCTAAGCAAATACGGATTTGGACTAATCCACGTCCTACGGGTGACGATATTACTCAGTCTCCGTACACAATCCACGGGCAACCACAAACAAAACAAACACACACGGCACGAAGTGAAATTCTGGAGAAGGAGAAAGTTGTTACCGCGATGCGGTAGCGTAATTAACTGCAGGGGCTTGCGCCTGCAGGGAAGAGCGTCCCCACAATCAAAAAACCCCTCACCCTGAGGGGGGAATCTGACGAAGTCTGCTACAACGGCCGCATCCGTCTAAACCTTCGATACACGGTGCCATAAATCAACTTGGCATTTTCGAAGAGGTGGACGGGTAAAAACCAAATAGCATCTGCCCCGAACCTCAGGCACGTGACGTCCTAACGTCGCAGGCCGCCGTTCGGAGGGGAACAGATTCTGGCACGCCCGGTGGGACCTTTTCCTCTTTCCACTCCACACTTCGTGTGTCGTCTTCGCGAATCAATCGCGGTTTGTTAAATGGTTGTCCTCGGATTTCAAGTTGCTAAGATTTGGTCTTTTATCTGGCGCAGAATTCGAGATTCAATGGCCTCCAATTGCACCAGCTGCTCGAGATGCCACTGCAACAAACGCTCCACTTCACCAGGAGGGGTGACGTATGGGCCCCAAGCGGCGTCTTTCCTTACTCTGCCGGTAGGCCAGGTGACCCAGGCCACCACCGGCCTGTTTTTCGGGACCATGGTCCCCCCTGCAAGCTTCTCTATGCCGATATCCGCACCAGAAGCGAACAAGAAGTCGGTATTCGACCGGCTCACTGCTACCACGACCCCTGTCAACGGGTCGCCCGCTACTAAGCTGACAGCCTCTGTTTTCACCAGGCTAGGTCAGGATCATAAAGTGGCTGTCCCAAAGAGGGCAACGGCCACTGCTTCGGAAGTCGTTGAAGCGGCTTCTCCTATCAGAAAGTCAGTCTTTACAAGATTGACGGCTCCTACTCCTCCTCCAGCTGGCCAAAAAGCATCAGTCTTTGATAGGCTGACATCAGCAGTTACCCCACACCCAAACAGGGGGCAACAAGAAACTATCTCGATTTCCGAGCCAATCCCAACGGCTCGTCGTGCACGCCGTCGCCATTGGCAACGGGTAAGGAAAGCAGGGGGCAACTCCCCCTCAGGGCTAACCCCACCTGCTCCAGTGGTGGAGGTCAACGCTGCTGTTCCAACTGGGAACAGCTTCGAATTGCTGAGGAGGGTGAGAAAGAACTCTCCGGTTGCTACATTGAAAAGGTCTCCTCCGCCTATGAAAGAAGCTCCGGAGGCAAAACAGGAACAGCCCTCTCAACGGCTGTCATCAAAAATTTATAAAGTTTGGCGGAGGGTTCAAGACTCCGTGATTGACTCAGACCATTTCCGTCGCCAGAAAAGGGCGAAGGTGGAAAAAGACAAGAACCGCCCCGTTAAACGGCAGGGGGCAACAAATGCTAGGATGCCCGCTTCAACGGCTCCTTCCACCCCAACGGTCCATAAAAGGAAGAGGCCAGAGAAAGCTCCCATGACATTGACAAAGTCTAAAAGCGATAAACCTAAATGCCCCAAGTCAGGGGGCATAACAGTTCACACTGTTTATATGGCTTCTGGAAAAGAGGAAAGCCGCGCTTCTACGGGCCACCGACCCCTAACCCGATCCGTGACGAAAACCCAGGAGCAGCAACAAAAGCTTCAAGAAATGATGAATGCTATGGCCGCGCTCACCGGACCAAAAGAAAACCCAGAAACGTCCCCAGATGTGCGCCGGGAGGAAGAAACCGACGCTGAATTCCTTCGCCGGACACTGGAGAAAAGGGACAAAGAGGCTGCTGAACAAGCGGCCAACATACAACGGATGGGCCTTCTCTTCCAAGATGTGATAGGAATGATGATCCAGCAGGACTTACCCGCCGAGGATTCCCCGATCGTTCTTGAAGACGACCGAGGAGAAACGTCAAATCCACCGCCAGCCCTCTCAACGGCCAAGGAGGAAGCAATCTCTAAGGCTGACTTGGCTGACTACATAGCCCAGCAAATCCGAGTTCATCACGCGACTGAGGCAGCTGGTCAAGTCATGAAAACGGGGCGGCCGTATCCGAGCGGGTACGACCAAATCAAATAACCACAAGGCTATACGATACCAAAATTCCACGTGTATAAGGGGACCGGCAATCCCCATCAACATGTCGCCCAGTTTCGGGCCCTATGCGGTAACACCGGTGGTGATGATAAATTGTTGCTCCGCCAGTTCGTGGGCAGCTTATCAGAAACAGCGTTCGAATGGTATTCGGAACTTCCGAACGATTCTATCAAAACGTTCGCTGAAATGGAGTTGTTGTTCACTCAGCGATTTGCAAGTGCCAGCGAACGCACTCCAATAACTGCACTTATTAACGCCAGGGTAAAACCAGGAGAAACCTGGGTCCAGTACGCTATACGCTGGCGGAACTTGTGGTCGAGATGTGAGCAACGCATTGAGGAAGCACCTGCGGTGGGCATGTTCGTGGGAACTCTAGACCCCCACGCAACTATCTCCCAGTTTATGATGTTCTTTAAGCCGACCACATTCCAGGCTTTAATCGACAAGTTGGCTCAGATGGACCAAATGGGTCATAGACCGTCTCCCCCGAAGCCAGAACCTCGGAATGACAAGGGTAAAGGAAAAGCAATCATTGTCGCTAATGCTCAACAACAGCCGAACAACCCGAAGCCGACCATCCGCCAAAATAATATGCGTCCGAATGTACCTCTTGGAGAGAGGCTAGGACGTCCTTACTCGTTTCCCCGAGATAAGACGAGAAGATTATTCGAGCTGGCATTGCGCAACCAACTCATAAATCTGCCGGATCCAAAACGTCCATCACAACCAAATGATGTCAACGAGCCCAACTACTGTCCTTATCATCGAGTACTAGGTCATTCGATCGAGGATTGCTACGTCTTCAAAGATTGGCTTGAAGACCAGTACCAACAGGGCAAGTTCGTGTTATCCGACAAATGGAAGGTGAATCCGCCACAACCTCACACCTCTAAGAGGACAAATACACCGGGGGCAACGTGCTCCCTCATTGAGGAAGCCCCATGGGAGGTTATGCTATCAGCTAAAACAAAGAGGATGCTGAACGATCTTCAAGCATGTCCAGCGATTAGGTGGAAGAACCCGTTGGAACCTCAAATCATTGAAGGGATGTTGAAACCGCGTTCAACTCAAACGATCGATGGGAGTGGCCCGAACGTTCACAACCAGCCGTTGAAATCTTCGAAGAAAAAGAAGAAGAAATCTAAGAAGCCCGTGAAGCCTGGCGACAAGCGCACGGACTTACAAAAACAACTTGATGCACTGGAGGAATACAGCCAAAAAGCACGGACCCCGATCATGCTCCAGGAGTTCTTCAACCCCGTCTTTCAAAAGGAAAAAGAGGGGGAGAGTTCGTCGGATGAATCCGAAGACTACGTAGCGACTTGTCATGTGATTTCTCATTCGCTGACGGATGATGAGGAGGATCCTTGCGTTGAGAAATCAATGGCGGACCCTGAAACAGAAATTCCGCGGCTGTCAGACAAGTCGATCGATGCCTTCCTAAATGAAATTCGTCTGAAAGCAAAAGCCAATCAAGAGCATGAAATGGCCATACTGGAAAGAACCAAGGTATTCCCGTCAAATCAAAAGCCATACACTGCGGGTAAAAACAAATTCAAGACGAGGAAACGGTTCGCCAAAGCTCTATCAGTAGGAATGAAGCTACCGCCCTCTGAAGAAAATTCTTTCTCTGAGGTAGAGATGCACCCTAACTTCTGTTTATATCATCAGAAGATCATGCACCCTACCGAAGACTGCGAATCCTTTAACTGTTGGTGGCAAGGGTATGTCGCTCACAAGGATTACGCCAATAGAACAAAGCGGGAAGCTCGTAGACGGTCAGAAAATGCGACGGATAAGCATAAAAGAGTCACCGGCAATTGCCCCAGGAACGACCCTGATGGAAAA
The DNA here is from genome assembly GCA_030015575.1 of Agapanthus africanus. Taxonomy (NCBI): domain Eukaryota; kingdom Viridiplantae; phylum Streptophyta; class Magnoliopsida; order Asparagales; family Amaryllidaceae; genus Agapanthus; species Agapanthus africanus. Next base: position 110,761,196 of record CM057340.1, on the reverse strand, counting down.
ACAGCCTTCAACCCTCTCTTCGAGGTATCCATCTCTGAAAAATTGAAGAATCATGAAAACTTTCATCCGCGCGAGAGCATACTACCCGGAAAGAATCACGGACCCGCAAACGACGGAGCGAACAAAAGGGATAAAGGAAAGAGAAAAATGACCTTCGCCGCCAACACTCAACAACAGCCGAGCGACTCAAAACCAGTTGTTCGCCAAAGCAATATGCGTCCACGCCCATCACTCGAAGAAAGACTGGGACGTCCTTACTCGTTTCCTCAAGATAAAACAAGGAAACTATTTGAGCTGGCATTGCGCAACCAACTCATAAATCTGCCAAATCCGAGACGTCCACTACAACTAGGGGATGTAAACGATCCTAATTACTGCCCCTACCATCGAGCAGTAAGTCATCCGATCGAAGATTGCTTTGTCTTCAAAAACTGGGTTGAAGACCAATACCAACAAGGTGAGCTCGCGCTGTCCGAAAATTGGAAGGTGAGCCCACCACAACCACATACTCCAAAAAAGATGGATATGCCGGGGGCATCATGCTCATTCATGGAAAAAGCCTAACGGACCACTACGTCCTAAAACTGGATAGCAGGACCGAAACGTCTTTAAACTACTACTGCTGCATCTTTAGGCTTAAAACAAAAAAAAAAAAAAAAAAAAAACAAACGGTATGTCCATAAGCAAAAAGGGCACGGATGAAAACCCGAAAGGGCTCCGTGAGTAAAAACAGCAGGGCTACCGGCGGGCGTTCGTGAAAACCCGAAAGGGCGCGACCTCGTAAAAAAAAAAGAGAAAAAGAAAAGAAAAAGAATAAAAAAAAAACGGTATGTCCATAAGCAAGATGGGCACGGATGAAAACCCGAAAGGGCTCCGTGAGTAAAAAAGGCAGGACTACCGACGCGTGTTTGTGAAAACAGGCGCAACCTCGTTAAAAGACACTTATGGGGTCCTCTCGACCCTGTAAGGAGAAACCACCCGCGTGAGATCCTTACGACTCACAAGGGAGCAACACACTTAGGGATCCCCACGATTCCTAAGGAGAAAATACACCTATAAGATCCTCACGACTTGTAGGGAGAAGTAGCTTTGTGAGACCCATACGGCTCATGAAGTCAAAAGCCTTAGTCGACAGGACCTTAACCCTGGTCGCTAAGCCTCCTTTGCTTGACAACGACAAAGGCAAATGATGATTCGCTCCTGGCAATATCCCAGTCGTAGCGGTGCTGATGCCGAAATCGGTGTCCAAATTCAGGTTTACAGCGAAAAGCCAGTAGGCCGCACATGCATACGAAATAGCCGAAATGATTGGGCAACTCGTAATAAAAAGCAACGAGTAAAGATAAAATAAATAGCCGAAATGATTGGGCACCGCGAAAAATAGCCGAAATGATTGGGCAATCGCGACCTTCGCGATATAAAAGCTGAAATGATAGAGCATCGCGGAAATAAAATAAAATAAAAAGAAGAAATGATAAACTTTAGCCCTACAGTTAAGGTCACATCGATCCCTGTATACAATCCAAGGGCGTAAACAAAGAAGGAACCATACTTCCCCGGCGAAGTCCGTCGAACGACGAAGCCAAAACCTCAACGGTCCATTTCAACCGAAGGAGCCAATGACTTCAACAAAGACTTCTCAACTCACGGATACAAACACTCCTTGATGAGAGCCTTCTGATCCGCGTCGACTCGCAGAGCCACCAGCGCCTCCGTGGGAATCATCGACTCGTTTCAAATCCCAAGGACACAAATAATCCTTGGCGCTTGGGAAACAAATAATCCCTCACAAAAACTTCTCAACTCACGGATACAAACACTCCTTGACGAGAGCCTTCTGATCCGCGTCTACTCGCTGAGTCAGCCAACGACCTCCGTCACGGAAACAAGTCAACCAACGACCTCCGTCACGGAAACAAGTCAACAAACGACCTCCGTCACGGAAACAAGTCAGCCAACGACCTCCGTCACGGAAACAAGTCAACCAACGACCTCCGTCATGGAAACAAGTCAACAAACGACCTCCGTCACGGAAACAAGTCAACAAACGACCTCCGCCACGGAAACAAGTCAACAAACGACCTCCGCCACAGAAACAAGTCAGCCAATGACCTCCGTCACGGAAACAAGTCAACAAACGACCTCCGTCATGGAAACAAGTCAACCAACGACCTCCGTCACGGAAACAAGTCAACAAACGACCTCCGTCACGGAAACAAGTCAGCCAACGACCTCCGTCACGGAAACAAGTCAACAAACGACCTCCGTCACGGAAACAAGTCAACAAACGACCTCCGCCACGGAAACAAGTCAGCCAACGACCTCCGTCACGGAAACAAGTCAACAAACGACCTCCGTCATGGAAACAAGTTAACAAACGACCTCCGCCACGGAAACAAGTCAACAAACGACCTCCGTCACGGAAACAAGTCAGCCAACGACCTCCGTCACGGAAACAAGTCAACCAACGACCTCCGTCATGGAAACAAGTCAACAAACGACCTCCGTCACGGAAACAAGTCAACAAACGACCTCCGCCACGGAAACAAGTCAACAAACGACCTCCGTCACGGAAACAAGTCAACAAACGACCTCCGTCATGGAAACAAGTCAGCCAACGACCTCCGTCACGGAAACGAGTCAGCCGGCGACCTCCCCGTCAGAGCAATACTTCGACCAGGAAACAAGTCAACTCGCCAACCGCTTACAAGTCCTCTCGACTCGTAAGAGGGAGAAATTCTCTCATAAGATCCTTTCGACTTACGAGAGAAAACCACACTTGGGAATCCTCACGACTCCTAAGGAGAAAATCCACCTACGAGATCCTCTCGATCCGTAGGGAGAAAAGTCTCTATGGGACCTTCACGGCTCATAGAGTTGAAAAGTCTTAGGCAGCAGATCTGAACCTGCGGCCTAAGCCATCGCTATATCTCGAAGAAACCAAAATGCTTACTCTATTACCTGTCAATCATGTTTATCAAGACAGCATGCTGATATTAAGAGAAGGGAGAAAGCAAAGAAATGATACAAGACATTGCAAAAAATGTGTATCTTTATTTATTAATTCAATCAAGTACATGGCGAATCGTACAAAAGAATAAAGAATGTATACATCTTATTCGAAAAAGAAAATTACAAGTATATTGATACAAGGGCAACTACTGGGAAGGAAGCGTCTTAAATAGCCCTATCAATTGCTCGCGTACTTCCTCCCACGCCTTCTCCTGAGCAACTACCACTGCCAGTTCCGCCTCTACTTGAGCCCGCTGCTGCGTGAAGGATGCAAGCTCTTCCCCAACAACCTGCTGAGCTTCTTCTTGGCCTCGGGCATAACGTTCAGCAGCATCAAGTTTCCGCCTCAGTGCTAGCCCATTAGATATACGCTTGAGAAGACCTTCAAAGACAGCTTTCACCTCAGCAGCATTCGTCCTGACTTCGGCACGAAGGCAAGCGGTTGCGTTTGAAGATTCCTGATGCGCCTTTAGCCGTAAAGCGGCCTCCTGCTCCAAATGGCGGAGATAAGAGGCGCTTTGCTCAAGCCAAGCTGTCCGTTCGGCGCTCGCGGCCAAAACCTCGGGAGAAGGGCGTGTCGACTCCAACCGATGCAGGCGAGCCTCGATCTCTCTGCAGTAGTTAACCCACGATTCGACGACGCCTTCGTTATGAAAAGTTACGAGCGCCGCCAACATTGGGTTAACATCCACAGCGAAATCTACGGCAGAAGGAAGGGCATCCATGTTGAGCTCTTCGATGTACCCGCTCAGCATACCCAGGCTCATCACAGCACCCTTTGAAGACGGGCGTCTCAAGAAAGGACCCGCCGGTGAGAGGACGTGAGACTCAAAAGAGATCAGAGCTGGAACAATAGCTGCAAAACGAAACATGGTCAAACAATGATTCGAAAAATCGGTAAAAGATCATATAAAAAAAGGGGAAAGGAATATTTATACCAGTCGCAACGGACGGCAAAGCCGGAGGCGCCGGTGGCAGCGCAGGCCTAGTGTCCCCTCCTTCGATTTGAGGCACTGCAATCAGGAGGAGGAAAAGTCAGATGCGATCCTATATTCCCTCAAAAGAGACCAAGACAACACTTACCGGCACCCCTAGAGGGAGAAGCGAGCTCGGATGGGAAGAGGAAGTGTGGGAGCAGCACTTGATACAGATGATCGAAGAACACTCCTGAAAAGAGCATAGTGGTATAATGTTAGTGCATAGGCTACACGTTAAAAGATTAATGCATAAGTCGTAAATTCATACCTTCCGACATCCGTGATGGCACAAGGGAAGGCTGAGGAGTAACCACCGCCAAGGCAATGGTTGAAGGTGTGCCTTCAAGCAATGGAGCATCGGCACTAGCCGCACCTGCGTTTAAAACAAGGACGAACTGGTTAAAAGAGATCCTGAGGCACATATAAATGGAGAACATTGGCCATTTAAAACTTACCCGACAAGCTGCCCGCAGAAACAGAGGCAATTCCTTCCTCCACTGACGGAAGGCCACCGCCTGTAGCTTCGTCGCCCGACTCAAGGGGAACCGTTGTTATGCTCTCAAGCTCTACAGGCGGCGGGGGACCATAGGCAGGGAGGGCTATGATAGGAACATTGCCAGATTCCTGAGAAGGAGCGCCTAACTCGTCTTCAGGAATCATGGCCGCCTCACCTGCTGCTCCCTCAGGATCGGCGATTACAGCTGCCTCGTCCATCGGTACCACGAGGTCCCCAGCCTCAAGCACTTCGCCCTCTACCGCTTTCGACTGGGTTGAGACAACCATCTCATCTGCCGCCACTTCAGGCGCGGCATCAATGGCCCTCTCCGCGGCAGGTTCCTCAATCTCGGTTTCAGGCACCGTGGCCCCGACGACGGTGCCCACCGTCGGCTCAGGTTCGGCAGGCGCCGCCTCCGCCGTTTCCTGGGGTCCAACGGTCTCCGCCTCCCCCTCAGTCGGACTAGGCCCTGCCAGATGAAATGCATGTGAGCCAATGGCTTTATAATTCTAACAACAAAGCTCTGAAAGAAGTACTACCTAAAGAAGATTTACCATTTGCACTTCGGGCCGCGCGCGCCGCTCGCCTATAAGCAGTAGATAGGGCAACAGGGGCCTCCTCAGAAGGAGTGTCTGCGCGAGGAATGGTGCTAGGGCCCGCTCCCGTGGCCAAAGCAACTCCGCTCGCCTCTGCTTCAGAAGGAGTGTCGGCACAAGGAACAGTGCTAGGGCCCGCTCCTGCGGCCAGAGCAGCTCTGCGCGCCTTAGCTTCGCGTCTGGACCGCTTCCGCTCCTCTCGAGCCGATGAGACGGATGCCATTAGGGCTTCCTTGAGTGAGGCCCCCTCGTCCGTATATAGGGATGCCTCTAGATTCTTCAAAGCATCCCTCATCGTCTTGTCAAGCCGAGGCTCTTGCGGCAGCTTCGACGGAGCTGGGGCTTCGATAACGGACTTGGGAAGGACCCCTGCGTCAATTGATATAGCGCCTGCAAAGAAACAAAAGAAGGTCAGGTTGATTATAAAAAAAAAAGAGAGAAAACAAACTTTTCTTGTAAAAGAGAAAGGGGTGAAACATACCAACGCCTGCTAGGGCACGCTTCTCCTCCTCCTCCTGAAAGGTTTTCAGGGAGGCAGCAATAGCCTCTTCAGCGGAGACACCTGTTGAAAATGGAGCGAATATTATTTAAGGATAACAATATAAAATGCAATAGAATGACAAATAAAGCGTTTGATAATTACCGGACTCAGCGAGTTTGCTCAACATCGCTTCAAGCCTCGCCGATCGCTCTGAAGCTGCGATGGCGGCAGCCAAATTGGTGTCCGCAGGGTCCACCACAAAGCCCTCATTGCTGCCGTACTCGCATATGGTCTTGGCTGGAGAAGCCGCAGGCTTTAACCCGAGGATCGCATCAAGGGAAAGGGCGGACTTTTTCTTTTTCTGCTGTCCACCAGCTTTAGATCCACCTGGAGCGGATTTGCGCTTGGAAGCCACTTTAGGGCGGCGGGTCCCAACATCTGCCCCTACGCCTGACTCTGGCGATACTACTTTAGTCGCCTTCGTGGGAGCACGAGGCACCGATGGTACATCCACCGTAGCAGGCAACGGCAATCCCCGCGGAGGACTCAATACGCGTGGTCGATCGACTCCAGCATCTTTTAGCGGAAGGACGACCGGGAGCCTTGGCTGCAAAGGGGCCTTGCGATCACCGCCAGGAGGCGCACCCTTACGGTTAACCAATAGGCGTCTCTCCATCAAAATGATTGGACCCATAGCGTGCGCATACCATGCCACATATGAATTAAGCATCTTAGGGACACAGCTGGGTTCACTAATGAAGAAATAAGAACCCGTGTTAAGCCGTATAAAGTGATGCATCGCATTCTTTACCCCCTCTGGGCCAACCACAGGCGTTTCCAAAAAGGCTTCCATCGGGATCCCCTGGTTGTAGCTTGATTGCTGAGCAAATCGATGTGGATTATACCTCATGAATAAAGCCGTCTCATTCTGCCGAAACACTAGGTAGCCCGGCCGAATAGAGTAGAGATGGACGATTTCCCGAGCCTTCAGTACAGAAGCCCCGCCCTTAAACTCGTCACGTAGGGGCACCACCGACTTAGCAGTCTCCGAGCCTATGGTGACAACTTTATCCACGAAAGAAGTCGTCGCTCCGACCAAATGTGGGCGCAGGAGGAGTCCCCTAGAATCCCGCGGGGATGCGAACACAATTGAAGCCCCGATTAACCGTATGACTCTCGGGAGTCTGTACTTCTCGAAGAATGGGGGAGTCTTGTGGGCGCCAAACACCCCTCGCACGTGCATCTCCATCCAAGAAACGAAGTAATGCATTGGGAAGTTAGCAGGCTGTGTCCCAGGATCATTAGCGTCCGCCGCTACGCTGAGTCCATGATAAAGATAAGCTAACCCAGCAATCCCTACCGACAACTGTAGACCGGCCACCATCCGATGTGCCGGGTAAAAAACAGAGGGCCGCATGAAGCGCGGGTGCATAGGGAGCGCAAAGTTGCATAACCACAGGCCCAGGAATCCAATAAAGAAAGTTTCCTCATCCATACCGGGGACGGCGATTTCCGAGAAAGCAACGATGGCAGCATTGGGGAGATAGAAATCCCTCTGGTTATTCTCCGATACGGGTCGGCGATCCAAACCGAAACCAAAAGGGTCGTCAAGCTGAGCGAACTTCTCGCTCTGCTCTGATAAGAACTCCGGACGGATAAAGCGAGCAATGAAAGCTGCGAAACTGACGCCCTTATCCCCCGATTCCAAATGGAGTTCCTCATAGATCTCCAACACTTTCACCAAACCCGGATACTGATGCTGAATGGCATTCTCCGGGGTTAAGTCAAATACCAGCTGCTTAGTGGCAAAGACATACTCATCAGGAGGAAGCAACTCCTCGTAATGCTCTCCCCTCATTGGCAGACCTGAAATTTCGGCAAATTCCTCTAAAGAGATAGAAACTTCCTTATCCGCCATCAGAAAGGTATGGGTGGGTATATTCCATTGTTCAACAAAAGCCTTTATCCACCACGTTGGAGGAGAGGGGTACTCGAAGAGCGAGACGAAGATGGCTGAGTATAGACCAATCTTCGTTAGGTGGGTCCTCTTCGCCGATAGAATGTACCGGGCCCACTGCAAATATCCGGCGGGGGGATCGCGGGATCATTCCAATGTTATAAGCCTGCCCCCAAGGGCGTGCTTCGCCCTGACAGATTCGCCTCCCCAGGATATCTATCGCCGGCGGCGGCTGCACGGGGATGGCGCCGATTGCAGGTTGAAGGAGGTTATCAGAATTCCAATTCTTAACCTCCACGGCATACTTCACCGGGGGTTCGTCCGCATAAGGGATCGTGACTATGGGCTCAGAGGGCACGGCGGAACTAAAACTGCGGCGGCCTTGGATGATCTGGCTATACCACCTTCCCCACAGATGAAGCTTTTTGCACTCAGGATCGCGGTCTTTAATAAGAGCGAGTACCACCCGATCCACTGGCGCATGGGGGAACCCCCCTTCCGAGCGAACGAAGGGGAAAGACAAGTCGTCAGACATCTTTTCTGTGGAAAGACAAAGAAACATACATCATTAGTGGCCTAACGCTTGGCATTTAAAAAATATATATATATTTTGCTCCACACTGTGATGCAGTAAGTAGGGGACCAAAGGGGGACCCACAAAATCTGGATGATGTGCATCATTTAATAAGACAATCCCATCATTAGATGGGACTGTCGATTCATAAAAAAATTCCCAATAGGATACACCCATTGGTGGGAAGATCCCTAGAGACAAGGAGAAAATCTCCTCTTTTAGAGCAAAGCTCTGTCGTAGAGTGACATTTGTCAAACTCTGGTCTCAGGGGAACAAGATTCCTTAAAAGAGCATGGCTCTGTGGTAATGATTGAAAAATCCATCAACACTTAAAAGAATTTGAAAACTCATAAAAAAAAAAGATTCATAAAGAAATTTTTGCTAAAAGAAATCTGCAGGTCATCCAAGAGCAAAGCTCTGTTCATAGGTCAAAACCCATGAACAGGACCTCTGCAAATCTCAAGAGCAAGGCTCTGTTGAAGAAATCCCAATGGGGTTTTCTTTGAATCAAAGATCTCAAGAGCAAGGCTCTGGGGTTTTCTTTAGATCGAAGATCTACAAGAGCAAGGCTCTGTGAATTAAAATTTAAATTAAATTAATTTAATTTTACCTAAAAGTGATTCTGAGTTCTGAAGTTCAAAGGAACGAGAGCAAGGCTCTAGAAATTCTCAAAAAAGAGCAAGGCTCTGAGGAGTAAAATTCTCGAAGGAACAGTAAGAAAATTACCAAGGACCAAGGGTCCTATTTATAGGCGCTTGCGCCCCTTCAACTAGCCCCTTGATCCGACGGCTAGGATCTTACCACCGTTGCGCTCACGTGGCGCCACGTCAGCACAACGGTGGGGGGGCATTTGTTTCCCCCAATCAGAGCAAGGCTCTACTGAATTTTGAAAATTCAAAATTTGAAGCAACGCTTCGGTGCGCAGTGCGCAATTTGCCACGTGGCAGAAACCAATTCGGCAGCGTAACGCCCGAGACAGTGCGTCCCATCAGAGCAAGGCTCTTCAGAAAACAAAATTAAAGACTTAACTGCGCAAATGCATGGCAGCGCGACATGTGTCTGCGCAAGCGCATGGATGCACGACGCGTGTCTGCGCAGTTGCGCAATCGCAACTGCGCAAGCGCACGGATGCGCGACACGTGTCTGCGCAAGCGCACGGATGCGTGACACGTGTCTGCGCAGTTGCGCAGTCGCAGCTGCGCAAACGCACCGATGTGCAACACGTGTCTGCGCAAGCGCACAGATGCGTGACACGTGTCTGCGCAGTTGCGCAGTCGCAGCTGCGCAAGCGCACAGATGCGTGACACGTGTTTGCGCAAGCAAACAGATGCGTGACACGTGTCTGCGCAGTCGCAGCTGTGCAAACGCTCGGATGCGCGACACGTGTCTGCGCAGTTGCGCAATTGCAACTGCGCAAGCTTTCGGATGCGCGACACGTGTCTGCGCAGTTGCGCAACCGCAACTGCGCAAGCGCACGGATGCGTGACACGTGTCACACGCTGATGAGTTGCGCAGCAACTGAATGAAGATTTAGATAAATCTTTTCTGTTCTCCTGTAAAACAGGAACCCTCGGATCAGAGATCCAATGGTGGGAAAATTCCCAAAATTATTCAGGAAAGATTTTGTTAACAAATCCAACAAATTGGTGGGCACTATAAATAAGACCCCAGGCCTCATTCAAAGGGCATCAGAGAATCAATCATCATCGAGAGAGGGAAAAAGCTTCTGAAAAAAGAGAGCTCTTGAAAATTATTCAAGAACAAAAAAAAAAGAAGGTAAAATTTCTGAAGAACAGAAAATAAGAAAATAAATAGTGCCTTGCACTTGATAGGAACCCCTGGTTCTAAAGAAAAAAAAAATATAAATAAAAGAATAATAAATAGTGCCTTGCACTTGATATGAACCCTTGGTTCTAAAAAAAATAATAATAATAAATAGTGCCTTGCACTTAATATGAACCCTCGGTTCTGTATGATCAGGAAAAAACAAGAACTTGTTTTCCTTTGATCCAAATTCAAATCAAAAGTGCCGTGCACTTGTGTTCTTCAATCTGAAGATTTCTAGGGTTTCTGCAACCCCTTGTTTTGGGCCCGGCCCAAATTAAATTGAAATAATAAAAGGGCAAGGCCCTGTTTGGAAAAATTCCTGAGTTTCTGCAAACTCGTTATTCAAATGGGCCTGGCCCAAACTAAATTACAGAACAATAAAAGGGCAAAGCCCTGTTTGTAAAAACCTCTTGAGTTTCTGAAACTCATTATTTAAAAGGGCCTAGCCCAATTGCAGAAAAAATAAAAAGGGCAAGGCCCTGTTTGGAGAATTCCTGAGTTCTTGTAACTCATTAATTAGAAGGGCCTGGCCCAAATCAGACTTGCAAAATAATGAAAGGGGCAAAGCCCTGTTTAGATTGATTCTTCTAATCAGGCAAAGCCTAAAATAAAAATTGGACTTAACCCAATCCTGGCTGTAAGTCCTTAAATTAAATGCCTCTCATAAACCAAGTCATGACCGGTTCGAGGGTACATCTCCGAACTCCTTTGACATCTGTCGTTGTAATTCCTCAGCGACGTCAGAGAGGTGACGAGTCCCAACGACCACTAAACTAAAATCGGACCGAAACGTCCCTAAACTAAAATCGGACCGAAACGTCCCTAAACTAAAATCGGACCGAAACGTCCCTAAACTAATATCGGACCGAGACGTCCTTAAACTAATGACGGACCGAAACGTCCCTAAACTAATATCGGACCGAAACGTCCCTAAACTAAAATTCGGACCACCACGTCCCTAAACTGGAATATGGACCACTACGTCTTTAAACTGGCGATGGACCGAAACGTCCCTAAACTAATAATGGACCACCACGTCCCTAAAACTGGCAATGGACCGTCACGTCCTTAAACTAGCACAATAGAGCCCAAATGCTCTCTTGTCGGATCTAAACGGTCCCGTCTAAGTTGATCTTAGCCCCAGCTACGGCTAACGTGTCCTTAGATCTTTAAATAAACAATAAAACCCCAAATCAACTTTGGTTCAAGGGTACATCTCTGAACTCCTCAGACGCCTGTCGTTGTAATCCCTCAACGACGTCGGAGAGGTGACGAGTCCCGACGGCCAGATAATTAAATCAATCACTATGTTAAGATGATCTTAGTCCAAAACAGGACTAGCGTATCCTTGATGAACGTTTGAGTTGATCTTAGTCGCAACGCGACTAATGCATCCTTAAACTAAAAACACCAAACCCAAATCTAAGCAAATACGGATTTGGACTAATCCACGTCCTACGGGTGACGATATTACTCAGTCTCCGTACACAATCCACGGGCAACCACAAACAAAACAAACACACACGGCACGAAGTGAAATTCTGGAGAAGGAGAAAGTTGTTACCGCGATGCGGTAGCGTAATTAACTGCAGGGGCTTGCGCCTGCAGGGAAGAGCGTCCCCACAATCAAAAAACCCCTCACCCTGAGGGGGGAATCTGACGAAGTCTGCTACAACGGCCGCATCCGTCTAAACCTTCGATACACGGTGCCATAAATCAACTTGGCATTTTCGAAGAGGTGGACGGGTAAAAACCAAATAGCATCTGCCCCGAACCTCAGGCACGTGACGTCCTAACGTCGCAGGCCGCCGTTCGGAGGGGAACAGGGTCGAGAAGCATATACGCTAGTCTACTCTGGTATATCGATGCCCCGTCTCGATACACCCACGACTAAGGACCTTGAAGGATGTACTTATGGACTACCATGTCCCCACTAGTATGATCTGCATCATAGTCCAGGTAGTCAAGTACACATCCTAAGGGCTTTACCAACATGTAACTATAAGACGGTATAAAGAGACAAGTGTACATGTTAAGATAAAGAGTAACCAGATAGCATACTATCATATCGAGCAAGAAAGTCATCTCTATATATGTCCAAGCATCCAATATAATATACATAATCTGTACAATACTGGCCTCTAGGGCATACATACAACTAACAATACATTCCATACCAATCTACCCTGTTAACACTGTGTAATGTTTTATATAGATTATAATTATCAGACTTGCCGAGACCATGGATACAAGTTGTTCATGTAATCAGGTTCAAGATGTAAACAAGTAGTCATATAATCAAGTCAAGTTATAGCCATGGTTCGGTCAAGTCAAATCATATTTGCATGTTGATATTGTTCTGGTATTCAGGTTCAGGTTCAAATATACATGTTAGAGTTTGGATTCATATTTGAATTGGATTCTGGTTTGAGTTTGGATTCAAGCTTGATTTTGACTCAGACTTGAGTCAGACACTTAGAACTGATTTGGATCCTGAATTAGGTTCGGAAGTTATCGGTAATTGCTGCACATGGACGGCAGGATTTGTGTTTTTTTTCATGATAATTACCATTGATAACACCGTTAGGTTTTTCTACCTTAAATAGGCAAGCACTCAATTTCTCCGTCTCCCTGAGGCTCAAGAGAATTGATCCAGCTTAAACCCATATTTACTAAAGTCCTTAAATGTAATTTTTTATAACTCGAGGGGGTTTTATGAAAAATATTTTTAATATATAGCTTCAAAATATCCTCGAGAAGTTATTTATATTATTTAGGGTTTTCATGGATATGAATTTTAAGGGTTTGAGGGTTTTTAGTGATAATTACCTTAACTTGAACAGTTCATTATATTTTACTATAAAGCTTGACTTGTATTGATATCTTGATAGTATTTTGATCAAACTTGTAATTATTTTATTTGAAAAAATATAAAGTTATTATATTTTGAAAATATATAGATTTTAAATATTTATATAATTATTAAAAATTAATTTTATTATTAATTAGAAAATTTCGTTTTTCTTAAAAATCGTATTAAAAACCTTTCGAGACCGAATGCTCCGTAAGAAGGTCTGCATCTCGCCTTACTAGCCGAAGGATGTGCGATAATCCATACCATCCAATAGCGGGTCCCCTAAAAAGGGTTGTAGAGGCTATTTTCAAAGAAATTTTAAGATACAATTCTAAAAAAAATCTGTTTTTATAGTAGATGGTATTTTAAGGAAATATATTGTATTCGCCACAAAAATAGGTTTATAGAGAATCATGTTATGGAATCATGTGTGTTTGTGAGGGGTAAGTCATTACCCCGTGAATTTTTCTAAAGGTATGATTAACAAAAAATATTAAAAGAGATATATGTGAAGTTTATGGTATTTTAATGTAAAAGTTAAATTAAGGTTATGTTTCATGATATTTTTGAGTGAAAGTTTGTTCTAACCAATTGTTATATGATTACAAATATGGTCTAAGAATATGGATGAAAAGTATGTAAGAAAAAGTGAACTTTTTACGGTTTAGAATAAAAGGTCGGTGTTAACTCCACTTACCGACATGTTTTGAAAAAGAGAACTTTTCAAGAAGAAACAGAGGGATAGGGAGGGACTTACTAGTTAGAAAGATGAAGAGAAAGGTAGGAGTAGGAAGGGTTGTCGTCAGGGCATCATGGGGTCTCCGGAACTTGCTTTGATCCTCGCCGGAACTTGATTCCTTGCTAACTCCACTGTACTTTTCTTATACTTAGAAAACTTTGAGAATTTTAGCTATAATTTTCAGAATGAGGAAGGGCTAGGGTATGGGGTAGTATTTATAGTGTGGAATTACGGTTTTGGAATTAAAAGATGAATTCAAATGCATTAAAAATATGATAAATAGGAAATTGAGGGGTCTCTGTTTGATTGTAAAGTAATCAAACAGTGCAGGGGAGTTACGGGTAGGGGAAAAGACTTGTGTGCAAAGCACGGGGTCATTTGGGCCAATCCAAGCCGTCGGTGCCGGTTCTTTATGGGGTTTGGCCGGTCTAACCGTGGAGTTGGGTTGTTGGATTCTTGCCACATGTTCCTCTCTGTATTAATACCCTTTTCCACATGTTTATTTTTCCAGAATTTTCATTTTTATGTGCATTGCACGTGTAAACTTTTGGGCTTCCAAAAAGTTTAAAAGAAAAATCAGAAAAATATAATGTGTCTGATAGGGTTCGAACATAGGGGCTATGTCACAGCAGTGCAAGGGCTTTATCAGTGAACTACAAGTGGCTTCTTGCTGTTCTTAAACAAAAATTAGCTTATAAATTGTACTCAGGCTTGTAAACTCTTTTCTGTACATTAAATTGAAATTTTTTCGTACAGTAAATTCAGAGCCGTTACATTCTACCCTCCTTATAAAAATTCCATCCTCGAAATTTATAATTACATAAGGACTAGTTTACAAATACGTAAGGGTATCTTGCACGCTCGTCATCTTCTCGTTCCCATGTTGATTCTTCGGGCGAATTTTTTCTGCACATCATTCGGACCAAGCTTACTTCCTTATTCTGCAGTGTCTTCACCTTTCTGTCCAGAATTTCAACGGGTTGTTGCTCACAAGTTAGGTCTGTCTGCACAGTAAGCTCGGAGTTATCAAGGATGTGGTTAGGGTCGCTCACATATCTTCAGAGCCAGGATATGTGGAACACGTTGTGCACTCCTTCCAATGAGGGTGGAAGTGCTAAACGGTATGCCACTTCTCCGACTCGTTCGAGTATGTCGAACGGTCCTATGTATCTGGGACTGAGCTTACCCCTCTTTCCAAAACGGACCACTCCTCGGTTTGGAGAGATCTTTAAGAAAACATGATCTCCAGGTTGGAACTCCAGGTGTCGACGCTTTTCATCAGCCTAGTGCTTCTCTCGGTCTTGGGCTATGCACATTCTTCCCTGATCGTGCGAACTACATCCATAGTTTCCACGATCATCTCTGGTCCAAGGAGTTCATGATCTCTGATATCGTCCCAACTTAGTGATGAACGACACTTCCTTCCATAGAGATCTACAAATGATGTCATTCCAATGCTCGCCTGATAGCTGTTGCTGTATGAAAACTCCACAAGGTGTATGTGATCTTCCCACGAACCTCCGAAGTCTAACATACAAGCTCTTAGCATGTCCTCCAGAATCTGAATTGTTCTGTAACACCTTAGAATGCGATTAGAGTTAATTAAGCATTTTTGTAACATTTTAGAAAATATAAAATATTATTTTTTGAATTTAATATTAAAATAATATATTTCGCGAAAACTACCCGATTTGCGAATTTGGGGTTTTCGTAAAATGGTATAAATATATACCTATAATTTTGAAATAATTGGAGATTAAAATAATTTATTCATTTAAAAATATATTTATTGGATTTGGCATTTTTATAATTAATTATATGCTGTTTAAATAAAAATTGATTAGTGCACTACTAATCGCAATTTGGCCAAATCCATGTTTCTACATTTTTCCATGGTTAGTGCATCATGACATGTTGCATTTGGTTGCATGTTTCTTCATTTGTGTGGTTTTATTGGTTTTATGTGTATTATTGTGAGAAAAAGAAAAAGAAAAGAAAAGATTAGAGAGAATAATTGAGGAGAGAGAGAAGGGGACCCATGTGACATGGCATGCCACATAAGAGAGTGAGGGTGAGAGAGAGAGAAACTTTGAACTCATTATTTTTCCCTTCATCATCTTCATCTCCTTCGTCATCTCTTCCTCCACCTCCTCTACCCTCATGTTTCATCTCCAACTCTTCACCAAAACCCTATACTCCCTTCATTAAAAAGATGCACAACTTCATCCTCAACACTATGGACCTTTCAAAATAGGATTTTGAGGTCTTTTAGCAACTCAAGAAAATTCTTGAGTTGCCAAATGAGGTAGACTTGTGATATTTAGTGGCTGTTTACAAGACCCTAGTGATGATTTTATGGCCCGGGACACGGAATAGAAATCAAAATACGAACTTAGAAACTTCCTGTGTCGGTTTTGTGACATATTTGGAGGTCTACAGGGAATCTGGAGCAACCCAGGACCTTTCTAAAAAAATAAAAAATATACACTATCCTAGTTGGACCAATAGGAGACCACCACGAGAAGACTAGGCCTAAATTCCAAGGTGGGGCCAGCCTGGCCGGTTACTGCAGCCATTAGGTCGGTTACTGTAGCAGATTTAGTGTTGGGGTTTTGGCAGTAGCTCACATACCTTATAACATAGCTACAATATTTTTCTTTTTGTCCCAGATTATCTGAGCCAAAATCTGGGAGCATATTGGGATGGTTTTCGGTATGTTTTCCGTATTTTGGAATTCTTGGTTTTGATATTAGTTATGAGATTTGGTCGTTTGATGTTTGTACGTCAACGACGAGGGTTATTTGGTTGTTTTTGCATGCGTAGGCTATAGGTTCTAACCTATGAGCGCACCGGGTGCCATATCGGTTTTCCGGATTTGGTTTTCATAACGTGGTGATATGTGTTGATTTGTAGGTACCTTTTTCGAGACGACGAAGCATATCGACTACGTCTGAACAAGGAGTTCCGAAGGTGAGTATATTTATATCTACAGGAGAAGTCGGGTGGATGGCGTATAGCACCCCCGCAATTATAATGTAAACCGATATATATATATATATATATATATATATATATATATATATAGAATATGGTTAAGGAAACCATGTTAGGAACTTATAGATATGGTTAAAGAATTAGTAAGAGACAATATATACCACGACTTAAGGTTATAGTGTATGGTTTAGTGTGACATGATATGATAGAAAGGATGTCTCAAATTGATATATGATATGAGGATATGAAATGTGAATGTGAATCACGATATATATGTTGTGCAAGAGAATAAGTATGAGATTTAGAGTATCATGATTGAGATCGATAATTACGACATGAGATTAATAAGATAGAATGTATATGTAAGATTACTTGATTTGAGATATTGATATGATGAAAAGAGTATACGATGAGATATGAAATGAGATGTATAAGGATATGACATGAGATCAATGAATATGATAAGATTGAGATGGATGTGTTGTGAGATTGGTTAAACGAGATATTTATATATAATTTTGATAATAATGAGTGATATGCCGTACGAGACTAAGATCCGTACCCTCATTGTTGTATAGGTTGATAGAATCCTTAATTGTTTAATGCCGTCGTACGATGGATTACCGTACGTGATGAGTTTTACCAGATGATTGATCCATACCCTTGATTAGAGGATGCCGAATGATGGATTGTACCGTACGTGATGTTATGAAGCTGGATGCCGATTGACAGATTCACCGACTCGGATAGATTATAAATATTTAATCCGTGTCTATACCGATTAGTTTAGCCTTTACTTAGATGTTGGATTAGATGTGTGTACCTAATAGCATTGCGCTTACGATTTACTTGCTTCTACGTTCATGATATTCTCATTTCATTAAATATATACCTGTGCTAGTACACCTACACCATTATCGATGATGCGTATGTTACCCTTATACAGATTTGCCGGCCCACACACTTTCTTCATCGATAATTTCTATGTTACTTACACAGTAAAGTTGCCACATCATGCTATGATATATTTCTATGCTCACATCACTATGCTATGTTTCATGATATATTGCTATGCTCACATCACTATGCTATGTTGCATGATATATTGCTATGCTCACATCATTATGCTACGTTGCATGATATACTTACTATGTTCACATCACTATACTATGTCGCATGATATACTTGACATGCTCACATTTCTGTTCTATGTTTGCATACATCATGCTTTATGATTATACGCATTGAGATACTGTTTTCATGAGATTCTGGAATTGAGAACCATGGTTATATTTCAAAAGAAAGTATGTATTGTTTTAAAAACCCGATTTCTCTTGATATGATATTTCGAGACGTCCACCATGAGTTTTCTCGGTTCTGAGAGTTGTGTTAGAAACCCGGTTCGAGGAGCGGTAGGAACCGTCTACGGATACATGGTGGACCCGGTATGGTACCCCGGGACAAGAAATGATTTTCGTGGTGTGGACGATAAGCCTGGCAGTGGGAGCACTACCTACCGGTGATAGTATTTGGACTCGTCGGTTATCCGGAGGATACTTACCGGAGTCATGAGATGGATATGAGGGCCGATCAGAGTATGCGGCGCCTGAGATGAGATAGATATGAGGGCCGATCTGAGGATGAGGCGCCTGAGGTATGAGGATTTACGTGTCGATGCTGGACATGGGTTTTTCATGATGTTTCGAGTGTCGGTGTTGGACACTCAGGTTCCATGATTTTGATGTGTCGTTGATAGACACACGTAGTTGATATCCTCATACATACAGATATGCATTTTCAAGATATAGGTTGTGTCGTTGATAGAAACACGTAGTTGATATCCTCATATTTAATGCATATGTTTTCATGTTGTGTCCTTGATGGACATGTGGATGATATCCACATGCATACATGCATTGATTATATTGTTGGTATATATGCAGATACGGTCACCTTAGATATCATCGTATTACCTTTATGATATAGTTGACATAGGAATCATTGTTTTATTCGATTTCTACCTGCTGATATTTTCAACTCACGAGTTGGCAACTCACCCCCATTGTGCCACAGTTCTTGCAGGTTTGACCGCGTGGATCAGTAGCGGTATCGCTGGCACACAGCTTGCTTTCGGGTGATTTGCTTTGGTAGGTGGGACATTTTGTTCCTTGCCCACTCTTGTATTATTATTTCTGTTGTATCTAGTCAACTCCATCAATCAGAAACTAGTATTTCTTTAAGTAGTAAGACTTTGAAAAGACTTATGGTTGCGAGACTTAGAGCGATAGGTTATATGTTCGCTTGGTGGGTTAATATCTTGCTTTATTCATTATCCTTTGTGTTTATCTTCGCCGTTGGGCGTCGTATACATATATTTTGACTTGCGTGGTTGTGATCCCGCCGATTGGCGAAGAGCTAGCTCCCGCTTGGGGATGCCTTTTATATTATCATGTATATGTGGTTTTGGATCAAAATATACAAGGGAGGTGCTGCCCAAATTTTTAAAAGACGAAACATGTTTTTCATCTAGTAAAATCCACTTGCATTTTTCATGTTCCATTATCTATGCATTTAAGAAAACATTTGATTTCATCATACCTTTATTTCAAAACTTCACCTCTTTTATTTTCTTTAAAAGGTTTAGATTTCTAGGCTTCGGCTTACTTAATTTACGTTACGCCTTTAGACATGGCGTGATTTAAGTGCCGGTCACGAATTAAATTTTGGGTCGTGACAAAGTTGGTATCAGAGCGTTAGGTTTAACCTTCGTTTGAGTCTGGGTTTGACTATGCGGGTCTAGGGTGTATTTATTTTGGAACATAGGCTTGACCTTATGGAACTTAGACTTGAACATGGGGGTATTAGACTCAAACTTTCGTTACATAGGTTGACCCTGATTGATGGAGTAGGTAACTCAAGTAGAGTGACGTACCGTGCATATGTTCCGCGTCATACTTATGATACGATACTCTGCTTAAGTGACCTTACGATGTACATATCTTGAGATCTGTGATTCTCTTCATTTCCGTGATTATACGTCTATTTGAGATCTTTGATTCTATTCGTTCCTATGATCATACTCTAATTGATTCTGTTCCTCCCTATGATCATGTATCCATTTTGGGGTATGTTGATTCTTTCCATCCCTTTGATCTATCTTCATCGATACATGCTTGAGGTTCCTTTCACCATGGTTTGAGCGTAGATTGAGCTGCTGCTAGTGATGCGGTCAGGGCGAGCTCGTCATGGATGAGGACTGACCATCGTATTTTCTTGTGACATGGGAACGTATCGATTTAGTGTTTATGTTGTGACCTCTCGTTTGAGGCAAGTGTTCGGTTTTGCATTGGATGATCGGGCTATTGTTAGTGGCTACCTGTTGTGAGAGGACTGTTGATGTACAGCCTACCTCAGAGTTTGTGGTATCGTCTACCTTGCAGACAGATGACCCAGCTGTTGCTGTGATTGATGGGATGTCGCTTCTAGAGTTTACGAGCTGAAACTATTAGAGCTTTCAGGCAGAGATATGAAAGGAGATAGCTGGTGTATCTCGAGTTGAGCGACTGATATGATTCTTCTGATTTGATGCGCCGACACAGGCTCAGTTGAGTTGAAGATTTCCATTGTGGAGAATCTTATGCAGATCTAGAGTAGAGCAATCAAGAGAGGACGTTGTTCATCGGACGCCTCGATGTGAGATCGGTAAGTTGACCAGTTTCAGATAGAAGGACCTCACCCAAATTCATTGTGAGTTGATCGAGAATGGATGAATAAGGTATATTCCTCCTCTGATGTGGACGAGTTCCCGAGGACGTGTTTGGCTAGATGTCTTCTACAGAGTGATGAAGATACCGAGTTCATAGTTTTGAGTCTGTGTGAGAGACTCCGGATTGACTATAGCCGAGAACAATTGCAGTATGCAGATAGCAAGACGTGACGTCGAAGTGGACGATAATAAAGACGAGTGGAACAAGAGGTTCGTACGAGATGTTGACGAGCTGTTGTTACTCCACGTTGAGATTAGAGATCTGATATGTATACAGAGGTGTTGGGATACGGCCAGTTCCCGAGGAAATGTTGTGCTAAAATCGTAGATGTCCAGAAAACGAGAAAAGATTATGCAAGATTACCAGCCTCCGTACAATTCGGCATAGGCAAGATTGGAACAGACCTTGAGCAGGTGCCTTCCAGGACACTGCTGCGATAAGAGTTGCACCGAGGATCAGTTGTGTCACGTGTATTCAGAGGGCCAGAGGTCGACGCCAGTGAAGTGCTGCTTTACGAGTAGTCATGCTAATTGGCCGAGAGATGACCAGAGGAGTGCCGGAGCGGAATCGTTTCCGTTAGCACACCTGAACGGGTCGACGAGCCGAAGGATTACGAGATTGGTAATCCACAGAGAAAATGAGGACCCAGAGACAGAGGACGCCAGACCGTGAGCAGGAGGCAAGCGGATGTTCTTGCTCCACCAGTTTTGGGTGCACCGACATATTTTTCAACATTGCAGGAGGTGTACCTCAATGCCATTTGTTGCAATTTGTTTTTTGTGATCCGAATATCACACTTTTATCGCTTGGATTGAGTTTCGATGATTGAGTTTCGTGATTTATGGGTTCGTGCACCATGGCTGCACCTATTGGATATTTCTTTTGTGCACAGTTGTTGCACTTGATTTATGTTTATACACCACTACATCGGTTTGCGATTTGTGCATATCTATTGCACTTGATATTGATTTTGTGCCTTGGCTGTACGTACTTATGATTATGGATTTCGATACTATCGATTTGATTTTGTGCATGTGATACACGATCGATTTGGTTTTTGCACTCGGTATAGCTTATATGTGCTTGCAGTGCATTGGGATGGATTTTGTGCACATAGTTGCACACGCTTATGATTTTTATACACCTTGGTACACTCGGTGTTGTTTTTATACGCATTTGAGTTATGGATGAGTTTCCGTGCACTTGTTGCACCCGATTTATGTCTTTGACCATTTGTTTTCACCAGATTTATGTTTTTGTGTGCGTTGCACTTGACGTTCGTTTTCGTGTATGCTACTGTACTAGATGCTTTATACGGACCTGACGCGCTTGGGTTGGATTTTTACGCATATTAGGCGCTTGGTATTGGATTTTGTTGGGTTTTTCCGGCGCCCCGGCCATCAATCCGTGGCAAAATGCGGAACAAAAACTTTTAAAACTTTGGCGCAAAAAAACCCACTAAGATCGAACCAAAAACTCTATACTAGCAAACATGCAAAGAGGAGTTAGGAGAGGTTATACCGATCGATCCGTGTCCTTCAGTCTTCAACCTCTGCGCCAAGCTCTTCGCGGCTGCTCCGACCAAGTTCGCTCTCCGGTCTCCCTCGTCGAAGAGGATCCACGTCGATGATTCTTTATACGGGCTCCCGCTTCTAAACCGAAGCAACTCGGCCATCAAGTTTGCTAGCCTAGATGCCCAAGATGAAGTAGAGATAGTGTGTGAATACTTTGTCTTATAACACCCATGGATTCTCAACTCTTGAAAGGGATGGGTGGAGGTTGAAGAAGATGCCTATGGAGGAAAGTGTGAGCTCAAGAAGGAAGCGAGTGAAGAAAATGGCTTGAGTTATTATGTGAGCGCGAAAAGTTACCCGCCAAAAACAGAAGCGAGGAAGCCCCCTTCAGCAAAGTGAATGGGCCACCTAGCACATCACGGAATCCGGTAACTTGGGGACTTCTCCTTGGGTCAACCTGTACCCCGTACGAGTGCGGTGAATAGCCCGCCAATTCTAGAGTGAGGCCCCCTCCTCAACGCCATGAGATGCGGACCTGTTGCTCTCCATAACCCGGCTATCCGTCCACTCCACCATTGGGTAATCCTAATACAGAAAAGAAAATATGTACAACGGTGACATCCACCTCAACCCGGTCGTGCCCCAAACAAATAATATACAAACAGGCAGTGACGGCAGTCCACATGTCGGATGCTCGCCCCAATACAAATGAAACTAAACTGCACTACCATTGCACCCAAGGCTATCCATCCCGACCAGGGGAACTTCGGGTTTCACTTGTGGCTCAAAGGAAACCCGAGGCTCCTAAATTATCTGTATTGTTCTGTGATGGTTATCGCTTGTTCTGTGATGTTGCATTTATAACGCCTGGAGCGATTATTATGTATTGCTATATATATACTAGAAGATGTTGTATATGTTTTGCACCTGCGCTAGTCCAGCCCCCACTCTGTCATTAGTTAAGTAACTTAACGGGTGATGACGAGGCCCAGTGGCGAATGCGGATGGCATATACATACATCATATTTTCATTCTTTTGTGGTGTGATTAATTGATGGGACTGCGTTGATTCAGATCAATGCAAGGAAAACAGACCTATTCGATGTTGTTGGAACAATTTTCAAAAAGCTGTTATTGCAAGGAAGTTTTCTTTTGTTTTGCACAGTGGTATTCGGCTATGAATATCCAGCACCTCATTCGATGAGGCAAGGGCCGAGATCCCTTCATCGGGAGTGGCTCCTTGGGCAGAAGTTTGTGTCAGGGTAATAACTTCACTATAGTCGATTACTTTTTGCTTTGCATCGCGGTATTCAATGGGAATATCCTGCACCTCATTCTATGAGGAAAGAGCCGAGATCCCTTCACCGGGAGTGACCTCTTTAGCAAAGGTTTTCGCCACTATGTATTTATAAAAAGCTATCGGGTTCCTTCAACGATATCAAGTTCATTACGTTAAAGGTTTTTCGCCAAAAACCATACGTTGCCCTCCATCATTTCAGAGGGGTAGCACTTAGTATTCATGCTATGTTTGTTGGCCTTGGTCAAGGCATAGTGTATGGTAGCTGTGTTCCCCTCTGAATGGCGGCCTAGACTTAGCGTCCATGCCTGATGTTCGGGGCAGATGCTATTTGGTTTTATCCGTCTACCTCTCCGAAGATGCCAAGTTGATTTATGGCACCGTGTATCGGAGGTTTAGACGGATGCGGCCGATGTAGCAGACTTCGTCAGATTCCCCCTCAGGATGAGGGGTTTTTGATTGTGAGGACGCTCTTCCCTGCAGACGCAAGCCCCTGCAGTTAATTACGCTACCGTCTCGCGGTAACAACTTTCTCCTTCTCCAGAATTTCACTTCGTGTCGTGTGTGTTCATTTTGTTTGTGGTTACCCGTGGATTATATACGGAGACTGAGTAATGCCGTCGCCCGTAGGACGTGGATTAGTCCAAATCCGTATTTACTTAGATTTGGGTTTGGTGTTTTCAGTTTAAGGATGCATTAGTCGCGTTGCGGCTAAGATCAACTTAAACGTTCGTTAAGGATACGTTAGTCCTGTTTTAGACTACGATCAACTCAACGTAGTGATTAATTTAATGTATGGCCATCGGGACTCGTCACCTCTCTGACGTCGTTGAAGGATTACAGCGACATGTATCAGAGGAGCTCGGAGATGTACCCTCGAACCAGAGTTGATTGGGAGTTTTATAATCCATTTGAATGTTTAAGGATATGTTAGCCGTTTTTGGGGCTAAGATCACCTTAAACGTTTGTTAAGGACACGTTAGTCCAGTTTGAGACTAAGATCGACTTAACGGGACCGTTTAGATCCGACAAAAGAGCATTTGGGCTCTATTGTGACAGTTTAGGGACGTGGTGGTCCGATGTTAGTTTAGGGACGTTTCGGTCCGATGTTAGTTTAGGGACGTTTCGGTCCGATATTAGTTTAGGGACGTTTCGGTCCGATATTAGTTTATGGACGTTTCGGTCCATTATTAGTTTAGGGACGTTTCGGTCCGATGTTAGTTTAGGGACGTTTCGGTCCGTTGTTGGGTGTGTGGCCGTTGGGACCCGTCACCTCTTTGACGTCGTTGAGGAATTACAACGATGGATGTCAAAGGAGTTCGGAGATGTACCCTCGAACCGGATGCAGATTGATTTAGGAGAGCCATTTTGCTCAGCCAATTTAATTTAAGGACTTATGGCCACGATTGGGCTAAGTCCACTAAAAAAATGTCCAACATTGCTTTTGCATTTCCTTTTATTTTTATTTGGGCTTTGCCCAGAAAAGATGCAGGGCATCAATTTTATTTAGGCTCAGCCCTTTTATTGCTTTGCAATTTATTTTGGCCTGCTAGGTCTTTTTGATTTGGGCCTGGCCCTTCAAGTACTGCATTGCATTTGTGCAAAGCACCAAGAATCTTTTAGATTCAAAGAAAGGAGTGCAGAGCACTTTTTAATTTCTTGATCTAGATTTAGATCAAAGAGAAGAAGAAAAAAATCTTTTCTTTCTTTCTATCTCAGAGAACCAGAGGTTCTCTAGCAAGTGTAAGGCACTATTTTTTATTATTTTTATTTATTTATTTATTTATTGAAGATCACTGTTTTTTTTAGATCAATGATCTATTCCTAAGAGAATTTTCTCTTATTTCAAAGGTTTTTACCTTCTTCTTTGTGTTCTCAAGAAGTTCTCTTCCTTTTTTTTTTATCCAATTCTCTATATCTTTGAAATGGGGTCTGGGGTCCTTTTTATAGTGCTCAAAAATCAGTTAAATTTGTTAAAAAGATCTTTTCTGAGTGATTCGGGGAATTTTCCCCACCGTTGGATTTTTGAGCCAAAGGCCCCTGTTTTACAGAAGAAATCTTCTTGTTTAAACAAGAACAGAAAAAATATTCTTAAATCTTCACTCTGTTGTTGCGCAACTCACCAGCGTGTGACACGTGTCGTGCAGTGAAGCGCTTGCGCAACTGCGCAGACACGTGTCGCGCAGCGGTGCGCTTGCGCAACAGCGCTTGCGCAACTGCGCAGACACGTGTCGCGCAGCGGTGCGCTTGCGCAACAGCGCTTGCGCAACTGCGCACACACGTGTCGCGCTGCCGTGCGCTTGCGCAGTTGTGCTTGCGCAACTGCGCAGACACGTGTCGCGCAGCCGTGCGCTTGCGCGGTTGAACGTTGCATATGTTTTTTAAAGAGCCTTGCTCTGATTGGACGTACTGCCTTGGGCGTTGTGCTGCCGTGTCAACTTCTGACACGTGGCGCGTTGCGCGCAGCGCATGGGAACTGAAGCGTTGCTTCAAAATTTGAATTTTCAAATTCAAGCAGAGCCTTGCTCTGATTGGGGGAACAAATGCCCCCCCACCGTTGCGCTCACGTGGCGCTGCACGTGAGTGCAGCGGTGGCAAGATCCTGACTGTTGGATCATGGGGGTCAGTTGAAAAGGCTCAGGCGCCTATAAATAGGACCCTTGGTCCTTGGTAATTCATTACCAATTTCAAGAATTTGAATTTCAGAGCCTTGCTCTTGCTTAAGAACTTCCAGAGCCTTGCTCTTGTGAGAACTTCAAAGTTCTAGTTTTAGAATCACTCTAGGTAAAATTAATTAATTTAAATTAAATTAAATTTAATTAACAGAGCCTTGCTCTTATAGATCTTTGATCTAAAGGAAAACCCCTTTGGGGTTTCTTCAATAGAGCCTTGCTCTCAAAAAATTTACAGATTTACAGAGATCTGATCCATGGGTTCTAACCCATGAACAGAGCATTGCTCTTAGATCAAATGTAGATCTTTTTAGATCTGATAAACGGAGAAAAAATTTGTTTTATAAGTTTTCATGGATTTTTCAAGATTCCAAAACTCTAAAGATAAAATTGATGGATCTTTCCACCATTACCATAGAGCTATGCTCTTTTAAGGAATCTTGTTCCCCCTGAGACCAGAGTTTGACAAATGTCACTCTGTGACAGAGCTTTGCTCTGAAAGAGAATATTTCTCCTTGTCTCTAGGGATTTCCCATCAGTGAGGATATTCTTTTGGGGACCTTTTCATTAATTGACAGTCTCATCTAATGATGGGGTTGTCTTATTAAATGATGTACCGTCATCCAGATTTTGTGGGTCCCTCTTTTTGTCCCCTACCCATTACATCACAGTGTTGAGTAAGATTTCAAAATGCCAAGTGTCAGAACACTAACGGTTATTTTTATCTTTCTACAGGAAACATGTCTGACGACTTATCTTTCCCCTTTGTTCGCTCGGAAGGAGGGTTCCCCCATTCGCCGGTGGACCGGGTGGTGTTCGCCTTGATTAAAGATCACGATCCAGAGTGCAAGAGACTTCACCTGTGGGGAAGGTGGTACAGCCAAATCATCCAAGGCCGTCGCAGCTTCAGCTCCGCTTCGCCCTCTGAGCCCATAGTTACGATCCCTTATGCGGACAAGCCCCCGGTGGAGTATGCCGTGGAGGTTAAAAATTGGAATGCCGACGACCTCCTTCAGCCTGCAATCGGTGCCATTCCGGTGCAGCCGCCGCCGGCTATAGATATCTTAGGGAGGCGAATCTGTCAGGGTGAAGCACGCCCTTGGGGACAGGCTTATAACATTGGATTGATCCCGCGGCCGCTTGCCGGATATTTGCAATGGGCCCGTTACATTCTGGCGACGAAGAGGGCTCTCCTGACGACGATTGGTTTATACTCGGCTGTCTACGTCTCGCTTTTCGAGTATCCCTCTCCTCCGACGTGGTGGATAAAGGCCTTCATCGAACAATGGAATATCCCCACCCATACCTTCCTGACAGCGGATAGGGAAGTCTCCATCTCTCTGGAGGAGTTTGCTGAGATTTCAGGTCTGCCAATGAGGGGAGAACACTACGAGGAATTGCTTCCTCCTGACGAGTATGACTTCGCCACCAAGCAGCTTGTATTTGACTTAACTCCGGAAAATTCCATTCAGCATCAGCACCCGGGCTTGGTGAAGGTGTTGGAGATTTATGAGGAACTCCATTTGGAATCGGGCGACCGGGGCGTCAGTTTCACAGATTTCATTGCTCGTTTTATCCGCCCGGAGTTCCTATCAGAGCAGGGCGAGAAGTTCGCTCAGCTTGCTGACCCCTTTGGTTTCGGCTTGGACCGCCGACCTTCATCGGAAAATGACCAGCGGGATTTTTATTTCCCCGGCACTGCCAGCGTCCCTTTCTCAGAGATCGCCGTTCCTGGCATGGACGAGGAGACTTTTTTCATAGGGTTCTTGGGTCTATGGCTATGCAGCTTCGCGCTTCCCATGCACCCACGCCTCATGCGGTCCTCTGTCTTTTACCCGGCGCATCGAATGGCGGCTGGTTTACAGTTATCAGTAGGGATCGCCGGGCTGGCTTACCTCTACAATGGACTTAGCGTAGCGGCGGATGCTAATGAGCCTGGGGTACAGCCTGCTAACTTCCCGATGCACTACTTCACTTCTTGGATGGAGCTGCATGTGCGAGGGGTGTTTGGTGCCCATAAGACTCCTCCGTTTTTTGAGAAATACAGACTCCCAAGAATCATGCGGTTGGTCGGGGCTTCAATTGTGGTTGCACCACCGCGGGAGTCTAGGGGACTGCTCCTGCGTTCACATCTAGTCGGAGCGAAGACCTCTTTTGTGGATAAGGTCATCACCATAGGCTCCGAGACCACTAAGTCAGTGGTGTCACTGCGTGATGACTTTAAGGGCGGGGTTTCTGTACTGAAGGCTCGGGAAATCCTTCACCTTTACTCCATTCGGCCGGGCTACCTAGTATTTAGGCAGAATGAGACGGCTCTCTTTATGAGGTATAACCCACATCGATTTGCCCGACAATCGAGTTACAATCAAGGGATCCCGATGGAAGCCTTTCTGGAAACACCCGCGGCCAACCAAGGGGGAATAAGGAATGCTATGCATCATTTCACCCGGCTCAATACAGGCTCTTATTTTTTTATCAGTGAGCCTAGCTGTGCCCCTAAAATAATCCATCCGTACGTAGCCTGGTATGCGCATGCTATGGGCCCAATCATTTTAATGGAGAAACGCCTGCTGGTCGACCGTAGGGGTGCGCCTCCTGGTGGTGATCGCAAGGCTCCCTTGCAGCCAAGGCTCCCGGTCGTCCCTCCGCTAAAAGAGGCTGGAGTCGCCCGACCGCACGTGTTGAGCCCCCCGTGGGGATTGCCACTGCCTACTACGGTGGATGCACCACCAGCGCTCCGTGCTCCCACGAAGACGGTTAATGTGGTATCACCAGGGTCCGGCGCAGGAGCAGAGATCGGGACCCGCCGCCCTAAAGTGGCTGCCAAGCGCAAATCCGCTCCGGGTGGGTCTAAAGCTGGTGGACAGCAGAAGAAGAAGAAGTCCGCTCTTTCCCTCGATGCGATCCTCAGCTTAAAGCCTGCGGCTCCTCCCGCCGAGGCCATATGTGAATACGGCAGCAATGAGGGTTTCGTGGTAGATCCTGCGGACACCAATCTGGCTGCCGCCATTGCAGCTTCGGAGCGATCGGCTAGGCTCGAAGCGATGCTAAGCAAACTCGCTGAGTCCGGTAATCATCAGACGCTTCATTTGTCATTTTATTGCACCTTGTATTATTATCTTTAACTAACATTTGTTCCATTTTCAACAGGTGTCTCTACTGAAGAGGCTATTGCTGCCTCCCTGAAAACCTTCCAGGAAGAGGAGGAGAAGTGTGCCCTAGCAGGCGCTGGTATGTTTCACCCCCTTTCTCTTTTATAAGGAAAGTTTGTTGTCTTTTTATGATGGTCAACCTAACCTTCTTTCGTTTCTTAGCAGGGGTTATATCAGTTGATGCGGGGATCCTTCCCGAGCCTGTTACTGAGGTCCCGGCTTCGTCAAAGTTGCCGCAAGAGCCTCGGCTTGATAAAACGACGAGGGATGCCCTGAAAACCTTAGAGGCTTCCCTATTCACGGACGAGGACACCTCAATTAGGGAAGCTCTAGTGGCATCCGTCTCAACGGCTCGGGAGGAGCGGAAGCGGTTGAGACGCGAAGCAAGGGCGCGTAGAGCTGCTCTGGCCGCGGGAGTGGGTCCCAGTACCATTCCTCGCGCTGACACTCCTTCTGGAGAGGCCCCTGTCGCCCTGTCTACTACTTACAGGCAAGTGGCACGCGCGGCCCGAAGTGCAAACAATAAATCCCCTTCAGGTAGTATCTCTTTCAGAACCTTGTTGTAAGAATTATTATAAAGCCATTGGCTCATATGCATTCCATCTTGCAGGACCAAGTCCGACTGAGGGGGAGGCGGAGACCGTTGAACCCAGGGAAACGGCGGAAGCAGTGCCTGCCGAACCTGAGCCGACGGTGAGGCGCGTCATTGGGGCCACGGGACCTGAAACAGAGGTTGAGGAATCCGCCGCCGAGAGGGTCATTGATACCGCTCCTGACGTGGCGGTAGATGAGATGATTGTCTTAACCGAGGCGAAGGCGGTAGGGGATGAAGCGCTCGAGGCTGGAGACCTCGCGGTGACGGTGGACGAGACAACCGCGACCGCAGAAACCGAGGGAGTATCGGGTGAGGCGGCCACGATTCCTGAGGAGGAGCGAACCGCTCTTTCCCAGGAATCTGGTAATACTCCGATCATAGCCCTCCCCGCGTATGGTTCCTTGCCATCTCCCGGGCTCGCGAGCACAACAACGGTTCCCATCGAGTCGGGTGATGAGGCTACGGGCGGTGGTCTCATGTCGATGGATGAGGGGATTGCTTCAGTTTCTACTGGTAGCTCATCGGGTAAATTTTTTTGAGTCACCAGCGTTCCCCCTCTTTTTTATATATCTTGCGATCTTTTCTGACAAGCTTGTCTTTGCTGGTGCGGCCAGTGCCGATGCTCCATTGCTCGAGGGGGCACCATCGACTACTGCTTTGGCGGTGGTCACCTCCCCGCCTTCCCTTGTACCATCACGGATGTTGGAAGGTATGGATTCACGACTCATGCATTAATCTTTCAAAAATATAGCTTTCTACTAACGTTATACCATTGTGCCTTTGCAGGAGTGCTCTTCGATCATTTATATCAAGTGTTGCTCCCACACTTCTCTTTCCCATCCGAGCTCGCTTCTCCTTCTGGTGGCGCTGGTGAGTATACCCTCACTATAATATCTTTACTTACCCCCTTTTTTCTAGCAATGGGATAATTTCTGACTTTTCCTTTTCTTTATTGCAGTGCCACAAATCGAAGGAGGGGATGCAAGACCTGCCGCGCCACCGGCCTTTCCGGCTTTACCGTCCGTTGCAGCTGGTATAGTAAATTTCCTTTTTTGGTAACCCTTCAACATCTTCTGAACCATCGTTTTAACCGTGTTCTGTTTTGCAGCTATTGTTCCGGCTCCGGTCCCCTTTGAGGCTCGCGTCCTTTCACCGGTAGGCCCTTTCTTGAGACGTCCATCTTCCAAGGGTGCTGTGATGAGTTTGGGCATGCTGAGCGGGTACATTGAAGAGCTCAATATGGACGCTCTCCCTTCTGCCGTAGATTTTGCTGCGGAGGTTAACCCGATGTTGGCGGCGCTCGTAAATTTTCATAACGAAGGCGTCGTCGAATCTTGGGTTAACCACTGCAGGGGGATCGAGGCCTGTCTATATCGGCTGGAGTCGACGCGCCCTTCTCCCGAAGTTTTAGCTCTGAGCACCCAACGCACAACTTGGCTCGAGCAAAGCACTTCGCACCTCCGTCACTTGGAACAAGAAGCAGCTTCAAGACTAAGGGAATGCCAAAAGACCTCGAACGAAACGGCCCATCTGCGCGCTGAGGTTGAGGCAAATGCTGCCTAAGTGAAGACTATCTTCGAGGGTCTCTTGGAGCGTATCTCCCATGGGCTAAACTTGAAGCGGAAGCTTGACGTAGCTGAGCGCAATACCCCGAGTCGGGAAGCTGCCTATCAGGTCATCAGGGAGCAGCTTGCGTCGGTCTTGCAGCAGCGAGCCCAAGTGGAGGCAGAGCTGGCGGTAGTAGCCGATCGAGAGAAGACGTGGAAGGAAGTATGCGAGCAATTGTTAAATCTATGCAAGACGCTTCCTTCCCAGTAATTTCTCCTTCTATCATTTGTACTTGTAAAATATATGTATATATTTTTTTTATTCTTTAATACAATGTATCCTGTACCCAGTCAATGTTCATGAATAAAAGATACACATTTTTGTAACGTCCTGTGTCATTTCTTCGCCTTTTTCATTCTTTTCAGTATGACATATTTAATACACCTTATTGACAGATAACTTCATTTCTCCCAGAGATAACGATGGCCTAGACTGCAGGTTCAGATCTGCCGCCTAGGACTTTTCAATTCTATGAGCCGTGAGGGTCTCATAGAGACTTTTCTTCCTACGGATCGAGAGGATCTCGTAGGTGGGCTTTCTCCTTAGGAATCGTAAGGATTCCTAAGTGTGGTTTTCTCTTATAAGTCGTAGGGATCTTATAAGAGAATTTTCCCTCTTACGAGTCGAGAGAATTCGTAAGCGGTTGTTTCCCTCCTCGTCGAAATTCGACTTCGGAGAGTGAGACCCGTGAATAGTATGCAAGAGACCATTTTGGATTGACTTGCAGGGCCCCATCGCTTAAGAAGCAAGCTTTTCAGTCCTTGCTGTCTGAGACTTCATCTTGCAGATTAAGAAGCAAGTTCAATTTGTTGAGGAAATCGCTTTTCTGAAAGATTTGGCGGGATTTCCCCCACCATCGGATCTTTGATCTAGGGGCTTCTGTTTTACAGAAGATAATAACCGAAAAGATTTCTTCAGAACCTTTTTGTTTAGCGCGAATGCTCCAGGATATGACGCGTGTCGCACAGCACACAGTGCAGCGCAACTGCGCTAGCATATCTACGCCGACACGTGTCATTCAACGCACGACGCATATGCCGCTGAAGCATTGCTTCCCTTGGTTTTGCTTGAAACAGAGCTTTGCTTTGGCTGGGTGCGCTGCTTTGGGGTGCTGCGCTGATGCGTTTGCGCTGGACACGTGGCGTGTAGCGCGCAGCGCAACGCAACTGCGCTAGCGTTTCCGTGTTGAAGCGTCGCTTCTTCAAGACAGAGCTTTGCTCTAAACGGGGAAGGATGAAACGTTGCTTCATCTCCTGTCTCGGAATTCGAACGGAAATTCGCTCCAATTAGGGTAAACTGCCGTGACGACTCTTGGGAGTCGAAGAGGGACTTGAGGCCTATAAATATGACCTTTGGTCCCCCTCCAGATACTTATCATCTTCCAGATTTCCATTTTTGAAGACTTCAGAGCTTTGTTCTTGCCCTTAAGAACTCCGGTGCCTTGCTCCCTTTTTTTTAAAGTTTTTTTTTCTTTTTTTTTTTTTCTAGAAGAACTTCAGGTAAGATCGATTCTTAGATCAATCTTAAATAGCAGAGCTCTCGTCTAGTGGGTTTCATCTTTGACCATAGTTTTGCTCTCTAGGAATTTAGTCATCCATGTATATTATTGCTTTTCTATTGTTGATCTTCCTGTAATATTTTCTCCAGGCATAATGGCGGCGGTGCATCTATACAGTCTGCATGAGTTCATTACCTACGATGATATCCGCGCTCAGGGTCGTCAACAAAACCAGGAGTTTACAGACGCCGAATGTGCAGAAGTTATGGGTCGTCTGAACGCAAGCGGTGGTTGGCTGTTGCCTCGGCGTTCGGCTCTTTTGAAAGTCGTGCTGGGAGCAATATGGAGGGCACTTCCGGGTCTTCACGAGGCCCTACCACTCAATGCGCTGGATGATGCCGAGGACAAGATGCATTCAGTGCACCTGACAGGGCTGATCTCAAAGAAGCGACGGAACGACCTCGTTGACATCCTGCATCAAGTGTTTCAGCAGACGACGATCGTTGCTGCTTATCAAAGGCCGGAAGGGCTTGCCGATGATATCGACACCGAGGAGCGCGAAAGACTGCGCATAAGAATAATTAGAAAGGCCAGAAGAACTCTGGATGGCCTTACTTTTGATTTCCTCAATCCGTGCCCCGGATCCGAGGTTATACTTATGCTTGTAAAAACTTTTAGCGGTATGAATGAAAACCCTCCTCTTTTCTATTTCAGCTTGTCTTATTTCTCGTCCTGAGTCTTCTGTCCATGCATAAATGAATGCGTTACGCATGCCAGATCAAATGTAGAACGGATATTCTTTCTGTCATCTTCTTTCTTTTAATGTCAGTAGGCTGTCTTAATAATGATGGTTGATGGATGTCTAAAACGAGTATTCCGACTTCCTCAGGAAATAGCGATGGCTTAGGCCGCAAGTTCAGGTTTACCGCCTAAGACTTTTCAATTCTATGAGCCGTGAGGGTCTCATAGAGGCTTTTCTCCCTACGGATCGAGAGGATCTCATAGGTGGATTTTCTCCTTAGGAATCGTGAGGATTCCTAAGTGTAGTTTTCTCTTATAAGTCGTAGGGATCTTATAAGAGAATTTTCCCTCTTACGAGTCGATAGAATTCGTAAGCGGTTGTTTCCCTCCTCGCCGAAATTCGACTTCGGAGAGTGAGACCCGTGAATAGTATGCAAGAGATCATTTTGGATTGACTTGCAGGGCCCCATTGCTCAAGAAGCAAGTTTTTCAATCCTTGCTGTCTGAGACTTCTT
Organism: Agapanthus africanus; assembly: GCA_030015575.1. Lineage (NCBI taxonomy): Eukaryota > Viridiplantae > Streptophyta > Magnoliopsida > Asparagales > Amaryllidaceae > Agapanthus > Agapanthus africanus. Next base: position 110,727,330 of record CM057340.1, on the reverse strand, counting down.
CTTACAAATTGAGACGAATCGGGAATTTGCTAGCGGAGAGGGTGATGGCTCTGCGAGTTGACATGAGTTAAGAGGCTCTCATCACGGAGTGTTTGTATCCGTGAGTCGAGGAGTTTGCTAGGGATTATTTGTTTCCCGAGCACCAAGGATTATTTGTTTCCTTGGGGTTTGAAACGAGTCGAGGATTCCTACGGAGGCACTGGTGGCTCTGCGGGTCGAAGCGGATCAGGAGGCTCTCGTCAAGGAGTGTTTGTATCCGTGAGTCGAGGAGTTTTGCTAGGGATTATTTGTTTCCCAAGCACCAAGGATTATTTATTTCCTTGGGGTTTGAAACGAGTCGAGGATTCCTACGGAGGCACTGGTGTCTCTGCGGGTCGACGCGGCTCAGGAGGCTCTCGTCAAGGAGTGTTTGTATCCGTGAGTCGAGGAGTTTTGCTAGGGATTATTTGTTTCCCAAGCACCAAGGATTATTTGTTTCCTTGGGGTTTGAAACGAGTCGAGGATTCCTACGGAGGCACTGGTGGCTCTGCGGGTCGACGCGGGTCAGGAGGCTCTCGTTAAGGAGTGTTTATATCCGTGAGTCGAGGAGTTTTGCTAGGGATTATTTGTTTCGCACCAAGGATTATTTGTTTCCTTGGGGTTTGAAACGAGTCGAGGATTCCTACGGAGGCACTGGTGGCTCTGCGGGTCGACGCGGATCAGGAGGGTCTCGTCAAGGAGTGTTTGTATCCGTGAGTCGAGGAGTTTTGCTAGGGATTATTTGTTTCCCAAGCACCAAGGATTATTTGTTTCCTTGGGGTTTGAAACGAGTCGAGGATTCCTACGGAGGCACTGGTGGCTCTTCAGGTCGACGCGGGTCAGGAGGCTCTCGTCAAGGAGTGTTTGTATCCGTGAGTCGAGGAGTTTTGCTAGGGATTATTTGTTTCCCAAGCACCAAGGATTATTTGTTTCCTTGGGGTTTGAAACGAGTCGAGGATTCCTACGGAGGCACTGGTGGCTCTGCGGGTCGACGCGGATCAGGAGGCTCTCGTCAAGGAGTGTTTGTATCCGTGAGTCGAGGAGTTTTGCTAGGGATTATTTGTTTCCCAAGCACCAAGGATTATTTGTTTCCTTGGGGTTTGAAACGAGTCGAGGATTCCTACGGAGGCACTGGTGGCTCTGCGGGTCGACGCGGATCAGGAGGCTCTTGTCAAGGAGTGTTTGTATCCGTGAGTCGAGGGATTTGCTAAACACACCGGCTTCTTCGGTTGAAATGAACCGTCGAGGTTTGGCTTCGTCGTCTGACGGAGTCTGTTGGGAAAGTATGGTTCCCTCTTTGTTTACGCCCTTGGATTGTATACAGGGATCGATGTGATCTTAACTGTAGGGCCAAAATTTTATCATCATTATTTTTTGTTTTATTTCCGCGATGCTCTATCATTTCAGCTTTTATATCGCGATCGCCCAATCATTTCGGCTATTTTCGCGGTGCCCAATCATTTCGGCTTTTTATTTTATTTTTACTCGCTGCTTTTTATTGTGAGTTGCCCAATCATTTCGGCTATTTCTTCATGCATATATTTTTACTTGCTGCTTTTTTTTATTGCAAGTTGCCCCATCATTTCGGCTATTTCGTATGCATGTACTGTCTACTGGCTTTTCGCCGTGAACCTGAAACTGGACACCGATTTCGGCATCAGCACCGCTACAACTGGGATATTGCCAGGAGCGAATCATCATCTGCCTCTGTCGCTGTCGAACAAAGGTGGCTTAGCGACCAGGGTTAGGGTCCTGTCGACTAAGGCTTTGACTTCATGAGCCGTAAGGGTCTCATAAAGGTATTTCTCCCTACAAGTCGTGAGGATCTCGTAGGTGTATTTTCTCCTTAGGAATCGTGAGGGTTCCTAAGTGTTTTGTTCCTCTGTAAGTCGCAAGGATCCTACAGGAGGGTTTTCTCCTTGTAAGTCGAGAGGATTTACAAGGGTTGTTTACCATGCAAACATATCCCTAGTTTCGGATGGGACTTAGTTAGGGAAATGTTTATTCGCGCCCGTGGATTGTATACAAGGGTCAGTATTGAGCCACTTGTAGGGCAATATTGGAAGTTTGTGGGGGTTTGCTTAAGTACAGGTTTAGGTCTCTGTAGCTTAAGACTTTCAAATCTTACGAGCCGTGAGGGTCCCATAAAAGCGTTCTCCTTACGAGTCGTGAGGATCTCGCAAGTGTATTTTCTCTTTAGGAACCGTGGGGATCCCTAAGTGTGTTGCTCCCTTGTGAGTCATAAGGATCTCACGCGGGTGGTTTCTCCTTACAAGGTCGAGAGGATCTTGTAAGTGTTCTTTAACGAGGTTGCGCCCTTTCGGGTTTTCATGAACACTCGCCGGTAGCCCTGCTGTTTTTACTCACGGAGCCCTTTCGGGTTTTCATCCGTGCCCATTTTGCTTATGGACATACCATTTTTTTTATTCTTTTTATTTCCTTTTTCTCTTTTTTTTTTAACGAGGTCGCGCCCTTTCGGGTTTTCACGAACACTCGCCGGTAGCCCTGCTGTTTTTACTCACGGAGCCCTTTCGGGTTTTCATCCATGCCCCTTTTTGCTTATGGACATACCGTTTTTATTTTATTTTATTTTTATATATATATTTTTTATCTCGTCAGTCTAAAGATGCTGCGGTAGTAGTTTAAAGACGTTTCGGTCTGCTATTAGTTTAAGGACATTTCGGTCCGCTGTTAGTTTAAGGACATTTCGGTCCGCTGTTAGTTTAGGGACATTTCGGTCCGCTATTGAGAAGCTGGTTACTGCTTATAAAGTTTGAGCTTAGGAAGATAGCGAGCGGACATAGTCGTCGTCATCTATCGTTGACCTAGGCTGTGGCTCATTAAGCGTAGTATTTCTTTAGGAAGCAACCGTTTATCGGCCTGAAAGGCCTTTCACCGTGCATGTCCATGAGTAGACAGGCCCCACCCTGATAAACTTTATCTATGATGTACGGGCCTTCATAGTTCGGCTCGAATTTTCCCCGCTTGGCGCGATTGGGGATCATAGGCCTTTTGACCACTAGCACGAGTTCGCCTTGGTGGAATGTCCTTGGTCGGGTCAATCTTTCATATGAGCGCATCATCTTTGCTTTATAAGCTTCCAGATTTTGTTGCGCTATGAGCCTAGTTTCATCAAGGGCGTCAAGCTCCTCAAGCCGAAGGTGAGCATTTTCTTCGTCCATTAGCTCGTGGTGAACTGCCACTCGTAGAGAGGGTAACTCTATCTCGAGAGGGAGTACTGCTTCCGTGCCGAACACCAACGCGTATGGCGTTGTGTTTGTGGCTGTCTTGAACATGGTTCGATACGCCCAAAGAGCTTCTTGCAGTCTCTCATGCCAGTCTTTCTTATTTCGGGACACTGTTTTCTTTATAATTTTCGTCAAGGTTTTGTTGAAGGCCTCGGCGAGACCGTTAGCTCGTGGATTATAGACTGAGGAATATCTCCAGTCTATGTTATGCTGCTGTGCGAAGCGGCTGATTTTATGACTTCGGTAAGCTGGCCCGTTATCGGAGATGATCCGCCTCGGCGTTCCAAACCGATATATGACGTGCGTTTTGAAGAAATGGAGGATATTCTCCGTCTTCACTTCTCTCAATGGTACTGCTTCTGCTCACTTAGAGAAGTAGTCAGTCGTCGCTAGGATGAAACGATGTCCTTTAGACGATGCTGGCTCGATGGGGCCGACTATATCAGTCCCCCACATTTCGAATGGCCAGCTAGCTACCGTTGGATGCAGCGGATTTGGGTGCTGGTGGATGAAGTCCCCATGAATCTGGCATGAGTGACATTGCTTCGCATATTCGATGCAGTCTTGAATCATCGTGGGCCAGTAATAGCCCCATCCGTTTGATCTTCAACTTCATCTTTGGACCTACTTGGTGAGAACTGCAGATTCCGTCATGAACTTCCTGAACGACTCTATCCGATTCGTCCGGTCCTAAGCATCTCAGCCACAGAGAATCGAATGACCTCTTGTATAGAGTATCATTGACGAAAGCGAAAGACAGAGCTCGTTTTATGAGTTGATGTCTTGCGGACGCATCTTCGGGCATTTGGTGGGACTTGAAGTAGTCTATAAAGACTTCCCTCCAATCCTCAACTTTCTCATGTTCTTTTATTTGCAAGGTCGCTTGTTCAGTCACTCCCTTCTCTTCGGGTGATTCCGAAGGTATTTCTGCGGGGGCGAGCACCTGACGACTTTGTACCATGATTCTAACGTCATCGAGGTTCTCGTCAGCCATTTCTTTAGCGAGTTTGGCCAACGCGTCCGCTTTGCTGTTATCCGCGCGTGGTATGCTCTCCAAAGTATAGGAGGGAATTTGGGTTAGCAGTTGTTGCACCTTTTCACCGTATTTTACTAACTCCAGTTTGCATGTTTGGTAATCGCTGTTTACTTGACTAACGACCAGTTGCGAATCTCCGTATATGAGGAGGTTTTCAATTCCCATGTCAATGGCGATCTCGAGGCCTGCTATCAGAGCTTCGTATTCGGCTTCGTTGTTTGTCCTCGGTTCCGTCAGGGAGAACGCGTAGCGCATTATCCCTCCTTGTGGAGTTATAAAGATGAGTCCTACCCCCGATTTGATTATAGGGGTACTTTGTTTGCGCTTCTTCACGGAAGATGCTCCGTCAAAATAAAGCTCCCATCGGGTATTATCACCATCGATCGCATCAAACGCATGTTCGTCTGGAAGATCGCAGTTTAAAGGAGAGTCGGCTGGTATCGGGTGCTCAGCAAGGAAGTCGGCGATGGCCTGACCTTTTACTGCTTTGAGTGGTCGATATGCTATCGAGAACTCCATTAAGAGTAGGGCCCATTTAGCGAGTCGTCCTGTCAGTATGGCCTTTGACATTAGATATTTGAGAGGGTCCACCTTTGAAATGAGATAGACTTCATGCGCTAATGCGTAATGTCTAAGCTTTGTTATTGCGAAGATCAACGCCAGGCAGTGTTTTTCGATGGGGGAATAATTGCTTTCTGCCCCCAGCAGCACTCGACTTAAATAGTACAGTGCTCTTTCTATCCCTTGGTCATTCTCTTGTGCCCATAATGCGCCCAAAGAACCTTCAAGGGCGGCCGTGTAAAGAATGAGAGGCTTTCCCTTCACTGGAGCAGCCAACACTGGGGGGTTTTGCAGGTACTGTTTGATCTCGTCTAGTGCGCTGTGGCACTTTTGATCCCAGACGAACGGGGTTCCCTTCTTCATCAGGTGGCTGTAAGGGCGGCACTTTCCCGAGAGGTTGGCTATAAATCGCCGTATGTATGTGAGCTTCCCTTGGAGAGACCGCAGCTGTTTGAGAGTTCTCGGCGGAGGCATTCCCATGATTGCCTTGATCTTGGACGGATCTATCTCGATACCTCGGTGTCGAACGACGAATCCCAGGAATTTGCCCGAGGAAACCCCGAATGCACACTTCAGAGGGTTCATCTTCAAGTTGTATTGTCGAAGACGTTGAAATACGGTCTTCAGATGCTCGAGATGTTCCTCATATGATTTTCTTTTAACAACGAGGTCGTCGATATAGCATTCAACAATTTCGTGTATAAGGTTATCGAAAATCTTCGTCATGGCCCTTTGGTAGGTTGCACCGGCATTCTTTAAACCGAAGGGCATCACCTTGTAACAGAATATTCCCAAAGGAGTCCGGAAAGCCGTATGTTTCTGGTCTTCAGGGTGCATTTTTATTTGATTATATCCCGATGAGCCGTCCATGAATGAGAAAATCTCATGCGTGGACGTATTGTCTATCATTAGTTCGGTGACTGGTACTGGGAAATCATCCTTCGGGCAGGCTTTGTTGAGATCCCGAAAGTCCACGCATATGCGCACCGTACCATTTTTCTTCATCACTGGGACGATATTAGCAATCCATTCAGGGTATTGAACCTCTTGGATAAAGCCGGAGTCTATCAGCTTTTTGACTTCCGCGTTGATGCTCATTTCGAGCTCAAGCCGCATTCTTCTCGGCGCTTGTTTGACCGGCTTGACACTCGGGGATATTGCCAGTCTATGTACAGCAACTTCTGGATCAAGTCCCGGCATCTTGGAATAGTTCCATGCGAAGCAATCTTTATGCTGTACAAGGACGTCTTTTAACGCAGCCACCTTTTCCTCGGACAGCAGCTCGCTGACGAATGTCGGTCGCGGATCGTTTATCGTCCCCAACTCAATTTTCTTGAGGTTATCCGCAGTGGTATGTATGCCGTCTTCCAGTTCTTTCGGAGCTGGGGGAAATTCTGAGATCACCTCATCATTGCTGTTTTCGAGGCACCAGGGAAGGCTGTCTATGTTCTCGGACTCTTCTTTTAATATCGTTATCATATGACAGGTGCGAATTTTCTTCCAATCCCAATGCGGAGTTGGTCCTGTTCTTGTGTTTTCGGGTTCGTGCTTTTGTGGTGGCGCTACCCTCCAGTTGTCAGACAACGCGAATCTGCCAAGCTGATACTGGTCCTCAACCCAATTCTTAAAGGTGAAGCAATCTTCAAGCGGATGTCCTACTACTCGATGGTAAAAGCAATAATTTGGGTTGAATGCCTCGCCCGCGTGCTCGGGGTGCTTGGACTCTGGCAGCGTAAGCATTTGATGTTTTAGAGCAAGTTCAAATATCTTCCTTGTTTTGTTCCGAGGAAATGAGTATGCTCGACCCATTTTCTTCATGAGGGCTAAGTCAGTAACGCTCGACTCTCGGATACGTGGTTTCTTAGCTCTGCCTTGTGGTTGTTGAGCGTATTTTCTGCCCTCTGACTTGTTTTTGCTTTCGCGTCGAACCTTTTTTGTAGCAGGTTGACAAGGAGCGGCCTTTTCATCCTTCACGGCCTGTCGGAGAAGGCGTTGCGTCTTGGCTTTCTCATAGATGGCCGTCTCGCGGTTGTGGTCATCTCGGACTTTTTGACCAGCTTCCCTTATAAGCCTGTCCATTTGTTCTTCAAATGATGGATCGGGCAATTTTTCATCATGAACTTTTACTGGCTTAGGATTAGCGTCCTCCCATTGAGCGTCCGCATCTTCATCGAAGTCATACATGACATAACAGCTATTTACTAGCTCTCGTTTCTTTAGCCGGATGTACCCAAGCCCTTTTGTTTCCATTCTCCCGTTAGGCAGTTTGCGTTGGGTCCTGGGAACATTCCAGACCCTGTCATTGAATTTGGCCTCTCTAACGGTCTGTCTGAAAGATATCCCCTGGCGTTTCAGCAGTTTCTTCAAACCTTCAGTATAATATCTGGGAAGACGGATAGGCCGAAGCCTGTCGAGCGTGGGATCCACGCCATGCCAAACTTCTTTTTCCACATTGTTTTCTTTAGAACGGTAGAATAGGATTGCCTTCTCGCCTTCCTGTCCGGGAGGGATATAAAATGTTCGCAATTCTTCTACGCTGTTGGTGTTGAGTGCATCTAGTTCTTTGAAATGTTCAAGCGGTACCATGGTTATCTGCAGACTTCGCTCTTCATCAGCGGAAGCCCGTATTGAAGGCCGAGCAGAGAATACGACATGGACCTCATCCTCCGAGTCACTACCAAAGACCAATGTAGGAGTGGACGGTCCTGGCATGTTATGTTGGGGTGGACCCGAATAAACGATCTCCTCTTCTTCCTCGGTATCACTGCCGAAGACAGGGATGGTGGCGTTAGTTTTATTTTCCGACTTGTGACACTTCTCTGTGTCTTCGAAATCCGGCAAGAAGTATTTAGCATCTTCGTATTTGCGGACCTCGTTCACAGAGAACGGGTTCAGTTCTCCCGTCACGGTATACTCGAAACCATCCTTAAAATACTTCATACACTGATGTTGTGTAGAAGGGATGATGTTGTACTCGTGTAACCATGGTCGGCCGAGCAAAGCGTTGTAGCATGTCTTGGCATCTATGACGTGGAACTTAATGTCCGTGACGAGTAATCCGAAGCGTAGCGTCAGTATCACAGATCCAAGAGTCTTTGATGATTGGGAGTCGAACCCGGATATGGTGATCTTGTCCCGAGCAAGGTGCTGGACGCTCATGCAGATTTCCTTCAACACCCGCACGTTGAGTAGGTTAACAGACGACCCGTTATCGATCAGAATTTTTCCTATCTTTATATCATGGCAGTATCCCGAAACATAGAGAGGGCGATTGTGTTCGCAAGTCCCAAGTAGAAGGTCCTCATCGCCAAAAGTAACATCAGCCGTGTGTACTTCCTCCAACTCATCCTTCATCTTTTCCTCGGCCAGGCATGCTTGGAATTGTTCCGGCTCTTGTAAGGCTTTAATCAAAGAATCCCTCGCCTCTTTTGATAGCAACAGGGCATCGAGAATGCTGAGTTGTGAGGGTAGCTTCCTCAGATGCGCCAAGACATTGTAATCCACTTTATTCCTCTTTGGCGGGTTCTTGGTGGTTAACTCTTCCGCAACTCGATCATCCAAGGCGATGTCTTCAGAGGCCTTTTCTTTCCCTTTGTCTTTCTTGTTTAAGGGTCCGAGATTCTTTTCAGGTAACGTCCGGTTGCGTAGCTGTATATTCTCACAAGCCTTTGGTCCTTCTTCTTTTCCCGAAGTGGATTCTTTAAAGAGGGGGCCAAGCTCTAGCTCCTCATCAGAATCGCTCCCAAATACAGGTACTTGTAATTCCCCGGCGTCAATCATGCAACAACCACTGCTAGTTTTATCAAGCACTTTGTTTATTCCGTTCTGCTCTCGGCGGGCTTTGCGCTTTTCCCGCTTAATCTGTTGCCGATGAGTAACATATCCTTGCCACCACTTACCGAAAGCTTTGCACTCTTCGGTGGGATGCGACACCCTCCGATGGTACAAGCAATAGGAGGGGTGGTTTTCCATTTCACCCGTAATGTTTTTCTCGGAGGGTGGTAGCTTTATACCCATCGACACAGCCTTAGCGAATCTCTTCTTTATCTTGAACTTGATTTTATCTGTGGTGGGTGTATTTTGTTCTAGCGGGAGTACCGCAATTCTTTCTTCAAGGCGCTGGCGTTTGGCCCTTTCGAATATAACCGCTTCATTATCCCGATCAGCTTTGCCCTTTAAAAACGCCTGATTTAGGAATGCATCAATCGCTTCATCCGACGGCTCCAGGATTATTAGTGTAGGGTCTGCCCCTAGCTTTTCAGCGCGAGGAGTCTCCTCATCGCTTGTGGATAAATGGGAAATCACATGGCAACTTTCTACATGTTCCTCAGATTCATTTGACGAACTACCTCCCTCATCTTCTTCTTGGAAGACGTGGTTGAGGAACTCTTGCAATGTAACGGGAGTCCGCGCCTTCTGGTTGTATTCTTCCAGTGCGTCAATTTGCTTTTGCAAGTCCGTGCGCCTATCGTTAGGCTTCACCGGTTTCTTGGCCTTCTTCTTTTTCTTCGAAGACTTTGACGACTGGCTACTAGTGCTTGAACCCCCATCATTGGTCTTTGGAGTTGGACGTGGCTTTAACATCCCCTCAACGACCTGCGGTTCCAATGGGCTTTTCCACTTGATCGCCGGACATGTCCGAAGATCATTTAGCATCCTCTTCGTTTTTGATGATAATACAACCTCCCACGGAGTTTCTTCAATGACAGAGCATGTTGCCCCCGGCGTATTCGTCCCTTTAAAGGTGTAGGGCTGCGGGGGATTCACCTTCCATTTGTCAGATAACGCAAATTTTCCCTGTCTATACTGGTTTTGAAGCCAATTTTTGAAAATGTAGCAGTCCTCAATCGGATGGCCTAGCACTCGATGATAGGGGCAGTAATTAGGTTCGTTGACGTCACTTGGTTGCAACGGACGTTTTGGATCTGGCAGATTTATGAGTCTGTTGCGTAATGCCAGCTCGAATAACCTCTTCGTTTTATCGCGGAAAAAGGAATAAGGACGTCCCATCCTATCCTCAAGGGGTACGTAAGGGCGCGTATTGTTTGGACGAGCAACCGGCTTCAAGTCGTTCGGTTGTTGTTGAGCATTAGCGACAATGATCGCTTTTCCCTTTCCTTTGTCAGTTCGGGAATCTGGCTTTGGGAGAGGGGGTTTATGACCCATCTGGTCCATTTGCGCTAGTTTGTCAATCAAAGCCTGGAAGGAAGTCGGCTTGAAAAACATCATAAACTGTGAGATGGTTGCCTGTGGATCAAGGGTTCCAACAAACATTCCCACCGCAGGGGCTTCTTCTATGAGCTGCTCACACTTTGACCATAGATTACGCCACCGTATAGCGTACTGAACCCATGTCTCGCCGGGTTTTACCCTAGCGTTAATCAGTGCCGTCATCGGGGTACGTTCACTGGCACTTGCAAAGCGTTGGGTAAACAGCAGCTCCATCTCCGCGAAGGTTTTAATAGAATCATTAGGGAGTTCAGAGTACCACTCGAACGCCGTATATGATAGACTTCCGACAAACTGGCGGAGCAAAAGCTTGTCATCGCCGCCGGTGTTACCGCAAAGCGCCCTGAACTGGGCGACATGCTGATGGGGATTGCCAGTCCCTTTGTAGACATGAAACTTGGGAATTGTGTAACCCGGCGGGTACTTGATTTGGTCATACCAGCCTGGATATGGTCGCCCCGTTTTTACGACGTGGCCGGCTGCTTCGGCCGCATGATGAACCTTTATTTGCTGGGCTGTGTATTCGTCCAGATCAGTCTTAGAGATTGTATCCTCTTTAGCTGTTAATAGAGCGGGCTGCAGATTTAATGTATCTCCCTTATCATCTCCAAGGACGGTTAGGGGTTCTTCAGCGGGAGGATCTTGTTGTATCATCATCCCTATCATGTCCTGGAAGAGGAGGCCCATCCGCTGTATGTTGGCCGCTTGTTCAGCAGCCTCTTTGTCCCTCTTCTCTAGTACTCGGCGAAGGAACTCGGCGTCGGTCTCTTCCTCCTGGCGCTCATCTAAGGATGCCTCAGGGTTCTCTTTTGGTCCAGTGAGTGCAGCCATTGTGGTCATCATCTCCTGGAGCTTTTGTTGCTGCTCCTGAGCCTTGGTCACTGATCGGGTGAGCGGTCGGTGACCCGTAGAAGTGCGGCTTTCTTCCTTTCCAAAAGCCATATAAATCGTATGAACTGTTATGCCCCCTGACTTTGGAGGTTTAGGTTCACCGCCTTTAAACTTTGCCGCTGACGCGGGAGCTTTCTCTGGCCTCCTTCTTTTGTGGGCCATCGAGGTTGAAGGAGCCGTTAAAATGGGCCTGCTAGCAATTGTTGCCCCCTGCTGTTTAACGGGGCGGGTTTTGTCCTTTTCCACCTTCGCCTTTTTCTGGCGATGAAAGTGATCTGGGTCAATCACAGAGTCTTGAACCCTCCGCCAAACCTTGTATATCTTTGACGATAGCCGTTGAGGGGGCTGTTCTTATTTTGTTTCTGGAACTCTCTCCGCAGGTGGAGGAGATCTTTTCAAGGTAGCGGTTGGAGAGTTCTTACGCACTCTCCTTAGTAGTTCAAAGCCGTTCCCAGTTGGAACAGCAGCGTTGACTTCCACCATTGGAGCGGGTGGAGTTATCCCTGAGGGGGAGTTACCCCCTGCTTTCCTCACTCGTCGCCAATGGCGACGTCGCGCACGACGAGCCGTTGGGACTGTCTCGGAAATCAAGATGGTTTCTTGTTGCCCCCTGTTTGAGTGTGGGGTAACTGCCGATGTCAGCCTGTCGAAGACTGATGCATTTTGACCAGCTGGGGGAGGAGTGGGAACCGTCAATCTTGTGAAGACCGACTCTCTGATAGGAGAGGCCGCTTTAACGACTTCCGAAGCAGCGGCCGTTCCCCTCTTTGGGACGGCCACTTTATAGTTCTGACCTAGCCTGGTGAAAACGGAGGCTGTCGGTTTAGTAGCGGGCGACCTGTTGACAGAGGCTGTCGAAACAGTGAGCCGGTTGAAGACCGACTTTTTACCCACTTCCGGCGCAGGTATTGATGCAGAAAAGCTTGCAGGTGGGATCATAGTCCCGAAGAAGAAGCCAGTGGTGGCTTGGGTCACCTGGTCTACTGGCAGAGTAAGGAAGGAAGCCGCTTGGGGCCCATATGCTACACCTCCTGGTGAGGTGGAGCGCCCGTTGCAGCGGCATTTCGAGCAGTTGGTACAACTAGAGGCCATTGAATCTTGAATTCTGCGCCAGGTAAAAGACCAAATCTTAGTAACTTGAAATCCGAAGACAACCATTTAACGAACCGCGATTGGTTCGCGAAGATGACACACGAAGTGTGGAGTGGAAAGAGGAAGAGGTCCCACCGGGCGTGCCAGAATCTGTTCCCCTCCGAATGGCGGCCTAGACTTAGCGTCCATGCCTGATGTTCGGGGCAGATGCTATTTGGTTTTATCCGTCTACCTCTCCGAAGATGCCAAGTTGATTTATGGCACCGTGTATCGGAGGTTTAGACGGATGCGGCCGATGTAGCAGACTTCGTCAGATTCCCCCTCAGGATGAGGGGTTTTTGATTGTGAGGACGCTCTTCCCTGCAGGCGCAAGCCCCTGCAGTTAATTACGCTACCGTCTCGCGGTAACAACTTTCTCCTTCTCCAGAATTTCACTTCGTGTCGTGTGTGTTCATTTTGTTTGTGGTTGCCCGTGGATTGTATACGGAGACTGAGTAATGCCGTCGCCCGTAGGACGTGGATTAGTCCAAATCCGTATTTACTTAGATTTGGGTTTGGTGTTTTCAGTTTAAGGATGCATTAGTCGCGTTGCGGCTAAGATCAACTTAAACGTTCGTTAAGGATACGTTAGTCCTGTTTTAGACTACGATCAACTCAACGTAGTGATTAATTTAATGTATGGCCATCGGGACTCGTCACCTCTCTGACGTCGTTGAAGGATTACAACGACATGTATCAGAGGAGCTCGGAGATGTACCCTCGAACCAGAGTTGATTGGGAGTTTTATAATCCATTTGAATGTTTAAGGATATGATAGCCGTGTTTGGGGCTAAGATCACCTTAAACGTTTGTTAAGGACACGTTAGTCCAGTTTGAGACTAAGATCGACTTAACGGGACCGTTTAGATCCGACAAAAGAGCATTTGGGCTCTATTGTGACAGTTTAGGGACATGGTGGTCCGATGTTAGTTTAGGGACGTTTCGGTCCGATGTTAGTTTAGGGACGTTTCGGTCCGATGTTAGTTTAGGGACGTTTCGGTCCGATATTAGTTTAGGGACGTTTCGGTCCGATATTAGTTTATGGACGTTTCGGTCCATTATTAGTTTAGGGACGTTTCGGTCCGATGTTAGTTTAGGGACGTTTCAGTCCGTTGTTGGGTGTGTGGCCGTTGGGACCCGTCACCTCTTTGACGTCGTTGAGGAATTACAATGATGGATGTCAAAGGAGTTCGGAGATGTACCCTCGAACCGGATGTAGATTGATTTAGGAGAGCCATTTTGCTCAGCCAATTTAATTTAAGGACTTATGGCCACGATTGGGCTAAGTCCAGTAAAAAAATGTCCAACATTGCTTTTGCATTTCCTTTTATTTTTATTTGGGTTTTGCCCAGAAAAGATGCAGGGCATCAATTTTATTTGGGCTCAGCCCTTTTATTGCTTTGCAATTTATTTTGGCCTGCTAGGTCTTTTTGATTTGGGCCTGGCCCTTCAAGTACTGCATTGCATTTGTGCAAAGCACCAAGAATCTTTTAGATTCAAAGAAAGGAGTGCAGAGCACTTTTTAATTTCTTGATCTAGATTTAGATCAAAGAGAAGAAGAAAAAAATCTTTTCTTTCTTTCTATCTCAGAGAACCAGAGGTTCTCTAGCAAGTGCAAGGCACTATTTTTTATTATTTTTATTTATTTATTTATTTATTGAAGATCACTGATTTTTTTTTTAGATCAATGATCTATTCCTAAGAGAATTTTCTCTTATTTCAAAGGTTTTTACCTTCTTCTTTGTGTTCTCAAGAAGTTCTCTTCCCTTTTTTTTATCCAATTCTCTATATCTTTGAAATGGGGTCTGGGGTCCTTTTTATAGTGCTCAAAAATCAGTTAAATTTGTTAAAAAGATCTTTTCTGAGTGATTCGGGAAATTTTCCCCACCGTTGGATTTTTGATCCAAAGGCCCCTGTTTTACAGAAGAAATCTTCTTGTTTAAACAAGAACAGAAAAAATATCCTTAAATCTTCACTCTGTTGTTGCGCAACTCACCAGCGTGTGACACGTGTCGCGCAGTGAGGCGCTTGCGCAACAGCGCTTGCGCAACTGCGCAGACACGTGTCGCGCAGTGAGGCACTTACGCAACAGCGCTTGCGCAACTGCGCAGACACGTGTCCCGCAGCGGTGCGCTTGCGCAGTTGTGCTTGCGCAACTGCGCAGACACGTGTCGCGCAGCGGTGCGCTTGCGCAGTTGTGCTTGCGCAACTGCGCAGACACGTGTCGCGCTGCGGTACGCTTGCGCAGTTGAACGTTGCTTATGTTTTTTAAAGAGCCTTGCTCTGATTGGACGTACTGCCTTGGGCGTTGTGCTTCCGTGTCAACTTCTGACACGTGGCGCGTTGCGCGCAGCGCATGGGAACTGAAGCGTTGCTTCAAAATTTGAATTTTTAAATTCAAGCAGAGCCTTGCTCTGATTGGGGGAACAAGCTGCTTGTTACCTTTCTGCTGCATAGATAGATGTGTTGGTTTGGGACAGTTGTACTACTATTTTGGCCTTGGTCAAGGGTATGTACGGGTGGGTTCAAATTAACTTGGACAATGACGGGTAGAACTTGACATGTGACTTATGATATGGTTGTCTTCGTCAAGGTTATAAGAGCATGGGGTAAAAATCACATCGGGAGTTTCAAACATACAAGAAACTTGCCAGGCATTCGCATACCTTCTGGAGTGTGATAACTTAAGTGGATTCCATCATGTTATCATGCGATGATAGTTGGATACCGATACCCACTGATGAGTTGGTTTACTCCTCAGGTGATTTTATATGATCCCGACTAATTCTTCTTTCAGGTTTGGAGGAGAATTTGAGGATACAGTGGGAAACATCCTGATTAGATAAAGTGATTAACCATTCTGATCTAGGTTAGAGTGCATGCTGAGTGTTTCTTTTCTCTCTTTCTCTTTGGCAGCGACCATGTCCCGATCCTAGACTATAACTCAGTGACCAAGTTAACCAAACTTTCTTGAAACACTGGGTTTTGGATTGTCAGAGTTACATACTTCATTGCCACTCTTACTTTTACCCTTTGCTTTTCTCCGGAACATTTCGTATCACTACGAAGATCCACAGTTATTGGATATGACTATCGTATAGTTACATACAAACTCGAAGAAAGTTGTTTCAAATTCGAGGATGGTTTTCGGTTCTGGAGAAATTGAATAGGATTATTCAGTTGTCTTTTCCTTTTACCTTCTCTCAGGTTGTGAGGGCTCCTAGGATTAGGAGAGGGTACACCTATTGCGCTTATTGGATAGTCTTCTTCCAAACTATAGGCAGGTGCTGAAAGGTAGGGAAAAAAGGAAACTTATTAGCCTATGTGTGGTGTACAGGAGGTAATAAGTAAAGACAGATAAAGGGATTAGAAAGAAGGCAAAGTAAATTGCGACTGCTATCATTCACGACAAAACCACGTATTTCATCACCTTTGTTTTACTCCAGAACACCCCGTATCACTACGAAGATCCACAGTTATTAGATAATCCGTCCTATAGTTACATACGAACTCGAACGAACTTGTTCCAGTTCGAGGATAGATTCTGGTTCAGGAGAAATAGAATAAGGATTATTCAGTTGTCTTTAATCTTTACCTTCTCTCAGGTTACGAGGGCTCCTAGGATTAGGAGAATACACTTATTACGCATATTGGATAGTCTTCTTCCAAACCATAGGCTGGTGCCGAACGGCAGGGAAGGAAGAAAACCATTTAGCCTAAGGGTGGTGTACAGAAGGTAATGGGTAAAGACAAATAAAGGGATTTGGAGAGACGGTGAAGAAATATACGGTTACAGTCATGAATTTGGATAATGGAAGTGGCATCACTAGGAATACCCGGATACCCCTTCGAAACATTTTCATGTTTCAGTTTCACTGTGCATTGTTATTTGAAAACTGATTTCCCAATTAGGTCTTTACTCCAGGGTATGTATTTACCAGGTTTGATTCTCACATCTGTATGGGCTTACAGATGATGAGTGGGAGTAAGTTATTGGGAATTAGGTGATTATATCCTCATTATATCAGAATTCGTTGTAATTGGTGATATTTGAGGAAATCGCCTGGAGTTTTGCCTGACGGCAAATATTTGGTTTTGAATATCCATTGTTATGCACCAATTTCAAACTGATATATCTGTACGTTTATTTCATAAAGTGAGATATAACCTTTTGAAATTATGTCCATGACATTTACCTATATCAGTTGATTATTTGGTAAGGAGCATTAAACAGCGATGTAATTCTTCTTTACCATATTGCAATTTTCAACCTACGACGCACAGGATTAGAGTTATTCAACTGAGGGGATTTATACAAAGTATTGTATGTTGTCCAATGTCCATTAGGATAGAGGGGTTGGTCCTCGTACTATATTCTGTTTACTTGTGACTTCTCCAGTTTTAGACAAGTGTTTCTTAGAAATACAAGGTCCATGTTTTGAGAAGTTATAGGTACAAGAATAAAGTAGAGAACCAGGTGTTGCAAGTATCAGGATTTTTCAAGATGATTGAAGATGTAGATACTTATGGTTGGTATTCAGTTGATAGTAATGGTTTTGAGAACTCGCTTCTCTTTCAGGTTACTCATATCTGGATGCACTCCTAAGTTGAGTAATGCTGATCGGCCTCTCTCCATTTAGTTGACATGCACTGGAGACAGCAACATGATCTGAATCTGGTTCCAATTAAATCAGTGCCTCTGTTTCTATATTGTACATAGAATGGTTCATATCTTAACAATGTTAAGGTATATGGAATATTCCGGCTTATGCTTAAAACCAGACTCTGGATAACTCAAGGCACGTTTCTGTAATGGCAGTTTGTGGGTTATCCCGGGCTATGACGAGGGTTAACTTTCTACCATCTGGAAGATCAATAGTGATATTGTTCTTGACTCGCCACAGTTTTAGTAAAATGGACTTTTTCAGAAAATAGTTGTGGGAGTATGGTAGAACTAGAAGTGATTCCAGAACCACACACGATTACTGAAAATTTAAATAGAACCTAAAGATTCAATCGGCTTTGACATTCCATTAGCCACTCCGCAGATATGGTGGGTAACCTCAGGCGCCCAAGAGGTACTTCGGTATCTTCAAAGACGGTGACAGGGAGGTTCTTGTTTACCCAGACTTGATACTACTGTTGTTCCTGACTATGAGACCCGGCAGGAGGATGAGTATAGCGTCGTTCTAAACTCGCTTTAGAAATGCACGTGTATATGACTCTGCCAGAGGGTTGTTATAGTCAGTGTGAGCAGTGGAAGCGTAGTGGACAAGTTGCTTGTGTCTATTTATAGACTAAAGCAGATATAGCGGAGATAGATCATCTATTTTTGATGTGACAGTCATAGGCTTGGCTTCATCAGAATAGGAGATGGATCTGTTAAGAAAATAGTATGGTGGTATGTCTTGGTATTTGGATAACATACACATTGTAGGAAGTGAAATTCCTATATTACGATCGGTTATACTGTGGTTGTCGCACGGTGGTTTCTCCACATAGGATATGGATATTAGGCATTCTGGTTACTGGATCTTTGGTTTTAGATCAAGATTTGGGTATTTTCCGAATCTGGATACTTAGACAGTATTCTGAAGGTGTTTTAGAATGGACGACTCCTGGCATGGTGGTGAACCTGCAGGTGATGGAGTCACCCTCTCTAAAGGTGTCTTACAGACTAAAGAGGAAAGAGATGTGCATGATTGGTATATCACTTGCTTAGGCAATTGGGTCAATCATGAGATATTAAGTACCACACCGGATGTTGTTTTTTCACTAGCTGCAACAAGTTTATATATTAATCCAATCCTGGAGAAACGTTCGGAAGCAGTTTTTGAACATAAGTGAATGTTCTAGGGATTTGATAATGGCAGCCTCCTTCGGGAGACAGTTATCATTCCAGGCTTCCAAGGTGACCTGGATGACAGAGTGACTATCAGAGTTATAGTTTTCCCTCTGACGAGGAGCAGTAGTTTGGACAGATGGTCTAAGCGGATATCGATGGAGGCATGGCGCAGGATACTGATTAAATTCAATTGACGATACAGTCTAAGAAGTTTACTTGATTTGGAGTTCATTTATGAACTGGGTCCCATCAGATATCCAGACATATTCTAACACAGGTATTGCTCGTTTCGGGAGATGGATTTCTCCGTGAACTTGAGCTAAAGTGAGATATAGAAAGAAACATCAGAGCGGATTCACTCACTGAGGCTATTTCTCGAACGCAACAGTTTTACAAATGAGCTTTGTGAAACTGATTAGTAGAGAAGTTGGGTGTTCGATATCACACGGGCTGTGAGTATGCGACACCGCAATAATTAGCCTTAAGTGCAAGTGGGAGATTGTTGGCTATAGTGCCCTTAAGTCAATTATTGGATCACATGCACGTGATTGCAATGATTGAGGGAGGACCTATACCGGTAGAACAGTCTTACTCGAGATGATAGTATGCTATCCGGTTTGTCTTTATCATCGTGTACATGATTCAGGTGACATTACAGATCACTATTACATGTTGATAGAGCCCATATGATTCTTGCTTGACTACCAGCAGTATGATAGCGATCATATACGTGAGAGTTGGGTGGTCTATAAGCACATCCTTAAAGTGTCCCTAGTCATAGGAGTTTCGAGACTGGGCATCGATACTCCATGAGTAGACTAGTGTATATAGATCGAGATCCCAACGAGGGGCCGTAGCCGGTCTCACAAGCTATTGGTGTCAGTTGGTTCACCTAAGATGTATACAGGTGCTCATTGGGTTATGAGTACACCGGACGGATTCGCCGGGAATATGCTAGTTAGTATTATACCTATTGTCAGATGGCAGTTATCTGGTGACATGTGTATAGGTTAGTCTATCGACCTGAGATCGTCATTTTTCTCGTGTGAGTTCCTACTGTGCTTTGATTACTATCCTACCACAGCTCAAAGGAATCGTGCAAACAGGTTTTAGTTGGGTACAGTCCTGAGCTACATGGAGACAATGAGCAGATCGTCAGCGGATTTGTCTCCCTCGGTATTGGGGATAGAGGTCGCGGTGTGCACGGGTGGCCATCACCAGAAATACTTGGCCAAAGTAGTCGAGAATTACTGATTCGGATCAGTAGTTTCTCAGGTGGTGATGGGCTTCATACCAACAATAAATATTGCGTTATTAGGGGTCTGAATTTATCCAACCCCTAGACCTGATATGCGATACTCATAGATGAGCGGACCGGACTGTACGGATATTATCACGGTCAGGCTCAGTAGGGTTTCAGGATGAGTTCGCTCGTCGGCCTCCCTTTTGCTCAATACCTAGGAAGCCGTTACGTACAACTTGTACCACTGATGTGCTTGTGGTTAAACCCACTGCCAGCGTATTGACGAGTGTAACATTTTGGAAAATTATAAATATTAAATTATGATTTTAAATAAAAAAAATAATGAGTTTATAAAAGTGATATCTCATACAACTTTTGGTATCCAAATTTTATCCGTAAAAATGTAGTTATTTCGATTAATATAAATAAAAGTGTGTGATGTCATAAAAATGATGTTTTAATTATTTTAGCATGACATTGTATTTGTCATTAAGCTAATGATAATTAAGTGATAGATTTATCATTTCCTATTTCTATGTTATATGAATTTAGATTTATAAGATGAAAGTTTTTCTTTAATTTTGCATTTCATTTATCCATGGTTGGCATATGATATTCTATGCTAAACCTTCACATAACTCACCCTCACCCTTGCTCATAACTCTCCACCTCCTTCTTGCATGAACACACCACCTCACTTCAATTGTGACACATCCTACTCCTCTCATGCCACCTCCACCTCTCAACCTCCACTTCATGCTTTCTCTACACAACAATACACCTAGGAAACCCCTTAGTTTCTCAATTGAACCAAGAACAAATTCTTCAAGCTCCAAGTTAATTCTCATAAGTGTTCCTAATATCAAAAGAGAGAGCAATGGTTTCCTTCATCAAGTGTGCATTTCTTCAAGCTTAAGATACTACACACCATAGATGCTTCCACACACAATTCTTGAGTTGGTGTTTCATTGTGTATAATCTTCAGAGGTATATCTTCCTCTTTCTTCACTTAATCATTTCTGTTCAATATTAGTTTTGTGCGCAGTATTACAAAAACAGTGTATTTTGTGATATATAACTCACTGAAATGGAATCTGGAATCAATAGGTATAAATACTAGAAAAACTAGCAAGACCAAAAGTATAATCAGATCACTAGGAGACTTCACCAAAATCCTGAGACCCCAACCCCATACTTTGGCCGGCGACATCTGCCCCATGTCCGAGCCCGCCGGTTTTCTGGTGGGTTTTGATGTTGGTTTTTGTTCTGTAGGGTTATATTGGTATTTTATAAGTTACTGTATTGTTTGATTTTTCCCAATAATTACACAGTAAAATCTGGAAACGTTTTAGTAAGGGTTTTTATCAAGTTTCTGATATTCCGATACGGATTTTTCGTATTTCTGTATTGCAACTTAAGCGTTGACGTTCGTACGTTAAGTTCAGGGGCATTTGATAGTCTTTGGGGTAAGTAAGCTGTACGTTCTAACATATGGTACTTAGCTCGTTGTTTTGGTTTTTGATATGATATTTACGCCGATATTTCATAACTACAGTTATAGGTGCGATTTCGAGGAATTCCGAGACGGAGTTGGCGGACATAACAGCGTGGATTTCAGTGAGCACAACGACTTGGTGAGTAGATTTATATCTATGGGGAAAGTCGGGTGGATGGCGTGTAGCACCCCCGCAACCTTATAAATAGAATAGTATGATATCTAGTTAGAGGTTAATGTTATTGATATAGTATCCCATATAGTATGTCCTTCATTTGCATATAGTTTCATACATAGTTTTAATGACATGCGTACGTGACGTTAGATCCGTATGAAATGGATATAGTTTGATGGATTTGTACGAGGGATTATGCCATAATTAAGATGATACATATATAGTGATACCATGAGGTATTATACGAGAAATTAGACGTATTGGAAATGATGAGATTCGTATGATGAATAACGACCAAGTTTTCCTTCAAACTCATAGAGTTAGATTATATTCCGTATTAGGATGTAATACTTGTGTGAGGTATATTCTTTTAAAAAACTACGATTCGTTTCTCTTTTAATGATAAAATACAAGAATGCGGTGCCAATTTCCAAAACGAATATCTATTTTAATCTAAGGCAGCTTCCTTACCTCAAAACCAACGTTTCGTTCCATTTTCAAAGATAATGGTATAGCTCATAGCAGGTAATTACAGCTATTAGTTACGCTTAGATTTATATTACATGTTCGCGTTATATTTATCGATAGTATACATTTCCGTAATACGAAACGTCTGATAGAACACTGCACAATTACCAATGAGTACTATGCTGCACAAGCACGTACATATATGCTACACTACACCTCATTGGTACTGCCATGTCACTGTAGAACCGTTCTGTTATATAATGCGTATATATATAGGTTAATATGAATAGGTTATTACACCTGTAGAACACTTGCACAAATACTAATGATTACCATGCTGCACGAGCACAAATGCGTATGTTACACCACACATCATTAATATTGCCATGACACAGTAGGATTGATACGTTTATTTGCTTGTATGATTTATTTACGCACTTTACCTTATTATCTGTTAAGCATTGTGAATACCAGTACTATGGATGTTTATATTTGATTTTATGAGTTTTCTGGAGGTTTTACTTTTGATGATATATATCAGTGGTATGAGACGCTGTTATATATGTATGTATATATATATAATATATCATCAGGATAATCTATGCAAGTATTCTCATTCTTTACTTGATATTTTTGGATATGATGAGTTGGCGTCCACCATGAGTTTGATGTTTTTTGATTGTTTTATTCCGACCGAGTGGGGTAGCAATACGGTTTCAGATTTGTTACTTATCCGGACGGAGTGGGGTAGCTATACAGCCGGATACATGGTGGACCCGGGTCAAGCCCGAGGGGAAGGAAAGACGCAATATAGGCGGGGAGCCTAGCGAGGATACTCGATACCGGAGATAGAAATGAGCACGACAGATATCCAAGGGATACCGACCGAGCCAAGGATATCGGGTGGCGATCATCTATTGAGATGGTGTCGACGGTATCTGCATTTCCGTGTCGGTGGTGGACACGAGGTATTTCTGATTTCAGGTGTCGATGCTGGACATCCATATATATTGATATGATTGCTATCATAAGGTACACAGTTAGATTACAGTATTGTAGCCAACCAGGACTGATCCTGAGGACAGTACCTTGATATATTGTACGGGCATTCATATACACAAAAAGGAATTCAAACACGAGCTATAGACTCATTATTTTGAAATGTCTGATTTGACACTGTGATCTTTAAATTGTAAACCTCGTGACATTTTCCATCAAACACAGTAGGATGTATATCCTAAGTAAAGATACTTTTTATATTTCATACTAGCACGTCTGCTTTTATGTCGTGATATATCTATTCCGCGGCTATTTTAAAGAAGTGGTTTATCTATATATATATTTTCGGCTACCTTTGGGTTTGTACCTAGATACAGGTCATTTGCATTTGTTATGTTCTAATTGGGATCGCATGATAGATAGTGTTGCATTATGATATATATTCATATCATATATTACATTAGTTCAGATTATGATAGTAGTATATCTATGACCTAGGTATCGTTGTATATTTCGATTTCTACCTTATGATATACTTGTTACTCACTGAGTCGACAACTCATCCTCGTTGTGCCACAGTTTCTTGCATGTTTTACCGCTTGGATTAACAACGGTTTGGACACACATTCCTTTCGGTGATTGATTGGTAAGTGGATTACTGTTGTATCGTACTCACACTTGATTATTCATATATTCTTGTATCTAGTAAAAACTCCATGTCACGATCCGAAAGTATAGAACATGACCGGCACTTAAACTACGAACGTCTCGAGGCGTACGTAATCTAAGTAAACCGAACACCCAGAAATCCAAACCAAAAAAAGTAGTAGAGTGCAGGAAAAACCAACTTAAAGCAAGTAGTTTCAATAGCATAAGCCGAATTATGCGGTTTTTAAAAACATCAAAAATTTACTGAAAATTTCGGCAGAGTCTCCTTTGTAAATACTGGCCCCCAAACGGGATACAACATGAATAGTATACGAAATCAAGAAAAAGGCATCCCCAAGCGGGAGCTAGCTCTTCGTCAATCGACGGTCACAACCACACAAGCAATATAATATACAACGCCAACGGCGAGGATCAAAACTCAAAAGGAAACTCAAAACCACCAAATATATAACGAGCGACTCTAAGGTTGAAAGAATAAACAACACTAGTCTCTATCTCAATAAATACATGTTTGGTTGATGGAATTTACTAGATACAACTGAATAATATTATACAAGGTAATATGATGGGTACGATACAAGAAAAACCCACCTACTAGCAAGTCACCCGAATGAAACTGAGCCCGCAAAGCCGTAATGAAACCTGTACTGCAAAACCTGCAAGAAACTGGGGCACAACGGGGGTGAGTTGCCAACTCGTGAATAGAAAAACATCTACGCACAGAAATCGCATAAATAACGCAATCCTAGGTCAATGATCATAATATGTCCTCAAATATAGGAATAACACGTAGCCTATAACAAGGCTAGGGTAAATATCTAACCCGAGTGTAATCTCATGTGCCCGTGTCAGTGCCTCAGGTAGCAATATATCATATGAATGAGGTATGAATGCATGAAAACAGAATACATGTAAATGAAGAACCGTTTTCATAAATTAGTGAGATTTCCTTTGTATTTTTAAACTGAGGTATCATAAATGAAATCAGTATCAACAGTGTCTAGCATCGACACAAAACATAAATCTTAATGTCTCGAAATATCAATGTCTCAATCTCAATATCTAGGACGCCGTCAGTCCAGACCGGCCCCTACCATCCATCTCAAGACCACGACGGTATCCTCCGGATATCCGACGTGTCGGATAATATCACCGGTAGGTAGTGCTCCCCAGCCAGGCTCAACGTCAACACCACATTTCTCTTGCCCCGGGGTACCATACCGGGCCCACCATGTACCCGAAACGGTTCCTCCACTCCTCGAATCGGGTCTCGAAATCCATCAGCAAACTAATGGTGGACGACTCATACATCATGGGAAAACCGCACTTTTATTTTAAAAGGGAGAAAAGGTTTATTTATGTTTTTGCGGTTTTCCTCCAAATCCAAGAAATCTCATGAAATCCGAATCCAAGTCATCAATAGCATGTAAACAGTGAATATACGCATGAGAATCCATGAATGCGACACAACAGTGAATAATAACATGCATGAAGTAGTAGGCAATAACTACAATGTCTAACTAGCATATAAGGCAAGTACACTAATATCATGTCTAAACTATTAGCTAACAACCTATGTCAAATGAAATAGTATTTTCTAAAGTGTTCGTGACATGTCAATTACCGATGAAGATGTGTGTGAGCCGGCAAGTAAGTGTACGTGGTATATACGCGTCATCGGTATTGGTGCTGGTGTCCTAACAGCATGATATTAATAATGCAATAAGAAATTATAATATAAGTATGCGATGCGGAGCGAACAGTAAAAATGAGCGGGAGCTGAATACTAGACGCAACTATAACTAATCTGCACTAATCTAATATAAGTCCTACAAATGGTGCCTTTTGAAATAACACGAATCATAGGGTTTTGAAAATAGGGGCTACGGTGTTTTTAAGAAAAGATACATTTTTTGAAATATCCGTAGAATCCCTTGACCTGTCTTTTAAAATACGCATGATTCGTAAGCTTTGAAATAGGTAAGAATCGAATCTAATCTAACAACTAAACTAAGCTAAAGGGCTAAGCTAACAAGCTGGACTATAGGTAAGGAAACCGCCTAACGTCTGAGTCGATACATATACATACCTGTATATATAAATTAGTCGGTGATCCCGCCTCAATAATATCATATCCGATACCATATATATAATCAGACATCCCAAGTCAAGAGTGCGGATCAATCATCAAGATATAGCTCGTACGTAAATCCGTCGTACGGCATCCTCCAATTCTGGGTACGGGTCAATATCACATTCATCATACTATTCACCTGGTATCCTCTTTATCAAATATCATGATCGGGGTACTGATCTACGTCTAGTACCATACTGATACCGCCTACGTGTGCATGGACATGTGTGAAACACTACGTCAAGGACCCGCTACAACGTCATGTCGTATCTAAGATACGAACCCTGCTATATTACCGATCTCACGGCCTCAAATCAAATCTCATCGACTCAGCTCAATCCCAAGTATCATCCTCAATCCGTATGTGAACACATAGTCCCATACCCATGTGAACATATAACTATAAAGGATCCCACGAGCACATATCAATAGGAATGTATGCAAGTATGTATGTGTGTATGTGTAATGCAACACTACCCTAGGGTTCGCAACACTAAAAATAGTCCAACACACCAATATCCATCCTAAGCATCGTTATTAATCCTAAATAACATATAATAAATGTTGGTATGTATACTCATCCGTATACACCACCACGGACTGCGGGGGTGCTATACGCCATCCACCCGACTTCTCCCCGTAGATATAAATCTACTCACCTGGTCCTCGCTCGCCGGTGCCGACGTCGCCACGCGCTTGCTGGTTGTCTTGAAGTCTACATGGGGTACCTACATATCATAACGCACAGTATCGCATTAAAACTAAATTCGAAATCGAAACGGCATACGAAAATCAAATCGGCACACGTATCACGCATAGGTCCAAACCTATCGCCTACGCATGCAAGAATAGTCAAACCAACCATTGATGTCGATGTACAAACGTCAAACCATCGAGAAAAATCCAATCACACTCATTTGCACATTCCCGCACACTAATTTTAATATAAACTAGGTTAAAACTCACAAAAACCCCAAATTCACTTTAAAAGCCGTTTTTCCGAAAAACTAGCAAGCAAAATTACCCGTTTTAGTGCAAAACTCGATGTTTAAACAATTCTAGCGGCCATAATACTTATTAAATAACTTAAATAAGTCATAAAAACCATTTCCATAATTTAATCACATAAATTTGCATAATTTCCATAATCCTAGATTGCAAAAATATCAATTTTAACACTTTTTATTGTAAAATTCACAATTTTACAATTAAACTCGGTTTTGCATATATTAAATGGTTAAACCACTCATGGAAACCTTAATGATGTGCTAAAAATCCTAACTAGATTTTAATCCCACGTTTTTATTTAATTTCTAAAACTTAGTTAGCAATTTAGCATAATTATCACCATTTTTAAACTAACAAATTAGCAACTAGTAACCAAATTAGATTTTGCATTCAATTACATGTTAATCCCTTCATTACAATCATAAGCTAATGATAAAGAACCTAATTTAATTCAAACCCTAGCTTCAATTCAAAATTCCCAATTGAATTTCCAAACATTCAATTAAACCCACAATTTAACACCTAATTAGCTTCATTAAGGAATTTAAATCAAAAAAATGAATAATGGGTCAAAAGTTATACCTCACAAACCATGATCAAACTTGAATTCTAGACCTCCATTTTGAAATCCTTGCACCAAGATCCATGCTAAAGGAGATGAGGGAAAATGGGTAGGAGGTGGATTTTGATTTGGATTTTTGCTTGATTTTTTGTGGATTTTTCAAGCATCTTTGAAGAACTTTTTTAAAGAGAAGGAGATGAAGAATGAAGGGCTGTTGGGGTTCAAATTTTGGCCAGAAAATGAGTGGGGGAGGAGAGAGAGGGAGGTGGAGAAAAATGGGGAGAAAGTCAAAGTCAATTCAAGGTCAAAAGTCTAACTAATTTATCCATTTTCTTTTCTTTTCTTTCATTTCTTTTCCTTTGAAATTCAAGTGGGGAAAAAAATGGAGCTGCTGAATTTAGCTAAGGGGAGAAGTAAGTGGGGGTGTGTGGGTGTGGGCACGGGTGTGGGGTGATGAAAAATGATAAATACAATACCCCAAACATCCATTTACGCTAAAAAAAAGCCTTTTTTTCTTCAATAATTTCTAAACCGTTTTGGCAAATGATTTCGTTCCAAAAACCACATGATAAATTTTTATTTAAAGTTTTATGATGCACAAAATTTGTTTCAACTCATTCCAATTTGTAATTTTCCTTAATTAAATGTATTAGTGACGGCTTAAAATAATAATAAAATAATATTTTTTTCAGAAAATTTGAAATTTCACCAGCGGCTCAATAAACACCAAATAATAGCAATTACATAGCTAGAATATGTATATTTAATTTTTATAATAAGATATTTGTATTTTGACTTTTTACAGAAAACCCCTTTATTTTACCGATTTTTCGAAATTTCACCGAAACGATTTTCAAAACGCTACCATCTTCCCCCCTTAAAGAAATTCGGTCCCCGAATTTAAATTCAAACTTCCCCAAATACTAAAACATCTAAGAAAAACCATCAAGTCGTCGGGGCTCCGAAACTGTAAATACATAAAACAAATCGTAGCGCAGTGCATGCGCTTGAAAAAAAAATGAGTATATAACTCAAATCAATACTCCGTCAAGCATCCCGCAATCATCGGAGTCATGGAGAAGACATCAATGCCAAATCCAAATCAAACCAATATGATATAACTCGAAACTATACATGTAAACATCGAATCTATATCTGTAAGTATCTGAAGGAAATGCATGCCAAATCTCTTAAGTCGCTGTGCAACGCGTATAACACTGCACAGTGGCGGACGTCTATCATAAGAAAATAGCTATATACATATATACCTTTGTTTGAAATGTACGTTCCGCCGTTTTGGAAAAAATTTAGAAGGGTCTCCTTGTTTTAAACATTTCGTGTCATATCAGACACGTAGGTAAATACTGAGGCTATAGCTCGCTTTTTGGAAATCCCTTCAATAACTATCAATGCATGCAAAATATATTCAGGTACTGTCCTCTGACTAGTCCTGCTCAGTACGAAAACATATAGCAATATCATAAAAACGTACTGCTCTATAAGAAATCAATCCCAAAATATGCACATGAATACTACGTGCGTCTGGTGCGTACGGAAATCAAAATCCATGAATGTGCCATACATGCGCACAGAAACAATATCTAAGTGCATCGGGTGTGCACGAAACATCTGTCGTAGGCAACATGTGTGCCTGACAGCAAAATCAAGTGCATCTGACATGCACGAAAAAAATCTCGATTTAGTGCCTCGGGTTGCACCAAAATCACCCTTCAAAACATGCGCTCAACATGCGCGAAAATCCAAATCAGGTGCATCCATCGTGCACGAAATCATGAAATCCAATATCAAGCGCCGAACGTGCGCAAAATCAATCAGGTGCACAAGGTGCACAAAACAAATATCGAGTATCACAATCGAAATCGAAGTCCAGTGCATCTAAGTACACAAAAGGCGTATCACTGCACTGCAAGCATATATAAACTATACCGAGTGTAGGAACGAAATCGTGTGCATGCATACGCACAAAACCAACTCAACTGTTTAAAACCGTAAAATCACAAACATGTGAAACTAAAGCACGAAAACGATATCAAGTGCAACACTGTGCAAAGATCGTAAATCCTCAATCATCAAAATCAAATCATACGAATAAATCACCCAAAACATCGTAATCAATAATGGCGGAATAGTACTGCTCAAGCGCATCCTCTAAGAATCTCGGCCAACTGTCACGGTCACTAGTGGGACGTCTCGTCGATGATCATGAATTCTGGCCTGCTGGTGTGCGTAACAATGACCACTCCTGGGTCAAGGTCTTCACTGTGAATTACCAATCTTTCGGTCCATCGGCTCATCGGCCTGTCAGGTGTGCTAACGGGGACGATTCCGTTCTGGTACTTTTCTGGTCATCTCTTGGTCAATCATCGCGACCACTCGTAAGACAGCGTATTACTGGCGTCGGCCTCTGGCTCTCTGAATATACGTGACACATCTGATTCTGGGTGCAAGTATCATTGCAGCAGTGTCCTAGAAGGAATCCTGCTCATGGTCTCTTCCATGTCTCGCCTCTGCCAACTGTCCGGAAGTCATCGTCCTTTCCTATATCTGCATCTTGCTCCAGAACGGCTGCATACCCATCGCGACTCCTTCTGGAAGGTAAGTCCAAGTACCATGCCTCGGCAGGCGCATCGCATCTCTGATGTCGGCAGAGTGGAACGTCATCTCATCTAGATCTGGTGCGAACCTTTTACTCCACTTTTCTCTAATGTCGACCGCTTCGGACTCGTCTCGTCGTGGCTGCATGGACTGAGCTCCAACGGCTATCCTCGTATCTGGAGTCTCCCAAGAATGCATCTCACCACCTAGCATCCGAATTAAGTCGAACCATTCGATCGATTCGTCAAAACCTCATAATCCCCCAAGAGCTCAACATCTTGGTACAGTTTAATAGTATCGAATACATACCACAGCATCGGTGGTCCAGCCGTAGAAGGGCAAACCCAAGCCTCACTAATGGCGCCGTAGAACTGCCGCAAACCCGAAGGTTCAAAGGCTTTCACACGGTCATTAAGTCGAGTTAGGGTTTCATTCTTCTAGAGGGACCATAGAATTTCCTGCATGTCTTTCCGACTACTTTAAACTTGGAATAATAGGTTTCCGACATTCGATCGCCTCTGTCGACCCTCACGTCTCTGCGTGAAGTCGTTTCTAGCTGGAATCAATCTATCTGATGACCTCTCATCGGGTAGGCGAACGAACCACATGTCCTAGTCATTCATCCTCGGGTGACTAGCGACCTTCTATCATCTCTTAGTACAATCTGTACTGCAATAGCTCCAATATATGGGGCGATATCTCGTCGCTCGCAGCAACAACTGGCTCACTCGTCTGCATGCTGAACGGTGCCTCAATCATCAGGAGTAAGCAACACACCAACGGTCATCAAAATCTGGCTGGCCTCTATCATTGGCTCAATCCTCTAGTGTCGATCAGCACCTCCGAGTAACCTCATAAAGGCGATCCGCCAATCGCTCGTGGCGCGGAAACACAGTAAAAAGACACATCTCTGCAATCGTGTGTCGCCGGAATTTCGCCCTGGTCAGTCCTCGTTCGTGACGAGCTTGTGCTGACCGCAACTCTAGCCGTAGCTCTCCCTGCCCGTTACCGTAGTAGCAATACCAAACTGGTACCGATGAGGCTAGATCAGGAAGGAATATAATACTGAACAAGGAAATGTACATCCTAAGGCTTCATAATTGGAGTAGCGTATCGTAAATATACCGCGGAACATACCAACGGTACGTCACTCTACTTTAGTCACCTATTCCATCAACCAAGGGTCATCCTACGCTCCGAAGGTAAAACCTAACGCTCTGATACCAACTTTGTCACGATCCGAAAGTATGGAACATGACCGGCACTTAAACTACGAACGTCTCGAGGCGTACGTAATCTAAGTAAACCGAACACCCAGAAATCCAAACCAAAAAAAGTAGTAGAGTGCAGGAAAAACCAACTTAAAGCAAGTAGTTTCAATAGCATAAGCCGAATTATGCGGTTTTTAAAAACATCAAAAATTTACTGAAAATTTCGGCAGAGTCTCCTTTGTAAATACTGGCCCCCAAACGGGATACAACATGAATAGTATACGAAATCAAGAAAAAGGCATCCCCAAGCGGGAGCTAGCTCTTCGTCAATCGACGGTCACAACCACATAAGCAATATAATATACAACGCCAACGGCGAGGATCAAAACTCAAAAGGAAACTCAAAACCACCAAATATATAACGAGCGACTCTAAGGTCGAAAGAATAAACAACACTAGTCTCTATCTCAATAAATACATGTTTGGTTGATGGAATTTACTAGATACAACTGAATAATATTATACAAGGTAATATGATGGGTACGATACAAGAAAAACCCACCTACTAGCAAGTCACCCGAATGAAACTGAGCCCGCAAAGCCGTAATGAAACCTGTACTGCAAAACCTGCAAGAAACTGGGGCACAACGGGGGTGAGTTGCCAACTCGTGAATAGAAAAACATCTACGCACAGAAATCGCATAAATAACGCAATCCTAGGTCAATGATCATAATATGTCCTCAAATATAGGAATAACACGTAGCCTATAACAAGGCTAGGGTAAATATCTAACCCGAGTGTAATCTCATGTGCCCGTGTCAGTGCCTCAGGTAGCAATATATCATATGAATGAGGTATGAATGCATGAAAACAGAATACATGTAAATGAAGAACTGTTTTCATAAATTAGTGAGATTTCCTTTGTATTTTTAAACTGAGGTATCATAAATGAAATCAGTATCAACAGTGTCTAGTATCGACACAAAACATAAATCTCAATGTCTCGAAATATCAATGTCTCAATCTCAATATCTAGGGCGCCGTCAGTCCAGACCGGCCCCTACCATCCATCTCAAGACCACGATGGTATCCTCCGGATATCCGACGTGTCGGGTAATATCACCGGTAGGTAGTGCTCCCCAGCCAGGCTCAACGTCAACACCACATTGCTCTTGCCCCGGGGTACCATACCGGGCCCACCATGTACCCGAAACGGTTCCTCCACTCCTCGAATCGGGTCTCGAAATCCATCAGCAAACTCATGGTGGACGACTCATACATCATGGGAAAACCGCACTTTTATTTTAAAAGGGAGAAAATGTTTATTTATGTTTTTGCGGTTTTCCTCCAAATCCAAGAAATCTCATGAAATCCGAATCCAAGTCATCAATAGCATGTAAACAGTGAATATACGCATGAGAATCCATGAATGCGACACAACAGTGAATAATAACATGCATGAAGTAGTAGGCAATAACTACAATGTCTAACTAGCATATAAGGCAAGTACACTAATATCATGTCTAAACTATTAGCTAACAACCTATGTCAAATGAAATAGTATTTTCTAAAGTGTTCGTGACATGTCAATTACCGATGAAGATGTGTGTGAGCCGGCAAGTAAGTGTACGTGGTATATACGCGTCATCGGTAATGGTGCTGGTGTTCTAACAGCATGATATTAATAATGCAATAAGAAATTATAATATAAGTATGCGATGCGGAGCGAACAGTAAAAATGAGCGGGAGCTGAATACTAGACGCAACTATAACTAATCTGCACTAATCTAATATAAGTCCTACAAATGGTGCCTTTTGAAATAACACGAATCATGGGGTTTTGAAAATAGGGGCTACGGTGTTTTTAAGAAAAGATACGTTTTTTGAAATATCCGTAGACTCCCTTGACCTGTCTTTTAAAATACGCATGATTCGTAAGCTTTGAAATAGGTAAGAATCGAATCTAATCTAACAACTAAACTAAGCTAAAGGGCTAAGCTACCAAGCTGGACTACAGGTAAGGAAACCGCCTAACGTCTGAGTCGATACATATACATACCTGTATATATATATTAGTCGGTGATCCCGCCTCAATAATATCATATCCGATACCATATCTATAATCAGACATCCCAAGTCAAGAGTGCGGATCAATCATCAAGATATTGCTCGTACGTAAATCCGACGTACGGCATCCTCCAATTCTGGGTACGGGTCAATATCACATTCATCATACTATTCACCTGGTATCCTCTTTATCAAATATCATGATCGGGGTACTGATCTACGTCTAGTACCATACTGATACCGCCTACGTGTGCATGGACATGTGTGAAACACTACGTCAAGGACCCGCTACAACGTCATGTCGTATCTAAGATACGAACCCTGCTATATTACCGATCTCACGGCCTCAAATCAAATCTCATCGACTCAGCTCAATCCCAAGTATCATCCTCAATCCGTATGTGAACACATAGTCCCATACCCATGTGAACACATAACTATAAAGAATCCCACGAGCACATATCAATAGGAATGTATGCAAGTATGTATGTGTGTATGTGTAGTGCAACACTACCCTAGGGTTCGCAACACTAAAAATAGTCCAACACACCAATATCCAACCTAAGCATCGTTATTAATCCTAAATAACATATAATAAATGTTGGTGTGTATACGCATCCGTATACACCACCACGGACTGCGAGGGTGCTATACGCCATCCACCCGACTTCTCTCCGTAGATATAAATCTACTCACCTGGTCCTCGCTCGCCGGTGCCGACGTCGCCACGCGCTTGCTGGTTGTCTTGAAGTCTACATGGGGTACCTACATATTATAACGCACCGTATCGCATTAAAACTAAATTCGAAATCGAAACGGCATACGAAAATCAAATCGGCACGCGTATCACGCATAGGTCCAAACCTATCGCCTACGCATGCAAGAATAGTCAAACCAACCCTCGATGTCGATGTACAAACGTCAAACCATCGAGAAAAATCCAATCACACTCATTTGCACATTCCCGCACACTAATTTTAATATAAACTAGGTTAAAACTCACAAAAACCCCAAATTCACTTTAAAAGCCGTTTTTCCGAAAAACTATTAAGCAAAATTACCCGTTTTAGTGCAAAACTCGATGTTTAAACAATTCTAGCGGCCATAATACTTATTAAATAACTTAAATAAGTCATAAAAACCATTTCCATAATTTAATCACATAAATTTGCATAATTTCCAAAATCCTAGATTGCAAAAATATCAATTTTAACACTTTTTATTGTAAAATTCACAATTTTACAATTAAACTCGGTTTTGCATATATTAAATGGTTAAACCACTCATGGAAACCTTAATGATGTGCTAAAAATCCTAACTAGATTTTAATCCCACGTTTTTATTTAATTTCTAAAACCTAGTTAGCAATTTAGCATAATTATCACCATTTTTAAACTAACAAATTAGCAACTAGTAACCAAATTAGATTTTGCATTCAATTACATGTTAATCCCATCATTACAATCATAAGCTAATGATAAAGAACCTAATTTAATTCAAACCCTAGCTTCAATTCAAAATTCCCAATTGAATTTCCAAACATTCAATTAAACCCACAATTTAACACCTAATTAGCTTCATTAAGGAATTTAAATCAAAAAAATGAATAATGGGTCAAAAGTTATACCTCACAAACCATGATCAAACTTGAATTCTAGACCTCCATTTTGAAATCCTTGCACCAAGATCCATGCTAAAGGAGATGAGGGAAAATGGGTAGGAGGTGGATTTTGATTTGGATTTTTGCTTGATTTTTTGTGGATTTTTCAAGCATCTTTGAAGAACTTTTTTAAAGAGAAGGAGATGAAGAATGAAGGGCTGTTGGGGTTCAAATTTTGGCCAGAAAATGAGTGGGGGAGGAGAGAGAGGAGGTGGAGAAAAATGGGGAGAAAGTCAAAGTCAATTCAAGGTCAAAAGTCTAACTAATTTATCCATTTTCTTTTCTTTTCTTTCATTTCTTTTCCTTTGAAATTCAAGTGGGGAAAAAAATGGGGGCTGCTGAATTTAGCTAAGGGGAGAAGTAAGTGGGGGTGTGGGTGTGGGCACGGGTGTGGGGTGATGAAAAATGATAAATACAATACCCCAAACATCCATTTACGCTAAAAAAAAGCCTTTTTTCTTCAATAATTTCTAAACCGTTTTGGCAAATGATTTCGTTCCAAAAACCACATGATAAATTTTTATTTAAAGTTTTATGATGCACAAAATTTGTTTCAACTCATTCCAATTTGTAATTTTTCCTAATTAAATGTATTAGTGACGGCTTAAAATAATAATAAAATAATATTTTTTTCAGAAAATTTGAAATTTCACCAGCGGCTCAATAAACACCAAATAATAGCAATTACAAAGCTAGAATATATATATTTAATTTTTATAATAAGATATTTGTATTTTGACTTTTTACAGAAAACCCCTTTATTTTACCGATTTTTCGAAATTTCACCGAAACGATTTTCAAAACGCTACACTCCATCAACTTAGAAATGGTATATTATGGACTTAGATGCGAGACTTAGAATTTGTGTGTTGTGGTGTCGCACTCATTGGATTCGACTTTTTATTTAGATTGTTTGGTTGCTCCGTCATTTGGATGCGGAGGTTAGCTCCCGTTGGGATGCTATTTTATTGTTGTAGTTGTATCGGATTTTATGCAAAATTTACAAAAGAGGCGCCGTCGAATTTCAAAACGTCATAGATGCTTTTCAAACATACTTTGTTAAACTTAAATGTTATTTTAAACTGATTCCATCTGATGACTATTTTAAACTTCACCTCTAATATTTTTCAAAAAGAAAGGTTTAGATTCTGGGTTTCGGCTTATTGAGACCGTGTCGACATCTTTAGATGTCACGTGTTTTAAGTGCCGGTCATGTGCCACATTTGGGTCATGGCAACGAGTCTTTAGAGTCCCACGCAGAGAGTTTCCCAAGTTCGGACGAAACGTTGTAGAGGCCGTATGGTTTTATGGCAGGGTTCGATCATATACGTGCACTTGTGCACGGATCATGATTGGACGGATAATACTAGTGGGCTTTGGTTTAAGCCGGATCCTAATATTATATTGTTGGATTACTTTCGTCTCGTTGTATTCGTTTTCAGTCGGAATACGGATGCGGGTATGTATATACGGATGAGGGGTAATCTTGTAATTCGTTACAAGATTTCTTTAGTTGATGCCATTGGATCAAACATTTATTTTAATGTTTATTGGGAGGAAAACGTGAGTGCAAATTTTGGCCTTGTGCATTTATTTGATGGTGCATGCACTTGGTGACTCATGTTATTGGTTCTAGTGATCATTTATTGTGACATGGATTGTTTTTGAGGCTATTATTATTGTGTGGGATATTTGTGGAGAGAGGGGGATGTTCTAAGCTAGCTCTTGGGATTTTTTCCTTAGTTGAAAATGAGCTCTTAGGCCGATAGACTAACCTGTACATATGTCACCAGGGAACTGCCATCTGACAATAGATATAATACCAACTAGCATGTTACCGGTGAGTCCGTCCGGTGTACTCATAACCCAATGATCACCTGTATACATCTTAGGTGAACCAACTGACACCAATGGCTTGTGAGACCGACCACCGCCCCTTATCGGGGTCTCGATCTGTATACACTAGTCTACTCATGGAGTATCAATTCCTAGTCTCGAAAATCCCACGAATAGAGACACTTTAAGGATGTGCTTATAGACCAGCCAACTCTCACGTATATGATCGCCATCATACTGCTGGTAGTCAAGCAAGAATCCTATGGGCTCTATCAATAAGTAATAGTGATCTGTAATGTCACCTGAAGAATGTACATGATGATAAAGAAAAACCAGATACCATACTATCATCTCGAGCAAGACTGTTCAACCGGTATAAGTCCTTCCTCAATCATTGCAATCACGTGCCTGTGATCCAATAATTGACTTGAGAGCACTATAGCCAACAGATTTTGTGTGCATCAGATGCACTTGAGTGAGATTTTATTCGTGCATATTGGATGCACTTGATTTAGATTTCATTCGTGCATGACGGATGCACTTGATTTGGATTTTCGCGCAAGTTGTGTGCATGATATGAGATGTGATTTTGTGCACTATAGATGCACTTGATATTATTATCGTGCACATCCGTTGCACTGGACAGATGCTTTCGTGCACACCCGTTGCACTTAGTTTGGTTTTGTGCACATTCGTAGTACTTGTGTTTGGCTTTGATTTCCGTGCGCACCAGACGCACGTGATTGTTGGATACGCCTTTTGAAGCTGATTTTGCTCTTGAGCACTTTGTTTTCGTGATGGGCACTATATTATGTAGTAGCCGAACATGACTGATATGAGGACAGTACAAGAGTACATTGCATGCATTAAAAGTTTAACAAGAGGTTTTCAAAAAAGGAGCTATAGTCTCGCTATTTCCTACATGTCCGCGAGCGACGCGAATGTTTATAAAGGAAAACCTTTTAGGGTATTTCAAATCGGCGGAACGTATATTTGAGCAAAAGACATATGAACATATATTTATTACTTTATAAATGAGCGCCCGTCACTTGTTCCGTGAGTTACGCATCACACGGCGATTCGGAAAAGATTTTGCATGTGTTTTATTCAGTTTTAGGTAATTTTCCAAGGATGCGTACTATATACATATTATAGTATTCGACTAGTGTAATTGGATTTCAAGATCTGTATCTCCGTTGTAACTCCGATGATTGCGTGATGCTTGACGGAGTTCGATTTTGAGTTCGTACTCGTTTTTAGACACACACGATGCGCTGTGATACTTTTATATCTTCCGTGATTTCGGAGCCCCGTGATTTGAGCTGATTATCTAAATGTTTTAGCATTTGTGAGGGTTAAATTTAAATTCGGAGACCGAATTTATTTAAGGGGGAAGATTGTAACATTTCAGAAAATATAAAATATTATTTTTGGAATTTAATATTAAAATAATATATTTCGCGAAAACTACCCGATTTGAGAATTTGGGGTTTTCGTAAAATGGTATTAATATATACCAATAATTATGAAATAATTGGAGATTAAAATGATTTATTCATTTAAAAATATGTTTATTGGATTTGGCATTTTTATAATTAATTATATGCAGTTTAAATAAAAATTGATTAGTGCACTACTAATCGCGATTAGGCCAAATCCGTGTTTCTACATTTTTCCATGGTTAATGCATCATGATATATTGTATTTGGTTGCATGTTGCTTCATTTGTGTGGTTTTATTGGTTTTATGTGTATTATTGTGAGAAAAAGAAAAGAAAAAGAAAAGATAAGATAAGAGAGAATAATTGAGGAGAGAGAGGGGGGACCCATGTGGATAAAGGAGTGAGGGTGAGAGAGAGAGAAAGAGGCTTTGACCTCATTATTTTTCCCTTCATCATCTTCATCTCCTTCTTCGTCTCTTCCTCCACCTCCTCTACCTTCATATTTCATCTCCAACCCTTCATCAAAACCCTATACTCCCTTCATTAAAAAGATGCACAATTTCATTCTCAACACTTTGGACCTTTCAAAATTGGATTTTGAAGGCTTTGAGAAACTCAAGTTAATTCTTAAGTTGCCAAACGAGATAATTCATACATTTCTAGTTTAGATTTTTAGTTTCCTACCACCCTATAGTAGTTTAGAGTTAAATCGATATAGATTAGCGATGTTTGGAAATTTCAAGAGAGGGTTTGGGTGATTGTGTGGACATGTGATGTTTAGTGGATGTTTACAAGACCCTAGTGATGATTTTATGGCATATGAGACGGAATAGAAACCAAAATACGAACTTAGAAACTTCCCGTGTCGGTTTTATGACATTTTTGGAGGTCTACAGGGAATCTAGAGCAACCCGGGACCTTTATAAAAAAATCAAAAATATACATTACCCTAGATAGACCAATAGGAGACCACCAAGAGAAGACGAGGCCCAAATTCCAAGGTGGTGCTGGCCTGGCCGGTTACTGCAGCCATTAGGTCGGTTACTGTAGCAGATTTGGTGTTGGGGTTTTGGTAGTAGCTCACATACCTTATAACATAGCTACTGTATTTTTCTTTTTGGCCCAGATTATCTGAACCGAAATCTGGGAGCATATTGGGATGGTTTTGGGTTATTTCCGTATTTTGGAATTCTTGGTTTTGATATTAGTTATGAGATTTGGTCGTTTGATGTTTGTACGTCAACGACGGGGGTTGTTTGGTTGTTTTTGCATGCGTAGGCTATATGTTCTAACCTATGAGCGCACCGTGTGCCGTATCGGTTATCCGGATTTGGTTTTCATAACGTGGCGATATGTGTTGAGTTGTAGGTACCTTTTCCGAGACGACGAAGCACATCGACTACGGCTGAACAAGGAGTTCCGTAGGTGAGTATATTTATATTTACGGGGGAAGTCGGGTGGATGGCGTATAACACCCCCGCAATTATAATGGAAATCGTTATATATAGAATATGGTTAAGGAAACCATGTTAGGAACTTATGGATATGGTTAAAGAATTAGTAGGAGAAAAGATATATCACGACTTAAGGTTATAGTGTATGGTTTAGTGTGACATGATATGATAGAAATGATGTCTCAAATTGATATATGAGGATATGAAATATGAATGTGAATCGCGATATATATGTTGTGCAAGAGAATAAGTATAAGATTTAGAGTACCATGATTGAGATCGATAATTACAACATGAGATTAATAAGATAGAATGTATATGTAAGATGACTTGATGTGAGATATTGATGTGATGAAAAGAGTATACGATGAGATATGAAATGAGATGTATAAGGATATGACATGAGATCAATGAATATGATAAGATTGAGATGGATGTGTTATGAGATCGGTAAAACGAGATATTTATATATAATTATGATAATAATGAGTGATATGCCATACGAGACTTAGATCCGTACCCTCATTGGTGTATAGGTTGGTAGAATCCCTAATTGTTTAATGCCGCCGTACGATGGATTACTGTACGTGATGAGTTTTACCTGATGATTGATCCATACCCTTGATTAGAGGATGCCGTACGATGGATTGTACCGTACGTGATGTTGTGGGGCTGGATGCTGATTGAAAGATTCACCGACTCGGATAGGTTATAGATATTTAATCCCTGTCTACACCGCTTAGTTTAGCCTTTACTTAGATGTTGGATTAGATACGTGTACCTATTAGCATTGAGCTTACGATTTACTTGCTGCTACGTTCATGATATTCTCATTTCATTATATATACACCTGTGCTAGTACTCCTGCACCATTATCGATGATGCGTATGTTACACTTACACAGATTTGCCGGCTCACACACTTTCTTCATCGATAATTGCTATGTTACTTACACAGTAGAGTTGCTACATCATGCTATGATATATTTCTATGCTCACATCACTATGCTATGTTGCATGATATATTGCTATGCTCACATCACTATGCTATGTTGCATGATATATTGCTATGCTCACATCACTATGCTATGTTGCATGATATATTGCTATGCTCACATCACTATACTATGTCGCATGATATACTTGATATGCTCACATTTTTGTTCTATATTTGCATACATCGTGGTTTATGATTATACGCATTGAGATGCTGTTTTCATGAGATTCTGGATTCGAGAACCGTGGTTATATTTCAAAAGAAAGTATGCATTGTTTTAAAAACCCGGTTTCTCTTGATATGATATTTCGAGACATCCACCATGAGTTTTCGCGGTTCTGAGACTTGTGTTAGAAACCTGATTCAAGGAGTGGTAGACACCGTCTGCGGGTACATGGTGGACCCGTTATGGTACCCCGGGGCAAGAAATGATTTTCTTGGTGTAGACGATGAGCCCGGCAGAGGGAGCACTACCTACCAGTGATAGTATTTGGACTCGTCGGTTATCCGGAGGATACCGACCGGAGTCTTGATATGGATATGAGGACCGATCAGAGTGTAACGTTTTGAAAATTGTTTCGGTGAAATTTCGGAAAATCGGTAAAATAAGAGGGTTTTCCGTAACAAGTCAAAATATAAATATCTTTTAATATAAAATTAAATATACATATTCTAGCTATATAATTGCTAGTATTTGGTGTTTATTGAGCCACTGGTAAAATTTTTAATTTTCTGAAATTTTTTCCGAAATTAATTATTTTAATATTATTTTAAGCCGTCACTAATACATTTAATTTGGGAAAATTACAAATTGGAATGGGTTAATGAAAATTCTATGAACCATGACAAGCTAGAATGTAGTTTGTAATATATTCATTCTTCAAAATTTTTCCTTATGGTTCTAGATGTTCTAAAATGCTAGATTAAATAAATTTAAATAGAGATGGATGTAAAATGCAATAATGAGTTTTGAAGGGGTTTTCTTGACTTGGGAAATATAACACACACCCACACCCACCTTTCCCCTTGGCTGGTCGAACCATGGGCTGCCTCCATTCCCAAAATGCCCACTCCAAAAATTGCATAAGGAAACAAAGGAAAAAAAACAATAAAAAAACTAAAGAAGTATGGTGCATGTCATGTGTGGTATGGGTTGATTATTGACTTGGACACTCTCTCTCTTCCCCTCCCCACTCCCAATGCTCGGCCATTCCAACAGCAGCCCTCCCATTTCTTTTTTCCTCTCATTTCCATGGCCAAAAAAGCCTCATTTCCTTATCAAAAATCCATAAATTTAACCCTAAATTCTAGCCAAATTATCATCACAAATTCTTGGTTCAAAGCTAGCTTGGATCCTTGAAGCAAGAAGCCATTTTGGGAGACAACGTTTACATGTTGATCTCATGATTTTGAGGTATAAGTCTTCACCTTATATTTGCCTTGTTAGCTAGTTTCTTGAATCTTAATTAATTAAGCATTTAAATTGGTTCAATTTCAAACTTGGAATTTCAAGAGGATGGTTTGTGAATTAAAGTTAGGGTTTTGTTGTGTAATTATGGTTGCAAAGTGTAATTCATCATATTATGAAATGAGAAACCTAATCTAATTGCTAGTTTGCAAATTATTAATTTAAAATTGTAATAATTAAGCTATATTGCAAACTAGGTTTTAAAATTTAATCAAATTGTAAGATTAAAATTCTAATTAGGGTTTCATGACATTATTAACATTATAAATTGTGGTTTAATACTTTAGTATATGCAAAACCAAGCTTAATTGTTAAATTGTGAATTTTTCTTTAAAAAGCGTTAAAATCAGATATTTTTGCAAACTAGGAATTTGGAATTAATACAAATTGATGAGATTAAAATATGGAAGTGATTTGTATGACCTACTATGTTATTTAATGAGCATTTTGGCCATTTGAATCGTTAAAATATGTATATTGATTAAAACATCAAGTTTTGAACCGAAATGAGAATTTCTGCTAACTAGGTTTTTGGGAAATAAAACGATTTGTTTAATTTTATGGTTTTGATGAATTAAACCTTATTTCTTATACAGTTAGTGAGTTTTGAAACCATGATTGGTATGTTTGGTGTTTTTCTCGATCAATCGGCATTTGTACGCCGATGTCAAGGGCTTTTGGGTTGATTTGTGAAAGAAAACCATAGGTTTTGACCTATTTGAGATTCGTGTGTCGTTTTGGTCATGAGTCGGATTTTAATGCGATACGGTGCGTTATGATGTGTAGGTACCCTCATGAGGACTTCGAGATGATAAGCAAGCGTGTGGCGACTTTGGCATCGGTAAGCGAAGATCAGGTGAGTAGATTTATATCTACGGGGAGAAGTCAGGTGGATGGCGTATAGCACCCCCGCAAAGTTATGAGAAATGATGTTATATGGTAACGATATACTTTTATATGTTAATGTGAGATATGTACACCTAGTAAGAAAAGCCTTAGGAGCTTATGAATTAGTGTTAGCGAGGAACAGAGGAAGGTTTTGGTTGGTTTCTAAATCGCAACCCTAGAGTAAGGATTTGCATACACGCACACATATACACTTGCATACACCATTTTCTTGTGCATATATGGGAATGTGTATATATGTATATAAGCATCGGTATGGGACTATGCATATATATACATTCATATACACATGCATGAATGTTGAGGATATTGTATGATATTTGGAGATGAGTCGATGAGATTGGGCTTGAGGCCATGAGATCGGTGATGTGATATGGTCCGTATTTGGGAGACGACATGATATTTTAGCGGGTTCTTCAGGCGTGGTGTTTTCATACACACGCATGCATACATAGATGGTATCAGTTTTGTACTAGACGTAGATCAGTACCCCGATCATGATATTTGATAAAGAGGATACCAGATGATTAATGTGATAGATGCGACTTTTGACCTGTACCCAGATTTGGGATGCCGTACGACGGATTTACCGTACGAGCTATATATTGATGATAGATCCGCACTCTTGACTCGAGGGTGTCATATTATAGATATTGTATCGTATGGGATAATATTGAGGCGGGGTCACCGACTATTATATGTATATATATGTATCGACTCAGATGTTATGCGGTTTCCTTACCTTTCGATCAGCCTGTTTAGTTTGGTCCTGTAGTGTACTTGTAAATAATAGATTAGATTCGACTCATACCTATTTCAAAAACTAACGAATCATGTGTATTTTAAAGACGGGACAAGAGATTCTACGGATATTTCAAATGACTTATCTTTTCTTAAAAACACCGTAGCCCTTATTTTTCAAAACACCACGATTCGTGTTATTTCAAATGGCACCACTGTTTGACTTATATTTATATAAATGCAGATTAGTTATCATTGTGTTTATCATTCAGCTTCCGCATAATATTACCGTTCGCATCGCATTTGCATGTTTATATTGTACTTCCATATGTCATTATTGAGATCATGCTGTCAGGACACCAGCACCATTATCGATGATGCGTATGTTCCACATACACTTACTTGCAGGCTCACACACATCATCATCGTTAATTTCCATGTCACGTACACTTTAGAAAATACCTTTTCATTGACATAGCTTGATAATTGATAGTCCCAATATGTTATAGCTTCCATATGCTAGTTTAAATATTGCATTCATTGCATGATATTAGGTGCATTCATATATTCATTGGTTATGCAGTATGAAGGAGATTTATGCCGGTATTCACCGTTTATTGGTATCATGATTTTGTTGATTTCGGATTTACATGAGATTTCTGGATTTGGGGGGAACCCACAAGAATTTAATAAAATCTTAGTATCATCATTTTAAAAATGCAAATTGCGGTTTTCTCGTGATGTATGAGTGTCCACCATGATGTTCTCTCGGTTCTGAGATAGTTTTTGAGACCCGATTCGAGAAGTTGGATGAACCGTCTGCG
This sequence comes from Agapanthus africanus, assembly GCA_030015575.1. Classification (NCBI taxonomy): domain Eukaryota; kingdom Viridiplantae; phylum Streptophyta; class Magnoliopsida; order Asparagales; family Amaryllidaceae; genus Agapanthus; species Agapanthus africanus. The sequence goes on along the minus strand of CM057340.1, from coordinate 110,683,397 downwards.
GGTACATGGTGGACCCGGTATGGTACCCCGGGACAAGAAGTTCGAGTAGTAGACGATGAGCCCGGCAGGGGAAGACTGCGACTGCCTACCGGTGATTTTACCTGGCGCGGCGGATATCCGGAGGATACCGTTCATGGTCGTGAGATTGATAATATAGGCTGATCCGTTCTGCCGGAGCCCGCGGGCCGATCCCGCAAATGATACGGATGCCTGAGATATTGATATTTGAGATTTGAGATATTGAGGTTTGATATTGAGATACCGAGACTTATGTTTTGTGTCGATACTTGACACTGATTTCTCTGTTGCATTCATTGATGATACTTGATTGATGTATATATAGAAATCTCATTGATTAAAGAAAACAGCTGTTTCATTCATGATATATTCTTTTTAAATTCATAATGCATTCATACATCATATATCTGATATGTTGCTATCTGAGGCACTGACACGAGCAGGTAGTATTACACTATACATGGCCGCACCAGGATTTTATTAAGGATATATTAGTTATATGTATTTCCTAGAAGCCAATACTGTACATACGATGTATATTGTAGTGGATGCTAGGACATATATAGGGATGACTTTCTTGCTTTACATGATAGTATGCTATCTGGTTGTACTTTATCTTAACATGTACTCTGATTGTTTCTATGTTACATGTTGATAAAGCCCTTAGGATATGTACTCGACTACTGGGACTATGATGAAATCATACTAGTGGGGCCACGGTAGTCGACGGGTACATCCTATAACTGTTCCTAGTCGAGGGTGTATCGAGATAGGGCATCGATACACCAGAGTAGACTAGCGTATACGCATCTTGACCCATATGATGGGCGATGGATGATCCCATATCCATTGGTGTTTGACATCAAGGATGGTGTACGGGTGCTCAGTGGAGACTGGGTACACTGGACGGACTCGCCGAGAATTCCCAGATGATATTATACCTCATGTCAGATGGCAGTTCTCCGGTGACACTGGTACAGAGTAGTCTGTTGACCCGAGATCGTCATAGAGTCTTGTGTGATTCCAACTGTGCTTTGATTTTCATCATACCACGTCCAAGAGGGTGTGCAAAAAGGTGTCTTTTGAGTACAGTCCCGAATCACATGGAGGCAATGAGCGATAGGAGGGGATTCGTCTCTCCCGGTATAGGGAGTTGATGTTGTGCTGTGTTCGATTGGCTATAACCGGAAATCCCTGGCCAGGGTTGCTGAGATTTACTGGAAAGTGTTATCAGTAGTTTCTCGAACTGTTATAGACCTCATATCGACACGACTTATCGAGCTACTGGGTCTGACGTTTACCACCCCTAGGCAAGATATGCGACATATCAGACGACGAGACCGGACTGTACGGGAGTGTTACTGATTGGATTCACAGGAGAATGTACATGCTTACTTGTTGATCTTCTGAGCGCTCAATACCTGGGAAGCTGTTACGTTTAGCTGACCGCTTGCAGCTTGTGGGTGTTTAATATGATCATCACCTACTGCCGGCGTATTGACGATTCTTTAGAGTCCTACACAGAGGTTTCTTGGCTCAGACAAAACGGAGTAGGAGCACATATGTGATATGTGCGGGACCGAGGATAATGCGGTATGTGATACCGTATTGGATTCTCGCGATATGAGATATCGGCCGGGTATATGTGATATAGCCGGGTCATCATATTAGTCGGTTATATACGATATAGCCGGATTGTCGGATCAAGTGTTGATTCAATAATTTAATGTATAATAATATATATAATATATTAAACTACATTAACTAATATTAGCTCACTAATAGATTCATTTTCTCACGGGATAATACATTGATATATATGCGATTTTGTTAATTGTATTATTTTCTATTGTTACAAAATATATTGTATATGTGATATATAATATTGTAACATGTTAGGGTTACAAATTTAACAATGGTTTAGGGTTTAAACTTGGTTAGGGTTTGGATAAGGGTTAGCTTTTGCGTGAAGCTTCCATGAATCTTCATGAAGCTTTGACTTTGTGTTTTGCTTGATATTTTGTGAAGATATTATGTTAACCCAATCCAAACCATTAACTCTAGTTAATTCTCTACAAGGGTTAACTCCTTCATGCTTAACCCTTGGTTAGATTTGTAACCACTATCATAATTCATTATTCATCACAAAAGGATTCATTCATTCTTCTTCTTCCTTGAGTTCCTTTTTGAAAAAGTTTTCTAGTTTTGCTTTTGTGATGAAAGTGAGTGAGAAAAAGATTATAAATGAGAGCAAAAATCCTACTTCATCATCCTCATCTATCCTTGCCATTTAGATGAGGGTGTTCACTTCATTTCATGAGTGATAGCTTGTGTTAACGAAACTTCAAGGTAGATCATTTATGTTATCGAAGATCGGAAGCAAGACTGCATCTTTCTCTTCGTGAAGCCTCTCGAGAGTCCGGAACACGATGATCGCAGCGAAGGGACCTCAACACGGAGCTTAAGAAGTGAAGGACCGGATCTACAAAGGTTGTAATTCCTCTCACTTAGTGTTAAAGAGTTTAACATGCTTGTTTTCACCTAAACTCTAGTTTAAAGATTCGGCTTTGGGTTGTTCGGCATGGCTAAATTTTTAATCGGGCATGGTTGATGCCTCGTAGACCCTTGTGGCAATGCATAGCAACCCTACAGTGGTATCAGAGCCAAGCTAGAGCTTTTGGCGAAGTCTGAGCGAAGTTTAAAGTCCGATCGAACCCGGATACCCCGATACGAACCCTTCTCTGGACAATTTTCAAAAATGTGATTTTTTATGAATTAAAAATGCTCAGAACATTAAGCAGGAAAACCTAAGAATTACTGTGAAGTACGTCCCACTAATGCTCTTATATGACTGCGGAACCGCGGCCAAACCAAGGGTTTGGCGGCGGTTCCGCGGCCAATCCAAGGGTTTGGCGGCGGTTCCGCGGCCAAAATTATGACTTAGTCCCTCATACTTCATATATTTATTCTTAGGTCCTTTCTTGTCATTTTTTTCTGGGAATTTTTTAATTCTACTCAAGTGTTGAGTTTTCTAGGGTTGTATTGGGAACTCGTTGTTTCGATCGGATAAGTTAACTATATTTAGTTTGTCAGGGTAATTTTTAGATCGTGTTAAAAAGTTCGACCGGATATCAATAACTCACTTTTTCCCCTGCCGGAAAATTTCCAAGCGTTGGATTTTTTCGTAGTTTAGGAACATTCTAAGTCGTGCAAGTAACGCGGTGGACCCTCTAGAAGACAACAAACCTTAACTCGATTATGTGACCGTCTTGAACTGCCTCTGAACCTTAGGGTTTGTGGCAGTACGGCGTGCCACATGTGAGGCGTTGGCTTGACCCTTCTACGGCTGGACCATTGGTACTGTAGTATGTGATGGATGTTTTTAAACTAATTTCAAGTGTTGAGAACTATTTGGGAAAACTTGGATGTTTGATTATTTGATCGGAAAGTTTAACATTGTCTATTTATCTGGAATGTGATATAATATTTGGAATCCACAGGTAGTTATGAGATAACTAATTTGAATGTTATAAATCTAGCAGTTCAGTCTCAAATGATCGGTTGCCACGGAATTTTGATGTGATCAAAAGTCCGTCACAATCACGTAGAGTACGCGGATACTCGCTGGGTAACTTAATAGACAGCCACGCCCCATAGCCCCGACCAAGTGAATGTAGGAGAACCCCGTCGCCAAAAGCATCCGTTCGGGTGCTCGCGGCAGCGGTGTTCCGCCTTAGTGCACTTCGTCGACGGCATCGGGGGTGCGGCCGTTTACTAAAGTTTACGACGAGCATGCGATCAGGATGTCGGGAATCTTTTTGAATTGCCCGACTTGGTATTGAAAAGAGTTTTTGATAATGAGACTAAAATGCGGGGTTTGTAATTGTTAGGCATGAGATGTCTAAGGGATTCATTTGGTTAGGCATGCGATGTCTAAGGAGGATGCGGATTCCAACTGTTGTAGTTTTACACTTTTTTTCTGTGACCGTAAGCGTATTATGTGGTGTATCGCCGGCTTCGTTACTATACATCAACGACAATCGGGATACGTATACTTTCTTACGTTGATGATATAAGATATTATGTGTTGCTGTGATATGTTATATAGGATCGTCGTGTTCTGAATAGCCGGGGGTTTTATGTGAGATGAGAGCTTTTTCTTTTTCATTCATGTAAAATTCATATGTATGTAATATTCTTTTAATGGGGCACTTCTGGGCTGAGGATGATGTCACCGTTGTATATTATTTACTTTTCCGCATTAGGTAGACCCAAGGCGGGGAGCACAAGTAACCGGGTTCTAGGGTCTAGTGGGAGACCATCTCGAGGAGTCGAGACCGGGTCTCCTAACCCTAGAATTGGCAGTGTTGCTTGCCGCTCTTGTAAGGGTCTAGGGATGTGGGTTTGGCTATTCATCGCGACCGTGGAATCCGTGTTTTATACAGGCTCGTATTAAAACACGGACGTCCTAGTATATCCAATATTTCATATATGTTCTTCTGCTGCAATGTTCTGTGATAAGATCATATTACTGCTTGAGACGAATGTTTATATTCTATATATGAAATATTGCAGATTTCGTTTCAAATGTGATGCTTATGAAGCATAATTAAATAAGACTTCATTAATAAGATTAATGAAATAAAAGAAACCTAAGATGTTGTAGAAACTTGTTTAAAAACTGGTAGCTCTAGTTCTTGCTTTGCATAGCGGCGTTCCTTGTAGATCATCCAACACCTTATTCGATAAGGAAAGAGCAGAGATCCCTTCACCGGGAGTGACATCTTTAGCGAAACTAGAAGATGCTACACACTCGGTTTGTCTTTTGATTGCTTCTATAGTTCTTGCTTTGCACGGCGATATTTGTGAAATATCCTGCATCTCATTCGATGAGGAAAGGGCCGACGATCCCTTCACCGGGAGTGACCCCTTTAGCAAAACTAGAAAAGTCTCAAAAACACTCCATTTAAAATCACTCGATTCTACAACGATATCAAGTTCATTACGCAAAGGGTTTTCTTAAAAAGCTGTCGTAGCCCTCCGTCATTTCAGATAAGTACTGGTTAGTATTCGTGCTGCGTTTGTTGACCTTAGCCAAGGCGTAGTGTGCGGTAGCTAATTAGTGCTTATCTGTATAAGTATATGATGCGATTGAGTTAGGGTAGTCGTGCGACTTTGTTGACCATAGCTAAGGGTCGTGCGAGTGGGTTTAATTCAATCAGGAAATGACGGATTGAACTTGGCTAGCACTTATGATTTGTTGATCTTAGCCAAGGTCATAAGCTGCTAGGGGCAAAATATTATCTGGAATTTCAAGTGTTGAAATTTGCAATGAGATTGCATACTTTCTATGAAATAGTTGAATCCCGATACCCGCTGCGAGTAAGAGTTACTCCTGGGAGAGTTTTACACATTACAATTAGTCGATCAAGTAGGTGTCTAGAAAGGTGTTAACGGGGTTACGCCCCTGGGAAAACGAGGTTTATTTTAATTAGGTCCGTGCGAAAGCACCGGGAACCTCCCTCAAAGTACCGACACTGGCCTGGCTGAAAGATTGGCGAACTTGTGGGGTGTAATTAATCCCGGCTAGTCTTTCCTTTTAGGGTTTGAAGGAAGATTTGACTAAAACAGTGGAAGACATCCTGATTAGATATATTAAATAACCAATCTAATCTTGCAAGAGCATACGCTGAGTGTTTTCTTCTCTCTCTCTCCAGGTAGCGACCATATCACGCCTTAATCAAGATAATAAAACGGATGAATTGACCGAACCCGCTTGTTATACTGAGCTGGGGAACGTTGGTCCCGCTCCAACTTATAATTGTTATAAGACAGAGCAGGAAATTGGGGAATACCAGATTTTCCGTGCCGCCTAAACGAAGAGAGTGCATGTTGATGCATCATCTTCGGGTATGTTCATTACAGAGAACTGTTTCTCAGTATCCATTACGTCCTGGGTATGAGATACCGGATCAGGATCCTGTATATGTAATCTGTTACATGGGCTACAGAAAAGTAGAGAACTGAGAACGGGTGATAAGTTTCATAAGACAGAAAACAGTGCAAGTGTTGCAGCCAAGTCTGTTGGTCACTATCACCCTGTATTACCAGAATACATTGATTCTGAACGAATGTTATTAGATACCGAACCTGATGTACAATATTATATCAGTCTCTTTATTAGTAAAGAAGGATATAATTTTATATTGTTGGATAATGTTTTGAACATTTCCTATATCAAGAGTTGATCGGTTCAGGCGCGTTATCTAAAAGCATTGACGTTCTAAATCAAACTACAGTTCTTAGTATACAGAACACACACAAGAGGAAGAGTTCAGAAATGAACGAATCCTTCTTAAGGCATTGTAGACTAGGTCATATCAATGCGACCCGACTAGCTGAAGTTACATTAAGATGCATATTTAAATTTGTTTGAATTTACATCTTGTGAAACTTGCTGGTCATGTCATAAAGATAAGATGACCATAGCTCTGTTTATTGGAAATAGAGAAAGAGTTAGTGAACTCTTGGGATTGATACATGCTGATGCATGAAGGTCCCCTGTCTACACTTGCCAGGACCGGTTCTTTTTACTTCATTACATTCACTGATGATCTCTCAAGATTCAGACATATTTTCCTGTTGAAACACAAGTCCGAAACTTTTGAGATAATCACAGAATATATGTTAGAGGTAGAGAACCAAAAACGGGTATAAGTATTATGTCCTTTGATGTGATCAGGGAGGAGAATACTTGAGCACGGAATTCCTGGAATATTCTAAAGGAGAATGATATTCTCTCTCAGAATTACTCCTCCGTATACACCACAGCACGTCAGTGTATCGGGGCGGAGCAATAGCACCCTATGTGATATGGTGTGCTCTATCATGAGTACTACTGAGTTTCCTATTTCCTTTTGGGAGTTATACACTTGAGAAGCTGCATACCTATTGAATAGGGTTCAAATCAAATCAGTTGCCCACCACTTCATATGTGATATGGAAAGGGAAGAGCCTATATCTTAAGTTTGTTAAGATTTGGGTTGTCCGGACTATGTCTAAAAGCAATATCCGGACAAGCTCGAGGCAAGGTCTGTTATGTAGAACTGGAAAGGTTCCATCTATACAAACTGCAGCTGATGATTTAGTAGAACCAAAGGATTTGATAGTTTCCAACGAACCTTAGCCTCTCCGCCAATCTAGTAGGGTTCCTCACCCACCTGAGAGATACTTCTGTTTCTCTATGACAGTGGGAGCGAGGATTGCTTCATGAGATGATGACCCAACTAGTTTCGAGCTGGCCATCAGGAGTGAGACTCTGTAAGAATGGCTGGATGCTTATCGATCTGAGATGGAATCCTTATACACCAATAAAGTATGGACTTTGGTTGCTTTATCTGAAGGGTTAAATCCCCATCAGGAGCTAGTATATCTTGAGAAGATTACTTGGTGTACATGGAAAAGTTGAAACTTTCAAAGCTATGCTTAAGTCCATCCAGATCCTACTTGCCACGGCTACATGCCACGGCTACATACCATGACTACGATATCTGGTGGTTGGGTGTTATGACTGCTTTTCTAAATGATGATTTGGAATAGAGCGTCTATTAGTACACAGCCAGAAGGCTTCGTAGATAGTGGGAGCAGCGGAAACGTGTGCAAGATGTTTTATGTGATAAAACAGGCATCGAGGAGTTGGAACGTCTGTTTTGATGTTGTAGTCAAAGAGTTTGACTTCATCAAAATGGTAGATGAACCTTGTATATACAAAAAAGGTAGTAGGGAGTATGGTGGTGATCCTCGTAGAGTACGTGGATGACATACTCTTGATAGGGAAGGAGTTTCCTATGCTACGCTCGGTCAATCTCCGCTTATCATATGGATTCTCCATATAGGATCAAAATGATACCTCCTAAATCCTGGGTTTTTGGATCTATGAGATAGTTCTAATTGGATGTTAGGATACTCACTAGTTGTAGTGAGATGGTATCAATCGATCCTGGGGAGAATCACTGGAAAGGTTCCAGGGTGATAAGGACGACTGAATGTCAGTCGCAGGCATTGTCTTTACCCTCAGTGGAGGGACGGTATGTTGGAAGAGTTCCAAGATAGATACCGTGACTTACTAGACGATTAAAGGAAAGATACATCATTACCAAGGATGATACCAAAGAGGCAGTCTGGATATATTTAAGTTCATGAGATGAACTCCGTTCCTACCATTGTGTGACAGTGGAGTTGTGGCTTATGCCAAGGAACCCCCGTCCCATCAGAAATCCAGATATAATTCTTAGGCAGTATCACCTGATCATGGAGATGGTTGATATCCAGGGAGATCGAGGTTAGGAGAGTAGACACAGAGGACAACAGCGTGGATCCACTCACAAAGACCTTTTTCCCAGTAGAGACTTTTATGGGATGGTTGAGTATGAGATACTTCAACCGCAGCTAATTGTTGGGTAAGTGATACCACAACAGATGGCCCTAGTGCAAGTGGGAGATTGTTAGTTATATGTATTCCCTAGAGGCTATTACTGTACATACGATGTATATTGTAGTGGATGCTAGGACAAATATAGGGAGGACTTTCTTGCTCGACATGATAGTATGTTATCTGGTTGTACTTTATCTTAACATGTACTCTGATTGTCTATATGTTACATATTGATAAAGCCCTTAGGATATATACTCGACTACTGGGACTATGATGAGATCATACTAGTGGGGCCACGGTAGTCGACTGGTACATCCTATAACTGTTCCTAGTCGAGGGTGTATCGAGACAGGGCATCGATACACCAGAGTAGACTAGCGTATACGCATCTTGACCCATATGATAGGCGATGGATGATCCCATATCCATCGGTGTTTGACATCAAGGATGGTGTATGGGTGCTCAGTGGAGACTGGGTACACTGGACGGACTCGCCAAGAACTCCCAGATGGTATTATACCTCACGTCAGATGGCAGTTCTCCGGTGACACTGGTACAGAGTAGTCTGTTGACCCGAGATCGTCATAGAGTCTTGTTTGATTCCCACTGTGCTTTGATTTCCATCATACCACGTCCAAGAGGGCGTGCAAAAAGGTGGCTTTTGGGTACAGTCCCGAATCACATGGAGGCAATGAGCGATAGGAGGGTATTCGTCTCTCCCGGTATAGGGAGTTGATGTTGTGCTGTGTTCGATTGGCTATAACCGGAAATCCATGGCCAGGGTTGCTGAGATTTACTGGTAAGTGTTATCAGTAGTTTCTTGAACTATTATAGACCTCATATCGACACGTCTTATCGAGCTACTGGGGTCTGATGTTTACCACCCCTAGGCGAGATATGCGACATATCAGACGACGAGACCGGACTGTACGGGAGTGTTACTGATTGGATTCACAGGAGAATGTACAGGCTTGCTTGTTGATCTTCTGAGCGCTCAATACCTGGGTAGATGTTACGTTTAGCTGACCGCTTGCAGCTTGTGGGTGTTTGATATGATCATCGCCTACTGCCGGCGTATTGACGATTCTTTAGAGTCCTACACAGAGGTTTCTTGGCTCAGGAAAAACGGAGTAGGAGCACATATGTGATATGTGCGGGACCGAGGATAATGCGGTATGTGATACCGTATTGGATTCTCGCGATATGAGATATCGGCCGGGTATATGTGATATAACCGGGTCATCATATTAGTCGGTTATATGCGATATAGCCGGATTGTCGGATCAAGTGTTGATTTGATAATTTAACGTATAATAATATATATAATATATTAAATTACATTAACTAATATTAGCTCACTAAAAGATTCATTTTCTCACGGGATATTACATTGATATATATGCGATATATGTTAATTGTATTATTTTCTATTGTTACAAAATATATTGTATATATGACATATAATATTGTAACATGTTAGGGTTACAAATTTAACAATGGTTTAGGGTTTAAACTTGGTTAGGGTTTGGATTAGGGTTAGCTTTTTCATGAAGCTTCCATGAAGCTTCATGAAGCTTTTGACTTTGTGTTTTTCTTGATATTTTGTGAAGATATTATGTTAATCCAATCCAAACCATTAACTCTAGTTAATTCTCTACAAGGGTTAACTCCTTCATGCTTAACCCTTAGTTAGATTTGTAACCACTATCATAATTCATTATTCATCACAAATGGATTCATTCATTCTTCTTCTTCCTTAAGTTCCTTCTTGAAAAAGCTTTCTAGTTTTGCTTTTGTGATGAAAGTGAGTGAGAAAAAGATTATAAATGAGAGAAAAAATCCTACTTCATCATCCTCATCTATCCTTGCCATTTAGATGAGGGTGTTCACTTCATTTCATGAGTGATAGCTTGTGCTAACGAAACTTCAAGGTAGATCATCTATGTTATCGAAGATCGGAAGCAAGACTGCATCTTTCTCTTCGTGAAGCCTCTCGAGAGTCCGGAACACGATGATCGCAGCGAAGGGACCTCAACACGGAGCTTAAGAAGTGAAGGACCGTATCTACAAAGGTTGTAATCCGTCTCACTTAGTGTTAAAGAGTTTAACATGCTTGTTTTCACCTAAACTCTAGCTTAAAGATCCGGCTTTGGGTTGTTCGGCACGGCTAAATTTTTAATCGGGCATGGTTGATGCCTCGTAAACCCTTGTGGCAGTGCATAGCAACCCTACAGGATATTACCTGATATGACCTAGGATAGCGTTATGCATGCGATTTCTACTCATAAATGTTTTCTACTCACGAGTTGGCAACTCACCCCCGTTGTGCCACAGCTCCTTGTAGGTTTTACCGTACAGGTTTCGTTGCGGCTTTGCCGGCACACTGTTCCTTCCGGGCGATTGCTTTGGTAGGTGGGTTCTTTTGCATCAGGGCCACCATCGTTTATTTATTATTTCAGTTGTATCTAGAAACTCCATCAACCAGATTGTATATTTGATAGAGTTAGAAGACCAGACTTGTTATTTTTCGACCTTAGAGTCACGCGTTGTATTATTATGGTTTTCATGCTGATTTGAGTTTTCTTTTGAGTTTTCTTTTGTGTTTTCGATCCTCTCCCTTCGGCGTTGTATATTATATTGCTTGCGTGGTTATGACCGTCGATTGACGAAGAGCTAGCTCCCGCTTGGGGATGCCTTTTTGTATTTCGTATACTATTCATGTTGTATCCCGTTTGGGGCCAGTATTTACAATGGAGACTCTGCCGAAATTTTCAGAAAATACTTGAGATTTTAAAAATACATACTTCGGCCTATGTTGATTAAAACTACTTGCTTAAAATTGGTTTTTCCTTCACTCTACTGCTTCTTTGGTTTTGATTTCTAGGTTTTGGCTTACTTAGATTAAGTACGCCTCGAGACGTTTCGTAATTTATGTGCCGGTCATGTTCCATACTTCTCGGGTTATGACACAGAGTATGCGGCGCCTGAGATGAGATTGATATGAGGGGCGATCTGAGGATGCGGCGCCTGAGGTATGAGGATTTACGTGTCGATGCTGGACACGGGTTTTTCATGATGTTTCGAGTGTCGGTGTTGGACACTCAGGTTCCATGATTTTGATGTGTCGTTGATAGACACACGTAGTTGATATCCTCATACATACAGATATGCGTTTTCACGATATGGGTTGTGTCGTTGATAGACACACGCAGTTGATATCCTCATATTTACATGCATATGTTTTCATGCTGTTGTGTCATTGATGGACACGTAGATGATATCCACATACATACATGCATTGATTATATTGTTGGCATATATGCAGATACGGTCACCCTAGATATCATCGTATTGCCTTTATGATATAATTGACATAGGAATCGTTGTTTTATTCGATTTCTACATGCTGATGTTTTCTACTCACGAGTTGGAAACTCACCCCCGTTGTGCCACAGTTCTTGCAGGTTTGACCGCGTGGATCAGTAGCGGTATTGCTTACACATAGCTTGCTTTCGGGTGATTTTCTTTGGTAGGTGAGACATTTTGTTTCGTGTCCACTCTTGTATTATTATTCCTATTATATCTAGTCAACTCCATCAATCAGAAACTAGTATTTGTATAAGTAGTAAGACTTAGAAGAGACTTGTGGTTGCGAGACTTAGAGCGATGGGTTATATATTCGCTTGGTGGGTTGATGTCTTGCTTTATTCATTATCCTTTGTGTTGATCTTCGCCGTTGGGCGTCGTATACATATATTTTGACTTGCGTGGTTGCGATTCCGCCGATTGGCAAAGTGCTAGCTCCTGCTTGGGGATGCCTTTTATATAATCATGTATATGTGGTTTTGGATCAAAATATACAAGGGAGGTGCTGCCCAAATTTTTAAAAGACGAAACATGTTTTTCAACTAGTAAAATCCACTTGCATTTTTCATGTTCCATTATCTATGCATTTAAGAAAATATTTGATTTCATCATACCTTTATTTCAAAACTTCACCTCTTTTATTTTCTTTAAAAGGTTTAGATTGCTGGGCTTCGGCTTACCTAATTTACGTTATGCCTTTAGACGTGGCGTGATTTAAGTGCCGGTCACGAACTAAATTTCGGGTCATGACAGTTTTAATGCGGGTTTTTAATAAAATTTAACCAGAAATTGTTTTCACATAATTTATTATATTAATATTTTATTCAATAATTTTTGTACTTGCACACACATGTGCATGCTAATCTAGGGTTAGGGATGTGTTAACCATGTTATGTTAGCTATTGCACCCTAACCATTATTAGGTTATGTCATGTATATATATTTAGTTTTTATGTAAAAGAGTTTTTATTTTAAAAATATGAAAGAAAGAGAGAACGGTTGAATATTGAGCAATGGCTTGGGACAAGGCATGGGAGGTTATTAATGAAGAGAGAGAGAGGGGGGGAGAGCATGGCTCATTCTCACCTCACCCTCTCACTCTCTCATTTTCTTCACCTCACTCTCTCTTATATCCTCACAACTCACACACTCTCTCATTTTCTTCTCTAGATCCATATTTTCCCACAAACCTTAAGCCTAAACCTTCATCAAATCTTACTAAACCCTTCACAAATCATGTTTAACCCTCTTGTGGTAACTTGGAGCTTGGAAAGCTAGGGTTTTTCCCAAGTTTTAGTGAGGTAATGATCTCAAACTGTTACTTAGGCTCTAAGGAAGATGTTTTGATAATTAGTTTTAGTTTAATACCTTAAAGTTATAGTTTCAGGATTGGATTTGTTTTAAAATGAATTGAGAAGAAAAGAAAAGAAAAAGGAATAGGATTAAAATATGGAGGTATGGGCATGAGAGAGAAAGTAGAGAGAAGTGAGGGGTCTTTGACCATTCTCCCATTTGCTTCCCTCCACTATTTCCTTCATCTTTCTCCCTTCCCTTCACTCATGGATGCCCTCTCCTTCACCTCCTCTAAAACCTCACAAACTCCCTCAATCCCTCATCAAAACTCCATCTTCCCTTCATTAAAGACATGCACAAGCTCACTACAAGAACTTTGGACCAAGAAAAATCGGATTTTGAAGACTTGGGGCAACTCAAGAATTTTCTTGAGTTGCCAAATGAGGTAATTCTTTCACCATTAGTATTGTATTTGATTCACTTTAGCATCCATATTAGTTTAGAATTGTTTAAGTGTAGCTTTGTGAGCTTGGAAAATTCCAAGTTAAGGTTAGGGTTTGATTTGAATCCTAAGGTGCAATTGAGGTGTAATTAGTGACTACAACCCCTGTAGTGATTGCATTTTTGACTAAAACCAGAGATTTAACCCCTTAACCCAAACTTAGAAACCCCGATATCGAGAATTTGTGGAGATTGTGAGGTTGTTTGGAGATCTATTATGACCCGGGGCACCTGAAAAATATTTAGAGAAGACTGAGAGATGTGCAGGCAACTTAGAAGCTACCCTGATGACCCGAGAACCTAACTCTTTCTTCTGGCCACAAATATACTCTTTCTGGCCACAAATTGCAGCCAGGTCATGGGTGTTTTGCTTCGTATTTGGTCCATAGCTTCATTTCCTGTAAACTAGACCCTCCACATATGCAAAATTGTCTAGTTCAACCTAGAGTAAAATCTGGAAGTGTTTTTCATGGTTTCTGATTTCAAATTATGAATTCTGTGAACTTTAGTTTTGGTAATTGTGTTTTATTCCGTTGTTTTGACTTTTGTACATCGACATCGAGGATTTGTTTAGCCTTTCTTGCATGCGTAGACATAGGTTTTAACCTATGTACGATTCTTGTGCTGTTTTGGATTGAATCATATTTTAATGTGATACGATATGTTATGGTATGTAGGTACCCTCACGTGGACTTCGGACGATGAAGAAGAGGATGGCGACATCGACTTCGGCAGACGAGGATCAAGGTGAGTAGATATATATCTACGGGGGAAGTCAGGTGGATGGTGTATAGCACCCCAACAATTTCGCAGCATTTGATGCGTTATATATATTATATATATGTTATTTTGAGATGTGTATACTTAGCAAGATTGGCTTTAGATGACCTTTGGTTAGTGTTAGCGTATTTGGATGATGATGCTTTAGTTAGTTCCTTAGTCGCGAACCCTAGAGTATAGGTTACACACACACACACGCGCACACGCACACACTTTTTATAATTTCTCTTGTGCGTATATGGGGATATGTATATATATATATACATACATATATGTATGTGAATATGTATATGTATATATATATATATGTATACGTATACACGGATAATGAGGATAGTATATGGTGCTTGGAGATGAGTCGATGAGTTTGGGCATGGTGCCACGAGATCGGTGATATAATTTAGATCATATTTTGAGATACGACATGATATTATAGCGGGTCTTTAGGCGATCTGTTTTTATACACACGCATGTATATATGTAGTTGGTATCAGTATGTGCTAGACTTTATATCAGTACCCCTAACACGGGATATGACGATAAGGATACCAGATGAATAATGAGATAATGCGATATTTGACCCATACCCAGATTTGGGATGCCGTACGATGGATTTACCGTACGTGATATGATTATGATGATAGATCTACACTCTTGACTCGAGGATGTCATATTATATATTGTATCGCACGTGATACTATTGAGGCGGGATCACCGACTATTAGATATATGTATCGACTCAGACTTAGGTGGTTTTCCTTACCCTTTCGATTAGTCTGTTAGTTAGTCCTGTAGTTTACTTAGTAGATGTTAGACTGGGTTCGAGTCATACCTATTTCTAAAACAAATGAATCATGAGTATTTTAATTACAGGCCAAGGGGTACTACAGATATTTCAAAGGACGTACATTTTCTTAAAAACACCGTAGCCCCTATTTTCTAAACACTACGATTCGTACTTTTTCAGTGCCAAATGGTATGACTCGTGTATATTAATGTATATTCTTATATGTTGCACTTATTATTCATTTTCCGCATATTCTTGCTAATCGCATCGCATGTTTAAATATGTTTTTATTGTTTTATTGAACCCATGTTATCAGGACACCAGCACCATTACCGATGATGCGTATGTCTACGAACACTTACTTGTCGGCCCACGCACATCATCATCGGTAATTGCCATGTCACGTACACTTTAGAAAATATTATTTCATTGACATAGCTTGTTCGCTGATATAGTTCTAATATGTTATTGCTTCCATATGCTAGTTTAATTATCGCATTCCTTGCTTGATATCCGATGCATTCATTTATTTATTGTCATGCAATATTATGGAACTTATTACCGGTATTTCATTGCTTATTTACCCTTGAGATTGGGATTTTGGATTTCCATGAGATTTCTGTATTTGGAGAAACCGCAAGGATTTTATAAACTTATTATCATTTTAAAGATAGAAAATTGTGGTTTTCTCATGATATGATTTGAGAGGAGTCCACCATGAGTTTTCTCGGCTCTTGAGCGATATCATTCACCCGATTCGAGGAGGAGGAACCGTCTGTGGGTGCATGGTGGACCCGGTGCGGTACCCCGGGGCAAGATGGTCACAGATAATGGCGTTGAGCCTGGCAGGGAAGCACTACCGACCGGTGATTTTATTGTGACTCGATGGATATCCGGAGGATACCCATCAGAGTATAGGCCAGTCCGGATAGCCGGAGCCCTAGATATTGAAATTTGATGATACAGGCCAGTCCGGATTGCCGGAGCCTGAGATATTAAGATATTGGGATTTATATATTTTGTGTCGATGCTATACACTGATTCCCTATTGATTTCATTGATGATACTTTGATTTTATTACAGATATCTCACTGAGATAAGTAAAACAGTTTCCTTATTTGATGTATTCTGTTTTCATGCATACATACATCACATATATGGTATGTTGCTACCTGAGGCACTGACACGAGCACTCGGTATTACACTTATGTATAGATGTTTACCCATGCCATTATTAGATGCTTCAGGCTATATCATTTTGAGGATATATTATGATCGTATGACCTAGGATTGAGTCATACATGCGATTTCTGCTCGGTGATGTTTTCTACTCACGAGTTAGCAACCCACCCACGTTGTGCCACAGTTTCTTGTAGGATTTGCCGTACAGGTTTCGTTGCGGCTTTACTGGCACACTGCTTCATTCCGGGTGATTGCTTTGGTAGGTGGGTTCACTTGCATCGTAACCACCATTGTATTTTATTTATATTCAGTTGTATCTAGAAACTCCATCAACCAGACTTGTATATTTATTAGACTTAGAAGACCAGTGTATATTTTTTCGACCTTAGAGTCGCGCTTGTATTATTATGGTTTTCTGGTGGATATTGGTTCCCTTTTGAGTTTTCATCATCGCCCTTCGGCATTGTATATTATATTGTATTGCATGGTTGTTTCCGCCAATTGGTGCAGAGCTAGCTCCCGCTTGGGGATGCCTTTATTCATTATGTATATTATGCATGTTGTACCCATTTGGGGCCAGTATTTACAAATAAAACTCTGCTAAAATTTTTCAGAAAATACTTGATGTTTTAAAAAATGCATACTTCGGCTTATTTTGTTAAACCACTTGCTTTAAAAACTAAACTTTTTCTTCACTTCTTCGTTAAAATGGTTTAGATTTCTGGGATTTTTGGCTTACTTGAATTAGATAGGGTCCTATAGACTTCATTTGATTCAAGTACCAGTCACATGCCATTTCGGATCGTGACAAAGTTGGTATCAGAGCGCTAGGTTTAACCTTGGTTTGAGTCTATGTTTGATTATGCGGAGTCTAGGGCGTATATATATATTCAGAACCTAGGCTTGACCTTACGGAACTTAGACTTGGTCGAGTGGGTATTAGACCCGAACTTTCGTCGCATAGGATGGCCTTGGTTGATGGAGTAGGTGACTTAAGTAGAGTGACGTACCGTGTGAATGTTCCACGGCATACTCCGCTTAAGAAGCCTTAGGCTGTACATTTCCTTGCATAGTTTTATATTCATTCCTATGATCTATCCTTATCGATATCGGTTTATGATTTTTGCTGCCACGATTACACGGGCAGAGAGAGCTGCGGCTAGAGTTGTGGTCAGCACAAGTTCGTCTTGGGCGAGGACTGACCAGGATGTATTCCAGTGACACACGATTGCATAGATGTGTCGTTTTATTGTGTTTTCCTGCCATGAGCGTTTGATGGGTTGCTTTTACGAATTTCTCGGATGTGCAGATCAACACCAGAGGATTAGGCCACTGATAGAGGCCAGCTAGAATGTGATGACCGTCAATGCACCGTTATTCTTGATGATTGAGGCACTGTTTAGCGTGCGGACGAATGAGCCAGTTGCTACTGCGAATGACGAGATATCGCCCAGATGTTTGAAGCTAATGCAGCACGAGTTTATACCAAGGATGAATGATTAGGACATGCGGTTCGTTTGCACACCCCGATGCGAGGTCATCAGATTGATTGATTTCAGCTAGAGAAGACTTCACGCAGGTACGTTGGGAGTCGATAGAAGGCGATCGAATGTCAGAAACCCATTTTTCTAAGTTTAAGGTCTTCGGAAAAACATGCAAGTAATTCTTTGGACCCTCTAGAAGAATGAAACCCTAACTCGATATAATGACCATGAGAACGCTTTGAAACCTTAAGGTTTGCGGCAGTTCCGTGGTGCCATTAATGAGGCTTGGGTTTGCCCTTCTACGGCTGGTCCATAGGTACCGTGGCATGTACTTGATATTATTAAACTGTACTTAAGATGTTGAGCTCTTAGGGGATTATGGAACTTTGACGAATCGATCGAAAAGTTCGACGTCGTTCGGATATCATGTGATGAGATACATTGCTTGGGAGACTCCAGATATGTGTATAGCTATTGGAGTGCAGTCCATGCAGCCACGAAGAGACAAGTCCAAATCAGTCGACTTTAGAGAAAAGTGGAGTAAGAGGTTCGTATGAGATTTTGATGAGACGCCGTTCCACTCCGCTGACATCAGAGATGCGATACGCATGCAGAGGCATTAAATATGGATATATCTTCCAGAAGGAGTCATGATGAGTATGCAGCCATTCCGGAACAAGAAACAGATTTGGTAAAGGGTGATAACTTCCGGGAAGTTCGGCAAAAATGAGATTGGGAGAACCCCAACAAGATTTTTCTGGAATACTATACGAGAAGACATGGACCCAGGATCGGTCATATTACGCACACCCAGCAGGCCAGAGTTCGGCATTGATGACGAGACATGTTATGAGTGACCATGACAGTTGGCCAGAGATCTTTAGAGGATGTGCTAGGGCGGGACTGTTTCCGTCATCTTTGACTTTGGTATTTTGGCGATTTATTTTCATGATTGAGATTTTTTGCACCACAGTTGCACTTGATTTCGATTCGATGTCATTCGAGATGCTGATTTTGATTTCATACCTATGGTATGCATGTGATTTGACTTGTGTTTTCGGAATAGTTTTCATGCACTTTTAGTAGTTTGATTCGAGTTTGTGCATGCTGATGCACATGGTTATGAGATTATATACCACGGTATAGCTGATTTAGATTGAGATATGTTGTATACCGTCGATTTCGATTGTGATATTCGATATTTGTTTCCATGCACCTTGTGCACTTGATTTGGATTCTTGCGCATACTTAACGCGATTGATGAGATTTTGGTGCACACCAGATGCTTTAAATCTGGATTCTTCGTGCATATCAGATGCACTGATATTGTTGTCAGGCACACCGTTGCCTTTGACAGGTGTTTCGTGCACACCCGTTGCACTTAGATTATGATTCTGTGCACATGTATGACACATTCATGGATTTCGTTTTCCGTGCGCACCAGACGCACGGGGCATTCTTGTACGCATTTTGGGATTGGTTTATTTTAAAGCAGTATGTTTTATGATATTTACTATTTGGTATAGTAGCGGAGCAGGACTAGTCCGAGGACAGTACCTGACTATATTCTTGCATGCATTGATAGTTATCGAAAGGATTTCCAAAAAGGAGCTATTGTAACATTTCAGAAAATATAAAATATTATTTTGGAATTTAATATTAAAATAATATATTTCCCGAAAACTGCCCGATTTGCGAAATTGGGGTTTTCGAAAAAGGGTATAAATATATACCGATAATTGTGAAATAAATGGAAATTAAAATGATTTATTCATTTAAAAATATATTTAAAGGATTTGGCATTTTTAAAACTTATTATATGCAGTTTGGATAAAAACCCGATTAGTGCACTGCTAATCGCGATTATGCCAAATCCGTGTTTTTAAAGTTTTTCATGGTTAGTGAACCATGACATGTTTATTTGTGTTGTTTTATGTTATGATTGGGTTTTTGGGGGAGAAAAGAAAAGAAAAGAAAAGAAAAAGAGAAAAGGGTTAAAGTTTAGAATGATTGGAGAGAGAAAAGGAGGGTGAGAATAAGAGAGAGTGAGAGTAGGAGAGAGAGAGAGGGGCGGCCATTCTTTTCCCCTCCCCATTATTTCTCTTCTCTTTCTTCTTCATCACTTCCCTCCACCTTCAACCCTAGATCCATCCCAAAATACTCTTCAAAACCCTAAACCCTTTTTACAAAAATTGACCATCTCTTCATCCTCTACAAAATGGACCTAGCAAAGTGAGATTTTGACAATATTGGCAAACTAGGGTTTTTCTTGAGTTGCATCCATAAGGTACAATTTCTTCCATTAGTTTAGTTTCAAGTTTTCCTAGCTTTTTGTTTAAGTTTAGAGTTCGTTTAGTGATGGATTGGTGATGCTTAGAAATTCTAGTGAGAGTTTGAGTGAAATTGTGAATTGGTGATAATTGAGTGGCTGTTGAGTGGATGTTTAAGACCTGGAATTTAGTAAAGAAACCAAAATACGGATTTAGGAATTCATTATGTCGGTTTTATATTGATTTGTGAGGGTATATGGAAATCTAGAGTAACCCGGAGACACTAAAAATTATTTAGCGAATACTGGGAGTCGTGCAGGCAACCTGGAGTGTACCCAGAAGACCTGAGCCCCAACCCCTGTACTTTGGCCGCAAAAATAATCATTTTGGCAGCAAATTGCGGCCAGACTAGGAGGGATGGTTGTGGGGTTTTGTCGGGTGTTATCTGCTATATATTTAAGGCCCTTTGTATATGCAACTTTTCTTAGTTTCACCTGAATCAAAATCTGGGAGCACTTTGGTGTGATTTTGGCTATGTTTTCCGTATTTTGAAATGTTTTGTTTTGCTATTTGGATTTGTATTTGGTTGTTGGATGTTTGTAAATCAACAACAAGGGTTGTTTGATTGTTTTGCACGCGTAGGCCATAAGTTCTAACCTATGAGCTCGCCGTGTGCCGTATCGGTTTTCCGGATTCGATTTTAATAATGATTTTGATTGTGTATTATTGTAGGTACCTTCGCGTGGATTCCGAGGCGACGGAGCGTGGCATCATCGACTTTGGCAAGCAAGAAGCAAGGTGAGTGGATCTATATCCACGGAGGAAGTCGGGTGGATGGCGTATAGCACCACCGCAAAGTTTTGGTGGAAACCGATTTGTAGCATATGGTTAAGAAAACCTAGATTTGGAAACTAGGGTTAGAGTTAAAAGACTGTTAGTGAAACCAAATTATAAACTAAGGATAGTTAAAAGTGATATGATACGACTAGTATGTGATGACGGGACTTAAGGATGAGATTTGATGATATTGCCGTTTAGGGTATTATATGACTAGATAGTCGACGTAGATGTGTCATCCGAACCATACCTATTTCCAAACTGAAGAATCATATGCATCTTTTAAAGAGATACCTAGAGGGACGTTACGGATTTTCAAATGATATCTTTTCTTTCAAAATAACGTATCCCCTACTTTCAAAACTACGATTCGCATCTTTCAAAAACTGTTTGTATGGTTCGGGTGTGTATGTTAGATTAGATACGTATGCTTATAGTAAAGGTAGAATGTATTTGTAAAGTTGACTTGATGTGGGATATGAATGCGATGAAAAGAATATATGACGTGATACGACGATTTGATGATATGTTGGTATACGGATGCGAGTCGATTGAGATGATTTATACCCTGCCGGTCCCCTGATATGAGATTATTGCGGATGTGACCAGTGACATAGGTATATAGAGATATTTATATATGTTGTGAATCGTGAGTGATAGCCGTACGAGACGTTAGGTTCGTACCCTCCTCGTCTTATAGGATAATAGGATCTCTGATAGCTTAATGCCGCCGTACGATAATTTTTCCGTACGTGATGAGTTTAACTTGAGGTTTGATCCACACCCTTGACTTGAGGATGCCGTACGATGGAGTATACCGTACGGGATGTTGTGAGGCTGGATGCCGATTAATTGATTCACCGACTCGATCATGTTAGATACGTATACCCATCAGTATTGGCATTATGATTTACCTTATGCTGCATTCATATTATTCTCATTGCATTGCTTATATCTGTGCTAGTACACCTGCACCATTATCGATGATGCGTATGTTACACGTACACAGATTTGCCAGCTCACACACTTCATCATCGATAATTGCCATGTCACTACACAGTAGGGTTGCTGCATCATGATATGCTTAGTGATACATCTATACTTGCTCACTTACATATTGTACCTACATAGATAACTGGATTTATTGGGAAATTTGGAACCGCATGTTATATTTTTAAAAACTGGAACATTTAAAAGAGCGGTTTTCTCTTAATATGTCATACCACTGTTCCATGTGTTAGGTCCACGTTACCTCTCCCGGTACTTTCGGGGTTGCGGAAACGGTAATACAAAAATTTTCTAAGCTTTGTAGCGTGGACCGTAAAAGTCGGATCTTTGCTAAACAATAAACTAGCAACCTAACAAGAGATGTATCTACTCGGTTAGGGGTTATACCTCAACTTGAACTCCTTCACTTCTAGTTGTAGTTGTTCTATGATGTTCTTCTCTTCTTGTTGTTCTTTTCATTGCATGCTCAAAGGTTGATCCGGACTTCGGTCACCTCCGCGGCCTCCTTGAGTCGAAGACGATCCACCCGAGAGATGTACGCCGAGCTCCACCTCAAGCCAAGGTAACTAGGGCAAGGAGATTGCTAATCTAAAAGCCCTAGGTTGTGTAGAGAAGATGTATGGATGTGTTTGTCAAGTGAAAACCTTTTTCTCTCAACACATGAGATCAAAGGAGAAGATCAAGAGGAGGAAGAAGAAGGAGAGTTTTTAGCAACCATGGAGCTTCTCTTTTTCAAGAGAGAGAATGAGAATAATGTTATGATACAAAAGAAAAGACCATGGTTGCAAATAATGCAAAACAACATCATTACCAATTCCATCAAGATAAAGTTGATGGCTACAATTGAAATGACCATTATCATAATCCAAAAAGAAAATGGAAAAG
Organism: Agapanthus africanus; assembly: GCA_030015575.1. Classification (NCBI taxonomy): domain Eukaryota; kingdom Viridiplantae; phylum Streptophyta; class Magnoliopsida; order Asparagales; family Amaryllidaceae; genus Agapanthus; species Agapanthus africanus. The sequence continues at coordinate 110,660,552 of CM057340.1, read as the reverse complement.
AAAAGAAGAGTGTGGAGTCCTCTTGAAAGTCAATGGTCAACTCGGTCAACCGGTCAACAAAGTCAAGAGGGGTCAACGGGGTCAAATGGTCAATGCAATTAGCCATCATAAGATTATCACTAATAGGATTAGTAAATGATGTTCGCTGCTCATAATGGTTTTGACCAAACAAACTGTCAAAACCCTAATGAGCCTGCCACATAATGGTTTTGGCCGAACCAACTGCCAAAACCCTAATGAGGCACCTCCTCCTTCATCGCTCCAGAAAACTGTGCATACACACCTGCATCCGTATTCCGTAGAATGCGGATGCACAGAAGACAAAACAAATCCATCCATGCAATACTAGGATCCGGCTTAAACCAAAGCCCACTAGTATTGCCTGCCCGAACACCATACGCACACAAGTGTACGTAAGTGATCGCAGCCCTGCCGTAAAACCATACGGCCTCTACACGTTTCGCTCTGTGCAGGGAAACTCTCTGTGTGGGACTCTAAAGACTCGACACTACGCTGGCAGTGGGTTTAACCACAGACCGCAAGCGGCACTAGCTGTACGTAACGGTCCCCAGATAGATGTCGATAAGAAGGCCGATGAGGTACACCCATCCGAACTCCTACTGAGCCTGTATGTGACAATCTCCGTACAGTCCGGTCTGTTCGTCTGATACATCGCATGGCGGGCTTAGGGGGGCGGTAAACGTCAGTCCCCTAATAGCGGTACAAGTCGTGTCGGAGTGAAGCCCAATACACCCTGAGATAACACTGGAAACCTACCAGTATATCTCGCTTGCCCTGGCCAGGGACTACTCGTGTAATGGCTCTCCTAGACACAGCGCGATGTCAACCCCCAATACCGGGAGAGACGAATCCTGTCTAACCGTCACTGCCTCCAAGTGCTTCGGGACTGCTCCCAACTACTACCTGTTTGCACGACTCAGTAGAGCCGTGGTAGGGTAGTAATCAAAGAACAGTGGGAACACACTCGAGGCGAAGTGACAGTGTCAAGTCAGCGGACTAAGCTGTACTCATGTCACCTGGGAACTGATAACTGACGATAGGTATAATACCAACCATCAGTTCCCGACGAGTCCTGTCCAGTGTACTCGTAACCTAACGAGCACCCGCATACTATCTCAAGTATGAGGTACTGACGGCTGTGGGACAGACCGTCTCCCGTGCTGGGATGAGAAGCGCATACGCTAGTCTACTCTGGAGTATCGATGCCCTATCTCGATACTCCCACGACTAGGGACGTGTATAAGGATGTGCTTGTAGATTACCCAGCCTCCACGAGTGTGATCGCCATCACAACGCCGGTAATCAAGCAAAGATCCTAAGGGCTCTACTAATGCGTATAGGTGATATAATAAATAAACACACACATGTACACATTAAAGCAGAGACAAACCAAGTAGCATACTACTATATTGAGCAAGATTGTCTGTACAACTGTGAATATCCCAAGCTTCCATCAAGTAATATACATACTAGTATGATACAGTAATGGCCTCTAGGGCATATACACCAACAATCTCCCACTTGCACTAAGGCCATGTACTGGCGTATCGAAGACCTATCATCTCGATCAGCCGCTCGAACTGAGTCTGGGGTAAAGCCTTCGTGAATGGGTCCGCAGTGTTGTCCTTTGTGTCCACTCTCCGCACCTCGATCTCCTGTCGATCAATGATCTCCCTGATCAGGTGATACCGCCTTAAGATGTGCCTGGATTTCTGATGGGACCTTGGTTCCTTCGCTAAAGCTATAGCCCCATTGTTATCGCAATACAAAGGTATTGGGTCAACAATGGACGGAACCACCTGAAGTTCACTAATGAACTTCTTAATCCAGACCGCCTCTTTTGCGGCATCGCTTGCAGCAATGTATTCAGCCTCCATCGTCGAGTCTGCGACGGTATCCTGCTTGGAACTCCTCCAACATACCGCCCCTCCGTTGAGGGTAAACACAAAACCCGAGACGGACTTGCTATCATCTTTGTCACTCTGGAAGCTTGAATCGGTAAAGGACTCGACCCTAAGGTCTCCATTACCGTAAACCAGGAACATCTCCTTAGTCCTTCTCAGGTACTTGAGAATGTTCTTCACTGCTGTCCAGTGGTCCTCCCCTGGTACCGGCTTACCGTGCTCAACGCGTAAGCTACATCTGGTCTTGTACATAGCATCGCATACATTATAGATCCTACCGCCGAAGCGTAGGGTATAGTGCTCATGCGAACCCTCTCCTCGTCAGTCTTAGGAGACATCTTCTTGGAGAGGGTAATTCCGTGCAATGCGGGTATGTTACCGCGCTTGGAATCCTCCATACTAAATCTCTTTAGTACGGTCTCTATGTACCTGGACTGCGAAAGTCCCAATAGTTTCTTGGATCTATCTCTATAGATTTTGATCCCCAGAATGTACGAGGCATCACCCAGGTCCTTCATGGAGAACCTTTGTGACAAAAACAGCTTGACCGATTGTAGCATAGGAATGTCATTTCCTATCAAAAGAATGTCGTCCACGTACAAGACTAGGAATACGACAGTTCGTCCTACAATCTTCTTATATACACAGGGTTCATCTTCGTTCTTGATGAAATCAAATTCCTTGATTGCCTCATCAAAACAGATGTTCCAGCTCCGCGATGCCTGCTTTAATCCATAAATGGATTTAAGCAACTTGCACACCTTTCCGCTGCTCCCAGTGTCTATGAAACCTTCTGGTTGATCCATGTAAACGCACTCTTCCAAACAACCGTTTAGGAAAGCCGTTTTAACATCCATCTGCCAGATTTCATAGTCATGGAAGGCAGCAATGGCAAGTAGGATCCGAATGGATTTGAGCATAGCCACCGGAGAAAAAGTTTCATCATAGTCCAAACCAGGTCTTTGACGAAAACCTTTTGCAACGAGTCTAGCTTTATAGGTTTCCACCTGCCCATCTACACCAAGTTTCCTTTTGTAGATCCATTTGCATCCAACGGGTTTTACCCCAGCTGGAGCAATATCCAAGGTCCACACTTTATTGGCGTACATGGACTCCATTTCGGATTGCATTGCTTCCTGCCACTTATCAGAGTCCCTACTGATAATGGCCTGCCTGAAACTGGTAGGGTCATCTTCTTCCAAGATGCAATCCTCTCGATCCCCGTCTATGAGAAAACCGTAGTATCTCTCGGGCGGATGAGAAATCCTACCAGATCTGCGGAGTGGCTGAGGTTCGTTTGGGGTTATTGAATCTAGCGGTTCCTCCAAATTTTCTGTTAAAGCTTGTGTTTCTGGAATTTCATCCAGTTCTACCGTGCTGCCACTAATGTTTTTAACAAGAAATTCTTTTTCCAAAAATGTGGCATTTCTTGAAACAATTATCTTCTGTTCCTCTGCATGGTAGAATAGATACCCACTTGAATCTTTTGGGTATCCCACAAACTTACACAAAACTACCCGTGCCTCAAGTTTGTCTGGGTTCTGCTTTTTGACATAAGCTGGGCAACCCCAAATCTTAATACGTTTAAGATACAAACTTTTACCACTCCATATTTCATACGGAGTCTTAGGCACAGATTTGGATGGAACTTGATTCAATAGATGTGCTGCAGTTTGAAGTGCATATCCCCAGAATGAAAAAGGTAACTCAGCACTACTCATCATGGAGCGAACCATATCCAGTAGGGTACGATTCCTCCGCTCCGATACACCGTTGTGCTGTGGTGTATAAGGAGGAGTAAGCTGAGAGAGAATACCATTCTCTTTTAAGTAATCTAGGAATTCCGTGCTTAAGTACTCCCCTCCTCTATCAGACCGGAGGATCTTGATACTTTTGTCAATCTGGTTCTCTACTTCCTTTCTGAATTCCTTGAATTTCTCAAAAGCTTCAGATTTGTGTCTCATCAGATACACATATCCGAACCTAGAGAGATCGTCAGTGAATGTGATGAAGTACGAGAACCCACCCCTTGCATGTATAGACATCGGACCACACACATCACTGTGTATGAGTCCCAAGAGCTCTCTTGCTCTTTCTCCATGTCCGGTGAACGGAGATTTGGTCATCTTCCCTTTGAGACAAGACTGACAAGTTTCATAAGATGAAAACTCGAATGCATTCAAGAGTCCATCTTTATGCAACTTACTCAGTCTTTTCTCTCCGATATGACCAAGTCTACAATGCCACAAGTAGGATTCATTCGTATCTGAATTCTTCCTCTTGCGTGTGTTTTGTATGTTGAGAACTGTATTCTGATTTAGAACGTAGATACCATTAAACAGTGTACCCTCTGCAACCAGTACCTTATCAAGGTAAATGTTCATGATATTCTTTTCAAGAACAAACTTATATCTATCTTTATCGAGTAAAGAAACTGATATGATGTTGCAAACCATAGAGGGTACATAGTAGCAATCGTTCAAAATCATAGTCTTGCCATTTGGCAATACTAGGTGATATTCACCGACGGCTGCCGCATAAACTTGTGCTCCGTTCGCTACTCTGAGCGACATATCACCCGGTGCAACTTTCCTACTTTTTCTCAGTCCCTGTAATAAATTACAGATATGAGATCCTGATCCGGTATCAAGTACCCAGGAGGTAGGGCTGACCGTAAAACAGTTCTCAATTACAAGAACACCTGAAGTAGATGCAAAACCATGCTTCTTCTTCAACTGGGTATCCTGGAAATCCATACTTTCCTCTTTCCCATTCTCATACTCGTGACTGTTGTCACAAGTTAGAGCTGAACCAACTTTCCCCAGTCCCGAATAAGAATTCGGATCGGTCAAGCAATACATTTTATTATCTTGATTAGGGCGTGAAAAGGTTGCTGCCTGGAGAGAGAGAAAAGAAACACTCAGCGTATGCTCTTGCAAGATTAGATTGGTTTATTAATTTATCTAACCAGGATGTCTCCCACTGTTTACTCAAATTCTTCTTAAAACCTTTTAAAAGAAGAACTAGTCGGGTTTTAATTCACGTCACAATACTTGCTTAACCTTTCAGCCAGGCTAGTGTCGGTACTTCGAGGGAGGTTTTCCAACGCTTTCGCGAAGTTCCTTAATTAAATAACCTCTTTTCCCTGGGGGCGTAACCCCGCTAACACCTTTCTAGACACCTACTAGGTTTATAGCATTGATTGTTAAGTGAATTAATCTCCCGAGGGTAAACCAACTCATCAGTGGGATCGGGATCCAACTGTCATTGTGTGATAACCTAGATGGAATCCACTCTAGTCACCACACTCCAGAAGGTATGCTAAATCTGCAAGTTTCAGTTCTTTTGAAACTCCCGATGTGGTTTTTGCCCCTAGGACCCAAGTGATCTTGACACAGTCAACAAATCAAAAGGTCCTAGTCAAGTTCATCCCGTCATTATCTTGATTGCATTAAACCCACCTGCACAACCCTTGACACAGTCAACAAGGTTCTACAAATGTCCTAACCAATCACTTTGTATCCAGCAAATAAGCTACACTTAGCTACCGTTCACTGCGCCTTGACACAGTCAACAAACGCAGCACGAATACTAAGTATAACTTATAAGAAACGACGGAGGGCTACGGCTGGGTTTTTGGAAAAAAACCCGTTAACGTAATGAACTTGATATCGTTGAAGGAACGTGATACATCCTTTTGAAAAACATAGTGGCGAAAACTTTTGCTAAAGAGGTCACTCCCTGTGAAGGGATCTCGGCTCTTTCCTTGTCGAGTGAGGTGCTGGGCATTCGTAAGATGAATACCTCGATGCAAAGCAAGAATAATCGACTATGGTGAAGTTATTACCCTGACGCAAAGTTTTGTCCAAGGGGTCACTCCCGGTGAAGGGATCTCGGCCCTTGCCTCGTCGACTGAGGTGCTGGGCATTCATAACCGAATACCGCGATGCAAAACAAAAATGAACGTCCTTGCAATAACAGCTTTTTGAAAAATTGTTCCAACAACGTCTTTTAGGTTTATTTTCTTGCATTAGTTCTTTTAATGCGTCCCATCATTTAAATCCTACCATTGCAGAAAACAACCAAAATATGACGTACGCTTATGCCATACGCATTCGCCACGGGGCCCCGTCATCACCCGTTAGGTTACTTAACTAACGACAGAGCGGGGGCTGGGCTAGCGCGGCTGTAAAACATAAGCAACGCCTAAATAGTTATTATATATAGAAATATAGCAATGATAGCCAATCCAGATCACAGATGAACACTTTGGATATACTAGGAATCCGCAATTCGTTCGAGCCTGCAACGAAAAACGGATTACACGGTCGCGATGAATAGCCAAAACCCCACCCAAGACCCCTACGGGTGCGGCAAACTACCCGCCAAGTACCCGAAGCGAAGCAACCTCCCTCAATGCCATGAGTAGGCCACTCGGCACTTCGAGCTACCCGGTAGTTTGTGCACCCCCTCCATGGGTCTATCCTAGGAGCAAAAACAGTAAAAAGAATTATACAATGACGGCTACAACCCCGACCCGGTTGTGCGGCCATACAAATAACATTACATCAATTTACAAATTTATTACATGAATGAAAGAAAAAGAAACTCTCATCTCACATCCACCCCGGCTATTCATCCGCGACAATCCAACGAGTTCATATACACAAACCATCAACAACAATCACAGATCACAGATATGTATAACCCCGACTAATCGTCATATAGCGATTAGCCGACGTTCAATACATAAGAACATCACAGATATAACCTTTATAGTCAAAGTATATTGAAGTTCGGAAAAAAATACGGAATTATAGGCCCCCAAAAACAAATTTCTATTCTGGAAAATCTGGGCACATATAATATATCAGAAAAATCCTAAAACCATGTCAGAAACAAACTGCACCAAAGACGAGACAGCAACTCTACCAAAGCGCGGCGCTTCCGCGGCAATAGCAAGCTATTGCCGCGGAAGCGCGGCCATCTAGGTGAGTTACTGTGTCGTTTTTGGTGGGTTTCTTCTAAAAAACCTGAGATGATTTTTAGGATATAACAAATTTTGTTTTGACCAGAAAAAGTTTTAACAGAAACTCAGATTTTTTATAACTTGGTTTTTTCGATTTTTCCGTTTCGAACTTCGATACACTTTACTACCAAGCTAGTTTATGTTTAGTTAGGCTCTGATACCACTGTTAGGTCCACGTTACCTCTCCCGGTACTTTCGGGGTTGCGGAAACGGTAATACAAAAATTTTCTAAGCTTTGTAGCGTGGACCGTAAAAGTCGGATCTTTGCTAAACAATAAACTAGCAACCTAACAAGAGATGTATCTACTCGGTTAGGGGTTATACCTCAACTTGAACTCCTTCACTTCTAGTTGTAGTTGTTCTATGATGTTCTTCTCTTCTTGTTGTTCTTTTCATTGCATGCTCAAAGGTTGATCCGGACTTCGGTCACCTCCGCGGCCTCCTTGAGTCGAAGACGATCCACCCGAGAGATGTACGCCGAGCTCCACCTCAAGCCAAGGTAACTAGGGCAAGGAGATTGCTAATCTAAAAGCCCTAGGTTGTGTAGAGAAGATGTATGGATGTGTTTGTCAAGTGAAAACCTTTTTCTCTCAACACATGAGATCAAAGGAGAAGATCAAGAGGAGGAAGAAGAAGGAGAGTTTTTAGCAACCATGGAGCTTCTCTTTTTCAAGAGAGAGAATGAGAATAATGTTATGATACAAAAGAAAAGACCATGGTTGCAAATAATGCAAAACAACATCATTACCAATTCCATCAAGATAAAGTTGATGGCTACAATTGAAATGACCATTATCATAATCCAAAAAGAAAATGGAAAAGAAAAGAAGAGTGTGGAATCCTCTTGAAAGTCAATGGTCAACTCGGTCAACCGGTCAACAAAGTCAAGAGGGGTCAACGGGGTCAAATGGTCAATGCAATTAGCCATCATAAGATTATCACTAATAGGATTAGTAAATGATGTTCGCTGCTCATAATGGTTTTGACCAAACGAACTGTCAAAACCCTAATGAGCCTGCCACATAATGGTTTTGGCCGAACCAACTGCCAAAACCCTAATGAGGCACCTCCTCCTTCATCGCTCCAGAAAACTGTGCATACACACCTGCATCCGTATTCCGTAGAATGCGGATGCACAGAAGACAAAACAAATCCATCCATGCAATACTAGGATCCGGCTTAAACCAAAGCCCACTAGTATTGCCTGCCCTAACACCATACGCACACAAGTGTACGTAAGTGATCGCAGCCCTGCCGTAAAACCATACGGCCTCTACACGTTTCGCTCTGTGCAGGGAAACTCTCTGTGTGGGACTCTAAAGACTCGACACTACGCTGGCAGTGGGTTTAACCACAGACCGCAAGCGGCACTAGCTGTACGTAACGGTCCCCAGATAGATGTCGATAAGAAGGCCGATGAGGTACACCCATCCGAACTCCTACTGAGCCTGTATGTGACAATCTCCGTACAGTCCGGTCTGTTCGTCTGATACATCGCATGGCGGGCCTAGGGGGCGGTAAACGTCAGTCCCCTAATAGCGGTACAAGTCGTGTCGGAGTGAAGCCCAATACACCCTGAGATAACACTGGAAACCTACCAGTATATCTCGCTTGCCCTGGCCAGGGACTACTCGTGTAATGGCTCTCCTAGACACAGCGCGATGTCAACCCCCAATACCGGGAGAGACGAATCCTGTCTAACCGTCACTGCCTCCAAGTGCTTCGGGACTGCTCCCAACTACTACCTGTTTGCACGACTCAGTAGAGCCGTGGTAGGGTAGTAATCAAAGAACAGTGGGAACACACTCGAGGCGAAGTGACAGTGTCAAGTCAGCGGACTAAGCTGTACTCATGTCACCTGGGAACTGATAACTGACGATAGGTATAATACCAACCATCAGTTCCCGACGAGTCCTGTCCAGTGTACTCGTAACCTAACGAGCACCCGCATACTATCTCAAGTATGAGGTACTGACGGCTGTGGGACAGACCGTCTCCCGTGCTGGGATGAGAAGCGCATACGCTAGTCTACTCTGGAGTATCGATGCCCTATCTCGATACTCCCACGACTAGGGACGTGTATAAGGATGTGCTTGTAGATTACCCAGCCCCCACGAGTGTGATCGCCATCACAACGCCGGTAATCAAGCAAAGATCCTAAGGGCTCTACTAATGCGTATAGGTGATATAATAAATAAACACACACATGTACACATTAAAGCAGAGACAAACCAAGTAGCATACTACTATATTGAGCAAGATTGTCTGTACAACTGTGAATATCCCAAGCTTCCATCAAGTAATATACATACTAGTATGATACAGTAATGGCCTCTAGGGCATATACACCAACACCATGTTGCATGATATATTGATATGCTTACATTTCTGTTATATGTCGCATACATCATGCTTTACGCTTTTACGCATCGAGATATGCCGTTTTCATGAGATTTCTGGATTTGAGAACCGTAACATTTTAAAAGAAAGCATGTACTGTTTTAGAAACCCAGTTTCTCTTGATATGATATTTCAGTGAGTCCACCATACGTTTTCTCGGTTCTGAGACGTGTGACATATGAAACCCGATTCGAGGAGTGGACGATGCCGATTGCGGGTACATGGTGGACCCGGTATGCTACCCCGGGCAAGAAAAGGATGCTGTGTATACAGACGGTGAGCCTGGCAGAGGGACTACTACCTACCAGTGATTAGTTGGGCCTGATGGATATCCGGAGGATACCGACCGGAGTCAAGAGATGATATGGGCCGATCTGGACTGACGGAGCCCGTGGGACTATCCGGACAGACGGAGCCCGAGAGATATGAGGATATACGTGTCGATGCTGGACACGGGTTTCATGATATTTTCGGGTGTCGATGTTGGACACCCAGGTGCCATGACTTTGATGTTTCGCGAGGGACACCGTTGATTTATATCCTCATACTTTCTTGCACACTCATTTATGATATTTACGTGCATACAGACATTGATCTTATGGTTAGACGGGATCTACATGCATACATACATTGAGTATATGGTTGGATGATATCCACATATACATAGGTGTTGATTACATTGTTGGCGCATATACGACCCGGTCACCCTAGATATCATAGTATCACTTTCATGATATAGTTGACCTAGGAGTCGTTGTTTATTCGATTTCGACTTGTAGATGTTTTTCTACTCACGAGCTGGTAACTCACCCCCGTTGTGCCACAGTTCTTGCAAGTTGACCGCATGGATTCGTAGCGGTATCGCTGGCGCATAGTTTCATTTGGGTGTTTTGCATTGGTAGGCGGTGTATTTGTATCGTACCCACTCTTGTATTTATATTTCATATTGTATCTAGTCAACTCCATCAATCAAAATTAGTTAATTGTATAAGTAATGAGACTTATTGAGATTGTAGTTGTGAGACTTAGAGCGGGGGGTTTTCCGCTACCTGTGGTTTTGATGTTTTGCTTATTTCTTTATCTTTTTGTGGTGAACTTCGCCGTTGGGCGTCGTATACTTACTTATACTGTCTTGTGTGGTTGTGATCCGCCGTTTGGAGAAGAGCTAGCTCCCGCTTGGGGATGCCATTATTCTTATCTTGTATATGTAGTTTTGGATCAAAATATACAAAGGAGGTGCTGTCCAAATTTTTAAAAGACGAAACACTTTTTCAAACTAGCAAATTTCATTTGCATTTTCATGTTCCTTTTCTATGCATTAAGAAAACTTGATTTTATTGTACCTTTATTTCAAAACTTCACCTCCTTTATTTTGTTAAAAAGGTTTAGATTTCTGGGTTTCAGCTTACATGAATTACGTTACGCTTTTAGACGTTGCGTGATTTAAGTGCTGGTCATGAGCTAATATTTCGGGTCGTGACAAAGTTGGTATCAGAGCATTAGGTTTAACTTTAGTTCGAGTCTATGTTTGACTATGCGGAGTCTAGGGCGGGTATGTATTTCGGAACTTAGGCTTGACTTTACGGAACTTAGACTTGAACGGGGGGTATTAGACCCGAACTTTCGTTTCATAGGCTGACCCTGATTTATGGAGTAGGTAGTTTGAGTAGAGTGAAGTACCGTACGTATGTTCCGTGGTATATTTACGATACAATACTCCACTTAAGAAATCTTATGATGTACATATTTTGAGATCAGTGTTTCTCTTCGTACCCATGATTATATATCCATTTGAGATCCTTGATTCTATTCGTTTCCATGATCATACTCCCATTGATGTTGTTCCTTCTTATGATCATGTATCCATTCTGGATCTGTCGTTTCCTTTCATGCCGTTGATCTGCTTTCTTCGATACTCGATTGAGGTTCATGTCACCATGGTTTGAGCGCAGATTGAGCTGCTGCTAGTGTTGCGGTCAGGGTGAGCTCGTCATGGACGAGGGCTGACCATTGTGTTTTCTGGTGACATGGGAACGTCTCGAGTTAGTATTTATGTTGTGATCTCTTGGATGAGGCGAGTGTTTGGTTTTGCACCGGATAATCATGCCTTTGATAGAGCTGCCAGTTGCTAGAGGACTGTTGATGTACAGCCTACCACAGAGATTATGATGTCATCTACGTGCAGACAGATGTGACCCAGCTGTTGCTGAGTTTGAGAGGATGTCGCCTCCACACTTTACGAGACGAGATCGCTGGAGCTTCCAAGCGGAGATGCGATAGATGGAAGCTAGTCCATCTTGAGTTGAAAGACGAAGGCGATTCGTCAGATTGATGCGCCAATACAGGCCCAGTTGATTTGAAGATTTCCAGTGTGGAGAGAATCTTACCCAGATCTAGAGCAGACCGATCCAGAGATGACCGTTGATGTATCGCTTTTCCTGGAGGATTGGGGCATTGTTTAGCATGCGGATGAAGGGTATTCGCATGTTGCCTGAGCGAAGTTAAAAAAAAAGTTCGAACGAATGTCAGAAAACCCATATTTTCTCCAAGTTTAAAGTGTTCGGTGGAACATGCAAGTGATTCTGTGGACCCTCTAGAAGAATGAAACCCTAACTCGATATGATGACCATGGAACCGCTTTTGAACCTTAGGGTTTGCGGCAGTTTAGCGGTGCCATCAGTGAGGCTTGGGTTTGCCCTTCTACGGCTGGTCCAGAGGTAGTGTGGTATGTACCAGATATTTTTAGACCGTGCTCAAGTGTTGAGACTTCGAAAAATTTTGGGACCTTGATGACTCGATCGAAAAGTTAGCGTCGTCCGGATATCATGTGATAAGAGATCAGCAAGCTGACCAGCTTTAAATAGAGGACTTCACTCAGATGCGTTGTGAGTTGATCGAGAACGGACGAGTATTGAGTATTCCTACGATGGTTGGGACGAGTTCCCGAGGAAGCGTTCGGCCAGATATCTTCTACAGAGTGATGAAGATACAGAGTACGCGATTTCGAGTCCGTGTGAGAGACTTCGGATTGACCGTGGCCAAGAACAGTTGCAGTGCATAGATAGTTTGACGTGACGTCGAAGTGGACGATGATACAGACGAGTGGAGCCAGAGGTTCATGCGAGATGCTGACGAGCTGTTGCTACTCCGTGTCGAGATTAAAGATCCGATATGCATACAGAGACGTGAGGTACGACCAGTTTCCGAGGAAATGTGTGCAGAAAACGCAGATGTCCAGAAAACGAGAAAAGATTATGTAAGAGTACCAGCTTCCGTACAGTTCGGCATGGGCGAGATCGAAAGAGACCTTGAGCAGGATTCCTTCCAGGACACTGCAGCAAAAAGATTTGCACCGAGGATCAGATGTGTCACGTATATTCAGAGAGCCAGAGGCCGACGCTAATGACGTGCTGCCTTACTAGTGGTAGTGATAATTGGCCAAGAGATAACCAGAGAAGTGCTAAAGCGGAATCGTTCCCGTTAGCACCCCGGACCGGGCCGATAGATTGCGAGATTGGTAATCCGAAGAGAAAAAATAAGACCTAAAGACAGAGGACGCCAGACCGTGATCAGGAGGCAAGCGGATGTTCTTGCTCTGCCAGTTTTGGGCGCACCGACATTTTTGCGACACTGTAGGAGGTGTACATCGATGTCATTTATTGCGATTTGTTTTTGTGATCCGAGTATAACGTTTATATCGCTTGGATTTGAGTTTTAATGATTGAGCTATATGATATTGTTTTCGTTCACCATGGCTGCACCGGCTGGATATATATTTTGTACACCGTTGTGTTGATTTGCGATTTGTGCATACCTATTGCGTTTGATGTCGATTTTGTACCTTCGTAGCGTGTGTTTATGATTTTGTGGATTTCATACGGATGGTGTGATAGCTCACATGTGCTTGTAGTGCATTGATACGGATTTGTGCTCGTAGTTGCACACGTTTTTGATTTATACACCTTGGTACACTCGGTGTCGTTCTTGTACGTATTTGAGTTATTAATGTGATTTTCGTGCATTGGTTGCACTGTACTTGTATTTCGCGCATTTGATGCATTAGATTTGAGATTTTCGTGCACAATAGATGCACCAGATATTGTTGTCGTACACACCCGTTGCAGTGGACATATGCTTTTGTGCACACCTATTGCACTTAGTTTTGCTTTTGTGCATATTGTAGCACCTGTATTTGGATTTGATTTCCGTGCGCACCAGACGCACGCTATTATTGGATACGCCTTTTGAAGCTGATTTTGCTTTGGGGCACCTTGTTTTCATGATAGGCACTATATTATATAGTAGCCGAACATGACTGATCTGAGGACAGTACCTGAGTACTTGCATGCATTAAATAATTACCAAGAGGTTTTCAAAGGAGCTATAGTCTCGCTATTTCCTACTTGTCCGTGAGCTACGCGAACGTTTTTAAAAGAAAACCTTTGGGATATTTTGGAACGACAGAACGCATATTTATCAAAACATATATGAAGGTATATTTATTACTTTACAAATGAATGTCCGTCACTTATGCCATGAGTTTCGCATTCACGTGGCGATTTAGAAAGATTTTTGCATGATTTTTATTTAGTTCTTAAAAGTTTTTTAAGGATGTGTACTATACACGTATTATAGTATTTGACTAGTGTATATTGGATTTCAGTAGTGGATTTCGAGATCTGTATCTCTATTGTAACTCCAAGGATATGCGTGCAAATCCGATGATTTGCGTGACGCTTGACGGAGTTCGATTTTGAGTTTTGTACTCGTTTACATGCGTACTTGACGCGTTGTGTTGTTTCTGCATCTTCCGTGATTTCGGAGCCGCGTTGATTTGAGCTGATTATTGTAATGTTTTAGATTTTGGAGGTTTAAATTTAAATTCGGGGACCGAATTTATTTAAGGGGGGAAGATTGTTACATTTCAGAAAATATAAAATATTATTTTGGAATTTAATATTAAAATAATATAATTCCCGAAAACTGCCCGATTTGCGAAATTGGGGTTTTCGAAAATGTGTATAAATATATACCGATAATTGTGAAATAAATGGAAATTAAAATTATTTATTCATTTAAAAATATATTTAAAGGATTTGGCATTTTTAAAATTTATTATATGCAGTTTGGATAAAAACCCGATTAGTGCACTGATATCGCGATTAGGCCAAATCCGTGTTTTTACAGTTTTTCATGGTTAGTGAACCATGACATGTTCATTTGTGTTGTTTTATGTTATGATTGGGTTTTTATGGGAGAAAAGAAAAGAAAAGAAAAGAAAAGAAAAAGAGAAAAGGGTTAAAGTTTAGAATGATTGGAGAGAGAAAAGGAGGGTGAGAATAAGAGAAAGTGAGAGTATGAGAGAGAGGGGGGGCAGCCATTCTTTTCCCCTCCCCATTATTTCTCTTCTCCTTCTTCTTCATCACTTCCCTCCACCTTCAACCCTAGATCCATCCCAAAATACTCCTCAAAACCCTAAACCCCTTTTACAAAAATTGACCACCTCTTCATCCTCTACAAAACGGACCTAGCAAAGTGGGATTTTGACAACATTGGCAAACTAGGGTTTTCTTGAGTTGCATCCATGAGGTATAATTTCTTCCATTAGTTTAGTTTCAAGTTTTCCTAGCTTTTTGTTTAAGTTTAGAGTTCGTTTAGTGATGGATTGATGATGCTTAGAAATCCTAGTGAGGGTTTGAGTGAAAGTATGGATTGGTGATGATTGAGTGGCTGTTTAAGACCTGGAATTTAGTATAGAAACCAAAATACAGATTTAGGAATTCATTATGTCGGTTTTGTGTTGATTTATGAGGGTATATGGAAATCTGGAGTAACCCGGAGACACTAAAAATTATTTAGCGAATACTGGGAGTCGTGCAGGCAACCTGGAGTGTACCCTGAAGACCTGAGCCCAAACCCTTGTACTTTGGCCGCAAAAATAATCATTCTGGGAGCGGTTATGGGTTTTTGTCGGGTGTTATCTGCTATATATTTAAGGCCCTTTGTATAGGCAACTTTTCTTAGTTTGACCTGAGTCAAAATCTGGGAGCACTTTGGTGTGATTTTGGCTATGTTTTCCATATTTTGAAATGTTTCGTTTTGCTATTTGGATTTTTATTTGGTTGTTGAATGTTTGTACATCAACAATAAGGGTTGTTTGATTGTTTTGCACGCGTTGGCTATAGGTTCTAATCTATGAGAGCGCCGTGTGCCGTATCGGTTTTCCTGATTCGATTTTAATAGTGATTTCGATTGTGTACTATTATAGGTACCTTCGTGTGGATTCCGAGGCGATGGAGCATGGTGTCATTGACTTCGGCAAGAAAGAAACAAGGTGAGTGGATCTATATCCACGGGGGAAGTCGGGTGGATGGCGTATAGCACCACCGCAAAGTTTTGGTGGAAATCGATTTGTAGCATATGGTTAAGAAAACCTAGATTTGGAAACTTGCGTTAGAGTTAAAAGACTGTTAGTGAAACCATATTATAAACTAAGGATAGTTAGAAGTGATATGATACGACTAGTATGTGATGACGGGACTTGAAGATGAGATTTGATGATATTGCCGTTTAGGGTATTATATGACTAGATAATCGACGTAGATGTGTCATCCGAACCATACCTATTTCCAAACTGAGGAATCGTATGCATCTTTTTAACAGATACGTTGAGGGACGTTACGGATTTTCAAATGATATCTTTTCTTTGAAAACACCGTAGCCCCTACTTTCAAAACTACGATTCACAACTTTCAAAAACTGTTTGTATGGTTCGGGTGTGTATGTTAGATTAGATACGTATGCTTATAGTAAAGGTAGAATGTATTTGTAAAATTGACTTGATGTGGGATATGAATGCGATGAAAATAATATATGACGTGATACGACGATTTGATGATATGTTGTTATGCGGATGCGAGTCGATTGAGATGATTTATACCCTGCCGGTCCCCTGATATGAAATTATTGCGGATGTGACCCGGGAAATAGGTATATAGA
The DNA here is from genome assembly GCA_030015575.1 of Agapanthus africanus. Classification (NCBI taxonomy): domain Eukaryota; kingdom Viridiplantae; phylum Streptophyta; class Magnoliopsida; order Asparagales; family Amaryllidaceae; genus Agapanthus; species Agapanthus africanus. The sequence continues at coordinate 110,644,199 of CM057340.1, read as the reverse complement.
GATATTTATATATGTTGTGAATCGTGAGTGATAGCCGTACGAGATGTTTGGCCCGTGCCCTCCTCATCTTATAGGATGATAGGATCCCTGATAGCTTAATGCCACCGTACGATGATTTTTCCGTACGTGATGAGTTTGACTTGAGATTTGATCCATACCCTTGACTAGAGGATGTCGTACGATGGAGTATACCGTATGGGATGTTGTGAGGCTCGATGCCGATTGATTGATTCACCGACTCGATCATGTTTGATACGTATACCCGTCAGTATTTGCATTATGATTTACCTTATGCTGCATTCATATTATTCTCATTGTATTGCTTATATCTGTGTCAGTACACCTGCACCATTATCGATGATGCGTATGTTACACGTACACAGATTTTCCTGCTCACACACTTCATCATCGATAATTGCCATGTCACTACAAAGTAGGGTTGCTGCATCATGATATGCATAGTGATACACTTATACTTATGCACATACATATTGTACCTACATAGATAACTGGCTTTATTGGGAAATTGGGAACAACATGTTATATTTTTAAAAACTGGAACATTTAAAAGAGCGGTTTTCCCTTCATATGTCAAACCACTGTTCCATGTTGCATGATATACTGATATGCTTACATTTCTTTTATATGTCGCATACATCATGCTTTACGCTTTTACGCATCGAGATATGCTGTTTTCATGAGATTTCTGGATTTAAGAACCGTGGCTATTTTAAAAGAAAGCATGTACTGTTTTAGAAACCAGGTTTCTCTTGATATGATATTTCAGTGCGTCCACCATGTGTTTTCTCCGTTCTGAGACGTGTGACATATGAAACCCGATTCGAGGAGTGGACGAGGCCGATTGCGGGTACATGGTGGACCCGGTATGGTACCCCGGGGAAAGAAAGGGATGTTGTGTATACAGACGGTGAGCCTGGCAGAGGGACTACCACCTACCGGTGATTGGTTGGGCTTGGCGGATATCCGGAGGATACCGACCGGAGTCGAGAGATGATATGAGCCGATCCGGACTGACGGAGCCCGTGGGCCGATCCGGACAAACGGAGCCCGAGAGATATGAGGATTTATGTGTCGATGCTGGACACGGGTTTCATGATGTTTTCGAGTGTCGATACTGGACACCCAGGTGCCGTGATTTTGATGTGTCGCAAGGGACACCGTTGTTTTATATCCTCATACTTTCTTGCACACTCGTTTATGATATTTACGTGCATACAGACATTGATCATATGGTTGGACGGGATCCATATGCATACATACATTGAGTATATGGTTGGATGATTCCGCTTACACATAGGTGTTGATTACATTGTTGGCACATATACGACCCGGTCACCCTAGATATCATAGTATCACCTTCATGATATAGTTGACCTAGGAGTCGTTGTTTATTCGATTTCTATTTATAGATGTTTTTTTACTCACGAGTTGGCAACTCAACCCCGTTGTGCCACAGTTCTTGCAGGTTGGCCGCATGGATCCATAGCAGCATCGCTGGCGCATAGCTTCATTTGAGTGTTTTGCATTGGTAGGTGGGGAATTTATATCATACCCACTCTTGTATCTATATTTCATATTGTATCTAGTCAAATCCATCAATCAAAATTAGTTAATTTTATAAGTAATGAGACTTAGTGAGATTGTGGTTGCGAGACTTAGAGTGGGGTTTTTTCGCTACTTGTGGTTTTGATGTCTTGCTTATTTCTTTATCTTTTTGTGGTGAACTTCGCCGTTGGACGTCGTATACTTACTTATACTGTCTTGTGTGGTTGTGATCCGCCGTTTGGCGAAGAGCTAGCTCCCGCTTGAGGATGCCATTATTCTTATCATGTATATGTGGTTTTGGATCAAAATAAACAAAGGAGGTGCTGTCCAAATTTTTAAAAGACGAAACTCGTTTTCAAACTAGCAAATTTCACTTCCATTTTCATGTTCCTTTTCTATGCATTAAGAAAACATGATTTCATTATACCTTTATTTCAAAACTTCACCGTCTTTATTTTGTTAAAAAGGTTTAGATTTCTGGGTTTCAGCTTACTTGAATTACGTTACGCCTTTAGACGTTGCGTGATTTAAGTGCTGGTCACGAGCTAATATTTCGGGTCGTGACAGCTACAGTCTCAGTATTTACCTACGTGTCCGAGATGACACAAAACATTTAACAAAGGAAACCCTTCTAAATTATTTTTCAAAACGGCGGGGCGTGTATGTTAAACAAAGGATATATATATATAGTCATTTTCTTACAATAAACGTCCGCCACTGTGCCATGATACGCGCATCTTACAGCAACATGAAAGGTTTGGCATGCATTTTTTTCAGATGTTTTGACAAGTTACAACGATGTGTACTATGTACATATTTTAGTCTTGGGTATACCATGTTGGTTTTCGTACTGGGCATTGACATTGGTGTCTTCACCATAACTCCGATGATTGCGGGATGCGTGACGGAGTTTTGATTTTGGTTTATATACTCGTTTTTCATGCTCATGCATTGCGCTACGATGTGTTTTATGTATTTATGATTTCGGAGCCCCGACGATTTGGTCTTTTACTGAAATGTTTTAGTATTTGAGGGGTTTAAATTTAAATTCGGCGACCGAATTTCTTTAAGGGGGGAAGATTGTAACATTTCAGAAAAAATAAAATATTATTTTTGGGAATTTATAATTAAAATAATAAATATTATGAATATTTTAATAATGCGATATAATTAAATACCGATAAATTGGGAAATATTTGGAAAATTATAGGAATTACGGAAATGAGGGTGTTTAATGTGATTTAAACAAATTATAAATTTTTTACGATTAATTATATTCCATTTTAATTCTAATCGCGATTAAATATCACTAATCGTGCATTAAGCTTATTTTGTGCATGTGACATGCACCAAGTCATTTTTCATATTTGCTACATTTTCTACCATGCCTTTTCTTTTTCTTTGGATTGGATTTGTTTCAAAATGAAGTGAGAAGAAAAGAAAAGAAAAAAAAGGAATAGGATTAAAATAAGGAGGTGTGGGCATGAGAGAGAAAGGAGAGAGGTGAGGGGCCTTTGACCATTCTCCCATTTGCTTCCTCCATCATTTCCTTCATCTTTCTCCCTCCCCTTCACTCATGGCTGCCCTCTCCTTCACCTTCTCTAAAACCTCACAAACACCCTCAATCCCTTATCAAAACTCCATCTTCCCTTCATTAAAAACATGCACAAGCTCACTACAAGCACTTTGCACTCTTTCTAATCCCTTTATTTTGTCTTTAGTTATTGCCTTCTGCACACCCTACTTAGGCTAATTGGTTTTCTTCATTCCCTACCTTTCGGCACCTCCCTATGGTTTGGAATAAGACTATCCAATAAGCGTAATAGGTGTACTCTCCTAAACCAAGGAGCCCTCGCAACCTGAGAGAAGGTGATAATAAAAGACAACTGAATAAACCAATTCTATTTCTCCTGAACCTTGATCCATCCTCGAAGAAATCCCATCGAGTTCGTATATAACCATACGATGGATCTATCCAATGGAAGTGCATGTCCGTAGTAATACGGGTGTTCTGAAAAATGCAAAGGGTAGAAGAAGGAGTGGCAATGACTTATGCAACTCGGACAATCCAAAAGCCAGTATTTTAAGAAGGTTCGGTCAACTTGGTCACTGAGTCATAGTCTAGGGTCGGTCAAAGGTCGCTGCCAAAGAGAGAGAGAAAAGAAACACTCTGCGTGCACTTTAACCTAGATCAGAATGGTTATCACTTTATCTAATCCGGAAACCTCCCACTGTCCTGTCAAATTCTCCTCCAAACCTAAAAGAAGAATCAATCGGGATCACCCGAAAGAGTAAACCAACTCATCAGTGGGAATCGGGATCCAACTCTCATCGCATGATAACGTGATGGAATGCATCCACGTTACTCATAATCCAGAAGGTATGCGCATACTTGACAAGTTTCAGTTTCTTTAGAAACTCCCGATATGATTTTTGCCCCATGCTCTTATAACCTTGGCGTTAGGTCAAAATGTCATAAGTCACATGCCAAGTTCTACCCGTCACTATCTTGTTAATTTGAACCCACCCGCACATGTCCTTGGCGTTAGGTCAAAATGGCAGAACGGCTGTCCCAAACCAACTCATCTATCTATGCAACAAATGAATACCCAGCAGCTACCAAACACTATGCCTTGGCGTTAGGTCAAAATATATAGCTTGAATACTACTGAATACCCAAAAGAAGTGACGGAGGGCTACGGCTGGTTTTTGGCGAAAAACCTTTAACATAACGAACTTGATATCACTGAAGGAACCTGATAGCTTTTTAAAATATAGTGGTGAAAACCTTTTGCTAAAGAGGTCACTCCCAGTGAAGGGATCTCGGCTCTTTCCTCGTGGAATGAGGTGCAGGATATTCCACTGAATACCGCGGTGCAAAGCAACTTGTAATCGACTATAGTGAAGTTATTACCCTGACGCAAACTTCTGCCCAAGGGGTCAGTCCTGGTGAAGGGATATCGGCCCTTGCCCCGTCGAATGAGGTGCAGGATATTCCACTGAATACCGCTATGCAAAACAAAAGGAAACGGCTTTGCAATAACACCTTTTAAATTTGTTCCAACAACTGCAAACAGGTTTGTTTTACTTTGCATTGATCAGAATCAACGCAGTCCCATCAATAAATCACACCAGAAAAGAACGAAAATAAAATGTACGTATATGCCATCCGCATTCGTCACTGGGTCCCGTCATCACCCGTTAGGTTACTTAACTAACGACAGAGCGAGGACTGGACTAGCGCGGGTGTAAAACATATACAACATCTAATAGTATATAAACCAATATACAATAATCGCTCCAGGCGTGATAATATGCAACATTACAGAAAAAGTAATAAGCATCACAGAACAATACAGATAATCAGGGATCCTCGAGTTTCACAGAGCCGCTGCTAAAACCCGACGTTCCCCTGGTCGTGTGGATAGCCTGTGCAATGAAACCTAAACCCCTACGGGTGCGGCAAGTTACCCGCCAAAACCTGAAGCGAGGCAGCCCCCTGCAGCAAAGTGAATGGAGCACCCAGCACTTCACGGAATCCGGTAATCTTGGGCACCCCTCCTTGGGTCAACCTGTACCCCCTACGAGTGCGGCGAATAGTCTGCCAATTCTAGAGTGAGGCCCCTCTGCCTCTCAAAGCCATAAGATGCGGACCCGTTGCCCCCAGAACCCGGCTATCCGTGCACTCCGTCGCGGGGCAAAACCTAGTACAGTAATGAAAAATAGTACAACAGGTACATCGACCGCAACCTGGTCGTGCCCCAAAAGAATATTATACAACAGGCAGTGACGGCATTTCACACGTTGGACGCTCGTCCCGCAATATCAAAAGTACAAATAAATCCAAACTGCACTATCACTACACACTGCTATCCACCACGACAAATCCGCAACATCACAGCATAACACAGAACATCAACGCGAAAGTCACATTCGCAAACCCGTCTAAAAGAACTATAGCAATCAGACGCGGTTTACCGATCAAATGACATTCCCGGTCGGAGATATAATGTAAGCACTGGAAACTAACATGTTTAAATTTCGATCGACTAAATATCACTAAGTGGGCCCCACGAACATCTGTTGAACAGTAACAAAATCTGGGCCCAAAAGATATATTCCAAAAACCCCAATTTCCAGAGAAGAATACACTGTGCAAGTTTAGGGGCATGATCACACCAAATGGCCGTGGATGCGCGGTCAAACCCTAGGTTTGACCGCGATTCCGCGGCGGTTTAGTCGTATCATGTGCCCAAATTTCTACAGTATTCTTAGAAAACCCTGCACAGATTTCTGTGATATGTAGAATAATTTTAGGACATCATTTAAAATTGACAGAAACTGTGAAGCTTGAAAATTGTGTTTTTCGAAATTCGGTTCGATCGATATTTTAAACGCGTTAGCACAAGTTAGTATAGCATAATGGTGAGGCTCTGATACCACTGTAAGTCCACGGTAGTGCCCCGGCCGTCTACAGACGCCAAATGCGGAACAAAAACTTTTTAACTGGCGCTATCGTGTACTTTCACTCGGATCTGCCATTATTGCTAAACTAACAAACTGTAAAGAGTGTAGAAAGGTTATACCGAACGATCCGAGTCCTTCGTTCTTTAACCATCATCCCACGCTCCGTTGCGGCTGCTCCGATCTCTTCGATCTCCGATCTGCTCGTCCAGGTGGCACCACGTCAACGATTCTTTAAACGGGCTCCCGCCTCTGACTCGAGGCAACTCGGTCGTCAAGTTTTCTAAAAGAGACGACAAAGATTGATGTAGAGAATGAGTAGAAGACTTTGTCTCGTTCCGTCTAAAGCTATGGACGAACGGTTAATGAAGTTGCCGATTGATTCGGGTGATGGAATGAAATGAGCAATGAAATTTCCATACACCCCAAAATCTATCATAATCTTTTTCAACTATCAAGTGAGAGTGAGTGAGAGTGAGGAGGGGGCCGGCCATATATAGAAAGGGGGGTGAGTGTAGGAGCAAGAGAGTGAACACAAGAAAATATCTAGTGTGAACACAAGAAAATATCTAGTGTGAACACAAGAAAATATCTAGTGTGAACACAAAGAAAGCAACCAATGAAACAATAACACCTCACCGCTTCTAGAACATTCTAGAAGCATCCACACTTTTCCAAAGAAAAGATAAATCCGTCTTTAACCGAATGTTAAAAGACGGCAGATAGAAAACTGGAAACTGGCAACTTCCAAAAGTGATCCCGAAACGAATTTCAGGATAATCCCGTAACTGTATAAATATACCCGCATTTGTATTATGACCGAATACAAATGCAACTGAGACAAAGATATTATATCTACTCAATATAATACTTGGATCCGGCTTAAACCAAAGCCGACCAGTATAATCTGCCCGAAATCTGACACGTGCGTAAACGCACGTGCATTTTACGAACCCTGCCATAAAACCATACGGCCTCTACAACGTTTCGCCCGAACTTGGGAAACTTTCTGTGGGGGACTCTAATGACTCGTCAGTACCCTGGCAGTGGGTTTAACCACAAACCGTCAGCGGCACTAGCTATGCGTAACGGCTGCCCATGGACTGACCTCAAGGGAGGCCGATGAGCGAACTCATCCGGAAATCCTACTGAGCCTAACAGTGACAATGTATATACAGTCCGGTCCGTTCGTCTTTAAGTATCGCATATCTGCCTAGGGGGCTAGTAACGTCAGACCCCCAAAAGCAGTATAAGTCGTGTCGGAGTGTAGCCCAATAACACCATGAGATACTACTGGAGTACCTACCAGTAAATCTCCTGCCACGGCCGTGGGCTATGTGTAATGGCTCTCCTAGACACAGCACGATCTCGCCCCCAATACCGGGAGAGACGAATCCCCTGCCGATCCGCTCACGTGCCTCCATGTGGCTCGGGACTATACCCAAAAACTACCTGTTTGCACGACTCCTATGAGCCGTAGTTGGGTAGAAATCAAAGCACAGTAGGAACTCACACGAGACAAATGACGACCTCAGGTCGATGAACTAACCTGTACACATGTCACCAGGGAACTGCTATCTGACGATATGTATAATACCAACTAGCAGGTTCCCGGCGAGTCCTGTCCGGTGTACTCATAACCCAATGAGCACCTGTATACATCTTAGGTGATCCAACTGACACCAGTGGCTTGTGATACCGGCCACCGCCCCTTGTCGGGGTCTCGACTGTATACACTAGTCTACTCCGGAGTATCGATGCCCTGTCTCGAAACTCCCACGACTAGGGACCACAATTATGGATATGCATATAAACTACCCAACTCTCACGTATATGATCGCCATCATACTGTTGGTAGTAAAGCAAGATCCTAAGGGCTCTATCAACGTGTAACATGTAATTAGTTACCTGAACATGTACACGACTGATAAAGGCAAACCAGATAGCATACTAACATCTCGAGTAAGACTGTCCTACCGGTATCGGTCCTCTGTAATCATTGCAATCACGTACCTGCGATCCAATAATTGACTCTGAGGGCACTATTTCCAACAATCTCCCACTTGCACTTAAGGCTAATTATTGCGATGTCGACTACTCACAGCCCGTGTGAAACCGAACATCCAACTCCTCTACAAATCAGTTTCACAAAGCCCGTTTGTAAAACTATTGTGTTCGAGAAATAGCCTCAGTGAGTGGATCCGCCTAGATGTTTCTTTCTATATCTCTCTTAATCTTAAGTTCGCGGAGAAAGACATCTCCCGAATTGAGTAATACCTGTCTTAGAATATGTCTGGATATCTGATGGGACCTAGTTCATAAATGAACTCCAAATCCAAACTTCTTAGACTGTATCGATCGCTGAACCTAATCAGTATCCGGCACCATGCCACCCACAGTATCCTCTTGGACCACCTGTCCATAATACCGCCCCCTTCGTCAGAGGGAAAACTATAACTCTGACAATCACTCTGTCAACCATGTCACCTTTGAAGCCTGGAATGATAATCGTCTCCCGAAGGAGGCTGCCGTCATCAAATCCGTAGAACATGTACTTATGTTCTAAAACTGCTTCCTTATGTTTCTCCAGGATTAGATTAATACAAACTTATTGCATCTAGGGCAAAAACAACATCTGGTGTGGTACTTGACATCTCACGATTGACTCAATTGCCTAAGCAAGTGATCTGCCAATCATGCACATCCCTCTCCCCTTTAGTCTGTAAGACACCTTTAGAGAGGGTGACTCCATCACCTGCAGGTACACCACCATGCCAGGAGTCATCTATTCTAAAAACCATTAGAATACTGTCAAAGTACCCACATTGGGAAACTACCCAAATCCAGATCTAAAACCATAGATCTAGAAACCAGAATGTCAAATATTATATCCATATCCTTGCTGGAGAAACAACTGTGTGACGACCATAGTACAACTGATCGTAGTATAGGAATTGTACTTCCTACTCTGTGTATGTCATCCAGATACCATGACATCACACCCTACTACCTTCTTAACAGATCCATCCCCTATTCTGATTGAAGTCAAACCCATGACTGTCACATCAAAATTAGATGATCTATCTCCGCTATAACTGCTCAAGTCTATAAATAGACATAAGCTACTTGCCCACTATACTTCCGCTGCTCCCACTGACTACAACAACCCTTTGGCAGAATAATATATACGTGTACTTCTAAAGCTAGTTTAGAACGACGCTATACTCAACCTCCTGCCGGGTCTCATGGTCTGGAACAACAGTAGTGTCAAGTTTGGGTAAACTAGAACCTCCCTGTCACTGTCCTTGAGGCTACCGGAGTACCTCTCGGGTGTCTGAGGTTACCCACCATATCTGCGGAGTGGCTATTGGAATGTCAAAGCTAATTGAATATATAGGTCCTATTAAATTTTCCGTAATCGTTCGCGGTTTTGGAATCACTTCCAGTTCTACCATACTCCCACAACTGTTTTCTGAAAAAATCCATTTTACTAAAACTGTGGCGAGTCAAAAACAATATCACTATTGATTTTCCAAATGGTAGAATATCAACCCTCGTCATAGCCAGGGTCAACCCACAAACAGCCATTACAGAAACGTGCCATGAGTTATCCAGAGTCTTGTTTTAAGCATAAGCTGGACAACTCCCCGTACCTTAACATCTTTTAAGGTATGAACCATTCTATATCCAATATAGAAAATTTGGCACTTATTTAATTGAAACCAGATTCAAATCATGCAACTGTCTCCAGTGCATATCAACTTAATAGAAAGAGGCTAATCAGCATTACTCAACTTAGGAATCCATCCAATTATGAGTAACCTGAAAGAGATACAAGTTTCTCAAACCCATTACTATCATCTGAATACCAATCACAAGAATCTACATCTTCGATCTCTTTGAAGAATCCCGATACTTGTGACACCTGGTTCTCTACTTTATTCTTATACCCACAACTTCTCAAAACTTACACCTGTATTTCTACGAAACACTTGTCTAAAAACTAGAGAAGTCATAAGTAAACAGAACATAGTACGGGGACTTACCCCTTTGTCCTGATGGACACTGGACAACATACAATACTCTGTATAAGTCCGCTGAGTTAAGCAACTCATAACTTGTGCGTCGTAAGTTGAAAACTGTACCCTGGCGATTTCCTCAAATATCACCAATTACAACGAATTCCGATATAATGAGGATAATTACCTAATTCCCAATAACTTACTCACACTCATCATCTGTAAAACCATACAGATATGAGAATGAAACCTGGTAAACACATACCCTTGGAGTAAGTATCTAATCGGGAAAACAGTTTTTCTTTAACAATGCACTGAAACATGAAAATGTTTCGTAGGGGTATCCTGGTATTCATAGCAATGCCTCTTCCATAATCCAATTCATGACTTTAACCGTATATTTCTTTGCCATCTCTCCAAATCCCTTTATTTGTCTTTAGTCATTACCTTCTATACACCATCGTTAGGCTAAATGGTTTTCTTCCTTCCCCACCGTTCGGCACCAGCCTATGGTTTGGAAGAAGACTATCCAGTAAGCATAATAGGTATACCCTCTTAAACCAAGGAGTACTCGTATCTTGAGAGAAGGTGATGATAAAAGACAACTAAATAATACCTTATTCCTTTAAAGGTGAAATAGGAGTGGCGATGAAGTACGCGGTTTGGTCGTGAATGATAACAGTCGCAATTTACTTTGCCCTCTTTCTAATCCCTTTATTTTGTCTTTAGTTATTGCCTTTTGCACACCCTACTTAGGCTAATTGGTTTTCTTCATTCCCAACCTTTCGGCACCTGCCTATGGTTTGGAATAAGACTATCCAATAAGCATAATAGGTGTACTCTCCTAAACCAAGGAGCCCTCGCAACCTGAGAGAAGGTGATAATAAAAGACAGCTGAATAAACCAATTCTATTTCTCTTGAACCTTGATCCATCCTCGAAGAAATCACTTCGAGTTCGTATATAACCATACGATGGATCTATCCATTGGAAGTGGATGTCCGTAGTAATACGGGTGTTCTGAGAAATGCAAAGGGTAGAAGAAGGAGTGGCAATGACTTATGCAACTCGGACAATCCAAAAGCCAGTATTTTAAGAAGGTTCGGTCAACTTGGTCACTGAGTCATAGTCTAGGGTCGGTCAAAGGTCGCTGCCAAAGAGAGAGAGAAAAGAAACACTCTGCATGCACTCTAACCTAGATCAGAATGGTTATCACTTTATCTAATCCGGAAACCTCCCACTGTCCTGTAAAATTCTCCTCCAAACCTAAAAGAAGAATCAATCGGGATCACCCGAAAGAGTAAACCAACTCATCAGTGGGAATCGGGATCCAACTCTCATCGCATGATAACGTGATGGAATGCATCCACGTTACTCATACTCCAGAAGGTATGCGCATACTTAGCAAGTTTCAGTTTCTTGAGAAACTCCCGATATGATTTTTGCCCCATGCTCTTATAACCTTGGCGTTAGGTCAAAATGTTATAAGTCACATGCCAAGTTCTACCCGTCACTATCTTGTTAATTTGAACCCACCCACACATGCCCTTGGCGTTAGGTCAAAATGGCAGAACGGCTGTCCCAAACCAACTCATCTATCTATGCAACAAATGAATACCCAGCAGCTACCAAACACTATGCCTTGGCGTTAGGTAAAAATATATAGCTTGAATACTACTGAATACCCAAAAGAAGTGACGGAGGGCAACGGCTGGTTTTTGGCGAAAAACCTTTAACGTAACGAACTTGATATCGCTGAATGAACCTGATAGCTTTTTAAAATATAGTGGCGAAAACCTTTTGCTAAAGAGGTCACTCCCGGTGAAGGGATCTCGGCTCTTTCCTCGTGGAATGAGGTGCAGGATATTCCACTGAATACCGCGGTGCAAAGCAACTTGTAATCGACTATAGTGAAGTTATTACCCTGACGCAAACTTCTGCCCAAGGGGTCAGTCCTGGTGAAGGGATATCGGCCCTTGCCCCATCGAATGAGGTGCAGGATATTCCACTGAATAGCGCTATGCAAAACAAAAGGAAACGTCTTTGCAATAACAAGTTTTAAATTTGTTCCAACAACTGCAAACAGGTTTGTTTTACTTTGCATTGATCAGAATCAACGCAGTCCCATCAATAAATCACACCAGAAAAGAACGAAAATAAAATGTACGTATATGCCATCCGCATTCGTCACTGGGTCCCGTCATCACCCGTTAGGTTACTTAACTAACGACAGAGCGGGGACTGGACTAGCGCGGGTGTAAAACATATAAAACATCTAATAGTATATAAACCAATATACAATAATCGCTCCAGGCGTGATAATATGCAACATTACAGAAAAAGTAATAAGCATCACAGAACAATACAGATAATCTGGGATCCCCGAGTTTCACAGAGCCGCTGCTAAAACCCGACGTTCCCCTGGTTGTGTGGATAGCCTGTGCAATGAAACCTAGACCCCTACGGGTGGGGCAAGTTACCCGCCAAAACCTGAAGCGAGGCAGCCCCCTACAGCAAAGTGAATGGACCACCCAGCACTTCACGGAATCCGGTAATCTTGGGCACCCCTCCTTGGGTCAACCTGTACCCCCTATGAGTGCGGCGAATAGTCTGCCAAATCTAGAGTGAGGCCCCTCTGCCTCTCAAAGCCATGAGATGCGGACCCGTTGCCCCCCAGAACCCGGCTATCCGTGCACTCCGTCGCGGGGCAAAACCTAGTACAGTAACGAAAAATAGTACAACAGGTACATCGACCGCAACTTGGTCGTGCCCCAAAAGAATATTATACAACAAGCAGTAACGGCAGTCCACATGTTGGACGCTCGCCCCGCAATATCAAAAGTACAAATAAATCCAAACTGCACTATCACAGCACACTGCTATCCACCACGACAAATCCACAACATCACAGCACAACACAGAACATCAACGCGAATGTCACGTTCGCAAACCCGTCTAAAAGAACTATAGCAATCAGACGCGGTTTACCGATCAAATGACATTCCCGGTCGGAGATATAATGTAAGCACTGTAAACTAACATGTTTAAATTTCGATCGCCTAAATATCACTAAGTGGGCCCCACGAACATCTGTTGAACAGTAACAAAATCTGGGCCCAAAAGATATATTCCAAAAACCCCAATTTCCAGAGAAGAATACACTGTGCAAGTTTGGGGGCATGATCACACCAAATGGCCGCGGATGCGCGGTCAAACCCTAGGTTTGACCGTGATTCCGCGGCGGTTTAGTCGTATCATGTGCCTAAATTTTTACAGTATTCTTAGAAAACCCTGCACAGATTTCTGTGATATGTACAATAATTTTAGGACATCATTTAAAATCGACAGAAACTGTGAAGCTTGAAAATTGTGTTTTTCAAAATTCGGTTCGATCGATATTTTAAACGCGTTAGCACAACTTAGTATAGCATAATGGTGAGGCTCTGATACCACTGTAAGTCCACGGTAGCGCCCCGGCCGTCTACAGACGCCAAATGCGGAACAAAAACTTTTTAACTGGCGCTATCGTATACTTTCACCCGGATCTGCCATTATTGCTAAACTAAAAAACTGTAAAGAGTGTAGAAAGGTCATACCGAACGATCCGAGTCCTTCGTTCTTTAACCATCATCCCACGCTCCGTTGCGGCTGCTCCGATCTCTTCGATCTCCGATCTGCTCGTCCAGGTGGCACCACGTCAATGATTCTTTAAACGGGCTCCCGCCTCTGACTCGAGGCAACTCGGTCGTCAAGTTTGCAAAAAGAGACGACCAAGATTGATGTAGAGAATGAGTAAAAAACTTTGTCTCGTTCCGTCCAAAGCTATGGACGAATGGTTAATGAAGTTGCCGATTGATTCGGGTGATGGAATGAAATGAGCAATGAAATTTCCATACACCCCAAAATCTATCATAATCTTTTTCAACTATCAAGTGAGAGTGAGTGAGAGTGAGGAGGGGGCCGACCATATATAGCAAGGGGGGTGAGTGTAGGAGCAAGAGAGTAACCATAAGGAAATATCTAGTGTGAACACAAGAAAATATCTAGTGTGAACACAAAGAAAGCAACCAATGAAACAATAACACCTCACCGCTTCTAGAACATTCTAGAAGCATCCACACTCTTCCAAAGAAAAGATAAATCCATCTTTAACCGAATGTTAAAAGACGGCAGATAGAAAACTGGAAACTGGCAACTTCCAAAAGTTATCCCGAAACAAATTTCAGGATAACCCCGTAACTGTATAAATATACCCGCATTTGTATTACGACCGAATACAAATGCAACTGAGACAAAGATATTATATCTACTCAATATAATACTCGGATCCGGCTTAAACCAAAGCCGACCAGTATCATCTGCCCGAAATCTGACACGTGCGTAAACGCACGTGCATTTTCCGAACCCTGCCATAAAACCATACGGCCTCTACAACGTTTTGCCCGAACTTGGGAATCTGTCTGTGGGGGACTCTAATGACTCGTCAGTACCCTGGCAGTAGGTTTAACCACAAACCGTCAGCGGCACTAGCTATGCGTAACGGCTGCCCATGGACTGACCTCAAGGGAGGCCGATGAGCGAACTCATCCGGAAACCCTACTGAGCCTAACAGTGACAATGTATATACAGTCCGGTCCGTTCGTCTTTAAGTATCGTATATCTGCTTAGGGGGCTAGTAACGTCAGACCCCCAATAGCAGTATAAGTCGTGTCGGAGTGTAGCCCAATAACACCCTGAGATACTACTGGAGTTCCTACTACTAAATCTCCAGCCACGGCCGTGGGCTATATGTAATGGCTCTCCTAGACACAGCACGATCTCGCCCCCAATACCGGGAGAGACGAATCCCCTGCCGATCCGCTCACGTGCCTCCATATAGCTCGGGACTGTACCTAAAAACTACCTGTTTGCACGACTCCTTTGAGCCTTGGTAGGGTAGAAATCAAAGCACAGTGGGAACTCACACGAGACAAATGACGACCTCAGGTCGATGAACTAACCTGTACACATGTCACCAGGGAACTGCTATCTGACGATATGTATAATACCAACTAGCAGGTTCCCGGCGAGTCCTGTCCGGTGCTCATAACCCAATGAGCACCTGTATACATCTTAGGTAATCCAACTGACACCAGTGGCTTGTGAGAACGGCCAGCGCCCCTCGTCGGGGTCTCGACTGTATACACTAGTCTACTCCGGAGTATCGATGCCCTGTCTCGAAACTCCCACGACTAGGGACCACAATTAAGGATATGCATATAAACTACCCAACTCTCACATATATGATCGCCATCATACTGTTGGTAGTAAAGTAAGATCCTAAGGGCTCTATCAACGTGTAACATGTAATCGGTCACCTGAACATGTACACGACTGATAAAGGCAAACCAGATAGCATACTATCATCTCGAGTAAGACTGTCCTACCGTTATAGGTCCTATGCAATCATTGCAATCACGTACTTGCGATCCAATAATTGACTCTAGGGGCACTATTTCCAACAAGAGTGAACGGAAAATACAACCTTTGTAGATCCGGTCCTCCACCTCCATAGCTCCGCGTTGACGTCCCTCCACTGCGATCATCGGATCTCGGACTCTAGCGATGGTATCGTCGAAGAAATGATCGGGTTAGGTCGTCGACTTCGATGCCGAAGTTAATCTACGTCGAGGCAACTCAAGATCAAGCTCCAACTTCACCAAGTCATGAAACTTGCGAAGAAAACACCCTATACTACATGGCAAGTGGTAGAGGATGAAGAAATAGGAAGTGGGTTCACTTTGGATTTGAATTTCTCACTTGGAATCTTCACTTGAAAATTTTCAAGCAAGCTTTCATTTTCTTCATGAAGATGAAAGAAAAAGGAAAATAATCAAAAATAGAAAATCAAGTGATAACTATCATTTTGCAACCATGGTTAAGTGTAGAGAATAAACTAAGGTTTAAGTAATGGTTAGGTTTAGGAAAGAAACAAAATGGTCAAAGCTTTTCAAAGCTTCATGAAGCTTCAAATATGAAACAAAATAAGCGACCATTTTATTTCTTGCCATAATAAATAAATAAATAAATAAATAACACCTTAACCATTAACCTAAACCATGGTTTAAAGTATGCACACCCAAGTTTGCATGTATCATCAAACATGATACAATCAAGTGCACAAAAATATATCACATATACAATGTGCACATCAAGTGAGAAAATCATCTTAAGTGAACCAATACTAGTTAATGTAAAGTAATATATCAAATATATAATTATACATTAAATCATTAAATCAACACTTGATTTAACGATCCGGTCATATCGCATATAACCGACTAATATCAATAGTAACAACTTATCGAATCAGCACTTGATCCGATAACCCGGCTATATCGTATATAACCGATCACTGTCACAATTCGCGAGAATCGAATACAGTATCACATACTGGTATTATTCTCGGTCCCGCACATATCTCATATGCGCTCCTATTTCGTTTCGCTTGAGCCAGGAAACCTCTGTGTAGGACTCTAAAGACTCGTCAATCCGCCGGCAGCAGATTATGATCATATCAAGCACCCACAAGCCGCAAGCGGTCTGCTAAACGTAACGGCCACCCGGGTATTGAGCGATCAGAAGATCGACGAGCAAGCCCGCTCACACTCCTGTGAATCCAACCAGTAACACTTACCGTACAGTCCGGTCTCGTCGTCTGATATGTCGCATATCTTGCCTAGGGGTGGTAAACGTCAGACCCCAATAGCTCGATAAGTCGTGTCGATATGAGGTCTATAACAGTTCGAGATACTACTGGTAACACTTACCAGTAAATTTCAGCAAACCTGGCCAGGGATTTCCGGTTATAGCCAATCGAACACAGCGCAACATCAACTCCCTATACCGGGCGAGACGAATCCCCTCCTTTCGCTCATTGCCTCCATGTGATTCGGGACTGTACCCAAAAGCCACCATTTTGCACGCCCTCTTGGACGTGGTAAAGTGGAAATCAAAGCACAGTAGGAATCACACAAGACTCTATGACGATCTCGGGTCTACAGACTAACCTGTACCAGTGTCACCAGAGAACTGCCATCTGACGTAAGGTATAATACCATCTGGGAGTTCTCAGCGAGTCCGTCCAGTGTACCCAGTCTCCACTGAGCACCCGTATATCATCTCTGATGTCAAACACTAATGGATATGGGATCATCCATCGTCCATCTGTATGGGTCGAGAAGGTATACACTAGTCTACTCTGGTATATCGATGCCCCGTCTCGATACACCCACGACTAGGGACCTTGAAGGATGTACTTATAGACTACCATGTCCCCACTAGTATGATCCGCATCATAGTCCAGGTAGTCAAGTACACATCCTAAGGGCTTTACCAACATGTAACAGAGAGACAATCAGTATACACATTAAGGCAAAGAGTAACCAGATAGCATACTATCATGTCGAGCAAGAAAGTCCTCCCTATATATGTCCAAGCATCCACTACAATATACATCCTATGTATAGTAATGGCCTCTAGGGCATACATATAACTAACAATCTCCCACTTGCACTAGGGCCATCTGTAGCAGTGGTTGTAGCATCTCATACTCAACCATCCCATAAAAGTCTCTCTCTGGGAAAAAGCCTTTGTGAGTGGATCCACCGTGTTGTCCTCTGAGTCTGCTCTCTTAATCTCGATCCCCTGGAGATCAACCATCTCCACGATCAGGTGACACTGCCTTAGAATATGTCTGGATCACTGATGGGACGGGCGTTCCTTGGCATAGGCCACAACTCCATTGTCACACAATGGGAGGAACGAAGTTCATCTCATGAACTAATATACATCCAGACTGCCTCTTTGGTAGTATCTTAAGTAGCGATGTATCCAGCCTTTATCGTCTAGTATGCCACGGTATCTAGCTTGGAACTCTTCCAACATACCTTCCCTTTACTGAGGGTAAAGACAATGCCTGCGACTGACATTCAGTCGTCCTTATCACCCTGGAACCTTTCCAGTGATTCTCCCCAGGATCAACTGATACCATCTCACTACAACTAGTGAGTATCCTAACATCCAATTAGATCTATCTCATAGATCCAAAACCCAGGATTTAGGAGGTATCACTTTGATCCTCTACGCATAATCATTATGATAAGCGGAGATTGACCAAGCGTAGCATAGGAAACTCCTTTCTTATCAAGAGTATGTCATCCACGTACTCTACGAGGATCACCACCATACTCCCTACTACCTTTTTGTGTATACAAGGTTCATCTACCATTTTGATGATGTCAAACTCTTTGACTAACACATCAAAACAGACGTTCCAACTCCGCGATGCCTGATTTATTACATAAAACATCTTGCACACGTTTCCGCTGCTCCCACTGTCTACGAAGCCCTCTGACTGTGTACTTATAGACGCACTCTTCTAAAACATCATTTAGAAAAGCAGTCATGGCACCCAACCGCCAGATGTCATAGTCATGGTATGTAGCCGTGGCAAGTAGGATCTGGATGGACTTAAGAATAGGCACTGGAAAAAGGTTTCATCATTATCCACACCTGGTCGATGACGAAAACCTTTAACAAGTCTAGCTTTGAAAGTCTCAACTTTTCCATCTACACCAAGTAATCTTCTCAAGATATACTTGCTCCTGATGGGGATTTAACCCTTCAGATATAGCAACTAAAGTTCATACTTTGTTGGTGTACATGGATCGCATCTCAGATCGATAAACATCCAGCCATTCTTACAGAGTCCCACTCCTGATGGCCAGGTCGAAACTAGTTGGGTCATCATCTCATGATGCAATCCTCGCTCCCATTGTTATAGAGAAACCGAAGTTTCTCTCAGGTGGGTTAGGAACCCTACTAGATCGACGGAGAGGCTGAGGTTCGTTGGTTACTATTGAATCCTTCGGTTCTACCAAATCATCTGCTGTAGTTTGTATAACTGGAACATTTCCAGTTCTACATAACAGATCTTGCCTCGAGCTTGTCCGGATTTTGCTTTTCAGACATAGGCTGGACAACCCCAAATCTTAACTTACTTAAGAGATAGGCTCTTCCCATACCATATCTCATATGGAGTGGTAGACACTGATTTGATTCGAACCCAATTCAATAGGTATGCAGCTTCTCAAGTGCATAACCACCAAAAGGAAAAAAAGGTAACTCAGTAGTACTCATCATAGAGCGCACCATATCTCATAGGGTGCATCTGCTCCGCCCCGATATACTATCGTGCTATGGTGTATATGGAGGAGTAATGCTGAGAGAGAATCTCATTCTCCTTTAGAATAAACCAGGAATTCCGTGCTCAAGTATTCTCCTCCTTGATCACATCAAAAGACATAATGCTTATACCCGTTTTGGTTCTCTACTTCTAACTTATATTCTGTGAATATCTTAAAAGCTTCGGACTTATGTTTCAACAGGAACATATGTCTGAATCTTGAGAGATCATCAGAGAATGTAATGAAGTAAAAAGAACCATTCTTGGCATGTGTAGACAGGGGACCTACATACATCAACATGTATCATCCTAAGAGTTTACTAACTCTTTCTCTATTTCCAGTAAACAGAGCTATGGTCATCTTATCTCTGTGACATGACTGGCAAGTTTCACAAGATGTAAATTCAAACAGATTTAAATATGCATCTACAATGTAACTTAAGCTAGTCGGGTCACATTGATATGACCTAGTCTACAATACCTCAAGAAGGAATCGTTCATTTCTGAACTCTTCCTCTTGTGTGTGTTCTGTATACTAAGAACTATAGTTTGATTTAGAACATCAATGCTTTTAGATAACGTGCCTGAACCGATCAACTTTTGATATAGGAAATGTTCAAAACATTATCCAACGATACAAAATTATATCCTTCTTTAATAAATAAAGAGACTGATATGATTTTGTATATCAGGTTCGGTATCTAATAGCATTTGTTCAGAATCAATGTATTGTTAATACAGGGTGACAGTGACCAACAGACTTGGCTGCAACACTTGCACCGTTTTCTGCCTCATGAAACTTATCACCCATTCTCAGTTCTTTACCTATCTGTAGCCCTATGTAACAGATTACATATCTGGGATCCTGATCCGGTATCAGATACCCAGGACGTAAAGGATACTGAGAAACAGTTCTATGTAACGAACACACCCGAAGATGATGCATCATATGCACTTTCTTTGTTTGGGCGGCATGGGAAATCTGGTATTCCCCAATTTCCTGCTCTGTCTTATAACATTTACAAGTTGGAGCGGGACCAACGTTCCCCAGCTCAGTATAACAAGCGGGTCCGGTCAATATTCCGTATTATTATCTTGATTAAGGCGTGATATGGTCGCTATCTGGAGAGAAAGAGAAGAAAACACTCAGCGTGCGCTCTTGCAAGAATAGATTGGTTATTATTTTATCTAATCAGGATTGCTCCCACTGTTTTTATCAAATCTTCCTTCAAACCCTAAAAGGAAAGACTAGCCGGGATTAATTACACGCTATGAGTTCGCCAACCTTTCAGCCAGGCCAGTGTCGGTACTTTAAGGGAGGTTCCCCGTGCTTTCGCACGGACCTAATTACAACAAACCTCGTTTTTCCAGAGGCGTAACCCCGTTGACACCTTTCTAGACACCTACTTGATCGGCTAATTGTAATGTGTAAAACTCTTCCAGGAGTAACAATTACTCGCAGCGGGTATCGGGATCCAACTATCTCATAGAAGGTATGCAATCTCATTGCAAATTTCAACACTTGAAATTCCCGATAATTTTGCCCCTAGCACCCTATGACCTTGACGGAGGTCAAAAAACCATAGGCTACTAGTCAAGTTCAACCCCTCATTTCTTGATTGAATCAAACAAACCCGCACGACCCTTGACGGAGGTCAACAAGGTCGCACGACTACCCTAATCCAATCTGCATCATATGCATAAGCAGATAAATACTAGTTAGCTACCGCACACTACGCCTTGACGGAGGTCAACAAACGTAGCACGAATACTAAGTAGGACTTATCTGAAATGACGGAGGGCTACGACAGGTTTTTCTGAAAACCTATTGCGTAATGAACTTGATATTGTTGTAGGATCGAATGAATTTTGAAATGGAGTGTTTTTGAGGCTTTTCTAGTTTTGCTAAAGGAGTCACTCTCGGTGAAGGGATCGTCGGTCCTTTCTTCGTTGAATGAGGTGCGGGATATATCATATATATCACCGTTCAAAGCAGAAACTATAGAAGCAATCAAAAGACAAACCGTGAGTTATAGCATCTGCCAGTTATTGCTAAAGGAGTCACTCCCGGTGAAGGGATCTCGGTCCTTTCCTTATCGAATAAGGTGCATGATGTTCTACAAGGAACACCGCGATGCAAAGCAAGAACTGTAGCTACCTGTTTTTAAAAATTCGATTCCACAACATCTTATGTTTCTTTTCTTTTCATTAATCACATTAATGAAGTCCCATCATTTTAGTTACCTAAACATCACAGATAAATACGACGTACACTTATGCCATCCGCATTCGTCTCGATGTCCCCTCGTGCACCGTTAGGTTAGGTAACTAACGGCAGAGCGGGGCAGGGCTAGCGCGGGTGTAAAACATAAGTAATGCCTATATAATATATCATATATACTATATACTGTATCTATCACAGAACATCAAATGATCACATCACAGATATCGCAGCAGAAGAATCATATGAAATATTGGATATATTAGGACGTCCGTGTTTTCAATACGAGCCAGTATAAAACACGGATTCCACGGTCGCGATGAATAGCCAAACCCACACCCCTAGACCCCTACGAGAGCGGCAAGCAACCCTACCAATTCTAGAGTTAGGAGACCCGGACTCGACTCCTCGAGTTGGTCTCCCACTAGACTCCAGAACCCGGTTACTTGTGCTCCCCTCCTTGGGTCTATCCTAGTGCGGAAAAGAAAATAATATACAAACGGTGACATCTTCCGCAACCTGGAAGTGCCCCAATAAAAGAATATTACATACAAGTTTTTACATGAATGAAAATGAAAAACACTCATCTCACATAAAAAAAACCCCGGCTATTCAAACACGACAATCCAATATAACATATCCAGCAACACATAACATCACATGTCATCAACGTAAGTAAATATGCGCATCCCAATTGTCGTTGACATATAGCAACGAAACCGGCGATATCACATATTACACTTACGGTCACAGAAAATAAAGTGTAAAACTACAACAGTTGGAATCCGCAAACTTTTTAGACATCGTATGCCTAATCAAATGAATTCCTTAGACATCGCATGCCTAACAATTATAAACCCCGCATTTTAGTTTCATTATCGAAAACACTTTTCAATATCAAGTCGGGCAATTCAACAAGATTCCTGATATCCTGATCGAATGCTCGTCGCAAACTTTAGTAGGCGGCCGCACCCCCGACGCCGTCGACTAAGTGCACCAAGGCGGAACACCGATGCCGCAAGCACCCGAACGGATGCTTTCGGCGACGGGGTTCTCCTACAGTCACTTGGTCGGGGCTATGGGGTGAGGCTGTCTATTAAGTTTACCCGGCGAGTATCCGCGTACGCTATGTGATTGCTATGGACTTTTGATCACATCAAAATTCCGTGGCAACCGATCAAGTGAGACTAAACCGCTAGATTTATAACATTCATTCAGTTATCTCATAACTACTTGTGGATTCCAAATATTGTATCACATTCCGGATAAATAGAAAATGTTAAACTTTCCGATCGAACAATCGAACACCCAAGTTTTCCCGAAACAGCTCAACACATGAAATAAGTTCAAAAACATTCACTTCATGCCTCAGTACCAACGGTCCAGCCGTAGAAGGGTCAAGCCAAAGCCTCACATGTGGCACGCCGTACTGCCTCAAACCCTAAGGTTCAAAGGGCAGTTCAAGACGGTCACATAATCGAGTTAAGGTTTGTTGTCTTCTAGAGGGACCATCGCGTTACTTGCACTACTTAGAACGTCATTAAACTACGGAATGATCCAACACTTGGAAATTTCCCAACAGGGGAAAAATTGGGTATTTATATCCGGTCGAACTTTTCAACATATTCAAAAATTATCCGGAAAACACATAGACAAAATTAGACATCCCGATCGAAACACCGAGTCCCCAATACAACCCAGAAAACTCAACTCTTGAGTAAACATTAAAAATTCCCAGAAAAGTCAGGAAACTATAATGGACATTACTGTGCAAAATTGGATGACAGAGGAGACCGTACGGCCGCGGAACCACTGCAATAGCCATGTTTTTGCCGCGGTTCCGCGGCGACTTGGTCGATTTAGAAGTTCGTTTTGTACAGTAACTCCTAGAAAACCCTGCTGATTTTTCTGCATATTTTTAATCAGGAAAAATCCACATTTTCAAAAAATGTACAGAGAAGGCTTAGAATTAGGGTTTCGGGGTTCGATCGGGTTTCTAATATCGTTTACGCATCGCCTAAGGCTCTAGCTAGTCTCTGATACCACTGTAGGGTTCCTAGGCACACTCTAGAGGTCTCACAAGGCATCGACCATGCCAATTTCAAAAATTTCCGATGCCGAGAAACCCTAATGCGATCGTTGACTAGAGTTTAAGGCGAAACTTGCAACTAGTTAACAACTTAACTAAGAGTGAACGGAAAATACAACTTTTGTAGATCCGGTCCTCTACCTCCATAGCTCCGCGTTGACGTCCCTCCGCTGCGATCATCGAATCCCGGACTTTAGCGATGGTATCGTCGAAGAAATGATCGGGCTAGATCGTCGACTTCGATGCCGAAGATGATCTACGTCGAGGCAACTCAAGATCAAGCTCCAACTTCACCAAGTCATGAAACTTGTGAAGAAAACACCCTATACTACATAGCAAGTGGTAGAGGATGAAGAAATAGGAAGTGGGTTCACTTTGGATTTGGATTTCTCACTTGGAATCATCACTTGAAAATTTTCAAGCAAGCTTTCATTTTCTTCATGAAGAAGAAGAAGAAGATGAAAGAAAAAGGAAAATAATCAAAAAATAGAAAATCAAGTGATAACTATCATTTTGCAACCATGGTTAAGTGTAGAGAATAAACTAGGGTTTAAGTAATGGTTAGGTTTAGGAAAGAAACAAAATGGTCAAAGCTTTTCAAAGCTTCATGAAGCTTCAAATATGAAACAAAATAAGCCACCATTTTATTTCTTGCCATAATAAATAAATAAATAAATAACACCTTAACCATTAACCTAAACCATGGTTTAAAGTATTCACACCCAAGTTTGCATGTATCATCAAACATGATACAATCAAGTGCACAAAAATATATCACATATACAATGTGCACATCAAGTGAGAAAATCATCTTAAGTGAACCAATACTAGTTAATGTAAAGTAATATATCAAATATATAATTATACATTAAATCATTAAATCAACACTTGATTTAACGATCTGGTCATATCGCATATAACCGACTAATATCAATAGTAACAACTTATCGAATCAACACTTGATCCGATAACCCGGCTATATCGCATATAACCGATCACTGTCACAAATCGCGAGAATCGAATACAGTATCACATACTGGTATTATTCTCGGTCCCGCACATATCTCATATGCGCTTCTATTTCGTTTCGCTTGAGCCAGGAAACCTCTGTGAAGAACTCTAAAGACTCGTCAATACGCCGGCAGCAGATGATGATCATATCAAGCACCCACAAGCCGCAAGCGGTCTGCTAAACGTAACGGCCACCCGGGTATTGAGCGATCAGAAGATCGACGAGCAAGCCCGCTCACACTCCTGTGAATCCAACCAGTAACACTTACCGTACAGTCCGGTCTCGTCGTCTGATATGTCGCATATCTTACCTAGGGGTGGTAAACGTCATACCCCAATAGCTCGATAAGTCGTGTTGATATGAGGTCTATAACAGTTCGAGATACTACTGGTAACACTTACCAGTAAATCTCAGCAAACCTGGCCAGGGATTTCCGGTTATAGCCAATCGAACACAGCGCAACATCAACTCCCTATACTAGGAGAGACGAATCCCCTCCTATCGCTCATTGCCTCCATGTGATTCGGGACTGTACCCAAAAGCCACCGTTTTGCATGCTCTATTGGACATGGTAAGGTGGAAATCAAAGCACAGTAGGAATCACACAAGACTCTATGACGATCTCGGGTCTACAGACTAACCTGTTCCATTGTCACCAGAGAACTACCATCTGACGTAAGGTATAATACCATCTGGGAGTTCTCGGCGAGTCCGTCCAGTGTACCCAGTCTCCACTGAGCACCCGTATATCATCTCTGATGTCAAACACCAATGGATATGGGATCATCCATCGCCCATCTGTATGGGTCGAGAAGGTATACGCTAGTCTACTCTGGTATATCGATGCCCCGTCTCGATACACCCACGATTGGAGACCTTAAAGGATGTACTTATAGACTACCATGTCCCCACTAGTATGATCTGCATCATAGTCCAGGTAGTCAAGTACACATCCTAAGGGCTTTACTAACATGTAACAGAGAGACAATCTGTATACATGTTAAGGCAAAGAGTAACCAGATAACATACTATCATGTCGAGCAAGAAAGTCCTCCCTATATATGTCCAAGCATCCACTACAATATACATCCTATGTATAGTAAAGGCCTCTAGGGCATACATATAACTAACAAGTTCAACCTAGGTTAAAATATGGAAGTGTTTTTCATGGTTTCTGATTTCAAATTGTGAATTCTGTGAACTTGAGTTTTGGTAATTGTGTTTAATTCTGATGGTTTGACGTTTGTACATCGACATCGGGGATTTGTTTAGCCTTTCTTACATGCGTAGACATAGGTTTTAACCTATGTACGATTCGTGTACTGTTTTGGATTGAATTAGATTTTAATGTGATACGATATGTTATGGTATGTAGGTACCCTCACATGGACTTCAAACGATGAAGAAGAGGATGGTGACATCGACTTCGGCAGACGAGGATCAAGGTGAGTAGATATATATCTACGGGGGAAGTCGGGTGGATGGCGTATAGCACCCCCGCAATTTTGTTGCATTTGATGCGTTATATATATTATATATATGTTATTTTGAGATGTGTATACTTAGCAAGATTGGCTTTAGATGACCTTGGGTTAGTATTAGCGTATTTGGATGATGATGCTTTAGTTAGTTCCTTAGTCACAAACCCTA
The DNA here is from genome assembly GCA_030015575.1 of Agapanthus africanus. Lineage (NCBI taxonomy): Eukaryota > Viridiplantae > Streptophyta > Magnoliopsida > Asparagales > Amaryllidaceae > Agapanthus > Agapanthus africanus. Next base: position 110,617,953 of record CM057340.1, on the reverse strand, counting down.
GAGTATAGGCTATACATACACACACACGCACACACTTTTTCTGATTTCTCTTGTGCGTATATGGGGATATGTATATATATATATATGCATATATGTATATGAATATGTGTGTGTGTGTGTGTGTGTGTATATATATATACGTATACATGGATAATGAGAATAGTATATGGTACTTGGAGATGAGTCGATGAGTTTGGGCATGGTGCCACAAGATCAGTGATATGATTTGGTTCGTATTATGAGATACGACATGATATTATAGCGGGTCTTTAGGCGATGTGTTTTCATACACACGCATGCATATATGTAGTTGGTATCAGTATGTACTAGGCTTTAGATCAGTACCCCTAACACAGGATAAGATGATAAGGATACCAGATGAATAATGAGATAATGGGATATTTGACCCGTACCCAGATTTGGGATGCCATACGATGGATTTACCGTACATGATATGATTATGATGATAGATCCCCACTCTTGACTCGAGAATGTCATATTATATATTGTATCGTATGTAATATTATTGAGGCGGGATCACCGACTATTAGATATATGTATCGACTCAGACTTAGGTGGTTTTCCTTACCCTTTCGATTAGTCTGTTAGTTAATCCTGTAGTTTACTTAGTAGATGTTAGACTGGGCTCGAGTCATACCAATTTCAAAAACTAACGAATCGTGAGTATTGTTCATATCATAATTTTGCATTATTATATTCCCCATTCTTAATCATATTGCAAATAAATAGGTGCTTTTGATCCATGTCTGCTAAATAGTTGCAGATTACAGGTTCTTGGAACAATACAGTGAAAATGGTGACAAAACACTACAAAAAGTGAGACTACGACCAATAAATAGAAGAATCTTTATGATGCCGCCTACAGTTTATGGAACAAGTAAAGATCAATGAACAGTTCGATTGCACAACGTATGCCGGCAGCACAAGATTCAAGACTTCAACACGAAGCGAACAGTAAAAGTCCACAACATTCTGCACTGTGGAAATCTGGAAGAAACTAGAAGAAATTCTGAGAAACCAAGTGAAGAAACCGGAAGTAAAATGCAACATGAAGTATACCTGAGAAACAGAGCCAAAGAACCCACAATATGGCCGCGGAACCGCGGCCAAATATGCCTTCTGGCCGCGGATCTGCGGCCATATAGGACACGTGTCGGTGTGTAGTTGCGTGTCGGTGGGAGTCGGTGCGTTGACTAGGTTTTCTCAGGGTAGTTTTGGAATTGTAGATACGGATCAGATGTAAACCCAAGGGTTCCTAATATCTATAAATAGGAATCGTACAGCTCTCTTTGCAGCATGCCACTTTTTATTTCTCTAGTTTAGAATTTTTATTCCATGTAATTGTCGAAGAGTGCATCAAATAAAAAAAAAGTAAGTTTCTTTTCTGCCCTAGTTATTTCTCCAGCAATTTTATTTCTCTGCCGTAGTTATTTTCCGCAATTTTTTATCTGCCGTAGTTGTTAAATTAAAACCATAAAAAAATAAACTCGTTTATCAATCCCCTAATGAGTGAGTAGATCCTCACTTGTTAGGGTTAGGTTTGGTGAAGGTTTGAGAGATAAAAATCTCTCACATCTTTCTTGTCCGTTATACATTTTAAAATAGGACTCTATGCATACATACATACACCGCTCACTACGGCACCCTATCCCACGAGGTAGCGGTGATACCATAGTTAAAGACCGGTTGTGTATGATTTTCATGGAGGTTAGGACTAAGAGTTAAGAAAGGACGGATTAGGACCAAAGGGAAGAAACCTAGTTTCTTCCCGATCGTGCTAATCCCCTTTGTTAACTATTACCTTAACAACTAAAAGTTCTTAGTTAGGGAAAAGAAAGCGATGAGAATAATTGACTTTCCAAACTAACCTAATCCTAACCCTAGCAAGGTTTTAATACTAATCAAACTCAACTTCAGTTTTTATTGAAAATCAAAACCTACTACAAATAGGAATTGACTCGTTAGAAAAACTAGAAAATACACATAATCCCTATGGACCGACCTGTACTCAACCGGCTAGCTACCAAGCGACACCGTTCTTGATTGCGGTAAAACTTAACTTTGATCTATCTTTTAAAACACGCACGCGCGAAATCTCTACCAATCAAATGGCGCCATTGCCGGGGATGGCGTAGTTATTTTCTTTTTATAATTTCGGGTTAGTTAAAAATTAAAAAATCATAAAAACTGAAAAATATAAAATATAAAAAATTATTATCTTGTTATCTTTTGAAGGGTTTTCGTGTGAATTGTGCATGATCGGAAAGACGAACAGATTCAGATCTGGAAAATTCCAGTTATCAAAACAGAAAACAGCTGATCTGAACAAACAGAGGAGAACCACAACAGAGAACAGAAGAATTTTGGAGATCTGAACCGACCATACGACCGTGGAACCGCCGCAGATAGCTACATTTGACCGTGGATCAATGGTGCATTGGTGACGTCAGCACGTGGAAATTTCTCTGTAAGCACTCTTTTCCTCTCTTCTGCCCTCTGATCTTCTCTGAAAATTTTTCCCGCAGGGCTCTTTGAGCAAAACTTCTCCCCTTTCTCCAATAACTTGATCTTGTGTAGGATTCTTTCCGCCGCAATAAAAGGAAAAAAAAAATTTGGCAAGTGTTTTGTGTGTTTACTGCTTTGCATTTTTTAAACTGACTTTTAAGGGGTTATAACACCAATCCAGATTGGGTGGGGATTTCATTACCCTTCCTATGACCCCAAAAATAACAAAAAGCATTTTGCATCAACTCTCGAGTTAATTAAAAAATATTAGACTCAGCCAATAAGGACTGTCGTGCTTATTAGGACAGAGGAAAGGTTGTAAGGTATCGGTCGTTTATCTAAACCAGACTTTGTGGTGTCTAGGCTAGACAAGTAGGAAAGGTAATTTTAAAAGGCCCGTCTCATGGTGATTCGTAAGCGGATCCCTCCTTTCTTTACTTGTGCTTACCTGGCCACAATTGGCGGTGAAGAGACGATTTGAGGATCTCACAACTTGCCCTTTGGAACAGTTAGGAGCAGTCTAGTTGACTTAGGAGACCCTAGCTCTAGGATTGATTATGCATATTGTGATTGCTTGAAAGTGTGTCTAAGCTCCTTATAAAAATATTTTTGCAAAAACACCTTATAAAAAAACCACAAAACAAATTTTTTACAAAAACTTTCCATTTTGTCGCTAGAAATCCATTGCACCCCACTTTCTCTCATTGACGTTTTCTTACCCCCACCTTCTGTTTTTACCTTTTTGACTACACTACACCTCGTTAGTGTATATCCGGTTGGACTAGGGACATTAGCGCCCGTTTAGTCCGTGTCTCGTTAGTATCGACTGACGACGCTTTCGACTCCGAAGTCGAAATTCCATCCACTTCTTTACCTTCATCTTCACATTCACCACTTTCTAAGGAGATGTCGGGATTCAATCCTAACAACCCCTTACCTGCGGGACTGATTCCACCTGCACTGGGTGTGAATAACCCACAACACCCATTTGTTGAAGCGCCCCAACGAATCGCGCTCCAGGATCTTTTCTATCCCATCCGCACCGCACTTCCTACTTGTCTTTCACTTCCACCGGCCAATGGGGATAACATTGAAATTAAACCCCACTTCATCAATATGTTGTCCAAATTTCACGGGCTGAAATCCGAAGATGCTTACATCTTCATTAACAAATTCCAGAATGTTTGCGCAATGATGAAGACCACACAACTTTCTGATGATGCTATAAAGCTACGTGTCGTTCCATTCACTTTATTTGACCTAGCTAAAAAATGGTTATATAGCACAGCATCACACTCCATTAAAAATTGGGAAGAGTTTGTTAAGGCTTTTCTAAAAAAAATTTACACACACCACAAGACCGCGAGAATTCGCAACGAAATTATTCAATTTTCCCAGCTTCCTTCCGAACCTCTTTGGAAGTGTTTTGAAAGATTTAAGGACCTGCTTGTTCAGTGCCCTCACCACGGTATCGAGAATTGGCAGCTTTGCCAAACTTTATACGAAGGACTGAACCCAGCAACTAAGCAGTTGTTGGAAACCATTTGTCAATGTCACTTTTTTACAAAATCAAGCGAGGAAGCTTGGTAATTTCTCGACGATCTTGCTGCACAAACACTTCAGTGGGAAAGCACTAAGACCACCTCATCTACTTCATCAGGTCAGTCTAGAGCAGGCATACATCAACTTGATATGTCGATTGCAATGAAGGCCGAGATGGCTGCACTCATGAAAAAACTAGAAGCAATTGAGAGCAAATTCTCATCGCCTTCTCCAGCCTCTGCTTTACCCCCATGCACAGTTTGTGCTTGTTGTTCGGATCCGTCCCATCTTACTGAAGAGTGTCCTTACAATCCACCTGTTCAAGAACAAGATCAAGTCAATACTGCATTTCAGCAAAGACAAAGAAATGATACATACTCTTCAACTTACAATCCTGGTTGGAGGAGCCACCCAAATTTTGCCTGGAACCAAAATCAACAACAATTCCAAGACAACAACAACTTTCAAAGGCCTCCTCCACAACAACAACTTTCAAAGGCCTCCTCCATAATAACAAGCCCCTCAACAAACTCAATATCAGCTACCACCACCTTTTCAACCGCAACCTTACCCAAACCAAATGAACTATTTTGTACCCAACAAATCTTACCCTCAAAACAATTTTATTTAGCCGAATAACGATAAGGTTTCCTTGCTAGAACGAAGTTTGGATGCGTTTTTTAAACAATCTACACAATCCTCAGCAAGTTTGGAGACTTCCATTCAGTCTTTGGTGCAACACAGTGCTTCACATGATCAGAGCATCAAATCAATTGAGGCCCAAATTGCACAACTGAATGCTGCGTTAAACGAGCGAGAAAAGGGAAAGCTTCTGTCTCAACCATTGCCAAATCCCGGCCACACACACAACGCACATGTTTCTTATGAACAACAAAATCATAATGTAAATGTTGTGACCACGTTGAGATCTGGAAGAGTGTTGCACAATAATGTGGGTATTAGTGATGAAACCCCGGCCGCCGCATCTTCTTTATCATCTTCTTCTTCGTCAGAGCCTGTTCTTCATTCTTCACAAGGCTCTACTTTTTATAATTCGAATGGACCCACATCTCACTTTACGAAAACACCAACACTGGGATCCGTTCCAACTCCGCAATCTACTCCACAAACATTGGACTCAAAAATTTTTCAAAATATTCCATTTCCGAACAGGTTGAGATCCAATAAACAAACTCCACAAATAGAGAAGATTGTGGAGTTATTCAAACAGGTTAGCATAAATATACCTCTCTTGGATGCAATCCAACAAGTCCCTTCATATGCTAAAATCTTAAAGGACTTATGCACCAAGAAGAGAAAATCACAGGTACCCAAGAAAGTTTTCTTGGCTAATGAAGTGAGTGATTCTCTTACCCAATCTTTACCTCAAAAGCAAAAGGACCCTGGCTGTCCTACAATTTCGATAACTATTGTGGATAAGAACATAAGTCGCGCACTATTAGATCTTGGTGCCAGTGTAAACCTGCTTCCCTATTCAGTATATGAGCAATTGGGCATTGGAGAGTTGAAACCCACACATTGTACACTCCAAATGGCCGACCGATCCATCACCTATCCTAGGGGAGAGTTAGAGGATGCGTTAATTAAAGTAGGGGACTTCATTTTCCCCGTTGATTTTATTGTTATGGACACACAGCCTGTAGCTAACCCCCAGAATCAAATTCCGATGATATTCAGCCGACCATTCCTTGCAACTTCTAATGCGGTGATAAACTGTCGAAATGGTTCGATGAACCTATCTTTTGGAAACATGACAGTTGAGCTCAACATTTTTAAGTTGGGGAATCAACCCTCCGAGTCTGATGCCAATATACTTGATGTTTGCTCGATCTAAGAGATCACCAAGGAGGATTGTGAGCTTGAAAAATTTCTGTTCGATCACAACGATTTTGACGCCAATAGTGTGTTCCTCCTTGAATCTGACACAGCTTTCACACCCGTTAACGATTATGAGTGTTTCAATTTTTCGGAAGATTTTGAAGAATCACCACCCGAGTTTGAGTCCTTTGATTTTTCGGATGAGTTAGATGAACCATCCGACTTGGTTGCCTACACTCGCTTCGAACCATTGTTTGAATCCTTCGAGTTCGAGACAGTTTCACTAGTTTTATCTTCAATTGTTTCTCCTCCAAAACTCGAACTAAAGCTATTGCCGTCTCACCTCAAATATGCTTACTTAGGTGAGAATGAGACCCTTCCTATTATCATTTCGGCATCTCTAGCCCACGAGCAAGAGACATCCCTTTTAACGGTCTTACAAAATAATCGGCAAGCTTTTGGCTGGACTATGGCGGACATTAAGGGGATTAGTCCCCTCATTGTTGAACATCATATACATATGATGGATGATGCCAAGCCAGTAAGGGATCCACAGAGACGCCTCAACCCCATAATGAAGGAGGCTGTTAAAAAGGAGATTGTAAAATATCTTGATAGTGGTATCATTTACCCTATCTCTGATAGCCAGTGGGTTTGCCCCATTCACATTGTCCTAAAGAAATCGGGCATAACGGTGATAACTAATGAGGCGAATGAGTTAATACCTACTCGCACCAAAACTGGGTGGTGAGTTTGCATTGATTATAGAAAACTCAATGCCGCGACTCGGAAAGACCACTTTCTGTTACCCTTTATTGGCCAAATGCTAGAACGATTGGTTGGGAATGAATTTTACTGCTTTTTGGATGGCTACTCCGACTATAATCAAGTTCCCATCACCGAAAAGGATCAAGACAAGACCACAATTATTTGTCCTTTCGGTACATTTGCTTACCGTCGCATGCCCTTTGGGTTATGCAATGCACCCGCTACTTTTCAACGGTGTATGATGAGAATCTTTTCAGACATGGTTGAAAAATTCTTGGAGATTTTTATGGATGATTTCTCCATTTTCGGCGACTCCTTTGATGAGTGTTTGCTATACTTAGATGCAGTTCTTACCCATTGTAGAGATAAGAACCTCACTTTAAATTGGGAGAAATGCCACTTTATGGTATGAGAGGGTATTGTCTTAGGACATATCATCTCGCAAAATGGCATCGAGATAGATAAAGCCAAAATTGAAGTTATTTCAAATCTTCCTCTTCCCAAGTGCGTCAAAGACATCCGATCCTTCCTTGGCCATACCGGTTTCTATAGACGGTTCATCAAGGATTTTAGCAAGATAGCTAGACCCTTGACTCTTTTGTTGGCCAAGGACACAACTTTTGATTTTGACTCAAGCTGCATGAAGGCATTCGAGTCATTGAAACACTCACTTATTTCTGCGCCCATTCTTTCATCTCCCGATTGGATGCATCCATTTGAAATTATGTGTGATGCATATGAATTCGCCATTGGTGCTGTCCTTGGACAACACATAAATAAGATGCCGCACGTAATTTATTACGCTAGCCGAACATTAAATGAAGCCCAATTGAATTACACAACTACTGAAAAAGATTTCTTAGCCGTTGTGTTTGCACTAGAAAAATTTAGGCCCTATTTAATCGGCTCTCCAGTCATAGTTTACACATACCACTCAGCTCTTTGCCATCTTTTCGCGAAGAAGGATGCTAAATCTCGACTTATATGTTGGATCCTCCTACTACAAGAGTTCGATCTTGTTATTAGAGATAAGAGAGGATGTGAAAACGTAGTCTCCGACCACCTCTCATGACTCCCTTCTTCGCCTACGCTTCAAATTCCTATTAATGACGTTTTTCTAGATGAGCAGCTCTTATCCGTGTGAAGCAAACCTTGGTTCGCGGATATCGTAAATTATTTGGCCACCGGACTGATACCAAACGATTGGTCGAATCAGGACAGACCCCGATTCCTGTCCCAAGTAAAACATTTTTACTGGGATGAACCGTATCTCTTTAAATACTGTTCTGACCAAATCATTCGTCGGTGTGTCCCCGACAGTGAGTTTAAGAGCATGCTGTCATTTTGCAACGATCAAGCATGTGGCGGGCATTTTGGCCCCAAGAAGGCAGCAGAAAAAATCTTGCAGTGTGGCTTCTATTGGCCACGACTTTTTAAAGATGCATACGAATACTGCAAGACATACTCCCGGTGCCAACACTTGGGCCGGATATCTCGGAGAAATGAAATGCCGCTCCAACCAATTTTGGTTGTTGAAATTTTTGATGTGTGGGGAATAGACTTCATGGGACCATTTCCCAATTCCTTTGGGAACATGTATATTTTACTTGCTGTTGACTATGTTTCAAAATGGGTCGAGGCTGTGCCCAGCCGAACTAATGACAACAAGGTTGTCATTAGATTTCTCAAAGAAAACATTTTTTCGAGGTTTAGGAATCCTCGCGCGTTCATATGTGATAATGGATCTCACTTTTGCAATAGGACTTTCGAGTCCTTAATGCGCAAATACTCCATTACTCACAAATTGTCAACGCCATATCATCCCCGAACTTGTGGGCAAGCCGAAATTTCAAATCGGCAGATTAAACAAATATTGGAGCAAACGGTTTCCAAAAACCGTAAAGATTGGTCATCAAAACTGATTGATGCACTATGGGCATTCCGTACTGCCTATAAGACCGATCTTGGCATGTCTCCATACAGGCTTGTTTATGGGAAGGCTTGCCACCTTCCAGTTGAAATAGAGCATAAGGTATTTTGGACGATTAAAGAGTTGAAACTATCTTTGGCAGATGCGGGCAGCAATAGAAAGCGGCAATTAAACGAATTAAACGAGCTGCGGGATGAGGCCTATGAGAACGCAGTAATTGTTAAAAACCGAACGAAGGTGTTCCACGATAAACACCTTATGTGCAAGACTTTCAAACCTGGTCAACAAGTTTTGCTTTACGATACTCGGTTACATTCCATCCCGGCAAGCTCAAATCTTGATGGAAATGGCCATTTATGGTACGCACTGTATATCCGCACGGTGCGGTAGATCTAGAAAACCAGGAGGACGGTACACTGTTTAAAGTAAACGAATATCGACTTAAACCATTTTTCACTGCGGACCCATCGGAGGAGCTCGTGTTTTTGCAGGAGCCGATCTACACTGACTAATCTTCCTCCATTTACCCCTAAATTTTGATCGTCTAGCCAAAAACATTGTTTCAAACAAGTTTGGGGGTATGTATCATTTGTAAGTATATAAAAAAACAAAATAACAAAAAAATTTGAAAAATAAATTTTGAAAATAATTTTTTTTGGTTATTTTTATAAATTTTCAGATTTAATAAAATAAAATAAAATTTTTATTTGCAAATAATTTCTTCTTTTTAGAGGGGTCTTTTTACAAATATCCAACACATTTCCCCCTATAAATAACACCCGACCCCTTTGTTTCAAACCCTAAAAATTTTTTCTCTCCTCAAACCCAAGCCGCCGCTGCTGTTTTTGCAGAGAGAGTTCTTCGCCGCGCCGCCCTTCCGCCGCAAAGACCCACACCAGACCGTGCTTCCGCCGCGCTTCTGAGTCTGCTCCCTCTGAAATTTTCAGAGGCAGTTTGCATCTCTAAACTCCTCTCTGTTTTTAATTTTCTTGATTTGTAGAATCTCTGTGATGGCACCGTATATGCAACTAGAACGTGATTTCTCATAGATCTTTTCACACACGGTATATGGGAGTTACTTTGCTAATGAAATCGCACGTAGGAGATGGATGTTTTTGATCTATAATCACCCAAACGCTTACGCCCTTCCAGATTTAGTTACTCGTTTTTACGAGTGCATGGAAGACGGCTGTCTCGCACAGTATGGCTTTATAAAATTACCGTGGGATGATAGGGAGATAATAATTGATAGAGACTTCATACATGAAGTCACTTTAATCTCTAGGATACCTGCACATGATCAGCCACTTCAGTTTGAGGATTACATGCCCTTAATGGGTAATGATTGCTCGAGGAAACCGCGGAAAGGAATCCAAGCGAGAACCCTTTTCGCTAATGTTTTAACCGTATGCCGGTGGCCACAAAACAATATTTTTGGGAGTTCCCATAATACCACATTTTTCACCCCTCACTTCATATTGTGCACACACTTATGATTAGAAACCCAAGATTCGACATGTGCACGATTTTGCTTAACTCAATTGGTATGGGCAAAAGGGCCGCGAACTACCCATGCCCCATGCTAGTAACACAACTGTGTCGCTATTTCCTCACTATGGAGGAGTTTGAATTTTACATGCATGAAGGTATACCCATCAGTCCTCTTATTGAGGGCGTATCTACGTCCTATACACGCTTGTCAGATGTTTGGTCACAAACTGGACCGGCGGAACACGTGCCCGCCAGAACACCTAGCTCCAGCTCGACCGCGAGCGAGGGAGAGCTCACCCCCTTAGAACATGCACAATTAATGAGAAGAGCCGTTAGGGGGATTGACGAGTTGAGGGGGACGATGAGGGAGCATGATCGGCGTTTGATAGAGGTAGAGCAAGGGATCAGAACCCTGCTAGCTAGGGAGGAGCGTTCCCGTTCACGCTCAAGGGCACGGCGAGGGGCCGAGCAGTGAGGGCACTGCTTTTGGTAAGTTTGGGGGAGGAGGTGGTTGTAAATAGTTATCATTGCATTGCATATTTTTTAATATTTTTGTATATATTTTTTCTTTTTCTTTTGCATGTTTAATCCTGCATTGCATCTTTATAAAAAATTATAAAAATTGAAAAAAAAATGAAAAAAAATATAAAAGAAAAACAATAAAAATTGAAAATTTTCAAAAATTATTAAAATTGAAAAATTCAATTTTGGCCATAATTGACTTAAGTTTGACAAGACGGTTAACTAGCTAGGAAAAACTAGATCCTAGACTTAGTAAATTAAAAACTCTAAAAACACCCTTTCCTAAAATTTAACGGTAGAAAATATATGTTCTTATAGTTTACATAGAAATAGGCAAATTTTGAGTTCACTTCTTAGGCTAAGTCAAAATAAAGGTGGAGTATTGAAATTTTTATTAATGTGTAAGACTGAAAAATAATTCTGAACTTTAAGTCCAAATTCTGAAAATATATACCCTACAACTTGCACAAACACGAACCTTGAAATTTGGAATAGTAGAGGATACCTTGAAATGCTCTTGTCTAAAATCGTTAGTATGAAGGAAAATTAAATAAAAGTATAAGTGTGAATAAAGAGATATAAAAAAATGAACACTGGTTTTGTAATTACTTAAGGCTGAGTAAAAATAAAAAAATTATAGTGAGGGTGCTTTATCATCTTGTGCCTTAGACCAACTGGTTTGGGAGTCACTGCTAAAGCCTTAGGTATTACAAGACAAGGAATTACGCCTTAATGCACAAACACATTTTGTAATCGGTCGTTAGTATCTCAAGAAGTATTAACGGTCGCATGAAGAATGTGTGAGCAATTTCATCTAGAATTCTAAAACAAAAAGTACTTTGGACAATGGACAAGAGTATAAGAGCTTGAATTGAATTTCCAAGTGTAGGGGTGATACATACACACACGTAGGGGTATATGATTAGGTTTGGATGAGAGATAGGAATGAAAAATAGGACTTACATTTTTTATAGAGATGATAGAAATTCCTAACTGGAGATGGAAATTTAGAAGGAAAATTCAAAAGATGTTAAAAGCTAAATAAATTTACAGAACATATACAATCTTAAGTTAAATAATAACGAAGCGTGAAAAATATGGGTTGATAATTTCTGAGTTGAAGATAATAGAATTTCTTGCTAGAAAACCGAATTGAAGAATGAAAATCAATAGGACAAATTGATCGGATTTTATGGGTAGTATCCGCTAAACACCCTCAGTAGACAACACTCCTCCTACTAGGGACACCTAGAGATTTAACGACTTGTTGCACGAGCTCAGTGCAATCGGGTTTCCTTGCGAAAGTAAGGTTAGGTTTTTTTCAAGAATAAAACTAGTTTTACTTGGGACGAGCAAAAGATATGTTTGGGGGTATTTGTTCATATCATAATTTTGCATTATTATATTCCCCATTCTTAATCATATTGCAAATAAATAGGTGCTTTTGATCCATATCTGCTAAATAGTTGCAGGTTACAGGTTCTCGGAACAATACAGTGAAAATGGTGACAAAACGCTACAAAAAGTGAGACTATGACCAACAAATAGAAAAATCTTTATGATGCCGCCTAGAGTTTAAGGAACAAGTAAAGATCAATGAACAGTTCGATTGCACAACGTATGACGGCAGCACAAGATTTAAGACTTCAACACGATGCGAACGGTAAAAGTCCACAACATTCTGCACTCTGGAAATCTGGAAGAAACTAGAAGACATTCTGAGAAACCTAGTGAAGAAACCAGAAGTAAAATGCAACATGAAGTATACCTGAGAAACAGAGCCCAAGAACCCATAATATGGCCATGGAACCGCAGCCAAATATGCCTTCTGGCCGCGGATCCGCGGCCATATAGGATACGTGTCGGTGCGTAGTTGCGTGTCGGTAGGAGTCAGTGCGTTGACTAGGTTTTCTCAGGGTAGTTTTGGAATTGTAGATACGGATCAGATATAAACCCTAGGGTTCCTATTATCTGTAAATAGGAATCCTACAGTTCTTTTTGGAGCATGCCTCTTTTTATTTCTCTAGTTTAGAATTTTTATTCCCTGTAATTGTCGAAGAGTGCATCAAATAAAAAAAAGTAAGTTTCTTTTTCTGCCTTAGTTATTTCTCTAGCAATTTTATTTCTTTGCCGTAATTATTTTCCGCAATTTTTTATCTTCCATAGTTGTTAAATTAAAACCATAAAAAAATGAACTCGTTTATCAATCCCCTAATGATTGAGTAGATCCTCACTTGTTGGGGTTAGGTTTGGGGAAGGTTTGAGAGTTGAAAATCTCTCACTTCTTTCTTGCCCGTTATACATTTTAAAATAGGACTCTATGCATACATACATACACCGCTCACTACGGCACCTTATCCCACGAGGTAGTGGTGATAGCATAGTTAAAGACCGGTTGTGTATGATTTCCATGGAGGTTATGGCAAAGAGTTAAGAAAGGACAGATTAGGACCAAAAGGAAGAAACCTAGTTTCTTCCCGATCCTGCTAATCCCCTTTGTTAACTATTACCTTAACACCTAAAAGTTCTTAATTAGGGCAAAGAAAGCGGTGAAAATAATTGACTTTCCAAACTAACCTAATTCTTACCCTAGCAAGGTTTTAATCCTAATCAAACTCAACTTCAGTTTTTATTGAAAATCAAAACCTACCACAAATAGGAATTGACTCGTTAGAACAACTATAAAATACACGTTATCTCTGTGGACTGACCTGTACTCAACCGGCTAGCTACCAAGCGACACCGTTCTTGATTGCGGTAAAACTTATCTTTGATCTATCTTTTAAAACGTGCACACGCGAAATCTCTACCAATCAAGTATTTTAAAGAGAGGCCAAGGGGTACTATGGATATTTCAAAGGACGTACCTTTTCTTAAAAACACCGTAGCCCCTATTTTCTAAACACCACGATTCGTGCTATTTCAATGCCAAACTATATGACTCGTGTATATTAATGTATATTCTTATATGTTGCACTTATTATTCATTTTCCGCATATTCTTTCTATTCGCGTCGCATTGCATGTTTAAATATGTTTTTATTGTTTTATTGAACTCATGTTATCAGGACACCAGCACCATTACCGATGATGCGTATGTCTACGAACACTTACTAACCGGCTCGCGCACATCATCATCGGTAATTGCCATGTCACGTACACTTTAGAAAATATTATTCATTGAAATAGCTTGTTAGCTGATAGTTCCAATATGTTATTGCTTCCATATGCTAGTTTAATTATTGCATTCCTTGCTTGATATCCGATGCATTCATTTATTTATTATCATGCAATATTATGGAACTTATTACCGGTATTTCATTGTTTATTTATCCTTGAGATTGGGATTTTGGATTTCCATGAGATTTCTGGATTTGGAGAAACCACAAGGATTTTATAAACTCATTATCATTTTAAAGATAGAAAATTGCGGTTTTGTCATGATATGATTTGAGAGGATTCCACCATGAGTTTTCTCGGCTCTTGAGCGATATCATTCACCCGATTCGAGGAGGAGGAGAAACCGTCTGTGGGTGCATGGTGGACCCAGTGCGGTACCCCGGGACAAGATGGTCGTAGATGATGGCGTTGAGCCTGGCAAGGGAGCACTACCGACCGATGATTTTATTGAGACTCGAAGGATATCCGGAGGATACCGATCGGAGTATGGGCCAGTCCGAATTGCCGGAGCCCTAGATACTAAGATTTGATGATACAGGCCAGTCCGGATTGTCGGAGCCTGAGATATTGAGATATTGGGATTTATATATTTTTTGTCGATGCTAAACACTGATTCCCTGTTGATTTCATTGATGATACTTCGATTTTATTACAGATATCTCACTGAGATAAGAAAAACAGTTTCCTTATTAGATGTATTCTGTTTTCATGCATACATACATCACATATATGATATGTTGCTACCTGAGGCACTGACACGAGCACTTGGTATTACACTTATGTATAGATGTTTACCCATGACATTATTAGATGCTTCAGGCTATATCATTTTGAGGATATATCATGATCGTATGACCTAGGATTGAGTCATACATACGATTTCTGCTCGGTAATGTTTTCTACTCACGAGTTGGCAACTCACCCCCGTTGTGCCACAGTTTCTTGCATGTTTTGCCGTACAGGTTTCGTTGCGGCTTTACTGGCACACTGCTTCATTCCAGGTGATTGCTTTGGTAGGTTGGTTCACTTTCATCGTGACCACCATTGTATTTTATTTATATTAAGTTGTATCTAGAAACTCCATCAACCAGACTTGTATATATATTAGACTTAGAAGACCAATGTATATTCTTTCGACCTTAGAGCCACGCTTGTATTATTATGGTTTTCTGGTGGATATTGGTTCTCTTTTGAGTTTTGATCCTCGCCCTTCGGTGTTTTATATTATATTGCATTGCGTGGTTGTTTCCTCCAATTGGCGTAGAGCTAGCTTCCGCTTGGGGATGCCTTTATTCATTATGTATATTATGCATGTTGTACCCCTTTGGGGCCAGTATTTACAAAGGAAACTCTGCTGAAAATTTTCAGAAAAGACTTGATATTTTAAAAATGCATGCTTCGGCTTATTTTGTTAAACCACCTGCTTTAAAAACTAAACGTTTTCTTCACTTTTTCCTTAAAATGGTTTAGAATTCTGGGATTTTTGGTTTACTTGAATTAGATGGGGTCCTATAGACTTCATATGATTCAAGTGCCAGTCACGTGCCATTTCGGGTCGTGACACTCGAGATCGTCCGTTGAGTAGATTTAAGATCTATAGGGGAATCGCCTGTATGGCGTTATACGACGAAGGCTAGATTCGGTGATATAACCATATGCTTATATGTATATATATTGATCATGCATATGTACCATGTTGCACATCCTATTACCTGTTGTACATGGATATAGTATTATTGGACACTGCACCATTACTAACGGTTCATATTGCACGAGCACCGAATTGTATGCCACACACACCGTTGGTAATTTCCATGACACGCACACTATAGAAATTTCCATGGATAATATATTCTACCGCTTCCATTATTATTAACAATTAGACATCGATTCTTGTTTTATTGCACATATGAATTGCATCATACGTACATACATACATGCATACATACATACATTGCTATAGTCACATATATACTCTCATATGGTGCTTTATTTCGATTTCGTGGATTTGGGAAACCGCAAGATACCTTTTGAAACTTGATATAATTAAAAGTGCGGTTTTCTTTGATATGCTCACATTACTGTTCTGTGTTTGCATACATCGTATTTCATGGATATATGCATTGAGATCATGATTTCATACGATTTCTGGATTTAAGAACCGCGGATATATTTCAAGGGAAATTATAAATTGTTTTAAAAACACGGTTTCTCGTGATGTGATTTTGAGGCGTCCACCATGAGTTTTCTCGGTTCTGAGCTTGTTTTCGAGACCCGATTCGAGGAGTTGGACGAACCGTCTGGGGGTATATGGTGGACCCGGTAAGGTACCTCGGGGAAAGAAGATCGAGGGGATGACGATGAGCCTGGCAGGAGGGAGAACTACCTACCGGTGATAGGTTGGACCCGGTGGTTATCCGTAGGATACCGGCCGGAGTCGTGAGATTGATATGAGGGCCGATCAGAGCATGTGGCGCCTGAGATATGAGGATTTACGTGTCGATGCTAGACACGGGTTTCATGATGTTTTTGAGTGTCGATGTTGGACACTTAGGTTTCATGATGTGACGGATATGAGGGTCGATCAGAGTGACGGCGCCTGAGATATTGGGATTTGGGGTGTCGTTGATGGACACCGGATTTTATGATGATGATTCATTGATGATGATTATGTTTTATCCCACACTCAGGATTTATTATGACATGCACTGTTTCATGTAGTTGTTGTACCCTGGTGGTGTACCTTGATCATGATTTGTTGCATATCCGTATTGTTATACGTATGCCATCAGATTGCATATTTCAGATTATCGCTTTTTGTGCATGCTTGCGATTATCTGTATGATGGTATTTATTTTTCACGAGTTGGCAACTCACCACCGTTGTGCCACAGTGTTTTGCAGGCTTGACTCTCAGTGTAGTCACGGCAAGGCTCCTTATTGCATCTACTTCTGCGGATACCGCTACTGTTGGTTGTGATTTTGGTGTAGGTGGGTTTTGCGGGTATCCGTATGATTCATTGTATATCTTATTTTGTATCTAGTACTCTCCATCTACCAATTACATCTATTTGACTTAGAGACGAGATTGTGGGGATCAGTATTGTATTATTTGTTCTTCTGGTGTCGTACTCGTGTGAGCCGGCTTTTATTTATGTTGCGATGTTGTTTTACCTCTTATTATGTAGTTTTCACTTCTTAATTGCTTATTTCTTCGCTACGGCATCGTATACATACCTGTTGTGGTTGTGTTCCGCTATTTGGCATGAGTTGCTCCCATTTGGGGATGCCTTTATATTTGTTCTATGCTTCTACCCCATTGGGGCTAGTTTTACATGGAGATGATGCTGAAATTTTTAAGAAAATAAAATTAAGTTTGAGATTTATAACTTGAGATTTTTAACTGTTTTTAACTATTGCTTTATCACTTTATTTCTTTTCATGGTTTAGATTTCTGGGTTTTTCGGCTTACTTGAATTGTGTTACACTTTTTGACGTCGCGTGATTTAAGTGCCGGTCGCGTTCCTAAATTTGGTCATGACATGTTCACTCAGACTGTCCGTCCGTTTGTGTATGGTAAGCCATGCTGAAGTTCAGACTCGTTCCCAAGCTAGCTTCCAGACTCTGCCAAAATTGTGATCGGAATCTGGTGTCACGATTAGAGACAATGCAAACTGGTACTCCATGTAATCTCACAATCTCCTTCATGAGTTCTTGGGTATCAAAAAAAGTACACTTTGAGGTTAAATCTTACATTAGATTCATTATTACCTCCATGTACTTCTTTGCTAACGTCTCGATAGATTGGCCAACTCGAAAGGGAATAAAGTGAGCCGACTTGGTGAGTCAATCCACAATAACCCATACTGCATCGTTGCCCTTCGTGCTGTGAGGAAGGGCAGTCACGAAGTCCATGGTAGTATGCTGCCATTTCCATTGTGGGATTGGTAACGGCTGAAGTAGACCAGCAGTTCTGTGATGTTCAGCCTTTACATACTGACACACCAAACACTTGACTACGCTTCTGGCTACTTCGCGCTTTATTCCATACCACCAGTAGTGTTTCTGTGGATCCTTATTCATTTTGGTACCACCGGGGTATACTGAGTACGTAAAGCTGTGAGTTTCTTTCATCAACTCTTCTCGAACAGGATCTTGTGGTACACACAATCTACTTTCATATCTCAAGGATCCATCTTCGTAGATGATGAAGTCTGTTCGAAGTCCACTCTCTACCTGTTCTTAGATCTTTTGTAGCTTGGCATCATTTGCTTGAGCTGCCTTGATCCGATTGACAATAGTAGACAGGACTTGTATGTTCATCAAATGCGAAGTGTTACCTGGTATAACTTGTTCCCCTCCGAAAGACGGCCGAGACTAAACGTCTTGCCTGAGATTCGGGGCAGATGCTATTTGGTTTTATCCGTCCACCTCTCCGAAGATGCCAAGTTGATTTATGGCACCGTGTATCGGAGGTTTAGACGGATGCGGCCGATGTAGCAGACTTCGTCAGATTCCCCCTCGCTTGAGGGGTTTTTGATTGTGGGGACGCTCTTCCCTGCAGGCACAAGCCTCTGCAGTTAATTACGCTACCGCCTCGCGGTAACAACTTTCTCTTTCTCCAGAATTTCACTTCGTGTCGTGTGTGTTTGCTTTGTTTGTGGTTGCCTATGGATTGTATACGGAGACTAATTTATGTCGTCGCCCGTAGGACATGGATTAGTCCAAATCTGTATTTACTTAGATTTGGGTTTGGGGTTTTGGTTTAAGGATACGTTAGCCATATTAGAGGCTAAGATCAACTTAAATGTTCGTTAAGGATACGTTAGTCCAATTTGAGACTAAGATCAACTTAATGGGATCGTTTAGATCCGACAAAAGAGCATTTAGGAGGGCTCTATTGTTCCAGTTTAGGGACATAGTGGTCCATCTAATATATGGCCGTCGGGACCCGTCACCTCTCTGACGACGTTGAAGGATTACAACGACAGATTTTAGAGGAGTTCAGAGATGTACCCTTGAACCAAAGTTGATTGGGGGATCCATAGTCCAATTTGGTACTAAAGTCTGTTTGAAGGTTTAAAGATACGTTAGCAATATTTGAGGCAAAGATCAACTTAAACGGGATCGTTTAGATCCGACAAAAGAGCATTTAGGGGCTCTATTGTTCCAGTTTAGGGACATGATGGTCCATTGCCAGTTTAAGGACATGGTGGTATATTGCATGTTTAGGGACATGGTGGTCCACTGCCAGTTTAAGGACATGGTGGTCCAGTGCCAGTTTAGGGACATGGTGGTCCACTGCCAGTTTAAGGACATGGTGGTCCACTGCAAGTTCAAGGACATGGTGGTCCATTATTTCCATTCTGGGGACGGATATTAGTTTAAAGACGCATTGGTCCATGAGGTTAAGGACGCTTAAGTCTATGGGTTTAAGGACCCCACAATCCATATCTTGGTGTAAGGACGCATAAGTCCATGAGTTTAAGGACCACACAGTTCGTATTGTTGGTTTAAGGACGGTTAAGTCCATGGGTTTAAGGACCCCACAGTCAGTATTGTTGGTTTAAGGACGCTTAAGTCCATGGGTTTAAGGACCCCACAGTCTGTATTGTTAGTTTAAGGATGCTTAAGTCCATGGGTTTAAGGACCCCACAGTCCATATTGTTGGTTTGAGGACGCTTAAGTCCATGGGTTTAAGGACCCCACAGTCCGTATTGATGTGTGGTTGTCGGGACCCGTCACCTCTCTGACGTCGTTGAAGGATTACAACGATAGGTGTCAGAGGAGTTCGGAGATGTACCATTGAACCGGATGTAAATTGATTTAAGAGAGCATTCGTGCTCAGTCAATTTAATTTGAGGACTTACGGCCATGATTCGGATAAGTCCAGTTGAAAATGTTCATCATTTTTATTTATCTTTGGTCTATTAGGCCTATGCTAGGGCTTTGCCCCTGTTTAATAATGCACTGCATTTTATTTTGGCCTGTAAGGCCTATTTGATCTGGGCTCTGTCCTTTTATTTTTCTGATGCAGAGCATCTGTTTTGGTCTGACAGACCTTTGTTTGGGCTCTGCCCTTTTTAAAATAATGCATCGCATTTTATTAGGCCTGTTAGGCCTTTTTTAATTGGGCTTAGCCCTTCTTTAAATAATGCAGAGCATTGATTACACTGACAGAGTGCCACGTGGCCTGTCAGGCGCTCTGCGCCAATTAATGAGCGCAAACGCATGTGGAGGTGACACGTGTCACGCTCTGGTGAGCGCAAGCGCAGTTAGCGCAGTGCGCTGTGCCAGTGCGCTGCGCTGTTGCGCTGCTAACACGTGGCGCGCTCTGGTGAGTTGCGCCAATTTCAGAGAGCAATGCTCTATTTTAAAAGCGCATAGCGCAAGTCGTTCTGGAGCTGACACGTGGCGCTCTCTAGTGGCTTGCGCCAACCCAAGAGCGCAAAAATGCATATTTACAAGTGCAAGGCACTGTTTTAATATCTTGATCCAATTTTGGATTCAAGAAAAGAATCTTTAAAGATTCTAGAACCAGCCGTTCATAAAAAAGGCAATGCCTTTATTATTATTTTTATTGAAGATCTTTGATCTTGTTCTTAGATCAATGATCTTTTCAGAAGAAATTCTTCTTTCTAAAGGTTTACCTTTCTTTTTTTCTTTCTGAGTTCTTCAAACTTTCTTTTAAGAGCTCTGTGAATTCTCTCTTTTTTTTCCTCTGTCTTTCTGTCTTTTAGACTTAGGGTCTAGAGGCCTTTATATAGTGCAAATTAGTTTGTTAAATTAGTTAAAGAGATCATTCTCAAAGTGATTTAGGGATTTTTTTCCCCACTGTTGGATCTTTGATCCAAGGGCTTCTGTTTTACAGAAAACAATCTTTTTGTTTTAACAAGAACAGAAAGATCTTACTGGAATTTTAATTCTGTTTGGCGCAAACGCACCTGCGCTTGACACGTGTCGCGCAGCGCAAAGCGCAGCGCAACTGCGCTGACACGTGTCGCGCAGCGCAGAGCGCAGCGCAACTGAAGCGTTGCTTCCTTTAATTTTATTTTAAATAGAGCCTTGATCTGATTGGGTGAGCTGCCTCGGGCGCTGCGCTGGCATGTCAGCTTTTGACACGTGGCGCATTGCGCGCAACACAAGAAATTTGAAGCGTTGCTTCAATTTTTGAATTTTTGAAATTCAAACAGAGCTTTGCTCTGATTTGGGGAAACAAATGCCCCCCCACCGTTGTGCTCATGTGGCGCACACGTGAGTGCAACAGTGGCAAGATCCCAACGGTCGGATCAACTCATGAGTTGAAGGGGCGCAAGCACCTATAAATAGGACCCTTGGTCCTCAGTAGATGATTACCATCTTTAAGAATTTTGATTTTCAGAGCCCTGCTTTTGCTTTTAAGAACTTCAGAGCCTTGCTCTTGTTTTTCAAGAACTTCAGAGTTCAAACTCTAAAAAAATCTTAGGTAAAATTTAAATTTAATTTAATTAAATTAATTTTAATCAACAAAGCCTTGCTCTCATAGATCTTTGATCTAAAGAAAACCCTTTTGGGGTTTCACCAACAGAGCCTTACTCTCAAGAATCCATAGATCCGAAGAGATCTTATTTCAGGGTTTTTAACCCATGAACAGAGCTTTGCTCATAGACCAAATGTAGATCTTTTTAATCTAAAAATGAAGAACTCTTAAGAGTTTTCATCTATCTTTAAGATCCTAAAATTTTTAAATTTTCAATTTTTGGAGTTAAATTTTCCTTTTGATGGAATTTTCCATCATTATTACAGAGCTAGGCTCTTTTAGGGAATTTTATTCCCTTGAGACCAGAGTTTGACAAATGTCACTCTGTGACAGAGCTTTGCTCTGAAAGAGGGGATTTTGTCCTTGTCTCTAGGGATTTCTCATTAATGAGAATATTCTTTTGGGGATCTCCTCATTAATTAACAGCCTCATCCAATGATGGGGCTGTCTTATTAACTAATGCACTGTCATCCAGATTTTGTGGGTCCCCCTTTGGTCCCCTACCTGCTGCATTGCAGTGTGGTATAAATTTTAAAACGCCAAGCGTTGGAATTACAGCACTGACGACTGATTTTTGTCCCTCCGCAGGAAACATGCCTGCTGATTTGTCATTCCCGTTCGTTCGCTCGAAGGCAGGATTTCCCAAGGTGCCGGTAGACCGGGAGGTATTTGCTCTTATTAAGGCTCATGACCCCGAGTACAAGGACCTTCACTTGTGGGGTAGGTGGTATAATGAGATCATCCAGGGTCGCCGAAGCTTCGGTTCCACTACGCCGTCTGAGCCCATATTTTTGATCCCCTATGCGGATGAACCCCCGGTGAAGTATGCCGTAGAGGTCAAGGATTAGAATTCGGAGGATCTTCTCCAGCCTGCGATTGGTGCCATTCCCGTGCAGCTGCCGCCGGCAATAGACATTTTGGGGAGGCGAATATGTCAGGGTGAGGCATGCCCTTGGGGACAGGCTTACAACATTGGATTAACCCCGCGACCACCTGCCGGATATTTGCAGTGGGACAGGTACATCCTATCGGCGAAGAGGACTCATCTGATGAAGATTGGTTTGTACTCGGCAATCTACGTCTCGCTTTTTGAGTATCCCTCTCCTTCCACATGGTGGATTAAGGTTTTCATCGAACAATGGAATATCCCCACTCACACCTTCCTTATGACGGACAGGGAAGTCTCCATCTCCCTGGAAGAATTCGCTGAGATCTCGGGTCTGCCGATGAGGGGGGAGCATTATGAGGAGCTGCTTCCTCCTGACGAATACGTCTTCGCCACCAAGCCGCTGGTGTTTGATCTGACGCCAGAGAATGCTATTCAGCACCAGTTTCTGGGCTTGGTGAAGGTGCTGAACATATACGAAGGGCTCTATCTGGAATCAGGAGTCCGGGGAGTCAGTTTCGCAGATTTTATTGCCCGCTTCCTTCGATCGGAGTTTCTATCGGAGCGGAGCGAGAAGTTCGCTAGCTCGATGACCCTTTCGGCTTCGGCTTGGACCGTCGACCAATATCGGAAGATGATCAAAAGTATTTTTATCTCCCCGGCGCTGCTATCATGCCCTTGTCAGAAATCGTCGTCCCGGGCATGGATGAGGAGAACTTATTTTTGGGGTTCCTGGGATTGTGGCTGTGCAGCTTCACGTTCCCTATGCACCCGCGCCACATGCGGCCGTCCGTTTTTTACCCAGCGCATCGGATGGTGGCTGGCCTGCAGTTGACAATAGGAATCGCCGGGTTGGCTCACCTATACAATGGACTTAGCATGGAGGCAGACCCTAATGAACCTGGGGTGCAGCTTGCTAATTTCCCGATGCACTACTTCACCTCATGGATGGAGATGCATGTGCACGGGGTGTTCGGCGTCCATAAGAGCCCTTCGTTTTTTAAGACGTGCAGACTCCTAAGAGTCATGCGGCTGATCGGTGCCTCGATCGTGACTGCGCCTCCGCGGGAGGCTAGGGGGTTGCTCCTTCGTCCACACCTGGTCAGAGAGAGAATTTCTTTTTTGGATAAAGTCATAACTATCGGCTCAGAAACCTCCAAGTCGGTGGTGGCGCTGCGTGACGACTTCAAGGACGAGGCCTCCGTACTGAAAGCCCGGGAGATTCTTCACCTATACTCCATTCGGCCGACTACCTGGTGTTCAGGCAGAACGAGACGGCGCTTTTCATGAGGTATAACCCCTACCGGTTCGCCCAACAATCAAGTTATCACTAGGGGATCCCGCTGGAGGCGTTTTTAGAAGAGCCCGCGGCCAGCAGGGAGGGGATACGGAGCACGATGCACTATTTCATGCGACTGAACACGGGCTCCTACTTATTCATCAGCGAGCCAAGCTGCGTTCCCTCGGTCCTCAACGTGTACATGGCTTAGTACGCGCACGCAATGGGTCCAGTTATCCATATGGAGAAGCGCATGCTGGTTGACCGCAAGGGTGCTCCTCCTGGCGGCGACCGCAAGGCTCCCCTGAAGCCAAGGACCCTGGTCGTTCCTCCGCTGAAAGATGCCGGAGCTGGGCTACCGCGCGTGCTGAGCCTTCCGCAAGGATTGCCGCTCCGTGATACTGTGGATGCGTTACCAGCGCCCCGTGCTCCAGTGGAGACGGTAAATGTGGTTTCGCCGGAGTCCGGCGTGGGCGCGGATATCGGGACCCGCCGCCCTAAGGTGCCTGCAAAGCGCAAGTCGACCTCGGGTGCACCCAGGGCTGACGGGCAGAAGAGGAAGAAGAAGTCGCTCCTCTCTCTCGATGCTATCCTTGGTTTAGAGCCTCAGGCCCCTCTTACCGAAGGTATAAGAGAGTATGGCAGCAATAAGGGCTTCTCGGTAGATCCTTCAGACACCGATCTGGCGGTCGCCATTGCGGCTTCCGAGCGATCAGCCAGGCTCGAAGCGATGTTGACTAAAGTCACTCAGTCAGGTAATCATTAGCTGCACTCTTCGTCATTTTATCGCATTTTTATCATTATCTTCGACTAATGCTTTCCCCTTTCTTTCTTTTAACAGGTGTCACTACTGAAGAAGCCATCGCTGCCTCTCTAAAAACTTTCCAGGAGGAGAAAAAGAAGCGCGCTTTATTAGGCGTTGGCATGTCTCGCCTCATTAAGTATTTGTCCTCTTTTTTGATGGCCAACCTAACCTTCTTCCTTTGTCTCTTTGCAAGGGCTGCGCCAGCTGATGTGGGGACTCTTCCCGGGCCAGCTACTGAAGTCCCGGTCTCTTCGGGGCTGCCGCGAGAGTCTCAACTCGAAAAGTCGGTAAGGGATTCCTTGAAGGATTTAGAGGCATCTTTATACACAGACGATGACGCCTTGATGAAGGAAGCTTCGAAGAGGTCCGTCTTGACGGCTCGGGAGGAGAGAAAGCGGTTGAGGCATGAGGCGAAGGCACGCAGAGCTGCTTTGGCCGTGGGAGCGGGCCCAAGCACTGTCCCTCGTGCTGATACTCCCTCGGAAGAGCCCCCGGTCGCTTTGTCTACCGCTCACAGACAGGCGGCGCGTGCAGCTCGTGAGGCTAACGATCAGCCCACCTTAAGTAACGTGTCTTTCAAGATTTTATTGTAAGAATTGTAAAACCTGTCGGTTCTTATATATCTTGTCCTGCAGGGCCAAGTCCAACAGAAGGGGAGGCGGAAACCGTTGAACCTAAGGGGACAGAGGAAGAGGCACCGGCTGAACCCGAGCCGACGGTGGGCGACGTCGCCGGGGTTGCTGGACCTGAGCTGGGGGCTGAGGAAATTGCGCCAGAGAAGGTCGTCGATGCCGAGCCTGAGGTAGCAGCAAATGAGACGACTACTATAATTGAGCCTGGGGCAGCAGCGGACGGAGCGCCTGAGACCGGCGACCCCTTGGCGACGGCGGACGAGACAGCAATGACCGCCGAGCCCGAAGGAGTAGCGGATGAGACGGGTATGACTCCCGGGGACAAGTCAGCCGCTCTTTCTCAAGAGTCTGGCAATGCTCCAATCATTGCTCTCCCCGTCTACGATCCTCCACCGTCTCCTGGCCGTGCGAGCACGACGACAGACCCCGTTGAGTCGGGTGATGAGGCCACGGGAGGTGGACTCATGTCGATGGAGGAGGGAGACGCCTCCGTTTTGGCTGGCGGCTCATTAGGTAAATTTCAAGTTACTGTCCCTTTTTTATCTTGCAATCCTTCCTGGCAGGTGTATCTTTGTTTTTAACACAGGTGCGGCCAGTGCTGACGCTCCATTGCTCGAGGGGGCGCCGTCAACTACTGCCTTGGCGGTGGCCATTTCTCAGCCTTCCCTCGTACCATCACAGATACTGGAAGGTATGGATTCGTGACCCATCAGTTTCATCTTTCGGCCGCATGATCTATGTACTAATGTCTTACTATTGCGTCTTTGCAGGAGTGCTTTTTGATCACCTCTACTAGGTGTTGCACCCGCACTTCTCCTTCCCATCTGAACTCGCTTCTTCCTCCAGTGGCGCTGTCCAATTGATGCCTTTCTTTTTTCAGTAATGGAATTAAATCTGACTCTTCCTCGTCCTGATTGCAGTGCTACAAATCGAAGGAGGAGATGAAAGATCGGTCGCGCCACCGGCCCTCCCGGCTTTGCCGCCTGCTGCAGCTGGTATAGTAAACTATCCCATCGATGACTTTTTCATATTTCTTGAACCGTCATCTGATCGTATTTTGTTTTTTCAGCCGTCGTTCCGATTCCGGCACCCTTTGAGTCTCGCGTCGTAATGCCGATAGGCCCCTTCCTAAGACGTCCGTCTTTAAAGGGTGCCGTAATGAGCTTGGGCATGCTGAGCGGATACGTCGAAGAGCTTGACACGGACGCTCCCCCATCTGCTGCAGATTTCGCTGCGGAGTTTAACCCGATGTTGGCAGCGCTTGTAAATTTTAATGATGAAGGTGTCGTTGAGTTTTGGGTTAATCACTGCAAGGAAATCGAGGTTCGCCTGCATCAATCGGAGTTTATGCGCCCTGCTTCCGAGACCTTAGCCGCAAGCACTCAACGAGCAGCATGGATCGAGCAAAGCGCTTCTTACTTCCGCCACTTGGAACAAGAAGCGGCTTTAAGGCTGAGGGAATGCCAAGAGACCTCAAGCGAGACGGCTCGTTTGCGTGCTGAGGTTGAGGCGAACGCTGCCCAGGTGAAGGCTATCTTCGAGGACCTTCTGGGAAGTATCTCTAATGGGCTAAACCTGAAGCAGAAGCTCGATGCCGCCGAGCGTGATGCTCAAGGCTGCGAAGCAGCTCGGCAGGCAGTTAAGGAGCAGCTTTCATCCTTCTTGCAGCAGCGGCCTCAAGTGGAAGCAGAATTGGCGGTGGCGGCCGATCAGGAGAAAGCATCGAAGGAAGTGCGCGAACAATTGATAGGGCTATTCAAGACGCTTCATTCCCAGTAGCTGCCCTTCTATCGATATACTTGTAAAAAATTTATTTTTCGAATAAGATGTATCCATTCTTTATTCTTTTATACGATTCACCTTGTACTTGATTGAATTAATGAATAAAGATACACATTTTTTCTTTGCAATGTCTTGTACCATTTCTTTGCTTTCTTCCTTCATCATGCTGTCTTAATAACATAGTTGACAGATAATAGAGCAAGCATCTTGGTTTCTTCAAGAGATAGTGATGGCTTGGGCCACAGGTTCAGATCTGCTGCCTAAGACTTTTCAACACTATGAGCCATGAGCGTCTTTCAGAGACTTTTCTCACTACGGATCGAGAGGGTCTCATAGGTGGATTTTCTCCTTAGGAATCGTGAGGATTCCTAAGTGCGTTTTCACTTATAAGTCGTAAGGATCTTATAAGAGAATTTTCCCTCTTACGAGTTGAGAGAACTCGAAAGCGGCTGTTTCCCTCTTTGTCGAGATTCGACTTTAGAGAGTGAGACCCGTGAATAGTATGCAAGAGACCGTTTTAGACCGACTTGCAAGGTCCCAGTGCTTAGGAAACAATTTTTTTCTTTAATCCCTGCTGCCTAAGGCTTTATCTTGCAAGTTGAGACGAATCGGGAAGTCCTCGCGAAGACACTAATTTCCTCACGAGTCGAGACGAATCGAGCAGCTCTCGTTAAAGATACTAATTTCCCTGAGTTGAAGTATTTTGCCGATGACACTGGTTTCCTCGAGGTTGAAATGAATCGAAGTGCTCCTGCAAAGACACTGGTTTCTCTGTAGGTCGACGCGGATCAAGAAGCTCTCATCAAGGATGCTAGTTTCCCTGAGTTGAGGAGGTTGCCAAGGACACTGATTTCCCTGGAGTTGAAACGAATCGAAGTATTCCTGCAAAGACACTGATTTCTCTACGGGTCGACGCGAATCAAGATGTTCTCGTCAGGGACACTGGTTTCCCTGAGTCGAAGTATTTTGCCGAGGACACTGGTTTCCTCGAAGTTGAAACGAATCAGAGTATTCCTGCGGAGACACTGGTTTCTCTGCGAGCCGACGCGAATCAAGAAGCTCTCATCAAGGACGCTAGTTTCCCTGAATTGAGGTATTTGCCAAGGACACTGATTTCCCTAGGGTTGAAACGAATCGAAGTGTTCCTGCAAAGACGCTAGTTTCTCTGTGGGTCGACGCGAATCGAGGTGCTCTCGTCAAGGACACTGGTTTCCCTGAGTCGATGAGGTTGCCAAGGACACTGATTTCCCTGGGGTTGAAACGAATCGGGGTATTCCTGCAAAGACGCTAGTTTCTCTACGGGCCGATGCGAATCGAGGTGGTCTCGTCAAGGACACTGGTTTCTCTGAATCGAGGATGCTGCCAAGGACACTGATTTCCCTGGGGTTGAGACGAGTCGAGGTATTCCTGCAAAGACGCTGGTTTCTCTGCAGGTCGACGCGAATCAAGATGTTCTCGTCAAGGACACTGGTTTCCCTGAGTCGAAGTATTTTACCGAGGACACTGGTTTCCTTGAGGTTGAAATGAATCGGAGTATTCCTGCGGAGACACTAGTTTCTCTGCGGGCCGACGCGAATCGAGGGGCTCTCGTCAAGGACACTGGTTTCCCTGACTTGAGGAAGTTGCCAAGGACACTAATTTCCCTGGGGGTTGAAATGATCTCTGGTGGTCTATCGGGTTTTATATGAGTTACTGTCAAAATAGTGAAGCTAGAAATTTTGATCTTCGCTTCGTTTGCTGGCACTGCGTCTGCTATATCGAGACGAATGTCACGGTTGTCTCTAGGTTGTTGGTGAACAGTCGAGATTTGGCTTCGCTTTCTGGCGGAGCCTGTTGGGAAGGTATGATTCCTTCTTTGTTCGTGCCCTTGGATTGTATACATGGATCGATGTGATCTCACCTGTAGGGCAAAAGTTTCATTCATTTTTTTTATATTATTGTTTTATTTCCGGGATGCTCTATCATTTCAGCTTTATATCGCGAAAGTCGTGATTGCCCCATCATTTCGGCTATTTTTCGCAGTGCCCAATCATTTCGGCTGTTTATTTTATTTTTTACTCGCTGCTTTTTATTGCGAGTTGCCCAATCATTTCGGCTATTTTGTATGCATACGTTTTTACTTGCTGCTTTTTATTGCAATTTGCCCAATCATTTCGGCTATTTCGTATGCATGCGCGGCTTGTTGGCTTTTCGCCATAAGCATGGAATTAGACACCGATTTCGGCATCAGCACCGCTACGACTGGGATATTGCCAGGAGCGAATCATCATTTGTCTCTGTCGATGTCGAACAAAGGTGGGTTTGCGAACAGGGTTAGGGTCCTGTCGACTAAGACTTTTGACTTCATGAGCCGTAAGGGTCTCACAAAGGTATTTCTCCGTACAAGTCGTGAGGATCTTGTAGGTGTATTTTCTCCTTAGGAATCGTGAGGATTCCTAAGTGCGTGTTCCTCTGTAAGTCGTAAGGATCCTACAAGAGGGTTTTATCCTTGTAAATCGAGAGGACTTTCAAGGGTTGTTCATCATGCGAACATATCCTTAGTCACGGGTGGGACTTCGTTAGGGAAATGTTTATTCATGCCCGTGGATTGTATACAAGGGTCAGCACTGAGCCACTTGTAGGGCAATATCGAAGGTTGTGGGGATTGCTTAAGTACAGGTTCAGGTCTCTGTAACTTAAGGCTTTCAAATCTTATAAGCCGTGAGGGTCCCATAAGAGAATTCTTCTTACGAGTCGTGAGGATCTCGCAAGTGTATTTTCTCCTTAGGAATCATGGGGATCCCTAAGTGTGTTGCTCCCTTGTGAGTCGTAAGGATCTCACGCGGGTGGTTTCTCCTTACAAGGTCGAGAAGACCCTGTAAGTGTCTTTTAACGAGGTTGTGCCCTTTCGGGTTTTCACAAACACTCGCCGGTAGCCCTGCTGTTTTTACTCACGGAGCCCTTTTGGGTCTTCATCAGTGCCTATTTTGCTTATGGACATACCGTTTTTATTAAATTCTTTAAATTCTTTTTTTTACGAGGTCGCGCCCTTTCGGGTTTTCACAAACACTCGCCGGTAGCCCTGCTGTTTTTACTCACGGAGCCCTTTCAGGTTTCATCTGTGCCCATTTTGCTGATGGACATACCGTTTATTTATTTATTTTTTATATATATTTATTTTTATTATTATTTTTTTTTATCGGCTTTGTGATATTTCAATCCACCGTAGTTTATCGACATCTCGGTCAACAGCTAGTTTTAGGACGTAGTGGTCTGTCATTAGTTTAAGGACGTTTCATTCCGTCATTAGTTTAAGGACGTTTCGGTCTGTCATTAGTATAGGGACGTTTCGGTCCATCATTAGTTTAAGGACGTTTCGGTCCGACCAGGAGAAGGCCGGCTACTGCTTATAGAGTTTGGGCTTAGGAAGATAGCGAGCGGATATAGTCGTCGTCATCTATCATTGACCTAGGCTGTGGCTCATTAAGCGTAGTATTTCTTTAGGAAGCGACCGTTTATTGGCCTGAAAGGCCTTTCACCGTGCATATCCATGAGTAGATAGTCTCCACCCTGGTAGACCTTGTCTACGATGTACGGGCCTTCATAATTCGGCTCGAATTTTCCCCGCTTGGCGTGATTGGGGATCATAGGTCTTTTGACCACTAGCACTAGTTCGCCTTGGCGGAATGTCCTCGGCCGGGTCAATTTTTCATATGAGCGCGTCATCTTTGCTTTGTAAGTCTCCAGATTTTGTTGCACTATGAGCCGGGTTTCATCAAGGGCATCGAGCTCATCAAGCCGAAGGTGAGCATTTTCTTCTTCCGTCAGCTCGTAGTGGACTGCCACTCGTAGAGATGGTAACTCTATTTCGAGGGGGAGTACTGCTTCTGTACCGAATACCAATGCGTACGACATCGTGTTTGTGTCCGTTTTGAATGTAGTTCGATATGCCCAGAGAGCCTCTTACAGTCTCTCATGCCAGTCCTTCTTATTTCGGGACACCGTTTTCTTTATGATCTTCGTCGAGGTCTTATTGAAGGCCTCAGCTAGACCGTTAGCTCGCGGATTATAAACTGAGGAATATCTCCAGTCTATGTTGTGTTGCTGCGCGAAGCGACTGATCTTGTGACTTCTGTAGGCTGGCTTGTTATCGGAGATGATCCGTCGCGGAGTTCCAAATCGGTAAATGACGTGTGTCTTGAAGAAATAGAGGATATTCTCCGTTTTCACTTCCCTCAACGGTACTGCTTCTTCCCATTTGCAGAAGTAATCAGTCTTCGCCAGGATGAAACGATGTCCCCTGGACGATGCTGGTTCAATGGGGCCGACTATGTTAGTTCCCTATATTTCGAATGGCCAGCTAGCCACCGTTGGATGTAGTGGATTTGGATGCTGGTGGATGAAGTCCTCATGGATTTGGAATGAGTGGCATTGCTTCGCATATTCGAGGCAGTCCTGGATCATCGTGGGCCAGTAGTAACCCATCTTTTTAATCTTCAACTTCATCTTTTGGCCTACTTGGTGAGAACCGCAGAGTCCGTCGTGAACTTCCTGAACGACTCTTTTTGCCTCTTCAGGTCCCAGACATCTCAACCACAGAGAATCAAACGACCTCTTGTACAGAGTATCATTGACGAAGGCGAAAGACAGTGCTCGTTTCATAAGCTGATGTCTTGAGGACGCATCTTCTGGTGTTCGATGGTATTTTAAGTAGTCTATAAAGACTTCTCTCCAATCTTCAGCCTTTTCTCGGTCTTTCATTTGCAGGGTCGTCTGCTCAGTCGCTCCCTTTTCTTCTGATGATTCCGGAGATATTTCTGCTGGGGCAAGCACCCGATGCTTTGTACCATGATTCTGACGCCATCGAGGTTCTCGTCAGCCAGTTCTTTAGCGAGCTTGGCCAATGCGTCCGCTTTGTTGTTTTCCGCACGCGGTATGTTTTCCAAAGTGTAGGAAGGAATTTGGGTCAATAGTTGTTGCACCTTTTCGCCGTACTTTACCAACTCTGGTTTGCACGTTTGGTAGTCGCCGTTTACTTGACTAACGACCAATTGGGAGTCTCCGTATATGAGGAGGTTTTCAATTCCCATGTCGATAGCCATCTTGAGGCCTGCTATCAAAGCTTCATATTCAGCTTCATTGTTCGTCCTCGGCTCTGTTAAGGAGAAAGCGAAGCGCATTATCCCTCTTTGTGGAGTTACGAAGATGAGGCCTACCCCCGATTTGATTATGGGCGTACTTTGTTTGTGCTTCTTCATAGAAGATGCTCCGTCGAAATAAAGCTCCCATCGGGTATCACTACCGTCGATTGCATCAAACGCATGTTCGTCTGGCAACTCGCAATTCAGAGGAGAATCGGCCGGTATCGGATGCTCAGTGAGGAAGTCGGCGATGGCCTGGCCTTTCAACGCCTTAAGAGGCTGATAGGTTATCAAAAACTCCATTAAGAGTAAGGCCCATTTAGTGAGTCGTCCCGTCAATATGGCCTTCGACATTAAATATTTAAGGGGGTCTACCTTCGAAATGAGACGGACTTCATGCTCCAACGCATAGTGCCTGAGCTTTGTTATCGCAAAGATCAACGCAAGGCAGTGTTTTTCAATGGGGGAATAGTTGCTTTCTGCCCCCAGCAGAACTCGACTTAAGTAATAGAGAGCTCTTTCTTTCCCTTGGTCGTTCTCTTGTGCCCATAATGCGCCTAAGGAACCTTCGAGGGCAGTTGTATAAAGAATGAGGGGCTTTCCCTTGACTGGAGCAGCCAGCACTGGCGGGTTCTGCAGGTATTGCTTGATTTCGTCCAGCGCGTCTTGGCATTTATGATCCCAGACGAACGGAGTTCCCTTCTTCATCAGGTGACTGTAAGGGCGGCACTTGCCTGAAAGATTGGCTATAAATTGCCGGATGTATGCGAGCTTCCCTTGGAGAGACCGCAGCTGTTTGAGAGTTCTCGGCGGAGGCATTTCCATGATCGCTTTGATCTTCGACGGATCTATTTAGATACCCCGGTGTCGGACGATGAATCATAAGAATTTGCCCGAGGAAACTCCGAATGCGCACTTGAGAGGGTTCATCTTCAAGTTGTATTGTCAAAGGCGTTGAAATACGGTCTTCAGATGCTCGAGATGTTCTTCGTATGATTTACTTTTCACCACGAGGTTGTCGATATAGCATTCGACGATTTCATGTATAAGGTCATCGATGATCTTCGTCATGGCCCTCTGATAGGTGGCACCGGTGTTCTTTAGACCGAAGGGCATCACCTTGTAGCAGAATATACCCAAAGAGGTCCGGAAAGCGGTGTGCTTCTAGTCTTCATGATGCATCTTTATCTGATTATATCCTGATAAGCCGTTCATGAAGGAGAAAATCTCGTGAGTGGACGTGTTATCTATCATCAGTTCGGTGACTGGCACAGGGAAATCGTCCTTCGGCCAGGCTTTATTGAGATCCCGAAAGACAACGCATATGCGCACTGTCCCATTTTTCTTCATCATTGGGACGATGTTGGCGATCCAGTCAGGATATTGCACCTCCTGGATGAAGCCAGAGTCGATTAACTTCTTGACCTCAGCATTGATGCTCATCTCAATCTCGAGCAGCATTCTTCTCGGTGCCTGTTTGACTGGCTTGACGTCCGGGGATATCGCCAATTTATGCACAGCAATTTCTGGATCTAGTCCCGGCATTTCGGAATAGTTCCATGCGAAGCAATCTTTATGCTGCATAAGTACGTCTTTTAACGCAGCCACCCTTTCTTCAGACAGCAGCTTGCTGACGAATGTCGGTCGCGGGTCGTTCGCCGTCCCCAACTCAATTTTCCTGAGGCCATCTGCAGTAGTGTGTATTCCATCTTCCAGCTCTTTTGGCACTGGTGGGAATTCTGAGATCACCTCGTCATTGCTATTTTCGAAGCACCAAGGAAGGTTATCCATATTCTCGGGCTCCTCTTTTGATATTGTTATCATGTGACAAGTACGAGCTCGCTTCGAAGATCGATGTAGGTCTGTTTCTGCTTTCGTGGCTTTAGGTTCGTGCTTCTGTGGCGGCGTTACCCTCCAACTGTTAAATAAAGAGAACCTGCCGAGCTGATACTGGTCTTCAAACTAGTTCTTAAAGGTGAAGCAGTCTTCGAGAGGATGCCCTATTACTCGGTGATAAGAGCAATAGTTTGGGTGTGAGACTTCGCCTGCTTGTTCGAGGTGTTTGGACTCCGGCAGTGTAAGCATCTGGTATATTATAGCTCGGTCAAGTATCTTCTTCGTCTTGTCCCGAGGAAAAGAGTATGCTCGACTCATCTTCTTTACAAGGGACAGATCTGGACCGTTCGATTCCCGCTTGTGTGGATTCTTAGTCCCGCTTTGTTGTTGTCGAGCGCCTTTTTCGCTTTTCGACTTGTTTCTGCCTCTGCGTCGAGCCTTTTTTATAACAGATTGACAGGGAGCGGCATTTTCATCTTTCACAGCTTGTTGGAGGAGGCGTTGCATTTTGGCTTTTTCGTAGATGGCCATTTCGCGATTGTGGTCGTCTCGGACTTTTTGACCAGATTCCCTTATAAGTTTGTCCATTTGTTCTTCGAACGACGGACTGGGCATTTTTACATCGGGGACTTTTACTGGTTCAGGATTACCGTCCTCCTATTAAGCATCCCCTTCTTCATTGAAGTCATGTACGACGTAACAGTCACGGAGTAGCTCTCGTTTCTTAGACCGAATGTATCCAAGCCCGATTGTTTCCATCCTCCCACTAGGCAACTTGTGCTGAGTTCCGGGGACGTTCCAGACCCTGTCATAGAATTTGGCTTTTCGAGCGGTCTGTTTAAAGGGTATCCCCTGGCGCTTCAGCAGCCTCTTCAAACCT
Source organism: Agapanthus africanus (assembly GCA_030015575.1). Lineage (NCBI taxonomy): Eukaryota > Viridiplantae > Streptophyta > Magnoliopsida > Asparagales > Amaryllidaceae > Agapanthus > Agapanthus africanus. Next base: position 110,583,418 of record CM057340.1, on the reverse strand, counting down.
TCTGTATAATATCTAGGCAAACGGATAGGCTGAAGCCTGTCAAGCGTAGGATCCGCACCGTGCCAAATTTCTTTCTCCGCTTTGGTTTCTTCAGAGCGGTAGAATAGAATTGCCCTTTCATCTTCTCGCCTGGGAGGGACATAGAATGTCCGCAGCTCCTCTACACTGTAGGTATCGAGCGTATCCAGTTCTTTATGATGTTTAGGCGGCACCATGGCGACTTGCAGACTTTGCTCTTCGTCAACGGATGTTTGTATTGAAGGCCGAGCAGAGAATATAGCATGGACCTCATCTTCTGAGTCACTGCCAAAGATCAACGTAGGAGCGGATGGGCCCGGCTTGTTGTATTGGGGCGGACCCGAATAAACTATCTCCTCTTCCTTCTCGGTATCACTCCCGAAGACAGGGATGGTGGCGTTAGCTTTGTTCTCCGTCTTGTGACACCTCTCCGTGTCTTCGAAATCCGGTAAAAAGTATTTTGCATCTTCATATTTGCGGACTTCGTTCATGGAGAACGGGTTCAGTTCTCCCGTCACGGTATACTCGAGACCATCCTTAAAATATTTCATACACTGATGCTGTGTAGAAGGGATGATGTTGTACTCGTGTAACCATGGTCGGACGAGCGGAGCATTGTAGCATGTCTTGGCGTCGATGACGTGGAATTTAATGTTCGTGACGAGTAGCCCAAAGCGTAACGTCAGTATCACAGACCCAAGAGTCCGTGATGATTGAGAGTCGAACCCGGAGATGGTGATCTTATCCCGAGCGAGGTGCTGGACACTCATGCAGATTTCCTTTAACACTCGTACGTTAAGGAGATTAACGGAAGATCCATTTTCAACCAGGATCTTTCCTATCTTTATATCGTGGCAGTACCCTGAGACATAGAGGGGGCGGTTGTGTTCGTACGTCCTAAGGAGGAGGTCTTCATTACCGAAAGTGACATCGGCTGTATGTACTTCCTCCAGCTCGTCCTTCATCTTTTCTTCGGCGAGAAAAGCTTGGAATTGCTCTGGCTCTTGTAGAGCTTTGATCAATGAATCCCTTGCTTCTTTTGATAGAAAAAGGGCGTCAAGAACGCTGAGTTGTGAAGGTAGCTTCCTCAAGTGTGCCAGAATGTTGTAGTCCACCTTATTTCTCTTTGGCGGGTCCTTGGCGGTTAGCTCTTTCATGACTCGGTCATCTAGGGTGATATCTTCGACGATATTTTCTTTTCCCTTATCCTTTCTGCTCGTGGATCCGAGATTCTTTTCTAGAAGTGTGCGATTGCGTAACTGGATTTTTTCGCAGGCCTTTTGCTCTTCCTCTTTTCCCGAGGTGGACTCTTTAAAGAGAGGGCTAAGAGCCATTTCCTCATCAGAGTCCCTCCCGAACGTGAGAATTTGCGCTTCCCCGGCGTTAACCATGCGACAATCGCCGATAGTTCTTCTAAGCTCCTCAGTCGTACTTTTCCACTCCCGACGAGTTTTGCGCTTCTCCCACTTAAAATGTTGCCGGTGAACAACATACCCCTGCCACATCTATTGAAAGCTTTGCACTCTTTGGTGGGGTGCGAAATCTTTCGATGATATAAGCAGTAGGAAGGGTGCATTTCTACTTTGCCGGCAATATTTCCTTCAGAGGGTGGTAGCTTCATCCCCATTGATATGGCTTTAGCAAACCTTTTCCTCATCTTGAATTTGTTTTTATCCGCAATGGATGTCTTTTGATTTGACGGGAGTGTCTCAACTCTTTCGTCTAGTTGTCGGCGCTTGTCCCTTTCAAATATGACCGTCTCGCGTTCCCGATCAGCTTTACTTTTCAAAAGAGCTTCGTTGAGGAATGCATTAATTGTCTTATCTGATGGCCCCAGAAGTTCCGGTCTAGGATCTGCCCCCAGCTTCTCAGTGCAAGGAGTTTTCTCATCGTCTGTAAACGAGTGGGAGATCATATGACAACTTTCTACGTAACCATCAGATTCATCTGACGAGCTTTCTCCATCGTCTTGGAAGAGAAGAGCCATTTGTTTTATATTAGCCGCTTTTTCTGCTGCTTCACTGTCCTTCTTTTCAAGGACTCTGTGTAGGAAGTCAGCATCAGTTTCTTGTTCGTGACGCTGCTCTGATGATGCCTCCGAGCTTTCTTTTGGCTCGGTAAGTGCGGCCATTGCAGGCATCATTTCCTGAAGCTTCTGTTGTTGCTCCTGGGCTTTTGTCACGGATCGGGTGAGCGGTCGGTGACCCTTCGAAGCACAGCCTTCCTCCTTTCCGGAAGCCATATAAACTGTATGGACCGTTATGCCCCCAGACTTGGGGCATTTAGTCTCGGCGTCTTTACGTTCTGCCGTATTCATAAGGGCTTCCCTTGGCCTCCTCCTTCTTTGAGCAGTTGATGTTGAGGGAGCCATTGCAGTGGGCACCCAGCCGGCTGACGTCTTCTGTGTTACCATGAGATGGCACTTTTTTATGAGCTTTGAGATTCTTTGTCCGGCGAGGGTAGTCCTGGTTAATCACCGATTCCTGGACCTGCCGCCAGACTTTATAAATTTTGGAGGACAGCCGCTGAGGAGGTTGCTCCGGTTTGTTTTCTGTATCATTCTCCACTGGTGGAGGAGATCTTTTCAGCACTGCTGTGGGTGAATTCCTGCGCACCCTATTAAGCAGCTCAAAGCTGTTTCCAGTTGGAACAGCGGCATCAACTTCTACCATTGGGGCTGGTGGAGTTAGCCCAGAGGGGAAGTTTCCCCCAGCTTTTCTCACTCGGCGCCATTGGTGACGTCGAGCGTGTCGAGCTGTTGGAGTTGGTTCGGGGACGGGGATGGCTTTGTCTTGCCCCCTGTTCAGGTGAAGGGCTGTTGCTGGCGTCAGTCTCTTGAAGACTGATGTCCGCTGAGAAGCCGTATCCAACCGGTCAAAAACAGACTTCTGAGCGGGAGCGGGAGCAGTCAGTTTTGTAAAGACTGACCCTTTAGCAGGAGAAGCCGTCTTGATGTCTTCAGGAGCAGGGATGTCTATCTTCTTTGGGATGGCCACTTCAGGTGTCATGGGCTTCTTCACGGGTCCACTTGAGCTTTGGCCCAGTTTGCTAAAAACCGAGGCATTGGACTTAGACGACCAATTGAGAGGGGCCGCGGTAATTGTAAGCCGATCAAAGACAGACTTCTTGGGAGCTTCTTGCGACAACATTAGGGTATTGAAGCTCATCGGAGGGAGCATAGCCCTGAAGAATAGCCCAGTGGTGGCCTGAGTCACTTGTTCTACCGGCAAAGTGAAGATGGAGGCCGCTCAGGGCCCGTAAGTCACTCCTCCAGATGGGACGGAGCGAGGTTGCAGTTGCAGTCTGAAGCCATTGATCTTTTGCTCTCTGCATGGAGCAAGAAACCAAATCTAAGTACCTCGAATCCACGGGCAACCACAGCAAACTGCGATTCGTTCGCGAACACGACAAATGAAGTGTGGAGTGGAAAGAGGAAGTTGTCCCATCGGGCATGCCGGAATCTGTTCCCCTCCGAAAGACGGCCGAGATTGAACGTCTTGCCTGAGATTCGAGGCAGATGCTATTTGGTTTTATCCGTCCACCTCTCCGAAGATGCCAAGTTGATTTATGGCACCGTGTATCGGAGGTTTAGACGGATGCGGCCGATGTAGCAGACTTCGTCAGATTCCCCCTCGCTTGAGGGGTTTTTGATTGTGGGGACGCTCTTCCTTGCAGGCGCAAGCCCCTGCAGTTAATTACGCTACCGCTTCACGGTAACAACTTTCTCCTTCTCTAGAATTTCACTTCGTGTCGTGTGTGTTTGTTTTGTTTGTGGTTGCCTGTGGATTGTATACAGAGACTAATTTATGTCGTCGCCCGGAAGACGTGGATTAGTCCAAATCCGTATTTACTTAGATTTGGGTTTGGGGTTTTGGTTTAAGGATACGTTAGCAATATTTGAGGCTAAGATTAACATAAACGAGGTCGTTTAGATCCGACAAAAGAGCATTTAGGGGATCTATTGTTCCAGTTTAGGGAAATGATGGTCCATTGCCAATTTAGGGACATGGTGGTCCACTGCCTGTTTAGGGACATGGTGGTCCACTGCCAGTTTAAGGACATGATGGTCCACTGCCAGTTTAAGGACATGGTGGTCCATTATTCCCATTCTGGGGACGGATATTAGTTTATGGACGCATTAGTCTTTGAGTTTAAGGACGCTTAAGTCCATGGGTTTAAGGACCCCACAATCCATATCTTGGTTTAAGGACGCATAAGTCCATGAGTTTAAGGACCCCACAGTCCGTATTGTTGGTTTAAGGACGCATAAGTCCATGCGTTTAAGGACCTCACAGTCCATATTGGTGGTTTAAGGACGCTTAAGTCCATGGGTTTAAGGACCCCACAGTCCGTATTATTGGTTTAAGGATGCTTAAGTTCATGCGTTTAAGGACCCCACAGTCCGCATTGTTGGTTTAAGGACGCTTAAGTCCATGGGTTTAAGGACCCCACAGTCCGTATTGTTGGTTTAAGGACGCTTAAGTCCAGGGGTTTAAGGACCCCACAGTCCGTATTGCTGGTTTAAGGATGCTTAAGTCCATGGGATTAAGGACCCCATAGTCCGTATTGATGTGTGGTTGTCGGGACCCGTCACCTCTCTGACGTCGTTGAAGGATTACAATGATAGGTGTCGGAGGAGTTCGGAGATGTACCCTTGAACCGGATGTAAATTGATTTAAGAGAGCAGTCATGCGCAATCAATTTAATTTGAGGACTTATGGCCATGATTGGGCTAAGTCCAGTTGAAGATGTTCATCAACTGCGCTGACACGTGTCGCGCAGCGCAGAGCGCAGCGCAACTGAAGCGTTGCTTCCTTTAATTTTGTTTTAAATAGAGCCTTGCTCTGATTGGGTGCGCTGCCTCGGGCGCTGCGCTGGCGTGTCAGCTTTTGACACGTGGCGCGTTGCGCGCAGCGCAAGGAATTTGAAGCGTTGCTTCAATTTTTGAATTTTTGAAATTCAAACAGTGCTTTGCTCTGATTGGGGGAAACATAACTACTTCGATCGCCAATCTGTGCAATTACTGCTGTAGCCTCTACTGAGCAGTGAGATTGATTGCTAATGGCTGGCAGCTAAGTGCATCAGAAACTACATTCACCTTCCTCGGATGATATTGTTGGTTGATGTCGAAGTCCACCATGAGTTCTAACCATCTTCTCTGTCAAATGTTCAATTTCTTCTGAGTAAATACATACTTCAGAATTTTTTGGTCCGTGGATATCCACTCGTTCTCCCAAAAGCTAATGGCGACAAATCTTAAGTGCAAAGATAAAGGCTACCAACTCCAGGTCATGTGTTGGATAGTTGCGCTCATGAACATTCAGTAGTCTTGAAGCAAAGGCTACAACTATTCCATGTTAATGTAGAACACATCTTAATCCCTTACCGGATGTATCATAGTGCACAACGAAACCTCTGGATTGATCCGGTATTACGAGAATAGGAGCGGATATCAATCTTGAATTGAGTTCTACAAAACCTTGTTGATAAGTTTATGACTACAGGAATGCTTCATTTTTACGTGTGAGTTTGGTCAGGGGTGCTGTAATCTTCGAAAAACCTTCAATGAATCTTCGGTAGTATCCTTCTAAACCCAAGAAACTTCGAATATCCTTCACCGTCTTTGGTGTCGGCCATACACTAATGTAACACCTTAAAATGCGATTAGTGTTAATTAAGCGATAATGCGGGTTTTTAGTAAAAAGTTTACCAAAACAGTTTTCAAATATTTTATAAAAATTAACGAATATTTTATTAAAATTTTTTTTGGGCTTGCACACACTTGAGCATGTTAACCTAAGGTTAATTAGGTGTTAAACCATGTTTAAGTAGCCATGGCATGTTAACCTATTCCTTTAAGTATTAGGTAATTAGTTAATTAAATTAGTTTTCAAAATAAATAAAGAGTTTTTTTTAAAACTAGGTTGACTTGAGAGAGAGGAGAGAGAGAGGGGGCATGATGAAGCATGGCAAGTATGCCATGCATTAAATGAAGAGAGAGGGAGGCATGACTTAGGTTAAATACACACCTATTTGTATTCCCCACCCTCACACTTACACATTCACTCATACACTCATTCACTCTCATTCTCGTTATTTCTTCATCAAATTTCCTCACCATCACACCCTAAACTGAACCCTCACCTTTCTCTTCACTAAACCCTAACCCAAATCCTCATAAACCTAAGCAAATCTTCAGAAAACTCAAAGCACCCTTCATTAAACTTGATCTAAAGCTTGTGGTGATCACTTGGAGCATGGAAAGCTTGTGTTTTGGGAAAGTTTGGGGAAGGTAGTGACTTTAAACTGTTATTTAGGTTTTTAATTTTTAATGGGGCTTATTAGTTTCGGTTTAGAATGATAAAGGTTTAGTTTTGTGCACGATATCATATTTTAGTGTCGTTTTTGAGTCTCAGTAATCTGCTATGACCCCGAGTGTGTACTGTGAAAACTAGCAGCGTATAAGTGTTGTACTAGTTGCCTTGAGTGTCCACCAACAATACGAGACCAACCTGAGTGGTTTTGGCCGGCGACTTGGTGGCTTTTTCCGACGAGCTCGGCCGTACGGTGGCCTGGGAAGTTGAGTTTTTGTGGGTAGTTGTTTGCAGTGGTTTTAGAGTGTTTGGTACTGTTAGTTTTTGACGTTTTTACAGTGGGTAAAATCTAGGATCGATTAGCTAGTTTTAGTGTTTCGATGACGCGCATTACGATATCCGACACGGTGCCCGACTCAGTTTCTGTGCTTCGCATGATTTATGCACGTAGGGTTTGTTTTAGTAGTGTCTCCACACATGTTAGCCGCTACGCGAACATTTTAGAGGGTGTTGGAGTCGGCGCGTCGGTCTAAGCGTAGTTTGTGCGTATTATTGGTCGATTTCTATGTTTTGCCTTGCTATGTTTTGTGTTAATAGGATCACAGGCGGGGACTTCGGACGCTGCGAAGAAAGGGAAGTAGATGGTCGGATATACCTAGCTCGAGCTCACCGTGAGTAGATTTAACATCTACGGGGAAATCGCCCGTATAGCGTTATGCGTCACGGCTTGATAGGATATTGTAGCCGTATGTTTATATTCATATATACATTGATTGTCATGTGTACCATTATTCCATACCCCATTTCCTGTTGCATAGGGACATAGTATTAATGAGACACAGCACTGTTATTAACGGTTCATGTTGCACGAGCACTAAACTGTATGCCACACACACACCGTTAGTAATTGCCATGATACTCACACTATAGAATTGCCATGAATAGTATATTGTTTAGCTTACCCCATCATTGATGATTAGACATGATTCTTGTTCTATCGCGCATATGAATCGCATACTTGCGTACATACTTAAATTTTCGGATGACTGATCCATCTAATCCAGTTCATCTAGTGTCCTTTTCGGGAGCTCGAGGAAATGCATCTCAGGTACATCAATTAGTAGGTATGAGAGGCTTGTACATATATACTAGCGTACATACATACTTGTACATACATACTTGCGTACACCCACACTTGCTATAGTTATATGTGTACCCTTAGATGATGTTGGATTTGATTTTGGAGAATTGGGAACCGCATGATATATTTTAAAACTGCAATCATATAAAAGAGCGGTTTTCCCTTGATATGCTCATATTACGGTTTCATGTTGCATATATCATATTGCATGGATTTACGCATTGAGATACAGATTTCTTGTGATTTATGGATTTGAGAACCGTGGTTTTTTTTAAGAAGTATGCATTGTTTTGAAAACCCGGTTCTTTTGTTATGATATTTCAGTGCATCCACCATGCGTTTTCTCAGTTCTGAGATGTGTGCTAGAAACCCGATTCGAGGAGTTGGATGATCCGTTTGCGGGTTCATGGTGGACCCGGTATGGTACTCCGGGGAGAGAATGGATGGTTGTGTAGTAGACGATGAGCCTGTAAGAGGGACTATTACCTACCGGTGATTGGTTGGACCTGGCGGTTATCTAGAGAATACCGACCAGAGTCGAGAAATGGATATGGGCCGACCCGTACTGCCGGGGCCCAAGGGCCGATCCCGCAGAAGGAGCCCGTAGGACGATCCGGACTGACGGAGTCCGATATATGTAGATTTGCGTGTCGATGATAGACACGAGTATTTCCTGCTGTTTTCGAGTGCCAATGTTGGGCAATCAGGTTCCATGAGATTTACAGGATAGGAGGGCCGGTTAGAGTGACGGCGCCTGAGTTATTAGGATTTGGGTGTCGATGATGGACACCGGGTTTTTCCACGATGATGATTCGTGATGTTGATATGTTTTATCCAATACTCAGCATTTATTGATATGCATTGCATCATGTATTTATAGTACCTGATAGAGTACCTTTCATGATTGTTGCATACCAAGATTACCAAATTGATACTATCAGATTGTATGTGATAGGGTATCGCAGTACGTGCATACCCGCGATTACCTGTATATGTTCCTTACTATTCATGAGTTGGCAACTCACCCCCGTTGTGCCACAGTGTTTTGCAGGTTGACCCTCAGAGTAGTCGCGGCTGGGCTATCTCATTGTATCTTTTTGCAGCGGATACCGCTACGGTTGGTTGTAAGCCGTTTTGTTGTAGGTGGGTTGCGGTTATCCGACTTTATATTTAAATGTACATCTATTATTGTATCTAGTACTCTCCATCTACCATTTATGTATTGACTTAGAGACCAGTTGTGAGGACGATATTGTATATTTTGTGACTCTGGGTGTCGATCTCGTGTGAGCCGACTATTATTATGCAGTTTTATCTTTTATGTTGTGTTTCACTTATATTTTCCTTTTCTTCGCTACGGCATCATATATTATTCTTGTTGTGGTTGTTTCCATCGTTGGGCGTGATAGCTCCCGTTTGGGGATGATTTATTTATGTCATATGTTGCTCTACCTATATCTTATGTTTGTACCTGTTTCGGGGCTAGTTTTTACAAAGAGGTGCTGCCGAAATTTTTAAGAAAATAATTTAGACTTTAAAGATTTTTACTTGAGATTTCCAAACGTTTTTAACAAATATTTTTATCATTTAATACTTTTTGATGGTTTAGATTTCTGGGTTTGCGGCTTACTTAAATTGCGTTACGCCTGTAGACGTTACGTGGTTTAAGTGCCGGTCACGTACCAAATTTTGGGTCATGACAAAATTGGTATCAGAGTGCTAGGTTTTACCTTTCGGAGTGTAGGATGACATTGGTATGATGGAGTAGGTAGCTTAAGCAGAGTGGCGTAGCGTGTGTATGTTCCGCGACATACTTACAACATGGTACTCCGCCTAAGTGATCTTAGGACTTGTTGGTTGAAATTCTTTCCGTGATCATATACATCCTTGTGATTCAATTTCCGTGTTCTTATCAAATCCTGTTTTCATTTTCTAGCCATTATGCCACCGAAGACTACGAGGGCGCAGAGAGCGGCTGTAAGAGCCGAGGTCAGAGTCGGCTCGTCTGAGACGAGGACTGACCAGGGCGGTACGCCCGTTGTTCAGGAGCAGATTGATCTACCTTCGCTTGATCGTATTACTAGGCTAGAGGCCGATATGCAGGATTTGCGCCAGATGATGGGATCATTAGTCGAGGCCAGTAGAGCGCAGCGATAGGAGGTTGTCCCATATGCTACGGGGACCGCGATAGTACCTACGGTTCAGGCAGTTGTACCTGTAGCTACGGGGGTTATCACCATATCATTATCTGAGTTTATGAGGCTGAAGCCTCCAGTTTTCACAGGCACTGATGCAGCTGAGGATCCGCCGTCATTTATCGATCGGATGGCCAGGATATGTCGTTCGCTGAGATGCTCCAACGCGAGATGGGTAGAGCTCGCGAGTTTTCGTCTGGAAGGTCTTGCCCAGAAGTGGTGCGAGTCCTTAGAGAAGGGCAGAGCCGCAGGTCTTTCTTATATGACGTGGGCTGAGTTCGTGACGGTGTTTCTTGCCCGTTTTCTTCCACAGAGCGTCAGGGATGCTCGAGCACGCAGATTCGAGTCGTTACGCTAGACTCAGGATATGACGGTGGCAGAGTATGATATGCAGTTTACCCAGCTATCTGTGTATGCTCCGTATTTGGTGGACACTGAGGAGATGCAGGTCAAGAGGTTTGTTCGAGGCTTGCTTACCCAGTTGTTACTCGCTATCAGCGCACAGCATTGTGATATATATGCAGCAGCAGTGGACGCAACCCTACTAGTTGAAGAGCGTCTTTCCGAGACGTCGGTCATTCCGGAACCGAAGAGGGTCCGTCCTGGTGTATCAGCACGGAGACAGCCGTTTAGGAACTGCGATAGATTACTTACAGGTACAGAGGCTTAGGACGAGGCCGGTTATTCAGCTCTTATCCCCAGAAGGGTCAGCAGTCATCGTCTGGATGCTTCCGGTGCGGGAGTTTTTATCATCGTTTTCGAGATTGTGCTGATCCACGTGAGGGCGAGGCGGCCATACCACATATTACCTTACCACCTTCTCCACCTCAGAAAGCATTTCCTCTTGCACCAGTTGTTGCTCTGCGTCAGACTTATGCACAGAGAGGTCGTGGTTGCGGAGGGTTTGTTCAGAGAGGATGGGGTGACAGAGGAAGGGGACAGCCAGTTGCCGGTAGAGGGCAGGCATGGGTATTTGCTTTGACTCATTAGGACGCGCAGGCTTCCAATGCAGTGGTTTCAGGTATTCTTTCAGTATGTTCCTTCGATGCACACGTATTGTTTGAATCGGGATCTATGCACTCGTATGTTTCTACACACTTCGTGCTGAGGTTGGGCCGAGAGTCGTGTTTTCTAGATCAGCCGCTTGTTGTGACTACTCCTGTTGGCGAGTCGTTTGTTGCGCGACACGTGTTTCAGTCGTGTGTTGTCCGTATTGGAGAGAGAGATTCGTCCGTCGACTTGATCCTTCTTGAGATGCTGGACTTCAATGTTCTCCTTGGCATGGACTAGTTAGCTACGTGCTATGTGTCTGTAGACTGCCGCAAGAAGACAGTCAGGTTTTGTATTCCCGGCGAGTCAGATTTGTTGTGTAAGGGGGCCGTGGTGCCACCCCTCACAGTTTGATTTCAACCCTTTACGCTAGTCGGCTTTTGAGGAGGGGATGTCGGGGATTCTTAGCTTCCATTCGTGATACCGGAGCCACAGTAGATTCGTTGGACCGGGTTCCTATCGTGCGATGGTTTCCCAACATCTTTCCTGATGAGTTGCCTGGATTGCTGCCAGAGCGCGAGATAAAGTTTTGCATTGATCTGATTCCTGACACGGGGCCTATTTCTATACCGCCTTACCGGATGGCCCCGACAGAGCTTAAGGAGCTTAAGGATCAGTTGCAAGAGTTGCTTGATAGGGGACTTGTACGTCCGAGTGTTTCTCCTTGGGGAGCTCCTGTTCTGTTCGTCAAGAAGAAGGAAGACAATTTGAGGTTATTGATTGATTATCGTCAATTGAACCTAGTTACGGTGCGGAATAGGTATCCTTTACCTCGCATTGACGATTTGTTTGATCAGCTCCAGGGTGCGGGATATTTTTCTATGATTGATTTGAGATCAAGTTATAATCGGTTGCGGGTTCAGAATGATGACATTCCGAAGACTGCTTTTCGTAAGCGCTACGGGCATTATAAGTTTATGGTGATGTCATTCGGACTCACCAATGCCCCAGCAGCGTTCATGGATTTGATGAACCGGATTTTCCGGCCGTTCCTCAACAAGTTTATTATTGTGTTTATTGATGACATTCTGGTTTATTCCAAGAGTCGTGAGGAGTATGAGCAGCACTTGAGGATTGCTTTGCAGATATTGAGAGAGCACCAGCTGTTTACTAAATTCTCGAAGTGTGCGTTCTGGCTTGATAGTGTTGACTTCCTTGGTCATGTGGTTATGGGAGACGGTATTCGTGTGGACCCGAGGAAGATCGAGGCCGTGCAGCTTTTTCTAGACCTGTATCAGTGATAGAGGTCCGCAGCTTTTTGGGCTTAGCCGGTTATTATCGACGTTTTGTTAAGGATTTCTCCCGTATCGCTGCACCGTTGACCGGGTTGACTCGAAAGGGGGTTTCTTTTCTTTGGACTAAGGCATGCGAGCAGAGTTTTCAGCAGTTGAAGACTCGGTTGATGACTGCACCAGTTCTATCATTGCCTTCTGGATCGGGCGGTTTTGTCGTTTACTGTGATGTTTCTCGAATGGGGCTCGGTTGTGTATTGATGCAGCATGATATAGTTATCGATTATGCTTCCTGGCAGCTGAAGAAGCACGAGCAGAATTATCCCCCTCACGATCTTGAGATGGTCACGGTGGTCTTTGCGCTTAAGATTTGGAGACAATACTTGTACAGAGAGTCGTGTCAGATTTTCACAGACCACCAGAGCATAAAGTACATCTTCCAGCAGCGGGACCTGAATTTGAGACAGCGCTGTTGGATGGAGCTTGTGAAGGATTATGATTATGAGATCCTTTACCAGCCAGGCAAGGAGAATGTGGTAGCCGATACTTTGAGTCGTATGCCCGGGGGTAGCTTGTCCCAGTTGAGCGCAGTTCAGATACAGTCTTCTGCATATTGGAAGATCTTGTGCGACAGCAGAGTACAGTTTGGGTTCACTTCCACTGGGGGACAGCTTGCTCATGTCCGCACCCGTCCACTTCTACTTGATCGCATTCGTGAGGCACAGCTCGCCGATGCTCGTTTGTCTGAGATTCGTGAGCATGTTCGGCAGGGTAGAGATTCAGAGTTCTTGATTGATGACCAGGGTTTGCTACGTTATGGGACTCGTTTGTATGTACCTGATATAGATGGATTAAGACGCGAGATCCTAGAGCAGGCACATCAGTCAGCTTTTAGTATTCACCCAGGTTCCACCAAGATGTATCATGACTTGAGAGATATCTACTGGTGGGCAGAGATGAAGAATGATGTTTCGGATTTTGTTTCGAGGTGCCTGTCTTGTCAGCAAGTCAAGGATGAGCATCAGAGACCGGCAGGAGAGTTGCAGCCTTTACCCGTTCCAGAGTGGAAATGGGAGCAGATTTCTAAGGACTTCATAGTGGGTCTACCCAGGTTTAGTCGAGGGTATGACTCCATTTGGGTGATTGTAGACCGGTTGACGAAAGCGGCTCACTTCCTTTCAGTGAAGACTACTTTCAGTTATGCTTAGTATGCTCAGTTGTACATTGATGAGATTGTGCATTTGCACGGCGTTCCCACATGCATCGTATCCGATAGAGGCACCCAGTTCACTAACCGTCTTTGGCAGAAGCTTCAGGAAGCCTTGGGTACCCGTTTGAGCTTTAGCACCACTTTCCATCCGCAGACCGATGTTCAGTCCGAGCGGGCTATACAGACTCTGGAGGATATGTTTCGTGCGTGCGTGCTTGATTTTGGTGGAAGTTGGGATCGACACTTGCCATTGATAGAGTTCTACTATAATAACAGTTATCAGGAGACGATTCAGATGAAACCTTTTGGGGATTTGTATGGTAGGAAGTGTCGATCACCAGTATGTTAGAACGAACATAGCGAAAGAAGGATTTTGGGACCCCAGCTAGTTCAAGAGAGTATGGAGAAGATCCAGTTGATTCAGGATAGGATGAGAGTAGCCCAGTGCAGACAGAAGTATTATGCCGACTGTCGTCGTCGCAGGCTTGAGTTCGCAGTGGGGGACCATATATTCCTACGGATTTCTCCGATGAAGGGAGTGATGAGATTTGGGAAGAAAGGAAAGCTCAGTCCAGGATTTATAGGTCCTTTTGAGATCCTTAAGCGAGTTGGTACCGTTGCCTATCGTTCGGCTCTTTCGCCTAGTTTTCCAGATGTTCACCCCGTATTCCATGTGTCGATGATTCGTAGATACCTTCATAACCTTTCTCACAGGATTCAGCACCAGACTATTATTAACGGTTCATTTTGCATGAGCACTAAACTATATGCCACACACACACCGTTAGTAATTACCATGACACTCACACTATAGAATTTCCATGAATAGTACATTTTTTAGCTTACCCTATCATTGATGATTAGACATGATTCTTGATTTATCACGCATATGAATTGCATACTTGCGTATATACATACTTGTACATACATACTAGCGTGCATACATACTTGTACATACATACTTGAGTACACCCACACTTGCTATAGTTATATGTGTACCCTTAGAAGATGTTGGATTTGATTTTGGAGAATTGGGAACCGGATGATATATTTTAAAACTGGATTCATATAAAAGTGCGGTTTTCCATTGATATGCTCATATTACGGTTTCATGTTGCATATATCATATTGCATGGATTTACGCATTGAGATACGGATTTCATGTGATTTATGGATTTGAGAACCGTGGTATTTTTCAAGAAGTATGCATTGTTTTGAAAACCTAGTTCTCTTGTTATGATATTTCAGCGCGTCCACCATGCGTTTTCTCGGTTCTGAGATGTGTTCTAGAACCCGATTCGAGGAGTTGGATGATCCTTTTGCGGGTTCATGATGGACCCGGTATGGTACCCTAGGGCGAGAATGGATGGTTGTGCAGTAGACGATGAGCCTTGCAAAGGGACTACTACCTACCGGTGATTGGTTGGACCTGGCGGTTATCCGAAGTATACTGACCTGAGTCGAGAGATGGATATGGGCCGACCTGTACTACCGGAGCCCGAGGGCCGATACCGCAGACGGAGCCCGTAGGCCGATCCGGACTGACGGATCCCGATATATGTGGATTTGTGTGTCGATGATGGTCATGAGTATTTCATGATGTTTTCGAGTGCCGATGTTGGGCATTCAGATTCCATGAGATTTACAGGATAGGAGGGCCGGTTAGAGTGACGGCGCCTGAGTTATTGGGATTTGGGGTGTCGATGATGGACACCAGGTTTTTCCACGATGATGATTCGTGATGATGATATGTTTTATCCTATACTCGGCATTTATTGATATGCATTGCATCATATATTTGTAATACCTGATAGAGTACCTTTCATGATTGTTGCATACCCAGATTACCATATTGATATTATCAGATTGCATGTGATAGGGTATCACAGTACGTGCATACCTACGATTACCTGTATATGTTACTTACTATTCACGAGTTGGCAACTCACCCCCGTTGCGCCACAGTGTTTTGCAGGTTGACCATCAGAGTAGTCGAGGCAGGGCTATCTCATTGTATCTTTTTGAAGCAGATACCGCTGCGGTTGGTTATGAGCCATTTTGTTGTAGGTGGGTTGCGGTTATCTGACTTTATATTTAAATGTACATCTATTATTGTATCTAGTACTCTCCGTCTATCATTACGATATTGTATATTTTGTGACTCTGGGTGTCGAGCTCGTGTGAGCCGACTTTTATTATGCAGTTTTATCTTTTATGTTGTTTTTCACTTATATTATCCATTTCTTCGCTACGGCGTCGTATATTATTCTTATGTTTGTTGTTTCCGCCGTTGGACGTGATTGCTCCCGTTTGGGGATGCTTTATTTATGTCATATGTTGCTTTACCTATATCTTATGTTTGTACCCGTTTCGGGGCTAGTTTTTACAAGGAGGTGCTGCCGAAATTTTTAAGAAAATAATTTAGACTTTAAAGATTTTTAGTTGGATTTCCAAACGTTTTTAACAAATGTTTTTATCACTTAATACTTTTTGATGATTTAGATTTCTGGGTTTTCGGCTTACTTAAATTGCATTACGCCTGTAGACGTTACGTGGTTTAAGTGCCGGTCACGTACCAAATTTTGTTTCGTGACAGCTGACAGCTGACATCTTAGCTGGATGTACTGAGATTCCTTCGCCTGAATCAATGTATCCGAGAAATCCGACTTGACCTAACCAAAATTCACACTTGCTATACTTGGCATAGAGTTGATGATGTCGCAATGTCTCCAGGACAATCCGCAACTACTCAGCATGCTATTTCTGATTCTTTGAATACACCAGAATGTTGTCGATGAAAATAACAACGAACCTGTCTAAGTACTCTCGGAAAACGTGGTTCATCAGATTCATGAATATAGAAGGTGCATTGGTCACTCCAAATGGCATCACAAGACATTCGTAATGACCATAGCGAGTCCTGAATGCCGTTTTAGGAATATCAGACTCTTTGACCTTCACCTGATAATAACCCGAATGAAGATCTAGCTTTAAGAATACACACGACCCACTTAGCTGATCGAAAAGATCATCGATGCGCGGTAGTGGATACTTGTTCTTTATCGTCACTTTGTTAAGAGCTTGGTAATCTGTACACATTCTGTATGAACCTTCTTTCTTCTTCATAACCAAAACTGGAGATCCCCAACTTGAAGTACTGGGACGAATCCAACCTTTCTTCAGGAGTTCGTCCAACTGAGTACGGATCTCCTTTAATCATTCTAGACTTAACCGGTACGGAGCTTTGATCACCGGTTGCGCACCAGGTAGTAAGTCAATGCTGAATTCAAGAGATCGATCGGGATGCAAACCTGTTATATCTTCAGGAAACACATCCTCGAACTCTTGAACTACCTATGGATTTTCTTCTTCCGCCGGTAGAGTAAATACTTCTGCATTATTTGGCTTGGCATGCATTCTTTGGCTTGGCATGGAAGATTACAGGCTCCAAAGTTCTATCTCCACTCTTAAAGAAAAAGACTAGGTGTTCTGGTATCTCAAATACTACCTTCTTTGACGGCAGTCAATCGTAGCATCGAAAACTCCCAGCCAGTCTATTCTCAATACAACATCAAATTTTAGGATGTCCAGTACTTTGAAATTCACGTAGAATTCTCATCCGCAAACTACAACTGGAAACCGATCCAATCACATAGTTGCCTTCAATACTCCATTCACGGAACTAACATTCCAGCTTGAAATGAGTGGCTTCATGGGAATCGCATGTGTTCTCACAAATCGTTGGGATATGAAGCAGTGTGATGCTCCAGTATTGAACAGTGCTAGTGCAGGAAGGGTGGCTACTAATATAGTGCCTAAGTTGTGTGAGGTTGGTTTAGATACAAGGAAAAATATAGAGATATATAAGGATTTGAAAAGATTAAAGGATTGGGAATTACCAGTAATATCATGGCCTGTAGCCTCGGCTTCCTCAACTGTCATGGTGAAAGCCTGACGCCGGGGTACAATTCTCCTTGCTGGAGGCACATTCCTTTGTCCCTAGGGCATGTTCCTCTGCCCTTGAGGCATGTTCCTCTGTTCCTGATGGAATTGACAAGGAGGCTATGCATGAGGTCCACATGGAGGTGGAGCAGGAAGAGCTAAACGAGGTGCAGGAGCCTGAATAGCTGGACGCTGCGGAACTGGGATTGCGGGTCTAGGTGTTGGAGCTTTGTTGAGACGATATGGACAAGCTCCGATGGCATGGGTGGATGCGCCACAAACTAAGCATAGGCCATTTGCACGCCTACAGTCCTACGACAGGTGTCCATTCCTCTTGCAATAGAAGCAAAAGTCTGGACTGGGCTGGTTAAAGGTTACTCCCGGTCTCTTGGGTGCAAAAGTTAGCCTGGAAGAGGCTCCTCCTTCTATCTGAGTGGCAGGGCGTTTCACACCGTAAGTTTGAGTTCCGCCCTTCTTCTTCACTTCTGCCTCATAGCGCCGGGCATCCTTCAGAGCAAGATCATAGGTTGGGAAATCCTCTGTAGCGAGTACAGCTTGGATTTCCAGGTCCAACCCTTGTTGAAATCTTCATACCCGGATCTCAGCAGTCGGAATACGGTATGCCGCGAACCTGTTACGACCTTATGTTAGCAGTGTAGTATGTGATATCAAGAAATTGAATATTGAGACATATCTTACCTGCTAAGCATGGTAAATTCAACATTGTATTCATCCACAGATTTGCTCCGCATCGAGCCTTGTTGTAAGTGGATGAAATGTTGTTCCATATCGAAACGGGCAGTCTGAGGGAAGTATTTCGCGTCGAACATATCGCAAAATGTCTTCCATTCAATCGGTTGGGCAAGTTGGCTTTCTTCAACCTTCCACCAGACTCTAGCGTTATTTGTTAGTTGCATCTTTGCAACTCTCACCTAAGCAATCTTTGACACTTGTGCTGTGACCAGGTCTTCTTCGATAGACTCAGCCCATTCCTCTGCCTCTAGTGAGCTCTCTTTCCCGAAGAAATGTTTCGAGTGCAGTGCCCGGAATTGCTTGACTCCGGGTGCCTCGACTTCTGGACGTTGCATGAGGATAGCAGTTTGCTGCTGCTGACCCTCCAAGTGGCTCTTGATCGCCTCAAATAATATCGTTTGCTCGTTGATGGGAGCTGCAACGGTTGGTGGTAGTGGTAGAGTAAGTGGTGGAGGGTTTCCATTAACGTTCGTGCTTGTGTTGTTGGGAGAATCCATGAACTTGATAGAAAAGGAAAGGTTAGGATAGATTCAACGTATTTGAAATGTAAGAAATGTATAGTTACTGACTCTTATAATTCTTATGATATAATTCTTAGGATTCCATGCAGAACTGACCTGTATGGGCTGCCAACAAAACCTGTCATGCCCCGCTTCCTAATATACGGAGACGGAGACGTGGTAGGCACACGACGTATTACATAGAAATAAATACGTTAAGCATAAATAAGCAATATATGAAATGCGTAAGAAATGACAAGAGATATAATGTAAACAACAACTTTTATTAACATTCATCTTTAAAATACATTGCTTTGAAAAGAAAGTATAATAATATAAAGTAATGCTTAAACAGTGGCATATGAAATGAAAAGTAGGTACAAGGAAAAGGTAGAAGTCCGGCTGTTCAGTGAACTGGTCCACGTCCTCCTGGTTAGGCTCGATTTCGAGAGAGTCCGGTCCTCCTGACAAACATTCCAAAGAGAGAAAAGACAGTAATGTTGTCAGCGACCTAGCACTCGGTAAGTCCGAAAAGAAAGACAGGAATATATCAAGTTTTGAGAATTGAACTGTTAAAGTGTACAGGTATGAGATTGCTATTCTAACGTAGTTCTTTGTTGTTTGGTACAGAAGGTATCAGTGTATACGAGAGAAGTCCATCTTACCCCGTGGACTATGGTAACATGTAGTACAAGGTCCCATCAAAACCCACGGGACAACGGCACGAGAGTTCATGTAGGTGTCTTTTAGTGATCATCTCGTTCCACTTCTAATACATTCCGTACCAATCTATGTCGTTAACCTAGTGTAATGTTTTATTTAGATTATAATTATCAGACTTGCTGAGACCATAGATACAAGTTGTTCATGTAATCAGGTTCAGGTTATAAACAAGTAGTCATGTAATCAAGTCAAGTTATAGCCACGGTTCGGTCAAGTCAAGTCATGTTGGCATGTTGATATTGTTCTGGTATTTAGGTTCAGGTTCAAGTATACATGTTAGAGTTTGGATTCATGTTTGAATTGGATTCTGGTTTGAGTTTGGATTCCGAATTGAGTCAGACACTTAGAACTGATTTGGATCCCGAATTAGGTTCGGGAGTTATCGGTAACTGCTGCAAATGGACGACAGGATTTGTGTATTTTTCCAAGAACTTGTTGAAATGCACGGGATCCAAGAAAATTACCATTTATAAAAAATTACATTTAAGGACTTCGTTTAGGGTTAATATTTTTCATAAAACACCCTCAAGTTATAAAAAATTACATTTAAGGACTTTAGTAAAAACTTATCACCCACTCTCAGTTCTCTACCTATCTGTAGCCCATGTAATATATTACATTTGTGGGATATCTCATACCCAGGACGTAGAGGATACTGAGAAAAAGTTCTCGGTAATGAACATATCCGAAGGAGATGCATCCGCATGCACTTTCTTCGTTTGGGAGGCACGGGAATCCTGGTAATCCCCTATTTCCTGCTCGGTCTAATAACATTTATAAGTTGGAGTGGGACCAACGTTCCCCAGCACAGTATAACAAGCGGGTTCGGTCAATACATCCATATTATTATCTTGATTAAGGTATGACATGATCGCAACCTGGAGAGAGAGAGAGAAGAAAACACTCAGCGTATGCTTTTGCAAGATCAGATTGGTTATTATTTTATATAATCAGGATGGTTCCCACTGTTTTAGTCAAATCTTCCTTCAAACCCTAAAAGGAAAGACTAGCCGGGATTAATTACACCCTACAAGTTCGCCAATCTTTCGGCCAGGCCAGTGTCGGTACTTTGAGTGAGGTTCCCCGTGCTTTTGCATGGACCTAATTAAAATAAACCTCGTTTTCCTAGAGGCATAACCCTGTTAACACCTTTCTAGACACCTACTTGATCGGCTAATTATAATGTGTAAAACTCTCCCAGGAGTAACTCTTACTCGCAGTGGGTATCGGGATCCAACTATCTCATAGGAGGTATGCAATCTCATTGCAAATTTCAACACTTGAAATTCCCGATATCATTTTACCCCTACTGTCCTATCACCTTGATGAAGGCCAACAAACCATAGCCCACTAGTCAAATTCAACCCGTACATTTTATGATTGAATTAAACCCACCCGCACGACCCTTGACGGAGGCCAAATTACGCCATACGAATACCCTAATCCAATCGCATCGTATGCTGGCAGATAAGCACTAGTCAGCTACCATACACTATGCCTTGACGGAGGCCAAACTACCTCAGCACAAATACTAAGTAGTACTTATCTGAAATTACAGAGGGCTATGACAGGTTTTTAAGAAAACCTTTTGCGTAATGAACTTGATATCGTCGTAGAATCGAGTGATTTTAAATGGAGTGTTTTTTAGGCTTTTACTAGTTTTGTTAAAGAGGTCACTCCCAGTGAAGGGATCTCGGCTCTTTCCTCGTCGAATGAGGTGCAGGATATTTCATAAATACCACTATACAAAGTAAAAACTATCAAAGCAATCAAAAGACAAACCGAGTTTGTAGCATCTGCTAGTTTCGCTAAAGAGGTCACTCCCGGTGAAGGGATCTCGGTTCTTTCCTTATCGAATAAGGTGCTGGATATTCTACAAGGAATACCGCTATGCAAAGCAAGAACTAGGGCTACCAGTTTTTAAAACAAGTTTCTACAATACATTTTAGGTTTCTTTTATTTCATTAATCTCATTCATGAAGTCCCATATATTATGCTTCCCAAGCATCACATATGAAATGAAAGAAACAATATATAATATATATCATATATATATATAATATAAGTATTCGTCTCAGAATATAATCAATGATCACATCTTAGAATATCGCAGTAGAATAAAACATATGAAATATTGAATATACTAGGATTTCTGGGTTTTATTTTAAGTCTGTATAAAACACGGATTC
Source organism: Agapanthus africanus (assembly GCA_030015575.1). Taxonomy (NCBI): domain Eukaryota; kingdom Viridiplantae; phylum Streptophyta; class Magnoliopsida; order Asparagales; family Amaryllidaceae; genus Agapanthus; species Agapanthus africanus. The sequence continues at coordinate 110,562,151 of CM057340.1, read as the reverse complement.
CACAGTCGTGATGAATAGCCAATCCCACACCCCTAGACTCCTACGAGAGCGGCAAGCAACCCTACCAATTCTAGAGTTAGGATACTCGGTCTCGACTCCTCGAGATGGTCTCCCACTGGACCCTAGAACCCATTTACTTGTGCTCCCCGTCTTGGGTCTATCCTAATGCGGAAAAGTAAATAATATACAATGGTGACATCATCCTCAACCCGGAAGTGCCCCAATAAAAGAATATTACATACAATGAATTTTACATGAATGAAAATGAAAAAACTTTCATCTCACATAAAACCCCCGGCTATTCAAAATACGACGATCCAATATAACATATCACAGCAACACATAACATCATATGACATCAATGTAAGTAAATATGCGTATCCCAATTGTCGTTGACATATAGCACCAAAACCGGCGATACACCATATATTACACTTACGGTCGTATTAAAGAAAGTGAAAAACTACAACAGTTGGAATCTGCAACCACCTTAGACATCATAAACCCAACGTATCGCATACTTTGGATTTCATGCCTAACCAAATGAATTCCTCAGACATCACCTGCCTAACAATTATAAACTCCGCATTTTAGTCTCGATATTGAAAACACTTTACAATAACAAGTCGGGTAATTCAACAAGATTCCCGACATCTTGATCGAATGCTCGTCGTAAACTTTAGTAGACGGCCGCACCCCCTGATGCCGTCGACAAAGTGCACTAAGACGGAACACCGCTGCCGTGAGCACCCGAACGGATGCTTTTAGCGACGGGGTTCTCCTACACTCACTTGGTTGGGCCTATGGGGCGTGGCTATCTATTAAGTTTACCCAAAAAGTATCCGCGTACGCTACGTGATTGCGACAGACTTTTGATCACATCAAAATCCTGTGGCAACCGATCAATTGAGACTAAATTGCTAGATTTATAACATTCAAATTAGCTATCTCATAACCACATGTGGATTCCAAATATTGTATCCCATCACATAATATCCGGACGACGTTAAACTTTTCAATCGATTCATCAAAGTCCCACAATTTCCCGACAGCTCAACACTTGAGCACAGTTCAATAATACCTAGAAAATGCCATGGTACCTATGAACCAGCCGTAGAAGGGTCAAACCAACGCCTCACATGTGACAACGCTGAACTTCCACAAACCCTAGGGTTTAGTGGCGGTTCTGACGGCTACATAATCGAGTTAAGGTTTCATTCTTCTAGAGGGTCCACATAATCACTTGCATATTTTTCCGAATACTTTAAACTTAGAAAATGGGTTTTTGACATTCGATCGAACTTTTTAGCTTCGTCTAGACAATATGTGAATAACCCGAAACAATGTTTAAACTACGAATACGAAACACTCCGAATTGTTTATAGTGTAAGATTATATCACATGAAAAGTTAGCAAAAACAAACAACACCTGAAACATCAAAACCAAGTCACTGGAATACACAAAAATTTTCAGGGGGGCTCGGATTTGGCCGAGATCATGGGGTTAGTGGCCGGCCAAAATTTCATGAAACCCCCTGAAATTTTCACAGTGTTCATGTTATATCCCATATAGCACTCTGTACTTGTTTAAAAAAATTTTTGACAAATATTTAAAAACGACAGAAACTTCATTTTCCCATTTCAAGTTTCGGAGTATTTCGATTTCGTAATCTTAACAAAATCCGTATAAATATCTAGATGGCTCTGATACCACTGCAGGGTTCCCTAGTACGGCAGCAAGGTTTCGGGAGGTATCGTCCATGCCAAATTAAAATTTTGCCGTTCTAGCTAACCCTAAACATAGAATCGTTTACTAGAAATCGACGGAATTGTAAATGCAAACACTTTGCAACTAAAATTGAACAAGGAATACAACCTTTGTAGACCGGTCCTTCACTTCATTAGCTCCGTGTAGTCGTCCCTTCGCTGCGATCGTGAACTCCGGACTCTAGAGAGGCTCCCTTGAAGAAATGAACATGCTTGCTTCGAAGTATTCGAGGCCAAAGATGATCTACGTCGAGGAGACACTAACCCAAGCTATTGTAGGGTTCCTAGGCACTCTAGTGAAGTCTCACAAGTGATCAAATATGCACAAATCAAATTTTACGGGTGCCTACAAACCCGACTACGGATCGTTTGCTAGATATTTAGGCGAAACAAGCAAGCTAGTTTACAACTAAACTATAAGATAACGGAAATACAACCTTTGTAGATCCGTTTGTCCACCTCCATAGCTCCGCAACGAAGTGCCTCCACTGTCCAAGTGAACTCCCGGGCTCTAGCATCGGCTTCGTCGAAGAATAAGCGAGCTAGGTCGTCGATGTCCATGCCGAAGATGATCTACGTCGAGGCATCGCTAGATCAAGCTCCACCTTCACCAAACCTTGAAAATTTATGAAGGAAACACACTCTACTACTTGGCAAGAGGTAGAGGATGAAGAAATAGGAAGTGGGTAGACTTTAGTTTTGGATTTCTCACTTGATTTGGCTAGTTGCCATTGAAGTAGAAAGCTTTTCTTCATGTTGAAGAAGATGAAGAAGAAGAAGAAGATATGATAAGTTATTCCTTAAAAGAAAAATAAAATAAATGAATACTTATCATCTCTTTGACCATGGTTTAGTGTAGAGTTTTAACTAAGGTTAGAGAGTGGTTAGGGTTAGATAAAAGACAAGAATGGTGGACTAAGTTCAAAGCTTCAAGAAGCTTTCAAATAAAAACAAAATCTAGCAACCATTCTTATCTCTTTATCTTTTCTTTTTCCAAAATAAACAAAAGGAATAAATAAATGATTAAGTAAATGAAAAAGAAACCCTAATCACTAATTAACCATGGTTTAACACTTTAGACAAAACCAAGCTAGAATGTATCATCAAACATGATACAATCATGTGCACAAAACTATATCGAATATACAATGTGCACATCCGCGCGAGAAAATCCATTTAAAGTGAACCGATACTAGTTAATGCAAAGCAATATATCAAATATATAATTATGTATTAAATCATTAAATCAACACTTGATTTAACGATCCGGTCATATCGCATATAACCGGCTAGTATCCAATGTGTCGGCTTATCGAATCAATCCTTGATTCGATAACTAGGTTATATCGCATATAACCATTCGATACATTGATCGCGAGAATAGAATACGGTATCATATACACGCATTATTCTCGGTCCCGCACATATCTCATATGCGCTCCTATTTCGTTTCGCTTGAGCTAGGAAACCTCTGTGTAGGACTCTAAAGACTCGTCAATACGCCGGTAGCAGATGATGATCATATCAAACATCCGCAAGCCGCAAGCGGTCTGCTAAACGTAACGGCCACCCGGGTATTGAGCGATCAGAAGATCGACGAGCAAGCCCGCTCACACTCCTGCGAATCCGACCAGTAACACTACCGCATAGTCCGGTCTGTTCGTCTGATATGTCGCATATCTCGCCTAGGGGTGGTAAACGTCAGACTCCAATAGCTCGATAAGTCATGCCGACTTGAGGTCCATAACATTCGTGAAACTACTGATAACTCTTACCAGTATATCACAGCAACCCTGGCCAGGGATTTCCTGTTATGGCCAGTCGAGCATAGCACAACATCAACCCCCAATACCGGGAGAGACGAATCCCCTCCTATCGCTCATTGCCTCCATGTGAATCGGGACTGTACCCAAAAACCACCTGTTTGCACGACTCAGTAGAGCCGTGGTAGGGTGGAAATCAAAGCACAGTGGGAGACACACAAGACTCTATGACGATCTCGGGTCAACAGACTAAGCTGTACCAGTGTCACCAGAGAACTGCCATCTGACGTGAGGTATAATACCCTCTGGGAGTTCTCGGCGAGTCCGTTCAGTGTACCCAGTCTCCACTGAGCACCCGCATACCATCTTCGATGTCAAACACCAATGGATATGGGATCATCCATCGCCCATCGCATGGGTCGAGAAGATATGCGCTAGTCTACTCTGGAATATCGATGCCCCGTCTCGATATTCCCTCGACTAGGAACAATTCAAGGATGTACTCTTGGACTACCCAGGCCCCACTAGTATGATCTACATCATAGTCCTGGAAGTCGAGCACACATCCTATGGGCTTTATCAACATGTAATCAGAGAGACAGAAAGTATACATGTTAAGATAAAGTGCAACCAGATAGCGTACTATCATGTCGAGCAAGAAAGTCCTTCCTATACATGTCCCAGCATCCACTACAATATACATCCAATGTACAGTAATGGCCTCTAGGGCATACATATAACTAACAATCTCCCACTTGCACTAGGGCCATCTGTAGCAGTGGTTGCAGTATCACATACTCAACCATCCCCTAAAAGTCTCTCTTTAGGAAAAAGGCCTTCATGAGTGGATCCGCCGTGTTGTCCTCTGAGTCTTCTCTCCTAACCTCGATCACCTTGGAGATCAACTATCTCCATGATCAGGTGATGCTGCCTCAGAATTTGTCTGGGTCACTGATGGGACCAGGGTTCCAGGGTCGAAGCCACGCTTCCATTGTCATACAATGGCAGGAACCTAGTTCATCTTATGAACCAGTATACACCCAAACTTCCTCTTTGGTAGTATCTTTAATAGCGATGTTACCAGCCTTTATCGTCTAGTTTGCCACGGTATCGAGCTTGGAATTCTTCCAACATACCGTCCTTTTACTGAGGGTAAAGACAGTGCCTGTGACTGACATTCAGTCGTCTTTATCACCCTGGAACACTTCCAGTGATTCTCCCCAGGATCGATTGATACCATCTCACTATACCTAGTGAGAACCCTAATATCCCTTTAGATCTATCTCATAGGTCCAAATCTCAGGATTTGGGAAGTATCATCTTTATCCTATTTGGAGAATCCTTGTGATAAGAGGAGATTGACCGATCGTAGTATAGGAAACTCTTTTCCTATTAAGAGTATGTTGTTTACGTACAATACGAAGATGACCACCTTACTCTCTACTACCCTTTTGTATATACAAGGTTCGTCTACCATTTTGATGAAGTCAAACACTTTGACTATCACATCAAAACAGACGTTCCAACTCCGCGATGCCTGCTTCATCATGTAAAGCAACTTGCACACGTTTCCGCTGCTCCCACTGTTTACGAAGACCTCTGGCTGTGTTCTTATAGACGTTCTCTTCTAAATCAGTATTTAGAAAAGCAGTCATGGCACCCAACCGCCAGATATCGTAGTCATGGTATGTAGCCGTGGTAAGTAGGATCTGGATAGACTTAAGCATAGCTACTGGAAAAAGGTTTCATCATTATCCACGCCTGGTCGATGACGAAAACCTTTAACAAGTCTAGCTTTGAAAGTCTTAACTTTTCCATCTAAACCAAGTAATCTTCTCAAGATATACTTGCTCCTGATGGGGATTTAACCCTTCAGATACAGCAGCTAAAGTCCATACTTTGCTGGTGTACATGGATTCCATCTCAGATCGCTAAGCATCCAGCCATTCTTACAGAGTCCCTACTCTCGATGGCCTGCTCGAAACTAGTTGGGTCATCATCTCATGATGCAATCCTTGCTCCCACTGTCATCGAGAAACTGAGGTATCTCTCAGGCGGATGAGGAACCCTACTAGATCGGCGGAGAGGCTGAGGTTCGTCGGAAACTATAGAATCCTTTGGTTCTGTCAAATCATCAACTGCAGTTTTGTATAGCTGGAACCTTTCCAGTTCAACAGAACAGACCTTGCCTCGATCTTGTCCGGATTTTGCTTTAAACATAGGCCGGACAACCCCAAATCTTAACTTACTTAAGAGATAGGTTCTTCCCATACCATATCTCATATGGAGTGGTAGGCATTGAATTGATTCAAACCTAATTCAATAGGTATGTAGCTTCTCAAGTGCATAACCCCAAAAGGAAATAGGTAACTCAGTAATACTCATCATAGAGCACACCATATCTAATATTGTGCAATTGCTCCGCCCTGATACACCGTTGTGCTGTGGTGTATTCAGAGGAGTAACACTGAGAGAGAATCTCATTCTCCTTTAGAATAGTCCAGGAATTCTATGCACAAGTATTCTCCTCCCTGATCTCATCATAGGACATAATACTTATACCCGTATTTTGGTTCTCTACTTCTAACTTATATTCTGTGAATACCTCAAAAGGTTCGGACTTATGTTTCAGCAGGAACATACGACTGAATCTTAAGAGATTATCAGAGAATATAATGAAGTATAAAGAACCATTCCTGGCATGGGCAGACAGGAGACCTTACGTACATCATCATGTATCAGTCCCAAGAGTTTACTAACTCTTCCTCTGTTTCCAATAAACAGAGCTATGGTCATTTTATCTTTGTGACACGACCGGCAAGTTTCACAAGATGTAAATTCAAACTGATTTAAATATACATCTAAATGTAACTTCAGCCAGTCGGGTCGCATCGATATGACCTAGTCTACAATGCTTCAAGAAGAATTCGTTCATTTCTGAACTCTTCTTCTTGTGTGTGTTCAGTATACTAGGAACTGTAGTTTGATTTAGAACGTTAATGCTTTTAGATAGCGTGCCTGAACCGATCAACTTTTGATATAGGAAATGTTCAAAACATTATCCATCAATACAAAATTATATCATTTCTTTACTAATAAAGAGACTGATATGATTTTGTATATCAGGTTCGGTATCTAATAGCATTTGTTCAGAATCAATGTATTCGTAATACAGGGTGACAGTGACCAACAGACTTGGCTGCAACACTTGCCCCGGTTTCTGTCTCATGAAACTTATCACCCGTTCTCAGTTTTTCTACCTTTTTGTAGCCCTATGTAACAGATTACATATCTGGGATCTTGATCCGGTATCATATACCCAGGATGCAGAGGATACTGAGAAACAGTTCTTTGTAATGAACACACCCGAAGAAGATGCATCATATGCACTTTCTTCGTTTGGGCGGCATAGGAATTCTGGTATTCCCCTATTTCCTGCTCTGTCTTATAACAATTATAAGTTGGAGCGGGACCAACGTTCCCCAGCTCAGTATAACAAGCGGGTTTGGTCAATACATCCGTATCATTATCTTGATTAAGGCGTGATATGGTCGCTACCAGGAGAGAGAGAGAAGAAAACACTCTGCATGCGCTCTTGCAAGATCAGATTGGTTATATATTTTATCTAATCAGGATGGCTCCCACTGTTTTTATCAAATCTTCCTTCAAACCCTAAAAGGAAAGACTAGCCGGGATTAATTACACTCTACAAGTTCGCCAATCTTTCAGCCAGGCCAGTGTCGGTACTTTGAGGGAGGTTCCCCGTGCTTTCGCACGGACCTAATTACTGTAAACCTCGTTTTCCCAGAGGCGTAACCCCGTTGACACCTTTCTAGACACCTACTTGATCGGCTAATTGCAAAGTGCAAAACTCTCCCAGGAGTAACAATTACTCGCAGTAGGTATCGGGATCCAACTATCACATAGAAGGTATGCAATCTCATTGCAAGTTTCAACACTTGAAACTCCCGATAATGGTTTTTACCCCTAGCACCTATGACCTTAACTATGGTCAACAAATCATAAGTACTAGTCAAGTTCTACCCGTCATTTCGTGATTAATTAGACCCACCCACATGACCCTTAACTAAGGTCAACAAAGTCACGCGACTGTCCTAACTAATCGCATTATATGCGGTGTAGGAAGACATCACTTAGCTACCGTACACTGTGCCTTGACTATGGTCAACAAACACAGCACGAATACTAAGTACTCTACTTCCTAAAATGACGGATGGTTGCGAATGGTTTTTGTGAAAACCTTTAACGCTTTGAACTTGATCTCGTTGCGGAATCAAATGGTTTTTAAATGGAATGTTTTTGAGGCTTTTCTAGTTTTGCTAAAGGGGTCACTCCCGATGAAGGGATCGTCGGCCCTTTCCTCGTCGAATGAGGTGCGGGATATATCATATATATCACTGTGCAAAGCAGAAACTATAGAAGCGATCAAATACAAACCGAGTGTGTAGCATCTGCCAGTTATTGCTAAAGGAGTCACTCCCGGTGAAGGGATCTCGGTCCTTTCCTCATCGAATAAGGTGCAGGATGTTCTATAATGAACACCGCGATGCAAAGCAAGAACTGTAGCTACCTGTTTTATTTTGAAATTCGATTCCACAACATCAATTAGGTTTATTTTCTTTCATTAATCTCATTAATGAATATCCCATCATTTTAAGTTACCTAAACATCACAGATAGATATGACGTACACTTATGCCATCCGCATTCGCCTCGATGTCCCCTCGTGCACCGTTAGGTTAGGTAACTAACGGCAGAGCGAGGCAGGGCTAGCGCGGGTGTAAAACATAAGCAACGTCTATATAATATATCATATATACTATATATAATAACTGTCACAGAACATCACATGATCACAGATAAAACACAGCAGAAGAAACATATGAAATATTGGATATACTAGGACATCCGTGTTTTCAATACGAGCCAGTATAAAACACGGATTCCACGGTCGTGATGAATAGCCAATCCCGCACCCCAAGACCCCTACGAGAGCGGCAAGCAACCCTACCAATTCTAGGGTTAGGAAACCCGGACTCGACTCTTCGAGTTGGTCTCCCACTGGACCCCAGAACCCGGTTACTTGTGCTCACCTCCTTGGGTCTATCCTAGTGCAGAAAAGTAAATAATATACAAACGGTGACTACTTCCGCAACCTGGAAGTGCCCCAATAAAAGAATATTACATACAAGGTTTTTACATGAATGAAAATGAAAAACACTCATCTCACATAAAAAAAACCCGGCTATTCAAACACGACGATCCAATATAACATATCCAGCAACACATAACATCACATGTCATCAACGTAAGTAAATATGCGCATCCCAATTGTCGTTGACATATAGTAACGAAACCGGCGATATCACATATTACACTTACGGTCACAGAAAAGAAAGTGTAAAACTACAACAGTTGGAATCCGCAACCTCCTCAGAATCACATGCCTGACCAAATGAATTACTTAGACATCGCATGCCTAACAATTATAAACCCCGCATTTTAGTCTCATTATCGAAAACGCTTTTCAATATCAAGTCGGGCAATTCAACAGGATTCCCGACATTCTGATCGAATGCTCGTCGCAAACTTTAGTAGGCGGCCGCACCCCCGACGCCGTCGACGAAGTGCACCAAGGCGGAACACCGCTGCCGCGAGCACCCGAACGGATGCTTTCGGCGACGGGGTTCTCCTACAGTCACTTGGTTGGGGCTATGGAGTGAGGCTGTCTATTAAGTTTACCCGGCGAGTATCCGCGTACGCTACGTGATTGCGACGGACTTTTGATCGCATCAAAATTCCGTGGCAACCGATCAAGTGAGACTAAAGTGCTATGTTTATAACATTCATTCAGTTATCTCATAACTTCTTGTGAATTCCAATTATTGTATCACATTCCGGATAAATAGAAAATGTTAAACTTTCCGATCGAACAATCGAACACCCAAGTTTTCCCGATACAGATCAACACATGAAACAAGTCTAAAAACATTCAGTTCGTGCCTCAGTACCAACGGTCCAGCCGTAGAAGGGTCAAGCCAACGCCTCACATGTGGCACGCCGTACTGCCCCAAACCCGAAGGTTCAAAGGGTAGTTCAAGACGGTCACATAATTGAGTTAAGGTTTGTTGTCTTCTAGAGGGACCATCGTGTTACTTGCACTACTTAGAACGTGATTAAACTACAGAAATATCCAACACTTGGAAATTTCCCGACAGGGGAAAAATTGGGTATTTATATCCGGTCGAACTTTTTAACATATTCAAAAAATTATCCGGAACGACACATAGATAAAGTTTGACAATCCGATCGAATGTATGAACTCCCAATACAACCCAAAATACTCAACTCTTGATTTCAGATTACAAATTCCCAGGAAAACCAGCACTGAAAAATAGGAGTTACTGTGCAAAATTCAATGGCAGATAAGACAAAAGAGCGGCGGAAGGGCCGCATTAGCACGCTAATGCCGCGGTTCCGCCGCACTTTAGAAAGATCATTAGGTAATTTTTGCATCTTAATTCTTATATTTACCTGCTTCTTTTTCTGCATATTTTTAATTTGCAAAAATCCACATTTTACAAAAATGTCCAGAGAGCATTTTAAAGTCGGGGTTTCGGGTCGATCGGACTTCTAACTCCGTCTACGCATCGCCTAAGGTTCTAGCTAGGCTCTGATACCACTGTAGGGTTCCTAGGCACTCTAGTGAAGTCTCACAAGTGATCAAATATGCACAAATCAAATTTTACGGGTGCCTACAAACCCGACTACGAATCGTTTGCTAGATATTTAGGCGAAACAAGCAAGCTAGTTTACAACTAAACTATAAGATAACGGAAATACAACCTTTGTAGATCCGTTTGTCCACCTCTATAGCTCCGCAACGAAGTGCCTCCGCTGTCCAAGTGAACTCCCGGGCTCTAGCGTCGGCTTCGTCGAAGAATAAGCGAGCTAGGTCGTCGATGTCCATGCCGAAGATGATCTACGTCGAGGCATCGCTAGATCAAGCTCCACCTTCACCAAACCTTGAAAATTTATGAAGGAAACACACTCTACTACTTGGCAAGAGGTAGAGGATGAAGAAATAGGAAGTGGGTAGACTTTAGTTTTGGATTTCTCACTTGATTTGGCTAGTTGCCATTGAAGTAGAAAGCTTTTCTTCATGTTGAAGAAGATGAAGAAGAAGAAGAAGATATGATAAGTTATTCCTTAAAAGAAAAATAAAATAAATGAATACTTATCATCTCTTTGACCATGGTTTAGTGTAGAGTTTTAACTAAGGTTAGAGAGTGGTTAGGGTTAGATAAAAGACAAGAATGGTGGACTAAGTTCAAAGCTTCAAGAAGCTTTCAAATAAAAACAAAAACTAGCAACCATTCTTATCTCTTTATCTTTTCTTCTTCCAAAATAAACAAAAGGAATAAATAAATGATTAAGTAAATGAAAAAGAAACCCTAATCACTAATTAACCATGGTTTAACACTTTAGACAAAACCAAGCTAGAATGTATCATCAAACATGATACAATCATGTGCACAAAACTATATCGAATATACAATGTGCACATCCGCGCGAGAAAATCCATTTAAAGTGAACCGATACTAGTTAATGCAAAGCAATATATCAAATATATAATTATGTATTAAATCATTAAATCAACACTTGATTTAACGATCCGGTCATATCGCATATAACCGGCTAGTATCCAATGTGTCGGCTTATCGAATCAATCCTTGATTCGATAACTAGGTTATATCGCATATAACCATTCGATACATTGATCGCGAGAATAGAATACGGTATCATATACACGCATTATTCTCGGTCCCGCACATATCTCATATGCGCTCCTATTTCGTTTCGCTTGAGCTAGGAAACCTCTGTGTAGGACTCTAAAGACTCATCAATACGCCGGTAGCAGATGATGATCATATCAAACATCCGCAAGCCGCAAGCGGTCTGCTAAACGTAACGGCCACCCGGGTATTGAGCGATCAGAAGATCGACGAGCAAGCCCACTCACACTCCTGCGAATCCGACCAGTAACACTACCGCATAGTCCGGTCTGTTCGTCTGATATGTCGCATATCTCGTCTAGGGGTGGTAAACGTCAGACCCCAATAGCTCGATAAGTCATGCCGACTTGAGGTCCATAACATTCGTGAAACTACTGATAACTCTTACCAGTATATCACAGCAACCCTGGCCAGGGATTTCCTGTTATGGCCAGTCGAGCATAGCACAACATCAACCCCCAATACCGGGAGAGACGAATCCCCTCCTATCGCTCATTGCCTCCATGTGAATCGGGACTGTACCCAAAAACCACCTGTTTGCACGGCTCAGTAGAGCCGTGGTAGGGTGGAAATCAAAGCACAGTGGGAGACACACAAGACTCTATGATGATCTCGGGTCAACAGACTAAGCTGTACCAGTGTCACCAGAGAACTGCCATCTGACGTGAGGTATAATACCCTCTGGGAGTTCTCGGCGAGTCCGTTCAGTGTACCCAGTCTCCACTGAGCACCCGCATACCATCTTCGATGTCAAACACCAATGGATATGGGATCATCCATCGCCCATCGCATGGGTCGAGAAGATATGCGCTAGTCTACTCTGGAATATCGATGCCCCGTCTCGATATTCCCTCGACTAGGAACAATTCAAGGATGTACTCTTGGACTACCCAGGCCCCACTAGTATGATCTACATCATAGTCCTGGAAGTCGAGCACACATCCTATGGGCTTTATCAACATGTAATCAGAGAGACAGAAAGTATACATGTTAAGATAAAGTGCAACCAGATAGCGTACTATCATGTCGAGCAAGAAAGTCCTTCCTATACATGTCCCAGCATCCACTACAATATACATCCAATGTACAGTAATGGCCTCTAGGGCATACATATAACTAACAGCTATCTCTTCACTAATTACAGAATTAGTGAAGCAAACACCCTATACTAAATGGCAAGTAGTAGAGGATGATGAAGTAGGAATTTTGCTCACATTAGAAATCATTTTCTCACTCAAAATCATCACTTTCCATTGAAGCTAGAAAGCTTGAGAGAAAGAAGAAGATGAAGGAAGTGATGAATTATCCTTGAGGTTAGAAATACAACCAAGGGTTAAGCATGTCATGCTTAACCCTTGTAGAGAGTTAACGATGTCCATGGGTTAAAGGGTTGGGTTAAATAAATATCCTAAGCTAGACAAAAGAGTGGACAAAGTCAAAGATGCTTATAAGCTTCTACAAGCTTTCAACAAATATCAACTATGATAAAATCCACAATTTTGAATAACTTAATGACAAATACAAACCCTAATCTTAACCCCAGCATGGTACAATCCTCATAAACCCTAGTTGCATTTATAACCCAGCATGATACATTTAACATATATCATATATATATCAATGTATCCAAAGTGAGAAAAGAAATCTTAAGTTAGCTAATATTAGTTAATGTAATGTAATATATAAAATATATAATTATACATTAAATTATTAAATCAACACTTGATTTAATAATCCGGCTATATCACATATAACCGACTAATATCAGATGTAACATCTTACCGAATCAACGCTTGATCCGATAACCTGGCTATATCACATATAACCAATCATGTCACACATTGCGAGAATACAATACGGTATCACATACTCGTATCAATCTCGGTCCCGCACATATCACATATGTATTCCTACTCCGTTTTGCTTGAGCCAGGAAACCTCTATGTAGGACTCTAAAGACTCATCAATACGCCGGCAGTAGGTGATGCTCATATCAAACACCCACAAGCCGCAAGCGGTATGCTAAACGTAACGGCCACCCGGGTATTGAGCTATCAGAAGATCGACAAGCAAGCCTGCTCACACTCCTGCGAATCCATTCTGTAACACTACCGTACAGTTCGATCTCTTCGTCTGATATGTCGCATATCTCGTCTAGGAGTGGTAAACGTCAGACCCCAGTAACTCGATAAGTCGTGTTGATATGAGGCTCATAACGGGTCAAGAAACTACTGATAACACTTACCAGTATATCTCTGAACCAGCCCTAGCCAGTGACTTCCTGTTATAGCCAATCGAGCTCAGCGCAACATTAGCTCCCAATACCGGGAGAGACGAAACACCTCCTATCGCTCATTGCCTCCATGTGATTCGGGATTGTACCCAAAAGCCACCGTTTTGCACGTTCCCTTGAACGTGGTAAGGCAGAAATCAAAGCACAGTGGGAATCACACAGGACTCTATGACGATCTCGGGTCTACAGACTAACCTGTACCAGTGTCAACAGAGAACTGCCATCTGACGTTAGGTATAATACCATCTGGGGGTTCTCGGCGAGTCCGTTCTATGTACCCAGTCTCCACTGAGCACTCGTATACTGTCTCTAATGTCAAACACCAATGGATATGGGATCATCCATCACCCATCTACATGGGTCGAGAAGCTATATGCTAGTCTACTCTGGTATATCGATGCCCTGTCTCGATACACCCTCGACTAGGAATATTTGATGGATGTACTTAGCGACTACTCTGTCCCCACTAGTATGATCTGCATCATAGTCCTGCTAGTCAAGTACTCATCCTAAGGGCTTTATCAACATGTAACATAAAGACAATCAACGTACATGTTAAGATAAAGAGCAACCAGATAGCATACTATTATGTTGAGCAATAAAGTCCTCCATATATATGTCTAAGCATCCACTACAATATACATCGTATGTACAGTAATGGCCTCTAGGGCATACATATAACTAACAATATGGAATCATGTGTGTTTGTGAGGGGTAGGTCATTACCCCGTGAATTTTTCTAAAGGTATGATTAACAAAAAATACTAAAAGAGATATATGTGAAGTTCATGGTATTTTAATGTAAAATTTAAATTAAGGTTATGTTTCATCATATTTTTGAGTGAAAATTTTTTCTAACCAATTGTTGTATGATTACAAACATAGTGTAAGAATATGGATGAAAAGTATGTAAGAAAAAGTGAACTTTTTAGGGTTTAGAATAAAAGGTCGGTGTTAACTCCACTTACCGACATGTTTTGAAAAAGATAACTTTTCAAGAAGAAAGAGAGGGATCGAGAGGGACTTACCAGCTAGAAAGGTGAAAAGAAGGTAGGAGTAGGAAGGGTTGTCATCGGGGCGTCGTGGGGTTGCCGGAACTTACTTTAATCCTTGCTGGAACCTGATTCCTTGCTAACTCCACTTGTACTTAAAAAAACCTTGAGACTTTTGGCTCTAATTTTCAGAATGAGGAAGGGCTAGGGTATGGGGTAGTATTTATAGTGTGGAATTAGGGTTTTGGAATTAAAATGCATTAAAAACGTGATAAATGGGAAATTGAGGGGTCTCTGTTTTATTGCAGAGTAATCAAATAGTACAGGGGAGTTAGGGGTAGGGGAAAAGACTTGTATGCAAAGCATGGGGTCATTTAGGCCAATCCAAGCCGTCGGTGCCAGTTCTTTATGTGGTTTGGCCGGTCGAACCGTGGAGTTAGGGTGTTGGATTCTTGCCACGTGTTCCTCTCTGTATTAATACCCTTTTCCGCATGTTTATTTTTCCAGACTTTTCATTTTTATGTGCATTGCACGTGTAAACTTTTGGGCTTCCAAAAATTTTAAAAGAAAAATCAGAAAAATATAATGTGTCTGATAGGGTTCGAACACAGGGGCTACGTCACAACAGTGCAAGGGCTTTACGAGTGAGCTACAAGTGGCTTCTTACCGTTCTTACATAAAAATTAACTTATAAATTGTACTCAGGCTTGTAAACTCCTTTCTGTACATTAAATTGAAAAAATTTCGTACAGTAAATTCAAAGTCGTTACAATATAATACCATCTAGAAGTTATCGGAAAGTCCGTCTGGTATACTCACCTCCAGTGAGCACCTGCATACTATATTAGGTGACACAACACTAATGCCTTGTTTGATCGGCCACTGCCCCTCGTCGGGGTCTAGAAACGTATACACCAGTCTACTCCAGAATATCGATGCCCAGTCTCGATACTCACAAGACTTAGGACATTTAAGGATGTGCTTATGGACTACCCAGCTCTCACGTATATGATTGCCATCATAATGCTGGTAGTCAGCAAGAATCCTGTTGGCTTCATCATTATGTATTAGCGACACATAATAACAAGTAAAACGTATACACATCAATGATAAAGACAAACTAGATAGCATACTATCATTTCGATTAAGACTGCTCTACTTGTATAGGTCCTCCCTCAATTATCATAATTGCCTATCTGCAATTACAATAATTACCTTGAGGGCACTATATCCAACAATCTCCCATTTGAACTTAAGGCTAGTTATTGCGGTATCGCATACCCACAGCTCTTGTGCTACCGAATACCCAACTTCTCTACCAATCAGTTTCGCAAACTGTGTTTGTGAAACATCCGTGTTCGAGAAATAGCCTTAGTGAGTGGATCTGCTATAATATTCCAACTTCCTCTATCTATGTCTTAACTTCACAGAGACCAACAATCTTCCGAACTAAGTGATACCCTGCCTCAAGAATTTGTCTGGATACTTGATGGGACCAAGTTCATAAATGAACAACTTTATCCAACAAACTTCTTGGGATATATCCTCTATTAAGTCATAACCAGTAACATACGCCATGTCTACCTCAGTATCCCTATTTGGACCCTATCTAGTATACTGCTCCTCAGAAGAGGGTAAACTCAAAACTTTGACTGCATCTCTGTCATCCAGGTCACCTTGGAAGCTAGAAACGATAATCGCCTCCTGAAGGAGGTTGCCGTTAGCATATACCAAGAACATCTTCTTAAGTTCTTAACCGCTTCCCTTTGTTTTTCCAGAATTGGATTAATATCTACTTACTATAGCAAGTGCAGAAGCAATATCTAATTTGGTACAAGACATTGCATGATTGACTCAATTACTTTTGCAAATAATATTTCATTTATGCCAGTACCTCTCCTCATCATTCCAGAAAACATCTCTTTAGAGAGGGAGACTCCATCACCTGCGGGTACACTACCACGCCGGGAGTCATCTATTCTAAAACACTTTTAGAATGGTGTATAAGTGCCCGGATTGGGACACTTCCCAAATCTAGATCTAAAACCATAGATCTAGTCACCAAAATTCATGATATCTTATCCATATCCTATGTAGAGAAACAACTGTGACAACCAAAGTATGACCGATTGTAATATAGGAACATCACTTCCTATCAGGAGTATGCCATCCAAATCCCAGGACATAACTCCCTACACCCTTCTTACTAGGTTTATCTGTTGTTTTGATGAATTCAATCACCTTGACTGTCACATCAAAACAGATGATCCATCTCCGCTATGCATATTTTAGTTTACGAATAAACATAAGCAATTTGCACACCTTCCGCTGCTTCCACTGACTATGATAACCCTCTAGCAGAGTCATATACACGTGCACTTCTAAATTCCTATTTAGAAAGACATTATAGTCATCATCTTGCCAGATATCATAGTCTAGAATAGAAACAGTGGCAAGTCATATCCGTATGGACTTTAGCATAGACACAGAAGTAAAAGTCTGATCACAATCCACAATGGGTGTTTGATGAGAATATTTAGAACAAATCTAGTCTTACTAGGTTAATAACTTTCCACCTGCACAGATTTCGAAAGGTCCATTTGCTCATAATGGGTTTTACCCCTTCATGAGCACCCAACAAAGTCCAGAATCCATAATTTGCTGAAGTGCGTGGAGTCCAAATTAAATATAAGGCATCTGGTCACCTGGAAGTTACCACTTCTTATGACCTGCAGATAACTAGTGGGCTATCATCATCATGATGTTGACCTCCCTGTCACCGTCTATGAGAAAACCGAAGTATCTCTCGGGTGGCTGAGATCACTTACTAAATCTGCGGAGTGACTAAGATTTTTCGAGTCCGAATCCCCAGGTTCTACAAAATTTTTAGTAATAGTTTGTGGTTCTTGAATCATTTCAAGTTCGACCATACTCCCACTAGTTTGTTTTGCAAAAAGATTCCTTTTATACAAAAATAGAAGGAGTCAAGAACAATGTAACTATTGATCTTGAAAATGGTAGAATCAAAACCCTAGCAATTTCTTGGGATAATCCACAAATTGCCATTACCGAAGCGTGCCTTGTGTTTGTCCGGATTCTGCTTTTAAATAGAAACCAGATAACTCCATATCTTAACAGCCTCAAGATATGCAACCAATTTATGTCTATATAGAATCAAAAGCACTAATTTAGATGGAACCGGATTCAAATATCATGTAGCAGTTTCCAGTGCATTTCAACTAAATGGAAAAAGACCAATGCAGCATTACTCATCAAGGAGCATACCCACGAATGAGCAACTTATGAGAGAATCAAATTCTTAATATTACTACGACGGAATACCTAGAATAAGTACCTACATCTTCGATCATTTCGAAAAATCCTGATACTTCCAACGTATGGTACTCTACTTTATTCTTATACCTATAAACTTCTCAAAATCTTTGGACCTTGCATTTCAACGAATGCATATCTAAAATCAGAGAACTCATAGGTAAACCTGAATGAAGTAAGAGTACCAACTTCTTATTCTTAAAGGCACCGGACAATATACATTACCATGTATAAGTCCCAAGAGTATACTAACTCAAATTAAGTGTGTTGTAAGTTGAAAACTGTATTTTGGTTAAGAATGTCTTACACCGTTATTAAATACACCTTACATTATCCTCAACTGATAAAGGTAAAAATTTGGAACACAATGTTCAAAATATATATCTCAGTTTATAAAATAAAGATACAGATATTCAATTTTAAAAATTTGTGCATAACAACGATTATTCGAAACCAAAAATTTGCCTGTAGAGTGTTTTTCGTCACCCTATTGAGATAGGAATACACGCTTGTCAGGCGTATACAGATTTTCCCTGTACAGGATAGGCCTTGGTTTATCGATTGTGGGGATCCGAATCTCCGGCAGCCGAGAACTAAGCTGTCATTAATTACCCCTCGGCTTTGAAGCGAGAGAACCTCCGATTGACGGGTAAAAAGGTCATGCGAACTCAACGTGCAGTGTTCGTGTGTTATGTTTTGAAGGTGTTTTGGACGTATCAGGGGCCTCGCATACTTTATTGGGGTCCTGCTATCTGGATAGCGGGCTGGAGCTCAAGAGGCTAGCGGCCCCATTGCAAGGTGCAAGGCAGCGCCCCGTTAGAATTTTTTTTTCTAACGGGAAAGTGTTTCAAGTGTGAAACGTGTGGGAGAAGAGGCGTGGGGAGCGTCCTAAGTATTTGTGAGTTGTGCTCACTCTACATCGAAACAGAGAGGCGGAATGCACAAAAATTAAATTTTTGAGCAAGCATAACCAACTTAACCCAAGTGATCAAACCATAACCCTAAACTAGCAAGCTACAAGAGATCTATCTACTATGAGAAAAATTATACCAATAGACACGTGTCCTTCGGGTCTTCACTCCTCTTCTTAAACTCCTTGGGGTCTTCTAGATCATCCTTGATGGCCTGCCTCCTCGGTCCTAGATGATCCACCTGAGAGTTTGTGGTCCAAGCTTAGCTTCACTAATCACGGAACTCAACAACCAAGATTCCTAATCTAGGTTACTAAGATGATATAGTTAGTGTTTAGTAGTAGTTTTCTATCTCAAATCCTTTGATTCTCAACATATGAGAATGATAAGGATTTGCACAAGAGAATGAACTCAAGAAGATGAAGAGAAGAGAGCAAGTGAAGTCACTTCATCAAAAATGAGAAGAAGAATGGCTAAGTCTTTTTACATGAAGCATTTTCTTTCCTTTTAAAATCACAACCATACTCCTATAGTATTTGCAATAAATACAAAGCCATGCTTCATCCATGGTTCATGTCATCTTATTTTTGTCCACCTCATTTTCTATTTTCAACAAAATAGAAAAATGCATTATGAGTTGTTATCTTCTAGAAGGTATTTTGTATAAATACAAAATACTTTCTATCATATATGCATACTCATATCCATACCAAAATACGAATACCCAAGAGATAGAATAATACTACTAATATAAAACTAGCATTAAATTATTATCTAATTTAACAAACCGGTTTAATCCTTAGCCCACTAGTATTATCAACCGTACGATCAAAAACCTGGATAACACTAGAATATACATATCGAAATATGTATACAAAAATTATTAATTCAATACCTGATTTAATAATCCGGCTTAATCCTAAGCCGTTTAGTATTATTATTCGTTCGAAACCCTGCTCGATCGAAAAACCTAGAATATACATATCGAAATATGTACATGTAAATTATTAAATCAATACCTAATATAATAATCCGGCTTAATTCTAAGCCGGCTAGTATTATGATTCGATCGAAACACTGCACGTATAAACATACGGCCACCATGTAGTTTTGCCTGAACCAGAGAAACCCTCTTTGTGGGACTCTAAAAACTCAACAGTACGCTGGCAGTGGGTTTAACCACAAGCACGTCAGCAGCACTAGCTGTACGTAACGCCTACCCAGATACCTGTCAAAAAGGAAGGCCGAGGAGTAAGCTCATTCGGACCCCTACTAAGCCTATCCGTGACAATCTCTGTACAATCCGGTCTCATCGTCTAAGAGTATTACAGACCAAGTCTAAGGGACGGTAAACGTCAGACCCCTACTGACCAGATAAGTCATGTCGATTTATCTCAGGACCAATCCGAGAAACTACTGGTCTAACCATCAGTAAATCTCAACTGTCTTGGTCAAGGTCTTATGGTTCTAGCCAACCGGACAGGTGCGATATCGACTCTCAATACCAGGAGAGACGAATCCCTGACAAACACTCACTGCCTTAATGTGGTTCGGAACTGTACCCAACCAAAACTTATTTGCACGACTCAATAGAGCCGTGGAAGGGTAGTGATCAAAGCACAGTGGGATCTCACACGAGAAAAATGATAATCTCAGGTCCTGAGACTAATCTGTACTCATGTCACTTGAGAACCGCTATCTGAAGATAGGTATAATACCATCTAGAGGTTCTCGGCGAGTCCGTCCAGTGTACTCACCCCCAGTGAGCACTTGTATACAATCTTAGGTGATCACACCAATGGCTGTGGGACCAACCACCGCCCCTCGTTAGGGTCTATAGATGTATACACAAGTCTACTCTGGAATATCGATGCCCGGTCTCAATATTCTTACGACTTAGGACCTTTAAGGATGTTCTTATAGACTACCCATCTTCCACAAGTATGATCGCCATCATAACGCTGGTAGTCAAGAAAAATCCTACGGGCTTTATCAACATGTATCCGACAAATGTGATATCAAGTATAACATATGCACATGTTAAGATAATGTCAAACCATAATAATATACTACTGCATCGAGTCATTATCAATATATAAAGAAACAAGAGAAATAAATACACATATTAAGACAAAGACAATTCAAATAATATACTATATACAACCGAGCAAGATTGTCATGTACATACATATATCTAACATCATATACAATACAGGCCTCTAGGGAATACATATCCAACAATCTCCTACTTGCACTAAGGCCTGTAATTGGTGTACCGAATACCCAACGTCTGCTCTATTGCCAGTTGTTGGCGTATCGCAAACCTAACATCTCAAAAATTCGCTCGAACCGCGCTTAAGGGAGGGCCTTGGTAAATGGATCCACCGTGGTGTCTTTCGTATCTACTCTCCGGACCTCGATCTCCCAGCGATTTACGATCTCTCTGATCAGGTGATACCGTCTTAAGATGTGTCTGGACTTCTGATAGGACCGTGGTTCCTTTGCTAAAGCTATAACTCCATTGTTATAACATTACAAAGGTATTGGATTAACAATAGACGGAATCACCTCAAGTTCGGTAATGGACTTCTTCATCCAGACCACTTCTTTTGCGGCATCGTTGGCAGCAATGTATTCAGCCTCCATCATCAAGTCTGTGACGGTATCCTATTTGGAGCTTTTCCAACAGACCGTCCCTCCGTTGAAGGTTAACACAAAACCCAAGATAGACTTACTGTCATCCTTGTCACTCTTGAAGCTTGAGTCGGTAAAGGACTCGACCTGAAGGACTCGACCTGAAGGTCTCCATTACCATACACTAAGAACATCTCCTTAGTCCTTCTCAGGTACTTGAGAATGTTCTTCACAGCTGTTTAATGATTCTCACCTGGGTTCGACTAATACCGGCTCACTACGCTAAGCGCGTATGCTACATCTAGTCTGGTACACAGCATCACATACATTATAGATCCTACAGCCGTAGTGTAGAGTGTAGTGCTCATGCGAACCCTCTCCTCGTCAGTCTTGGGAGACATCTCTTTGGAGAGAATGATTCCGTGCAAAGCGGGTATATTACTATGTTTGGAATCTTCCAAACTAAATCTCTTTAGTATGATCTCTATGTACCTGGACTGTGAAAGTCTCAACAATCTCTTGGATCTATCTCTGTAGATCTTAATCCCAAGAATGTACGAAGAATCACCCAGGTCTTTCATAGAGAACTTCTTTGACAAGAACAACTTGACCGATTGTAGCATAGGAATGTCATTTTCTATCAAGAGAATGTCGTCCACGTACAAGACTAGGAATACGACAGCTCTTTCTAATATCTTCTTGTAGATACATGGTTCATCTTCATTTTTGATGAAGTCAAATACCTTGACTATTTCATCAAAACAGATGTTTCAGCTCGACGATGCCTGTTTTAATCCATAAATGGATTTAACCCACTTGCACACCTTCCCGTTGCTCGCACTTTCTACGAATCCCTCCGGCTGATCCATATAAATTCACCCTTCTAAACTTCCATTTAGAAAACCGTTTTAACATCCATCTGCCAGATATCATAGTCATGGTAGGCTACAATGGCAAGTAGGATCCGAATGGATTTCAGCATAGCCACCGGAAAAAAGGTTTCATCATAGTCCACTCCTTGTCTTTGATGAAAACCTTTTGCAATAAGTCTAGCCTTATAGGTTTCCACCTGTCCATCTGCACCAATCTTTTTTTTGAAGATCCACTTAGATCAAACGGGTTTTATCCCAGGAGGAGCAATATCCAAAGTCCAAACTTTGAACTCCATTTCGGATTGAATAGCATCAAACCATTTTACAGAGTCCCTACTGTTAATGGCCTGCTTGAAACAAGTAGGATCATCTTCTTCCAAGATACAATCCTCTCGATCCCATCTATGAGAAAACCATAGTATCTGTTGGGCAGACGAGAAATCCTACTAGATCTACAGAGTGGCTGAGGTTCGTCCAAGATTATTGAATCCTCTGGTTCCACTAAATCTTCAGTTTTAGTTTGTGGTTCCGGAATTTCTTCCAGTTCTACTGTACTCCCACTAATTTCTTTTGCAATAAATTCCATTTCTAAGGAAATGGCGTGCTGAACAACAAACACCTTCTGTTCCTCGGTATGGTAGAATAGATATCCATAACCATTCTTTGGATATCCCACAAACTTACATACAAAAGACCGTGCCTCCAGTTTGTCCAGGTTATGCTTTTAATGTAAGCCGGACAACCCCATATCTAAAATCTTTTTAGATACGACATTTTACCATTCCATATTTCGAGTGGTGTCTTAGGTACGGATTTAGATGGAAGATCATTCAATAGATATGCCGATGTTTGAAGAACATATCCCCAGAATGAAAGAGGCAGATCAACACTACTCATCATGCGTTTTACTTAGTATTTTATATCTTGTATACATATTGATAAAGCCTGTAGGATCCTTGCTTGACTACCAGCGTTGATATGGAAATCATACTTGTGGGAGCTGGGCAGTCGCTAAGAACATCCTTAAAGTGTCGTTAGTCGTGGGAGTATCAAGACCGGGCATCGATACTCAAAAGTGGACTAGTGTATACATATCTAGACCCTGACGAGGGACGATGGATCGGTCCCGCAGCCATTGGTGAGTTCACCTAAGATTGTATACATGTACTCTTCGGGGAAGAGTACACCGGACGGACTCCCCGAGGACTGGTTAGATGGTATTATACCTAGCGTCAGATAGCAGTTCTCTGGTAACATGAGTGCAGATAATTTGTCGACCTGAGGTCGTCATTTGTCTCGTTTGAGTTCCCACTGTTCTTTGATTACTACCCTACCACGGCTCTACTGAGTCGTGCAAATAGGTTTTAATTGGGTACAGTCCCGAGCCACATGGAGGTAGTGAGCGACTGTTGGGGATTCGTCTCTCCCGGTATAGAGAGTCGATGTCACGCTGTGATCGGTTGGTCAACACAATAAGTCTCTGGCCAGGACAGATTGAGAATTACTGGTGGTTGGACCAGTAGATTCTCGGATGGTCTTGAGCCACACCGACACGACTTTTCTAGTTATTAGGGATCTGAAGTTTTCCACCCCCTAGACCTTACATGCGATACTCTCAGATGAACAGACCGGACTGCACGGAGATTGTCACGGACAGGCTCAGTAGGGGTTCGGATGAGTTCGCTCGTCGGCCTTCTTTTCGACAGATACCTGGGTAGCCGTTGCGTACAACTGGTGCCACTGACAGACTTATGGTTAAACCCACTGCCAGCATACTGTCGAGTCTTTATAGTCCCACATAGAGGGTTTCTCTGGTTCAGGTGTAACGATGTAGAGGCCGTATGGTTTCACGGTAGGGTTCTGATCATATACGTGTACTGGCTACACGAATGTTGTTTGTACGGATAATACTGGTGGGCTTTGGTTTAAGCTGGATTCTAGTATTATATTATTGGATTATTATTATCTCATTATATTCGTATATTTTACAGTACTGATACGGGTATGTATATACAGTGAGGGCATTCTTGTAATTTTACAAGACATGCTTGTAGAAGGGGACACCTTATTATTTGGATTTATCTATTTTGCAAATAGATTAATGAGGTGGAAAATGGAGATATTTGTAGCATGGCTAAGTCATTTGTTTATTTCCTTTGACTTCACTATTCAAGTTTGGTTGCTTATTTTCTATTGGAAATAATGCATGCTTGATTATTTGACTTAGCCATTCTTCATTTGCCTCTCACAACCTAGCTCATTTGCTTTTGCTCTTTCTCTCTCCATATTTTCTCTCCTCCTTCTCCCTCAAGCCCTAACCCTCACATGTGTTGTGAATCCTAGGTCTTCTTGAGATAAAATACTCTAATCATCTCTCTACATCTCCTAAGTTGTCTAGATTAGAAAACTAGACATCTTAGTTACATCACACTTGAGGTTGAAGCTTGAACCAAAGACTTTCGGATGGATCATCTTCGACACAAAGTAGGCCGGCGACCGAGTTCCATTCAAGCCACCTAGGAGCTAAGAAGAGGAGAAGAAGATTCAAGCAATCTAGAAGCTAAGAAGAGGATAAGAAGATCCGAAGGACTTGAACAAGAAGGTAAAATCTTTCATCGAGTAGTTAGAACCTCTTTGAAGTTAGTTTTAGCTAGTTATGGTTTACGAAAGATCTTGGTTGTTTGGTCGATGTTGTGAAGTCTCTCAAAAGAAAAAAATCGTTTTTATGTATTCCGCCTCCCCGCGAACCCGCGGGGTGGGCGACATCAACTTACACTGGTATCAGAGCCACTTAAATCTTAATTAGCTAGTTAGCAAGTAGTTAGAACTTCTGTAACAACCGAGTTCAGTTATACCAATTTTTGTTGCCGTATTTGTTTGTTTGTGGTGTTTTATTGATTTATCATGTTTGGATGCGAATGGTAGTTTATTTTACATCGCATTCAATTCGACCCGATTACTTGAGGTTGTTGTTTCATAGTTATAGAATACCCTAGCATCGCGTATTTTGCAAATAACAATTTAAGTCACGTAAAATAATTTAAAAGTACATAACATAGCTTGCATGATACCCCTACCCTGTGGTAGCGTCCGTGCATCTCGTTTTCGTCCCGTTTAGTGAAACTGACGTGTTTGGATGGCTACGCGCACGTACGTGCGTCCGTTCTTGGGGGTATGCTTTTTCGTTACATAATCTTTCATTTTAAATTTTGGAACTTGCATAAAATTTTCGTATTTCAAATCTAAAATTTTGGACCCGACCCAGGCGCATTTCTGAAATATTTTGTGTCCCGCCAAATTCTAATTATTTTAAATTTCTTTAAATTCGTTTAATATAATTAACAGCTTAAAGATTTTCGTACAGTTAACAAAAATATTCTTTAAACAATTAAAATCTTTTATAAATTTTTTTAACCCAATACTTTTTCCCACGAACCAATCAAATTTCCCCTTCTCCTTTTCACCGAGCCCTACACTCTCTCTCTCTCCTAAAATCTTTCTCTTTCCCTTTTCTCTCTCCCCGAGCGCAACTCTTTCTCTCTCTTTCTCTCTCTCTTCTTTCTCTTTCCTCACGCGCCTCTCTCTCTCTTCTCGTGATTACTGTTGATTCCTCGAGTCCCGTCACCCCCGTGGATCCCGTCACCTCCGTTCTCTAAAAATTCTTTCCCTCCTTCTTCCTCGTTTTAAAACCGAGCCCCATCGCTACGAACCCATCTCCTCCATCAACCCTAACCCTATTCCTCTGCTCCAAAACCCTCATCTCCATCCTTATCTCCTCTCCTCCTCCTCTCCATTTTCTTCTTCTTCTCTTCTTCTTCCCCGAGCCTCTCTCCCCTGCACACGCACCCAACTCAACCCAAGAACCCATCTTCCCATCGCCGCCGATCATATCTCATCGCCATCGCCATCTCCTTCCTCTCCTCTCCCTCTCCTCTGCTCTCCCTCAAGCGCCAAAACCCTGCACCTAAACCCCAACCTACATCAAAACCAAACCCCTAGCAGCCAAACCCCATCGCCGGAGTTCCTCCGATCATCACCATTGACGCCATCATTCCTCTGAATACCCAGTGAGAAAATTTTTCCTGTCTCATTCTTCCTCCTCCTTTCCATTCTTTACTTCTTCTTCTTTTAATAATGTTTCCTTCTTTTTATGTAATGTTCACTGTTGTTTCTTGGTTTGCCGGAATCCGACCGTGCCGGCGGCAATCCCGATGACCTAGCAAGGATATCTGACTCGTGTGATCCCATCGTGCGTTGTTTGGACTCATTCCGTGTACCGTGCGCGCGTCGCGACTTTTCTCGCCGACGTGTGACGTTCCGTATACCGTATCGCAATCCGTCGAGGCAAGTAAAACTTGCTACATGCTATTATATGATTTTATACATATTTAATTTCATGATTAAACCTGTAAATTAAACCTAAGGCTATTAGTTTCCATTTTACATTTTTGATGTCCGGTTATATCATTTTAGATTTACAACTTGAACCCTATCATGTTGCATTTTGTTTTACTATACGTAGTACTCACATCCGTGTTTAAATCACATAATAATTATTTACATAACTCATAGTACCCTTTTAAATCGTTTATAACCGTTCAAACACCTGTTCGCATCCATATCGTCTAATATACATAGTATTGCATCCATAGATAACTTGAATATATAATATTACAATATTAACATTCCACACTTGATAAATTGTAGTTTAATTAGTATTGGAACTGTAATCTTAACCCTAATCATAACCGTGCATCGATATACCTTAATCTGTACCTGATTGCATTTCACATTACAATGTTCCATTTTTTATTGTTCCATTAGTACCCCATGCTTGTTTTGCATACCTATGCTTATGTGAGTTGATTATGAGCACCCACATGACATCTTGTGCACCCTGACACGACTTGTTACACCTACAACTTGACACGACATGGTACCGTGCACCTCTCGACATGACATGATACCTATATACTACTTGGCTTGACCTGACGTACCATGGCTATACCTGTTACTTGATCTTGTGTCTAATGCCAACAAACCTGACCTGTTGTCCTTACGGACAGTTCCTGTTGTCTATCCAGACAAACCTGTACCTGCCTGATCCTGAGTTGGCATTAGCTTTAGATTACTTAATACCTGACTTGAACACATATAATTTGGGGGTATGGGGAAATCAATGATGAAACCCGACTTGTAACTCGACAGTTCTCTACCTTTTCTGATCAGTCTTACGGGCTAGGCCAGCCCCGGGGTAATGCTGCTGACATCACTCATCATTACCTACTACCCTTTTACTGCCTCGCTGCACGTCTCGGATTCAGCCCGAGAGTCATAGACCGTGATCCCGGGCACGCACGGGATACTATTGAGTTACATCGATGATTCATCAAATTGATTTCAGAGACTTGAGAGTAGTTAACCCATTAGACCAGTTTAGATTACTCACTGCACACTACCTTTCACTGCCCTGATTTATATTGCTGTTACACCTGCTTTACCATTTATGATCATACTTGCATGTCTTGCTACCATGTTTATATATTATTGCTTGATGTTATGACGTGCTGACGTCTGGGTTTTGCTTGGCCCAGATTCCTTACTTTTGCTGCTGTCCGAGCAGGAGTACTTCAGTCAGCAGGCTGAGCAGTGAGGACTCGTTAGTAGTTAGTTCTTTTATTTTCAGTATTTTCATTCCTGATGTGAGCCCGCATTATGGGACATACATTCCAGTTATTCTTGTATTGGATTTTTTGCTTCCGCATTATTTTATTCTTGACTCATTTTATTTTAGCTTATGGACATGTGTTAGATAGTTTTATTATTGTTCTTGATATCTTTACAGCCGTAATGTGACTGTGGAAGGATAATTCCTATCCACAGGTAGCATGGTTGGCTATGTCACGTGCCTACCTTAGCGTACTCTGGGAAGCGGGGCGTGATATGGCTCTTTTGGTATCAGAGACATTGGTTATAGGTTAATCGGGTTTGATTCTTTTTATAGTTGGGTATTGGACCCAATACACGAATCAGAATACTCGTGATTAGGAAACATGTCCTGCCACCTTACCATTTTACCATTCTTGAATCTTAACCTCCTCCTGATTATACTTTTACAATATGCAAACCTCCTTTGCATATCCAATCGAAACCCAGTTCCTTGTTTATCTTTAGAACTTAGGCGATTTGGGTGGAGTTATGTAATTGTAGCTATGATACCGCGGCATGGTTACAATGCGGTACTCTATTTAAGTAACTTGGAGTTCTAGCCTTGATTCATATCCTTAATCTACATTTTGAATCTGTTATCATGCTAATCCTTTTGGTGCTTTGATTTCAGGAACATGACAGACAAGAATCTGAAGACGTACAAAAGGCGTGTTGACGAAGCTGCTATGCTTGGGGTAATACGTGGGATGTTGGAGAACCAAAGGCGACAGACCGAGCTGATCCAGCAGCAAGCTGAATCTTTTCAGGAGGGTTTACGGACCGTTCAGCAGTCCGAAAACAATGTTGTGGCCAGACCAGGGGATCGTGTGGGAGCCGCAGCGGATTTCAGGAGACTGGGTCCATCTGTATTTACTGTCCTGGAAGAGCCGTTGCCAGCGGAGCAGTGGCTGGTTGACACGGAAAATTTACTCATTGCGGCACAGATCCCAGAAGATAAGAGAGTGGATGTAGTACGCATCCAGCTGGTGGATTACGCCCGTGAATGGTGGCTTGTGGAAGAGACCCTCTTGCCCAAGCCGATCAAGTTTGCGGATTTTTCGAAGAGTTTCTTGGAGAAGTTCTTCCCGCGGACTGCACAGGAGGAAATGGAAGAAAAGTTAGTCAGTTTGAAGCAGAACGACACACCTATAGATGTACATGCAGCTGAGTGGACACGGCTCAGTAGATTCGCTGGACTTCTGGTTACCAACGATGCTGATAGGGCAAGGAGGTTCATGCACAGTTTGGATGTGGACATCCAGAGGCAGATTGTCTCCCTGGGTTTGACCACTTTTTCTCAACTGCTTACAGCGGCTCGAGAGCAGCAGAGCCTATCTATGAAGACTGAGAGTACACGGCAGCCAGCAGTTACAGTATGAAATCCGGCATTTGCACCGAACCGAGCACATGGACGCAAAGGCATTCCAGTGGACCGTCGTGGTGTACCACCGATGAAGAAGCATGCTGTTGTTGATCAGAGGAGGACCGTGATCCGTGACTACTGCCATTTACCTGGGCACATGCAAAGGGAATGTCGAAGGAAACAGGGACTCTGTTTGGTTTGTGGTTCGGTGGATCATACTATCATCACTTGTCCGTCGAAGCTTCGCACGAAGGATGATGTTCAGAAGCCACCACAGAAACTGTTTCAGGGACAGAAGCAGCTGACTCAGGGACCCAATCAAGCTCGAGCATTTACCCTGACGGCTAAGGAAGCCAAGGCTTTGGGAGAAGTTGTTTCAGGTATTCTACTTGTTCATGGTTTTCCTACATTAACGTTATTTGATTCTGGTGCATCCCATTGTTTTATGTCGTCCAAGTTTATTGCTACACCCTCGATCACTTGCACGACCCTGTCTAGTTTCTGGGACATACACACTGGGAATGGGAAGATCATATCTAGTAGAGAATGTAAGGATTGTGCGGTTTTTGTTTGCGGATGGGAGCTTTTTGTAGATTACTTGGTGATTGATACGGGCAGCTATGAAGCCGTCTTGGGAATGGATTTTCTCGGCACTTTCCATGCCCACATTGATTGTAGGGCAAAGAAAGTAATTTTCCAGATTCCCGGACATCCCGAGTTTATCTTTAATGGAGGAAGCAGTTCTGTCGGGCCAGTCGAGTTTAGGGCTAGGCCGACAACTAGTGTTCTTTCGTCATTGGAGGTTAATAAAGTTGAAGCACCAGCTGTTGTTTGGGATTTCATGGACGTATTCGAAGATATATCAGGATTACCGCCGAATTGAGACGTAGAGTTCACGATTGATCTTATTCCTGGTGCAGCGCCAGTTTCTAAAGCGTACTATCCAATGGCACCAGGGGAGTTGGAAGAAGTTAAGAAGCAGATTACTGAATTACTTGAGAAGGGTTGGATTCGAAGCAGTAACTCGTCTTGGGGAGCTCTAGTTCTTCTTATCAAGAAGAAAGATGGCACAAGGAGAATGTGCATCGATTATCGAGAATTGAACCGGGTGACTATTAAGAACAAGTACCTGATCCCTCGCATTGGCGAATTATTTGAGCAGCTTAGTGATGCGAGGGTATTCTCGAAACTGAATTTGCGAACCGGATATCATCAGGTCCGAGTTAAAACAGAAGATATTTGCAAGACGGCGTTCCGAACTCTGTATGGACATTACGAGTATTTAGTGATGCCCTTCGGAGTAACGAATGCACCGACGATATTCATGGACTTGATGAACCGAATCTTTTCACCATTCTTGGAGCAGTTTATTGTAGTATTCATCGATGATATTCTGGTCTACTCGAAGAGTATTGAAGAGCATGCAGAACATTTGAAGATCGCACTGCAGACGTTGAGACAAGAAAAATTATATGCAAAGATGAGCAAGTGTGAGTTTTGGCTGGAAGAAGTAAAGTTTTTGGGGCATGTCGTGTCTGGCGATGGAATCGTCGTTGATCCCGAAAAGATTGCGGCAATTCGAGATTGGCCGATTCCGAAGAATGTTGCGGAGATAAGAAGCTTTCTTGGACTAGCCGGGTATTACAGAAGGTTCGTGGAGAACTTTGATCGTCTGGCGGAACCGTTGACCAAGCTTACGCGCAAGGAGGTACCATTTCTGTGGACGGATAGGTGTGCGTTAGCTTTTGAGATGTTGAAGCAGAGATTGATAACCGCTCCTATTCTGACCGTGCCAGACAATTCCGGAGAATTGGTGATTCACAGCGACGTATCTGGAAAAGGATTGGGATGTGTTTTGATGCCGCATGGGAAGGTTATAGCATACGCATCAAGACAATTGAAGACCCATGAGAAGAATTACCCAACTCATGGCCTGGAGCTTGAGGCCGTGATCTTCGCTTTGAAGATTTGGAGACACTACCTTTTGGGCGAAAGGGTCGAGGTTTTCACCGATCATAAAAGCTTGAAGTATGTGTTCACGTAGAAAGAGCTTAATATGAGGCAACGTGGACGGTTGGAGCTGATGGCTGACTACGATCTTGATCTTAAGTACTATCCGGGGAAAGTTAATGTCGAGTCAGATGCGCTCAGTCGGTTACCAGCAATTTAGATGTTGACTGCACAGAAGGAACCCATTGAAGACTTTCGAAGATTTGATTTGGAGGTTGTGCTACCGCATTCTTCGGGACGGTTGATACAGCTGCAGGTACATTCTTCGTTGACCGAGAATATTAAAGCAGCGCAATCGCAGGACCCTAGACTACAAAAGTTTCGAGAACAGGTTCAAGCTGGACTTCGACATGAAGATGGTTCGTTGAGGTATGGTAGTCGTTTGTGTGTGCCAAAGGGAGATATTCGCGAAGAGCTTATGAAGGAGGCGCACAGTTCAGCATATTCCGTACATCCAGGAGGCACGAAGATGTACCGAGATATACGACAGCATTTCTGGTGGGAAGGCATGAAATGGGAGATTGCCCGCTTTGTGGAAAAATGCTTGGTGTGTCAGCAAGTTAAGGCTGAACATCAAAGGGTTACTGGTTTATTGCAACCACTTCCGGTTCCTCAGTGGAAGTGGGAACATATAACCATGGATTTTGTGACAGCTTTACCGTGGAGTCCAAAAGGCAACAATGCAGTTTGGGTGATTGTTGACAGATTGACCAAGGCATCTCATTTCATCCCTTTTCGAGTTAGTCAATCAACAGAAACTTTGGCAGAACGGTACATGCAGGAGATTGTAAGATTGCATGGAGTACCAGTGAGCATCGTGTCCGACCGTGACACTCGTTTCTTATCACACTTTTGGAGGAGCTTACAGGAAAGTTTGGGGACTCGATTAAAGTTTAACACAGTTTATCATCCTCAAACAGATGGCCAGTCGGAGAGAAAGATCCAAACTCTTAAAGATATGTTGAGATCTTGCATGTTGAACTTCAAGGGTTCATGGGAGGATCATCTACATTTAGTGGAGTTTTCTTACAACAACAACTTCCAGGTGACTATTCAGATGGCTCCATTTGAAGCTCTAGATGGTCGCAAGTGTCGTTCACCTGTTTGTTGGGACGATGTCGGTGAACGAAGATTGTTGGGACCAGATTTGGTCGTGCAGAAAGTTAAGAAGGTTAATATTATCCGAAGTCATATGAAAGCAGCACAAGACCGACAGAAGAGTTGGGCTGATACGTCGAGAAGACCTCTATAGTTCGCCGTGGGTGATTTGGTATTCTTGAAGATATCACCGACTAGAGGGGTGATTCGTTTTGGAAGTCGAGGAAAGCTCAGTCCTCGATTCGTCGGACCTTTTGAGATTTTGGAGCATGTTGGTGAGGTAGCGTATCGATTGGCGTTTCCGCAATCCTTGGCGAATGTTCATGACGTGTTTTACGTATCTCAACTCCGTAAATATGTTCGAGATGAAACACATGTGTTGGATCATTCGGAGCTGACTGTACGAGAAGACTTGACTTTTGAGGAGCGACCGATTGCGATTGTGGATCGAAGGGAAAAGGTTCTTAAGAACAAGGTTATCCATCTTGTACTGGTTTCTTGGGGTAATCGCTCACGTGGAGAGTCAACTTGGGAACGAGAAGATGAAATCCGGCAGAAGTTTCCGCATCTATTCTTGTAGTATGTTGGTCGTTTATCCTTTTTGTGTTCTTGGAATTTCGAGGACGAAATTCTTTTTGTAGTTAGGTATAATGTAACAACCGAGTTCAGTTATACCAATTTCTGTTGCCGTATTTTTTTGTTTGTGGTGTTTTATTGATTTATCATGTTTGGATGCGAATGGTAGTATATTTTACATTGCATTCGATTCGACCCGCTTACTTGAGCTTGTTGTTTCATAGTTATAGAATACCCTAGCATCGCGTATTTTGCATATAACAATTTAAGTCATGTAAAATAATTTAAAAGTACATAACATAGCCTGCATGATACCCCTAATCCTGTGGTAGCCTCCGTGCATCTCGTTTTTGTCCCGTTTAGTGAAATGAACGTGTTTGAATGGCTACGCGTACGTACGTGCGTCCGTTCTTGGGGTATGCTTTTTCGTTACATAATCTTTCATTTTAAATTTTAGAACTTGCATAAAATTTTCGTATTTCAAATCCAAAATTTTGGACCCGACCCGGGCGCATTTCTGAAATATTTTGTATCCCGCCAAATTCTAGATATTTTAAATTTCTTTAAATTCGTTTAATATAATTAACAGCTTAAAGATTTTCGTACAGTTAACAAAAATATTCTTTAAACAATTAAAATCTTTTATAAATTTTTTTAAACCAATTCTTTTCCCCACGAACCAATCAAATTTCCCCTTCTCCTTTTCACCGGGCCCCTCTCTCCCCCAAAATCTTTCTCTTTCCCTTTTCTCTCTCCCCGAGCGCAACTCTTTATCTCTCTCTCTTCTTTCTCTCTCCTCTCGCGCCTCTCTCTCTTCTCGTGATTACTGTTGATTCCTCGAGTACCGTCACCCCCGTGGATCCCGTCACCTCCCTTCTCTAAAAATTCTTTCCCTCCTTCTTCCTCGTTTTAAAACCGAGCCCCATCGCTACGAACCCATCGCCTCCATCAACCCTAACCCTATTCCTCTGCTCCAAAACCCTCGTCTCCATCCTTATCTCCTCTCCTCCTCCTCTCCATCTTCTTCTTCTTCTCTTCTACTTCCCCGAGCCTCTCTCCCCTGCACACGCACACAACTCAACCCAAGAACCCATCTTCCCATCGCCGCCGACCATATCTCATCGCCATCGCCATCTCCTTCCTCTCCTCTCCCTCTCCTCTGCTCTCCCTCCAGCGCCAGAATCCTGCACCTAAACCCCAACCTATATCAAAACCAAACCCTAGTGTAACCCTAACCGAACCCCTAGCAGCCAAACCCCATCGCCGGAGTTCCTCCGATCATCACCATTGACGCCATCATTCCTCTGAATACCCAGTGAGCAAATTTTTCCTGTCTCATTCTTCTTCCTCCTTTCCATTCTTTACTTCTTCTTCTTTTAATAATGTTTTCTTTTTTTTTATGTAATGTTCACTGTTGTTTCTTGGTTTGCGGGAATCCGACCGCGCCGGCGACGATCCCAATGACCCAGCGAGGATATCTGACCCGTGTGATCCCATCTGCGTTGTTTGGACTCATTCCGTGTACCGTGCGCACGCCGCGACTTTTCTCGTCGACGTGTGATATTCTGTATACCGTATCACAATCCGTCGAGGCAAGTAAAACTTGCTACATGCTATTATATGATTTTATACATATTTAATTTCATGATTAAACCTGTAAATTAAACCTAAGGCTATTAGTTTCCATTTTACATTTTTGATGTCCGGTTATATCATTTTAGATTTACAACTTGAACCCTATCATGTTACATTTTGTCTTACTATACGTAGTACTCACATCCGTGTTTAAATCACATAATAATTATTTACATAAGCCATAGTACCCTTTTAAATAGTTTATAACCGTTCAAACACCTGTTTGCATCCATATCGTCTAATATACATAGTATTGCATCCATAGATCACTTAAATATATAATATTACAATATTAACGTTCCACACTTGATAAATTGTAGTTTAATTAGTATTGGAACTGTAATCTTAACCCTAATCATAACTGTGCATCGATATACCTTAATCTGTACCTGATTGCATTTCACATTACAATATTCCATTTTTTTATTGTTCCATTAGTACCCCATGCTTGTTTTGTATACCTATGCTTATATGAGTTGATCATGAGCACCCACATGACATCTTGTGCACCCTGACACGACTTGTTACACCTACTACTTGACACGACATGGTACCGTGCACCTCTCGACATGACATGATACCTATATACTACATGGCTTGACCTGACGTACCATGGCTTTACCTGTTACTTGATCTTGTGTCTAATGCCAACAAACCTGACCTGTTATCTTTGCGCATAGTTCCTGTTGTCTATCCAGACAAACCTGTACCTGCCTGATCCTGAGTTGGCATTAGCTTTAGATTACTTAATACCTGACTTGAACACATATAACTTGGGGGTATGGGGAAATCAATGATGAAACCTGACTTGTAACTCGACAGTTCTCTTCCTTTTCTGATCAGTCTTACAGGCTAGGCCCGCCCCGGGGTGATGCTGCTGACATCACTCGTCATTACCTACTAACCTTTTACTGCCTTGCTGCACGTCTCGGATTCAGCCCGAGAGTCATAGACCGTAATCCCGGGCACGCACGGGATACTATTGAGTTACATCGATGATTCATCAAATTGATTTCAGGGACTTGAGAGTAGTTAACCCATTAGACCAGTTTAGATTACTCACTGCACACTACCTTTCACTGTCCTGATTTATATTGCTGTTACCCCTGCTTTACTATTTATGATCATACTTTCATGTCTTGCTACCCTGTTTATATATTATTGCTTGATGTTATGACGCGCTGACGTCTGGGTTTTGCATGGCCCAGATTCCTTACTTTTGCTGCAGTCCGAGCAGGAGTACTTTAGTGAGCAGGCTGAGCAGTGAGGACTCATTAGTAGTTAGTTCTTTTATTTTCAGTATTTTCATTCTTGATGTGAGCCCGCATTATGGGACATACATTCCAGTTATTCTTGTATTGGATCTTTTCCTTCCGCATTATTTTATTCTTGACTCATTTTATTTTGGCTTATGGACATGTGTTAGATAGTTTTATTATTGTTCTTGATATCTCTGCAGCCGTAATGTGACCGTGGAAGAATAATTCCTATCCACAGGTAGCATGGTTGGCTATGTCACGTGCCTACCTTAGCGTACTCTGGAAAGCTGGGCGTGACAACTTCGATCGTCGAAAAAATACCCTAAATCAATTTTTTATGTTATGCTTGCTATCGATTTTCAAAACTGTTCAAAAAATTATTTCAGTGGCCTTAAAAATTCATGCAAGCATTTCTGAGAACAAGAAAAAAATTCTAGCTCGTAATCCACCATGACTACCGAGGAATCGCGGCCAAACACATAGTTTAGCGTTGAATCCGCGGCCGAGATATAGCCGATTCACTCCATTTATTTCTATGGTTCTTAATTTTGGAAATATGATTTCTTACATATTTGGTTTCTACCCAGAATTGTTTGTGTACTGATTAGTATATGGGGTAGACACGGAAAATATTTTCAATCGAAATTCTAAGTTACTTGGCTAATCTGGGTTATCTGTGTTTGAATATGTATTGCTAAACGTCTGCTAATTGCTAAATGTCGATTAGTGGGGGTTGCACATAACTGTATATTCATGATGGTTGTGTTTATGGAGTATTGGATCGTCGTGAATGAATAGCTAGGGGATGTGAGAAGAGTGTTTTCTTTTCTTTCATTCATGTAAATTTGTAAATTGATGTAATATTATTTTTGCGAGGCACATCCGGGTTGAGCTTGTAGCCACTGTTGTATTATTTCATTTACTTTTTCCTTCACCTAGGATAGATCCAAGGTGGGGTGCACAAACTACCGGTTTCTTAAAGTGCTGAGTGGCCTACTCATTTCATTGAGGGAGGTTGCTTCACTTTGGAAATTTGGCGGGTAGTTTGCCACACCCGTAGGGGCCTAGGGTGGGGTTTGTCTATTTATCACGACCGTGGAATCTGTGTTTCATTATAGGCTAAAACGAAAGACGGAAATCCTGATATATCCAATATATTCGTCTATGATTCTGTGATCTGGAATGCTTATTATTGCGTGAGACGAATGGCTATATATATATATATATATATTATATAATAAATGTTGTTTATGTTTTGCACCCGCGCTAGTCCAGCCCTCGCTCTGCCGTTCGTTAAATAACCTAACGGTGCATGACGGGGCCTCGTAGCGAATGCGGTTGGCATAAGCGTACGTTCTATTTTCGTTTCTTTTTCTGTAATGATAAGGTTAATTGATAGGACCGCATTAATATTAATTAATTCCAGGAAATAAATCTAAAATCTAATGTCATTGGAGCAATTACAAAACTACTCGGTTTTCTTCAAAAAGCATTTTTAAAAGCGGAGCTTAAACTACTTATTTTCAAAAGCTATTCGGTTGCTTCGACTATATTAAGTTCATTACATTAACGGTTTTTGCAAAACCATCTGTAGCCCTCCATCATTTCAGATAAGTATCTACTAGTATTCATGCTATGTGTTTTGACCTTTACCAAGGCATAGTGTTTGGTAGCTAGTGGGTGATTATTTGTAGCATAAATAGATGCATTAATCTAGGACATGCGTATAGCTGTTTTGGCCTTCGTCAAGGGCTTGTACGAATGGGTCTAGATTAATACGGATAATGACGGATTGAACCTGACTTACAACTTATGATGTTTTGACCTTCGTCAAGGTTATAAGCCCTCGGGGCAAAAATCACATCGGGAGTTTCAAACATAAAGGAAACTTGCTAGTGCTACATACCTTCTGGAGTGTGGTGTTTTTGGTAGGCTTCCTCCAAAATCATCACACAATGATAGTTAGGTCCTGATTCTATTATGAGTAACCGCTACTTTTCGGGAGAATTTTTTACTTAACAATCAATGCTATAAACCAAGTAGGTGCCTAGAACGGTGTTAGCGGGATTACGCTTCCAGGGAAAAGAGGTCATGTAATTAAGGAACTTTAGGAAAGCATTGGAAAACCTCCCTCAAATTACCGACACTAGCTTGACCGAAAGGTTAAGCAAGAATTGTGAGGTGCAATTAATCCTGACTAATTCTTCTTTTAGGGTTTGAAGAAGAATTCGAGAAAACTGTGGGAGCTATCTTGTTTAGATAAACTAATAACCAATCTAAACTTGCAAGAGCATATGCTGAGTCTTTCTTTTCTCTCTCTCCTAATTGCAGCAACCATGACGAGACTTAAGCTAATACTAGATAAAAATAAAATCGCTGGGCCAAACTATAAAGACTGGCTGAGGAATATCCATATGGCCCTCATATATGATAAGGTCACATACGTCTTCACGGCGAAAGCTCCCCCTGTTCCCGGTTCAGAATCATCGGTCACGGACATTGAGGTCCGTAAGACCTGGCATCTTGATTGTGCGAAAGCCAAGTGCCACGTGCTGGCCTCCATTAATGAACATCAGAGGCGGCATGAGAAAAGGGACCTTGCTTCCATCTTCCTCCATACCAAAGACTTATATAGAGAGCAATCTCGTATCGCAAGATATAAGACCTCGAAGAAATTGTTTCAAGCGAGTTTGACTATCAGATCATCTCTTGGGGACCACGACCTAAAGATGGTTTCTCTCATAGAAGAGCTCGCGGACCTGGGAACTACATTGGAGAACGAGTTGTACATCGACTTGATTCTACAGTTCCTTCCCTCCACCTATGCCCAATTCATATTGAATTTCAATATGCAGAATATGGAAGTTTCTCTTCCTGCTTCTCAACATGTTGAGGATTGCAGAGGGCGCCTTGAAGAAAAACAAGGAAACACCCACTCTGTTTATTGGGGAATCTTCTTCTGCTAATCCAAGGCAAGGGAAAGAGGAAGAAGAAGAAGGCCCCTACCAAACCGTGGGGAGGTGTGCAGAAGGTGCGGGGAAAGGGAAAGGAAAAGATAGGGGGGCATCCACAATGGAAGAATACTTCTATTGTCGGAAGAAGGGACATTGGAAGAAGGACCGCAGGGCCCTAAAAGCCAGAAATCTGGAAACGAAGCAAGTTGTGGCTTCAGTTTTAGGTGTGTTCATGATTGAAAATTGTTCCTCTATAAACTCTACTTCCTGGGTTTTGGATACCGGATCGGGATCTCATATCTGTAATTCATTGCAGGCGCTGAGAAGCCATAGAGTTTTGAGGAAATATGATATGACCCTCAGGGTTAGCAACGGAGACGGTGTGGATGCTGTTGCGGTAGGAGATTATCACCTAGGATTGGCGAGTGAAAATATTTTGATATTGCATAACTGTTTTGTGTACCCAGTATGGTCTGTAATATTATATCTGTATCTTTGTTATCAATTGAAGGATATAATTTTGTACTTGTAAGCAATGTTATAAACATTCACCTAAATTATGAAATGGTTGGGTCGGGTACACTTAGTAATGGAACATAAATTCTCAATCAACATCAAGTTTTCAACGTCCAAAACACATTAAAAAGAAAAGCTTCAGAATCAAATCAAGCTTTCTTATGGCATTGTAGACTTGGTCATATCAATGAAACATGACTGACTAAGTTATATAAAGAAGGATACTTAGATCCGTTTGAGTATCAATCATATGCAACTTGTCAATCATGTATCAGAGGGAAGATGACAAAAACTCTATTCACTGGACACGGAGAAAGAGCTACTGAGCTACTGAGACTCATACACAACGACATGTGTGGGCCAATGTCTATGCATGCAAGAAGTGGCTATTCCTATTTCATTACTTTCACAGATGATTTCTCAAGGTATGGACATGTATTCTTAATGAAACATAAATCCCAGGCCTTTGAGAAATTCCAAGAGTATAAGAATGAAGCGGA
Source organism: Agapanthus africanus (assembly GCA_030015575.1). Classification (NCBI taxonomy): domain Eukaryota; kingdom Viridiplantae; phylum Streptophyta; class Magnoliopsida; order Asparagales; family Amaryllidaceae; genus Agapanthus; species Agapanthus africanus. The sequence goes on along the minus strand of CM057340.1, from coordinate 110,522,150 downwards.
AAAGCAAACCGGCAAAAGTATCAAGATGCTCCGATCCGATACACACCACAATACAATGGTGTATCAGAAAGACGGAATCACACTTTACTTGTTATGGTGCGTGTTCAGTCGAAAATATTGCACTTTTGATATAACATTTTCCTTATTTTTCTTAAATATTTAAAAATGTTTATCATAAATATAGAACATATGTAGCTTTATCTGCAAATTATTCTTTACCATATGTTTATATATTATAATTAACATTATGAAGGAAAATATATGCATATAATAATTATATAATATATTTATTATGCATATAATATCAAATAATCTTAATCAAATTTCTTAAATATTTATTACCATATAAAATGATTAAGATTATATCTCTAATATAACAAATATTACTAAATGTTCACCGCCGAAAATAGAGACGAACTGGGATGGATTGTCCTACCTCAATTTAGGGGCAGTTGCTATTTGGATTCATCCATCCACCTCTCCGAAGATGCCAAGTTGATTTATGGCACCGTATATCGGAGGTTTGGACGGATGCGGCTGTTGTAGCGTGACTTCGTCAGATTCCCCCTTGTTTTGCGAGGCTTTTTGATTGTGGGGACGCTCTTCCCTACAGGCGCAAGCCCCTAAAGTTAATTACGTTACCGCATCGCGATAACCACTTTCTCCTGCTTCGGAAGTTCACTTCGTGTCGTGTGTGTTTTTGTTCGTTTTAGTTGCCCGTGGATTATATACGGAGACTAGTTTCTGTCATCGCCCGTAAGGCGCAGACTAATCCAAATCCGTATATTTAAGATTTGGTTTTGGGTCAAGGATTTGCTTGACAAGGTTCACGTTGGTAGCTTGGTTTGCCAACGGGGATGAACTTAGGATGCGGATCTCATATAAATGTGGTCCATCAGTTCACGGGATATTTAGGTTTGATTTAAGGATCATTAGTCATATTTGAGACTTAGATCAACTTAGAAACAATGAGTATATGGGCTCAACAGATCATTAGATCATATATGAATAGCCCATGGATAGTATACGGTAGTCATTATGGAGACAGCTCGCAGGGAAAAACATATTAGTTTAAGGACGTCGCAGTCCATTATTCAACTTGCGCGCACATGTATTTGTTACGTGACGAAGTGAGCGATGTTGATATGGAATGTGCCCAATTTGGGGCACGATCCGATTTGAGGCGTGCACGTCAATTTGGAAGTGCATCAACGAAAGAAGTTTGTTGGTCGTCGGGACCCTCCACCTCTCTAAAGAAGTTAAGGAATTACAACGACATATATCAGAGGTGTGAAGAGATGTACCCTTAAACCGAATCCCGTATTTGAGGGAAAAGATTGTGATGGACCTAAGAATCTTGGTCATATTTGAGACTATGATTAACTTAGGAGAGATGAATGAAGATCGGTTTGGATATCACAAACATAAGCTTAACTAATTTGTGCTAGGATTGGGTTGCCATGTTTGAGTCGAATATTTAGTTTAAGAACATTTCGGTCCATTATCGCCGTATTAGGGGAGAATATTTAGTTTAGGGACATTTCGGTCCATTATCATCATTTTGGAGGCGAATATTAGTTTAAGAACATTTCGGTCCATCATCGCCGTAGTATGAGGACATTTTGGTCCATCATTTAACTTGCGCACACATGTATTTGTTACGTGGCGGAGTGAACGTTGTTGATATGGAATCGCCCAATTCGGGATGCGATCCGATTTGAAGTGTGCACGTCAATTTGGAAGTGCATCAAAAGGAGTTGTTGGTTGTCGGGACCCACTTCTTTGAAGACGTTGAGGAATTACAACGACATATATCAGAGGTGTAAAGAGATGTACCCTTAAACCAGATCCTGTATTTGAGGGAAAGATTATGGTGGATCATCTAAGAATCATTAGTCATAAATGAGACTAAGATTAACTTAGGAGATATGTGATGAACATCATTTTGGATATCATCGATGAGAGATCATTAGTCATATTTGAGACTGAGATCAGTTTGCATATCAATTTGGATATCATAAATATATGCTTAGCCAATTTGGCTAAAATTTGGTTTCTGTAACACCCAGCTGTGCTAAGCACTCAGTTGTCTATAGCGCTCACGTGTATATCACGTGAGGCGCTATACAACTTGGCCTTGAGCACTTACGTGCTTTTTTACTTGAGGCGTTGAGTTTTTTTTGGAGATTTAATCTCTACTGATGTTTCTAGAGAACTTAAATCTCTGTTAATGGTATTTTGACCATTAACGATCACCAAGATCATTATTTTGAGGATCTTGAATCGGGTTATTTAAAGAACTAAGTTCTTGGTTTGAATGAACTAAGTTCATGGAGTATTATGAACTCCATCTTCTCCAAGAGGTTAAACCTCTTTTAATGGTATTTTGACCATTAAATATCACCAAGATCACTATTTTGAGGATCTTGGATCGGGTTCTTTAAAGAACTAAGTTCTTGATTTGAAGGAACTAAGTTCTTGATTTGAAGAAACTAAGTTCATGAAGTATTATGAACTCCATCTTCTCCGAGAGGTTAAACCTTTTTTAATGGTGTTTTGACCATTAAAGATAACCAAGGTCACTATTTTTGAAGATCTTGGATCGGGTTCTTTAAAGAACTAAGTTCTTAATTTGAAAGAACTAAGTTATTGGAGTATTATGAACTCCATCTTCTCCGAGAGGTTAAACCTCTTTTAATAGTATTTTGACCATTAAAGATCACTATTTTTGAAGATCTTGGATCGTGTTCTTTAAAGAACTAAGTTCTTTATTTGAAAAAACTCCATCTTCTTTCTTTTTAAATTTGTTTTTTCCTGAATCTTTGATTCTCAAGAAAAAGATTTTCCCGATGAGAATTAAATTCTCAACTTGTAGGAGATTTGTCTTGCGGATCGCGGATCCATAGAAAGAACTATGTTCTTTGAGAAAGGTTAAACCCTTATATAGGATAGGTAAAGGAGATGTTTTGAACTCGATGTTTTCTTTACCTAGGGTTTTGAGAAAGAAGATCTTGTTTGAGAATTAAATTCTCTATTGTTTCGTAGGAGCCCTTCTGTATATTTTTTCTTACAGAAGCTTATGGGATGGTCTCCTCCTCTATATTTGGAAAAATGGATCATTGGTTGTTGGGGCCCACTACCTCTCCGACGACGTAGAGGGATTACAGCACCATGTATCGAAGGTATGGAGGGATGTACCCTTTGAACCATGTCCCACTCATTATGGGGAAGAAAATGTTGGAGCTTAAACTCCTAGCTGCTGAAAAAGGCTTCTTTATATTCACGTACGTGCGTCGCACGTGTTGGTCGCTCGTGCGTTGCACGTGTTGCGGACTTGGCGTGCACACGTACGTTGCATGTGTTGCGCAATTGGCGGGTGCACATGCGTCACACGTGGTGCTTGCGCATATGTGCATCATGGGCGGCAGCTAAGTCCCTAGCTTGAGAACTAAGCTCCTATGATGATTGAATCCTCACACATAGTGCGCACGTAGCGGGCGCACGTAGTGTGAACATGACAGGCACACGTGTATTGCACGTAGCGCACATGTCTCTTGCGTATATGCGCATTATAGGGGCCAGCTAAGGCCCTAACTTGGAGAACTAAGCTCCAATAGGAAACTAAGCTTCTTTGAGAATTGAATCCTCGTACATGGTTCATACATGGCCGACGCCCTTGCGTTGCACGTGGTGTGCATGTAGCGGTTGCACGTACGTTGCACGTAGCGCACATTTCGCTAGCGCATGTGCGAATTATGGGGGGCAGCTAAGGCCCTAAGTTGGAGAACTAAGCTCCTTTGAGGATTGAATTCTCGTATGGTGGGCGCACGTACGTTGCACGTGGTGCACACGTAACGGGTGCACATGCGTTGCATGTGGCGCACATGGCGCTTGCGCATATGCGCATTATGCGAGGCAGCTAAGGCCTTAACATGGAGAACTAAGCTCCTATGGAGAACTAAGCTCCTTTGATAATTGAATCCTATTTTTTATAAGAAGTATCCTCTCTTATTTATTTGGGAGTGGTAGAGAAGGAATTTCTCATTTTCCTGATGTGGGACTAAAAAAGTATCCCCCATGTGGTAGAGCATTACTTAGATTATATGTGCATAGCATATTTGCTCATAACTTTTGATTCCAGAAGAGTTATGAGGCCCATAATATATCAAATCGAAGGATTTTTTGATAAGCTTTCGATGCCATCATCATTTAATTGATTCTCATTCGAAAGTTTGGCAAAATACACCCCGTAAAATACTGGTTTGTATTTTCTTAAGCGTATTGCTACTATTTGATACCTTGGGCTCTTTTGCACAGAAGTTTTTTTGGCGGGAAAAAATGCCCGCCACTATTTTGCCCACGTAGATATGTACGTGGGTTAAGTAGTGCAAAGTTATGCATCTCTGTAGAATTGATGGCATAGAATACAGGTTTAGGTCCATGTTTCCTAAGACTTTTCATCTTCATGAGCCGTAAGGGTCTTAAGAAGGTTTTTCTCCATATGAGTCGTGAGGATCTCATAGGTGCGTATTCTCACTAAAAATCGTGAGAATTCCTGAGTGTCTTTCACTTTCGTGAATCGTAAGGATCAAACGTAAGTATTTTCTCCTTACGAGTCGAGGGGACTCGCAAGTGGTTTCTTCACTTTATTAGCGAATGTGGCCTGTGGATAGTGTATAAGAGTTAGTTTGGACCCTCTTATAGGGCAGCGATAGCATAGTAAATAGGTTTAGATCTGTCGCCTAATACTTTTCAACTTTATGAGCCGTGAAGGTCTCATAAAGACTTTTCTCCCTACGAGTAGAGAGGATCTCGTAGGTGTATTTTCTACTTAGAAGTCATGAAGACTCCTAAGTGCGTTTTCTCTTGAGAGTCGTAAGGATCTCACAAGAGAAATTTCTCCTTACGAATCGAGAAGACTCGCATGTGGTTTTTCCTCTTCATCGGTATGCTACTTTGGATAATGTGGCCCGTGGATAGTATACAAGAGTCATTTTGGAACTACTTGTAGGGCCGCGATGACTTAGGGAACAGGTTTTAGTTCTGTCGCCTAAGGCTTTTTAATTTTATGAGCCATTGGGTCTCATAAAGATGTTTCTCCCTACGAATTGAGAGGATCCGTAGGAGTATTTTATCCTTAGGAGTCGAGAGGGCTCTTAAGTGTGTTTTATCTTGAGAGTCGTAAGGATTTCACCAGAGAATTTTCTCCTTATGAGTCAAGAGGACTAGAAAGTTGTTTTTCCTCCTCGTCGGTATGCGACTTTGGAGAATGTGGCCTGTAGATAGTATACAACAGTCAATTTGGACCTACTTGTAGGGCCACATTGCTTAGGAAACAGGTTGATATCCCCGTAGCCTAAGGCTTTTCACCTTCATGAGTCGTGAGGGTTTCACGGAGGTGTTTTTCCCTACGAGTCGAGATGAGTCGAGAGGTTCTCGAAGATGTATCCTAACGTGAAATATAGATAACTTGTATTCTTTATGGCAGGGGTCCATTAGGTTTGTGGTACTAGGGTTTTAGTCCGTGGTACCGTCGCGTTGGCTGCTGTATTCCTCGATATGCGGTCTTTAAGCCATTGTTCAAGTAGCCCCGCGACTGTTGTGTCTCTGATCCCTTCGGGGGCTGGAAATGACGTCTTCAAGTAATCTCCTTAAGTCATATTACCGTCAAGAGAGAAAGCATTAGGAATTTTCCATGTCGCTTTTTACTTGAGGTTAGGCTCAATTTGGAGCCCCGACGAGTCATAACCACTCCGCGCTGGTATGGGATGATCTCCGATAGTCTTTTAGGTTTTATATGAGTTACCTTCATGACACAGAAGCTGGGCCGTTGCTTCATTTTTGTTAGACGATATCGTGCCGTTTCTTTGCTGAAGTAGGGTAGACATCTGTAGGACCTCTATGTTGTATGTATTGCAGTTGAAGTTCGAAGCTAGGAATATGCCTTTGCTCCAATTTGATTTGGGTATTTGGAGCCTTTGTTGACATTACATCTGCTGTAACGAGAAGAATGTCGAGCTGGAGCTGGGATTTTGCCGTCACTCTTTTTTGATTTGGCTATTTGGAGCCTTTGTTGACATGGCGTCTACTGTAACGAGAAGAATGTCGAGCTGGAGCTAGAATTTTGCCATCACTCCTTTTTTATTTTGGCTATTTGGAGCCTTTGTTGACATCGCGTCTGCTGTAACGAGAAAAATATCGAGCTGGAGCTGGGATTTTGCAGTCACTCCTTTTTGATTTTTTCTATTTGGAGCCTTTGTTGACATTGCGTCTTCAATAACGAGAATAATGTCGAGATGGAGCTGAGATTTTTCCGTCACTCCTTTTTGATTTGGCTATTTGGAGCCTTTGTTGACGTTGCGTCTGCTGTAACGAGAAGAATGTCGAGCTGGAGCTAGAATTTTTCCGTCATTCCTTTTTTATTTTGGCTATTTGGAGCCTTTGTTGACATTATGTCTGCTGTAACGAGAAGAATGTCGAGCTGGAGCCGGGATTTTGCCGTAACTCCTTTTTGATTTGGCTATTTGGAGCCTTTATGGACATTGTGTCTGCTATAACGAGAAGAATGTCGAACTAGAGCTGGGATTTTGCTCTCACTCCTTTTTATTTTGGTTATTTGGAGCCTTTGTTAACATTGCGTCTGCTGTAACGAGAAGAATGTCGAGCTGGAGCTGGGATTTTGCCGTCACTCCTTTTTTATTTGGCTATTTGGAGCCTTTGTTGACATTGCGTCTGCACTAACGAGAAGAATGCCGAGCTGGAGCTGAGATTTTGCCGTCACTCCTTTTTGATTTGGCTATTTGGAGCCTTTGTTGACATTGTGTCTACTATAACGAGAAGAATCTCGAGCTGGAGCTGGGATTTTACCGTCACTCTTTTTTTATTTTGGCTATTTGGAGCCTTTGTTGACATTGCATCCGCTGTAACGAGAAAAATGTTGAGCTGGAGCCGTGATTTTGCCATCACTCCTTTTTGATTTGGCTATTTGGAGCGTTTATTGATATTGTGTCTGCTGTGACGAGAAGAATGTCGAGCTGGAGCTGGGATTTTGCCGTCACTCCTTTTTGATTTAGCTATTTGAAGCCTTTGTTGACATTGCGTCTGCTGTAATGAGAAGAATGTCGAGCTGGAGCTGGGATTTTGCCGTCACTCATTTTTGATTTGGCTATTTGGAGCCTTTGTTGACATTGCATCTGCTGAAATGAGAAAAATGTCGAGCTGGAGCTGGGATTTTGCCGTCGCTCCTTTTTGATTTTGGCTATTTAGAGGCTTTGTTGACATTACGTCTGTTGTAATGAGAGGAATGTCGAGCTGGAGCTGGGATTTTGTCGTCACACTTTATTGATTTGTTCACGTTGCGTCTGCACCGAGAAGGAATGTCGAGTTGGAGCTGGGATTTTTCCATTACTCCTTTTTGATTTGTAGACATTGCGTTTGCACCGAGAAGGAACGTCGAGTTGGAGCTGAGATTTTGCCATTAGTCCTTTTTGATTTGGCTCCTTGGAGCTTTGCTGACGTCACGTCTGCACCCTGTTGGAATGAGAAGAATGTCGGGATGACCTTTAGGCTGTACATGTTGCCATTAAGGTCTGGCTCTCCCTTTGACGGAGCCTAGTAGGAAAATATGGTACCCTTTCCTTCATTTGTGCCCATGGATTATATACAGGGGTCGGTGTGGACCTACCTGCTGGGCAGAAAAGTTTTATTTTCATTTTTTTTTCTTTCCGCGATACTCTATCTTTTCAGCTTTTATGCCGCGGAAGTCGCGATTGCCCAATCATTTCAGCTATTTATCGCGGTGCCCAATCATTTCGGCTATATCTTTTTTTTTCTTTTACTCGCTATTTTTTATTGCGAGTTGCCTAAACATTTCGACTGTTTCATATGCATATATTTTTTTCTTGCTGATTTTTATTGCGAGTTGCCCTATCATTTTGGCTATTTCATGTGCATTTTTTTTGCGACTCGTTGAGTTTTATTACGAGTCAGAAACTTGAGATCTGATACCAATCTTGGCATCAACATCGCTGCAACCGAAATTTTGGCAGGAGCGAATAATCATTTTCCTTTGTGAGGACTTGAAATTTGATACTTATTTAGGCATCAACATCGCTACAACTGGAATGTTTCCAGGAGAGGATCATCATTTGCCTTTGTCGATTTGAACAAAGATGGCTTAGCAAACAGGGTTAGGATCCTGTCGACTAAGGTTTTTGATTTTATGAGCCGTACAGATCTCATAAAGGTATTTCTCCCTACGAGTCGAGAGGATCTCGTAGGTGTAGGTTTTTCTTAGAAGTCGTGAGGACTCGTAAGTGGTATTCTCCCTTGAAAGTTGTAAGGATCTTACAAGAGTGTTTTTTCCTTATAAGTCGAGAGGACTTACAAGTGTCGTTCACCATATGGGATATTTCTCACCATTGGTAGAACTTCATAAGGGAGTATTTATTCGTGCCCGTGGATTGTATACAAGGGTCAATATTATAACGCTTGTAGGGCAATTTGGGGGATATGACGGCTTAAGAACAGGTTCGGATCCCTGTAGCTTAAGGCTTTTGAATCTTATGAGCCGTAAGAGTCTCATAAAGGCAATTCTCCTTACGAGTCGTAAGGATCCCGTAAGTGTAATCTCTCCTTAGGAATCATGAGGATTCCTAAGTGTGTTGCTCCTTTGTGAGTCGTAAGGATCTCACGTAGGTATTTTTTCCTCACAAAGTCGAGAGGACCTTGCAAGTGTATATGAATTTTTTATTTTACGAGTTTGCGCCCTATTCGAGTTTTCACAAACTCGCCGGCAGTGTAACACCTTAGAACGCGATTAGTGTTAATTAAGCGATAATGCGGTTTTTCTGTAAAAAAAAAGTTTACCAAATTGGTTTCCTCACATTTTATAACTATTAATTAATATTTTATTATTATTTGTTATGGCTTGCACACACTTGTGCATGTTAATGTGAGGGTTTGTTAGCGTTAATCTTGTTTAGTGACCATGACAACCTTAAGTTAATCCTTGCCTTGTTAATCCTTGCTTTGTTTAACCTTAACCATTAGATATTTATTTTGTGGAGAGATTTTTTCCTTGGTGTTTTTGATTTGGAGGAGGTGGCAAGGTGACTCATGAGAGGAGTTATTGCTTGCATTAATGAGGAGAGGGAGAGAGTAAGTGCAAGGGTGCACTTACCCTACTACACTCACCTCTCATCTCTAACTCACCTTACTCACTCATTACACTCTCATTCTCTCTCACTCTATCTCTTTCTCATTTTCTTTCATCTTCCTTCACTCTAAACTGAACACTTACCCATTCTTCACTAAACCTTCACTAAACTTCATTAAATCTCACCAAAATCACATCGCATGTCTTGTTTTGCCTCTCAGATCACTTGGAGCTTGGAAAGCTAGGATCTTTGAGCAAGTGTGGTTAGGTAATGATCTCTATCTATTAAGTAGGTGTTTTTAATGTTGTGTAGCTTATTAGTTTCAGTTTAGAACGCGTAAAGTTTAGTTTCGTGCAAATATCGTATTTTTAGTGTAGTTTGGGTCTCGGATGAATCTGCTATCAGACTAGGTGTTTATTGGAAAAGTTTCCATCATAGTGACCTCGTGTGGTGACCTAGAAACTACCCTGAAAACCTGAGCCTATTCCCTTAACTGTAGGCCGCAGATTTATTGGTTCTGGCCGCAAATTGCGACCAGAGTGGGGACTGGGGTGTTATGTTTTGGTGTAGGGGTCTCTGGGGTTGTATGTGGTCTCGTGTCACTTACAACTTTCACCAATTGTTTGTGTTGAAAAATCTGGGATCACTTTACTTGTTTTCTAGTGTTTCGACTACACGCGTTACGTTATCCGACACGGTTCGTGTTCTTATATAACTGTTGCTCTTGGGTTGATTTCATAGTGTCGCTACGCACGTTAGCCACTAGACGAACACTTGAGAGTTTGTTTGGAGTTGGTGAGTCGGTCAAACGTAGTTTGTACGTTTTATTGGTCGATTGCTAATATTCACTTGTTATGTTGTTATATGATCTTAAGGTCGCAGGCGGGGACTTCCGATGCTGTGAAGAAGGGAAAGCAAGTGGTTGGCTTTACTTAGCCCAAGATCGTCGGTGAGTAGATTTAACATCTACAAGGGAATCACCCGCATGACGTTATGCGTATGGGGTAGATATGATATGATATTAGCCGCATGTTTATTTTGCACGTATAGAGATAGTGCATGAACTTCATTGCATATCATTACTTGTTGTGCTTGGATTTGTACTCATTAGACACTGCACTATTATTGACGGTTCATGTTGCACGAGCACTAATTGTATGCTACACCACACCGTCGATAATTTCCATGACATGCACAACACCTATACATACGTGATATTGTATTGGTTAGGGACATTGAGACATGATCCTTATTTTCATTGTGCATATAAGATATATAGCATACTTGTATACCTACATGCTTACACATATGCCTTGCTATGCCTACATGATTACACATATACCTAGAGGGTATTACATCATTATTGACAGGTATAGATACATATCTTGCTATAGCTACATGTACATCATGCATACATACTTACATGTACACCCATTTACCTGGCTAGAGCTACATATACCCCAATGTGGTATTGTTTTGTCATCGACATGGAGACATTGATTCTTATGCTATTGCGTATATGAAATGCATCATACATACATGCTTACATATATATACATATATCTTGCTATACCGATATGGTTACGCATACTTTGCTATAGCTACATGTTCACCTTTATATGACTTTGCATTGGACTTTGGAGAAATTTGGAAACCGCATGATATATTTAATAACTTGTTGCAGTTAAATAGAGGTTTTTACTTTAAATTCTCATATTACTGTTTTATGTTGCATATATTATATTTCATGGATTTACGCATTTGAGATATGGATTTCATATGATGTTTTCTGGATTTGAGGACCGTGGTAGTTCATGAAATTATGCATTGTTTGAAAAACCCGGTTTCTCTTGATATGATATTTCGATGCGTCCACCATGAGATTTTTCGGTTCTGAGACTTGTGTTAGATACCCCATGATAGGAGTGGACGAGGCCGTGTGCGGGTACATGGTGGAGCCCGGAGGTACCCCGGAGTAAGAGAGTCGCAGATGATGGCGATGAGCTCGAGGCAGGGGAGTACTACCTTACCGGTGACAGTATTTGGACTCAGAGGATATCTGGAGGATACCGACCGGAGTTATGTACGTATGGATATGTGGATTTCGAGTGTCGGAGCTGGACACTCAGGTTTCGTGAGACGTATGATACGGACACCAGGCCAGTCCTGGTGACGACGCCTGACAGGTGAGTTTTTATGTATCGATGCTGGGCACTAGTTTTCATGATGTTTTCGGGTGTCGATGTTGGACACTCAGGTTCTATGAGACATACAGGTTATGAGGGCCGATTTGAGGAATTTAGGATTTGGATTGTCTTGATGGACACTGGTCCTGCCACGATGAGGATTCCGTGAGGATGACATGTTTTATCCCATACACAGCATTTATTTGATATGCATTGCTTCATGTATTAGTAGTACCTGCTAGAGTACCTTTCATGACTGTTGCATATACATAATGCCATATTATACTATCAGTTTGCATGTGATAGATTATCACAGTATGTGCCTACCTGCGATTACCTGCATATGTTATTTACTATTCACGAGTTGGCAACCCACCCCCGTTGTGCCATAGTGTTTTGCAGGTATCCCCTCAGAGCAGTCGCGGCAGGGCTTCTTCCTATCGTATCATCTTTTGCAGTGGATACCGCTACGGCTGACTATGAGCAGTTTTGCTATATGTGGGTTTTGCTGTTATCCGATGATGCTCATTTGTATATTCGTTGTATCTAGTACTCTCCATCTACTAGTTCATGTATTGACTTATAGACGAGTTGTGAGGACGATATTGTATATTATTTTGTGACTTTGGATGTCTTTTATGCTGTTGTCACTTCATATCGTTTTTTTCCTTCGCTACGGCGTTGTATATCTTTTATGGTAGTTGTTTTCCGCCTTTGGGCGTGGATTTGCTCCCGTTGGGGATGCTTTACTTATATTTTTTGTTTGTACCCTTTTTGGGACTTGTTTTACCAAGGAGGTGCTGCCAAAAGTTTAAAGTAAATTTGGACTTTAAAGATTTTTACTTGAGATTCCCAAAAGCTTTTAACAATGTTCTTATCACTTACTACTGTTTATGGTTTTGATTGCTTGGTTTTCGGCTTACTTGAATTGCGTGATGCTTGGAGACGTTACATAGTTTAAGGGTCGTCACGTGCCAATTTCGGGTCGTGACAGGCAGTCTTGTTGTTTTTACTCACGGCGCACTTTCGGGTTTTCATCTGTGCCCATTTTACTTGCGGACACACCGTTTTTTTTCTTTTTCTTTTTAACGAGTTTGCGCCCTTCCGTGTTTTCAAAAACCCGATGGTAGCCCTGCTGTTTTTACTCACGGTGACCTTTCGGGTTTTCATCCGTGCCTATTTTCTTGTAGACAAACCTTTTTTTTTTGCGAAACTCTCGGAAGTAGCTTCGTCGCAGGTGACCCATCTGTTTGCCGGTGGGATTTGGCGGTGGCTTCATCGCTGGAGTAGCTGTGTAGCCGGCAGGACTTGAGTTGCAGTCTTCGCCGTTGAGGTTTCGATTGCAATGTGGATCTCAATAGTGGATATCGCCGTATTTAGGCCAGTTCAAGGACGTTCCGGTCAATTATCTCCATGTTTGAGACGAATTTTTAGTTTAATGACATCTTGTTCCATTGTTAGTTTAGGGACATCTCAGTCCGATATCGCCATGTTTGAGGAGGGTAATTAGTTTAAAGACTTCTTGGTCCTACATTCCCGTTTTGGGAAGAATATTAGTTTAAGGAAGTTTTTGGTCCGTTGTTAGTTTAAGGATGTTTTGGTCCATTGTCATTCGGTCGGAGAGTTGCATAACCCGTCCCTTCCAACTCTTGTTTGCTAAGGCGTTGCTGCATGGACACTTCACGCCTTAGACTATCTTCACCTTCTTGGACTGCTTCATCTATCATCGTGCCCATCGGGTTGTCTTGCTGGAAGTACTGGGTAATTTACACGGCACCTGCCCCCTGCTTATCAATGTCGCTTTTCGATACTGATAGAGTATCTTCTTCATATATGAAAGAATGAAATATCATGTCATTCCTTCTGCCGAGTCTTCCTCTTCCTTAGAATAATGAATTTGACTTGGGGGGTTTTCCCCTCATCATCCGATTCGGAGTGGGACATGGATTTCACATCCCTCCCGTGGTTTTTTGGTTCAAGTAGGATATTCTTCTTGATTGCACCGCTTGTAGGTCCCTTGATATCCTTCTGTTCTTTAAGAAGAAATGACCAACCCACGTAGAGGTTCTTCCGCCAGTAAGAAATATGCCTCCTGTGTATATCTCCGAGGGAGCGAGTACCCTACGCCGTCGCTATTTTGGTGACAAGTTGCTTCAGAGCCGCTCATTTTTTGTTGAGTGTTGGCGACAAACGCCACCTTGCCTCCGCTTTTCATTCACCTTTATCAGATGATGAAAGGTCTTGACCCATATGATCCAATCGAGTCATTTTACCGCTGAACTCTTGGAAGTTCGTTGGTTTGAAGAGGGCCATAAATAGGAACATCTTTGAATTTAGGTTAAGGGTGGCTATGAATATTCCAACGGCTGCAGCTTCGTCTATGCGTTGCTCGTATTTTGACCAGAGATTTCGCCATCGGGTAACGTATTGAACCAAGGTTTCATTCAGTCCAACCGTTTCGTTGACCAACGCCACTATGGTAGTGTGTTCATTCGCATTAGCGAATCTCTGACAGAAGAGTATATCATCTCATCGAAGGTATTCATGAAATCATTTGGGAGTTCCGCATACCATTCGAAGGCGATGCCCGCCAGACTGCTGACGAACTGTCCGAGGAGGAGTATATCATTTCCTCCAGTATTGCCGCGCATGGATTTAAATCGCGTAATGTGCTGGCGAGGAATCCCAGTTCCTTTGTACATGTGGAACGTTGGAAGTCTGTACTCTGGTGGGTACTGTATTTGATATTACCAGGCCGGATATGGTTGACCAATCTTGATTGACCTTTTTGCAGCTTCACTGTCATAGTGAGCTTTAATTTGCTGAGCAATATATTCGTCCAGCTTTGCATTTGGAATCATTTCTTTTTCGGCCATTGATGAGACTTGCCGAAGATTTGAACTGTCACCGTTGTCTTTAAGAGCGACTACCGGCGGTTCATCTTCCAGTGGTTCCGATTGAACCATCATTCCATCCACAGTCTGGATCAAAAGGGCCATCTGGTTCATTTTAACGGACATTTCTGCCACTTCTTTACCACTCTTTTTGAGAGCGCGCTTTAGGAAGTCAATATCCGACTCCTGCTCTGTTCTTTCTCCAGGTGCGTCTTCGGGATTTGCCTTAGACGATGGATTAGCGAGTGCTGCTGCTTGAGAAAGTATCTCCTGCATCTTTTCACGTTGCAGTTGAGCCTTTGTCAGGGACCGAGTATGCGGTCCGTGACTAGTAGAAGCACGAACTTCGTCTTTGGAGTTCACCATGTGGACTGTATGAATTCTCATTCCCCCAGGCTTGAGGTGATTGGAGTTTTGACCTTCGAAGTTTGCCTTGGGCATTTGGATTTTATTAGGCATCTCATTTTCTTGAGAAGCCGCTTTGGTTTTGGGAGGAACCGTTGTATTAGGAACCGTCTTGGCATGAGTCCCCTTGTATTTGAAAGGGGATCTGTCAGAAATTGGCTGACATTTAAGGGAAGTTCCACGGTTGGCGACTGAGTCCTTCACCTGCTTCCACCCCTTATATATAGATGAGGAAAGTTTTTTTAGAGAGCGAACTGGTTTCTGCTCTTGTGGGATCTCCACGGACTGTATAGATTTCTTCAATATTGCAGTGGGAGAATTTTGTCTGACCCTTCGCAACAGTTTGAAACTATTCCCGGTTGGAACAGCAGCATTCATCATCAGAGTTGAAGCAGGTGGAGTCAACGCTGATGGAGAACTGCGTCCAGCTTGTTTTGTACGATGCCGATATCGACGTAGACTATTTCTTACGGCCGGAATTTGATTAGCCTTAGAATTTTTCTACGCCTGCCCCTGTTTTCTTTGAGAGCTTGAATATTCTGCCCCCTGCATCGACCATGGCCTTTGGAAGGTACCAGTTGTTTAGAGATCGACTCCGTCGGCAGAGCAGAAACTTGAGGAGCTAACCTGTGGAAGACAGACTTCTTCTGGGTTTCCTCCTTCGGCGTTGAGGTACCGAGGGTGGGAAATGGGAGCATAGACCCAAAGAGAAGCCCATTGATTTCTTGAAAAGCCAGATTGCAAAGATTTGAGCCTGCAATTGGCCCATACTTGACTCTACCAGATGTGACAGAGCCTGAGTTGCGGTGAGTAGAAGCAAACGTCATTATAGGGTAGAGACGAAACGCCAGCTTCAGTATCCCATCACCCAAGGGCAACTACAAACATTTATACCGTGATTATTTAATCACGGAAATACACGACACAGGAAGTATGGAGTGAAAAGAGGAAGAGGTCCCACCGGGCGTTCCAGAATTTGTTCACCGCCGAAAACAGAGATGAACTGGGATGGATCGTCCTGCCTGAATTTGGGGGCAGATGCTATTTGTATTTATCCATCCACCTCTACGAAGATGCCAAGTTGATTTATGGCACCGTATATCGGAGGTTTGGACAGATGCGGCTGTTGTAGCATGACTTCGTCATATTCCCCCTCATTTTGCGAGGGGTTTTTGATTGTCGGGACGCTCTTCCCTGCAGGCACAAGCCCCTGCAGTTAATTAGGTTACCGCATCAAGATAACCACTTTCTCCTGCTCCAGAAGTTCACTTCGTGTCGTGTGTGTTTTTATTTATTTTGGTTGCCCGTGGATTGTATACGGAGACTAGTTTCTGTCATCACCCGTAGGACGTGGACTAGTCTAAATCCATATATTTTAGATTTGGTTTTGGGTCAAGTATTTGCTTGACGAGATCCACGTTGATAGCTTGGTTTTCCAACGAGGATGAACATAGGATGCGGATCTCATATAAATGAGGTCCATCAGTTCATGGGATATTTGGGTTTGATCTAAGGATCGTTAGTCATATTTGAGACTAAGATTAACTTAGAAACAGTAAATATATAGGCTCAACTGATCTTTAGATCATATATGAATAGCCCATGGATAGTATACGGTAGTCATTATGGAGACAGCTAAACTTATTAGTTTAAGGACGTCTGTCACGACCCGAAATTTGGCACGTGACGGCCCTTAAACCACGGAACGTCCATAGGCGTAACGCAATCTAAGTAGGCCGAAAACCCAGCAATCTAAACCATCAAAAGTAGTAAGTGAAAATAACAGTGTTAAAACTTTTGAAATCTCAAGTAAAAATCTTTAAAGTCCAAATTTACTTCCTTTAAAACTTGGCAGCACCTCCTTAATAAATCAAGTCCCCAAAAAGGGTACAACATAAATATAAGTAAAAGCATCCCCAAACGGGAGCAAATCCACGCCCAAAGGCGGAAAACAACCACCACAACAGATATACGACGTCGTAGCGAAGAAAAAGACGATATCAATAAAACTGCATAAAAGACCACCAAGTCACCAAATAATATAAAATATCGTCCTCACAACTCATCTCTAAGTCAATACATGAAAATGGTAGATGGAAAGTACATGGTACAAAGATATACAATGAGCAACATCGGATAACCGCAAAACCCACCTATAGCAAATCTGCACACAGTCAGCCGTCCGGTTTCCGTAGCAAAAGATGATATGATAGGTAGAAGCCCTGCCTCGACTACTCGACTACTCTAAGGAACAACCTGCAAACCCTGTGGCACAACGGGGGTGAGTTACCAACTCGTGAATAGTAAATAACATATGCAGGTAAACGCAAGTATGCACGAACTGCGCGAATCTATCATATGAAAGCTAAAAGCAATAAATGGCCATAGGTATGCAATAGTCATGAAAGGTACTCTATCAGGTACAACTAATACATGAAGCAATATTATGGCAATATGAATATGCAACAGTCATGAAATGTACTCTATCAGGTACTACTAATACATGAAGCAATGCATATAAAATAAACGCGGAAAATAGGATAAAACATGTCATCCTCACGGAATTCTCATCGTGGCAGGACCAATGTCCATCAAGACAATGTAAATCCCAAATATCCTCAAATCGGCCCTTGGATCGGCCCCCATATCGGCCCTCATATCGGCCATAACATCGGCCCTCATTTATAATGAATAAGAATACTTGGACAGATCATTATGACGATATATTATAAATATATATATATATATAACAACGTCCCATACCACTGATATATATATATATATACATGCATATATAACCGCGTCCCATACCACTGATATATATACTTTGGAGTAAAATATCATGAAAACTAGTGTCTAACATCGACACATAAATACTCATCTATCAGGCGTCGTCACTACGACTGGCTATGATATGTACGTACCATACGTTCATCGGAAACCTGAGTGCCCAGCTTCGATACTCGAATTCCCCGTATCCTTACGTACATGACTCTGGTCGATATCTACACGATCACCGACGAGTCCAATACTATCACCGGTAGGTATGATTCCCCTGCCTGGCTCATCGGCGTGAACCTTCGATATACCTTTTTTGCCCCGGGATACCTCCGGGCTCCACCATGTACTCGCACACGGCCCACACCACTCCTCGCATGGTGTATATATCAGAACCATGAAATCTCATGGTGGATGCTGAAATATCATATCAAGAGAAACCGGGTTTTTCAAATATGCATAATTTCATGAAACTACCACGATCCTCAAATCCAGAAAACATCATGTGAAACCCATATCTCAATGCGAAAAATCCATGAATATGATATATGCAACATAAAACGGTAATATGAGCATATAAAGGAAAAATCGCTATTTAACTGCAACAATTTATGAAATATATCATGCGGTTCCTAATTTTTCCAAATCCATACAACATCATATAAAGATGAACATGTAGCTATAGCCAGGTATGCGTAACCATGTCGGTATAGCATGATATGTGTATCTACCTATCAATAATGATGTAATACCCTCCAGGTATATATATGTAAGATGTACATATAGCTAGGTCTCAATGTGTATATACCTATCACTAATGGTCCAATACCATATAGGTATATGGGTAACTAGCATATAGGCATGTCAAGGCATATGTGTAAGCATGTAGGTATACAGGTATGCTATATGTCATATGCACAATGGAATATGAATCAATGTCTCAATGTCCCTAACCATACAATATTACGTATGTATATGAGTTGTGCATGTCATGGAAATTATCGACGTTGTGTATGACATATAATCAGTGCTCGTGCAACATGAGCCGTCAATAATAGTGCAGTGTCCAAAGTGTACATGTCCAAGCACAACAAGTAATAATATGCAATGAAGTTTATGCGCAAACTCTATATGTGCAATATAAACGTGCGACTAATTATCATATCATATCCAGCCCAGACGCATAACGCCATGCGGGCGATTCCCCTGTAGATGTTAAATCTATTCACAACAATCCTGGCTAAGTAAAACCAACCACTCGCTTCCCCTACTTCGCAGCGTACGAAGTCCCCGCCTGTGATCCTAATATCACAAATCAAGAAAGCAAGTGTATATATAAGCAATCGACCAATAACACGTACAAACTACGTTTGACCGACACAACAACTCCAAACATACTCTCAAGTATTCGTCCCGTGGCTAACGCACATAGCGACACTACGAAACCAACTCAAGAGCAACAGATACACAATGACACGAACCGTATCGGATAACGTAATGCGCGTAATCGAGACAATAGAAACAAGCAAAGTGATCCCAGATTTTGGTACACCAATAATTTGTAAAAGTTGCATATACCATAAGACCACACACAACCCCAGAGACCCCTACCCCAAAACACAACCCCCCAGACCCTACTCTAGCCGCAATTTGCGGCCAAAACCAATAAATTTGCGGCCGACAAGAAAGGGAATGGGCTTAGGTTTTTATGGTGTGTTCTAGGTCACAACACAAGGTCATTGTGATGAGAACTTTTCCAACAAATACCTGGTTTGATAGCCGATCATCCGAGACACCAAACTACACTAATTTTACGATATTTACCCGAAACGAAACATTACGCGATCTAAACTGAAACTAATAAGCTACACAACACAATAAACACCTACTTAACAGAAAGAGATCATTACCTACTCCTACAAGCTCAAATATCCTAGCTTTCCACGCTCCAAGGCATCCAAGAGGCAAAACAAGGCTTAAGATGTGATTTTGTGATGTTTGGTGAAGATTAGTGAAGGTTTTGTGATGGATTTGTAATGGAAATGTTAAGGGACTTGTTGAGGGTGAGAAAGATGAAGGAAATGATAAAGAGATGAAGAAAGAAGAGGATGAAAGGATATATATATATATAGAGAGAGAGAGAGAGAGAGGTGAGTGCACCCTTGCATTAACTCCTCATTAATGCAACCATTAAGCTCACCATGCCACATCTCCCCAAAACAAAAACCAAAAGAATATCTCACACAAATATCAAGGGTTTAGGGTTAAGGTTAAAGTAAGGATTAGGATTAGGATAAGTTGTCATGGTCACAAAACTAGATTAGCACAAACAAACCCTCACATTAACGTGCACACGTGCGTGCAAGCCATAACAAATAATAATAAATTATTAATTAAATGTTATAAAATGTGAGGAACCCAAATTGGTAAACTTTTTACCAAAACCCGCATTACCGCCTAAATATCACTAATCACAAAATCTAAGGAGTTACAATCTCCCCCCTTAAAGAAAATTTGTTCCCAAATTAAAGTCCCTTACTAAGCGTACCTTCAAAGAGATGAGTGCAAAACTCCCAAATCTCGCTTGCATCCTTCCAAGTGATCTCTTCACTATACGGCTACGCCCAAGAAAACCCTCTACAGATGGCAAGACCCTTGACCGAAGTTTCTCCACCTGTCGATCAACTAACACTATCGGCTGTTGTTGAACGAAAGATCGTGTCCAAGCTAAATGGTCTGGTGCTGAATCATGTGAGAAAGGTCATGAAGGTATTTGCAAAGTATCAACACAAGGAATACGGGGTGAATACTCAAAAATCTGGGTGGAAGTGCCAAATTATAGGCAACGGTACTAACTCGCTAAAGGATTTCAAAAGGACCTACAATCTGGGACTACGCTTCCCAAAACTCAACACGCCAATCATCAGAAAAATCCTTAGGAATACATGACCTCCCACTGCGAACTCAAGTCTGCGACAACTACGGTCGGTATAAGACTTCTGTCTGCACTGGGCTGCTATCATCCTAACCTGAATCAACTGGATTTTCTCCGAAGCCTCTCGACTAGCTGGGGTCCAAAAATCCTGCTCTCGCAGAGTCAGTAAAAAAGACTGGCGATCAACACAACCAACCAAACAGAGCCTAAAGGTTGCCAATTGGAATGTCTCCTGATAACAGCTATCGAAGGAGAATCCTATCAATGGCAAGTGACGATCCCAACAGCCAACAACCAATTAGTACGTGCGCACAAGCATATCTTCCAGAGTCTGTATAGCCCGCTCTGTCTGACCATCGACGTACAGATGGAAAAGAAGAGCTAATGCTCAACCAGTACCCAAGGCTTCCTGAAGTTTCTGCCAACGACGGCTAGCGAAATGGATGCCTCTATTGGATACCCGCATGAAGGAACTCTGTGCAAACGCACAAACTTACCGAAGAACAAATGAGCAAACTGAGCATAACCGGACAACAATCACTCAAATGGAGTCATACCCTCGAAAAGATCTGGGTAGAAACCATAACGAAATTCATGGAGATCTGCTCCTATTCCCACTCCGGAACGGTTAAAAAGGTTGCAACTCTCCAGCAGGTCTCAAATGCTCAACCTTAGCTCGCTGATAAGCCAAGAACCACAAAACGAAATCCGAAACATCACTCTTCATCCCTGCCTACTAGTAACCAACTCTCAAGTCACGTTACATCAGTACACAATCGAGCCCCACTCGCAAAACATCACAATAAACAACAAGTCAACCGATCCAGAAAGCAAAGATAGAATTGGTGCAGTCGTCTACCAAGTCTTCAACCACTGAAAACTCGGCACGCATGCCTCGGTCTAAAGAAAAGGAACTCCCTTCCTTGTCAGTACGGTCAACGGTGCAGCGATACACAAAAATCCTGCACGATACGACGGTAAAAACCGGCTAAGCCCAAAAATCTGCGGACCTCTATCCCTGATCAAGCCAGGGCCAAAGCTGTACGGCCTCGATCTCCCTCAGGTCCATACGAAAACCGTCTCCCGTAACCCCATGACCTAGGAAGTCAACACTATCAAGCCTAAAAGAACACTCCGAGAATCTAGCAAACAGCTGGCGCTCTCCCAATGTCTGCAAAGAAAATCCTCAAGTGCTGCTCACGTTCCTCATGACTCTTGGAAAAGACCAGAGTGTCATCTATAACATAATAATACACTGGTCGAGGAACGGCCTGAAGAATTCGGTTCATCACATCACGAATGCTGCTAGGGCACTGGTGAGTCCAAGGACACCACCAAACTCATAAAACCCATAGCACGCATAAAAGCAGTCTTCGGAATGTCATCACTCCGAACCCGCAACCAATGATGACATGATCCCAAAACAAACTTAGAAAATGTCTCGCATTCTGGAACTGATCAAACAAATCGTCAATGTGAGGTAAAGGATACCTATCCGCACCGTAACTCGGTTCAATTGACGATTAATCAATGCTCAACCACAAACTTCCATCCTTCTCTTGACTAACAGAATAGGATATCCCCAAAGAGAAACACTCGGACGCACAAGTCCCTCTATCTAGCAACTCTGCAGCAGATCCTTAATCTTCCTAAGCTCCGCCGGCTCATCTGGAACAACGTCGGAAAACTCTCGCACGATAGGAACCCGGTCCTACAAACCCACTGTGGCTCCAGTATCACGAATGAAAGCCAAGAATCCTCGACATCCTCTCCTCAAAAGCCGACTAGCGTAAAAGGCCGAATTCAAGCTGTGAGAGGCGGCACCACTGTCCCCCTGCACAACAGAACTGACTCGTCGGGAAAACAAAACCTGACTGTTTTCTTGCGAAAGTCCATAGAGACATAGCACGTAGATGACCAGTCTGTGCCCAGGAAAACGTCAAAGTCCAACATCTCTAGAAGGACCAAATCAACGGACGAATATCTATCTCTTATCCGATTGGCACACGACCGAACACGTGTCGTGCAACAAAAGAATCACTAACAGAAGTTAACACAACAAACGGCTGCTCTAGTAAACACGACTCTCGGCCCAACCACGACACAAAGTGTGTAGAACAAACGAGTGCATAGATCCCGAATTAAAGAAACATACGAATAAGATTACCTGAAAACTCTGCGTTGGACGCCCGCGCGTCCTGATAAGTAGAAGAAAACGCTCGTGTCTGCCCTCTACCCACAACTGGTTGAACTCTTCCTCTGCCATCCTGTATACTCGAAATGAATCCTCCGCGACCTTGACCTCTCTGAACATAAGTCTGACGCGGTGCCAAGGAACAATGTCTGACGAAATGTTGGAGGCTCCCGCATCGAAAACATCCATACGATGGCTGCAGACCCTCCTGGGGATAAGAGCTAAACAACTGTTCTCATCCCAAGCCTCTGCTACTCTCGGCTGATACACCAGTACAAGCCATCCTCTGTCTTCGAACTCCCAAAGTCTCAGAAAGACACTCTTCATCGAATAGGGTTGCGTCCACTGGTGCTGTATACGTAACACAATACTGTGTGCTGATCGCAAGGAATAAATGGGTAACAGGGGTGTCAACCTCCTGTCGCTGCGCTCGACTGGCCTCAACCAACGACCTCATCATCTGGCGCAAGTCCTGCATATCTGCCTCAAGCCTAGCAATACGATCTATCGAAGACGTATCCATCTGCTCCTGTACATCAAGAGTACCGTCCTGGTCAATCCTCGTCCCACACGAGTCAACTCTGACCTCGGCTCTCGCTGCATCACTCTAAGCCCTCAGAGTCATCGGCGGCATAAGGCTATAAATGGAAATAGGATTCGATAAGAACACGGAAATCGAATAACAAGGATATGTATCATCAAAGAAGGAATTTCAAGAAATTAGTACTTAGGTCACTTAGGCGGAGTACTATGTCTTAAGTATGCCGCGGACATACACACACTACGTTACTCTGCTTCACCTACCTACTCCATCATACCAAGGTCATCCTACACTCCGAAAGGTAAAACCTAGCGCTCTGATACAAACTTTGTCACGACCCGAAATTTGGTACGTGACGGCCCTTAAACCACGCAACGTCCACAGGCGTAACGCAATCTAAGTAGGCCGAAAACCCAGCAATCTAAACCATCAAAAGTAGCAAGTGAAAATAACATTGTTAAAACTTTTGAAATCTCAAGTAAAAATCTTTAAAGTCCAAATTTACTTCCTTTAAAATTTGGCAGCACCTCCTTTGTAAATCAAGCCCCCAAAAAGGGTACAACATAAATATAAGCAAAAGCATCCCTAAACGGGAGCAAATCCATGCCCAAAGGCGAAAAACAACCACCACAACTGATATACGACGCCGTAGCGAAGAAAAAGACGATATAAATAAAACCGCATAAAAGACCACCAAGTCACCAAATAATATACAATATCGTCCTCACAACTCCTCTCTAAGTCAACACATGAAAATGGTAGATGGAGAGTACATGGTACAAAGATATACAATGAGGAACATCGGATAACCGCAAAACCCGCCTATAGAAAAACTGCACACAGTCAGCCGTAGCGGTATTCGCAGCAAAAGATGATACGATAGGTAGAAGCCCTGCCTCAACTACTCTGAGAAACAACCTGCAAACCCTGTGGCACAACGGGGGTGAGTTGCCAACTCGTGAATAGTAAATAACATATACAGGTAATCGAAAGTATGCACGTACTGCGCGGATTTATCATATGCAAGCTAAAAGCAATAAATGGCCATAGGTATGCAACAGTCATGAAAGGTACTCTATCAGGTACAACTAATACATGAAGCAATAATATGGCAATATGTATATTCAACAGTCATGAAAGGTACTCTATCACTTACTACTAATACATGAAGCAATGCATATAAAATAAACACTGAAAATGAGATAAAACATGTCATCCTCACGGAATCCTCATCGTGGTAGGACTAATGTCCATCAAGACAATCCAAATCCAAAATATCCTCAAATTGGCCCTCGGATCGACCCTCATATCGGCCATAACATCGGCCCTCATATATAACGAATAAGAATACTTGCACAGATCATTATGATGATATTATATATATATATAACAACGTCCCAAACAACTGATATATATATATACATGCATATATAACAGCGTCTCATACCACTGATATATATGCTTAGGAGTAAAATATCATGAAAGCTAGTGTCTAGCATCGACACATAAATACCCATCTATCAGGCGTCGTCACCACGACTGGTCCTGATATGTACGTATCATACGTTCATCGGAAACCCGAGTGCCCAATTTTGATACTCGAATTCCCCGTATCCATACGTACATGACTCCGGTCGATATATACACGATCCCGACGAGTCCAATACTGTCACCGGTAGGTATGATTCCCCTGCCAAGCTCATCGGCGTGAACCTTCGACATACCTTTCTTGCCCCGGGTATCTCCGGGCTCCACCATGTACCCGCACATGGCCCACACCACTCCTCGCATGGGCTATAAATCAGAACCGAGAAATCTCATGGTGGATGCTGAAATATCATATCAAGAGAAACCGGGTTTCCAAATAATGCATAAATTCATGAAACTACCACGGTCCTCAAATCCAGAAAACATCATGTGAAACCCATATCTCAATGCGAAAAATCCATGAATATGATATATGCAACACAAAACGGTAATATGAGCATATAAAGGAAAAACCGCTATTTAACTGCAGCAAGTTATAAAATATGTCATGCGGTTCCTAATTTCTCCAAATCCATACAACATTATATAAAGGTGAACATGTAGCTATAGCCAGGTATGCGTAACCATGTCGGTATAGCAAGATATGTGTATCTACCTATCAATAATGATGTAATACCCTCCAGGTATATGTATGCAAGATGTACATGTAGCTAGGTCTCAATGTGTATATACCTATCACTAATTGTACAATACCATATAGGTATATGGGTAACAAGCATGTAGGCATGTCAAGACATATGTATAAGCATGTAGGTATACAGGTATGCTATATTTCATATGCAAAATGGAATATGAATCAATATCTCAATGTCCCTAACCATACAATATTACGTATGTATATGAGTTGTGCGTGTCATGGAAATTATCGGCGATGTGTGTGACATACAATTAGTGCTCGTGCAATATGAGCCGTCAATAATAGTGCAGTGTACAAAGGGTACAAGTCCAAACACAATAAGTAATAATATGCAATGAAGTTTATGCGCAAACTCTATATGTGCAATATAAACATGCGATTATTTATCATATCATATCTACCCCAGAAGCATAATGTTATGTGGGCGATTCCCTTGTAAATGTTAAATCTACTCACAACAATCCTAGCTAAGTAAAGCCAATCACTCGCTTCCCCTACTTCGCAGCGTCCGAAGTCCACGCCTGCGATCCTAAAATCACAAATCAACAAAGCAAGTGTATATATTAGCAATTGACCAATAACATATACAAACTACGTTTGACCAACGCAACAACTCTAAACATACTCTCAAGTGTTCGTCTTGTGGCTAACGCGCATAGCGATACTACGAAACCAACTCAAGAGCAACAGATACACAACGACACGAACTGTATCGGATAACGTAATGCACATAATCGAAACACTAAAAATAAGCAAAGTGATCCCAGATTTTGCTTGTCATGACCCAAATGTGGCACGTGACCGGCACTTAAATCACGTGACATCTAAAGACGTCGATGCAATAAAAGTAAGCCGGAACCGGAATCTAAATCCTTTTTGAAAATATTGAAGGAGAAGTTTAAATAATCATCCGATAAAATCAATTTAAAATAACATCTAAATTTAACTAAGTATGTTGAAAAGCGTTTATGACGTTTTGAAACTTGACATCAACTCCTTTACATTTTTATAAAAACCCGATACAACATAATAAGATAGCATTCCAACGGTAGCTAGTCTCCATGTCCCAACGATGAAGCAACCAACAATCTAAATTAGAAATCGACTCCAAAGAGTGCGACATCACCACTCTTAAACTCTAAGTCTTTCTTCTAAGTCCATAATGTACCACTTCTAAGTTGATGTAGTTTCCATTAGATACAAGAATCTATGAATAATCAAGAGTATGAATGATACAATAATAACCAACTTACTAATCAGTCCCCGATAAGAATGTATTCCCAAGCCGCTGATAATCTAAGCGGTGAAACCTGCAAGAAAACTGTAGCACAACGGAGATGAGTTGCCAACTCAGTGAATAAAAGTACATCTAAAGGTAGAAATCGAAATGCATGACGATACCTAGGTCAAAAGTATAGTGCTATCATAGTCTGTACTAATATACTATATGATATGCATATGTGCCATACTATCTATCGTGCAATCCTAAGTATAATATCTCCATGTCATATGAATCAAAATCATGAATCTATAGTTCGTGTTGGAATCCCTTTTTGTATATGAATGTCTGTACAAATTTATGCAGGTACTGTTCCCGGATCAGTCCTGGTTGAATCCACTAAATAATATCTAACTGTGTACCTCATGATAATGATCATAGCAATATATATGTATGTATATATATATATATATATATATATGTCCATCATCGATATCGAAATCCGAAATCTTTCGTGCCTATCATCGACACGTAAATGCAGATACTGTCAACACCATCTCAACAGATGATCGCCACCCGATATTCTGGCTAAGATCAGTATCCCCTGGATATCTGCCATGCCCAATCGAACCCAGGTCAGTATCTCCTGGATATCTGGCGTGCTCGTTTCTATCTACGGCTAGCGTCCCCAGGATATCTGCCGTGCTCATTTCTATCTCCGGAATCGAGTATCTTTGTTAGGCTCCCCGCCTATAATGCGGCTATCCTTCCCCTCGGCCCCAACCGGGTCCACCATGTATCCAACTGTATGCCCACCAACTCAGTCTGGATAATATACAAATCCGAAACCGTATGACCCCCGACTCGGTTCGGATATTAAAATCAGAAAACATAAAACTCATGGTGGACGTTTACTCATCATATAAAAATATCAAGTGAGGAATAAGAAGCTTGCATAGATTGTATTGATGATATATTATATATATACATATATAACAGTGTCTCATACCACCGATATATATCATCAGGAGTAAAATATCCAGAAAATCCATAAGAATCAAATACAGCATCTATAGTACTAATATTAGTAATTTACAACAGGAATAAAGAAAACTACGTAATTATATCACATAATTATAGATTTCAACTCTACTGTGTTATGGTACTACTAATGATGTGTAGTGTAACATACGCGTCTGTGCTCGTACAACATGGCAATCATTAGTATTTGTGCAAGTGTTCTACGGTGTAACAACCTATTTATTTTAATACCTATATTACAGCACGGTTCTACAGTGACATGGCAGTATCAATGGGTGTACTGTAACATACATTCACATGCATGTGCAGCATAATACTCATTGGTAGTTGTGCAGTGTTCTATCAGAGTGTGCGTAATGCAGAAACCTATAATATTGATAATATAATGCAAACATGTAAAGTAATTTAAACGTAACTATTGTAATTACTTGCTATGAGCTATACCATTATCTTTAGAAATGATCGAAACGTTAAGTTTGAAATTAGGAAGCTGCCCTAGATTTAAAATAGATATCCGTTTTAGAAACTGGCACGCATCCTAGTATTTTATTTAAAAGACAAACGAATCGTAGTTTTTAAAAGAATATAGCTCATACAAGTATTGCATCCTAAAACAGAATATAACCTAACTCTACGAGTACAAGGATAAATTGGCCGTTATTCGGCATACAAAGTTCATCATTTTCCAATACGTATAAATCCTTGTATTATATCTCATCATATCACTATATCTGTATCATCTCAAGTCTAGCGTGATCCCTCCTACAAATCCATCAACCCATATCCGTATCGTATCACTGTATCTGTATCATCACAAGTATGGCATGATCCCTCATACAAATCAACCAAACCATATCCATATCGTATCATTGTATCTCATCTATAACTATGCATGAAACTGTATGAAATTGAAGGACATACTAGATGCGATACTTTATAAATATCTTGAATAAATACTAAACTAACTAGATATTATAATACTATTTGTAAGGTTGCGGGGGTGCTATACGCCATCCACCCGACTTCCCCAGTAGATATAAATCTACTCACCAACTTAGAAGCTCGCTGAATCCACGCTGCTACACCGCCTACTTCATCTCGGAATCCTCGAATCGTACCTATATTCGTATTTAATTCGCATAGAAGTAAATATCATATCGAAAACCAAAAGAACAAGCTAAATACCCGTAGGTTAGAACCTACAGCACACTTAGCCCAAAAACGTCAATATAATTCTGTCGTTAACGTATAAACATCAACGGTTCAGCTGCAATATCAAAATACGAAAACTTCGTATCGTAAATATCATAATTTTGATAAATCCATTTCTAAAACGTTCCCAGATTTTATTGTGTAAATTTTATGACAACTCAAATAATACAGAGACTTGTAAATCACCAACTCAAAGCTACTGAAGAAGAATCAAAACCAAAAGGGTACAAGGGGCCGGCGTCGACGGATTTTTGGGGTGGGTCGCCGGATTTTGTATGGAGTTTGTGACTCAGGTTTTAAGTGTAGTCTTCTAGTTTTCTCATTATACTTTTGATCTTGCTAGTTTTTCTAGTGATTATACTTATTTGTTCCATATTCAATTACAGTGAACTAGATAATACCAAAAACCTAGTTTATGATACTGCACAACTAAACATGCTATGTGATGATATAGTGAGTTACAGAACTTAAGTTAATCTGAGCTAACCCTTTTCCTGGTCATGACAGAACTCATGGTACGATATATCCGTGTCGTATCTAAGAATCTTAACCCCAAAACTGGTATTAGCTTACAGATTTAACCTACTGAATAATTAACTTATTTAAAAAAATACCAAACATCCTAATATAGGCATATAGAGCTACCCTAAATTTTCAAACACCCAATTCCCTAGGAAATCCGGCGAGATCGGATTTTTCCTTATTGTCGCCGGCCAAAATCCGAGCAAAGGGGCTCATCTTCCTATGGGTTATTCTAAGTCCAGATTATAAGGTCCAGCTACTGTTTGATCAATCTATTTATCATTTAAACTAGAGCAGATTCAAACAGAGGCTTAACTTATCAAAATACGATATCCGATTTCAAACAAAAACTGAATTGAATTAAAACGGTAGGGTTGAGATTATATCTATTGAATGATTCACAAGAGAACACCAGCTCCAGAATCCTATGATGGAGTCCTCTAAGGGTTGTAGTGTATTGAGTTTGATGAAAGGTACACTTGATGAAGGAAGCCATTGCTCTCTCTTTCTCTTTTAGTATGAACTCTTAGGAATTTCTTGGTTTGGGCTGAAGAAGTGTAGTGTTCAGTTGAGAGGCTAAGGAATTTACTAGGTATTTTGTGGTGTAGAGAATGCATGAGGTGGAGGTTTAAGAGATGGAGGTGGCATGAGAGGAAGGAGGAGGTGTGAGCACGAAAGGGGTGGTATTTCCATGCAAGGAGGAGGTATCTTCATGATGATATGATACACCAAGATTCAAGTTAACCTTAACTAATTCCTACCCCTTTTTACACATAAACCCTCACCAATTTCATATTTCCACAATTGCCTACTCTTTTCACAAAACCCCTCATCATCTATGATATAATGTACACACCCTTTTTCTTAAAATGAAGCTAAATTATTCACTGAATGCTTTGAAATTTAGTAATGTTTTAAACTAAAATTTAATTTTTAATTTGATTCATATAATACTTATGAAAATGTCATATTTGGTTTTAATAACTTTTTAAATTAACATTTAATTATTTAATTAATTAAATTTATTTATTTTCTAAGATTTTCAAAATGTTACATTGCTACACAAATAATTTGTAAAAATTGCACATACCACACGACCACATACAACACAGAGACCCCTACCCCAAAACACAACCCCCAGACCCTACTCTGGCCGCAATTTGCGAACAGAACCAATAAATTTGCGGCCGACAAGAAAGGGAATGGGCTCAGTTTTTTATGGTGGGTTCTAGGTCACTACACAAGGTCACTGTGATGGGAACTTTTCCAACAAATACCTGTTTTGATAGCAGATCATCCGAGACATCAAACGACACTGAAAATACGATATTTATTCGAAACGAAACTTTACGCGATCTAAACTAAAACTAACACGCTACGCAACACAATAAACACCTAGTTAACAGAAAGAGATCATTACCTACTCCCACAAGCTCAAAGATCCTAGCTTTCCTAATTCCAAGGCATCCAAGAGGCAAAACAAGGCTTAAGATGTGATTTTGTGATGTATTGTGAAGATTAGTGAAGGTTTTGTGATGGAAATGATAAGGGTTCTGTTGAGGGTGAGAAAGATGAAGGAAATGATAAAGAGATGAAGAAATAGAAGGATGAAAGGATAAAGAGAGAGAGAGAGGTGAGAATAATGAGAGAGAGTGGTGAGTGCACCCATGCATTAACTCCTCATTAATGCAACCATTAAGCTCACCATGCCACCTCTCCCCAAAACAAAATCCGAAAGAAATATCTCACACAAATATCAAAGGTTTAGGGTTAAGGTTAAAGCAAGGATTAGGATTAGGTTAAGTTGTCATGGTCACAAAACTAGATTAGCAGAAACAAACCCACATATTAACGTGCACATGTGCGTTCAAGACATAACAAATAATAATAAATTATTAATTAAATGTTATAAAATGTGAGGAACTCAAATTGGTAAACTTTTTACCAAAAATCCGCATTACCGCCTAAATATCACTAATCGCAAAATCTAAGACGTTACAACGTCGTGGACCATCATTCAACTTGTGTGCACGTGTATTTGTTACGTGACGAAGTGAGCGATGTTGATATGGAATGTGCGAAATTTGGTGCACGATCCGATTTGAGGCGTGCACGTCAATTTAGAAGTGTATCAACGAAAGAAGTTTGTTGGTCGTCAGGACCCGCCACATCTCTGAAGATGTTAACTAATTACAACGACATATATCAAAGGTGTGAAGAGATTTACCCTTAAACCGAATCCCGTATTTGAGAGAAAAGATTTTGATGGACCTAAGAATCGTTAGTCATATTTGAGACTACGATTAACTTAGGAGATATGAATGAAGATCGGTTTAGATATCACAAACATAAGCTTAGCCAATTTAGGCTAGGATTGGGTTGCCATATTTGAGGAAAATATTTAGTTTAAGGTCATTTCAGTCCATTATCGCCGTATTGGAGGCGAATATTTAGTTTAGGGACATTTCGGTCCATTATCGCCATTTTGGAGGCGAATATTAGTTTAAGGACGTTTCGGTCCATCATCGCCATATTTGGGGACGAATATTAGTTTAAGGACATTTCGGCCCATCATTCAACTTGGGCGCACAAGTATTTGTTACGTGGCGGAGTGAACGATGTTGATATGAAATGTGCCCAATTTGAGGCACGATCTGATTTAAAGTGTGCACGTCAATTTGGAAGTGAATCAAAAGGAGTTGTTGGTTGTCGGGACCCGCCACCTCTCTGAAGACGTTGAGAAATTACAACGACATATATCAGAGGTGTGAAGAGATGTACTCTTAAACCAAATTCCATATTTAAGAGAAAAGATCATGGTGGATCATCTAAGAATCATTTGTCATATTTGAGGCTAAGATTAACTTAGGAGATATGGTATGAATATCATTTTGGATATCATCGATAAGAGATCATTAGTCATATTTGGGACTGAGATCGGTTTGGATATCAATTTATACATCATAAATATATGCTTAGCC
Organism: Agapanthus africanus; assembly: GCA_030015575.1. Classification (NCBI taxonomy): domain Eukaryota; kingdom Viridiplantae; phylum Streptophyta; class Magnoliopsida; order Asparagales; family Amaryllidaceae; genus Agapanthus; species Agapanthus africanus. Next base: position 110,489,899 of record CM057340.1, on the reverse strand, counting down.
AATATTAGCTAAGATTGGGTTTCTGTAACACCCAGCAGTGCTAAGCACTCATTTGTCTATAGCGCTCACGTGTATATCACGTGAAGCGCTATACAACTTGGCCTTGAGCGCTCACGTGCTTTTTACTTGAGGCGCTGAGTTATTTTTGGAGATTTAATCTCTGCTGATGTTTCTAGAGAACTTAAATCTTTGTTAATGGTATTTTGACCATTAACGATCACAAAGATCATTATTTTGAGGATCTTGAATCGGGTTCTTTAAAGAACTAAGTTCTTGATTTGAAGGAACTAAGTTCCTGGAGTATTATGAACTCCATCTTCTCCGAGAGGTTAAACCACTTTTGATGGTGTTTTGACCATTAAAGATCACCAAGATCACTATTTTGAAGATCTTGGATCGGGTTCTTTAAAGAACTAAGTTCTTGATTTGAAGGAACTAAGTTCTTGAAGTATTATGAACTCCATCTTTTCCGAGAGGTTACACATTTTTTAATGGTGTTTTGAACATTAAAGATCACCAAGATCACTAATTTGAAGATCTTGGATCGAGTTTTTTAAAGAACCAAGTTCTTGATTTGAAGGAACTAAGTTCTTGGAGTATTATGAACTCCATCTTCTTCGAGTGGTTAAACCTGTTTTAATGGTGTTTTGACCATTAAAGATCACAAAGATCACTATTTTTGAAGATCTTAGATCGCGTTCTTTAAAGAACTAAGTTCTTGATTTGAAGAAACTCCATCTTCTTTCTTTTCAAATTTGTTCTTTCCTGAATCTTTGATTCTCACGAACAAGATCTTCCCGATGAGAATAAAATTCTCAACTTGTGGGAGATTTGACTTCCGGATCTCAGATCCATAAAATGAACTAAGTTCTTTGTGAAGGGTTAAACCCTTATATAGGATAGGTAAAGGAGATGTTTTGATCTCGATATTTTCTTTAGCTAGGGTTTTGAGGAAGAAGATCTTGTTTGAGAATTAAATTCTTTTTTGTTTTAGGGGAGCTTTTGGGAGCCTTCTGTATATTTTTTTTCTTACAAAAGCTTATGGGGTGGTCTCCTCCTCTATATTTGGAAAGAGTGATCATTGGTCGTTGGGACCCACCACCTCTCCGACGACGCAGAGGGATTACAGCGCCATGTATCGAAGGTGTTGATGGATGTACCCTTTGAACCATATCCTACTTATTAGGAGGAAGAACAGGTAAGAGCTTAAACTCCTTGATGCTGAAAAAGGCTTCTTTGCATTCACCCACGTGCGTCGCACGTGTTGGACGCATGTGCGTCCCACGTGTTGTGGACTTGGCGGGCTCACGTGCGTCACACGTGGCGCTTGCATATATGTGTATCATGGGGGCCAGCTAAGACCCTAACTTGGAGAACTTAGCTCCTATGATGATTGAATCCTCATACGTGGTGCGCACGTGGCGGGCGCATGTGCGTTGCACGTGGTGTGCATGTAGCGGGCACACGTGCGGTGCATGTACAGCACATGTCGCTTATGCTTTATGGGGGCACCTAAGGCCCTAACTTGGAGAACTAAGATCCTATGTGGAACTAAGATCCTTTGAGGACTGAATCCTCGCATGTAGCGGGCGCACGTGGTGTGCACATGGCGGGCACATGTGCGTTGCACGTAGCGCACATGTCGCTTGCATATATGCACATTATGGGGGGCAGCTAAGGTCCTAACTTGGAGAAATAAGCTCCTATGGAGAGCTAAGCTCTTTTGATGATTGAATCCTTGCACGGCGGGCGCACGTGCGTTCCACGTGGCGTACATGGCGCTTACGCATAAACACATTATGGGGGGCAGCTAAGGCCCCAACTTGGAGAACAAAGCCCCTATGGAGAACTCAGCTCCTTTTAGGATTGAATCCTATTTTTTCTAAGAAGTACCCCTCTTATTTATGTGGGAGTGGTAGAGAAGGGATTTCTCTTTTTCCTGATATGGAACTAAAAAAATATCCTCCAAATGGTAGAGCATTACTTAGACTATACGTGCATAGCACATCTGCTCATAACTTTTGATTCCGGAAGAACTATGATGCCCGTAATATATCAAATTGAACGATTTTTCGAGACGCTTTCGATGCCATCATAATTTAATTTATTGTCATTCGGGAGTTTGAAAAAATACAGCCCGGAAAATACTGGTTTGCATTTTCTTAAGCATATTGCAGCTATTTGATACCTTCGGCTCTTTTGTGCAGAAATTTTTTTGGCGGGAACACTAACATTATTCATGGAGATATTGTGCAAATTTAGCTCAGGTCGGGAAATCGAGATATTCAAGATGTCAGGATAAAAAATCTGCCAATAAAATCGTAGAATCAATATTGGAAGAGACTTATAAAAATATTTATAGAATCCAGACATGAGAAAGCACTTGAAATTTGGAACCCTAATTCAACCAAACCGCCGCCCAACCGTGGACATAACCCACAATTCACGGCGGATTCGCGGCCAATTAATGGTCGTAGGATCTGTGATTTTGGAAATTGAATCTTGATGGCATAAATAAACCTATGAGATTTAAGGTTTCAGATTTGAGGGCTAAATAAAGGACCGAGAGCTAAAATTAGAAGGCATCACCTTTAACACGAAACAAATCACCATCAAAGAACAAGAGATCCACGACTTGTCCGCGATTCGACGTGATAGAGCAACGTGAATATCGACGGAGCAATTACTTCCTACGAGGCAGAGACCGAAAGCAACTTCTTCTTGTAATCTAAATTTGAAAGATTTGTACTTGTAACGTTGGTTAATAAAGGTATATCATTAGTTTAATTATTTCGCATTTACTTTCTGCAGTTACAATATGATCTCCTTCTTCATCTTCTCTTCTATCTCAACCATGCGTGAGTAATTCCTAGCTTGATAGGGTTCGTAGGATTAGTGTAGATCAATGGATGAAAAAAATCTATTAACTTCTTTTACATCATATAAAGTTTATAAATTTTAGCAAAGTAAATGTTAACATCCTTATCGGACGCACTACCAATTTATTGATAGTCTCGACCGCGATTTGAGATTAGATTAACAATTGTTTTGGTAAAGGATAGACATGAATAGAGATCAATGCAAGGATAAGGGTTAAGAGTGGGGAAACCCTAGTTTCTTCCGAAAGAACCCTAATCCACATACATCACTATCGATCTAGTTTTAAATTTATTAAAATAAAGAAGGAGTCATATTTAATTAATCATCCATCACTACTAAATTCTATGAACCCTACAAGTTTCTTCTTTAAAGATTCTACATCCGTATATCATAGATCTACAACCAATTCTCCATTCTTTCAATCAACTCGTCTAAAACAAGATTAAAAGTTCCACGCATTCCTAAGGACGGCCCGTACTCATCGCGGCCAGCTACAAGCGACACCATTATTGATTGCGGTTAACTTTATTTACTATAAACACTTTCTACACATCAATCAGTGTGTTCCATGATGATTAAAGCTGAATTTCCGCCTTCCATCTAGGGTTATGCACTAGAAACAGCTGCATACCTATTGAATAAGGTTTCAACTAATTCTGTGCCTACCACTCCATATGAAATGTGGAGTGGGAAGAAACCTTGTCTTAAATATCTAAAGATATGGGGTTGTCCTGCCTTTGTCAAAAAGGTTCATCCGGACAAACTCGAGGTATGTTCTGTATTGTTTAATTTTGTGGGATACCCCAGGAATTCTTGGGCGTATTATTTCTGTTACGCTGATGAACAAAAAGTCTTTGTTTCTTATTATGCCCGCTTCATGAAAACTCAATTTCTTGAAAAGGAGATAAGTGGGAGCGCAGTAGAGCTAGAAGAAATTCCAGAACTACAAACTATTATTGAAAACTTAGTAGAACCTGAGAGTTTAATGGAACCGAATGTACCCATGCTACTCCGCAGATCTAGCAGGCAGTCTTATCCGCCCGAGAGATACTACGGTTTTCTCGTAGACGGGGATCGAGAGGATTGCATCATTGACAATGATGAGCCGACTAGTTTTCAGCAAGCCATCATGAGTAAAAACTCGGTGAAGTGGCTGGATGCTATGCGATCCGAGATGGAATCCATGTACACAAACCAAGTTTGGACTTTGGATTTTTCTCCTACTAGGGTAAAACCCGTAGGATGCAAATGGATCTTCGAAAAGAAGATTGGTGTAGATGGTCGGGTAGAAACCTACAAAGCTAGACTTGTTGCTAAAGGATTTCGTCAAAGACCAGGATTAGAATATGACGAAACTTTTTCACCAGTAGCTATGCTTAAATCCATTCGGATCCAACTTGTTATTGCTGCCTTCCATGACTATGACATCTAGCATATGGATGTTAAAACCGTTTTTCTAAATGGATGTTTAGAAGAGTGTGTTTACATGGATCAACCAGAGGGTTTCGTAGACAGTGGGAGCAGCATAAAGGTGTGCAAGTTGCTTAAATCTATTTATGGATTAAAGCAGGCATCGTGGAGTTAGAAGATCTACTTTGATGAGACGGTCAGGAAATTTGACTTTTTCAAAAATGGAGATAAACCTTGTATTTATAAAAAGATTGTAGAAAGATCTATGGTATTCCTCGTTTTATACGTTGATGACATTTCCTGATAGGAAATGATATTATTATGCTACAATTGGCTAAGTTATTCTTGTCATAGAAGTTCTCTATGAAAGACCTGGGTGATGCCTCGTACATTCTGGGGATTAAGATATATCATGACAGATCTAAATGAATGTTGGGACTTTCAAAGTCGAGGTACATTGACACCGTACTAAAGAGCTTTAGTATGGAAGATTCTAAGCGTGGTAATTTACCTGCTTGTCATGGAATCACCCTCTCCAAAGAGATGACTCCCAAGACTGATGAAGAGAGGGCTCGCATGAGCATAGTATCCTATGCTTCGGCGATAGGGTCGATAATGTATGTGATGCTATGTATCATACCAGATGTAGCTTACGCACTTAGCATTGTAAGCCGGTATCATTCCAGCCCAAGTGAGAGACATTGGATAGCAGTAAAGAACATTCTTAAGTACCTTAGAAGGACTAAGGAGATGTTCTTGGTGTACGGTAAATAGGACCTCCAGATCGAGGCTTTTACCAACTCTGGCTTCCAAAGTGACAAGGTTGACTCTAAATCTGTCTTGGGTTATGTGTTTACCCTCAACGGAGGGACGGTCTATTGGAAAAGTTCCAAACAGGACACCGTAGCAGACTCAACAATGGAGGCTGAGTATATCGCTGCTAGTGATGCCGCAAAAGAGGCAGTCTGGATGAGGAAGTTCGTTTCTGAACTTCAGGTGGTTCCATGGATTTGGCAAAGGAACCACGGCTTTAGCAAAGGAACCACTGTCCCATCAGAAATCCATACATATCTTGAGGCGGTATCACTTGATCAGGGAGTTCGTGGATCGCCAGGAGATCGAGGTGCAGAGAGTAGATACAAAAGACAACATGGCAGATCCATTCACCAAGGCCATCGCTCAAGTCCAGTTCGAGAGACTGTTCGAGATGTTGGGTATGCAGTATGCCGGCAACTGGATCTAGTGCAGACGTTGGGTACTTACATACGCCAATTACAGGCCTTAGTGCAAGTGGAAGATTGTTGGATATGTATGCCTTAGAGGCCTTCATTGTACAAGATGCTAGGGATATGTATGTACAGGAAAATCTTGCTCGATATGATAGTATGCTATCTGGTTTGACTTTATCTTAACGTATTTAGTATTTCATATCTTGTATACATGTTGATAAAGCCTGTAGGATCCTTGCTTGACTTCAGCGTTGTAATGGCAATCATACTTGTAGAAGATGGGTAGTCGATAAGCACATCCTTAATGTATCCTTAGTCATGGGAGTATTGAGACTAGGCATCGATATTCCAGAGTAGACTAGTGTATACATATCTATACCCCGACGAGAGGTGATGGATCGGTCCCGCAGCCATTGGTGAGGTGCACCGAAGATTGTATACAGATGCTCACTGGGGGTAAGTACACCGAACGGACTCGCCGAGGACTGGCTAGATGGTATTATACCTAGCGTCAGATATCAATTCTCTGGTGACATAAGTGCAGATAGTCTGTCGACCTGAGGTCATCATTTGTCTCATGTGAGTTCCCACTGTGCTTTGATTACTACCCTACCACGGCTCTACTGAGTCGTGCAAACAGGTTTTAGTTGGGTACAGTCCCGAGCCACATAGAGGCAGTGAGCGACTATTGGGAATTCATCTTTCCCTATATAAGAAGTCGATGTCATGCTGTGATCGGTTGGTCAACACTATAAGTCCCTGGCCATGGTGGATTGAAAATTACTGGTAGTTGGACCAGTAGATTCTCGGATGGTCTTGAGCCATACCGACATGACTTGTCTGGTCATTAGGGGTATGACGTTTTCCACCCCCTTGCATGCGATGCTCTCGCACGGACCTAATTAAAAAAAACCTCGTTTCCGCAGAAGCGTAGCCTTATTAACACTTTTCTAGAAACCTAATAGGTTAGCTAATTGTGAAGTGAGAAATATCTCTCAAGAGTAATCCTACAAATCAATGGGATCGGGAGCCAACTATCATCGCGTGATAACCTAGATGGAAGCCACTCTAGTTACCTTGCTCCAGAAGGTATGCAACACTAGAAAGTTTCCTGTATATGTGAAACTCCCGATGTGGTTTTTGCCTCTAGTCAAGTTCAACCAGTCATTTTCTTGATTGCATTAAACCCACCCGTACGTGCCCTTGACTAGGTCAATAAGGCTGCACGATTGTCCTAACTAATTGCATTATAATGCACAGAAAAGCACCACTTAGCTACCGTACACTACGTCTTGACTAGGTCAACAAACGCAGCACGAATAATAAATACTACTATTCTGAAATGACGGAGGGCTACGGCTGTTTTTTGGCGAAAAATCTTTAACGTAATGAACTTGATATCGTTGAAGGAACCGAGTAGTTTTGAAAAGGAGTGGTTTAGGCTTCTCTTTTGAAAACTAGTGGTTTTGAAGAAAACTGAGTATTCTATAATAACATAAACTTTTGCTCAAGAGGTCACTCCCCGTGAAAGGATCTAGGCTCTTGCTTCCTCGAATGAGGTGCTGAATATTCCTAACCGGATATCACTATGCAAAGCGAAAGAGTATGACTATAGTTTTTTTGAAATTTGTTCCAACAATAACTTTTAGGTTTCTTTTTCCTGTATTAATTAAAATTAACGTGGTCCCGTCAATTAAATCCTATCACACCAGAAAAGAACGAAAATAAAATGTATGTATATACCATCCATATTTACCATGGGGCCTCGTCATACACCGTTAGATTACTTAACTAACGGTAGAGCAGGGGCAAGCCTAGCGTGGATACAAAACATATACAACATCTATTAGTGTGTGTGTGTGTGTGTGTGTATTAACCATTCATCCCAGACATGATATAAGAAACACCATAGAACATCAATAAGCAACATGGAATAGCGGATAATTTAGGAGCCCCGGGTTTCATTTGAGCCACAAATGAAACTCGACGTTCCCCGGTCATGTTGATAGTATGTGCAATGAAAAACCTAGACCCCTACGAGTGCGGAAAGTTACCCGCCAATCCCGGAAGTGAGGCAACCATAATCAACAAAGTGAATGGGCCACCTAGCACTTCATAGAATCCGATAACTTGAGCACCCCTTCGTGGGTCATCCTATACCCCCTATGAGTGCGGTGAATAGCCCGTCAATTCTAGAGTAAGGCCCCCTCCGTCTCAACGCCATAAGATGCATGCCCGTTGCTCTTTAGAACCCGGCTATTAGAGCACTCTTCCTCGGGGTAATGCTAATACAGAAAAGAAAAAAACATGTATAAACGGTGACATAGACCTCAACCTGGACATACCCCAATAAAAGAATATACAACGTGGCAGAAACGGCAGTCCACATGTCGGACGATCGTCCCGCAATAATAAATATACAAATGAATTAACAGTATACAACAACCATTGAACTATAGGCTATCCACCACGATAATCCATCCATAACATCAGTGCAACACAGAATATCAACGCGAATATCATGTTCGTAAACCCGTCTGATTCTACATATAGCAACCAGTCGGATTATACCGTGCTATTATATTCACGGTCGTAGAAACAAATGATCTGAAAACCAAGAATTTAAAATTTCGATCGATTAAAACTTTTCGTATTGACCCCAAGTACAAACTAGTACACAAACACATCTGGACCAAAACCGAATATTCCAAAAATCATATTTCCAGGTATTAGAGCCCCATAAAATTTTTTGGCCACTATAGCTAAAATTGGACTGCGGTTCAGCGGCCAAATGACACATTTGGCTTCTTTTCCGCAATCGAATTTTGGGTTTAGGTGCCCAAATTTTTTTCCTAGCTCTAATGTTGCCTGCATATAATTTTAATGGAACCTGAAATATTTTTTGAACAACTTTAAAATTCGAACATCAAGAAAGGATTTGGAAATGTGATTCGGAAAATTTCGTCGATTGAAACTCTAAATTAATACAAACTAATCTAGTTAAGGTTTATAGAGTGGTTCTGATACCATGTTGGTAAGTTGTGCTCACTCTACATCGAAGTAGAGAGGCGGAATGCACAAAAATTAAATTTTTGAGCAAGCACAACCAACTTAATCAAAATGATCAAATCATAACCCTAAACTAGCAAGTTGCAAGAGATATATCTACTATGAGAGAAGATTATATCGATAGACACGTGTCTTTCAGGTCTTCACTCCTCTTCTTAAGCTCCTTGGGGTCTCTTAGATCAACCTTGATGGTCGGCCTCTTTGGTCCTAGATGATCCACCTGAGAGTTTGTGGTCCAAGATTAGCTTCACTAATGAAGGAACTCAACAACCTAGATTGCTAATCTAGGTTCCTAAGATGATTTAGTCAGTGTTTAGTAGTAGTTTTCTATCTCAAATTCTTTAGTTCTCAACATACGAGAATGATAAGGATTTTCACAAGAGAATGAACTCAAGAAGATGAAGAGAAGAGAGCAAGTGAAGAATCTCTTCATCAAAAATGAGAAGAAGAATGGCCGAGTCTTTTTACATGAAGAATTTTCTTTCCTTTTAAAATTACCACCATACTCAAATAGTATTTGCAATAAATACAAAGCCATGCTTCATCCGTGCTTCATGCCATCTCATTCTTTTCCACCTCATTTTCTATTTTCAACAAAATAGAAAAATACATGATGAGGTGTCATCTTCTAGAAGGTATTTTGTATAAATACAAAATACTTTCTATCGTATATACATACCCATATTCATACCAAAATACGAATACCCAAAAGATAGAATAATGCTACTAATATAATATTAGCATTAAATCAATATCTGATTTAACCAACCGGCTTAATCTTAAGTACATTAGTATTATCAATAGTCCGATCGAAAACCTGGATAACACTAGAATATACATATCGAAATATGTATATGTAAATTTTTAAATCAATACATGATTTAATAATCCGTCTTAATCCTAAGCCAGCTAGTATTATCAATCGTTCGGTGCTCTCCTTGATCGAAAACCTGGACGACACTAGAATATACATATCGAAATATGTATATGTAAATTATTAAATCAATACCTGATTTAATAATCCGGTTTAATCCTAAGCCGGCTAGTATTATCATTCGATCGATACCCTCCACGTATAAACATACGACCACCAAATTGTTTCGCCTGAATCAGAGAAACCCTCTATGTGGGACTATAAATACTCAATAGTACGCTGGCAGTGGGTTTAACAACAAACACGTCAGCAGCACTAGCTGTATGTAACGGCTTCCCAGGTATCTGTCAAAAAGGAAGGCCGACGAGAAAGCTCATCCGGACCCCTACTGAGCCTATCCGTCACAATCTCCGTAGAGTCCTGTCACTTTGTCTAAATGTTGGATATGGTGCCCTCAAAGTCAATTATTGGATGGCAGGCTTGTGATTGCAATGATTGAGGGAGGACCCATACCGATAAAACAGTCTTACTCAAGATGATAGTATGCTATCTGGTTTGTACCTGTTGATAGAGCCCATAGGATTCTTACTTGACTGCCAGCAGTATGATGGTAATTATATACGTGGGAGCTGGGGTCTATAAGCACATCTTTAAATGGTCCCTAGTCGAGGGAGTTTTAAGACAGGGCATTGATACTCTAGAGTAGACTAGTGTATACTGATCAAGACCCCGACGAGGGGCGGTGGCTAGGTCACACAAGCCATTGGTGTTAATTTGTTCACCTAAGATAGTATGCAGGTGCTCATTGCGTTATGAGTACACTGGACGGACTCGCCGGGAAACTGCTGGTTGGTATTATACCTATTGTCAGATAGCAGTTCCCAGGTGACATGTGTACAGGTTAGTCTGTCGACCTGAGATCGTCATTTATCTCGTATGAGTTCCCACTGTGCTTTGATTACTACCCTCCCACGGCTCAAAGGAGTCGTGCAAACAGGTTTTAGTTGGGTACAGTCCCGAGCCACATGGAGGCAGTGAGCGGATCGTCAGTGATTCGTCGCTCCCGGTATTGGGGGTTGATGTCACGCAGTGCACGGGTGGCCATCATCAGAAAAACCTTGGCCAAGGTAGTTGAGAATTACGGATCTAGGATCAGTAGTTTCTCTGTAGGTAATGGGCTTCATACCGACACGAATTATCGTGTTGTTAGGGGTCTGACTTTATCCACCCCCTAGACCCGATATGCGATACTCATAGACGAACGGACCGGACTGTACGAATATTATCGCTGTCAGGCTTAGTAGGGTTTCAGGATGAGTACGCTCATCAGCTTCCCTCTCTTTCAAAACATGGGCTGCCATTACGTACAGCTAGTATCACTGACATGCTTGTGGTTAAATCCACTGCCAACGTATTGATGAGTCATTAGAGTCTCCCACAGACAGTTTCCCTAGTTCAGGCGAAACGTTGTAAAGGCCGTATGGTTTTATGGCAGGGTTCGAACAATGACACGTGCACTTGTGCACGTGTCATTGTTCGGACAGATTTTACTAGTTGGATTTGGTTTAAGCCGGATCCTAGTATTATATTGTGTTGGAATAATTTTGTCTCATTGCATTTGTATTCGGTCGGAATACAAATGAGGGTATGTATATACAGTTGTGGGGTAATCCTATAATTCGTTACGGGATTACTTTTTGAAGTTGCCAGTTTTTCTTCGGTTCATTAAACATTAGTTTTAATGATTAATTAATGTTTTATATGTGTGCATTCATTTTTGGCCACCATTTCCTTGCTTCTTGCATCATGGCCGAAATTAAAAGAGGATGGGCTAATCGTGATGAAGTGTCCCTAGCATTAACTGGGCATGGGTTTGATTGGCATGGGCAGCATGTTTGTTTAGTGGGGATTGATGAGTGTTGGTTTCTTTAATTATTGCATTATTGATAAAGCTTACACTCACCACAAAAAGCTTAGACTCACCACCTCATTTTAAATCCCCGGTGAAATCTTCTCCATTTCTAGCCGAGCTCACTATCTTTTGGCCGAGCCCATTGTTTCTCACTCCACTTGCAAAATTTCATGTGCTCACATTTTCTATTTTGGAAACTTCAATTTACCTCCACCCAATTACTTGGGTGCCTTGAGACAAATTATTCTACACTCTCTTTACTTCATTCTTGGACATGTCCGCTAGCAAACTTCATGTCCGAGTTGCTTCGGTTTGAAGCGGGAGCCCGTATAAAGATTCCTCGATGTGGTGCCACTTCGACAAGCGAGACCAGAAGGCGAACTTCGTCGAGGCAGCCGCGACAAGCATGGGATGGAGATTGAAGGCCGAAGGACACGGATCGATCGGTATAATCTCTGATCTCTCTTTCATGATAGCTAGTTAACGGTTAATGGTATGATCCGGGTGATTGGTTGCAGTAGCGCCAAGTTATAAAATTTTTGTTCCTCATTTGGCCTCGGATTAACGGCCGGGGCGCTGCCGTAACCCAATATGTTATCAGAGCCAACCCATTAACCCTTAGCTGGCTTGTTTAGACAATGTTAATCAATCGAAATCGAAACAAACCCGATTCACACCAAACCGCATTCCAGTTTCTGTTGTTTTAAAAAATGTCTTCAAAATTTTTTTTTAACAATTACAGAAGACTATTGAAATGACTACAAGACCACAGACCAAATACGAACAAATTCCTTCACAAAAAATCCGAGCACAATGTTCCCTGGGCCGGAGAGCTCGGCTAGACTGGTGAATTTGGACTTCGTATTTGGGTGCTGGTCTGGTCTCTGGAATCTTGGTTTGGTGGTATTGTTTGTTTAGCCCAGTTTTGATATGGTTTTATCAAGTTGTTTGGGGCTATTCGGGGGTTATTTCGAAGTCAATATTTTCTAACATTGTTTAAATTTTGCAGTACATTACATTTCTATATGCGACCGTGAATGTCATTTGATCAGTAAATCTTGTCTAATCGCTATAGCTCTTTTAGACGGGTTTGCGAACGTGACATTCACGTTGATGTTCTATATTATGCTGTGTTGTTGCGGATTTGTTGTGGTGGATAGCTTGCGTGCAATGCTAGTGCAGTTTGGATTTATTTGTACATTAGATATCGCGGGGCGAGCGTCCGACAGGTGGACTGCCGTCACCACCTGTTTGTATATTATTCTTTTGGGGCACGACCGGGTTGAGGTCGATGTACCCGTTGTACATATTTTATTTTCCATACTAGGAATACTCCACGGTGGAGTGCACGGATAGCCGGGTTCTAGAGGGCAATGGTCCCGCATCTCATGGCTTTGAGACGGAGGGGGATGATTGATCTTTCTTTTGTGTATAGTAAGTAAAATGTTTCACAACCAAAGAAATTTATACCGCAATCAATTAACGGTGTCGATGTAGCGCGTTAATGAATACGTATCGTCCACTAAGATGTGTATTTTGATCGATCTTGTTTTAGATGAGTCGAAATGAAAAGATAAAAGAAAATGCAAGAAAATTGATTCAAGATTTGTAACTTTTGATTTCAAGAAACATAAATAAAAATAAAGATCAAGAATCAAGAAATCTCCTAATAAATTTAGTTATCAAGATTTGTAGAATGGCTTGTAGGAATCGATCAAATTGGTAGCCATGAAGAATATTAATTATAACTAATTTTATCTATTGATAATTTGTAGCTAGAATGATGGTGACGAATGAATATTAGGGATTTATTTAAAAACTAGGGTTTCTCTTTCTCTATCCCTTGTCTTTTCATTGATCATCATTTGTATCTAGCTTTTAGTAAAGAGAATCATTAATCGTTTAATCTCAAGTTTGCAACGAAATTATCAAGAATGTGATCTCGCTCCAAATTAGGTCATCGATGATTCTTTTTCCTAAAGTTCAGAAATCTCATAAGACTTAAAATTAGTAAAAGGATTTCATCACCATTAGATCTACCTATTCTCTCGATTCCTCCACAAGCGGAGATTTACTCAAGTATTATGAAAATTAATGAATCAAGAATCAAGAAGTTTCATAACATAAGAATGTAAAGAAAGCAAGAATTACAATTATCACCTTTATTAAATCGACGTCTAATTACACATTCTCTCAATTCAAGGTTACGAGTTGTTGCTCTCGATCGCTCCTTTTGAAGAGGTAACTAGATCCGTCGAAGTTCGCTCCGCTCGATCTCCGTGAGACTTGGATCGTCGTGGATCTCGAGCTCTGGATGAAGATTAGCTTCGCGGATAAAGGATCGATGGTTGCTTGCTTGATTTGCTTCTCAAAATGATCTTGATTTGGCTTTCGAAATGGATTTGGGCTAGCGTTTTTGGTATCAAGTTGTGTCACTCAACTTGAATTTGAATTGTGGCTCTCAATTTCCCCCCCCCCCAAAATGAACTACCTTTTTAACCCTAGATTTAGATCTCCTTTTATAAATTCAAATTCAAATTTCCCTCCAAAAGCTAGGTTATTGGAGAGAAACTTCTAGAATAAGGTTGTTGAAGAGAGCCTTCTAGAATATGGTTGTTAAAAGGAGCCTTCTAGAAAAAGGTTGTTATGCAGAGAAGTTTCCAGAAGAAGTCTGTTACACTGGAGCATCTAAGGTAAGCGAGGTTGTTAGAATGAAGCTTCTGGAGAGACACGTCACCCTAATCCCTCTACTCAGCTGCGGAACCGCGGCAACTCGGCCGACTCGGCCACGGATCCGCGACCATTTAATGAGATCTCTGCATCATTTTTCTGTGCTCTTCTTCTGTTGATGTTTAGGTATTCTTCTGATATCTGGAATCTTTTTATCTCTTCTGAATATCTGTCAGATTTGAATTCTTTGACTTATTGTAATTTAACGGTATTTTTGTGATTCCGGTTCTTTGACCTGAAGAATTTTCTGCACACAATCTCGATACAAGTGTTGAGATATACAAAATCATGCGTGTAGTAGTAAACACACAATTTCACGTTAGAGTATTGATTATAACTATAACACGTGGTATTTGGTATTTTGCAGATGAATTTGTAATCCGTGTTATATTTACAATAAACACCTTTATATGATTAGAATAATGAGGAAATTGATGTGTTACAGAATGCAATATTTTCGATTGAACAAATTCCCCCAAACTTAATTTTGATCGTCTCGAGCAAATATCTTTTATTCAAGAGAAGGAGAAAATAGAAAGAAAGAGAAAAACTAACTAGCAAACTTTCGTAGGCAAACACGATTGCCCTGAGCACGTGCAACAAGCCTTTAAACCTCTAGGTGTCCCTAGTAGGAGGAGTGTTGTCTCCTAAGGGTTTTCAGCGGATTTCACCCAAAAAATCTCATAATAAAAGGAAGACTGTGAAAATTACATATAAAGATAAGAATTATAAAAGAAAGACTTTGAAAAGTAGAGTTTCCAACTACACTAGCTTTTCAATTGTCGTGAGCCCTATCTTAATAGTCATGAAAAGATGTTAGAAATCACGTCATCCCTCAAAAAAACATCGTATTTATTCTTCATTCCTACCTTTCTTCCAAACATCGATCATATAACCCTACGTGTGTGTAAAAAGCATCTCTACACTCGGAGAATTCAATTCAAGCAATCATACTCATGTCTATCCATCTCAGTACTTTTTAATTGATGAACATTTAGATGGGATTGCTCACACATTTTTCCTGCGACTGTTAATACTTCTTGTGGTACTAACCTACCGATTACTCATGTGCTTGCTTATTAGGTATATTTTGTATTTTCCTCGTGTTGCAACACCTAAGGCTTAGCAGTGACTCCCAAACCAGTTGGTCTAAAGCACTAGGTGATGAAGCACCCTCGCTATATTTTTTATTGCTGCCTTGGTGTTTACAAAACCAGTGTTCATTTTTCTACACCATTTTATCTTTTATTCTTCATTTTTTTATTTTCGCACTTTGGCTTTTAGACAAGAGCATTTCAAGGTATCCTCTACTATCCCGAGTTTCAAGACATGTGTAAGTGCGTATAGTAGCGTTTCAACATTCAAATGTTTGGCTTCCAAAATAGAAACTATTTTTAAGACTTATTTTTAACCTCAGATTAGTGACTTTTTTCATCTTACTACCTCTTGGGAAAACGGCTCATAACTACTTATTACTAGTTCGTTTAAGAAATCTTCTAAATTTCTAGGTTTTCTTAAATTTTTCTAATCTTTTGAATGTAATTTTTCACTATCTGATCTTTTATTATCTTATTTATGTACAATTTTTTTATTAATTTTTTTTATTATATATATATATATATATATGTTTTGTGGTTATGCAAAGTATGCGAAGTGATGCGTAAATAAGCACAAACTTCTCCCAAACTTGTTTATAACAGTGTCCTCACTGTTGTCATCTATTAAATCTTGAAAACCTTTAAGCTTGGGAGGAAATTTATTAATGGGGGAAATAATATATGATAATGAAAATCCTCCCTCAAACTTATTTTTGGCTCACAATTTTGAGGACAACTTTTATTTTCAAGAGCCAAAAATATAAACCCTCCCAAACTTGAGTTAAACAATGTTAATCTTTTAAAATCACAAGAGGGGGTCAAAGTTATTGGTCAATGCCAAGTTTTGTAAAGATCGAAAGTCAACACCAACCATTCGAAGATTTTATCAGTGTAGTGCACCGGTTGGTGGAAGAACATGTTGTATGGAGCCAGGAAGAAGTGGGGAAGAGATAAGTGGTGTAAAAGAAAGGGTTTGCGTCTCAATTTGGAGAGACGACACAGTGATTGTGATGATAGATTACTCGCATTCTCATGTCTGTCAAGTAGAAGGGGTGGAGGTTTAATTTCTTTTTGGTGTTGATTCATCTCAACACCCGTGTTTTCTAAAAATGCGAGTTCATCAGCGAAGCTTTCATCGATATCCCGAAGAATATTCTCATTTGAGAAAACAGGATCATACTCAGACTCCATAAGAAGTTCATCATCAACGTTAGATGTTGACCCGGACAACTCGAAAGAAGGGTCCGTATGTATATGATATATATCTGGGTCAAACAACAACGTATAAAGAAAGTCTGGATATGTATCGTAAAGCTGATCAAATTCGCTGCTGTCGACATCCATTAATTCGACAGAACATACTCGAGCATGAGGATCGGAGGGTTGACTTCCCAAATTGTAAATGTTTAGCTCAGTTGACCTATTCCCGAAAGATAGGTTCATAGAGCCGTTTCGACAATTGATTACAGCGTTGGAAGTAGCCAAAAAGGGATGACCGAGAATCACCGAAATTTGGTTCCGTGGGTTCACTACAGGCTGTGTATCAAGAACAATAAAGTCCACAGGGAATAAAAATTCCCCGATTTTTATCAACACATCTTCAAGTTCACCCCTAGGTTTGGTGATTGATCGGTCGGCCATCTGGAGAGTTATGTTCGAAGGTTTTAACACTCCGATACCTAATTGCTCATAGACTGAATATGGAAGCAAGTTAACACTAGCGCCAAGGTCAAGTAAAGCACGGTTATTGTGTTTATCCCCAATAGAAATAGAAATAGTAGGACAGCTAGGGTCCTTACGTTTCCTTTGTAACTGTTGGGGAAAAGCTGTATCTACCGTACTCGACATGAACACTTTTTTCGGCACTTGAGTCTTCTTGTTCCTAGTGCACAAGTTCTTTAGAATTTTCGCATATGACGGAACTTGTTGTATAGCATCTAGGAGAGGGATGTTGATGTTAACTTGCTTAAACATTTCCACAAGCTTCTCCATTTGGGCATTGGGTTTGTTGGGCCTCAACCTTTCTGGAAATGGAGCTTTATCAATCATTGTTCGGTCCAACATTTGTGGAGAAGTTTGTGGGGGTGGAAAGGATGATGTGGGTGGAGGGTTCGAGCCTTAGGGAAAACGGAGAATAGGCAAGGAAGAAGAAGGTAAACTAGACGAAATAGGGTAAGAAGTAGATGTGGGAGTGGAAGTGGAAATGGAAACCGGGGTTTCAATTGGTTCCTCATTATCAGTTTCAATTTGTTCACCCACATGGTTGTCTAGCACTCTTCCAGATCTTAACATGGTAATAGCACTTATATCATTATAATGTGAGGGTCCAGGATCAGGTGGGGGTTGAGCTGGATGATTCCCTTTCTCTCCAGCACTCAACGCGGCTGTTAACTGTGCAATTTGTGCTTCTATCGCTTTAATACTCTCACCTTGGGAGACGGAGTTATTCTTTATTGTGTCTATAGAAGACTTAAAGTCAGCCGTCATTTTAATAGAATTTGTCAGAAGCAAACTCATGGTTTGTTCAAGTGCAGAGGTGTTATTGGTACCGGCAGAAAATGGATCAAAGTTTTTAACCGGGTTTTAAAAGTTTTGTGGTTGATAGAGGCGCTGACTCAGTTGTGGTGGTTGCTGTTGCTGTGGAGGGACCCATTGAAAGTTATTTTGATTTGGAACCGTGTTTTGAGTTTAGTATTGGTTCCAAGCAAAATCAGCGTGATTCCTCCAACCTTGATTATCTGTGAAAGAAGAAGGATCGTTTCTAAGTTGTTGCTGAAATACAGTATTAGTGTGACCTTGAAGTGGTACATTCAAAGGACATTCTTTCTTCAAATGTGATAAGTTTGAACAGCAACCACACATGGTTTTGGGAAGTGTAATGGTTTAGGGAGGCTAAAGAAATTCTGTTTTCTATAGCGTCGAGTTTCCTTTGTATTGCGGCCATTTCGGCTCTCTTTGTGACGGAAACATCGAGCTGATTGATATCTTCCATAGGTATGGTGGTCTAACACTTTCCCATTGTAAAATGGTTTGAGCTAAATCTTCTAGGTATTTCCAAGCTTCACCATCATCTTTAGACAGGAATTGATAATGACACATGGTTTCAAGCATCTATTTAGTCGTGAGATCAATACCCTCATAGATAACTCGATATAGATCCCATCTAGGAATTCCGTGATGAGGACATTGTAAAAGAAGATCCTTGAACCGTTCAAAGCATTTCCAGAATGGTTCATTGGAAAGTTGAGTAAATTTGAAGATTTCGCTCAGAACACGGGTGGTCTTATGATTGGGATAAAATTTCTTAAGGAATGCTACAACGAACTCGTCCCATGTTGAAATACAATATGCGGTTGTGTTATAAAGCTACTTCTTGGCTAAATCGCACAAAGTGAATGGGAGAAGACGTAAACGCAGAGCATCCAAAGACAGTTGTGACGTTCCAATCATAGCGCATACGTTTTCGAATTTGGTGATAAAAACGTATGCGCCTTTAGACTCGAGACCGTGAAATTTAGGTAAAAGTTTGATGAAATGAGCTTTAATTTCGAAATTGTCCCCATTGGCTGGTGGTATGGAAAGACTGGTGGGAAGGGGAACACGTGTAGGATAGCATCTCTCTTGGAGAGAAATGCGTGGAGGATTCTGCGCGCCTGCGGGCGGTGGCAGAGTGGTGTTAAAGTTTGATGGAAATCGGTCCATCGCTGTCGTGGTGGGTGGTAGGAAAGAAAATGTAGAAATACTGACTTCTGGGTCGATAGGAGAAACGCGGACAAGACGGGAAATAGAATCTCGTGTCCAGCCTAACATGTGCTTAACGGTTGTAGCACAAGTGGCAGCGTTGGTGATAATTAGAGAAAAATGGTTTGGTGTTTGTTTTTGAAAAATACGGATTTTGAAAAATCAAATCACAAAAAATGCACACACCACCCTAGATCTAATGGTCACCTAGGTCAAGTCATAAGACTGCTCCTAGACTTCCAGAAGACAAATCGCAGGATAAATCCTCTACTGCCTCTTTATCCCTTTTGTGGCCAGGTAAGTGCGAGGTAAGTGGGAGGTTCTCCGCTACGTAAGTAGCGGGCCTAATTAAGTAACTACTTGCCTTAGACACACTTGCATTAGAAACCACAAAAGAAATGCGGATAAGCAATAGATTACCCACGACCTTCTTCTGTCTTAAATGAGCGTGACGGTCCTTAGAGTCTTGTCTAGATAATTTTTTTAGTTAATGAGGGTGATGCAGATTCAAGTTTGTGATTTTTGGGGCTTAGGAAGGGTAATGAAATCTCCACCTAATCTGAATTTGGTTTTTGCCTCTTAATTTCCGTATTAAAAATATGCAGACATACAAGATCAAAACACGCAACAAATTTTTCTTTTAGCGGCGCTGCGAATTTTGCAAAGAATCTTGCAGAAAATGGTTATTGGACAAGATCAGAGAGAAGATAAGAAAGTCAGAGACATACCTGAGAATTTTGGAACACTGAAGCGCCTAAACGGCGGCGAAACCGCCGCAAAAACCTACCATTGGCCTCGGATCTACGGTGGAAAGGAGGAGTTAGGGTTTCGAAATTTTTCTGTAACTTCTTTGACTCCTGTGGAATTTGCAGAACTTTTCTGAATCTTGATCGCACTGCTACAATGATTCCAGATTCCCTCGCAAAAATTCACAACTAATCGTTAAGCGCTTGATGCGAATTTGATCTAAAAATTCTGATGGAATAATAATTTTTCAACTCAAATTACAAAAACGAACAAAATAGCACACATCCCCGGCAACGGCGCCATTTGATTGATCTTTCTTTTCGGTGTAGTAAGTAAAATATTTCACAACCAAAGAAATTTATACCGCAATCAATTAACGGTGTCGATGTAGCGCGTTAATGAATACGGATCGTCCACTGAGATGTGTTTTGATCGATCTTGTTTTACATGAGTCGAAATGAAAAGATAAAAGAAAATGCAAGAAAATTGATTCAAGATTTGTAAGATTTGATTTCAAGAAACATAAAGAAAAATAAAGATCAAGAACAAGAAATCTCCCAATCAATTTAGATATCAAGATTTGTAGAATGGCTTATAGGAATCGATCAAATTGGTAGCCATGATGAATATTAATTATAACTAATTTTATCTATTGATAATTTGTAGCTAGAACGATGGTGATGAATGAACATTAGGGATCTATTGAAGAAACTAGGGTTTCTCCTTCTCTATCCCTTGTCATTTCATTGATCATCATTTGGATCTAGCCTTTAGCAAAGAGAATCATCAATCGATTAATCCCTAGTTTGCAACGAAATTATCAAGAATTTGATCTCACTACAAATTAGGTCATCGATGATTATTTTTCCTAAAGTTCACAAATCTCATAAGACTTGAAATTAGTAAAAGGATTTCATCACCATTAGATCTACCTATTCTCTTGATTCCTCCACAAGCGGAGATTTACTCAAGCATCATGAAAATTAATGAATCAAGAATCAAGAAGTTTCATAACACATGAATATAAAGAAAGCAAGTGTTACAATTATCACCTTTATTAAATCGACGTCTAATTACACATTCCCTCAATTCGAGGTTACAAGATGTTGCTCTCGATCGCTTCTTTTGAAGAGGTAACTAGATCTATCGAAGTTCGCTCCGCTCGATCTCCGTGAGACTTGGATCATCATGGATCTCGTGCTCTTGATGAAGATTGGCTTCGTGGATAAAGGATCGATGGTTGCTTACGTGATTTGCTTCTCAAAATGATCTTGATTTGGCTTTGGAAATGGATTTGGGCTAGGGTTTTTGGTATCATGTTGTGTCACTCAACTTGAATTTGAATTGTGGCTCTCAATTTTTTCCCCCAAAAATGAAATACCTTTTCTACCCTAGATTTAGATCTCTTTTTATAATTTCAAATTCAAATTTCACTCCAAAATCTAGGTTGTTAGAGAGAACCTTCTAGAATAAGGTTGTTGGAGAGAGCCTTCTAGAATAAGGTTGTTACAAGGAGCTTTCTAGAAGAAGCTTGTTATGCAGAGAAGTTTTCAGAAGAAGTCTGTTACACTGGAGCATCTAAGGTAAGCGAGGTTATTAGAATGAAGATTCTGGAGAGACACGTCACCCTAATCCCTCAACTCGGCCGCGGAACCGCGGCCATTTAATGAGATCTCTGCATCATTTTTCTATGCTCTTCTTCTGTTGATGTTTGGGTCTTCTTCTGATATCTGGAATCTTTTTATCTCTTCTGAATATCTGCCAGATTTGAATTCTTTGACTTGCTGTAATTTATCGGCAATTTTGTGATTTCGGTTCTTTGACCTGAAGAATTTTCTGCGCACAATCTCGATACAAGTGTTGAGATATACAAAATCATGCGTGTAGTAATAAACACACAATTTCCCTTCAGAGTATTGATTATAACTATAACACGTGGTATTTGGTATTTTGCAGATGAATTTGTAATCCGTGTTATATTTACAATAAACACCTTTATATGATTAGAATAATGAGGAAATTGATGTGTTACAGAATGCAATATTTTCGACTGAACAGGGGCTTTACTCTAGAATTGGCAGGCTATTCGCCGCACTCGTAGGGGCTACAGGTTGACCCAAGATGGGGTGCTCAAGTTACCGGATTCCGTGAAGTGTTGGGTGATCCATTCACTTTGTTGAAGGGGGCTGCCTAGCTTTTGCTTTTGGCGGGTAAGTTGCCGCACTCATAGGGGTCTAGGTTTTCTTTGCACAGGCTATCCACACGACCAGGGGAACGTCGGGTTTCATTTTTGGCTGAAAGGAAACCCGGGGCTCCCAGATTATGTGCATTGTTCTGTGATGCTTATTACTTTTCTGTGATGTTGCATTTATCATGCCTGGAGCGATTATTATATATTGATATATATACTGGTAGTTGTTGTATATGTTTTACACCCGCACTAGTCCATTCCCCGTTCTTTCGTTAGTTAAGTAACCTAACGGGTGATGACGGGACCAAGTGGCGAATGCGGATAGCATATACGTACATCATATTTTCGTTCTTATCCGGTGTGATTTATTGATGGGATTGTGTTGATTCAAATCAATTCAAGGGTAAAACAGACCTATTTGATGTTGTTGGAACCAAGTTTTTTAAAAACTGACATTACAGACATTATCATTTGCATTGCACAGTGGTATTCGATTGGGAATATCCTGCACCTCATTCGACGAGGCAAGGGCCGAGATCCCTTCATCGGGAGTGATCCCTTGGGCAGAAGTTTGCGTCAACATAATAACTTTACTGTAGTCGATTATTTTTGCTTTGCATCGTGGTATTCAGTTTGGAATATCCTGCATCTCCTTCGATGAGGAAAGAGTCGAGATCCCTTCACCGAGAATGACCTCTTTAGAAAAAGATTTCGCCATTATAAATTTGTAAAACCACTCGGTTCCTTCAACGATATCAAGTTCATTACGTTAAAGGTTTTTCACCAAAAACTAGCCGTAGCCCTCCGTCATTTCTAATAAGTATTATTTGGTATTCGTGCAATGTTTGTTGGCAAGCGTCAAGGCATAGTGTACGGTAGCTGAATAATACTTATTTTTAGCATGATATGCGATTGATCGGGACAGTCGTACAACTTTGTTGGCAAGCGTCAAGGGTTTGTGCGGGTGGGTTCGAGTTAATCCAGGATAATGACAGGTTGAACATGACTAGTGGCTTATAACTAGTTGGCAAGCGTCAAGGTTATAGGACGTTAGGGGTAAAAACACATATCGGGAGTTTCAAATATACAGGAAACTTACCAGGCATGCGCATACCTTCTAAAGTGTGATAACTTGAGTGGCTTCCATCAAGTTATCATGCGATGATAGTTGGATCCCGATTCCCACTGATGAGTTGGTTTACATACGAACTCAAAGGAACTTTTTCGATGATGGATTCTGGCTCACGAGAAATTGGAATAAGGTTTATTCAGTTGTCTTTTATCATCACCTTATCTCAGGTTGTGAGTACACCTAGGATTAGGAGAGTACACCTATTATGCTTACTGAATAGTCTTTTTCCAAACCATAGGCTGGTGCCGAACGGTAGGGAAGGAAGAAAACCATTTAGCCAAACGATGGCATGTAGAAGGTAATGAGTAAAGACAAATAAATGGATTTGGAGAGATGGCAAAGAAATATATGGTTACAGTCATGAATCCGATAATAGGAAGAGGCATTAGTAGGAATACCCAGATACCCCTTCAAAACATTTTCATGTTTCAGTTTCACTGTGCGTTGTTAATATAAAACTGATTTCCCAATTAGACCCTTACTCCAGGGTATGTATATACCAGGTATGATTCTCACATCTGTATAGTTTTACAGATGATGAGTGGGAGTAAATTATTGGGAATTAGGTGATCATTCTCATTATATCGGAATTCGTTGTAATTGGTGATATTTGAGGAAATCGCCTGGGTTTTTGCCGGACGGCAAATATTTGGTTTTGAATATCCGTTGTTATGCACAAATTTCAAACTGATATATCTGTACATTTATTTTATAAAGTGAGATATAACTTTTTGAAATTATGTCAATGACATTTAACTATATCAGTTGATGGTTAGGTAAGGAGTATTCAACAGCGGTGTAATTCTTCATAACCACAGTACAGTTTTCAACCTACGACGCACAGGGTTTGAGTTATTAAACTCAGGGGACTTATACAAAGTATTGTATGTTGTCCAGTGTCCATTAGGACAGAGGGGTTAGTCCTTGTACTATATTCTGTTTACTTGTGACTTCTCTAGTTTTTAGACAAGTGTTTCGTAGAAATACAAGGTCTAAGTTTTGAGAACTTATAGGTACAAGAATAAAGTAGAGAACCATGTGTTGCAAGTATCAGGATTCTTCAAGATGATCGAAGATGTAGATACTTGAGTTTGGTATTCAGTTGATAGTGATGGTTTTTGAGAAATTTGTTTCTCTTTCAGGTTACTCATAATTGGATGCACTCCTAAGTTGAGTAATGTTGATTGGCCTCTCTCCATTTAGTTGACATGTACTAGAGACAGCTGCATTATTTGAATCTGGTTCCAATCAAATTAGTGTCCCTGTTTCTATATTGTATATGGAATGGTTCATATCTTAACGATGTTAAGGTACGAGGAGTTGTCCGGCTTATGCTTAAAACCAGACTCTGGATAACTCAAGGCGCGTTTCTGTAATGGCTGTTTGTGGGTTAACCCAGGCTATGACGAGGGTTAACTTTCTACCATCTGGAAGATCAATAGTGATATTGTTCTTGAATCGCCACAGTTTTAGTAAAATGTATTTTTTTCTTCAGAAAACAGAAGTGGGAGTATGGTAGAACTGGAATTGATTCCAGGACCGCAAATGATTACTGAAAATTTAATAGGACCTAAAGATTCAATCAGGATTGACATTCCATTAGCCACTCCGTAGATATGGTGGGTAAGCTCAGGCGCCCGAGAGGTACTTCGGTATCCTTAAGGAGGGTGACAGGAAGGTTCTTTTTTACCCAGAATTGACACTACTGTTGTTCTAGACTATGGGATCTGGCAGGAGGATGAGTATAGCGTCGTTCTAAACTAGCTTTAGAAGTGCACGTATATATGACTCTGCCAGAGGGTTCTCGTAGTCAGTGGGAGTAGCGGAAGCGTAGTAGACAAGTAGCTTATGTCTATAGACTAAAGCAAATATAGCGGAGAAAGATCATCTATTTCTGTTGTGACAGTCATGGATTTTGACTTCATCAGAATAGGGGATGGATCTGTTAAGAAGGTAGTAGGGTGTGATGTCCTGATATTTGGATGACATACATAGAGCGCGAAGTGAAATTCCTAACTACGATCGGTTATACTGTGGTTGTGACACAGTGGTTTCTCCACATAGGATATGGATATAATATTAGTCGTTCTGGTTACTAGATCTATGGTTTTAGATCTAAATTTGGGAAGTGTACCAATCTGGGTACTTTGATAGTATTCTAAAGATATTTTAGAATGGGCGACTACTGGCATGGTGGTGTACCTGCAGGTGATGGAGTCACCCTCTCTAAAGATGTCTTATAGACTAAAGAGGAGAGGAAAGTGCATGATTGGCATATCACTTGCTTAGGCAATTGAGTCAATCATGTGATGTCAAGTACCAAACCAGATGTTGTTTTTGCACTAGTTGCAATAAGTTGAGATATTAATCCAATCCTTGAGAAACGTTCGGAAGCAGTTGTAGAACGTAAGTAGATGTTCTAGGGATTTGATAACGACAGCCTCCTTCGGGAGACAGTTATCATTCCAGGCTTCCAAGTTGACCTGTACGACAGAGTGACTGTCAGAGTTATAGTTTTTCCCTCTAACGAGGGGCAGTAGTTTGGACAGGTGGTCTAAGCGGATACTGAGGAGATGTGGCGCAGGATACTGATTAAATTAAGTTGATGATACAGTCTAAGAAGTTTACTGGATTTGGAGTTCATTTATGAACTAGGTCCCATCAGATATCCAGATATATTCTAAGACAGGTATTGCTCATTTCGGGAGATGGATTTCTCTGCAAACATAAGAATTAAGAGAGACATAGAAAGAAACATCAGGGAAGATCCACTCACTGAGGCTATTTCTCGAACGCAATAGTTTTACAAACGAGCTTTGTGAAACTGATCAGTAGAGGAGTTGGATGTTCTGTATCACACGGGTTGTGAGTTTGCGACATTTCAATAATTAGCCTTAAGTGCAAGTGGGAGATTGTTGGATATGGTGCCCTCAAAGTCAATTATTGGATCGCAGGCTTATGATTGCAATGATTGAGGGAGGACCCATACCGATAAAACAGTCTTACTCAAGATGATAGTATGCTATCTGGTTTGTACCTATTGATAGAGCCCATAGGATTCTTGCGTGACTGCCAGCAGTATGATGGCGATCATATACATGGGAGCTGGGGTCTATAAGCACATCCTTAAATGGTCCCTAGTCGAGGGAGTTTCGAGACAGGGCATCGATACTTTAGAGTAGACTAGTGTATACTGATCGAGACCCCGACGAGGGGCAGTGGCGAGGTCTCACAAGCCATTGGTGTTAG
The DNA here is from genome assembly GCA_030015575.1 of Agapanthus africanus. Taxonomy (NCBI): domain Eukaryota; kingdom Viridiplantae; phylum Streptophyta; class Magnoliopsida; order Asparagales; family Amaryllidaceae; genus Agapanthus; species Agapanthus africanus. Next base: position 110,463,638 of record CM057340.1, on the reverse strand, counting down.
CTTGTTCACCTAAGATAGTATGCAGGTGCTCATTGCGTTATGAGTACACTGGACGGACTCGCCTGGAACCTGCTAGTTGGTATTATACCTATTGTCAGATAGTAGTTCCCAGGTGACATGTGTACAGGTTAGTCTGTCGACCTGAGATCGTCATTTGTCTCGTGTGAGTTCCCACTGTGCTTTGATTACTACCCTACCATGGCTTAAAGGATTCGTGCAAACAGGTTTTAGTTGGGTACAGTCCCGAGCCAAATGAAGGCAGTGAGCGGATCGTCGGGGATTCGTCTCTCCCGGTATTGGGGGTTGATGTCGCGCAGTGCACGGGTGTCCATCACCAGAAAAACCTTGGCCAAGGTAGTTGAGAATTACTGATCTATAATCGGTAGTTTCTCTGCAGGTGATAGGCTTCATACCGACATGAATTATCGCGTTGTTAGGGGTCGGACTTTATCCACCACCTAGACTCGATATGCGATACTCATAGACGAACAGACCGGACTGTACAGATATTATCACTGTCAGGCTCGTAGGGTTTCAGAATGAGTTCGCTCATCAGCTTCCCTTTCTTTCAAAATATGGGCAGCCGTTACGTACAGTTAGTGCCACTAATGTGCTTGTGGTTAAATCCACTGCTAACGTATTGATGAGTCATTAGAGTCCCCCACAGACAGTTTCCCTAGTTCGGGCGAAACGTTGTAGAGGCCGTATGGTTTTATGTTAGGGTTCGAACATGCACTTGCACTTGTGCACGTGTCATGGTTCGGACAGATATTACTAGTGGGCTTTGGTTTAAACCGGATCCTAGTATTATATTATGTTGGAATAATTTTGTCTCATTGCATTTGTATTCGGTCGGGATACAAATGCGGGTATATATATACAGTTGTGGGGTAATCTTGTAATTCGTTACGGGATTACTTTTTGAAGTTGCTAGTTTTTCTCCGCTTGATTAAACATTAGTTTTAATGTCTAATTAATGTTTTATATGTGTGCATTCATTTTTGGCCACCATTTCCTTGCTTCTTGCATCATGGCCGAAATTAAAAGAGGATGGGCTAATTGTGATGAAGTGTCCCTAGCATTAATTGGGCATGGGTTTGATTGGCATGGGTAGAATGTTTGTTTGGTGGGGATTGATAAGTGTTGTTTTTTTTAATTGTTGCATTATTGAAAAAGCTTACACTCACCACAAAAAGCATAGACTCACCACCTCATTTTAAATCCCCAGTGAAGTCTTCTCCATTTCTGGCCGAGCCCATTGTTTCTCACTCCACTTGCAAAATTTCATGTGTTCACATTTTCTATTTTGGAAACTTCAATTTACCTCCACCCAATTACTTGGATGCCTTGAGACAAAGTATTCTACACTCTCTCTACTTCATTCTTGGACATGTCGGCTAGCAAACTTCATGTCCGAGTTGCTTCGGTTTGAAGCGGGAGCCCGTATAAAGATTTCTCGATGTGGTGCCACTTCGACAAGCAAGACCGGAAGGCGAACTTCGTTGGGGCAGCCGCGACAACCATACGATGTAGATTGAAGACCGAAGGATACGGATCGATCGGTATAATCTCTAATCTCTCTTTCTTGATAGCTAGTTAATGGTACGATCCGGGTGATTGGTTGCAGTAGCGCCAAGTTATAAATTTTTGTTCCGCATTTGGCCTCGGATTGACGGCCGGGGCGCTGCCGTAATCCAACACTAAAATAATCGTAGACCGGGTCTAGGTGACGGTAAACGTCAGACCCTACTAACCCGATAAGTCTTGTCGAATTGGATTAGGACCAATCCGAGAAACTACTGATCTAACCATTATTAAATCTCAACTGCCTTGGCCAAGTTCACATGTTCTAGCCAACCGGACACGGTGCGATATTGAATCTTAATACCGAGCGAGACGAATCCCTGGAAATCACTCACTGCCTCCATATGGCTCGGGACTGTAACCAACCAAAACCTGTTTACACGACTCAGTAGAGCCGTGGTTGGGTAGTGATCAAAACACAGTGGGAACTCACACAAGACAAATGATGATCTCAGGTCCTAAGACTAACCTGTACTTATGTCACCTGAGACCGCTATCTGACGATAGGTATAATACCATCTAGAGATTTTCGGTGAGTCCGTCCAGTGTACTCATCCCCAGTAAGCACCTGTATATAATCTTAAGTGATCACACCAATGGTTGTGTGACTAACCACCCCCCTTCGTCAGGGACTAGAGATGTATACACAAGTCTACTCTGGAATATCGATGCCCGGTCTCGATATTCCTACGAATTGGGACCTTTAAGGATGTTCTTATGGACTACCCAGCTCCCACAAATATGATCGCCATCAAAACGCTGGTAGTCAAGCTAAATCCTACGGGCTTTATCTTCTCCCTTGAGCCTTGGATCCTCCCAAAGTGGGATTTTTGGAGATGGGTCTCCTTCTTCCGCCTCTCTGTTGGTTGGATCTTGGAGAAAAAGGATGGCGAGATTTAAATATCTCCCATTTTAGTGATTTGATGGGAGATTTGAACTCCCCTTTAATGGTTTTATGGTGAAAAACTATTTCTTTTCGGGAAAAGAAGATTTGAACTCTAGATTTAATTCAAATGGTGAAGAAGGTTTAAAACCTTGAGGAAGGAGAATGAGGCACAGAACCCTAGAAATAATAAGAGAATGAAAGTTGTTATTGATTTTCTCATCATGTTTATCTTTTATAAATTACACACTTTACAAATAGCCCCTTGGGCTTTTCCAAAATGCACTTGTGCCTACCCATGCCTCACGTGCTTATTTCTTTTTGCACATAAGCCATGGGGTTTAACAAATTTTGGCTTTTTACCCATTTTCCATACATTTATTTCTATCAAATTACATTAAACTAATTTATTGCTTCTTTCTTTTTGTTATGGGGCCGGTCCTTTCCATGCTCGGTCTTGACTTGGGCTTGGGCCCACTTGCTTGGGCTCGGGCCCTCTTGGCTTGGGGTTGACTTTGACTTTGACTTGGTCAATCAGGGTGTAATTTTTTATCCTAACAAAGTGCCCCCATCAATAAATGCACACTGCCTGTATAGGCTGCGTGTATGAAATTGATGGATCTTGTTTTATATAGAGATTGATTCGGTTTGGTTCCCTGTACAGGGTCGATGTTGCCCTTTTAGCGACATGGATGGTCGATACAGCTATTTTAGTGACTTGTACGGTCGGTGCTGCCATTTTATGACGTAGAAGATCGGTGCTGCCATTTTTGCAACTTGGACGGTCGGTGCTTGATCTGACTTGCTCCACTTCTTGCGATGTCGGGGTTAAAGTTGACTTGCTCCACTTCACGGTATCGAAATTTGATTCGATTTACTCCGCTTTCTACGATGTCGAGGTTGAAGTTGACTTGCTCCGCTTTTCGCGGTGTCAGGGTTAAAGTTGACTTGCTCCGCTTCTTGCGGTGTCTGAATTTGATTTGACTTGCTCCACTTTCTGCGGTGTCGGGGCTGAAGTTGCTATGCTCCACTTTTCATGGTGTCAGGGTTGAAGTTGACTTGCTCTGCTTCTTGCGGTGTCGAGATTTGATTTAACTTGCTCCGCTTTCTGCTGTATCGGGGTTGAAGTTGAATTGCTCCGCTTTTCGCGGTGTCAGGGTTGAACTTGACTTGCTCCGCTTCTTGCGGTGTCGGGATTTGATTTGTTCTGGGAGTTCCCTATCCATTCAGCGGGACTTTTTAGTTTGAAAACGTTGTCAGGTGGGACATTGATTTGATCTGTTAGATATTTGCCTTGTTTGGCTGGGCTTTTGAATTTGAGGGGAACTTAGAATTTGGATTTTGTTTGGCATCGGCATTGCTACATTGGAATAGTGCCAGGAGGGAATCATTATTTGCCCTAGGAAGACTTGGTTGGGTTTTAGGTCGACGTCAGCACCGCTAACACCGAACGTAGTGCCAGTAGCGACTCATCATTTGCCATTGTCCGTTGGGGAGCGATGGCTTAGGAGACAGGTTTAGATCCCTATCACCTAAGACTTTTCAATTTTATGAGCCATAAGGGTCTCATAAAAGAATTTTCTCTCTAAGAGTCGAGAGGATCTCGCAGGTGTATATTCTCCTTAGGATTCGTGAGGATTCTTAAGTGTGTTTCTCCTTTGTGAGTCAAAAGAATCTCACGTGGGGATATTCTCCTCACAAGGTCGAGAAGAATTTGGGAATGTATTTTCGTCTCCTTTTCACGAGTTTACGCACTTTCGCATTTTCACAAACTCGCCGGCAGTTCTGCTGTTTTTACTCACAGAGCCCTTTCGGGTTTTCATCTGTACCCGTTTTGCTTGTGGACATACCGTTTTTTTAGAGAGCTTCATCGCCGATAGGACTTCAGATGTAGTCTCACTGGTTGGACTTAGGAGAGATATGGGTCATTTACGCTCGTAGATTCTATACGGTTTTATAGGATGTATGATCCAGAGCGTAGGGCCGGTATGCTCAATTCGTCTGCGACTTGGAGCATTGTATTTCTTGAGATATTGGACATTGATAGGTGGCATGGGCCTTTCCCTCTCAGGATTTATTAGTTGTATGATCCTCCGTCAAATACTTTCTCGATGACATACGACCCTTCCCAATTTGGCTCGAATTTTCCTTTGGCATGCCGATTGGGGATGATCGGTCTTTTGAGGACCAATACCAATTCGCCTTTATTGAAAGCACGGAGATAGGTCATCTTGTCATAGGCCCGTAACATTTGGGCTCAAAACAGCTCCAGATTTTGCTGTATTGCGAGCCACTATTCTTCGAGGGCGTTGAGCTCTTCGAGCAGAAGGAGGGCATTTTCCTCCTCTGTCAGACCGTGCTGGACAGCCATCCTTAAGCTTGGAACTTTGACTTTGAGAGGGAGGATCGCCTCTAGTCTGAAGAGTAGTGAGTATGGAGTGGACAGAGTTGGAGTGCAGTGCATAGTACGATATGCCCACAACGCCTCATGGAGTTTGAGATCCAGTCTCTTTTGTTGGCTGAAGAATTTTTTCTTAGAAGTTTGTATAGAGTTGTATTGAAGGCTTCGGCTATCCCATTAGCTCTTAGATTATAGATAGATTAATATCTCCAGTCTATATTGTGCTGAGTAGCGAACCTCAAGTCTTTGAAGCTCGTGAAAGAAGTTCCGTTGTCAGAAATGCTTCTTCTTGGTGTACCGAAGCGATATAGCATATTATGCCGGAAAAATGTCAGAATATCTTCTGTCTTGACTTCTTTTAGCGGGACAGCTTCAATCTATCAGAAGAAGTAGTCAGTTGAGACCAATATGAACCTATGGCCTTTGGACGATAAAGGATCAATTGGGCCTACTATATCGGTGCCCCAAACTTCGAAGAACCATGACGCCACCGTAGGATGCTGTGGGTTAGTGTGCTTGTGGATGAAGTCAACATGAATTTGGAAGAAATGATACTTCTTCGCAGCTCTTCGCAATCCATTATCATGGTAGGCCAGTAATACCCAAGCCATTTGATTTGAAGCCGCATTTTAGGGCCGGACTGATGAGCTCTGCAGACGCCTGAGTGGAATTCTTTCATGAATTTTTGGGCTTCGTCCAAGGACAGACACCTGAGCCAAAGTTGTCGTACAATTTGCGGCATAGCGTGTCATTTATAAACACATATCGGAGAGCTCTTTTCTTCAACTAAACCCTTATAGATTTTTCTTCGGGTAGCTTGTCGTATCGAAGGTATTTTATGAAGGGTTCTCTCCAATCATGCTCGTCTTGAATGATCGAACTTCTTAGGCATTATTTCGGTTTTGTTCTGCCCTTTTATCTTCTCGTAAAAAGACTGGAGGCTGAATTTGCCGGCTTTTGACTGTGATCAGAATTTCATCTATGTCGGGATCAGCCAGCTCTTTGGCTGGGCGAGCGAGCACGTCGGCTTTTCCGTTCAACGCCCTAAGAACTCTTATTAGTTCAATATGATGAACTGTTTCATAAGCTACACCACCCGGATTCTGTACCGAGCTAACTCGGGTTTATATATCTTATAGTCGCCGCTTACTTGGTTGACGACAAACTGGGAATCACCGTAAACCCATAGCTGAAGGATTTCTATTTCTATGGCAAGCTCCAGACCAGCTATTAGAGTTTCGTACTCAGCCTCGTTATTTGTGCAAGGCTCGGTGAGAGCGAATGAACGACATAGGATTCCTATTGATGGCGTGATGAACACCAATCCTATTCCTTCTTTTATCTGCGGGATGCTTGATTTTCTGAAGGTCCTTATTGATGAGGCTCCATCTATGTAAAGCTCCTAGCATGGCTCGTTATCCTTGAGATGCAACACTTGTTCATCGGGTAACTCGAAATTGAGCGGTGACCCTTCAGGTATAGGATGAGCAGCGAAGAAGTCAGCGATGGCTTGTCCTTTCAATGGTTGCTGTTGAATATAGAATGTGTCGAACTCAAGCATCATGACAGCCCATCTTGTCATTCTGCCGGCTAGGCTTGCTTTGGTCATTAAGTATTTAAGCGGGTCGACCTTGGAGATTAGCATAACCCGATAGGCAAGAAGATAGTGTTGGGTTATGCCAGCGCCCCGGCCATCAATCCGTGGCCAAATGCAGAACAAAAACTTTTAGAAACCTGGCGCTAACGAAACCCGATTCCTGGATCGTACCATTAACCCTATACTAGTTCTATGAAAGGAGTTTAGAGAGGTTATACCAAATGATCCATGTCCTTCGGTCTTCAACCTCTGTCCTAAGCTCCTCGCGACTTCCATAATCAAGTTTGATCTCCGGTCTCCCCACATCGAAGAAGATCCACGTCGAGGGTTAGTAATATGGGCTCCCGCCTCAAAACCGAAGCAACTTGGGTATCTAGTTTGCTAGCCTAGAGAGCCAAGATGAAGTAAAGAGGGTTTGTGATTACTTTGTCTCAATATACTAAAGGATTCTCAACTCATGAGAGGGTTTGGGTGGAGGTTGAAGAAAATGCCATTGGGTGAAAGTGTGAAGCAAATCTTTTTGGCAACTAAAGAAAAATGTGCGCTGCCTTTTTTTGTGTGAGTATTTTTTGTGAGCTTATATCATGCTAGCAACTGAAGAAATAACTCAAGAATAAATATCTTCAAGCTCATTACAAATATCTCACAACAAAAATCTTACACAGAACAAAAAAACCCATCATCATCATGAGTCACAAGTGCGCATGCATGAATCCATGCCAAGCTATGAGTCACATTTCCACTCACATAAACATTTAAAACCCAAAAATGTTTATCACAAAAAGAAATATCAACATTTAAAGTAAACTTGTAACGAATTACAAGAATACCCCTCATCTGTATATACATACCCGCATCTGTATTCCGACTGAATACGAATACTACGAGACAAAAATAATCCAACAATATAATACTAGGATCCGGCTTAAACCAAAGCCTGCTAGTATTATCCATCCAATTATGATCCGTGCAGAAGTACACGTATATGATCGAACCCTGCCATAAAACTATACGGCCTCTACACCGTTTCGCCCGAACTAGGGAAACCCTCTGTGTGGGACTCTAAAGACTCGTCAATACGCTGGCGGTGGGTTTAACTACAAGCACGTCAGTGGCACTATCTGTACGTAACGGCTACCCAAGTATTGAGCGAAAGGGAGGCTGACGAGCAAACCCATCCTGAAACCCCTACTGAGCCTGACAGTGACAATATCCGTACAGTCCGGTCCATTCGTCTATGAGTATCACATATCGAGTCTAGGGGATGGATAAAATCAGACCACTAATAACACGACATTTAGTGTCGGTATGAAGCCTATCACCACCTGAGAAACTACCTATCCTAGATCGGTAAATCTCGACTACCTTGACCAAGGATTTCTGGTGATGGCCATCCGTGCACACCCCAACATCAACCACCAATACCGGGAGAGACGAATCCCCTGACGATCTGCTCACTACCTCCATGTGGCTCGGGACTGTACCCAACTAAAACCTATTTGCACGACTCCTTTGAGCCATGGTAGGGTAGTAATTAAAGCACAGTGGGAACTCACACGAGACAAATGACGATCTCAGGTCGATAGACTAACCTGTACACATGTCACCAGGGAACTGCCATCTGACAATAGGTATAATACCAACTAGCATGTTCCCGGCGAGTCCGTCTGGTGTACTCATAACCCAATAAGCACCAGTATATATCTTTGGTGAACCAACTGACACCAATGTCTTGTGAGACCGGCCACCGTCCCTCGTCGGGGTCTCGATCAGTATAGACTAGTCTACTCTGGAGTATCGATGCCCGGTCTCGAAACTCCGACGACTAAAGACATTTTAAGGATGTGCTTATAGACCACCCAACTCTCATGTATATGATCGCCATCATACCGCTGGTAGTCAAGCAAGAATCCTATGGACTCTATTAACATGTAATAGTGATCTCTAGTGCTACCTAAAGTATGTACATGATGATAAAGACAAACCAGATAGCATACTATCTTCTTGAGTAAGACTGTTATACCGGTATAGGTCCTCCTTCAATCATCGCAATCGCGTGCCTGCGATCCAATAATTGACTTGAGGGCACTATAGCCAACAATCTCCCACTTGCACTTTCGGCTAATTATTGCGGTGTCGTATACTCACAGCCCGTGTTATACCAAACACCCAACTTCTCTACTAATCAGTTTCACAAAGCTCATTAGCGAAACTATTGCGTTAGAGAAATCGACTCAGTGAGTGGATCCGCTCCAATGTTTCTTTCTATGTATCTTTTTATCTCAAGTTCGCGGAGAAAACTATCTCCCAAAATGAGCAATAACTGTCTTAGAATATGTCTGGATATCTGATGGGACCCAGTTCACAAACGAACTCCAAATCCAGCAAACTTCTTAGACTGTATCATCCACTGCATTTAATCAGTATCTTGCGCCACGCCTCCCTCAGCATCCGCTTGGACCACCTGTCAAAACTACTGCCCCTCGTCAAGAGGGAAAACTATAACTCTGACTGTCCTCTGTCATCCAGGTCACCTTGGAAGCCTGGAATGATAACCGTCTCCCGAAAGAGGCTGCCGTTACAAAATCCCTAGAACATCCACTTATGTTCATAAACTGCTTCCGAACGTTTCTCCAGGATTGGATTAATATAAACTTATTGCGTCTAGTACAAAAACAATATCTGGTGTGGTACTTGACATCTCATGATTGACTCAATTGCCTAAGAAAGTGATATGTCAAACATGCATATCTCTCTCCCCTTTAGTCTGTAAGGCACCTTTAGAGAGGGTGACTCCATCACATGCAGGTACAATACTATGCCAAGAGTCGTCCATTCTAAAACACCTTTAGAATACTGTCTAAGTACCCATATTGGGAAACTACCCAAATCTAGATCTAAAACCATAGATCTAGTAACCAGAATGCCTGATATTATATCCACATCCTATGTGAAGAAACAATTGTGTGACAAACCACATTATAACCGATCGTAGTATAGGAATTTCACTTCCTATAAGTGCATGTCATACAAATACCAGGACATTACACCCTACTACCTTCTTAACAGATCTATCCCCTTATTCTGATGAAGTCAAAGCCTATGACTGTCACATCAAAAATAGATGATCTATCTCTGGTATATCTGTTTTAGTCTATAAATAGACATAAGCTACTTGTTCACTATGCTTCTGCTGCTCCCACGGACTACAACAACCCTCTGGCAAAGTCATATACAAGTGCACTTCTAAAGCCAGTTTAGAACGACGCTATACTCATTCTCCTGCCGGGTCTCATAGTCTAAAACAGCAGTAATAGCAAATCTGGGTAAACAAGAACCTTCCTGTCACCGTGTTTGAGGATACCGAAGTACCTCTCGGGTGCTTGAGGTTACCCACCATATCTGCGGAGTGGCTAATGGAATGTCAAACCCGATTTAATTTTTAGATTCTATTAAATTTTCAGTAATCGTTTGTGGTTCTGGAATCACTTCCAGTTCTACCATACTCCCGCTACTGTTTTCTGAAAAAATCCATTTTACTAAAACTATGGCGAGTCAAGAACAATGTCACTATTGATCTTCCAGCTGGTAGAAAGTTAACCATCATCATAGCCCGGGTTAACCCACAAACTGCTATTACTAAAACATGCCTTGAGTTACCTAGAGTCTGGTTTTAACCATAAGCCGGACAACTCCATATACCTTAAAATCGTTAAGATATAAACCATTCTATATACAATATAAAAATAGAGGCACTGATTTAATTGGAACCGGATTCAAATCATGCAGATGTCTCTTGTGCATGTCAACTAAATGGAAGGAGGCCGATCAGCATTACTCAACTAGGAGTGCATCCATGTATGAGTAACCTGAAAGAGAAACAAGTTCTCAAAACCATTACTATCATTTGAATACCAAACACAAGTATCTACATCTTCAATCACCTTGAAGAATCTTGATACTTGCAACTCATGGTTCTCTACTTTATTCTTGTACCTATAACTTCTCAAAAATTGGACCTTGTATTTCTACGAAACACTTGCCAAAAACAGGAGAAATTACAAGTAAACAGAATATAGTATGAGGACCAACCCCTCTGTCCTAATGGACACTGGACAACAAACAATACTTTGTATAAGTCCCCTGAGTTCAATAACTCAAACCCTGTGCGTCGTAGGTTGAAAACTGTACTTATGGTTAAGAAGAATTACACCGTTGTTTAATACTTATTACCCAATCATCAATAGATATAGGTAAATGTCATGGACATAATTTCAAAAAGTTATATCTCATTTTATAAAATAATTGTACATATATATCAGTTTGAAATTGGTGCATAACAACGGATATTCAAAACCAAATATTTGTCGTCCGACAAAAACCCAGGCGATTTCCTCAAATATCACCAGTTACAATGAATTCCGATATAATGAGGATATAATCACCTAATTCCTGATAACTTAATCACACTCATCATCTGTAACACCATACAGATATAAGAATCAAACCTGGTAAATACATACCTTGAAGTAATAATCTAATTGGGAAATCAGTTTTCAATTAACAACGCATAGTGAAACTGAAACATGAAAATGTTTCGAAGGGGTACCCGGGTATTCCTAGTAATGCCTCTTCCATTATCCAGATTCATGACTATAACCGTATATTTCCTTGCCATCTCTCCAATCCCTTTATTTGTCTTTACTTATTACCTTTTGTACACCGTATTTAGGCTAAATGGTTTTCTTCCTTCCCTACCGTTCGGCACCAGCTTATGGTTTGGAAGAAGAATATCCAATAAGCGTAATAGGTGTACTCTCCTAATCTTAGGAGCCCTCGCAACCTGAGAGAAGGTTAAGATAAAAGTCAACATAATAATCCTTATTCTATTTCCCCTGAACCAGAATCCATCCTCAAACTGGAACAAGTTCCTTCGAGTTCGTATGTAACTATACGATGGTTTATCCAATAAATGTGATTCTTCGTAGTGATACGGTGTGTTTTGGAGAAATACAAAGGTGAAGTAGGAGTGGCGATGATATACGCTGTTTGGTCATGAATGATAGCAGTCGCATTTTACTTTGCCCTCTTTCTAATCCCTTTATTTGTCTTTACTTATTACCTTCTGTACACCACACTTAGGCTAATCGGTTTTCTTCCTTCCCTACCTTTCGACGCCTGCCTATGGTTTGGAAGAAGTCTATCCAATAAGCGCAATAGGTGTACCCTCTCTTAATCCTAGGAGCCCACACAATTGGAGAGAAGGTAAAGATAAAAGACAACTGAATAATCCTATTCAATTTCTCCAGAACCTGAAACCATCCTCAAAACTGAAACAAGTTTCTTCGAGTTCGTATGTAACTATATGATGGTCATATCCAATAAAAGGGGATCTTCATAGTAATATGGAATGTTCCGGAGAAATTCAAAGAGTAAAAGGAGTGGCAATGAAGTATGCAACTCTGACAATCCAAAAGTCAATGTGTTTTAAGAAGGTTCGGTTTAACTTGGTTTATGAGTTCTAGTATAGGGTCGAGACATGGTCGATTCCTAAGAGAGAGAGAGAAAAGAAACACTCAGCGTGCACTCTAACCTAGATCAGAATGGTTAATTACTTTATCTAATCAGGATTTCTCCCACTGTATCCTCAAATTCTCCTCCAAACCCAAAAGAAGAATCAGTTGGGATCATCTAAAATCACCCGAGGAGTAAACTAACACATCAGTGGGAATCGGGATCTGGCTATCATCATATGATAACCTGATGGAATCCACTCAAGTTATCACACTCCAGAAGGTATGCGCATGTCTGGCAAGTTTCCTGTATGTTTGAAACTCCCGATATGATTTTTATCCCATGTTCTTATGACCTTGATGAAGGCCAACAAATCATAAGTCACATGTCAAGTTCTACCCATCATTGTCCAGGTTAATTTAAACCCACCCGTAATCGCCCTTGACAAAGGCCAACAAGGCTGTACGACTGTCCTAAACCAACGCATTTATCTATGCAACAGAAAGGTAATAAACAACTACCATACACTATGCCTTGACGAAGGCCAACAAACATAGAATGAATACTAAGTGCTACCCTTCTGAAATGATGGAGGGCTGCGAAAGGTTTTTGGAGAAAAACCTTTAACGTAATGAACTTGATATCGCTGAATGTACCGGATAGCTTTACAAATATATAGTGACGAAAGCCTTTGCTAAAGAGGTCACTCCTGGTGAAGGGATCTCGGCTCTTTCCTCGTGAAATGAGGTGCAGGATATTCCAACTGAATACCGTGATGCAAAGCAAAAAGTAATCGACCATAGTGAAATTATTACCCTGACGCAGACTTCTATCCAAGGGATCACTCCCGGTGAAGGGATCTCGGCCCTTGCCTCGTCAAATGAGGTGCTGGATATTCATAATCGAATACCGCTGTGCAAAACAAAAGAAAACGTGCTTGTAATAACAGCTTTTGAAATTTTGTTCCAACAATATCAAATAGATCTGTTTTCCTTGCATTGATCAGAATCAACGCAGTCCCATCAATTAATCACACTAGAAAATAATGAAAATATGATGTACGTATATGCCATCCGCATTCGCCACTGGGTCCCGTCAATAGCCGTTAGGTTACTTAACTAACAACAGAGCGGGGACTGGACTAGCGCGGGTGCAAAACATATACAACATCTACTAGTATATATATAACAATATATAATAATCCCTCTAGGTATGATAAATGCAACATCACAGATAAGCGATAAGAATCACAGAACAATACTGATAATCTGGGAGCCACAGGTTTCCTTTGAGCCGCAACTGAAACCCGATGTTCCCTGGGTCGTGTGGATAGCCTGTGAAATGAAAACCTAGACCCCTATGAGCGCGAAAAGTTACCCGCCAAAACTAGAAGCGATTCATCCCCCTTCATCAAAGTGAATGGGCCACCCGGCACTTCACGGAATCCGGTAACTTGAGCACTCCACCTTAGGTCAACCTATACCCCCTACGAGTGCGGTGAATAGCCCACCAATTCTAGAGTGAGGCCCCCTTCCTTCTCAATTCCATAAGATACGGACCCGTTGCCCTCCAAAACCCGGCTATCATTGCACTCCATCACGGGGTAATCCTAGTACAGAAAATAAAATAAGTACAACGGTGACATCGACCTCAACCCGGTCGTGCCCCAAACAAATAATATACAAACAGGCAGTGACGGCAGTCCACATGTCAGACACTCGCCCCGCGATATCAAATGTATAAATGAAACTAAACGGTACTAACATTGCACCCAAGCTATCCACCACGACGAACCAGCCAACAAACACAGCAAAACACAGAACATCAACGTAAATGTCACGGTCGCAAACCCGTCTAAAAGAACCGTAGAAATTAGTCAAGTTATACCACTCTAATGACATTCACGGTCGCAGATAGAAATATATGTACTGTAAACTACGACATTAGAATTCCGCACGAAATTAGCAGACAAACCAATTTCCAAAACCATGGGAAAAAAATAGAGAGCTAAGGTTCCAAAAACCGACCGTTTAAAGCCAATTAGGAAGTCCGAATCAAAACGAAATGCGCCCGAACCATCGTAAAGGGTTACCCTAGCGCCCCGGCCAACTTCCATAGCCAAATGCGGAACAAAATTTTTATAGCGATCATAAACTTGGCGCTAGAATAAACTTAAACCGGATCTTTACCATAAACCTAGTTATCAAATTAGGGTTCTATCTACTATGATAAAAAGTATACCTAACAGAAACAAATCCTTCGGGTCTTCGATCCTCTTCTTAAGCTCCTCGATGGAAGTATGGATCGTGCTTGAATTTCGGCCTCCTTGTGTCAACGATGATCCACCTGAGGGATCCAACCTTGAGCTAAACCTCTAACTTGAGGTAACTAGAATACTTAGCTTGGTAATCTAAGTAGACTAGAGTGAGTAGAGTATGATTTGAGTGGCTTAGTCTCACTAACCCTTGATTATCAACACATGATAACTAGGGTTTGAGAGAGGAAGAAGGAGAGAGCTAGCTTGAAGAAAGAGAAAGTATTTATGATAATGATAATAATAATTGGAATGGCTATCTTTTATATGACCTCAAGCATGGCTTGAAAATATCTCACCAAAATATCTAGGTCAAAAATATCTCATCAAAATATCTGTGGTTAATAAGTCAAGCCAAGTCAAAAGGTCAACCCAAGTAGCCATGCCAAATACAATTATCATTTATCAAAAATAAGAAAGTCTTTTCTTTTTCTCATATGTGTTTTGACCAAGTCAATGGTCAAAACCCTAATGAGGTATCTCTTTCTATACCCCTTCTCATCCGTATATACATACCTGCATCCGTGTTCCGAGAAACACGAATACTATGAGATGAGGCCAATCCAAAAATCAAATATTAGGATCTGGCTTAAACCAAAGCCTACTAGTATTGTCCGCTCGAACACCACACGTGCATAAGTACACGTATGTGATCGAACCCTGTCGTAAAACCATACAACCTCTACTCGTTTTGCCCGAAGCTGGGAAATCCTCTGTGTGGGACTCTAAAGACTCGACAGTACTCTGGCAGTGGGTTTAACTATAAGGACGTCAGCGGCACTAGCTATGCGCAACGGGTACCCAGGTATCTGTCGATAAGAAGGTCGACGAGAAAGCTCATCCAAACTCCTACTGAGCCTATCTGTGACAATCTCCGTACAGTCCGGTGTGTTCTTCTAAGAGTATCGCATATCGAGCCTAAGGGTGGTAAACGCCAGACCCCTAATAGCAGTATAAGTCGTGTCAGAGTGTAGCCCAGAATATCCTGAGAAACTACTGGAGACCCTACCAGTAAATCTCACTTGCTCTGGCCAGGGACTTTGTGTAATGGCTCTCCTAAACACAGCACGATATCAACCCCCAATACCGGGAGAGATGAATCCAGTCTAACTGCCACTGCCTCCAAGTGCTTCGGGACAGCACTCAACTACTACCTGTTTGTACGACTCAAGAGAGCCGTGGTAGGATAGCAATCAAAGAACAGTGGGAACACACTTGAGGCGAACTAGCAGTGTCAAGTCAACGGACTAAGCTGTACTCATGTCACCTGGGAACTACTAACTGACGATAGGTATAACACCAACCAACATTTCCCGACGAGTCCTGTCCAGTGTACTCGTAACCTAATGAGCACCCGCATACTATCTCCAGTACGACATACTAATGGCTGTGGGACAGACCATCTCCCCTGCTGAGATGAGAAGCGTATATACCAGTTTACTCTGGAGTATCGATGCCCTGTCTCAATAATCCTCCGACTAGGGACCTGTATAAGGATATGCCTATAGACTACCCAGCCCCAACTAGTGTGATCGCCATCACAACGCTGGTAGTCAAGCAAAGATCCTAAGGGCTCCATCAATATGTATTAGCGATATGTTAAAAGAAACATATACACATATTAAGATAGATACAAACCAAGTAGCATACTACTATATCGAGCAAGACTGTCGTAAATCCGTGTATATATCCCAAGCTTCCAAAATGTATTATACAAACTTGTACTATACAATAATGGCCTCTAGAGCATACATATCCAACAATCTCCCACTTGCGCTAAAGGCCAGTAATTGGTGTACCGCAAACCCAACGTCTACATTAAGGCCAGCTGCTGTCATACCTCATACCCAATAGCTCAAAAAGTCGCTCGAACTGTGTTTGAGGGAGGGCCTTTGTGACTGGATCCTCCATGTTGTCTTTAGTGTCCACACTCCGTACCTCGATCTCCTGGCAATCAATGATCTCATTTATCAGGTGATACCGCCATAAGATGTGTCTGGATTTCTGATGGGACTGTGGTTCCATCACTAAAGCTATAGCCCCATTAATATCACAAAACAAAGGTATTGGGTCAACAATTGACGGAACTACCTGAAGTTTACTAATGAACTTCTTCATCCAGACCGTTTCTTTTGCGGCATCGCTTGCAGCAATGTATTCAGCCTCCATCGTCGGGTCTGCGACGGTATTCTGTTTGGAACTCCTCCAACACACCGCCCCTTCGTTGAGGGTAAACATAACTTGTTGTCGTCCTTGTCACTCTTGAAGCTTGAATCGGTAAAGGACTCGACCCTAAGGTCTCCATTACCGTAAACCAGGAACATCTCCTTAGTCCTTCTCGGGTACTTGAGAATGTTCTTCACTGCAGTACAGTGGTTCTCACCTGGGTCTGACTGATACCGGCTCACCACGCCTAGCGCGTAAGCTACATCTGGTCTTGTACATAGTATCGCATACATTATAGATCCTACCGCCGAAGCGTAGGGTATAGTGATCATGCGAACCCTCTCCTCGTCTGTCTTAGGAGACAACTTCTTGGAGAGGGTGATTCCGTGCAATGCGGGTATATTACCGTGCTTGGAATCTTCTATACTAAATCTCTTTAGTACGGTCTATATGTACCTGGACTGTGAAAGTCCCAGTAATCTCTTGGATCTATCTCTGTAGATCTTGATCATCAGAATGCACGAGGCATCACCCAAGTCCTTCATGGAGAACAGTTGTGACAAGAATAGCTTGACCAATTGTAGCATACGAATGCCATTTCCTATCAAAATAATGTCGTCCACGTACAAGATTAGAAAAACGAAAGTCCGTCCTATAATCTTCTTATAAATACAAGGCTCATTCTCGTTCTTGATGAAGTCAAATTCCTTGATTGTTTCATCAAAACAGATGTTCCAGCTCCGCGATGCCTGCTTTAATCCATAAATGGATTTAAGCAACGTGCACACCTTCCCGCTGCTCCCACTGTCTACAAAACCTTCTGGCTGATCCATATAAACACACTCTTCCAAACTGCCGTTTAGAAAAGCCGTTTTTACGTCCATCTGCCAGATCTCATAGTCATGGAAGGAAGCAATGGCAAGTAGGATCCGAATGGATTTGAGCATAGCCACTGGAGAAAAAGTTTCGTCATAGTCCACACCAGGTCTTTCACGAAAACCTTTTGCAACGAGTCTAGCCTTATAGGTTTCCACCTGCCCATCTACACCAAGTTTCCTTTTGTAGATCCATTTGAATCCAACGGGTTTTACCCCAGGTGGAGCAATATCCAAGGTCCATACTTTATTGGTCTACATGGACTCCATTTCGGATCACATAGCATCCAGCCACTTATCAGAGTCCCTTCTGATAATGGCCTGCCAGAAACTGGTAGGATCATCTTCTTCCAAGATGCAATCCTCTCGATCCACGTCTATGAGAAAACCGTAGTATCTCTCGGGCGGATGAGAAATCCTACCAGATCTGCGTAGTGGCTGAGGTTCGTCTGGGGTTATTGAATCTTCTGGTTCTTCTAAATCCTCAGTTTGAGTTTATGGTTCAGATATTTCATCCAGTTCTACCGTGCTCCCACTTATTTCTTTTACAAGAAATTGCCACTCCAAAAAGGTGGTGCGACGAGCAACGAACACTTTCTGTTCCTTAGTGTGGTAGAATAGATATCCCAGAGAATTTCTAGGATATCCCACAAACTTGCACAAAACTGATCGTGCCTGAAGCTCGTCCGGATTTTGTACCTTTACATAGGCCGGAAAACCCCATATCTTAATACGTTCAAGATATGGTCTTTTACTACTCCATATTTCATATGGAGTTTTAGGCACAGATTTAGATAGAACCTGATTAAACAAGTACGCTGCTGTTTCAAGTGCAAGTCCTCAGAATGAAAGAGGTAACTCGGCATTACTCATCATGGAGCGAACCATGTCCAATAGGGTACGGTTCCTCCGCTTCGATACGCCGTTGTGCTGTGGTGTGTACGGAGGAGTAAGTTGATAGAGAATACCATTCTCTTTTAGAAAGTCTCTGAATTCAGTGCTTAAGTACTCCCCTCCTCTATCAGATCGAAGGATCTTGATACTTTTTCCAGTCTGGTTCTCTACTTCGTTTCTGAATTCTTTGAATTTCTCAAAAGCTTCAGATTTGTGTTTCATAAGATACACATATCCGAATCTAGAGAGATCGTCAGTGAATGTGATGAAGTACGAGAACCCACCCCTTGCATGTATAGACATCGGGTCACACACATCACTGTGTATGAGTCCCAAGAGCTCTGCTGCTCTTTTTCCATGTCCGGTGAACGGAGATTTGGTCATCTTTCCTTTGAGACAAGACTGACAAGTTTCATAAGATGAAAATTCAAACGTATTCAAGAGTCCATCTTTATATAACTTACTTAGTCTTTTCTCTCCGATATGACCAAGTATATAATGCCACAAGTAGGATTCGTTCGTATCTGAACTTTTCCTCTTGCATGTGTTTTGTACATTGAGAACTGTATTCTGATTTAGAACATAGATACCATTACACAGTGTACCTTTTGCAACCAGTACCTTATCAAGGTAAATGTTCCTGATATTTCTATCAAGAACAAAGTTTTATCCATCTTTATTAAGTAAAGAAACTGATATGATGTTGCAAACCATGGAAGGTACATAGTAGCAATTGTTCAAAATCATAGTATTGCCATTTGGAAACACAAGCTGATATTCACCGACGGCTGCAGTATTAACTTGTGCTCCGTTCCCTACCCTGAGGGACATATCACCAGGTGCAGCTATCCTACTTTTTCTCAGTCCCTGCAATAAATTACAGATATGAGATCCTGATCCGGTATCTAGTACCCAGGAGGTAGGACTGACCGAAAAGCAGTTCTCAAATACAAGAACACCTGAAGTAGATGCATTAGTATGCTTCTTCTTCAATGGGGCCTACTTGGAATTCAAACAATCCTCTTTCCCTTGCTCACACTTACGATCGCCATCATAAGTTAGAGCCAAATCGACGTTCCCCAGCCCCGAATAAGAATTCGGATCGGTCAAGCGATACATTTTATTATCTTGATTAGGGCATGAAATGGTTGCTACCTGGAGAGAGAGAAAATAAAAACTCAGCATGTGCTTTTGCAAGATTAGATTGGTTATTAATTTATCTAATCAGGATGGCTCCCACTGTTTCCTCAAATTCTTCTTCAAACCCTAAAATAAGAATTAGTCAGGATTTAATCACAAATCACAATACTGCTTAACCTTTCAACCAGGCTAGTGTTGGTACTTCGAGAGAGGTTTTCCAACGCTTTCGCAAAATTCCTTAATTATATAACCTCTTTTCCCTGGAGGCGTAGCCACGCTAACACCGTTCTAGACACCTACTTGGTTTATAGTATTGATTGTTAAGTGAAATAATCTTCCGAGAGTAATCCAACTCATAAGTGGGATCGGGATCCAACTATAATTGTGTAATGACCTAGATGGAATCCACTCTAGTCACTACACTCCAGAAGGTATGCTAAATCTGCATGTTTCCTGTATATTTGAAACTCCCGATGAGGTTTTTTCCCCTAACGGCTTTATGACCTTGACAATGCCAACATATCATAAGACGCTAGTCAAGTTCGGCTCGTCATTATCTTGATTAACTTAGACCCACCCGCATATCCCTTGACAATGAAAACATAGCTATACGATTGTCCTAAATAATCGGTAATAAAGTTGCAAACAAACAATACTCAGGTACCGATCACTACGCCTTGACAATGCAAAAATACGTAGCTCGAATACAAAATAGTACTTGTAGAAAATGACGGAGGGCTATGGCTGGGTTTTTGGCGAGAAAACCCGTTAACGTAATGAACTTGATATCGTTGAAGGAACCTGGGCAATTTTGAAAAGGAGTGGTTTAAGTTCCGCCTTTATGAAAATTTCTGGTTTTGAAAAATCCGAGCAATCTATAGTATAGACTTTAGCTCAAGATGTCACTCCCGGTGAAGGGATCTCGGCTCTTGCCTCGTAGAATGAGGTGCTAGATATTCAAGACCGAATACCACTATGCCAAGTGAAAGAATATAACTGTAGTTTTTCAAAATTTGTTCCAACAACGTCTTTTATGTTTATTTTCTTGCATTAATCAAAATTAATGTGGTCCCATCAATTAACCTACCACACCAGAAAAGAACGAAAATAAAACGTACGTTTATACTATCCGCATTCTCCACTGGGCCCCTGTTAGTTGTATGTATGCCCTAGAGGCCAGTATTGTACAGATGATGTATATTATATTGGATGCTTGGACATATATAGAGATGACTTTCTTGCTCGATATGATAGTATGCTATCCGGTTACTCTTTATCTTAACATGTACACTAGTCTCTTTAAACTGTCTTATGGTTACATGGTGGTAAAGCCCATAGGATGTGTACTTGACTACCTGGACTATGATGCAGATCATACTAGTGGGGACATGGTAGTCCATAAGTACATCCTTCAAGGTCCCTAGTCGTGGGTGTATCGAGACGGGGCATCGATATACCAGAGTAGACTAGCGTATACGCCTCTCGACCCATGAGATGGGCGATGGATGATCCCATATCCATTGGTGTTTGACATCAGAGATGGTATACGGGTGCTCAATGGAGACTGGGTACACTGGACGGACTCGCCGAGAACTCCCAGATGGTATTATACCTCACGTCAGATGGCAATTATCAGGTGACACTTGTACAGGTTAGTCTGTAGACCCGAGATCGTCATAGAGTCTTGTGTGATTCCCACTGTGCTTTGATCACCACCTTACCACGTCCATGAGGGCGTGCAAAACGGTGGTCTTTGGGTACAGTCCCGAGTCACATGGAGGCAATGAGCGATAGGAGGGGTTTCGTCTCTCCCGGTATTGGGAGTTGATGTTGCGCTGTGCTCGATTGGCCGTAACAGGGAAGTCCCTGGCCAGGGCTGATCAGAGATTTGCTGGTAAGTGTTACCAGTAGTTTCTCGACCCGTTATGAGCCTCACATCGGCACGACTTATTGGTTATTGGGGTCTGACGTTTACCACCCCTAGACTTGATATGCGACGTATCAGACGAACAGACCGGACTGTACGGTAAGTGTTACTGGTTGGATTCACAGGAGTGTGAGCGGGCTAGCTCGTCAATCTTCTGATCGCTCAATACCCGGATGGCCGTTACGTTTAGCAGACCGCTTGCGGCTTGTGGGTGCTTGATATGATCATCATCTGCTACCGGCGTATTGACGAGTCTTTAGAGTCCTACACAGAGGTTTCCTGGCTCAAGCGAAACGAAATAGGAGCGCATATGAGATATGTGCAGGACCGAGAATAATGCGTGTATGTGATACCGCATTTCATTCTCACGATATATGTTTCGATTGGTTATATTCGATATGACCTAGTTATCGAATCATTGATTCGATAAATCGATACATTGGATTCTAGTCGGTTATGTGCGACATGACCGGATCATTGAATCAAATGTTGATTTAATGATTTAATGTATAATTATATATTTGATATATTGCATTGCATTAACTAGTATTGGTTCACTTTAAATGGATTTTCTCACTTGATATGCAAGAAGTATATGTGATATACTTTTGTGCACATATTTGTATCATGTTTGATGATACTTGATAATGTGGTTAAGTGTAAAGGATTAAACCATGGTTAAGTGATGATTAGGGTTTTGGTTTTTCATTTATTTATTTGTTTGTTTATTTGGAAAGGATTTAGTTAAGAATGGTGGCTTATTTTGTTTCTATGTTGAAGTTTCTTGAAGCTTTGACAAAGTCCACTATCCTTATCTTATCCTTAACCCTAACCATTCCTACTAACCTTAGTTTAATCTCTACACTTGACCATGGTCAAGATATGATAAGTATTCATATTAGTTTTATTTTTAAAATAGAACACTTATCATATTCTTTCTTCTAGCTTCATCTTTTTCTTCATCTTCAAGAATGAAAACTTGATGCCATCAATGGCAACTTGAGTTCTAGTGAGAGAAATCCAATTTTAAAGTGAACCCACCTCCTATTTCTTCACCCTCTACCTCTTGCCAAGTTATTTTGGGTGTTTTCTTCACAAGTTTCACAACTTTGTGAAGTCGGAGCTTGAACTTGTGATGCCTCGACGTAGATCGTCTTTGACACGAAGCCGACGACCTAGCTCGCCCGATTCTCCGATGAAGCCGACGATTGAGTTCGGGATTCATGATGGACAGCGAGAGGACACCCACGTGGAGCTAAGGAAGTGGAGAACCGGATCTACAAAGGTTGTAGCATCTAACTTTTAGTTAAGTAGTTAACTAGATTATCTTTTCGCCTAAACTTCTAGTCAACGATCCGTATTAGGGTTTCTCGGCACCCATAATTTTTGAAATTGGCATGATTGATGCCTTGTGAGACTTCATTAGAGTGCCTAGGAACCCTACAGTGGTATCAGAGCTACTAGGCATTGGATGTCGACCTATGGGGGGTTCTCACTGTGTGACAGTGTGGCGAAGCATAGGCTCTTACCCCCAGGGTGTCCCGAGACCGGAAGGTGTTCCGGCGGGTTGTAGTCCTCGCGAGGGGGCATGCGTAAAAAGTAGCGGCTGAGGGACCCGTTGGTGCCACGGCGACCCCATTGGATGGGGTGGCTGCCTGACCTACAGTGGTATCAGAGCCTAGCTAGAGCCTTAGGCGAAGTCTAGACGCAATTTGAAGCCCGAACGAACCCGAAACCCTAAACCAAACATGCTCTCTGGACTTTTTCCAAAATCTGGAGTTTTTCGATATTAAAAATATGCAGAAAAATCAGCAGGAAATTCTAAGGTTTACTGTGAAATTCGTGAGCCTAATTCCACTATATCACCGCGGTTCCGGGGCATGAGCAAGGCTCATGCGGTGGTTCCGCGGCCGTACGGCCACAGTATGTAAAGTTTTTTGCACAGTAACTCTTAGTTTCCAGTGGTGATTTTCCTGGGAATTTTTAATAATTTTTCAAGAGTTGAATTTTCTGGGTTGTTTTGGGGACTCGGTGTTTCGACCGGATTATCAAATTTCGTCTTTGTGTTTTTCCGGATAATTTTAGAATATGTTAAAAAGTTCGACCGGATATAAATACCCAACTTTTACCCTGTCGGGAAATTTCCAAGTGTTGGATTTTTCCGTAGTTTAACGACGTTCTAAGTAGTGCAAGTAACGCGACGGACCCTCTAGAAGACAACAAACCTTAACTCGATTATGTGACCGTCTTGAACTGCTCTTTGAACCTTCGGGTTTGGGGCAGTACGGCGTGCCACATGTGAGGCGTTGGCTTGACCCTTCTACGGCTGGACCGTTGGTACTGAGGCACGAACTGAATGTTGTTAGACTTATTTCATTTGTTGAGCTGTATCGGGAAAACTTGGGTATTCGACTGTTCGATCGGAAAGTTTAACATTTCCTGTTTATCTAGAATGTGATACAATAATTGGAATTCACAAACAGTTATGAGATAACTGAATGAATGTTATAAATCTAGCAGTTTAGTCCCACATGATATTGAAAAGAGTTTTCGATAATGAGACTAAAATGCGGGATTTATATCTGTTAGGCATGTGATGTCTAAGTATTTCATTTGATTAGGCATGCGATGTCTAAAGAGGTTGCGGATTCCAACTGTTGTAGTTTTACACTTTCTTTTCTGTGACCGTAAGTGTAGTATGTTCATATCGCCGGTTTCGTTGCTATACGTCAACGACAATTGGGGTATGCATACTTACTTACGTTGATGACATGTGATGTTATGAGTTGCTGGATATGTTATATTGGATCGTCGTGTTTGAATAGCCGGGGTTTTTTATGTGAGATGAGTGTTTTTCATTTTCATTCATGTAAAAACTTGTATGTTATATTCTTTTTATTTGGGGCACTTCCAGGTAGCGGAAGCTGTCACCCTTTGTATATTATTTACTTTTCCGCATTAGGATAGACCCAAGGAGGGGAGCACAGGTAACCGGGTTCTGGGGTCCAGTGGGAGACCAACTCGAGGAGTCGAGTCCGGGTCTCCTAACCCTAGAATTGGCAGGGTTGCTTGCCGCTCTCGTAGGGGTCTAGGGGTGTGGGATTGGCTATTCATCACGACCGTGGAATCCGTGTTTTATACTGGCTCGTATTGAAAACACAGACGTCCTAGTATATCCAATGTTTCATATGTTTCTTCTGCTGCGTTATCTGTGATGTGATCATGTGATGTTCTGTGATAGATACAGTATATAGTATATATGATATATTATATAGACGTTACTTATGTTTTGCACCCGCACTAGCCCTGCCCTGCTCTGTCGTTAGTTACCTAACCTAACGGTGCATGAGGGGACATCGAGGCGAATGCGGATGGCATAAGTGTACGTCGTATTTATCTGTGATGTTTAGGTATTTAAATGATGGGACTTCATTAATGTGATTAATGAAAGAAAAGAAACCAAATGATGTTGTAGAATCAAATTTTAAACAAAACAGGTAGCTACAGTTCTTGCTTTGCACAGCGATATATATGATATGCCCTGCACCTTATTCGGTGAGGAAAGGACCGAGATCCCTTCACCGGGAGTGACTCCTTTAGCAATAACTGGCAGATGCTACACACTCGGTTTGCTTTTGACTGCTTCTATAGTTTCTGCTTTGCATAGTGATATATATGATATATCCTGCACCTCATTCGACGAGGAAAGGGCCGACGATCCCTTCACCGGGAGTGACCCCTTTAGCAAAACTAGAAAAGCCTCAAAATCACTCCATTTCAAAACTTCATTAGATTCTACAACGATATCAAGTTCATTACTCTCATGGTTTTTTCTGAAAGAACCCGCGTAGCCCTCCGTCATTTCAGATAGATATTATTTAGTATTCGTACTATGTTTGTTGACTTAGTCAAGGCATAGTGTATGGTAGCTAAATTATGTTTATCTGTAACAACATGAGATTTGATTGGATTAGAGCATTCGCACGGCCTTGTTGACTCAGTCAAGGGTCGTACGGGTGGGTTTAATTCAATCGGGAAATGTACGGGTTGAACTTGACTTGCGATTTATGGCTTGTTGACTTAGTCAAGGTCATAGATCGCTAGGGGCAAAAGCATTATCGGGAATTTCAAGTGTTGAAATTTGCAATGAGATTGCATACCTTCTATGAGATAGTTGGATCCCGATACCTACTGCGAGTAAGAGTTACTCCTGGGAGAGTTTTACACATTACAATTAGCCGATCAAGTAGGTTTCTAGAAAGGTGTTAACGAGGTTACGCCTCTAGGAAAATGAGGTTTACATTAATTAGGTTCGTGCGAAAGCACGGGGGACCTCCCTCAAAGTACCGACACTGGCCTGGCTGAAAGATTGGCGAACTTGTAGTGTGTAATTAATCCCAGCTAGTCTTTCCTTTTACGGTTTGAAGGAAGATTTGATAAAAAGCAGTGGGAGCCATCCTGATTAGATAAGATAATAACCAATCTGATCTTGCACGAGCATACGCTAAAGTGTTTTCTTCTCTCTCTCTCCAGGTAGCGACCATTTCATGCCCTAATGAAGATAATAATATGGATGTAACCGAACCCGCATGTTATACTGTGCAGGGGAACGTTGGACCCGTTCTATCTTATAAATGTTATAAGACTGAACAGGAAACAGGAGAATATCTAGATTCTCACGCCGCCCAAACGGAGAACGTGCATGATGATGCACCTTCTTCGGGTGTGTTTGTTATTGAGAACCGTTTCTCAGTTCACCCTACGTCCTGGGTATTAGATACCGGATCAGGATCCCATATATGTAAGCAGTTACATGGGCTACGAAAAGGTAGAGAACTGGGAAAAGGTGATCATTCCATTCAAGTAGGGAATGGGGCAAATGTTGCAGCCAAAGCAGTTGGCATATATCACCTGGTATTACCAAATGGTGATACACTAGTCCTGAATGAGTGCTATTATATACCGAACATGATGTGCAACATTATATCAGTTTCTTTATTAAGTAAAGAAGGATATAATTTTGTAGTAAAGGATAATGTTATGAACATATTCCTAGATCAAAAGTTGATTGCATCAGGCTCGCTACATAATGGCATATTCATTCTCAATCAAAATACAGTCTTCAATATACAAAACATACACAAGAGGAAAAGCTCAGAAATGAACGAATCCTTCTTGTGGCACTGTAGACTTGGCCATATCAATGAGACACGACTGGCTAAGTTGCATAAGAATGGATATTTGAATTCATTCGAATTATCATCTTATGACACTTGCCATTCATGTCTCAAAGGAAAAATGAACAAAACTCCGTTTACGGGACACGGAGAAAGAGTTACTGAACTCTTGGGACTGGTGCATAGTGATGTATGCGGTCCTATGTCTACACACGCCAGAAATGGTTCTTCCTACTTCATTACATTCACTGACGATCTCTCTAGATACGGGCATGTGTTCCTCTTGAAACACAAGTCTGAAGCTTTTGAGAAATTCAAAGAATATAAGCACGAGGTAGAGAACCATGTTGGAGATAGTGCCCTCAGAGTCAATTATTCGATCACAGGCACGTGATTACAATGATTGAGGGAGGACCTATCCCGGTAGGACAGTCTTACTCGAGATGATAGTTTGCTATCTGGTTTACCTTTATCATCGTGTACTGCTTCAGGTGACCTTACAGGTCGCTATTACACGTTGATAGAGCCTCTAGGATTCTTGCTTGACTGCCAGCAGTATGAGGGCGATCATATACGTGGGAGCTGGTAGTCTATAAGCACATCCTTAAAAAGTCCCTAGTCGTGGGAGTTTCGAGACACGGCATCGATTCTCCAGAGTAGACTAGTGTATACATCGATTCTCACAAGCCACTGGTGTCAGTTGGTTCACCTAAGATGTATACAGGTGCTCATTGGGTTATGAGTACACCGGACAGGACTCGCCGGGAACCTGCTGGTTGGTCTTATACCTGACGTCAGATAGCAGTTCCCTGGTGACATGTGTACAGGTTAGTTCATCGACCTAGGGATCGTCATTTGTCTCGTGTGAGTTCCCACTGTACTTTGATTACTACCCTACCACGGTTCAAAGGAGTCGTGCAAACAGGTTTTAGTTGGGTACAGTCCCGAGCCACATGGAGGCAGTGAGCGGATCTTCGGGGGTACGTCTCTCCCGGTATTGGGGGTGAGGTCGTGCTGTGTCTAGGAGAGCCATTACACGAAGTCCTTGGCCAAGGCAGGAGATTTACTGGTAGGTATTCCAGTAGTATCTCAGGGTGTTCTGGGCTACACTCCGACACGACTTGTACCGCTTTTGGGGGTCTGACTTTTACCAACCTCCTAGGCCCGACATGCGATGCTCATAGACGAACGGACCGGACTGTACGGATATTGTCACTGACAGGCTCAGTAGGGTGTCAGGATGAGTTCGCTCATCGACGTCCCTTTTGGTCAATAGCTGGTGGCCCGTCACGTATTGGCTTATACCTCTGACGTGGTAGTGGTTAAATCCACAGCCATAGTATTGACGAGTCTTTAGAGTCCACCACACTCAGTTACTCAAGTTTCGGGCGAAACGCTATAGAGGCCGTATGGAGATATGGCAGGGTTCGATCAGATACGTGCGGTATTGCACGGATCGTGATCGGACGGTTTTTACTAGCCGGCTTTGGCTTAAGCCGGATCCTAGTATTTGATAGTGTAGTTTTGTCTCTTTGCATTTGTGTTCAGTGGGAATACAAATGCGGGCATGTATTTGCAGTAGCGGGGTTTTTCCTATAATTTATTACGGGACCAGTTTTCTGGGGTTGCCAGTTTACATTCCGTTCCGGCCGGTTTTCATTTGTTCCTTCCCGGCCGGACTTTTCCGATGGAGGGTGTTAATTGCAAGTTTGCAGATAACACATTGTGGAGGGGTTTCTTGCACTTGTATTCATTATGATAGGATAAGCATCTTTGCTTTTTCATGATGGGTTTTTGCATTAATGAGATTTGAAAGGATATGGGTTTGATGTGAATTTGTGAGGGATAGTTTGGTGTGACTTTTTCTTTGCTTAATCATTATCAATTCCTTTTTCCCATTTGATATTCTTTTTCCCACCCATGAAATGAGTGGGGCCGGCCACACCCCTGTGAGAATGAGTGGAGAGTTTTATTTTGGTGGGAAATTTCCCTGCTTGATTTTCGTGGGCCCCTCCCTTTGTGTATGTGCTGTGAGGTGGATATTTCTTTAAGCATGGTTTTGATTTATACACTTCACCCATATATTGATTTCCAGTGAGCACAAATGGCTTTGGCCGAGCTCAATTTTTCCATGGCAAGCTCCATTTTTCCCAGCAAGATCCATGAAAATTCTTGTGCACAAATTCCTCCAAAATGGCAACCTCATAAACCCCAAAGAGACATGGCTACTACACTATTCTACAGCATCTCTCGGACGCGTCGGCTAGCCAACTTCGCACCCGAGTTGCCTCAGTCAAAAGGTGGGAGCCCGTAAAAGATGCAGGCGATGTGGTGCCCTTCCGGCGAGGAGGCGACGACCGAACATTCTGCAGGAGATCGGGACGACGACGAGAAGACCGGAGGACTCGGATCACTCGGTATATCTCTAACCCGTCTTGTAGTTAGCTAGAACTAGTTTAATGGTACGATCCGGGTGTTTAGTGCGCGGTGGTGCCGGTTTGCTAAGTTCGCAAAATTAAAGTTTATCACCGCTTCCGCATTTGGCCGTCGGATTGACGGCCGGGGCGCCGCCGTGCACTTACAGTGCTATCAGAGCCTCGCCATTAACTTCGTCTAGCTTTGTTTGATGTGTTTGCATTTCCGATCGACCAAAATTCCAAAAACCCGCGTTTTTCCTTACATCAGTTTTCTGTCGAAATTTTTGAAGTCCAAAAATTTTTCAGGTTGTAAAAAACTAATGTACTGGAAATTCTAAGAATACTGGAAAAATTTGACACAGTGAGTCGACCACTGAAGCGCGGAACCGCGGCCAAACCGTCCCTTGGGCCGCGGTTCCGCCGCACATTGGTGTCCTCACTGCATCATTTTTTTTTCAGTGGGCTTTTGGGCTAATTTTAGGGGTTTTGGAATATTAATATTGGGCCCAGAATTTCTGTGAGTGCTACAGTATTGCTTTGGGGCCCACTTGTTAATTTTTGATCGATCGGATATTTTAAACACATTATTTCACAGTATTTACATTATATCTGCGACCGTGAATGTCACTTGATCGGTAAATCCAGTCTAACTGCTATAGTCCGGTTAGACGGATTTGCGAACGTGACTTTCACGTCGATGTTCTGTGATTTTGCTGTGATGTTGCGGATCGGTCGTGGGGGATAGCCTGGATGCAATGCTAGTACAGTTTTGTTGTATTATGTACATTTGATATTGCGGGGCGAGCGTCCGACATGTGGACTGCCGTCACTGCCTATTTGTATTATTCTTTTGGGGCACGACCTGGTTGCGGTCGATGTACCCGTTGCATGTATATTTTACTTTCTGTACTAGGATTACCCCGCGGAGGGGTGCACGGATAGCCGGGTTCTAGAGGGCAACAAGCCCGCATCTCATGGCATTGAGACGGAGGGGGCTTCACTCTAGGATTGGCGGGCTATTCGCCGCACTCGTAGGGGGTACAGGTTGACCCAGGAGGGGTGCCCAAGTTACCGGATTCCGTGAAGTGCTGGGTGGTCCATTCACGGTGCTGAAGGGGGCTGCCTCGCTTCAGGTTTTGGCAGGTAACTTGCCGCGCCCGTAGGGGTCTAGGATTTCATTGCACAGGCTATCCACACGACCAGGGGAACGTCGGGTTTCAGTAGTGGCTCTGTGAAACCCGGGGATCCCAGATATCTGTATTGTTCTGTGATGCTGTACATTTCTGTGATGTTGCATTTTTATCATGCCTTGAGCGAAATACTATATATTGGTATATATATTAGTAGATGTTGTATATGTTTTTCATCCGCGCTAGTCCAGTCCCCGCTCTGCCGTTAGTTAGCTAACCTAACGGGTGATGACGGGACCCAGTGGCGAATGCGAATGGCATATACGTACGTCAGTATATTTTCGTTCTTTGTGGTGTGATCAATTGATGGGACTGCATTGATTCGGATCAATTCAAGATAAAAAAACCTAATCTGATGTTGTTGGAACACTTTTCAAAAAGCTGTTATCGCAAGGACGTTCACTTTTGTTTTGCATCGTGGTATTCATTTGGAATATCCTGCTCCTCAGTCGACGAGGCAAGGGCCGAGATCCCTTCACCGGGAGTGACCCCTTGGACAAAAAGTTTGCGTTAGGGCAATGACTTCACTATAGCCGATTACTTTTGCTTTGCATCGTGGTATTCATTTGGAATATCCTGCACCCCATTCTACGGGGAAAGAGCCGAGATCCCTTCACCGGGAGTGACCTCTTTAGCGAAGGTTTTCGTTACTATATTTTCTAAAAAGCTATCCGTTCCTTCAACGATATCAAGTTCATTACGTTAAAGATTTTCGCCAGAAACCATTCGTAGCCCTCCGTCATTTCATATGGATGGTCAATAGTATTCAAGCTGTGTATGTTGGCCAAAGTCAAGGCACAGTGTTTGGTAGCAATTAGGGTATTCATATGCAGCATAGATAGATGCGTTGGTTTGGAACAGTCGTACTGCCATTTTGGCCAAAGTCAAGGGTAGGTACGGGTGGATTCAAATTAACCTGGAGAATGACGGATAGAACTTGACATGTGACTTATGATATGTTGGCCAAAATCAAGGTCATAAGAGCATGGGGTAAAAATCCACATCGGGAGTTTCAAAAGAACTGAAACTTGCCAGATATGCGCATACCTTCTGGAGTGTGATACCGTGAGCGGATTCCGTCACGTTATCATACGATGATAGTTGGATCCCGATTCCCACTGATGAGTTAGTTTACTCCTCGGGTGACCCCGACTAATTCTTCTTTCAGGTTTGGAGGAGAATTTGAGGTACAGTGGGAGGTTTCCAGATTAGATAAATTGGTAACCATTCTGATCTTGGTTAGAGTGTACGCTGAGTGTTTCTTTTCTCTCTCTCTTGGCAGTGACCATTGACCCAACCCTAGACTATGACTCAGTGACCAAGTTGACCGAACCTTCTTAACACTGGCTTTTGGATTGTCAGAGTTGCAGACCTCATTGCCACTCCTACTTTTACCCTTTTCTCTAGGACACCCCGTATTACTACGAACGTCCACTTCCATTGGACAAAACCATCATATGGTTAGATACGAACTTGAAGGAATTCGAGGATGGTTTCCGGTTCTGGAGAAAACGGATAGTATTATTCAGTTGTCTTTTCCTTTTTACCTTCTCTCAGGTTGCGAGTACTCCTTAGTTTAGGAGATAGTACACCTATTACGCAAATTGGATAGTCTTCTTCTAAACTTTAGGCTGGTGCCGAACAGTGTGGAATGAAGAAGACCAATTAGCCTAAACGGTGTGCAGAAGGTATTAAGATTAAGACAAAGCAAGGGATTAGTAAGAGGGCAAAGTAAATTGCGACTGATATTCACGACCAAACCAGGTATTTCTTCGCCAATCCTAAATCACCTTCGTATTTCTCCAGGACACTCCGTATCACTACGAAGATCCACAGTTTATTGGATACTCCATCGTATGGTTATATACGAACTCGAAAGGAACTTGTTCCAGTTCGGGGATGGATTCTGGTCCAGGAGAAATAGGAATAAGTTTTATTCGGTTGTCTTTTATCTTCACCTTCTCTCGCATTGCGAGTGCTCCTAGGACTAGGACAGTACACCCATTATGCTTATTAGATAGTCTTCTTCCAAACCATAGGCTGGTGCCGAACGGTAGGGAAGGAAGAAAACCATTTGGCCTAAAGGGGTGTACAGAAGGTAATGACTAAAGACATATAAAGGGATTTGGAGAGATGGCAAAGAATTATACGGTTATAGTTGTGAATCTGGATAATGGTAGAGGCATTACTAGGAATACCAGGATACCCCATCGAAACATTTCAATGTTTCAATTCAACTGTGTACTGTTAAAAGAAAACTGATTTCCCGATTAGACACTTGCTCCAGGGTGTGTATTTACCAGGTTTGATTCTCACATCTGTATGGTTTTACAGATGATGAGTGGGAGTAAGTTATTAGGAATAGGGTGATCATCCTCATTATATCGGGATTCGTTGTAATCGGTGATATTTGAGGAGATCACCTGGGTTGTTTGCCGGTCGGCAAATATTTGGTTTTGAATATCCGCTGTTGTGCACCAATTTCAAATTGATATATCTGTACGTCTATTTTCATAGAGTGAGATATACCTTTTGATATTATGTCGATGACATTTACCTATATCAGTGGATGGTTAGGTAAGGAGCATTAAACAGCGGTGTAATTCTTCTTAACCATAAGTGCAGTTTTCAACCTACGACACACAGTGAAAGAGTTGTTAGACTCACCGGACTTATACAGAGTATTGTATGTTGTCCAGTGTCCATTAGGACAGA
The DNA here is from genome assembly GCA_030015575.1 of Agapanthus africanus. Lineage (NCBI taxonomy): Eukaryota > Viridiplantae > Streptophyta > Magnoliopsida > Asparagales > Amaryllidaceae > Agapanthus > Agapanthus africanus. Next base: position 110,430,844 of record CM057340.1, on the reverse strand, counting down.
GGGGTTGGTCCTCATACTATATTCTGCTTACTTTTAAGTTCTCTAGTTCTTAGACATGTGTTTCGTAGAAACACAGGGTCTAAGTTTTGAGGAGTTATAGGTATTTGAATAGAGTAGAGAACCAGGTGTAGCAAGTATCGGGATTCTTCCAAGTGATCGAAGATGTAGATACTTGTGTATAGTATTCAGTTGATAGTAATGATAAAGAGAAATTGCTTTTCTTTCAGGTTACTCATAATTGGAAGCATTCCTAAGTTGAGTAACGCTGATCGGCCTCCTTCCATTTAGTTGACATGCACTGGAGATAGCTGCATAATTTGAATCTGGTTCAATTAAATCAGTGCCTCTGGTTCTATATTGGATATAGAACAGTTCATATCTTAACGATGTTAAGGTACGGGGAGTTGTCCGGCTTATGATTAAAACCAGACACTGGACAACTCAAGGCACGTTTCTGTAATGGCTGTTTGTGGGTTGACCCAGGCTATGACGAAGGTTGACTTTCTACCATCTGGAAGATCAATAGAAATATTGTTCTAGACTCGCCACAGTTTTATTAAAAATGGATTTTTTCAGAAAACAGTAGTGGGAGTATGGTAGAACTGGAAGTGATTCCAGAACCACAAACGATTACTGAAGATTTCATAGGAACCTAAAGATTCAATCTGGTTTGACATTCCATTGGCCACTCCGCAGATAAGGTGGGTAACCTCAGGCACCCAAGAAGTACTCCGGTAGCCTCAAGGACGGTGGCAGGGAGGTTCTTGTTGTTAGTGTATATGCCCTAGAGGCCATTACTGTATCATACTAGTTTGTATATTACTTAATGGAAGCTTGGGATATTCACAGTTGTATATACAATCTTGCTCGAAATGGTAGCATGCTACTTGGTTTGTCTCTGCTTTAATATGTGCATGTGTTTCTTTTAGCATATTGCTGGTATACATATTAGTAGAGCCCTTAGGATCTTTGCTTGATTACCAGCGTTGTGATGGCGCTCGCACTCGTGGGAGCTGGGTAATCTATAAGCACATCCTTATACAGGTCCCTGGTCGTTGGACTATCGAGACAGGGCATCGATACTCCGGAGTAGACTAGCGTATGCGCTTCTCATCCCAGTGTGGGAGACGGTCTGTCCCACAGCCGTTAGTACGTCGTACTTGGGATAGTATGCGGGTGCTCGTTAGGTTACGAGTACACTGGACAGGACTCGTCGGGAACTGTTGGTTGGTAATATACCTATCGTCAGTTATCAGTTCCCAGGTGACATGAGTACAGCTTAGTCCGCTGACTTGACACTGTCACTTCGCCTCGAGTGTGTTCCCACTGCACTTTGATTACTACCCTACCACGGCTCAAAGGAGCTGTGCAAACAGGTAGTTTTTGGGTGCAGTCCCGAAGCACTTGGAGGCAGTGACGGTTAGACAGGATTCGTCTCTCCCGGTATTGGGGGTTGACATCGCGCTGTGTCCTGGAGAGCCATTACACGAGTAGTCCCTGGCCAGGGCAAGCGAGATATACTGGTAGGTTTCCAGTGTTATCTCAGGGTGTTCTGGGCTACACTCCGACACGACTTGTACCGCTATTAGGGGACTGACGTTCACCGCCCCCCTAGGCCCGCCATGCGATGTATCAGACGATCAGACCGGACTGTACGGAGATTGTCACATACAGGCTCAGTAGGAGTGCAGATGGGGTTCACCTCGTCAGTCTTCTTATCGACATCTACCTGGGGACCGTTACGTACAGCTAGTGCCGCTTGCGGTCTGTGGTTAAACCCACTGCCAGCGTAGTGTCGAGTCTTTAGAGTCCCACACAGAGAGCTATTCGCCTTTAGGCAAAATGAGTAGAGGTCGCATGGTTTTGCGACAGGGTTCGTTCACATTCGCGCACTTGTGCACGTTTGCTGTCCGGACAGTTTATACTAGCGGGCTTTGGTTTAAGCCGGATCCTAGTATATGTTTTGAGATTGGTTTTTCTCTTTGTGTTCGTGTTCCTCGGATCACGAATGCGGGTGCGTATGCACAGTTGCTTGAGATTGAGGGAGAGGACCTTGATTAGGGTTAATGGCTATTGTCATTTTATTAACCCTAATATTTATGTGTGTGTTATTGTTAATTAGTAATTAGTTTGATAATTATCCATGGTTGTGGTTATTGACCTTTTGACTTCTTTGACTTGTTGACCAAGGTTGACACTTTGACCATCATAATTTCTTTTGGAAGATGCTTTTTGATCTTTGCAATTTGAAATGATAATGGTCATGTCATGATTTACCATGATAATTATCTAGCTAATTATTCAATTAAATTAATTCACACATATTAGTAAGAAGAGCTCTATTATTTTCTAATTCTCTCATATCATTTCTCTCTCTTGTTCATCCTCTCCCTCAAGCTCTCTCCCTCTCATGTGTTGAGAAACAAAAAGCTTGAGAAAAACCTTCACTTGATCCTCTCTACTCTCTTCTAGGGTTCAAGTCTTAGCATTTCTTGCACTCTAGTTACTCCTAGCTTGGAGTTGAAGCTAAAGGTGGTGGCTTTCAAGTGGATCTTTCTTTGACGGAAGAAGACAAGCAAGGTGAGGCCTTTCTACCATTCCGACGAGCAAGGAGAGAAGGACTAAAGACCAAAGGTATAACCTTTCAACAACTTAGTTAGTTGTTAGTTTACTTTAGCTAGTTTTCGTTTAGCAAAGATCCTCACAAGCAAAGTCCATGTTGCCTAAGTCATTAAAAATCCGTTTTTTATTATGTTTTCCGCCTCCCGTAAGCACCGGGATGGGCAACACGGACTTACAGTGGTATCAGAGCCTAACTAAACCTAAACTAGCTAAGTAGTTAAGTGTAACGAAGTTTCGAAACCGGAAAATCGAAAAACCAAACTCGAAAAACCCTAGTTTCTGTTATTTTTTTTTCTGGTCAAAATGAAAAACGTTATACTTCAAAAATTATCTCAGGGTTTTGTGTGAAACACCACCAAAGACGAACCAGAGAGGAGTCTAGAGGACCGCGCTTCCGCGGCATAAGGAAGCTCTTGCCGCGGAAGCGCGGCCGTCTTGTCACCTCTCTGCATAGTTTTTGGTGCAGTATGTTTCTGTGTTGGTTTTGGGATTTTTAGGATATATTATATGTGCCCAGATTTTCCAGAACTAAAATTTACTTTTGGGGGCCTATAAATCCGTATTTTTCGGAACTTCACTACACTTTAACTACATCGGTTATATCTGTAATGCTTGCATGTATTGAACGTCGGCTAATCGCTATAAGACGATTAGTCGGGGTTATACATGATCTGTGATTGTTATTGGTTTGTGGATATGAATGGATTGGATTGTCGCGGGTGAATGGCCGGGGTGGATGTGAGATGAGCGTTGTTTTTCTTTCATTCATTTGTAACATGTAAATTGATGTAATAATATTCTTTGTATGGCCGCACAACCGGGTCGGGGTTGTAGCCGTCATTGTATAATTCTTTTTACTGTTTTTGCTCCTAGGATAGACCCATGGAGGGGGTGCACAAACTACCGGGTATCTCGAAGTGCCGAGTGGCCTACTCACGGTGGTGAGGGAGGTTGCTTCGCTTCGGGTGCTTGGCGGGTAGTTTGCCGCACCCGTAGGGGTCTTGGGTGGGGTATTGGCTGTTCACCGCGACCGTGTAATCCGCTTTGCGTTGCAGGCTCGAACGCATTGCGGATTCCTAGTATATCTAATGTATTCATCTGTGATCTGTAATGTCTATCATTGCTATATATATTTATATATAATAACTATTTAGGCGTTGCTTATGTTTTACAGCCGCGCTAGCCCAGCCCCCGCTCTGTCGTTAGTTAAGTAACCTAACGGGTGATGACGGGACCCCGTGGCGAATGCGAATGGCATAAGCGTACGTCATATTTTGGTTGTTTTCTTCAATGGTAGGATTAAATGATGGGACGCATTAAAAGAACTAATGCAAGAAATAAACCAAGTAAAAGTCGATTGGAACACTTTGAAAACCACTCGGTTCTTTTCAAAAACTAAACTTTTAAACGCGGAGCTTGAACCACTCCTTTTAAAAGCTATCTTGTTCCATCGATTATATCAAGTTCACTACGTTCACGGTTTCGCCAAAACCATCCGTAGCCCTCCGTCGTTTCATATGAAAATTCAACGGTATTCAAGCTGTGTTTGTTGGCCTTAGTCAAGGCACAGTGTTTGGTAGCTGGTGGGTATTCATATGTTGCATAGATAGAATGCGTTGATTTGAGACAGTCGTATTGCCTTGTTGGCCATAGTCAAGGGTGGATACGGGTGGGTTCAAATTAACCTGGATAACGACGGGTAGAACTTGACATGTGACTTATGATTTGTTGGCCTTAGTCAAGGTCATAAGAGCATGGGGCAAAAATCCACATCGGGAGTTTCATAAGTACTGAAACTTGCTAGATTTGCATACCATTTGGAGTGTGATGATTCTGGTAGGATTCCTTCGGTTTTATCACGCGATGATATTTGGATCCCGATCCTACTGTGAGTATATGCTACTCCTCGGGAAAACTCTCACTTAACGATCAATGCTATAAACCTAGTAGGTGCCTAGAAAGGTGTTAGCGGGGCTACGCCCACAGGGAAAAGAGGTTACTTAATTAAGGAACTTCGCGAAAGCGTTGGAAAACCTCCCTCGAAGTACCGACACTGGCCTGGCTGAACGGTTAAGCAAGTATTGTACGGTGAGAATGATCCCGGCTAATCCTTTTCTTTACGGTTTGAGAAGGGATTCGAGAGACAGTGGGAGCCATCCAGTTTAGACAAACTAAAAACCACTCTAAACTTGCAAGAGCATCATGCTAAAGTGTTTCTTTTCTCTCTCCTAATTGCAGCGACCATTCAAGATGACCGGACTTAAGTTACTATTAGATAAAAACATATTGACAGGGCCAAACTACAAAGATTGGCTCAGGAATGTCAAGATGGCTATCACTTATGACAAGCTGGGGTATATACTTACCACCAAAGCTCCCCCTGTCCCAGGTCCCACCTCCAGCGTCGCGGATGTTGAAATCCGTAAGACATGGGAGATAGATTGCGCGAGGGCCAGATGCCTCGTACTAGCCTCGATGGACAACGACCATCAGAGGAGGCACGAGAATATGGACCTAGAGTCCATATTTCTCCATACAAAAGAACTGTATGGAGAGCAGTCTCGTATCGCTAGATACGAAGTGTCGAAGAAGCTCTTTTCGGCAAGGTTGGCCGTCGGATCATCGGTAGCGGACCACGTGCTTAAGATGATCGGCTACATAGAGGAGCTCGCGGACCTTGGGACCACGTTGGAGAATGAACTCTATACCGATTTGATTCTCCAGTCCCTTCCTTCCACTTACGCCCAGTTCATTCTTAACTTCAACATGCAAGGAAAGGAGGTTGAACTTGCCGAACTTCTGAACATGTTGAGGACTGCTGAGGGCACCCTACAGAAGGGTAGGGAGACATCCACTTTGTTTGTAGGAGGATCTTCCTCTTCTAGGTCCAGGGCGAAAGCCAAGGGCAAGAAGAAGAAAGCCCCCGCCAAACCAAGAGGCGGTGTCGGTAAAGTGGATACGAAGGGAAAGGGTAAAGCAACAAAGGTAGCGGGGAAGCTGGTGGGGAAGGAAGAATGCTTCTATTGTCACAAAAGTGGTCACTGGAAACAAGATTGCAAGGCTTGGAAAGCCAGAACACAGGATTTGAAGCGAGTTGCAGCTTCAGCTTCAGGTGTGTATGTTATTGAAAATTGTCTATCAATAAACTCTACTTCCTGGGTATTGGATACCGGATCAGGATCTCATATCTGTAATTCTTTGCAGGCGTTGAGAAAGCGTAGAGTTTTGAAGGCAGGTGACATGACCCTCAGAGTTGCGAACGGTGCTAGCATGGATGCTGAGGCCGTGGGGGACTATCACCTGGGATTATCAGATGGACACTTTTTGGTTTTGCGTAGTTGTTATTATGTACCAAATGCAACCTGTAATATCATTTCTGTATCTTTATTATCTAAAGAAGGTTATGAATTTGCATTTGTAAGTAATGTAGTGAACATTCACCTTAATCAAGTGTTGATTGGGTCAGGTACATTGAACAACGGTATATACGTTTTAAACCAACCACAGGTTTTCAATATCCAGAATACACACAAAAGAAAGTCTCCAGATATTAATCAGGCTTTCTTATGGCATTGTAGACTGGGTCACATCAATGAGACACGGTTGACTAAGTTACATAAAGAAGGATACTTGGATCCGTTCGAGTATCAGTCTTATGCCACTTGTGAATCTTGTCTCATGGGAAAGATGACAAAGGCTCCGTTCACTGGACACGGAGAAAGAGCGAGCGAGCTCTTGGGACTCGTACACAGCGACGTGTGCGGTCCAATGTCTACACATGCGCGAAGCGGTTACTCTTACTTCATTACTTTTACGGATGATTTTTCAAGGTACGGTTATGTCTTCTTAATGAAACATAAGTCCGAGGCCTTTGAAAAGTTCCAGGAATATAAGAGTGAAGTGGAGAAACAAACCGGCAAAAGTATCAAGATCCTAAGATCGGATCGAGGAGGAGAATACTTAAGTGCCGAATTCCTGAATTACTTAAAAGAGAATGGAATTCTCTCTCAGCTTACTCCTCCATACACTCCGCAACACAACGGTGTATCGGAGAGACGGAACCGAACCCTATTGGATATGGTACGGTCCATGATGAGTAAGGCTGAGTTACCGCGATCTTTCTGGGGCTATGCACTGGAAACAGCTGCACATCTCTTGAACCAAGTTCCTACTAAAACAGTGCCTACCACACCATATCAGATGTGGAGTGGGAAGAAACCCTGTCTTAAATCCTTTAAGACATGGGGATGTCCAGCTTTTGTAAAAAAGCAGCATGCGGACAAGCTCGAGGCACGCTCAGTACAGTGCAAGTTTGTGGGATACCCAAAGAACTCCAAGGGGTATCTCTTCTATTACGCAGAGGAGCAAAAAGTCCTTGTTTCTCGTCATGCCCGCTTCTTGGAAACTGAGTTTTTAGAAAATCAGATAAGCGGGAGCGCAGTAGAACTGGAAGAAATTCCAGAACCACAAACCATTACTGAAAGTTTAGAGGAACCAGCAGGTTCGAAAGAACAGGACATTCCTATGCCACTCCGCAGGAGTAGTAGGCAGTCTCATCCGCCCGAGAGATACTACGGTTTTCTCATTGACGGGGATAGAGAAGACTGCATCCTGGATTGTGATGAACCTACTAGCTTCCAGCAAGCCATTCAGAGCGTCGACTCGGTAAAATGGCTGGATGCAATGCGGACCGAGATGGAGTCCATGTACACCAACAAAGTATGGACGTTGGACATTGCTCCAAACGGGGTAAAACCCGTAGGATGCAAGTGGATCTTCAAAAGGAAGATTGGTGTAGATGGACAGGTTGAGACCTATAAAGCTAGACTGGTAGCAAAGGGTTTTCGTCAGCGACCTGGTTTGGACTATGACGAAACCTTTTCTCCAGTAGCTATGCTGAAATCCATTCGGATCCTTCTTGCCATCGCTGCTTTCCATGATTATGAGATTTGGCAGATGGACGTAAAGACAGCTTTTCTAAATGGTCATTTAGAGGAGTGTGTCTATATGGACCAGCCAGAGGGTTTCATTCAGGGTGGGAGCAGCGGAAAGGTGTGCAAGTTGCTCAAGTCCATTTATGGACTCAAGCAGGCATCGCGGAGTTGGAACATCTGTTTTGATGAGACGGTCAAAGAATTTGGCTTTATCAAAAATCCAGATGAACCATGCATCTATTGTAGATTTGTAGCGAGAACTGTAGTATTCCTCGTTTTATACGTGGATGACATTCTCTTAATAGGAAATGACATTCCTATGCTACAATCTGTCAAGGGGTTCTTGTCACACAGGTTCTCCATGAAAGACCTGGGTGATGCCTCCTACATTCTGGGTATCCGGATCTACCGTGACAGATCCAAGAGGATATTAGGACTCTCGCAGTCCAGGTACATCGACACCATACTGAAGAGATTCAGTATGGAAGATTCCAAGCGCGGTAATTTACCGGCTTGTCACGGGATCACCCTCTCAAAAGAGATGTCTCCCAAGACTGATTTGGAGAGGGATCGCATGTCTATTATACCCTACGCTTCTGCGGTAGGCTCTATAATGTATGCGATGTTGTGTACCAGACCGGATGTGGCTTATGCACTGAGTGTGGTAAGCAGGTATCAGTCAAATCCTGGGGAGAAACAATGGATAGCAGTAAAGAACATTCTCAAGTACCTGAGAAGGACTAAGGAGATGTTCTTGGTGTATGGCGGAAAAGACCTGCAGGTTGAGGCCTTTGCTGACTCCAGCTTCCAGAGTGACAAGGATGATTCCAAGTCCATGTCGGGTTTTGTCTTTACCCTCAATGGAGGGGCGGTGTGTTGGAAGAGCTCCAAACAGGAAACCGTTGCTGACTCGACTATGGAAGCGGAATACATCGCTGCATCTGATGCCGCAAAAGAAGCTGTCTGGATGAGGAAGTTCTTGAAAGAACTTCAGGTGGTTCCGTCCATTGTTGACCCAATACCTCTGTATTGCGACAACAACGGGGCAATAGCTTTAGCGAAGGAACCCAGGTCCCATCAGAAATCCAGACACATCTTAAGGCGGTATCACCTGATCAGGGAGATCGTAGATCGCCAGGAGATCGAGGTCCGGAGAGTTGCATCAGAGGATAACACAGCAGATCCATTCACGAAGGCCCTACCCCAGACTCAGTTCGAGCGGCTGATCGAGATGATAGGTCTTCGATACGCCAGTACATGGCCTTAGTGCAAGTGGGAGATTGTTAGTGTATATGCCCTAGAGGCCATTACTGTATCATACTAGTTTGTATATTACTTAATGGAAGCTTGGGATATTCACAGTTGTATATACAATCTTGCTCGAAATGGTAGTATGCTACTTGGTTTGTCTCTGCTTTAATATGTGCATGTGTTTCTTTTAGCATATTGCTGGTATACATATTAGTAGAGCCCTTAGGATCTTTGCTTGATTACCAGCGTTGTGATGGCGCTCGCACTCGTGGGAGCTGGGTAATCTATAAGCACATCCTTATACAGGTCCCTGGTCGTTGGACTATCGAGACAGGGCATCGATACTCCGGAGTAGACTAGCGTATGCGCTTCTCATCCCAGTGTGGGAGACGGTCTGTCCCACAGCCGTTAGTACGTCGTACTTGGGATAGTATGCGGGTGCTCGTTAGGTTACGAGTACACTGGACAGGACTCGTCGGGAACTGTTGGTTGGTAATATACCTATCGTCAGTTATCAGTTCCCAGGTGACATGAGTACAGCTTAGTCCGCTGACTTGACACTGTCACTTCGCCTCGAGTGTGTTCCCACTGCACTTTGATTACTACCCTACCACGGCTCAAAGGAGATGTGCAAACAGGTAGTTTTTGGGTGCAGTCCCGAAGCACTTGGAGGCAGTGACGGTTAGACAGGATTCGTCTCTCCCGGTATTGGGGGTTGACATCGCGCTGTGTCCTGGAGAGCCATTACACGAGTAGTCCCTGGCCAGGGCAAGCGAGATATACTGGTAGGTTTCCAGTGTTATCTCAGGGTGTTCTGGGCTACACTCCGACACGACTTGTACCGCTATTAGGGGACTGACGTTCACCGTCCCCCTAGGCCCGCCATGCGATGTATCAGACGAACAGACCGGACTGTACGGAGATTGTCACATACAGGCTCAGTAGGAGTGCAGATGGGGTTCACCTCGTCAGTCTTCTTATCGACATCTACCTGGGGACCGTTACGTACAGCTAGTGCCGCTTGCGGTCTGTGGTTAAACCCACTGCCAGCGTAGTGTCGAGTCTTTAGAGTCCCACACAGAGAGCTATTCGCCTTTAGGCAAAATGAGTAGAGGTCGCATGGTTTTGCGACAGGGTTCGTTCACATTCGCGCACTTGTGCACGTTTGCTGTCCGGACAGTTTATACTAGCGGGCTTTGGTTTAAGCCGGATCCTAGTATATGTTTTGAGATTGGTTTTTCTCTTTGTGTTCGTGTTCCTCGGATCACGAATGCGGGTGCGTATGCACAGTTGCTTGAGATTGAGGGAGAGGACCTTGATTAGGGTTAATGGCTATTGTCATTTTATTAACCCTAATATTTATGTGTGTGTTATTGTTAATTAGTAATTAGTTTGATAATTATCCATGGTTGTGGTTATTGACCTTTTGACTTCTTTGACTTGTTGACCAAGGTTGACACTTTGACCATCATAATTTCTTTTGGAAGATGCTTTTTGATCTTTGCAATTTGAAATGATAATGGTCATGTCATGATTTACCATGATAATTATCTAGCTAATTATTCAATTAAATTAATTCACACATATTAGTAAGAAGAGCTCTATTATTTTCTAATTCTCTCATATCATTTCTCTCTCTTGTTCATCCTCTCCCTCAAGCTCTCTCCCTCTCATGTGTTGAGAAACAAAAAGCTTGAGAAAAACCTTCACTTGATCCTCTCTACTCTCTTCCAGGGTTCAAGTCTTAGCATTTCTTGCACTCTAGTTACTCCTAGCTTGGAGTTGAAGCTAAAGGTGGTGGCTTTCAAGTGGATCTTTCTTTGACGGAAGAAGACAAGCAAGGTGAGGCCTTTCTACCATTCCGACGAGCAAGGAGAGAAGGACTAAAGACCAAAGGTATAACCTTTCTACAACTTAGTTAGTTGTTAGTTTACTTTAGCTAGTTTTCGTTTAGCAAAGATCCTCACAAGCAAAGTCCATGTTGCCTAAGTCATTAAAAATCCGTTTTTTATTATGTTTTCCGCCTCCCGTAAGCACCGGGATGGGCAACACGGACTTACACTTGTTTACCCACACTTGCCATTGCTGTTGTTCCAGACTGTGAGACCCGGCGGGAGGATGAGTATAGCGTCGTTCTAAACTTGCTTTAGAAATGTACGTGTATATGACTCTGCCAGAGGGTTGTCGTAGTCAGTGGGAGCAACGGAAGCATTGGTGGACAGGTAGCTTATGTCTATTTATAGACTAAAGCAGATATAGCGGAGATAGATCATCAATTTCTGATGTGACAGTCATAGGTTTGACTTCATCAGAATAGGGATGGATCTGTTGAGAAGGTAGTAGGGTGTGATGTCATGGTATTTGGATGACATACACAAAGTAGGAAAGGAAACTCCTATACTACGGTCGGTTATTCTTTGGTTGTCACACAGTGGTTTCTCCACATAGGACTTGGATATAATATCAGACATTCTGGTTACTAGATCTATGGTTTTAGATCTAGATTTGGGTGATTTCCCAATCAGGGTACTTAGACAGCATTCTAAGAGTATTTTAGAATGAACGACTCCTGGCACGGTAGTGTACCTGCAGGTAATGGAGTCACCCTCTCTAAAGGTGTCTTACAGACTAAAATAGAGAGGGATGTGCATGATTGGCAGATCACTTGCTTAGGCAATTGGGTCAATCATGAGATGTCAAGTACCACACCAGATGTTGTTCCTGCACTAGATGCAACAAGTTGATATTGATCCAATCCTGGAGAAACAATCGGAAGCAGTTTTAGAACATAAGTTGATGTTCTAGGGAATTGATAACGGCAGCCTCCTTTAGGAGACGGTTATCATTCCAGGCTTCCAAGGTGACATGGACGACAAGGATGTTGTCAGAGTTACAGTTTTCCTTCTGATGAGGGACAGTATTTTGGACAGGTGATCTAAGGCAATACAGAGGGAGGCATGGCGCATGATACTGATTAAGTTCAGTTGACGATACAGTCTAAGAAGTTTGGATTTGGAGTTCATTTATAAGCTAAGTCCCATCAGACATCCAGACACATTCTAAGACAGGTATTGCTCATTTCGGGAGATGGCATTCTCCGCGAACTTGAGATTTAGAGAGACATAGATAGAAACTTCAAGGCGGATCCACTCACTGAGGCTATTCCTCGAACGCAAGAGTTTCGCAAACAGGCTTTGTGAGACTAACTAGTAGAGGAGTTGGGTGTTCGGTATCACACGGGCTGTGAGTATGCGACATCGCAATAATTAGCCTCGAGTGCAAGTGGGAGATTGTTGGAGATAGTGCCCTCAGAGTCAATTATTGGATCACAGGCACGTGATTACAATGATTGAGGGAGGACCTATCCCGGTAGGACAGTCTTACTCGAGATGATAGTTTGCTATCTGGTTTACCTTTATCATCGTGTACTGCTTCAGGTGACCTTACAGGTCGCTATTACACGTTGATAGAGCCCCTAGGATTATTGCTTGACTGCCAGCAGTATGAGGGCGATCATATACGTGGGAGCTGGTAGTCTATAAGCACATCCTTAAAAGGTCCCTAGTCGTGGGAGTTTCGAGACAGGGCATCGATTCTCCAGAGTAGACTAGTGTATACAGTCGAGACCCCGACGAGGGGCGGTGGCCGGTCTCACAAGCCACTGGTGTCAGTTGGTTCACCTAAGATGTATACAGGTGCTCATTGGGTTATGAGTACACCGGACAGGACTCGCCGGGAACCTGCTGGTTGGTCTTATACCTGACGTCAGATAGCAGTTCCCTGGTGACATGTGTACAGGTTAGTTCATCGACCTAGGGATCGTCATTTGTCTCGTGTGAGTTCCCACTGTACTTTGATTACTACCCTACCACGGCTCAAAGGAGTCATGCAAACATGTTTTAGTTATGTACAGTCCCGAGCCACTTGGAGGCAGTGAGCGGATCTTCGGGGGTACGTCTCTCCCGGTATTGGGGGTGAGGTCACGCTGTGTCTAGGAGAGCCATTACACGAAGTCCTTGGCCAAGGCAGGAGATTTACTGGTAGGTATTCCAGTAGTATCTCAGGGTGTTCTGGGCTACACTCCGACACGACTTGTACCGCTTTTGGGGGTCTGACTTTTACCAACCTCCTAGGCCCGACATGCGATGCTCATAGACGAACGGACCGGACTGTACGGATATTGTCACTGACAGGCTCAGTAGGGTGTCAGGATGAGTTCGCTCATCGACGTCCCTTTTGGTCAATAGCTGGTGGCCCGTCACGTATTGGCTTATACCTCTGACGTGCTAGTGGTTAAATCCACAGCCATAGTATTGACGAGTCTTTAGAGTCCACCACACTCAGTTACTCAAGTTTCGGGCGAAACGCTATAGAGGCCGTATGGAGATATGGCAGGGTTCGATCAGATACGTGCGGTATTGCACGGATCGTGATCGGACGGTTTTTACTAGCCGGCTTTGGCTTAAGCCGGATCCTAATATTTGATAGTGTAGTTTTGTCTCTTTGCATTTGTGTTCAGTGGAAATACAAATGCGGGCATGTATTTGCAGTAGCGGGGTTTTTCCTGTAATTTATTACGGGACCAGTTTTCTGGGGTTGCCAGTTTACATTCCGTTCCGGCCGGTTTTCAATTTTTCCTTCCGGCCGGACTTTTCCGATGGAGGGTGTTAATTGCAAGTTTGCAGATAACACATTGTGGAGGGGTTTCTTGCACTTGTATTCATTATGATAGGATAAGCATCTTTGCTTTTTCATGATGGGTTTTTGCATTAATAGATTTGAAAGGATATAGGTTTGATGTGAATTTGTGAGGGATAGTTTGGTGTGACCTTTTCTTTGCTTAATCTTTATCAATTCCTTTTTCCTATTTGATATTCTTTTTCCCACCCATGAAATGAGTGGGGCCGGCCACACCCCTGTGAGAATGAGTGGAGAGTTTTATTTTGGTGGGAAATTTCCCTGCTTGATTTTCGTGGGCCCCTCCCTTTGTGTATGTGCTGTGAGGTGGATATTTCTTTAAGCATGGTTTTGATTTATACACTTCACCCATATATTGATTTCCAGTGAGCACAAATGGCTTTGGCCGAGCTCAATTTTTCCATGGCAAGCTCCATTTTTCCCAGCAAGATCCATGAAAATTCTTGTGCACAAATTCCTCCAAAATGGCAACCTCATAAACCCCAAAGAGACATGGCTACTACACTATTCTACAGCATCTCTCGGACGCGTCGGCTAGCCAACTTCGCGCCCGAGTTGCCTCGGTCAAGAGTTGGGAGCCCGTAAAAGATGCAGGCGATGTGGTGCCATTCCGGCGAGGAGGCGACGACCAAACATTCCGCAGGAGATCGGGACGACGACGAGAAGACCGGAGGACTCGGATCACTCGGTATATCTCTAACCCGTCTTGTAGTTAGCTAGAACTAGTTTAATGGTACGATCCGGGTGTTTAGTGCACGGTGGTGCCGGTTTGCTAAGTTCGCAAAATTAAAGTTTATCACCGCTTCCGCATTTGGCCGTCGGATTGACGGCCGGGGCGCCGCCGTGCACTTACAAACCAAACGGGCTAAAGTATTAAGATTCTTCGATCTGATCGAGGAGGTGAATACTTAAGCAGTGAATTCCTGGATTATCTAAAAGAGAATGGGATTCTCTCTCAGCTTACTCCTCCTTATACACCACAGCACAACGGTGTATCGGAACGAAGGAATCACACCCTATTAGATATGGTGCGTTCAATGATGAGCAATGCTGAGTTACCTATTTCCTTTTGGGGGTATGCGCTTGAGACAGCCATATACCTATTGAATCTGGTTCCGTCTAAATCTGTACCTACCACACCATATGAGATATGGAGTGGGAAGAGACTATATTTTAAACGAATTAAGATATGGGGTTGTCCGGCCTATGTCATAAAGCAAAATCCGGACAAACTCGAGGCACGATCAGTCCTTTGCAAGTTTGTGGGATATCCTAAGAATTCTCAAGGATATTTTTTCTACCAAGCTGTGGAACAAAGAGTGTTTGTTGCTCAACATGCCACCTTTTTAGAAAGGGAATTTCTTGCAAAAGAAATTAATGGCAAAGAGGTAGAACTGGAAGAGGTTCCAGCACCACAAACTGCAACTAATGATTTAGTAGAACCAGAGGATTCAGTGGTGCCCGACGTACCCCAGCCTCTCCGCCGATCTAGTAGGGTTTCTCGACCACCTGAGAGATACTATGGTTTTCTCATTGATGGTGGCAGTGAGGATTGCATCATGGAGGATGATGACCCAACTAGCTTCGAGCAGGCCATCACGAGTGGGGACTCAGTGAAATGGATGGATGCTATGCGGTCCGAGATGGAATCCACGTACACCAACAAAGTATGGACTTTGGAAGTTGCTCCTGAAGGGGTAAAACCCATTGGGAGCAAGTGGATCTTCAAGAAGAAATTTGGTGTAGATGGGAAAGTGGAGACTTTCAAAGCTAGACTTGTTGCAAAAGGTTTTCGTCAAAGACCAGGTGTGGACTATGACGAAACCTTTTCTCCAGTGGCTATGCTTAAATCCATCCGGATCATGCTTGCCATCGCTGCATATCATGATTACGAAATCTGGCAAATGGATGTTAAGACCGCCTTTCTAAATGGTGATTTAGAAGAGTGCGTGTACATGACTCAGCCAGAGGGCTTCGTAGACAGTGGGGGCAGCGGGAAGGTGTGCAAGCTGCTTAAATCCATTTATGGATTAAAGCAAGCATCGCGGAGTTGGAACATCTGCTTTGACGTCGTTATCAAAGAGTTTGATTTCGTCAAAAATCCAGATGAACCTTGTATTTACAAGAAGGTTGCAGAGAGTAAGGTTGTCTTCCTCGTATTGTACGTGGACGACATACTCTTGATAGGAAATGATATTCCTATGCTGCAATCGGTCAAGCTCTTCTTATCACAAAGATTCTCGATGAAAGATCTTGGAGATGCCTCCTGCATATTGGGAATTAGGATCTATAGAGATAGATCCAAAAGGATATTGGGATTGTCCCAATCCAGGTACATTGACACCATACTAAAGAGGTTTAGTATGGAAGAATCCAAGCGTGGGAACTTACCCACGATCTCTGGAGCCACTCTCTCCAAAGAGATGTCTCCCTAGACTGATTTGGAGAGAGCTCGCATGCAAGGGATACCCTATGCTTCGGCTGTAGGCTCTATCATGTATGCGATGCTATGTACCAGACCCGATGTAGCATACTCACTAAGTGTAGTGAGCAGGTATCAAGCTGATCCTGGAGAGAGTCACTGGACAGCTGTGAAGAGCATTCTCAAGTACTTGCGAAGGACTAGAGATATGTTCTTGGTGTATGGTAACGGAGAGCTCCAAGTGGAGTCCTTTACCGATTCGAGCTTCCAGAGTGATAAGGACAACTCTAAGTCGCAGTCGGGATTTGTCTTTACCCTTTACGGAGGGGCGGTTAGCTGGAAGAGTTCCAAGCAGGAAACCGTGGCAGACTCGACGATGGAGGCTGAATACATCGTTGCCAACGATGCTGCCAAAGAGGCTGTCTGGATCAAGAAGTTCATTACTGAACTTGGAGTGGTTCCATCCATTGAGCATCCAATACCTTTGTATTGCGATAACAATGGAGCGGTGGCTTTGGCCAAGGAACCCAGGTCCCATCAGCGATCCAGGCATATTCTGAGGCGGTATCACCTGATCCGGGAGATAGTTGATCGCCGGGAGATCGAGGTCAGGAGGGTTGACACGAAGAACAACACGGCGGATCCACTCACGAAGGCCATTCCCCAGATACAGTTTGAGAGACTCTTCGGGATGCTCGGTATGCGATACTACAGCAGCTGGCCCTAGTGCAAGTGGGAGATTGTTAGTTGTATGTATGCCCTAGAGGCCAGTATTGTACAGATGATGTATATTATATTGGATGCTTGGACATATATAGAGATGACTTTCTTGCTCGATATGATAGTATGCTATCCGGTTACTCTTTATCTTAACATGTACACTAGTCTCTTTAAACTGTCTTATGGTTACATGGTGGTAAAGCCCATAGGATGTGTACTTGACTACCTGGACTATGATGCAGATCATACTAGTGGGGACATGGTAGTCCATAAGTACATCCTTCAAGGTCCCTAGTCGTGGGTGTATCGAGACGGGGCATCGATATACCAGAGTAGACTAGCGTATACGCCTCTCGACCCATGAGATGGGCGATGGATGATCCCATATCCATTGGTGTTTGACATCAGATATGGTATACGGGTGCTCAATGGAGACTGGGTACACTGGACGGACTCGCCGAGAACTCCCAGATGGTATTATACCTCACGTCAGATGGCAGTTATCAGGTGACACTTGTACAGGTTAGTCTGTAGACCCGAGATCGTCATAGAGTCTTGTGTGATTCCCACTGTGCTTTGATCTCCACCTTACCACGTCCATGAGGGCATGCAAAACGGTGGTCTTTGGGTACAGTCCCGAGTCACATGGAGGCAATGAGCGATAGGAGGGGTTTCGTCTCTCTCGGTATTGGGAGTTGATGTTGCGCTGTGCTCGATTGGCCGTAACAGGAAAGTCCCTGGCCAGGGCTGATCAGAGATTTGCTGGTAAGTGTTACCAGTAGTTTCTCGACCCGTTATGAGCCTCACATCGGCACGACTTATCGGTTATTGGGGTCTGACGTTTACCACCCCTAGACTTGATATGCGACGTATCAAACGAACAGACCGGACTGTACGGTAAGTGTTACTGGTTGGATTCACAGGAGTGTGAGCGGGCTAGCTCGTCGATCTTCTGATCGCTCAATACCCGGATGGCCGTTACGTTTAGCAGACCGCTTGCGGCTTGTGGGTGCTTGATATGATCATCATCTGCTACCGGCGTATTGACGAGTCTTTAGAGTCCTACACAGAGGTTTCCTGGCTCAAGCGAAACGAAATAGGAGCGCATATGGGATATGTGCAGGACCGAGAATAATGCATGTATGTGATACCGCATTTCATTCTCGCGATATATGTTTCGATTGGTTATATTCGATATGACCTAGTTATCGAATCATTGATTCGATAAATCGATACATTGGATTCTAGTCGGTTATGTGCGACATGACCGGATCATTGAATGAAATGTTGATTTAATGATTTAATGTATAATTATATATTTGATATATTGCATTGCATTAACTAGTATTGGTTCACTTTAAATGGATTTTCTCACTTGATGTGCAAGAAGTATATGTGATATACTTTTGTGCACATATTTGTATCATGTTTGATGATACTTGATAATGTGGTTAAGTGTAAAGGATTAAACCATGGTTAAGTGATGATTAGGGTTTTGGTTTTTCATTTATTTATTTGTTTATTTATTTGGAAAGGATTTAGTTAAGAATGGTGGCTTATTTTGTTTCTATGTTGAAGTTTCTTGAAGCTTTGACAAAGTCCACCATCCTTATCTTATCCTTAACCCTAACCATTCCTACTAACCTTAGTTTAATCTCTACACTTGACCATGGTCAAGATATGATAAGTATTCATATTAGTTTTATTTTTAAAATAGAACACTTATCATATTCTTTCTTCTAGCTTCATCTTTTTCTTCATCTTCAAGAATGAAAACTTGATGCCATCAATGGCAACTTGAGTTCTAGTGAGAGAAATCCAATTCTAAAGTGAACCCACCTCCTATTTCTTCACCCTCTACCTCTTGCCAAGTTGTTTTGGGTGTTTTCTTCACAAGTTTCACAACTTTGTGAAGTTGGAGCTTGAACTTGTGATGCTTCGACGTAGATCGTCTTTGACACGAAGCCGACGACCTAGCTCGCCCGATTCTCCGATGAAGCCGACGATTGAGTTCGGGATTCATGATGGACAGCGAGAGGACACCCACGTGGAGCTAAGGAAGTGGAGAACCGGATCTACAAAGGTTGTAGCATCTAACTTTTAGTTAAGTAGTTAACTAGATTATCTTTTCGCCTAAACTTCTAGTCAACGATCCGTATTAGGGTTTCTCGGCACCCATAATTTTTGAAATTGGCATGATTGATGCCTTGTGAGACTTCATTAGAGTGCCTAGGAACCCTACAGCCCCTTCATCACCCGTTAGGTTACTTAACTAACGACAGAGCGGGGGCTGGACTAGCGTGGGTGAAAAACATATACAACATCTACTAGT
The DNA here is from genome assembly GCA_030015575.1 of Agapanthus africanus. Classification (NCBI taxonomy): domain Eukaryota; kingdom Viridiplantae; phylum Streptophyta; class Magnoliopsida; order Asparagales; family Amaryllidaceae; genus Agapanthus; species Agapanthus africanus. The sequence goes on along the minus strand of CM057340.1, from coordinate 110,411,865 downwards.
ATATAAATAAGTATATACAACATTCGCCCCAGGCATGATAATAATCAACATCACAGAATCTCAGCCAACAATACAGAATGGTGGATAATCTTGGAGCCCCGGATTTCATGTGAGCCTCAAATAAAACCAGACGTTCCCGGTCGTATGGATAGCCTATGCAATGAAAACCTGGACGCCTACGAGCACGGCAAGTTACCCGCCAATCCCAGAAGTGAGGCAGCCCCCTTCAACAAAGTGAATGGGCCACCCAGCACTTCACGGAATCCGGTAACTTGGGCGCCCCTCCGTGGGTCAAACTATACCCCCTACGAGTGCGGCAAATAGCCCGCCAATTCTAGAATGAAGCCCCCTCCATCTCAACGCCATGAGATGCGGGCTTGTTTCCTTCTAGAACCCGACTATCTGTGCACTCCACCGTGGGGTAATCCTAGTACAGAAAAATAAAATAATATGTATAAATGGTGACATCAACCTCAACCCGGTCGTGCCCCAAAATAATATACAACCCGGCACAGACGGCAGTCCATATGTCGGACTCTCGCCCCGCAATAACAAATGTACAAATGAATATAAAATGTACCACTAACATTGCACCACATGCCAACCACAATCATAGCACAAGCACAAAACATCAACGCGAATGTCACGTTCGCAAACTCGTCTAAAAGAAAATATAGCTATCAGACGAGTTTACCGATCAAATGACACGGTAGCAGATAAAAGTGAATGTACTGTAAACTATTAAACGATGTAAAATATAACGACTTCGAAACACTCAAAATTTCCCCATACAGAAAAACAACAGAGAATCAAACTTGGGCAAAAAAAAAAACAAACAACACCAGACAACCAAAATCCTTGAGATAAGAGCCCGGAACAAAACTCAATGCATTTGTCCACCAGAAAACCGAGGAGGCCGGTTTTAAGGGGTGTGTGGCTGGCCAAAACTTGATAAAAATGCATCATTTTTGTTCTGGGTACATCTCACAGTGTAAGGATCACTCTGCAGTTGTTTAAAAAAAATTTGAAGCTTTTTAAAAATCGACAGAAACAGCAGTTTGGTTACGATGTTACGGATTCGTTTTGATTTCGTTGTTTTAACATTGTTTAAACTTGCTAATCTAGGGTTTATGGGCTGGCTATGATACCATGTAGGGTTACACTAGCGCCTCGACCAACTTCTATGGCCAAATGCGGAACAAAAATTTTATAGCGATCATAAACTTGGCGCTAGAATAAACCTAAACTGGATTTTTACCATAAATCTAGTTAGAAAATTAGGGTTATATCTACTATGATAGAAAGTATACCTAACGGAAATAAGTCCTTCGGGTCTTCGATCCTCTTCTTAAGCTCCTCGATGGAAGTATGGATCGTGCTTGAATTTTGGCCTCCTTATGTCAACGATGATCCACCCGAGAGCTCCAACCTTGAGCTAAATCTATAACTTGAGGTTACTAGAATACTTAGCTTGCTAATCTAAGTAGACTAGAGTGAGTAGAGTGTGATTTGAGTGGCATAGTCTCACTAACCCTTGATTATCAACACATGATACAATAGGGTTTGAGAAAGGAAGAAGGAGAGAGCTAGCTTGAAGAAAGAGAAAGTATTTGTGATAATGATAATAATAATTGGAATGGCTATCTTTTATATAACCTCAAGCATGGCTTGAAAATATCTCACCAAAATATCTAGGTCAAAAATATCTCATCAAAATATCTATGATCAATATGTCAAGCCAAGTCAAAAGTTCAACCCAAGTAGCCATGCCAAATACAATTATCATTTATCAAAAATAACAAAGTCTGTTCTTTTTCTCATATGTGTTTTGACCAAGTCAATGGTCAAAACCCTAATGAGGTATCTCCTTCTATACCCCCTCTCATTCGTATATACATACCCGCATCCGTGTTCTGAGAAACACGAATACTATGAGATGAGGCCAATCCAATAATCAAATACTAGGAACCGGATTGAACCAAAGCCCAATAGTATTGTCCGCTCGAACACCACATGCGCACAAGTACACGTATGTGATCGAACCCTGTCGTAAAACATTACGACCTCTACACGTTTCACCCGAAGCTGGGAAACCCTCTGTATGGGACTCTAAAGACTCTACAGTACTCTGGCAGTGGGTTTAACCACAAGCACGTCAGCGGCACTAGCTGTGCGTAACAGCTACCCGGTATCTGTCGATAAGAAAGTCAACGAGCAAGCTCATCCAAACTCCTACTGAGCTGATCTGTGACAATCTCCGTACAGTCCAGTCTGTTCGTCTAAAAGTATCGCATATCGGGCCTAGGGGTAGTAAACGTCAGACCCCTAATAGCGGTATAAGTCGTGTCGGAGTGTAGCCCTGAACACCCTGAGAAACTACTGGAAACCCTACCAGTAAATCTCACTTGCCCTGTCCAGGGACTTTGTGTAATGGCTCTCCTAAACACAGCGCGATATCAACCCCCAATACCGGGAGAGACGAATCCTGTCTAACCACCACTGCCTCCAAGTGCTTCGGGACTGCACCTAACTACTACCTGTTTGCACGACTCAATAGAGCCGTGATAGGGTAGCAATCAAAGAACTGTGGGAACACACTTGAGGCGAAATAGCAGTGTCAAGTCAACGGACTAAGTTGTACTCATGTCACCTGGGATCTGGTAACTGACGATAGGTATAATACCAACCAACAGTTCCCGACGAGTCATGTACAGTGTACACGTAACCTAACGAGCACCTGCATACTATCTCCAATACGACGTACAAATGGCTGTGGTACAGACCATCTCCCCTGCTGGGATGAGAAGCGTATACACCCGTCTACTCTGGAGTATCGATGCCCTGTCTCGATAATCCTATGACTAGGGACATGTATAAGGATGTGCTTATAGACTACCCAGCCCCCACTAGTGTGATCGACATCACAACGCTGGTAGTCAAGCAAAGATCCTAAGGGCTCCATCAATATGTATTAGCGATATGTTAAAAGAAACATATACACATATTAAGATAGATACAAACCAAGTAGCATACTACTATATCGAGCAAGACTGTCGTAAATCCGTGTATATATCCTAAGCTTCCAAAATGTATTATACAAACTAGTACTATATAATAATGGCCTCTTGGGCATACATATCCAACACTTCGCGGGGAGTTAGAGCACGGAATTAACTTCGAGTCGGGGGGCCTAGAGGGGGTACCCCCTCCCCCCGAGGCTACAACGAGGTGGCCATGGGGTGAGGCAGACCCGAAACTGCCCAAGATGGGACTGTTTCGGGTCCCCACCAACAAGGCCAACTTGTGGTTGTCTTATGGAGTGGGCCCAGCCATTCTGTAGGAATGCCTAGCATGACAGCAAGGTTTCGGGAGGCATCATCCATGCCATTTTCAAAATTTTGCTATGCTAAACAATCCTAACCCTACAATCTTAACTAGAGATTTATACAATACAAAATGTAACCTACTTTACATCTAAGTGAATATGGAATACAACCATTGTAGACCGGTCCTTCACTTCAATAGCTCCGAGTGGTAGTCACTTTGCTCCAAGTAGTGATCTTGTGGACTCTAGAAAGGATCCACAAGATGAAAGGAACAAGCTTGCACGAAGTCTTCGTGGCCGAAGATGATCTACGTCGAGGAGACACTAACCCAAGCTATCTCTTCACTAATTAGGGATTAGTGAAGCTAACACCCTAAACTAAATGGCTGTTCTAGTAGAGGATGATGAAGTAGGATTTTTGCTCTTTAGAATTCTTTTTCTCACTATTTTTTTTTACCTCTCATAAATCTAGAGAGCTCTCTCATGAGAAAGAAGAAGATGAATCAAATAATGGATGAGAGAGTCAATGGCAACCATAGGTGTGATAATATCCTATATAACTCATGTAGAGACTTAACCATGGCTAATGACAATGGTTGGGTTAATAAATATCTTAAGTAAAAAAAAATTTGTGGACTAAGTCAATGGATCTCCAAACTTCTACAAGCTTCATGCCATGTGACCAATTTCTAACTAATTTGGATTTACTTTAAATAAATAAACCTCACATTATCATGAGTTTGGTGTGAGTATTATACACCCATGTAGTGTGTATCATCAAGCATGACACAAAAAAGAAAACACAAATAATATATATCACATATATATTAAGTGTGCACATGTGAGAAAAAGAAATGCTTAAGTGAGCAAATATTAGTTAATGTAAATTAATATATATAATTATACATTAAATCACTAAATCAACACTTGATTAAATAATCCGGCTATATCTCATATGACCGAATAATATTATTTGTATCTACTTATCGAATCAACACTTGATTCGATAACCCCTCTATATCTCATATAACCGACCGATATCATAAATCGCGAGAATAGAATACGGTATCACATACTCGTATTAATCTCAGTCCCGCACACATCACATATGTGCTCCTACTTCTTTTGACTGAGCCAGTAAACCTCTGTATAGGACTCTAAAGACTCGCCAATACGCCGGCAGTAAGTGATGATCATATCAGGCATCCACAAGCCGTCAGCGGTACTAGTTGGACGTTACGCCTACCCGGGTATTGAGTGTTTGTTATGTATATGCCCTAGATTCCATTATTGTACATAAAATGTATATTATAGTGGATGCTTGGACTTATATAGAGAGGACTTTCTTGCTCGACATGATAGTATGCTATCTGGTTGCCTTATGTTTTTACATGTTGACTTGTATTATGATACTGTCTTGCTCTCACATGTTGATAAAGCCCTTAGGATGTGTACTTGATTACCAGGACTATGATGTAGATCATACTAGTGGGGCCAGGATAGTCCACAAGTACATCCTATAATTGTTCCTAGTCGAGGGTGTATCGAGACAGGGCATCGATACTCCAATGTAGACTAGCGTATACGCTTCTTGACCCATATGATGGGCGATGGATGATCCCACATCCATCGGTGTTTGACATCAAAGATAGTATACGGGTGGTCAATGGAGACTGGGTACACTGAACGGACACGCCGAGAACTTCTAGTTTGTATTATACCTATCATCAAATAGCAGTTCTCTGGTGACACTGGTACAGGTTAGTCTGTAGACCCGAAATCGTCATAGAGACTTATGTGATTCCCACTGTGCTTTAATTTCCACCTTACCACGTTCAACAGAACATGCAAAATGGTGGCTTTTGGGTACAGTCCCGAATCGCATCGAGGCAATGAGCGATAGGAGGGGTTTCGTCTCTCCCGGTATTGGGGGTTGATGTTACGCTATACTCGATTGACTATAACTGGAAGTCCCTGGCCAGGGTTGGTATGGAGATCTACTGGTAAGTGTTATCGGTAGTTTCTCGACCCGTTATGATCCTCACATCGGCATGACTTATCAGTTACTAGGGTCTGACATTAACCACCCCTCGACTGGATATGCGACATATCAGACGAAGAGAACGGACAGTATGGTAGTGTTACTGATTGGATTCACAGGAGTGTGTACAGGCTTGCTTGTTGATCTTCTGATCGCTCAATACGCAGATGGCAGTTACGTTTAGCTGACCGCTTGCGGCTTATGGGTGTTTGATATGATCATCACCTACTGCCGGCATATTGACGAGTCTTTAGGGTCCTACACAGAGGTTTCCTGGCTCAGGCAAAACGAAGTAGGAGCACATATGTAATATGTGCGGGACCGGGAATAATACAAGTATATGATACCGTATTCTATTCTCGCGATATGTGATATCGACCGGTTATATGTGATATAGATGGGTCATCGGATCAAGTGTTGATTCGATAAAATGGTACATTTTATATTAGTCGGTATATGATATAGCCGGATTATTAAATCAAGCGTTGATTTAATGATTTTAATGTATAATTATATATTTGATATATTAAATTACATTAACTAATATATACTCACTTAAGTATTTCTATTTCTCACTTTTGATACATTTAACATATATGTGATATATATTTATTGTATTGTTTTCTTTTGTTACATAAATAATATATATGTGATATATATTATTGTGACATGCTAGGTTATATATGCAACATGGGTGTATGAGACTTACACCATATAAAAGATAATACAAAGGTTTTTTTATTTATTTAAGAAAATCAAAAATGAGTCGATTTTTATCATGGTTGCTAGATTGTGGATAACCATTGACTTAGTCCACCATTTTTGTTTTTCTTTAGATATTTATTAACCTAACCATTATCTCTTACCATGGTTTATTCTCTACAATGGTTAGCCATGACATATACTCACCATGGTTGCATTTCTAACCTCACTCTCTCTCATTTTTCATTGGCTTCATCTTCTTCCTCAAGCTCATGTGAGCTCTCTAGGTTTTTGATAAAGAGAGAAAAATAGTGAGAAAAAGAATTCTAAAGTGAGAAAAATTCTTACTTCATCCTCCTCCTCTATACTAGCCATATAGTTTAGGTTGTTAGCTTCACTAGTTGCTTATTAGTGAAGAGATAGCTTGACTCCGTGTTTCCTCGAAGTAGATCATATTGGATTTTAAAGACTTCTAGCAAGTATGCACCATTCGCCTTGTGGAGCCTCTCAAGAGTCTGGGAGTTCTTAGATCGTAGCGAAGGGACCACCACTCAGAGCATTTGAAGTGAAGGACCGGTCTACAAAGGTTTTATTCTGCAATCACTTAGTTTTAAAGTTGTTTATATAAGCTTTTGTCTAAATCTTTAGTTAAGATTTTAGGGTTAGGGTTAACTAGCATAGCAAATTTTTGAAAATAGCATGGACGATGTCCCTCGAAACCTTGTTGTTGTGCTAAGTAACCTTACAGTGGTATCAGAGCCAAGCTAGAGATTTAGACGGATTGTGTAGAATTACGAAACCGAAACTTAAAACATAAAAACCTAGATTCTGTCGATTTTTTAATGAGCTCTAAAATTTTTTTAAACAACAGCAGAATTTTGTATGAGACATTAGATTAACAAAGAAGAAATTTGAACCCAAATGGCCGGATTTTGGCCGAGCACATGTGCTCAAAATCCGAGGAGGCCGGCCCCTTCACGGAGTTTTGGCTTCAAATTTTTTGTGTTCTGGTCTCTGGGTTTTGGTGTTTCAGGTGTTGTTTGTTTTTGCTAAATTTGCATGAGATGTTAATTTACTATAAAGGCAACTCGGAGTGTTTCATAGTCATAATTCTAACAGTATTTCGGGTTATTTAGACGGTATTAAAAAGTACGAACGGATTTCAAATACCCACTTTAACCCTCGCTGGAATTTTTTTCAAGAGTTGGATTTTTTCCAAGTTTAAGAACATTCAAAGATCGTGCAAGTAATGTGATGCACCCTCTAGAAGAACAAAACCTTAACTCGATTCTGTGACCATCAGAACTACCACTAAACCCTACGGTTTGTGATAGTTCAGCGGTGCCACAGGTGAGGCATTGGTTGGCCCTTCTACGGCTGGTTCATTGGTACTGTAGCATATGATGGATACTTTTAAACTACGCTCAAGTGTTGAGCTTTTTGGGTAATTGTGGGTGTCTGTTAATTCGATCGGAATGTTTAACATCATTTAACTCTTTGTGGAATGTCATACAATATGTGGAATTTATATAGTTAGGCATGAAATGCGAAGTATGTGATATTTTTGATTTATGATGTCTAAGGTGATTGTGGATTCCAAATGTTGTAGTTTGACATTTTCTTTTCTACGACCGTAAGTGTAATATGTTGTGTATCACCGGTTTCGTTGCTATATGTCAACAACAATTGGGATACACATATTTACTTACGTTGATGACATGTGATATTATGTGTTGCTGTGATATGTTATATTGGATCGTCATGTTTTGAAGAGCCGGGGGTTTTATATGAGATGGGAGTTTTCATTTTTCATTCATGTAAAATTCATTATGTAATATTCTTTTATTGGGACACTTCCGGGTTGAGGATGATGTCACCATTGTTGTATAATATTTACTTTTCCGTATTAGGATAAACCCAAGGTGGGAAGCATAAGTAAACGGGTTCTAGAGTCCAGTGGGAGACTATCTCGATGAGTCGAGTCCGGATCTCCTAACTCTAGAAATGGTAGGGTTTCTTGCCGCTCTCGTAGGGGTTTAGGGTTGTGAGTTTGGCTATTCATCACGACCGTGGAATCCGTATTTTCTATTGTTGGCTAAATACAAAATACGGACCTCCTAGTATATCCAATATTTCATATGTTATCTTCTGCTGCTCTGTGATGTGATTACTGTGGATTTTGAGACGAATGACTATTATATATATGATATATAATAAACGTTGCTTATGTTTTTCACCCACGCTAGTCCCTCTTCGCTATGTCGTTTGTTATGTAACCTAACGGTGCATAACGGGACACTGTGGTGAATGCGGATGGCATAAGCGTATGTTGTATTTTCGTTTCTTTTGTGATGCTTAGGAAGCATAAATGATGGGACTTCATTAATGAGATTAATGAAAGAAAAAAAAACCTAAAAGATGTTGTAGAATTAAATTTTCAAAAAGGGTAGCTCTAGTTTTTGCTTTGCATAGCGGTATTTCTTATAGAATATCCAACACCTTATTCGATAAGGAAAGAAGCGAGATCCCTTCACCGGGAGTGACCTTTTTATCGAAACTAGCAGATACTATAACTCACTCGGTTTATTTTTTGATTGTTTCTATAGTTCTTGCTTTATATCGTGGTATTTGTGAAATATCCTGCACCTTATTCGATAAGGAAAGAGCCGAGATCCCTTCACCGGGAGTGACCTCTTTAGCGAAACTAGTAAAAGCCTAAAAAACACTCCTTTTTCAAAAATCGCTTGTTTCTGCAACGATATCAAGTTCATTATGCTCATGGTTTTCTGAAAAACCTGCATAGCCCTCCGACATTTCAGATAAGTACTACTTAGTATTCGTGCTACGTTTGTTGGCCTACGTCAAGGCGTAGTGTGCGGTAGCTAAATAGTGCTTATCTGCAACATGAGATGAGATTGGATTAGGGTAGTCGTACGACTTTGTTGGCTTACGTCAAGGGTCGTGCGGGTGGGTTTAATTCAATCAAGAAATGTACAAGTTGAACTTGACTAGCGGACTCTGGTTTGTTAACCTGCGTCAAGGTCATAGGACGCTAGGGGCAAAAGTTTTATCGGGAATTTCAAGTGTTGAAATTTGTAATGAGATTGCATACCTTCTATAAGATAGTTGGATCCCGATACCCACTGCGAGTAAGAGTTACTCCTGGGAGAATTTTACGCATGACAATTAGCCAATCAAATAGGTGTCTAGAAAGGTGTTAACAGGGTTATGCCTATGGTAAAACGAGGTTTATTTTAATTAGGTCCGTGCGAAAGCACAGGGAACCTCCCTCAAAGTACCAACACTGGCCTGGCTGAAAGATTGGAGAACTTATAAGGTGTAATTAATCCCGGCTAGTCTCACCTTTTAAGGTTTGAAGCATGATTTGATGAAAACAGTGGGAGTCATCCTGATTAGATAACATAATAACCAATCTAATCTTGCAAGAGCATATGCTAAGTGTTTTTCTTCTCTCTCTCTCCAGGTAGCGACCATGTCAGGCCTTAATAAAGATTATAATATGGATTTATTGACCGAACCCAGTTGTTATACTGAGCAGGGGAACGTTGGTTCCGTTCTTTCTTATAATTATTATAAAACTGAGCAGGGAATAGGGACATATCCGGATTCCCACGCCGCCCATACGAAGAATAAGCATGTTGATGTATCTTCTTCGGGTGTGTTAGTTACCGAGAAATGTTTCTCAGTTCACTCTACGTCATAGGCATTAGATACCGGATCAGTATCCCACATATGCAATATATTGCATGGGCTAAGGAAAGGTAGAGAACTGGGAATGGGTGATCATTCCGTAAGAGTAGGGAATGGTGCAAATGTTGCAGCCAAAGCAGTTGGCGAATATCACCTTATATTACCAAATGGTAATACATTGATTCTAAAAGAATGCTATTACATACCGACCCTGATATGCAATCTTATATCAGTTTCTTTATTAAGTAAAGAAGGATATAATTTTGTAGTACAGGATATGTTATGAACATCTTCCTGAATCAAAAATTGATTGGATCAGGCTCGTTAAATAATGGCATATACATTCTAAATCAAACTACAGTTCTTAACGTACAAAACACACACAAGAGGCAGGGTTCAGAAATGAACGAATCCTTCTTGTGGTATTGTAGACTAGGTCATATCAATGCGATACGACTAGCTAAGTTGCATAAGGATGGATATTTGGATCCGCTCGAATTTTCATCTTATGACGGTTGTCAGTCATGTCTCAAAAGCAAGATGACCAAAACTTCCTTTAGTGGACATGAAGAAAGAGTTACGGAACTCTTGGGACTAGTACATAGTGATGTATATGGTCCCATGTCTACACATGTCAGGAATAGTTCCTCGTACTTCATTATATTCACTGACGATCTCTCCAGATACGGACATGTGTTCCTGTTGAAGCACAAGTCTAAAGATTTTGAGAAATTCAAAGAATATAAGCACGAAGTAGAGAACCAAACGGGTAAAGTATTAAAATCCTACGATCTGATCGAGGAGGAGAATACTTGAGTAATGAGTTCCAGGATTATCTAAAGAGAATCGGATTCTCTCTCAGCTTAGTCCTCCGTATGCACCACAGCACAACGGTGTATCGGAACGGAGGAATCGCACCCTATTAGATATGGTGCGCTCTATGATGAGTACCACTGAGTTACCTATTTCTTTTTGGGCATATGCACTGGAGACAGCTGCAGACCTATTGAATATGGTTCCCTCCAAATCTGTGCCAACCACTCCATATGAGATATGGAAAAAAAAGAGATCATATCTTAATTATGTTAAGATATGGGGTTGTCCGGCATATGTGAAAACACAAAATCCGGAAAAACTCGAGGCAAGGTCGGTTCTGTGCAAGTTTATTGGATATCCCAAACATTCGCGAGGGTATATCTTCTACCACACCGAGGAACAAAAGGTGTTTGTTTCTCGACATGCCACCTTTTTAGAAAAGGAATTTCTTAAAAAAGAAGTTAGTGGTAAGGAGGTAGAACTGGAAGAGGTTCCAGCTATACAAACCACGACAAAAGATTTGGTAGAACCAGAGGATTCGATAATTCCCAACGAACCTCAACCTCTCTTTAAGTGCACAAAAGCGCCACGGCCGTCTGTCCGAGGCCAAAATGCGGAAACGAAACTTTTCTTTAACTTTAAAACCGGCGCTACCGCGTACTATAAAACCCGGATCGGGCCATTACCCTATCACCAGCAAACAAGAGAATGGGTAGAAAACTATACCGAGCGATCCGTGTCCTTCGGTCTTCAGCCTCCATACCGATCATCTCGCGGAATCTCCGGTCTTCATCTCCTCGTCGGAAAGGGCATCACATCACCGGGTTCTTTTACGGGCTCCCACCTCTGGACCGAGGTAACTCGGACACGAAGTTGGCCAGCCAACGTGTCCAAGAATGCTGTAGGCTAAGTGTAGAGTGGTTTGTCTCAAGGGGGTATTGAAGTTGCCTTTGAAGGAGTGGAAGAATCAACTAAGGAAATGTGTTATGGAATTTTTGTGGCAAGCAAAGAATATGAGATGAATGATTTTCTCCCCACAAAAATGAATCCACATCTCCCTCTCTCTCTAAGTGGCTGGCCATGACCCCATGGTGGAGGGAAAAATGAATCAATAAAGCAAGAGAAGAAAAATGGTATGATAATAAGAAAAAAAGTGTCACTCCAAAGCCATATCAATCTTATCAAAATCCATCACCATTAATGCAAAGGAAATGATGTATGAAAAAGCAAAGATGCTAGAACCATCATATAAACCAAATGCCACAAAGAACCCTCCACATTTGATAATTTGCACACTTGCAAATAAGCCCCTTCCACATAAAAATCCGGCCATGAAGGAACAAAGGAAAACTGGCCGAAACGGAATGCAAACTGGCAACTTCAAAAAACTGATCCCGTAATAAATTACAGGAAAACCTCGCGACTGTATATACATACCCGTATTTGTATTCCGACCGAATACAAATGCAAAGAGACAAAATCTACACCGTACAATACTAGGATCCGGCTTAAACTAAAGCCCACTAGTATTATCCGTCCGATCATGATCCGTGCAATACCGCACGTATATGATCGAACCCTGCCATATCTCCATACGGCCTCTACAGCGTTTCGCCCGAAACTTGAGAAACTGTCTGTGGGGGACTCTAAAGACTCGTCAATAGTTTGGCTGTGGATTTAACCACTAGCACGTCAGAGGTATAAGCCATACGTAACGGGCTACTAGGTATTGACCAAAAGGGACGTCGATGAGCGAACTCATCCTGACACCCTACTGAGCCTGTCAGTGACAATATCCGTACAGTCCGGTACGTTCGTCTATGAGTATCGCATGGCGGGCCTAGGGGGTTGGTAAAAGTCAGACCCCCAAAAGCGGTACAAGTCGTGTCGGAGTGTAGCCCAGAACACCCTGAGATAGTACTAGAATACCTACCAGTAAATCTCCTTCCTTGGCCAAGGACTTCGTGTAATGGATCTTCTAGACACAGCGCGACCTCACCCCCAATACCGGGAGAGACGAACCCCTGCAGATCCGCACACTGCCTCCATGTGGCTCGGGACTGTACCTAACTAAAACCTGTTTGCACGACTCCTTTGAGCGTGGTTGGGTAGTAATCAAAGTACAGTGGGAACTCACACGAGACAAATGACAATCTCAGGTCGATGAACTTACCTGTACACATGTTACCAGGGAACTGCTATCTGACATCAGGTATATGACCAACTAGCATGTTCCCAGCGAGTCATGTCCGGTGTACTCATAACCCAATGAGCACCTGTATACATCTTAGGTGAACCAACTGACACCAGTGGCTTGTGAGACCGGCCACCGCCCCTCGTTGGGGTCTCGACTGTATACACTAGTTTACTCTGCAGTATCGATGCCCTGTCTCGAAAACTCCCAGGACTAGGGACCATTTAAGGATGAGCTTATAGACCCCAGCTCCCACGTATATGATCGCCCTCATACTGTTGGCAGTCTAGCAAGAATCCTAAGGGCTCTATCAACGCGCAATAGTGACCTGTAAGGTCACCTAAAGCAGTACACGATGATAAAGATAAACCAGATAGCATACTATCATCTTGAGTAAGACTGATCTACCGGCATAGGTCCTCCCTCAATCATTGCAATCACGTACCTGTGATCCAATAATTGACTCTAAAGGCACTATATCCAACAATCTCCCACTTGCACTCAAGGCTAATTATTGCGATGTCGCATACTCACAGCCGTGTGATACCGAACACCCAACTCCTCTACTAATCAGTCTCACAAAGCCCGTTTGCAAAACTATTGCGTTCGAGGAATAGCCTCAGTGAGTGGATCCGCTTTGATGTTTCTTTCTATATCTCTCTTTATCTCAAGTTTGCGGAGAAAGCCATCTCCCGAAATGAGCAATACCTGTCTTAGAATATGTCTGGATATCTGATAGGACGTAGTTCATAAATGAACTCCAAATCAAAACTTCTTAGACTGTATCGTCAACTGAAAATAATCAGTATCCTGCGCCATGCCTCCCTCAGTATCCGCTTGGACCACCTGTCCAAAATACTGCCTGTCGTCAAAGGGAAAAGTATAACTCTGACAGTCACTCTGTCATCCAAGTCACCTTGGAAGCCCGGAATGATAAATGTCTCATGAATGAGGCTATCGTTATCATATCCCTAGAACATCAACTTATGTTCTAAAACTGCTTCCGAATGTTTCTCTAGGATTGGATTAATATCTTATTGCATCTACAGCAAAAACAACATCTGGTGTGGTACCTGACATCTCATGATTGACTCAATTGCCTAAGCAAGTGATCTGCCACTCATGCATATCCCTCTTCCCTTTAGTCTGTAAGACACCTTTAGAGAGGGTGACTCCATCACCTGCAGATATACCATCGCGCCAGGAGTCGTCCATTCTAAAACACTTTTAGAATGCTGTCTAAGTACCCAGATTGGGAAACTTCCCAAATCTAGATCTAAAACCATAGATCCAGTAAATCAGAATGTCTGCTATAATATCCAAGTCCCATGTGGAGAAACTACTATGTGACAACCAAAGTATAACCGATCGTAGTATAAGAACTTCACTTCCTACTCTGTGTATGTCTTCCAAATACCAGGACATCATACCCTACTACCTTCTTAACAGATCCATCCCCTATTCTGATGAAGTCAAACCTATGACTGTCACATCAGAAATAGATGATCTATCTCCGCTATATCTGCTTTAGTCTATAAATAGACATAAGCCACTTGTCCACTATGCTTCTGCTGCTCCCATTGACTATGACAACCCTCTGGCAGAATAATATACACGTGCACTTCTAAAGCTAGTTTAGAACGACGCTATACTCATCCTCCTGCCCGTTCTCATAGCCTGGAACAACAGTAGTGTCAAATCTGGGTAAACAAGAACCTCCCTGCCACTGTCCTTGAGACTACCGGAGTACCTCTCGGGTGCCTAAGGTTACCCACCATTACTGCGGAGTGGCCAATGGAATGTCAAGTCAGATTGAATCTTTAGGTTCTTATCAAATTTTCAGTAATCGTTTGCGGTTCTGGAATCACTTCCAGTTCTACCATACTCCCACTACTGTTTTCTAAAAAAATCCATTTTTATTAAAACTGTGGCGAGTCTAGAACAATATCACTATTGATCTTCCAGATGGTAGAAAGTCAATCCTCATCATAGCCCGGGTCGACCCACAAACAACCAATACAGAAACGTGCCTTGAGTTATCCAAAGTCTGGTTTTAAGCATATGCCGGACAACTCCCCGTACCTTAACATCGTTAAGATATGAACTGTTCTATATCCAATATATAAACAGAGGGACTGATTTAATTAGAACCAGATTCAAATCATGCAGCTGTCTCCAGTGCATGTAACCTAAATGGAAGGAGGCCGATCAGCGTTACTCAACTTAGGAATGCTTCCAATTATGAGTAACCTGAAAGGGAAACAAGTTTCTCAAAACCATTACTATCAACTGAATACCAAACACAAGTATCCACATCTTCGATCACCTTGAAGAATCCTGATACATGTAATACCTGGTTCTCTACTTTATTCATATACCTATAAGTTCTCAAAACTTGGACCTTGCGTTTCTACGAAACACTTGTCCAAAAACTAGAGAAGTCATAAATAAACCGAATATAGTACGAGGACCAACCCCTCTGTCCTAATAGACACTGGACAATATACAATCCTCTGTATAAGTCTTCTGAGTCTAACAACTCAAACCCTGTGTGTCGTAGGTTGAAAACTGTACTTATGGTTAAGAAGAATTACACCGCTATTTAATGCTCCTTACCTAACCATCCACTGATATAGGTAAATGTCATAGACATAATTTCAAAAAGGTATATCTCACTCTATAAAAATAGACGTACAGATATATCAATTTGAAATTGGTACATAACAGCGGATATTCAAAACCAAATATTTGTCGTCCGGCAAACAGCCCAGGCGATTTCCTCAAATATCACCAATTACAACGAATTCCGATATAATGAGGATGATCACCTAGTTCCCAATAACTTACCCCCACTCATCATCTGTAAAACCATACAGATGTGAGAATGAAACCTGGTAAATACATACCCTGGAGCAAGTGCTAATTGGGAAATCAGTTTTCTTTTAACAGTACACAGTGAAACTGAAACATTGAAATGTTTCGTAGGGGTATCCGGGTATTCCGAGTAATACCTCTTCCATTATCCAAATTCACAACTGTAACCGAATATTTCTTTGCCATCTCTCCAAATCCCTCTATGTGTCTTTAGTCATTGCCTTCTGTACATCCTCTTAGGCTAAATGGTTTTCTTCCTTCCCTACCGTTCGGCACAAGCCTATGGTTTAGAAGAAGACTATCCAATAAGCATAATGGGTGTACTGTCCTATTCCTAGGAGCACTCGCAACACGAAAGAAGGTAAAGATAAAAGACACCTGAATAAACCTCATTCCTATTTCTCCTGAACCAGAATCCATCCCCGAACTGGAACAAGTTCCTTTCGAATTCGTATATAACCATACGATGGAGTACCCAATAAACTGTGGATCTTCGTAGTGACACGGAGTGTTCTAGAGAAATACAAAGGTGATGTAGGATTGGCGAAGAAATACCTGATTTGGTCGTGAATAGCAGTCGCAATTTACTTTGCCCTCTTACTAAACCATTTATTTGTCTTAACTTAATACCTTCTGTACACCACACTTAGGCTAATCGGCTTTCTTCATTCCCTACCGTTTGGCACCAGCCTAAGGTTTGGAAGAAGACTATCCAATAGGCGTAACGGGTGTACCGTCCTAATCCAAAGAGCACTAGCAACCTGAGAGAAGGTAAAA
Source organism: Agapanthus africanus (assembly GCA_030015575.1). Taxonomy (NCBI): domain Eukaryota; kingdom Viridiplantae; phylum Streptophyta; class Magnoliopsida; order Asparagales; family Amaryllidaceae; genus Agapanthus; species Agapanthus africanus. Next base: position 110,395,425 of record CM057340.1, on the reverse strand, counting down.
AGAAAAGACAACTGAATAATCCTATTCGTTTTCTCCAGAACCGGAAACCATCCTCAAATAAATTCCTTCGAGTTCGTGTATAACCATACGATGGTTTTATCCGATGGAAGTGGACGTTCGTAGTAATACGGGGTGTTCTGGAGAAAAGGGTAAAAGTAGGAGTGGCAATGAGGTATGCGACTCTGACAATCCAAAAGCCAGTGTTTAAGAAGGTTCGGTTAATTTTGCTCACTGAGTCATAGTCTAGGGTCGGGCCATGGTCGCTGCCAAAGAGAGAGAGAAAAGAAACACTCAGCGTACACTCTAACCTAGATCAGAATGGTTATCACTTTATCCAATCAGGAAACCTCCCACTGTAACGTCAAATTCTCCTCCAAACCTAAAAAAAGAATTAGTCGGGATCACCCGAGGAGTAAACCAACTCATCAGTAGGAATCGGGATCCAACTATCATTGCATGATAATGTGATGGAATCCACTCACGTTATCACACTCCAGAAGGTATGCGCATATCTGACAAGTTTCAGTTTCTTTAGAAACCCCCGATGTGATTTTTACCCCATGCTCTTATGACCTTGACGAAGGTCAACAAATCATAAGTCACATGTCAAGTTCTACCCGTCATTGTCCAGGTTAATTTGAACCCACCCGTACAAGCCCTTGACAAAGGTCAACAAGGCTATACGACTGTCCCAAACCAACGCATCTATCTATGCAGCAGAAAGGTAATAAGCAACTACCATTCACTATGCCTTGACGAAGGTCAATAAACAAAGCATGAATACTACGTGCTACCCGTCTAAAATGACGGAGGGATACGAATGGTTTTTGGCGAAAAACCTTTAACGTAATGAACTTGATATCGTTGAAGGAACCGGATAGCTTTATAAAAATATAGTGGCGAAAACCTTTGCTAAAGAGGTCACTCCCGGTGAAGGGATCTCGGCTCTTTCCCCGTAGAATGAGATGCAGGATATTCCAACTGAATACCACGATGCAAAGAAAAAGTAAACGACTATAGTGAAGTTATTGCCCTGACGCAAACTTCTGTCCAAGGGGTCACTCCCGGTGAACGGATCTCGGCCCTTGCCTCGTCGACTGAGGTGCTAGATATTCATAACCGAATACCACTATGCAAAACAAAAGAGAACGTCTTTGCAATAATAGCTTTTTGAAAAATGTATCAACAACATCAGAATAGGTTTGTTTAGCTTGCATTGATCCGAATCAATGATGTCCCATCAATTGATCACACCACAAAAGAACGAAAATAATGATGTATGTATATGCCATCCGCATTCGCCACTGGGTCCCGTCATCACCCGTTTGGTTACTTAACTAACGACAGAGCGGGGACTGGACTAGCACGGATGCAAAACATATACAACATCTACTAGTATATATATCAATATATAATATTCGCTCAAGGAGTGATAAAATGCAACATCACAAAAATGTAATAAGCATCACAGAACAATACAGATATCTGGGATCCCCGGGTTTCATAGAGCCGCTACTGAAACCCGACGTTCCCCTGGTCGTGTGGATAGCCTATGCAATGGAATCCTAGACCCCTACGGGCGTGGCAAGTTACCCGCCAAAACCTGAAGTGAGGCAGCCCCCTTCAGCAACGTGAACGGACCAGCCAGCACTTCACGGAATCCGATAACTTGGGCACCCCTCCTGGGGTCAACCTATACCCCTTACGAGTGCGGCGAAAAGCCCGCCAATTCTAGAGTGAAGCCACCTCCGTCTCAACGCCATGAGATGCGGGCCCGTTGCCCTCTAGAACCCGGCTATCCGTGCACCCCACCACAGGGTAATCCTAGTACAGAAAGTAAAATATACAACGGGTACATCGACCTCAGCCCGGTCGTGCCCCAAAAGAATAATGTACAAATAGGAAGGGACGACAGTCCACATGTCGGACGCTCGCCCCGCAATATCGAATGTACATATACAACCAAACTGTACTAACATTGCATCCAGGCTATCCCCCACGACAAATCTGCAATATCACAGCAACACAGAACATCAATGTTAATGTCACGTTCGCAAATCCGTCTAAAAGGGCTATAGCAGTTAGACAGGATTTACCGATCAAATGACATTCACGGTCGCGGATATAATGTGAAAACTGTGAACTAACATGTTTAAAATTTTCGATCGACTAAATTTTCCCGAAGTGGTCCCCAAGCACTACTGTAGCACTCAAAATAAATCTGGGCCCAAACAGAACATACCAAAAACCCTACTTCCATGCCAGAAGACCACTGTAAAAATTGGGTGCTGTGAACAGTTTAAATGGCGGCAGAACCGCGGCCATTGCGTGGTTTTGGCCGCGGTTCCGCGGTAGAATAGTGCCATCGAGCTACCAAATTTTCACAGAATGCATAAAAAACCCTGCACGTATTTTTACAATGTACCAAAAAATTTTTAGAGCACTGGAAAAATTCGACAGAAACTTGACATGGAAACGCGGTTTTTGGAAAATCCGTTCGATCGAACTTGTAAACACATTAGAGCAGGCTAGATTAGGCTAATGGCATGGCTCTGATACCAATGTAAGTGCACGGCAGCGCCTCGGCCGTCTATCCGAGGCCAAAATGCGGAAACGAAACTTTTCTTTAACTTTAAAACCGGCGCTACCGCGTACTAATACCCGGATCGGGCCATTAACCTATCACTAGCAAACAAGAGAATGGGTAGAAACCTATACCGAGCGATCCGTGTCCTTCGGTCTTCGGCCTCCATCCCGATCTCCTTACGGAATCTCCGGTCTTCATCTCCTCGTCGGAAAGGGCACCGCATTGCCGGGTTCTTTTACGAGCTCCCACCTCTGGACCTAGGCAACTCGAACACGAAGTTGGCGAGCCGACGTGTCCACGAATGCTGTAGGCTAAGTGTAGAGTAGTTTGTCTCAAAGGGGTATTGAAGTTGCCATTGAAGGAGTGGAAGAATCAACTAACGAAATGTGTTATGGAATTTTTGTAGCAAGCAAAGAATATGAGATGAATAATTTTCTCCCCACAAAAATGAATCCACATATGCCTCTCTCTCTAAGTGGCCGGCCATGACCCCATGGTGGAGGGAAATATGAATCAATAAAGGAAGAGAAGAAAAATGGTATGATAATGAGAAAAAAGTGTCACTCCAAAGCCATATCAATCTTATCAAAATCCATCACCATTAATGCAAAGGAAATGATGTATGAAAAAGCAAAGATGCTAGAACCATCATATAAACCAAATGCCACAAAGAACCCTCCACCTTTGATAATTTGCACACTTGCAAATAAGCCCCTCCCACATAAAAATACGGCCATGAAGGAACAAAGGAAAACTGGCCGAAACGGAATGCAAACTGGCAACTTCAAAAAACTGATCCCGTAATAAATTACAGGAAAACCCCGCGACTGTATATACATACCCGCATTTGTATTCCGACCGAATACAAATGCTAAGAGACAAAATCTACACTGTACAATACTAGGATCCGGCTTAAACCAAAGCCCACTAGTATTATCCGTCCGATCATGATCCGTGCAATACCGCACGTATATGATCGAACCCAGCCATATCTCCATACGGCCTCTACTGCGTTTCGCCCGAAACTTGAGAAACTGTTTGTGGGGGACTCTAAAGACTCGTCAATACTTTGGCTATGGATTTAACCACTAGCACGTCAGAGGTATTAGCCATACGTAACGGGCTACCAGGTATTGACCAAAAGGGAAGTCGATGAGCGAACTCATCCTGACACCCTACTGTGCCTGTCAGTGACAATATCCGTACAGTCCGGTCCGTTCGTCTATGAGCATCGCATGGCGGGCCTAGGGGGTTGGTAAAAGTCAGACCCCCAAAAGCGGTACAAGTCGTGTCAGAGTGTATCCCAGAACACCCTGAGATAATACTGGAATACCTACAAGTAAATCTCCTGCCTTGGCCAAGGACTTCGTGTAATGGCTCTACTAGACACAGCGCGACCTCACCCCCAATACCGGGAGAGACGAACCCCTGCAGATCCGCTCACTGCCTCTATCTAGCTCAGGATTATACCCAACTAAAACCTGTTTGCACGACTCCTTTGAGCGTGGTAGGGTAGTAATCAAAGTACAGTGGGAACTTACACGAGACAATGACGATCTCAGGTCGATGAACTAACCTATACACATATCACCAGGGAACTGCTATCTGACATCAGGTATAAGACCAACTAGCATGTTCCCAGCGAGTCCTGTCCGGTGTACTCATAACCCAATGAGCACCTGTATACATCTTAGGTGAACCAACTGACACCAGTGACTTGTGAGACCGGCCATCACCCCTCGTCGGGGTCTCGACTGTATACACTAGTCTACTCTGGAGTATCGATGCCCTATCTCGAAAACTCCCACGACTAGGGACCATTTAAGAATGAGCTTATAGACCCCATCTCCCACGTATATGATCGCCCTCATACTGCTGGCAGTCAAGCAAGAATCCTAAGGGCTCTATCAATGCGCAATAGTGACCTGTAAGGTCACCTAAACTAGTACACGAAGATAAAGATAAACCAGATAGCATACTATCATCTTGAGTAAGACTGTCCTACCGGCATAGGTCCTCCCTCAATCATTGCAATCACGTGCCTGTGATCCAATAATTGACTCTGAGGGCACTATATCCAACACTCTCCGCCGATCTAGTAGGGTTCCTTATCCACCTGAGAGATACTACGGTTTTCTCATTGATGGTGGGAGCGAGGATTGCATCTTGGAAGATGATGACCCGACTAGCTTCGAGCAGGTCATCACGAGTGGGGACTCTGTGAAATGGCTGGATGAAATGCGATCTGAGATGGAATCCATGTACACCAACAAAGTATGGACTTTGGAAGTTGCTCCTAAAGGGGTAAAACCCATTGGGAGCAAATGGACATTTGAAAAGAAACTTGGTGTAGATGGAAAAGTTGAGACTTTCAAAGCTAGACTTGTTGCAAAAGGTTTTCGTCAACGACCAGGTGTGGATTATGATGAAACCTTTTCTCCAGTGGCTATGCTTAAGTCCATCCGGATCCTACTTGCCATTGCTGCATACCATCACTACGAAATCTGGCAAATGGATGTTAAGACCGCGTTTCTAAATGGTGATTTAGAAGAAAGCATGTACATGACTCAGCTAGAGGGATTCGTAGACTGTGGGAGCAGCGGAATGGTGTGCAACCTGGTTATATCCATAAACGGGTTAAAGCAGGGATCGCAGAGTTGGAACATCTGTTTTGATGTAGTAGTCAAAGAGTTTGACTTCATCAAAAATGTTTATGAACCTTGTATATACAAGAAGGTGGCAGAGAGTAAGGTTGCCTTTCTCGTATTGTACGTGGATAACATACTCTTGATAGGAAATGATGTTCCTATGCTGCACTCGGTTATGCTCTTCTGATCATAAAGATTCTCAATGAAAGATCTAGGTGATGCCTCCTACATCTTAGGAATTAAGATTTATAGAGATAGATCGAAATAGATACTGGGATTGTCCCAATCCACGTACATTGAAACCATACTAAAGTGGTTTTGTATCGAAGAATCCAAGCGTGGAAATTCACCCACGATCTCTGGACTCACTCTCTCCAAAGAGATGTCTCCCAAGAATGATTTGGAGAGAGCTCGCATGCAAGGGATACCCTATGCTTCGGCAGTATGCTCTATCATGTATGCAATGCTATGTCCCAGACCCGATGTAGCATACTTACTAAGTGTAGTGAGTAGGTATCAAGAAGATCCTGGAGAGAGTCATTGGACAGCTGTGAAGAACATTCTCAAGTAATTGAGAAGGACTAAAGAGATGTTCTTGGTGTATGGTAACGGTCAACTCTAAGTGAGTCCTTTACCGATTCGAGCTTCCAGAGTGATAAGGACGACTCTAAGTCGCACTCAGGATTTGTCTTTACCCTCAATGGAGGGGCGGTTTGTTAGAAGAGTTCCAAACAGGAAATCGTGGTAGACTCGACGATGGAGGCTGAATACATCGCTGCCAATGATGCTGCCAAAGAGGTTGCCTGGATGAAGAAGTTCATAACTGAACTTGGAGTGGTCTCGTCCATTAAGCATCCAATACCTTTGTATTGCGATAACAATGGAGCAGTGGCTTTGGCCAAGGAACCCAGGTCCCATCAGCGATCCAGGCATATTTTGAGGCGGTATCACCTGATCCGGGAGATAATTGTTCGCCGGGAGATCGAGGTCAGGAGAGGTTACATGAAAGACAACACGGCGGATCCATTCACGAAGGCCATACACCAGATACAATTTGAGAGACTCTTCGGGATGTTGGGTATATACTACAACAACTGGCCTTAGTGCAAGTAGGAGATTGTTAGTTATGTATATGCCCTAGAGGCCATTATTGTACATATGATGTATATTATAGTGGATGCTTGGACATGTATAGAGAGGACTTTCTTGCTCGACATGATAGTATGCTATCTGGTTGCTCTTTGTCTTAACAAGTTGACTTGTATTGTGATACTATCTTGCTCTCACATGTTAATAAAACCCTTAGGATGTGTACTTGATTACCAGGACTATGATGGAGATCATACTAGTGGAGCCAGGGTAGTCCACAAGTACATCCTATAATTATTTCTAGTCGAGGGTGTATCGAGACAGGGCATCGATACTCCAGAGTAGACTAGCGTATACGCTTCTTGACCCATATGATGAGCGATGGATGATCTCACATCCATTAGTGTTTGAGATCAAAGATGGTATACGGGTTCTCAGTGGAGAATGGGTACACTGAACGGACTCGCCGAGAACTCCTAGTTGGTATTATACCTATCGTCAGATAGCAGTTCTGTGGTGACACTGGTACAGGTTAGTCTGTAGACCCAAGATCGTCATAGAGTATTGTGTGTTTCCCACTGTGCTTTGATTTCTATCTTACCACGTTCAAGAGAACGTGCAAAACGGTGGCTTTTGGGTACAGTCCCAAATCGCATGGAGGCAATGAGCGATAGGAGGAGTTTCTTCTTTCCCGGTATTGGGGGTTGATGTTGAGTTGTACTCGATTGGCTATAACTGGATGTCCTTGGCCAGGGCTGGTATGGAGATCTACTGGCAAGTGTTATCATTAGTTTCTCGACCCGTTGTGAGCCTCACATCGGCACGACTTATAGGTTTCCGGGGTCTGACGTTAACCACCCCTAGACTGGATATGCGACATATCAGACGAAGAGACCGGACTGTACGGTAGTGTTATTGATTGGATTCACAGGAGTGTGTATAGGCTTTCTTGTTGATATTCTGATCGCTCAATGCCTGGGTGGCCGTTATGTTTAGCTGACCGCTTGCGTCTTGTGGGTGTTTGATATGATCATCACCTACTGCCGGCGTATTAACGAGTCTTTAGAGTCCTGCACAGAGCTTTCCTGGCTCAGGAAAAACGGAGTAGGAGCACATATGTGATATGTGCATGACCGGGAATAATATGAGTATATGATACCGTATTCTATTCTCGTGATATGTGATATTGACCGGTTATATATGATATAGACGGGTCATCGGATCAAGTGTTGATTCGATGAAATGATACATTTTATATTAGTCGGTTATATGTGATATAGCCGGATTATTAAATCAAGCGATGATTTAATGATTTAATATATAATTATATATTTTATATATTAAATTACATTAACTAATATATGCTCACTTAAGTATTTCTATTTCTCACTTTTGATACATTTAACATATATGTGATATATGTTTATTGTATTGTTTTCTTTTGTTACATAAATAATATATATGTGATATATATTATTGTGACATGCTAGGTTATATATTCAATATGGGTGTATGAGACTAACACCATATAAAAGATAATACAAAGGTTTTTATTTATTTAAGAAATTCAAAAATGAGTGGATTTTTATTATGGTTGCTAGATTGTGGATAACCATTGATTTAGTCCACCATTTTTGTTCTTCTTTTGATATTTATTAACCTAACCATTATCTCTTACCATGGTTTATTCTCTACAATGGTTAGCCATGACATATACTCACCATGGTTGCATTTCTAACCTCACTCTCTCTCATTTTTCATTGGCTTCATCTTTTTCCTCAAGCTCAAGTGAGCTCTCTAGGTTTTTGATAAAGTGAGAAAAAGAAATCTAAAGTGAGCAAAATTCCTACATCATCATCCTCCTCTATACTAGCCATATAGTTTAGGGTGTTAGCTTCACTAGTTGCTTATTAGTGAAGAGATAGCTTGAGTCCGTGTTTCCTCGAAGTAGATCATCTTGGACTTTGAAGACTTCTAGCAGGCATGCACCATTCGCCTTGTGGAGCCTCCCAAAAGTCCGGGAGTTTTTGGATCGCAGCGAAGGGACCACCACTCGGAGCATTTGAAGTGAAGGACCGGTCTACAAAGGTTGTATTCCATAATCACTTAGTTTTAAAGTTGTTTACATAAGCTTTTGTCTAAATCTTTAGTTAAGATTCTAGGGTTAGGGTTAACTCGCATAGCAAATTTTTGAAAATGGCTTGAACGATGCACCCCGGAACCTTTCTATTGTGCTAAGTAACCCTACATTGAGCGATCATAAGATCACCAAGCAAGCCTGCTCTTACTCCTGTAAAGCATGTCGGTAACACTATCATACAGTCCGATGTTTTCTTCTGATATCTCGTATATCAAGTCTAGGGGTGGTCAACATCAGACCCCGGTAACCGATAAGTCGTGCCGATGTTGTTAGTGGATGTTGCACACCCTCACAACATTTCTGAGGAGGTGGAAGTGCTAAACAATAATTTTTCATGCATACAACACCCACATAACCCAAGATTAGTGCTTAAACCCTAACTAGCAAAAACCATCAAGAGATTTAATCTACTATGATAGTATTTATACTTAATGGAACCGGTCCTTCGGGTCTTCACTTGAATGTGACTCCTACGCTCCTTGTGGTTGCAATGAGCTCGATCTCTGGCCACCTCAAGATCCAAGACGATCCACCCGAGAGCTATCGAACAAGCTACAAACTCTTCACAAGAGTTCAACTTAGAGATCAAGTTTGCTAGAAGTGATCACTAAGATGATGTAGAGATTAAGTATTGGATTATGATTTTGCTCTAAGCTTTTGATTCACAACTCATGTGAGGTTAAAATAAAGAGGAGGAAGAAGGAGAGAATGAAAAGAGAGAATGTCAAAGTAATAATTGAAAAGTTCAAGCATGGAAAAATATCATATGGCTCAAAATGAAATAATTGAAGCATGTAATAAAAAAATTGCACCATACTTCAATAGTAACTCCAAATGAATAAAATATGAAAGAAGCCATTCCTTCATTCATGCTTAGACTTTCCTGAATTCTACCTCATTTATTTATTTTCGCAAAATAAATATCTAATAATGAGGTGTCTTCTTCTAGAAGGTATTCATGTAACGATTACAAGAATACCGCTCCACCGTATACCGTATAAGTATACCCGTATTCGAATTCCGAAAAATATGAATACAGTCAATCCAATAATATAATACCAGTATCCGGCTTAAACCAAAGCCTACTAGTATTATCCTTCCGATCATTGTTCCTGTAACAATTACACGAACATGATCGAAACCCTGTCGTAACAACTTACGACCTCTACATCTTTCGCCTGAACCAGGGAACTCTCTTTATGGGACTCTAAAGACTCGACAGTACGCTGCCAGTGGTTTTAACCATAAGCACGTCGGCGGCACTACCTATGCGTAACGGCTATCCAGGTACATGACGAAAAAGAGATGGCCGACGAGCGAACTCATCCCGACCCTAACGAGCCTGTAAGCAACAATTACCGTACTGTCCGGTCTTTTCGTCTGATACGTCGCATATGAAGTCTAAGGGTGGTAAACGTCAGACCTCGGTAACTTTATAAGTCATGCTAATTTACGGCCCATAACGGTTCGAGAAACTACTGATAACTCTTATCAGTAAATCTCGAGAACCCTGGCCCGGAATTTGTTGTTATGGCTGATCAAGTATAGCGCGACATCAACTCCCTATACCGGGAGAGACGAAACCCCTCCTATCGCTCACTGCCTCCATGCGATTCGGGACTGTACCCAAAATCCACCTGTTTGCACACCTCGGTAGAGCCGTGGTAGGGAGGAAATCAAAGCACAGTGGGAATCACACGAGACACTATGACGATCTCGGGTCTACAGACTAACCTGTACAAGTTTCACCAGAGAACAGCTATCTGACAATAGGTATATATACCATCTAGTCGTTCTCGGCGAGTCCTGTTCGGTGTACCCATTCTCCAATGAGCACATGTGTACAATTTTTGATGTCAAACACCAATGGTTGTGGGATCAACCATCGCCCCCAAGGTCAAGAAACGTACACACTAGTCTACTCTGGTAATATCGATGCCCTGTCTCGATATACCCTCGACTAGGAACAATTAAAGGATATGCTTATAGACTGCCCAGGCCCCACTAGTATGATCTACATCATAATCTCGGTAGTCAAGCATAATCCTAAGGGCTTCATCAACATGTATATAATGATATGAAATACAACACATCATACGTTAAGATGAAGATAAACCAGATAGCATACTATCATTTCGAGCAAAGATTTTTTCTATACATATACATGCCAAGCATCCTATATAATACAGGCCTCTAGGGCATACATATCTAACAATCTCCCACTTGCACTAAGGCCTATAGTTGGTGCAATAAGTACCCACTGTCTACACTAGAACCAGTTGCCGGCGTACCGCATGCCCAACAGCTCGAACAGTTTCTCAAACTGGACTTGAGGGATGGCCTTGGTGAATGGATCTGATGTATTGTATTTCATGTCTACTCTCCGTACCTCGATGTCCTGGCGATCCACTATCTCCCTGATGAGGTGATACCGCCTCAAGATATGTCTGGATTTCTGATGGGACCTTGGTTCCTTTGCTAAATCCATGGCTCCATTGTTATCGTAATACAGAGGTATTAGATTAGCAATGGATGGAACCACCTGAAGTTCTGAAATAAACTTCCTCATCCAGACTGCCTCTTTTGCGGCAACATTAGCAGCAATATACTCAGCTTCCATCGTGGATTCAGCGACGGTATCTTGCTTGGAACTCTTCCAACAGACCGCCTTCCATTTAGGGTAAATACAAACCCTGAGATGGACTTACTATCATCCTTGTCGCTCTGGAAGATGGAGTCGGTAAATCCCTCCAATTGGAGATCTCCGTTACCATACACCAAGAACATTTCTTTAGTTCTTCTCAAGAACTTCAGAATGTTCTTCACAGTAGTCCAGTGTTTCTCCCCTGGGTCGGATTGATACCTGCTTACTGCACGCAGTGCATAAGCTGCATCTGGGCGAGTATACAACATCGCATACATTATAGATCCTACCGCAAAAGCGTAGGGTATAATGCTCATGTGATCCCTCTCCTCATGAGTCATTGGAGACATCTCTTTGGAGAGGGTGATCCCATGACAAGGGGGTAAATTACCCCTCTTAGAATCTTCCATACTAAACCTCTTTAGTATGGTGTCAATGTATCTCGATTGGGACAATCCCAATAATTTCTTAGGTCTATCTCTATTGATCTTAATCACCAAAATGTACGAGGCATCACCCATATCTTTCATGGAGAACCTTTGCGATAAGAATAGTTTGACCGATTGTAGCATAAGAACATCATTACCTATTAAGAGAATGTCGTCCATGTACAATAAGAGGAATGTAACAGTTCTTTCTACAATCCTTTTATAAATGCATGGTTCATCTAAATTTTTGATAAAACCAAACTCTTTGATTGTATCATCAAAGCAGATGTTCCAACTCCGTGATGCCTGCTTTAATGTATAGATGGATTTAAGCAAACTGCATGCTTTTCCGCTGCTCCCACTATCAATGAAGCCTTCTGGCTGATCCATAAAAATGAATTCTTCTAAATCACCATTTAGAAATGTCGTTTTAACATCCATCTGCCAGATCTCATAGTCATAGTGAGCAGCTATAGCAAGCAAGATCCGAATGGATTTGATCATTGCGACTAGTGAAAAAGTTTCATCACAGTCCAAGCCTGGTCTTTGACAAAATCCTTTTGCTACCAGTCTAGCTTTATAGGTTTCCACCTGACCATCCACACCGATCTTTCTCTTAAAGATCAATTTGCACCCTATGGGTTTTACTCCAGAATGTGCAACCTCCAAAGTCCATACTTTGTTGGTGTGCATGCATTCCATTTCGGATCTCATGGCATCCAGCAACTGTTGGAGATAGTGCCCTCAGAGTCAATTATTGGATCACAGGCACGTGATTGCAATGATTGAGGGAGGACCTATCCCGGTAGAACAGTCTTACTCGAGATGATAGTATGCTATCTGGTTTACCTTTATCATCGTGTACTGCTTTAGGTGACCTGACAGGTCACTATTGCACGTTGATAGAGCCCCTAGGATTCTTGCTTGGCTGCCAGCAGTATGAGGGCGATCATATAAGTGAGAGCTGGAGTCTACAAGCATATCCTTAAAAGGTCCCTAGTCGTGGGAGTTTCGAGACAGGGCATCGATTCTCCAGAGTAGACTAGTGTATACAGTCGAGACCCCGACGAGGGGCGGTGGCCGGTCTCACAGGCCACTGGTGTCAGTTGGTTCACCTAAGATGTATACAGGTGCTCATTGGGTTATGAGTACACCGGACAGGACTCGCCGGGAACATGCTAGTTGGTCTTATACCTGACGTCAGATAGCAGTTCCCAGGTGACAAGTGTACAGGTTAGTTCATCGACCTGGGGATCGTCATTTGTCTCGTGTGAGTTCCCACTGTGCTTTGATTACTACCCTACCACGGCTCAAAGGAGTCGTGCAAACAGGTTTTAGTTGGGTACAGTCCCGAGCCACATGGAGGCAGTGAGCGGATCTTCGGGGGTTCGTCTCTCCCGGTATTGGGGGTGAGGTCGCGCTGTGTCTAGGAGAGCCATTACACGAAGTCCTTGGCCAAGGCAGGAGATTTACTGGTAGGTATTCCAGTAGTATCTCAGGGTGTTCTGGGCTACACTCCGACACGACTTGTACCGCTTTTGGGGGTATGACTTTTACCCACCCCCTAGGCCCGACATGCGATGCTCATAGACGAATGGACCGGACTGTACGGATATTGTCACTGACAGGCTCAGTAGGGTGTCAGGATGAGTTCGCTCATCGACGTCCCTTTTGGTCAATAGCTGGTGGCCCGTTATGTATTGGCTTATACCTCTGACGTGCTAGTGGTTAAATCCACAGCCATAGTATTGACGAGTCTTTAGAGTCCACCACACTTTCAGTTACTCAGCTTCCGGGCGAAACGCTGTAGAGGCCGTATGGAGATATGGCAGGGTCCGATCAGATACGTGCGGTATTGCACGGATCAGGATCGGACAGTTTTGTACTAGTGGCCATATAGTTATATGGCAGGGTTCGATCTGATACGTGCGGTATTGCACGGATCCGGATCGGACGAACATTACTAGCCGGCTTTGGTTTAAGCCGGATCCTAGTTTAGTACAGTGTAGATTTTGTCTCTTTGCATTTGTATCCGGACGGAATACAGATGCGGGTGTGTATGCACAGTATCGGGGTTTTCCTGTAATTTATTACGGGACCAGTTTTCTGGAGTTGCCAGTTTGCATTCCGTTCCGGCCGGTTTTCGTTTGTTCTTTCCCGGCCGGACTTTTCCGATGGAGGGGGTTATTTGCAATTGTGCAAATAACATTTGTGGAGGGGGTTTCTTGCAATTGTATTGATTATGATATCTTTCTTCCATCACTCGCATTAATGAGATTTGAAGGGTTATGAATTGGGTGTAACATTGTTATGATGATGTTTTTGGATATGGTCACCATTCTCTTTATCCTACCATCACCTCCCTTGATGCTAGTTATTCTTTGCTCCACCATTCTCACAAATGCTTGGCCGGCCACAATTTTGAGAGAGTGAGAGAGTGTTTTCATTTGTGGTGTGGCAAATTTCATTCATCTCATTTTGATACAAGGAAAAATGAAAGCACCATTTTTCATACCTTCATTCCTCCATCTTCAAATGGCAACATCCACTACCCCAAAGAGACAAAGCACTACACTTCCTACAGCACATCTTTGGCACGTCGACTTGCCAGCTTCGTGCCCGAGTTGCCTCGGTATTGAGGTGGGAGCCCGTAAAAGATGCAGGCGATGTGGTGCCCTTCCGGCAAGGAAGCGACGACCGGAGTTTCCGCGGGAGATCGGGACGATGACGAGAAGACCGGAGGACTCGGATCACTCGGTATATCTCTTCCCTATCTTGTTAGTTAGCTAGGACAAGTTTAATGGCCCGATCCGGGGTTTAGTGCGCGGTGGTGCCGGTTTGCAAAGTTCGCAAAATTAAAGTTTATCACCGTTTCCGCATTTGGCCGTCGGATTGACGACCGGGGCGCCGCCGTGCACTTACAGTGGTATCAGAGCCTCGCCATTAACTTCGTCTAGCTTCGTTTGATGTGTTTTGCATTTCCGATCGACCAAAATTCCAAAATCTACAATTTAGTTCACATCAGTTTTCTGTTGAAATTTTTTGGTGTCGAAAATTTTTTCAGGTTGTAAAATATTGATGTACTGGATATTATAAGACTACTGGGAAAATTCGACACAGTCAGTCGACGATTGAAGCGTGGAACCGCGGCCAAAACCCCCTTTGGGCCGCGGTTCCGCCGCACATTGGTGTCCTCACTGTGTCCAATTTCTCCAGTGGGCTTCTGGGCTGATTTTAGGGGTTTTGGAATATTAATATTGGGCCCAGATTTTCTGTGAGTGCTACAGTATTGCTTGGGGGCCCACTTGTTAAATTTTGATCGATCGGATATTTTAAACACATTATTTCACAGTATTTACATTATATCTGCGACCGTGAATGTCACTTGATCGGTAAATCCAGTCTAACTGCTATAGCCCGGTTAGAACGGATTTGCGAACGTGACTTTCACGTTGATGTTCTATGTATTTGCTGTGATGTTGCAGATCGGTCGTGGGGGATAGCCTGGATGCAATACTAGTACAGTTTTGTTGTATTATGTACATTTGATATTACGGGGCGAGCGTCCGACATGTGGACTGCCGTCACTGCCTGATTGTATTATTATTTTGGGGCACGGCCAGGTTGCGGTCGATGTACCCGTTGTATGTATATTTTACTTTCTGTACAAGGGTTACCCCGCGGAGGGGTGCACGGATAGCCGGGTTCTAGAGGGCAACGGGCCCGCATCTCAGGGCATTGAGACGGAGGGGGCTTCAGTCTGGAATTGGCGGGCTATTCGCCGCACTCGTAGGGGGTACAGGTTGACCCAGGAGGGGTGCCCAAGTTACCGGATTCCGTGAAGTGCTGGGTGGTCCATTCACGGTGATAAAGGGGGCTGCCTCGCTTCAGGTTTTGGCGGATGACTTGCCGCGCCCGTAGGGGTCTAGGATTTCATTGCACAGGCTATCCACACGACCAGGGGAACGTCGGGTTTCAGTAGTGGCTCTGTGAAACCCGGGGATCCCAGATATCTGTATTGTTCTGTGATGCTGTACATTTCTGTGATGTTGCATTTTATTCACGCCTTGAGCGAAATATAATATATTGGTATATATATTAGTAGATGTTGTATATGTTTTTCGTCCGCGCTAGTCCAGTCCCCGCTCTGCCGTTAGTTAGCTAACCTAACGGGTGATGACGGGACCCAGTGGCGAATGCGGATGGCATATACGTACGTCAGTATATTTTCGTTCTTTGTGGTGTGATCAATTGATGGGACTGCATTGATTCGGATCAATGCAAGTTAAAACAAACCTATTCTGATGTTGTTGGAACACTTTTCAAAAAGCTGTTATTGCAAGGACATTCACTTTTGTTTTGCATCGTGGTATTCATTTGGAATATCCTGCTCCTCAGTCGACGAGGCAAGGGCCGAGATCCCTTCACCGGGAGTGACCCCTTGGACAGAAGTTTGCGTCAGGGCTTTAACTTCACTATAGCCGATTACTTTTGATTTGCATCGTGGTGTTCATTTGGAATATCCTGCACCCCATTCTACGGGGAAAGAGCCGAGATCCCTTCACCGGGAGTGACCTCTTTAGTAAAGGTTCTCGTCACTATATTTTCTAAAAAGCTATCCGTTCCTTCAACGATATCAAGTTCATTACGTTAAAGGTTTTCGCCAGAAACCATTCGTAGCCCTCCGTCGTTTCATATGGGTAGTCAATAGTATTCAAGCTGTGTTTGTCGGCCAAAGTCAAGGCACAGTGTTTGGTAGCTGTTGGTTATTCATATGCAGCATAGATAGATGCGTTGGTTTGGGGCAGTCGTATAGCCTTGTTGGCCAAAGTCAAGGGCTTGTACGGCTGGGCTCAAATTAACTTGGAGAATGACGGGCAGAACTTGACATGTGACTTATGATTTGTTGGCCAAAGTCAAGGTCATAAGAGCATGGGGTAAAAATCTCATCGGGAGTTTCAAAAGAACTGAAACTTGCCAGATATGCGCATACCTTCTGGAGTGTGATGACGTGAGCGGATTACGTCATGTTATCATGCGATGAGAGTTGGATCCCGATTCCCACTGATGAGTTAGTTTACTCCTCGGGTGACCCCGACTAATTCTTCTTTCAGGTTTAGAGGAGAATTTGAGGTACAGTGGGAGGTTTCCAGATTAGATAAATTGGTAACCATTCTGATCTAGGATAGAGTGCACGCTGAGTGTTTCTTTTCTCTCTCTCTTTGGCAGCGACCATTGACCCGACCCTAGACTTTGACTCAGAGACCAAGTTGACCGAACCTTCTTAACACTGGCTTTTGGATTGTCAGAGTTGCAGACCTCATTGCCACTCCTACTTTTACCCTTTTCTCCAGGACACCCCGTATTACTGCGAACGTCCACTTCCATTGGACAAAACCATCGTATGGTTAGATACGAACTCGAAGGAATTCGAGGATGGTTTCCGGTTCTGGAGAAAACGGATAGGATCATTCAGTTATCTTTTTCCTTTTACCTTCTCTCAAGTTGTGAGTACTCCTTGGTTTAGGAGATAGTACACCTATTATGCAAATTGGATAGTCTTCTTCCAAACCTTAGGCTGGTGCCGACCGGTAGGGAATGAAGAAAACCAATTAGCCTAAACGGTGTGCAGAAGGTATTAAGATTAAGACAAAGCAAGGGATTAGTAAGAGGGCAAAGTAAATTGCGACTGATATTCACGACCAAACCAAGTATTTCTTCGCCAATCCTAAATCACCTTTGTATTTCTCCAGGACACTCCGTATCACTACGAAGATCCACAGTTTATTGGATACTCCATCGTATGGTTATATACGAACTCGAAAGGAACTTGTTCCAGTTCGGGGATGGATTCTGGTCCAGGAGAAATAGGAATAAGGTTTGTTCGGTTGTCTTTTATCTTCACCTTCTCTCGCATTGCGAGTGCTCCTGGGACTAGGACAGTACACCCATTATGCTTATTGGATAGCCTTCTTTCAAACCATAGGCTGGTGCCGAACGGTAGGGAAGGAAGAAAACCAATTGGCCTAAAGGGGTGTGCAGAAGGTAATGACTAAAGACATATAAAGGGATTTGGAGAGGTGGCAAAGAATTATGCGGTTATAGTTGTGAATCTGGATAATGGTAGAGGCATTACTAGGAATACCAGGATACCCCATCGAAACATTTCAATGTTTCAGTTCAACTGTGTACTGTTAAAAGAAAACTGATTTCCCGATTGGACACTTGCTCCAGGGTATGTATTTACCAGGTTTGATTCTCACATCTGTATGGTTTTTACAGATGGTGAGTGGGAGTAAGTTATTGGGAATAGGGTAATCATCCTCATTATATCGGGATTCGTTGTAATCGGTGATATTTGAGGAGATCATCTGGGCTGTTTGCCGGTCGGCAAATATTTGGTTTTGAATATCCGCTTTTATGCACCAATTTCAAATTGATATATCTGTACGTCTATTTTCATAGAGTGAGATATACCTTTTTGATATTATGTCGATGACATTTACTTATATCAGTGGATGGTTAGGTAAGGAGCATTAAACAGCGGTGTAATTCTTCTTAACCATAAGTACAGTTTTCAACCTACGACGCACAGTGAAAGAGTTGTTAGACTCAGCGGACTTATACAGAGAAATTGTATGTTGTCCAGTGTCCATTAGGACAGAGGGGTTGGTCCTCATACTATATTCTGTTTACTTTTAACTTCTCTAGTTCTTAGACATGTGTTTCGTAGAAACACAGGGTCTAAGTTTTGAGGAGTTATAGGTATTTGAATAGAGTAGAGAACCAGGTGTAGCAAGTATCGGGATTCTTCAAAGTGATCGAAGATGTAGATACTTGTGTATGGTATTCAGTTGATAGTAACGATAAAGAGAAATTGCTTCTCTTTCAGGTTACTCATAAATGGAAGCATTCCTAAGTTGAGTAACGCTGATCGGCCTCTCTCCATTTAGTTGACATGCACTGGAGACAGCTGCATGATTTGAATCTGGTTGAATTAAATCAGTGCCTCTGGTTCTATATTGGATATAGTACAGTTCATATCTTAACATTGTTAAGGTACGGGGAGTTGTCCGGCTTATGATTAAAACCAGACTCTGGATAACTCAAGGCACGTTTCTGTAATGGCTGTTTGTGGGTTGACCCAGGCTATGACGAGGGTTGGCTTTTCTACCATCTGGCGGATCAATAGAAATATTGTTCTAGACTCGCCACAGTTTTAATAAAAATGGATTTTTTCAAAAACAGTAGTGGGAGTATGGTAGAACTGGAAGTGATTCCAGAACCGCAAACGATTACTGAAGATTTGATAAGGAACCTAAAGATTCAATCTGATTTGACATTCCATTGGCCACTCCGCAGATAAGGTGGGTAACTTCAGGCACCAGAGAGGTACTCCGGTAGCCTCAAGGACGGTGACAGGGAAGTTCTTGTTTACCCACACTTGCCATTGCTGTTGTTCCAGGCTGCGAGACCCGGTAGGAGGATGAGTATAGCGTCGTTCTAAACTAGCTTTAGAAGTGCACATCTATATGACTCTGCCAGAGGGTTGTCGTAGTCAGTGGGAGCAGCGGAAGCATTGGTGGACATCAGGCTTATGTCTATTTATAGACTAAAGCAGATATAGCGGAGATAGATCATCTATTTCTGATGTGACAGTCATAGGTTTGACGTCATCAGAATAGGGGATGGATCTGTTGAGAAAGTAGTAGGAAGTGATATTCCTATACTACGATCGGTTATACTTTGGTCGTCACACGGTGTTTTCTCCACAAAGGACTTGGACATTATATCAGACATACTGGTTACTAGATCTATGGTTTTAGATCTAGATTTGGGTGGTTTCCCAATCAGGGTACCTTGACAGCATTCTAAGAGCATTTAGAATGGACGACTCCTGGCACGGTAGTGTACCTGCAGGTGATGGAGTCACCCTCTCTAAAGGTGTCTTATAGACTAAAGTAGAGAGGGATGTGCATGATTGGCAGATCACTTGCTTAGGCAATTGAGTCAATCATGAGATGTCAAGTACCACACCAGATGTTGTTCTTGCAGTAGGTGCAATAAGTTGATATTGATCCAATCCTAGAGAAACAGTCGGAAGCAGCTTTAGAACACAAGTGGATGTTCTAGGGATATGATAACGACAGCCTCATTTGGGAGACAGTTATCATTCCAGGCTTCCAAGGTGACATCGACGACAAGGAGGTTGTCAGAGTTTTAGTTTTCCTTCTGATGAGGGACAGTATTTTGGACAGGTGATCCAAGGCAATACTGAGGGAAGCATGGCGCAGGATACTGATTAAGTTCAGTTGACGATACAGTCTAAGAAGTTTGGATTTGGAGTTCATTTATGAGCTCGGTCCCATCTGACATCCAGACACTCCAAGACAGGTATTGCTCATTTCGGGAGATGGTTTTCTCCGCGAACTTGAGATATAGAGAGAGACATAGAAAGAAACTTCAGAGCGGATCCACTCGCTGAGGCTATTCCTCGAACGCAATAGTCTCGCAAACGAGCTTTGTGAGACGGACTAGTAGAGGAGTTGGGTGTTCGGTATCACACGGGCAGTGAGTATGCGACATCGCAATAATTAGCCTTGAGTGCAAGTGGGAGATTGTTGGAGATAGTGCCCTCAGAGTCAATTATTGGATCACAGGCACGTGATTGCAATGATTGAGGGAGGACCTATCCCGGTAGAAAAGTCTTACTCGAGATGATAGTATGCTATCTGGTTTACCTTTATCATCGTGTACTGCTTTAGGTGACCTGACAGGTCGCTATTGCATGTTGATAGAGCCCCTAGGATTCTTGCTTGGCTGCCAGCAGTATGAGGGCGATGATCGCACGCCGATGGCGTGTCGGATGAAAGAATTAAAGTTTACCGCGATCAGGACGGTGTCGCTATGCAGCTAGCCGGTGAGCACGGGTCGGTCCACAGGGAGATGGTGTTATCTTACCTTCTTGCTTTAGACGAGTCAATAAAGAATCTTGTATGAGTTTGTTTGTTCTAACCTATGTGTTTATCTGCAAGTATAAAGTTGTTAAGAAAATACGAAATTATAAGCTAAGAAATCCGTACTCAAAACCTTTGAGCCGAGTCTTGACCAATTGAAGCTAAGCAATCGGCAACAACGTGGATTAGGGGATTTAAGCGCGGTATTCGAGGAATCCGGCTTATTTACCTTTGTCCTTCCGTTCTTGTCTCTTGCCTTCGCCTCCGGCCAAACCGAACGCAACCGGTCGTGGTTAGGAATCACCGTTACCTTGTCAGGGTACGGTGCCTAACGGAGCGCTTGCGTATGGTTTGGGCGGAGTTCAAAAGGAAAATAACGGGAAAAGGAAATGAGAAGGAAATGTTAACTTATAAAACCGTATTAATTCTTAACAACAACAATAATTACAACATTCACAAAATAAACAAAAGAGAACAAAAATAAAAGAACAAAGAAAAGAAAAGATACAAGAATTAAAGTGCATGAATAAAATTGCATGAAATAGAATGCAAGTAATAAAAAGACAAGTAATAAAAAGCGAGTAATAAAAAGAACAAGAAAAGAACACGGAAGTAGAACCCAAGCCATGCATGTGCTCAATAGCCAACCCTTAAACTTGCAAGCTCAATGAAGAGGTTGCAAGATCAAGGGAAGGGTAGAGAACGCATGTGAAGTGAAGAACTAGTCCCGGGAGAAAATACGACCTTTGAGATCAATAACTAACTCTTACCCATTCAAGCTCAATGAAGAGGTTGAATGAGCAAGAGAAAGCAGAAATCTCAAGGGGAAGAAGAAACACAAAAGAATGATACCAAGCCCTCATCTTTATTTACCTCCACAAAAAAGCTTCTCACTTACAATTTCATGGAAGAGGAATGAAGAGGAAGAAGAAGAACTATACAAAATCCTAACAAAAGAGGCTACAAAAATGAACAAAAGAATGACCCTTGGTTGAGCTGAGTTCTGCTGTATTTATAGGCAGGGAGTTGGAGTTCTAGGGCAATCAGCAGCCCAGAAATGAAACACCCAAAATACCCCTGAAATTCGGCGCAGAGAGGGCCCCACCTTGCCGCGGAAGGGCGGCCAAAACCCCTCTTTGGCCGCGCTTCCGCGGCCGTTTAGAAGAATTGGGTGCTGGGATTTCTTGTGGGTTCCTGGTTGGCTGTTTCCTGGTGTTTGGCATCTTCAGAATACACAAAAGTCTTCTACGATATCAGCAGATTTCCAAGTCCAAGATTGCATATCTTTTTACTTTTGACTTTGTCTCTCCCTCGAGCTCCGCGCACCCATTGATTCTTGTGCAGCCCACCTCGTGCTCTGTGCTTGTCCCAGACATGAATGACCACTGTCACATGTTTTGTATCGGGAACCGGTACTCGGCACTGGACGGATATGGATGACCGGAACCCGGCTTTTATCTGCTGTCGACATATGTTCTGCATTTGGCGTAACTGTGGAGATTTTGTCCTGAATTGCAATATTTGTACTAGAAACCTGTATTCTGTAAACATGTAACAAACACGGATTAAAAGTACCTACCTATAAACACACGAGCGTAAGAATGGGCGGTATAAAATGCAATATTCTGATATGAACAAATACCCCCAAACTTATCTTTTGCTCGTCCCGAGCAAAACCAATTATTCACAAAAAAAATGATAACCGCACTTTCGCAGGGAACGCGATTGCACTGAGCGCGTGCAACAAGCCGTTAAACCTCTAGGTGTCCCTAGTAGGAGGAGTGTTGTCTCCTGAGGGTTTTCAGCGGATACTACCCACAAAATCCGGTCAAGCTAGTTTTGTAAAATAACTAAGATGCACATCCTAAAGTTTTGTTTTAGAAAATAACAATTCTATTATCCTAAGTCTAGACTATCGAACCTTTATTTTTCACACCTCGCTTCTTATTTAACTACAGATTTTATATGTCTTTACGTGCAGTGCAAATAGTGTCGTTAAGTTCCCGAAAGGTCGAATAAAGTCATTATGTCACACAATAAAGCCCAGATAACAATTTTAAAAGGATCACATAAGTTTTATAAAGAGTTAAGCATTTTTCAAGTTTCGTTTTCCAGTAAAGTTTCAACTTCAGAATTTCTATCTTCCCTAACAGGAAACTAGGTCTTATTCTTCACTCCACCTTTTTCTTGTTTTCATTTCATACACACCTCTGTGAACGTGCAATAGTCTTTATCATAGAATAAAACCTTCATATCTCCGCTAAATTTTTATAAAAGCCTGTCTTTTATCAAGATTATTCTCACACAAAGAACCGTTAGGAATTTTAACTCGGAGAGAACACTTGCTTGACTTTGTTTTTATCTGGACTTTCTAGGCTTCTTAGCGAGCTTTGGGCCAATGCACCCAAACCAGTTGGTTTTAGGGCATTAGGTGTAGAAACACCCCGGCGGACTTAATTACTCAAGTTACCCAGGTCCAAAAACAAAAGACAGTTTTGTCGTGAAAATCAGATGATTTAATACGAACGGAGGTATAACCGGTAGTTCAGTTATTTTTTTTGGATAAAAGACGTGTTTAGTGGATTCGGTGTGTAATCATTCCAATCAAGTTTCAGATGGGTTATTTTTCAGACTTAGTTCCAATTAAGGCATCAATAACATTCCTTCATATTCACTTACTTCATAAACTATTCTTGATATATTACTTATTTCAGAACAAACCTATTTGATCCTCAGAAAATCATTTATCTTATTTAAAAGTTTTTAAACATAAAAGACTTGTCATCTAATTTCCAAGACTCACAACACGTGTAGTGTAATGTAAAGACGTATATCAGCTATAGTTAACTTCAAAGGAGAGTTATCTTTCAGGTTTTCAAAATCCAAACATAGGATTTAGTTATTCCTATCTTTTCAAACAAAAACCGTCGAATGTTGAATCAGAGTTCTTCCACAAGCTAAGTTGACAACAAAGTTTTTATAGTTTTAGAAATTTTTTTGATTTTTATGGGTTTTTAAATAAGGTATGCAAATGCAAAATAAACATATGAATGCGAAGGAAGAAAGCTTACCGAGCACACCCCCAAACTTAAACTTGACAGTGCCCTCACTGTCAGGCTATACCAAGAGGGTCAAAATTGTCGGCGCTCCCCCTAAAAACAAATTATATACAAAAAGAAAACCAAAAATATATACAAAAAAAGGAGCCCCCCCAAACTTAAGTTAAACAGTGTTTCCACTGTTAAGCGTTGAAATTCAGGATTCGGCGGGAAAGAACAGTATCTAACTATACAAGGCCTTACACAGGCCAAAAGTTAACACCAACCATTCAAAGATTTTATCATGGTAAAGCAGTGGTTGGTGGAAGAAGGTGAAGAGGTAAGAAATGGAGAATACGCGAGACCGCTTGTGGAGAGAAGTGGAATGCGGTCTTGGTAGATGAGGGGAAGAAGAATGGCGGAAGGGAAAAAGAAGTGGAATACGAACTTGAGGGTGCAAATGGAGTAAATAGATTAGCACAATTTGTGATGACCGATGTGTGGAAAGCGATTGTGCTAATATATTTACCCGTCGAGAGATTGGGTCAAATCCCTCAAGGTTCGTGAGAAACCATGGGGACGCCGAACTTGGTAAACCAGACATATGAAATGAAAATGATACGGGTTCTTGCAAGGTCGGAACGATGGAAAGGATGGAGGGAAGTGGTTGAGGAAGGGTATCGGTTAAGGGTTCAGGAGGGTGTACACAGTCAGTGGAAGGATTAGGATGAAATTTGCATGGATAAGCTGAATTTTGATCGCACGCCGATGGCGTGTCGGATGAAAGAATTAAAGTTTACCGCGATCAGGACGGTGTCGCTATGCAGCTAGCCGGTGAGCATGGGTCGGTCCACAGGGAGATGGTGTTATCTTACCTTCTTGCTTTAGACGAGTCAATAAAGAATCTTGTATGAGTTTGTTTGTTCTAACCTATGTGTTTATCTGCAAGTATAAAGTTGTTAAGAAAATACGAAATTATAAGCTAAGAAATCCGTACTCAAAACCTTTGAGCCGAGTCTTGACCAATTGAAGCTAAGCAATCGGCAACAACGTGGATTAGGGGATTTAAGCGCGGTATTCGAGGAATCCGGCTTATTTACCTTTGTCCTTCCGTTCTTGTCTCTTGCCTTCGCCTCCGGCCAAACCGAACGCAACCGGTCGTGGTTAGGAATCACCGTTACCTTGTCAGGGTACGGTGCCTAACGGAGCGCTTGCGTATGGTTTGGGCGGAGTTCAAAAGGAAAATAACGGGAAAAGGAAATGAGAAGGAAATGTTAACTTATAAAACCGTATTAATTCTTAACAACAACAATAATTACAACATTCACAAAATAAACAAAAGAGAACAAAAATAAAAGAACAAAGAAAAGAAAAGATACAAGAATGAAAGTGCATGAATTTAAATGCAAGTAATAAAAGCAAGTAATAAAAGACAAGGTAATAAATTGCGAATAATAAAAAGCGATAAAAAGAATACGGAACTAGGACTCAAGACAAGCATGTGATCAATAGCCAACCCTTAAACTTGCAAACTCAATGAAGAGATTGCAAGATCAAGAGAAGGGTAGAAACCGCATGTGAAATGAAGTGCTAGTCCGTGGTAGAATACGACCCTTGAGATCAATAACTAACTCTTACCCATTCAAGCTCAATGAAGAGGTTGAATGAGCAAGAGAAAGCAAAAATCTCAAGGGGAAGAAGAAACACAAGAGAATGATACAAAGCCTTCATCTTTATTCACCTCCACAAAAAAGCTTCTCACTTACAATTTCATGGAAGAGGAATGAAGAGGAAGAAGAAGAACTAGACAAAATCCTAACAAAAGAGGCTACAAAATGAATCAAAAGAATCACCCTTGGTTGAGCTCAGTTCTGCTGTATTTATAGGCAGGGAGTTGATGTTCTAGGGCAACCAGCAGACCACACATGCACAGACCAAACTGCCCCCAAAAGACGTCAGTAAGTGGGCCCCACATGGCCGCGGAACCGCGGCAAAGACCCACCTTTGGCCGCGGTTCCGCGGCTCCCTTGGTGAGTTGGGCTCTGGGCTTTTGGTACTTTTCCTGGTTTATTGTCCCCTGTTGTCTAATATACATATTTTCTGAAAATACTTTTACATTTCTTCCAGAATTTCTGTTGAGGAAAGGTGGACTTTTGTGGATGCTTTTGTCATGATTGCCTCGAGCTCCGCGTAGATCTCTTGGATCTTGTGCTGCCATTGAGCCTTGTGCATGAAAGCGACATTGATTTGACATTTTGTCTCTTAAACTGATATCTGGCAACGTACGGATGAAGAGCGGAGACCGTGTTTTATCTGTGGTTGGCAGGAACCCGAATTTTGTCGTGTTTTCCATGAATTTCACCGTTTTAGAACCGAGAACCTGTATCCTGCAAATATGTAACAAACACGGATTAAAAGTACCTACCTATAAACATACGAGCATAAGAATGGGCGGTATAAAATGCAGTATTCTGTTATGAACAAATACCCCCAAACTTAACTTTTGCTCGTCCCGAGCAAAACCAATTATTCACAAAAATAAAATGATAACCGCACTTTCGCAGGGAACGCGATTGCACTGAGCGCGTGCAACAAGCCGTTAAACCTCTAGGTGTCCCTAGTAGGAGGAGTGTGGTCTCCTGAGGGTTTTCAGCGGATTACACCCACAAAATCCGGTCAAGCTAGTTTTGTAAAATAACTAAGATTCAAGCCCCAAAAGCTTTGTTTTAGAAAATAACAATTCTATAATGCTAAGTCTAGACCATCAAACCTTTATTTTTCACATCTCGCTTCTTATTTAACTACAGATTTTATATGTCTTTACGTGCAGTGCAAAATAGTGTCGTTAAGTTCCTGAAAGGTCGAATAAAGTCATTATGTCACACAATAAAGCTCAGATAACAATTTTAAAAGGATCACATAAGTTTTATAGAGAGTTAAGCATTTTTCAAGTTTCGTTTTCTAGTAAAGTTTCAACTTCAGAATTTCTATCTTCCCTAACAGGAAACTAGGTCTTATTCTTCACTCCACCTTTTTCTTGTTTTCATTTCATACACACCTCTGTGAACGTGCAATAGTCTTTATCAAAGAGTAAAACCTTCATATCTCCGTTAAGAAATTTTTATAAAAGCCTGTCTTTTATCAAGATTATTCTCACACAAAGAACCGTTAGGAATTTTAACTCGGAGAGAACACTTGCTTGACTTTGTTTTAAATTGGACTTTCTAGGCTTCTTAGCGAGCTTTGGGCCAATGCACCCAAACCAGTTGGTTTTAGGGCATTAGGTGTAGAAACACCCCAGCGGACTTAATTACTCAAGTTACCTAGGTCCAAAAACAAAAGACAGTTTGGCGTGAAAAACATGATGATTCAATACGAACGGAGATATAACCGGCAGTTCAGTTATTTTTTTGGATAAAAGACGTGTTTAGTGGATTCGGTGTGTAATCATTCCAATCAAGTTTCAGATGGGTTATTTTTCAGACTTAGTTCCAATTAAGGCATCAATAACATTCCTTCATATTCACTTACTTCATAAACTATTCTTGATATATTACTTATTTCAGAACAAACCTATTTGATCCTCAGAAAATCATTTATCTTATTTAAAAGTTTTTAAACATAAAAGACTTGTCATCTAATTTCCAAGACTCACAACACGTGTAGTGTAATGTAAAGACGTATATCAGCTATAGTTAACTTCAAAGGAGAGTTATCTTTCAGGTTTTCAAAATCCAAACATAAGATTTAGTTATTCCTATCTTTTCAAACAAAAACCGTCGAATGTTGAATCAGAGTTCTTCCACAAGCTAAGTTGACAACAAAGTTTTTATAGTTTTAGAAATTTTTTTGATTTTTATGGGTTTTTAAATAAGGTATGCAAATGCAAAATAAACATATGAATGCGAAGGAAGAAAGCTTACCGAGCACACCCCCAAACTTAAACTTGACAGTGCCCTCACTGTCAGGCTATACCAAGAGGGTCAAAATTGTCGGCGCTCCCCCTAAAAACAAATTATATACAAAAAGTAAACCAAAAATATATACAAAAAAAGGAGCCCCCCCAAACTTAAGTTAAACAGTGTTTCCACTGTTAAGCGTTGAAATTCAGGATTCGGGGGGAAAGAACAGTATCTAACTATACAAGGCCTTACACAGGCCAAAAGTTAACACCAACCATTCAAAGATTTTATCATGGTAAAGCAGTGGTTGGTGGAAGAAGGTGAAGAGGTAAGAAATGGAGAATACGCGAGACCGCTTGTGGAGAGAAGTGGAATGCGGTCTTGGTAGATGAGGGGAAGAAGAATGGCGGAAGGGAAAAAGAAGTGGAATACGAACTTGAGGGTGCAAATGGAGTAAATAGATTAGCACAATTTGTGATGACCGATGTGTGGAAAGCGATTGTGCTAATATATTTACCCGTCGAGAGATTGGGTCAAATCCCTCAAGGTTCGTGAGAAACCATGGGTACGCCGAACTTGGTAAACCAGACATATGAAATGTAAGTGATACGGGTTCTTGCAAGGTCGGAACGATGGAAAGGATGGAGGGAAGTGGTTGAGGAAGGGTATCGGTTAAGGGTTCAGGAGGGTGTACACAGTCAGTGGAAGGATTAGGATGAATTGGAAAATTCGACTCATCAATTAAAACTGTATCATCCTCAGTGCTATCCTCAATATTCTCCTCAAAATTCAGCTTATCCATGCAAATTTCATCAAAATCAAGACGCATATGGGGTTCGGGAAAAACATTTAATGACTCGGGATGATGACTTGAAGAGATAAACTCAGCCAAATCTACGGTTTCATCATCCAAAATATTCCCAGCGTCAATATCCTCAATCAAGTGAAAATCAAAATTCTCCGACACCTCAACAAAAGCATGGATATCAATCAATTCAGGTTCTAGAGTGGAGGTGTAGAGGTCAAGAGGATTGGGTATGGTTTCACTCAAAAGGGACCCTTCACAGTCGGGCAAATCAAACACTACAAAGTCGCACAACTCATTAAACATTCTATCTTCAATTGATAATTCATTTGGGATACTTGATAGACTTTCAAAACAAGAGTTGCGGGATTCAATTTGAGATGGGTAGGTTTGATTTGGAAGGGGGTACATCTCACTCTCTCTACTCAAATTCACAGCCTGTCCTGCCGCCTCATCATACATTGAAAAAGTTGGAGCTAGTTGAAAACTAGCTACCGGATCACTAGGTTGTATGAGGGCGGCCATGGACGCATTCAAATCCATCATTTGTTGGCTTGACGCTACCCTAAAGTCTTCCAACGACTGTTCTAGACTAGACATTGGTTGTGAAGGGGTTTCAGTAAAAGATTCAAAGTTATTTGGATACTGAAAACTCCCAAATTGCGGTTCTGATGCAATGTCTAGGGAAGGTGCAAAATTAGGGTAGGATTGGTAGGAGTTGAATGGCTGGACAGAAGTGGGATCAACATTGGGATAAGAAAGTGAATGGAATTGTTGATCCCAAGAATTTGTAGTGGGGAAAGGAGTGAAAGATCGGCTACGAGATTGTTCAATACGTTCAGCAATAGACATAGGTCTAGGAGTGGCAACATGACTCGAAGAAGGGGTATCAACGTAAAAAGGGGTGACTGTTTGAAATGGTTGATACGAAGTGAATTGCGGAGTCAAATTGTTTGTCCTAGACGCGTCTATCCGATCTTTCAAAGAAATTTTCGGCATGGAGGGGTCGTTCGAAGTTCGACCAAAACAAGAACCGTATGAAGTAATGTCTGGTTGTGGGTACCAAAGTTCGGCAAGAGTTTTGCGAGGTGGAGTACCCATGATATGAAGAGAGAGTGAAAGAAAGGAAGAGAAAAGGGAGGGGGGAAAGAATGTGATTTTTTTTTTTTTTTTTTGGTTAGTTGTTAGCAAAAGAATGAAATATACACAAAAAAGAATATGGACAAAAATCACGACACAAAAATACCACACACCTAATCGTTCTAGGGTTCACCTAGGTCAACTAGACCTGCTCGAAAACTTGATTGTCGAAGTAAAACTGTGTCGAGAAACAGGCTCAAGATACACTGATCACGAGGCCAGGTAAGTGCAGAGATAAGGGGAGGTTTTCCAACGCTTTCGCGAAGTTCCTTAATTAAATAACCCTTTCTCTTTTGGCGGTTTCGCCGTTAACACTTTCCTAGACACCCCGTAAACAATATACCGTTAAGCAAGCTTCTAAATACAGTTAACTTCTCCTAGTGAGCGCGAAGTCCTTAAGGCTTAAAGTCTAGTTTCTTTTAAAATTTGTGCGGGTTATCGTTATGCGCAAGTTCGTGATTTATGGGCCACGGAAAAGGTGATGAAATCCTTTACCGTATGTTGTGGGATTCGCTTGCCCTTAAGTCCGTATTAATTGATGCAATGCGCAATTCAAAAAAATTCTTATAAAGAATCAAAACAATCGTTTTTTAGTTTAAGCGCGGCGCTGCAACAAATACGTGTTAGTCAATTTTTTTAGCGTTTGCTAGCGAACTTGCAAAGAATCCTGCAAAAAAATAGTATATTTGGAAGCGTCGGATTTGAGAAGAAGGTGTTAGTAAAGTACGTACCGTTAAGTTTTTTGGGTTAGGAAACCCCCGTTGAATCAAATCCGGTAAGCTTGAAAGGTTCGCTTGCGCGGGTCAAACTACCCGGATCTTTGGCACTGTACTTCGTAA
Source organism: Agapanthus africanus (assembly GCA_030015575.1). NCBI lineage: Eukaryota > Viridiplantae > Streptophyta > Magnoliopsida > Asparagales > Amaryllidaceae > Agapanthus > Agapanthus africanus. The sequence goes on along the minus strand of CM057340.1, from coordinate 110,365,208 downwards.
ATCACCTTTCCTTTAAATGCAACTTTGCTCCCAACAATTGCAGTTTGCAAACTTGCAAAAATCTGCACTCTTGCCCACAAAAATATTGTCCAAAAAAGAATATTTTTTTTTTTTTTTGGTTATATATGTACAAAAAGAATATCAACCCGAATAACAAGAAAGAAAATACGCTACCGTCTCCCCGGCAACGGCACCATTTGATCGTACGCCGATGGCGTGTCGGATGAAAGAATTAAAGTTTACCGCGATCAGGACGGTGTCGCTATGCAGCTAGCCGGTGAGCACGGGTCGGTCCACAGGGAGATGGTGTTATCTTACCTTCTTGCTTTAGACGAGTCAATAAAGAATCTTGTATGAGTTTGTTTGTTCTAACCTATGTGTTTATCTGCAAGTATAAAGTTGTTAAGAAAATACGAAATTATAAGCTAAGAAATCCGTACTCAAAACCTTTGAGCCGAGTCTTGACCAATTGAAGCTAAGCAATCGGCAACAACGTGGATTAGGGGATTTAAGCGCGGTATTCGAGGAATCCGGCTTATTTACCTTTGTCCTTCCATTCTTGTCTCTTGCCTTCGCCTCCGGCCAAACCGAACGCAACCGGTCGTGGTTAGGAATCACCGTTACCTTGTCAGGGTACGGTGCCTAACGGAGCGCTTGCGTATGGTTTGGGCGGAGTTCAAAAGGAAAATAACGGGAAAAGGAAATGAGAAGGAAATGTTAACTTATAAAACCGTATTAATTCTTAACAACAACAATAATTACAACATTCACAAAATAAACAAAAGAGAACAAAAATAAAAGAACAAAGAAAAGAAAAGATACAAGAATTAAAGTGCATGAATAAAATTGCATGAAATAGAATGCAAGTAATAAAAAGACAAGTAATAAAAAGCGAGTAATAAAAAGAACAAGAAAAGAACACGGAAGTAGAACCCAAGCCAAGCATGTGCTCAATAGCCAACCCTTAAACTTGCAAGCTCAATGAAGAGGTTGCAAGATCAAGGGAAGGGTAGAGAACGCATGTGAAGTGAAGAACTAGTCCCGGGAGAAAATACGACCTTTGAGATCAATAACTAACTCTTACCCATTCAAGCTCAATGAAGAGGTTGAATGAGCAAGAGAAAGCAGAAATCTCAAGGGGAAGAAGAAACACAAAAGAATGATACCAAGCCCTCATCTTTATTTACCTCCACAAAAAAGCTTCTCACTTACAATTTCATGGAAGAGGAATGAAGAGGAAGAAGAAGAACTATACAAAATCCTAACAAAAGAGGCTACAAAATGAATCAAAAGAATCACCCTTGGTTGAGCTCAGTTCTGCTGTATTTATAGGCAGGGAGTTAATGTTCTAGGGCAACCAGCAGACCACACATGCACAGACCAAACTGCCCCCAAAAGACGTCAGTAAGTGGGCCCCACATGGCCGCGGAACCGCGGCAAAGACCCCCCTTTGGCCGCGGTTCCGCGGCTCCCTTGGTGAGTTGGGCTCTGGGCTTTTGGTACTTTTCCTGGTTTATTGTCCCCTGTTGTCTAATATACATATTTTCTGAAAATACTTTTACATTTCTTCCAGAATTTCTGTTGAGGAAAGGTGGACTTTTGTGGATGCTTTTGTCATGATTGCCTCGAGCTCCGCGTAGATCTCTTGGATCTTGTGCTGCCATTGAGCCTTGTGCATGAAAGCGACATTGATTTGACATTTTGTCTCTTAAACTGATATCTGGCAACATACGGATGAAGAGCGGAGACCGTGTTTTATCTGTGGTTGGCAGGAACCCGGATTTTGTCGTGTTTTCCATGAATTTCACCGTTTTAGAACCGAGAACCTGTATCCTGCAAATATGTAACAAACACGGATTAAAAGTACCTACCTATAAACATACGAGCGTAAGAATGGGCGGTATAAAATGCAGTATTCTGTTATGAACAGGCGATCATATAAGTGAGAGCTGGAGTCTACAAGCATATCCTTAAAAGGTCCCTAGTCGTGGGAGTTTCGAGACAGGGCATCGATTCTCCAGAGTAGACTAGTGTATACAGTCGAGACCCCGACGAGGGGCGGTGGCCGGTCTTACAGGCCACTGGTGTCAGTTGGTTCACCTAAGATGTATACAGGTGCTCATTGGGTTATGAGTACACCGGACAGGACTCGCCGGGAACATGCTAGTTGGTCTTATACCTGACGTCAGATAGCAGTTCCCAGATGACAAGTGTACAGGTTAGTTCATCGACCTGGGGATCGTCATTTGTCTCGTGTGAGTTCCCACTGTGCTTTGATTACTACCCTACCACGGCTCAAAGGAGTCGTGCAAACAGGTTTTAGTTGGGTACAGTCCCGAGCCACATGGAGGCAGTGAGCGGATCTTCGGGGGTTCGTCTCTCCCGGTATTGGGGGTGAGGTCGCGCTGTGTCTAGGAGAGCCATTACACGAAGTCCTTGGCCAAGGCAGGAGATTTACTGGTAGGTATTCCAGTAGTATCTCAGGGTGTTTTGGGCTACACTCCGACACGACTTGTACCGCTTTTGGGGGTCTGACTTTTACCCACCCCCTAGGCCCGACATGCGATGCTCATAGACGAACGGACCGGACTGTACGGATATTGTCACTGACAGGCTTAGTAGGGTGTCAGGATGAGTTCGCTCATCGACGTCCCTTTTGGTCAATAGCTGGTGGCCCGTTACGTATTGGCTTATACCTCTGACGTGCTAGTGGTTAAATCCACAGCCATAGTATTGACGAGTCTTTAGAGTCCACCACACTTTCAGTTACTCAGCTTTCGGGCGAAACGCTGTAGAGGCCGTATGGAGATATGGCAGGGTCCGATCAGATACGTGCGGTATTGCACGGATCAGGATCGGACAGTTTTTTACTAGTGGCCATATAGTTATATGGCAGGGTTCGATCTGATACGTGCGGTATTGCACGGATCAGGATCGGACGAACATTACTAGCCGGCTTTGGTTTAAGCCGGATCCTAGTTTAGTACAGTGTAGATTTTGTCTCTTTGCATTTGTATCCGGACGGAATACAGATGCGGGTGTGTATGCACAGTATCGGGGTTTTCCTGTAATTTATTACGGGACCAGTTTTCTGGGGTTGCCAGTTTGCATTCCGTTCCGGCCGGTTTTCGTTTGTTCTTTCCCGGCCGGACTTTTCCGATGGAGGGGGTTATTTGCAATTGTGCAAATAACATTTGTGGAGGGGGTTTCTTGCAATTGTATTAATTATGATATCTTTCTTCCATCACTTGCATTAATGAGATTTGAAGGGTTATGGTTTGGGTGTAACATTGTTATGATGATGTTTTTGGATATGGTCACCATTATCTTTATCCTACCATCACCTCCCTTCATGCTAATTATTCTTTGCTCCACCATTCTCACAAATGCTTGGCCGGCCACAATTTTGAGAGAGTGAGAGAGTGTTTTCATTTGTGGTGTGGCAAATTTCATTCATCTCATTTTGATACAAGGAAAAATGAAAGCACCATTTTTCATACCTTCATTCCTCCATCCTCAAATGGCAACATCCACTACCCCAAAGAGACAAAGCACTACACTTCCTACAGCACATCTTGGGCACGTCGACTTGCCAGCTTTGTGCCCGAGTTGCCTCGGTATTGAGGTGGGAGCCCGTAAAAGATGCAGGCGATGTGGTGCCTTTCCGGCAAGGAGGCGACGACCGGAGTTTCCGCGGGAGATCGGGACGATGACGAGAAGACCGGAGGACTCGGATCACTCGGTATATCTCTTCCCTATCTTGTTAGATAGCTAGGACAAGTTTAATGGCCCGATCCGGGGTTTAGTGCGCGGTGGTGCCGGTTTGCAAAGTTCGCAAAATTAAAGTTTATCACCGTTTCCGCATTTGGCCGTCGGATTGACGACCGGGGCGCCGCCGTGCACTTACAGCAACTTCACTGAGTCACCACTCATGATAGCTTGCTGAAAACTAGTAGGATCATCATCATCCATGATGCAATCTTCTCTATCACTATCAATTAGAAAACCGTATTATCTATCAGGTGGGCAAGAAGTCCTACTAGATCTACGGAGTGGCTGAGCTTCATCAGGTTCTATTGAAATCTCAGATTCAACCAAATCATCGGTAATTGTATGTGTATCTGGAATTTCTTCCAGTTCTACAGCATTGCCAACAATATCATTTGTAAAAAATTCATTTTCTAAAAATGTGGCATACTGAGAAAAAAACACCCTTTGTTCCTCCTTGTGGTAGAAAAGATATCCATACAAGTGTTTTGGATATCCCACAAATTTATACAAAACCGATCGTTTCTCGAGTTTGTCCGAATTCTGCTTTTTCACATAAGCCGGACAACCCCATATCCTAACCCTTTTAAGAGATGGTCTCTTCCCACACCATATCTCATACGAAGTAGTAGACATGGTTTTGGTCGGAACCCTATTCAATAGAAAAAATCACAGTCTCCAATGTGTGCCCCCAGAATGATATTGGTAACTCAGCATCACTCATCATAGATCGTACCATATCTAATAGGGTATGATTCCTCCTTTCCGACACACCGTTGTGCTGTGGTATGTACGGAGGAGTGAGCTGATAGAGAATCCCATTCTCTTTTAGGAAATCTAGAAATTCTAAGATTAGATACTCACCTTCTCGATCCGATCGAAGTTTCTTGATACTTAAGCCTGTTAATTTTTCTACTTCAGATTTATACTCCTTGAACTTTTCGAAGGCTTCGAACTTATGTTTCAACAAGAACACGTGTCCAAATCTCGAGAAATCATCAGTAAAAGTTATGAAGTAGGAAAACCCACCTCTCGCATGTGTAGACATTGGTCCACATACATCACTATGTATGAGGCCTAAGAGTTCAGTAGCTCTCTCTCCGTGTCCAGTAAACGGAGTTTTGGTCATTTTACCTTTGATACAAGATTGGTAAGTCGCATAAGATTTATATTCAAACGGGTTTAAATATCCATCTTTATATAGCTTGGTTAGCCTTGTTTCATTAATATGATCAAGTCTACAATGCCAAATGAAAGCTTTATTTATGTCTGAAACCTTTCATTTGTTTGTGTGTTGTATATTGAAAACTGTGTGCTGGTTTAGGACATATATCTCGTTATTTAATGTACCAGACCCAATCAACTCTTGCTTAAGGTTAATGTTCATAACATTAGATTGTAATACAAAATTATATCCAGCATTGTCCAAGAACGATACAGATATAATATTACACAAAATTGAAGGTACAAAATAACAAGGGTTCAAAACCAATATACAACCCGACGACAAACCAAGGTGATACTCTCCCACTGCTGTAGCATGTACTAAGGAACCATTCCCAACCCGGAGAGTGTGATCACCTTTCTTCAAAAACCTGCTATTTCTCAGCCCCTGCAAACAATTGCAGATATGAGATCCTGACCCGGTATCTAATACCCAGGAAGCAGAGTTAATTGAAAAACGGTTTTTTGTTACAAAAACTCCTGAAGTGGAAGCATCACCATGCTTCTTCTTCTTAAGGCCGGCCAGAAATTCAACGCAGTTTCTCTTCCAGTACCCAGTCTGGTGGAAGTGGAAGCATTCCCCTCGTCCTGTCACAGCAGCCCCTATCTTGTCCTTTCCCGGTGCCTTTTTCACTCCTCCTCTCGGCTTGATGGGTTTCTTCTTCTTCTTTCCCTTTTCCGTGGCTTTCGAGACGAAAGAGGAAGATGGCCCAACAATTAAAGCGGGAGTTTTCGCTATCTTTAGCGTGCTCTCTGCACTCCTCAACATATTGAGGAGTTCAGGTAATGACTTCTCCATGTTGTGCATGTTGATGTTTACCAAGAACTGAGCAAAGGCAGGGGGAAAGTACTGTAGAACAATATCAATATACGGTTCGTTCTCCATGGTCCAACCCAGGTCCTCAAGTTTTTCGATAAGTCCAATCATCTTCAATACATGGTCACCTACAGACGTGCCAGAAGCCATACGCATCTGAAACAACTTTCGAGATGCCTCGTATCGAAGAGTGTGAGATTGCTCTCAATACAACTCCTTTGTATGGAGAAAGATGGATTGTACATCCATCTTCTCATGCCACTTCTGAAGTTCATTGTTTATAGAAGCAAGCGCGAGGCACTTGGCTGTTGCACAGTCTATATCTCATGTCTTGCGGATTTCTTTATCCGCAACTGAAGAATCAGGGCCTAGGCTAGGAGGGGCAAGAGTAGTCAGGATGTATCCGAGCTTATCATAGGTCAGGGCAATATTTACGTTCCTTAGCCAATCTTTGTAATTCGGTCCCGTGAGTTTATTCTTTTCTAATAAAAGCTTATGTCCCATCATAGGTATCTGCCATTAGGAGAGAGAAAAGAAGACACTTAGCGATTGCTCTTGCATAATTAGATTGGTTATTAATCTTATCTAATCGATGTCTCCCACTGCATTTTATCAAATTTTCCTTCAAACCTTAAAAAGAAAATTAGCCAGGATTAATTGCAATCTACAAGTTCGCTAACCGGTCGGCCAGGCCAGTGTTGGTACTCCGAGGGTGGTTCTTCGTGCTTTTGCACGGACCTAATTAAAATAAACCTTGTTTTCCTAGAGGCGTAACCCGTTGACACCTTTCTAGACACCTACTAGATTAGATAATTGTAAAGTGCAAAACTCTCTCGGGAGTAACTTTTACTCACAGTGGGATCGGGATCCAACTATCAAATAGAAGGTATGCAATCTCATTGCAAATTTCAACTCTTGAAATTCCCGATATGGTTTCTACCCTTAGTGTCTTATAACCTTAACTATGATCAACAAATCATAAGCACTAGTCAAGTTCTACATTTCGTGATTGATTTAGACCCACCCGCATGACCCTTAACTTTGGTCAACAAAGTCATACGAATGTCCTAATCGATTACATCAAATGATTTGTAGGAAGACATCACTTAGCTACCGTACACCACGCCTTAACTATAGTCAACAAACGTGGCACGAATACTAAGTACTCTGCTTCCTAAAATGGCGGAGGGCAACGGATGGTTTTTATTAAAATGCTTAACGTTTTGAACTTGATATTGTTGTAGAATCTAGTGAGAAGAGTGGTTTAAGCTCCAGTTTTAAAAGTCGAATGGTTTTGTAGTATCTTTCTAATTTCGCTAAAGAGGCCACTCCAGATGAAGGGATCTCGGCTCTTTCCTTATCGAATGAGGTGTTGGATATTCATCAATATCACGATGCAAAGCAAAATTTAGATCAACTATAAAAACAATCAAGCGCTTTGTAACATTTTCTAGTTTTGCTAAAGGGGTCACTTCTGGTGAAGGGATCTCGGCCCTTTCCTCATCGAATGAGGTGCTGGATATTCATCGAGGAATACCACTATGCAAAGCAAAAAACTAGAGTTACCCATTTTAAAAATTTTGATTCTACAACATTTTTAGGTTTCTTTTTCTTAACATTAATCACATTAATGTTGTCCCATCATTTACGTTTTCTAAACATCACAGAAAAGAAACGAAAATAGAACGTACTCTTATGCCATCCACATTCGCCACAGGGCCCCGTCATGCACCGTTAGATTACTTAACTAACGGCAGAGCGGGGCTGGACTAGCGCGGGTCCAAAATATAATCAACGTTTATTATATATCTCATATATAAATAGCCATTTTTCGCACGCATTTATAAACATTCCAGATCACAGACGATTGCATTGGATATGCTAGGAATTCCGTATTTCATTTGAGCCTTTAATGAAAGACGGGTTCCACGGTCGTGATGAATAGACAAACCCCATCCTAGACCCATACGGGTGCGGCAAACTACCTGCCAAATTCCTTAAGTGAAGCAACCTCCCTTAACAAAGTGAGTAGGCCACTCAGCACTTCGAAAATTCAGTAGTTTGTGCACCCCACCTTAGGTCTATCCTAGGAGCAAAAACAGTAAAAAGAAATTATACAACAGTGGCTACAAACTCAACCCGGATGTGCCCCGCAAAATAATATTACATTTCTTTTTACAAATTACATGAATGAAAGAAAAACACTCTTCTAACATCACTGGCCATTCATCACGACGATCCAACATATTCATATACACATACTATCACATGATACCAATACCAATGTGTGCAACCCCGACTAATCGACATATAGCAATTAGTCGACATTTCCATAACACACATACACATCACTAAGCTTGTAAAGTAACCGCGACATTAGAATTCTGCACGAGATTAGCAAACTAAACCATTTTCCAACACTTGAAAAAATCCAGTGAGCAACCTGTTAAAAACCGATCTTTTGAGCCAATCCGGGAGTCGAAACGAACTCGAAACTCGCTCGAACTTTGCGGAGGCGAAGAAAAACATATTAACATTCGAATAAGAGGCATAGAGGGGGTACCCTACCCAAGAGGCCACCACGAGGTGGCCAGGGGGTGAGGCAGACCCGAAACTGCCTATGGTAGGGCAGTTTTGGGTCCCCACCGCCAAGACAACCTTATGGTGGTCTTGGGCAGTGGGCCCAGCGGTTCGGTCCCTCCCGGGGTGTCTTTAGGATGCACACGCTCCACATCGCGGCTTCTCGGTTCAAACCGTGAGCCCGCAGGGTGTGCAAACAACTCAAAAGTTCAATTTTTAAAACTGTTTTTCGACGGTTTTTGCACGACGAAAAACGACAGAATTCAAACGTTGCTAAAAGCTATTTAAGGTTTAAGATAGGCCCTAATACCATGATTGTGGATGTTACACACCCTCACAACACTTGTAAGGAGGCGGAAGTGGTAAACAATAATTTTTCTTGCATGCAACACCCACATAACCCAAGATTAGTGCTTAAACCCTAACTAGCGAAAACCATCAAGAGATCTAATCTACTATGATAGTATTTATACCTAATGGAACCGGTCCTTCGGGTATTCACTTGAATGTGACTCCTAGGCTCCTTGTGGTTGCAATGAGCTCAATCTCTGGCCACCTCAAGATCCAAGACGATCCACCCGAGAGCTATCGAACAAGCTACAAACTCTTCACAAGAGTTCAACTTAGAGATCAAGTTTGCTAGAAGTGATCACTAAGATGATGTAGAGATTAAGTATTGGATTATGATTTTGCTCTAAGCTTTTGATTCACAACTCATGTGAGGTTAAAATAAAGAGGAGGAAGAAGGAGAGAATGAAGAGAGAGAATGTCAAAGTGATAATTGAAAAGTTCAAGCATGGAAAAATATCATATGGCTCAAAATGAAATAATTGAAGCATGTAATAAAATATTGCACCATGCTTCAATTGTAACTCCAAATGAATAAAATATGAAAGAAGCCATTCCTTCATCCATGTTTAGACTTTCCTAAATTCCACCTCAATTATTTATTTTCACAAAATAAATATCTAATAATGAGGCGTCTCCTTCTAGAAGGTATTCATGTAACAATTACAAGAATACCCCTCCACCGTATACCGTATAAGTATACCCGTATTAGAATTCCGAAAAATACGAATACAATCAATCTAATAATATAATACTGGTATCCGGCTTAAACCAAAGCCTACCAGTATTATCATTTTGATCATTATTCCTGTAACAATTACACGAACATGATCGAAACCCTGCCGTAACAACTTACGGCCTCTACATCTTTCGCCTGAACCAGGGAACTCTCTGTATGGGACTCTAAAGACTCGACGGTATGTTGGCAGTGGGTTTAACCACAAGCACGTCAGCGGCACTAGTTGTGCGTAACGGCTACCCAGATACATAACGAAAAAGAGGTGGCCGATGAGCGAACTCATCCCAACCCTAACGAGCCTGTAAGCAACAATTACCGTACAGTTCGGTCTCTTCGTCTGATACGTCGCATATGAAGTCTAGGGGTGGTAAACGTCAGACCCCAGTAACTTTATAAGTCATGCTGATTTATAGCCCATAACGGTCCGAGAAACAACAGATAACTCTTAGGACCCTGGCCAGGGATTTGTTGTTATGGCCGATCAAGCATAGCGCGACATCAACTCCCTATACCGGAAATAAGAAACCCCTCCTATCGCTCACTGCCTCCATGCGATTCAGGACTGTACCCAAAATCCACCTGTTTGCATGAATCAGTAGAGCCTGTAGGGTTCCTAGGCACTCTAGTGAGGTCTCACAAGGCATCGAACATGCCATTTTCAAAAAATCTAGATGCCGAGAGACCCGACTACGGATCGTTAGCTAGAAAACTAGGCGAAAAAGCTAACTAGTTAACAATTAAATAATGGGAAACGGAAATACAACCTTTGTAGATCCGGTCCTCCACCTCCACGGCTCCGAGATGAGGTCCTCTCCGCTGTCCAAATCAAATCCGGGCTCTAGCGTCGACTTCATCGGAGAATAGGCGAGCTAGGTCGTCGATGTCCATGCCGAAGATGATCTACGTCGAAGCATCGCAAGATCAAGCTCTCACTTCTCCAAGTCAAGAAACTTGTGAAGGAAACACACTCTACTACTTGGCAAGAGGTAGAGGATGAAGAAATAGGAAGTGGGTAGACTTTAGATTTGGATTTCTCACTCTTTTTCATCACTTGCCATTGATGGAGGCAAGCTTTCTTCACTTGAAAAATGAAGAAGAAGAAGGAAATAGTTATGATAAGTTAATTGAAAAAGAAAAGAAAAATGAATTCTTATCATAAAATTAACCATGGTCAAGTGTAGAGACTAAACTAGGGTTAGTGGGAATGGTTAGGGTTAAGGATGAGATAAGAATGGTTGACTTGATCAAAGCTTCATGAAGCTTCAACTAAAGAACAAAATTAGCCACCATTCTTTTCTCTTTTCTTTTATTCATTTATCAAAAATAAAAGGATAATTAAATAAGATAAATGAATAACAAATAATAAACCCTAACCATTTCATTAACCAAGGTTTAATACTTTACATTTAACCAAAAAGCATGTATCATCAAACATGATACAAGCAAGTGCACAAAATCATATCACATATATAATGCGCACATCCGAGTGAGAAAATCCATCTAAAGTGAACCAATATTAGTTAATGCAAAGTAATATATCAAATATATAATTATACATTAAATCATTAAATCAACACTTGATTTAACGATCCGGTCATATCGCATATAACCGGATAATATCCAATGTATCGATTTATCGAATCAATCCTTGATTCGATAACTAGGTTATATCACTTACAACCATTCGACACATTCATCGCGAGAATAGAATACGGTATCACATACACGCATTATTCTCGGTCCCGCACATATCTCATATGCGCTCCTATTTCGTTTCGCTTGAGCCAGGAAGCCTCTGTGTAGGACTCTAAAGACTCGTCAATACGCCGGCAGCGGATGATGATCATATCAAACATCCACAAGCCGCAAGCGGTCTGCTAAACGTAACGGCCACCCGGGTATTGAGCGATCTGAAGATCGACGAGCAAGCCCGCTCATACTCCAGTGAATCCGACCAGTAACACTACCGTACAGTCCGGTCTGATCCTCTGATATGTCGCATATCTCGCCTAGGGGTGGTAAACGTCAGACCCCAATAGCTCGATAAGTCGTGTCGATATGAGGTCTATAACTATTCGAGAAACTACTGGTAACACTTACCAGTAAATCTCTGCAACCCTGGCCAGGGATTTCCTGTTATAGCCAATCGATCACAGCGCAACATCAACTCCCTATACCGGGAGAGACGAATCCCCTCCTATCGCTCATTGCCTCCATGTGACTCGGGACTGTACCCAAAAACCACCGTTTTGCACGCCCTCTTGGACGTGGTAAGATGGAAATCAAAGCACAGTGGGAACCACACAAGACTCTATGACGATCTCGGGTCAACAGACTACTCTATACCAGTGTCACCAGAGAACTGCCATCTGACGTGAGGTATAATACCATCTGGGAGTTCTCGGCGAGTCCGTCCAGTGTACCCAGTCTCTACTGAGCACCCGTATATCATCTATGATGTCAAACACCGATGGATATGGGATCATCCATCGCCCATCTGTATGGGTCGAGAAGGTATACGCTAGTCTACTCTGGTATATCGATGCCCCGTCTCGATATACCCACGACTAGGGACTGTGAAGGATGTACTTATGGACTACCATGTCCCCACTAGTATGATCCGCATCATAGTCCAGGTAGTCAAGTACTAATCCTAAGGGCTTTACCAACATGTAACAGAGAGACAATCAGCATACACGTTAAGGTAAAGATCAACCAGATAGCATACTATCATGTCGAGCAAGAAAGTCCTCCCTATATATGTCCCAGCATCCACTACAATATACATCCAATGTACAGTAATGGCCTTTAGGGTATACATATAACTAACAATCTCCCACTTGCACTAGGGCCATCTGTAGCAGTGGTTGTAGTATCTCATACTCAACCATCCCATAAAAGTCTCTCTCTGGGAACAGGCCTTGGTGATTGGATCCGCTGTGTTGTCCTCTGAGTCTACTCTCTAAACCTCGATCACCCTGGAGATCAACCATCTCCATGATCAAGTGATACTGCCTTAGAATATGTCTGGATCACTGATGGGACCGGCGTTCCTCGGCATGAGCCACGACTCCATTGTCTCACAATGGTAGGAACGTAGTTCATCTCATGAACCAATATACACCCAAACAGCCTCTTTGGTAGCATCTTAAGTAGCGATGTATCCTGCCTTTATCGTCTAGTATGCCACGGTATCTAGCTTGGAACTCTTCCAACATACCGTCCCTTTACTGAGGGTAAAGACTATGCCTGCGACTGATATTCAGTCGTCTTTATCACCCTGGAACCCTTCCAGTGATTCTCCCCAGGATCGATTGATACCATCTCACTACAACTAGTGAGAATCCTAACATCCATTTAGATCTATCTCATAGATCCAAAATCCAGGAGTTAGTAGGTATCATTATGATCCTATATGGAGAATCAATGTGATAAACGGAGATTGACCGAGCGTAGCATAGGAAACTCCTTCCCTATCAAGAGTATGTCATCCACGTACTCTACGAGGATCGTCACCATACTCCCTACCACCTTTTTGTTTATACAAGGTTCATCTACCATTTTGATGATGTCAACTTCTTTGACTAATCCATCAAAATAGATGTTCCAACTCCGCGATGCCTGCTTTATCCTATAAAGCATCTTGCACACGTTTCCGCTGCTCCCACTGTCTACGAGGCCCTCTGGCTGTGTACTTATAGACTCCCTCTTCTAAAACATCATTTAGAAAAGCTGTCATGACACCCAACCACCAGATATCGTAGTCATGGTATGTAGCCGTGGCAAGTAGGATCTGGATGGACTTAAGCATAGCTGCTTGAAAAGGTTTCATCATTATCCACACCTGGTCTATGATGCAATCCTTTAACAAGTCTAGTTTTTGAAAGTCTCAACTTTTCCATGTACACCAAGTAATCTTCTCAAGATCTACTTGCTCCTGATGGGGATTTAACCCTCCAGATATAGCAACCAAAGTCCATACTTTGTTGGTGCATAAGGATTCCATCTCAGATCGCTAAGCATCCAGCCATTCTTACAGAGTCTCACTCCTGATGGACAGCTCGAAACTAGTTGGGTCATCATCTCATGATGCAATCCTCGCTCCCACTGTCATAGAGAAACCGAAGTATCTCTCAGGTGGGTGAGGAACCCTACTAGATCGGCGGAGAGGCTGAGGTTCGTTGGCATCTACTGAATCCTTTGGTTGTACCAAATCATCTGCTGTATTTTGTATAGCTGGAACCTTTCCAGTTGTACATCACAGATCTTGCCTCGAGCTTGTCCGGATTTTGCTTTTCAGACATAGGCTGGACAACCCCAAATCTCAACTAACTTGAGAGATGGGCTCTTCCCTTATCATATCAAATATGAAGTGGTAGGCAACTGATTTGATTCGAACCCTATTCAATAGGTATGCAGCTTCTCAAGTGCATAACACCCAAAAGGAAATAGGTAACTCATTAGTACTCATCATAGAGCACACCATATCATATAGGGTGTGATTGCTCCGTCCTGATATACCATCGTGCTATGGTGTATACAGAGGAGTAATGCTGAGAGAGAATCTCATTCTCCTTTAGAATAGTCCAGGAATTCCGTGCTCAAGTATTCTCCTCCTTGATCACATCAAAGGACATAATACTTATACCCGTATTTTGGTTCTCTACTTCTCGCTTATATTCTGTGAATATCTCAAAAGGTTCGGACTCATGTTTCAGCAGGAACATATGACTGAATCTTGAGAGATTATCAGAGAACGTAATGAAGTATAAAGAACCATTCTTGGCATGTGTAGACTGGGGACCTACATACATCAACATGTATCATCCCAAGAGTTCACTAACTCTTTCTCTGTTTCCAGTAAACGGAGCTATGGTCATCTTATCTTTGTGACATGACTGGCGAGTTTCACAAGATGTAAGTTCAAACTAATTTAAATATGCATCTTTATGTAACTCTAGCTAGTCGGGTCACATTGATCTGACCTAGTCTACAATACCTCAAGAAGAATTCGTTCATTTCTGAACTCTTTCTCTTGTGTGTGTTCTGTATACTAAGAACTGTAGTTTGATTTAGAACATTAATGCTTTTAGATAACGTGCCTGATCCGATCAACTTTTGATATAGGAAATGTTCAAAACATTATCCAACAATACAAAATTTTATCATTTCTTTACTAATAAAGAGAGTGATATGATTTTGTATATCAGGTTCGGTATCTAATAACATTCGTTCAGAATCAATGTATTGGTAATACTGGGTGACAGTGACCGACAGACTTGGCTGCAACACTTGCCCCGTTTTCTGCCTCATGAAACTTATCACTCGTTCTCAGTTTTTCTACCCTTTTGTAGCCCTATGTAACAGATTACATATCTGGGATCCTGATCCGGTATCATATACCTGGATGCGGAGGATACTGAGAAACAGTTCTGTATAATGAACACACCTGAAGATGATGCATCAGCATGCACTCTCTTCGTTTGGGCGGCATAGGAAATCTGGTATTCCCCAATTTCATGCTCGGTCTTATAACAATTATAAGTTGGAGCGGGACCAACGTTCCCCAGCTCAGTATAACAAGCGGGTTCGGTCAATAATCCGTATTATTATCTTGATTAAGGCGTGATATGGTCGCTACCAGGAGAGAGAGAGAAGAAAACACTCAGCGTGCGCTCTTGCAAGAATAGATTGGTTATTATTTTATCTAATCAGGATGGCTCCCACTGCTTTTTATCAAATCTTCCTTCAAACCCTAAAAGGAAAGACTAGCCGGGATTAATTACACACTACAAGTTCGCCAATCATTCAGCCAGGCCAGTGTCGGTACTTTGAGGGAGGTCCCCCGTGCTTTCGCACGAACCTAATTACAGTAAACCTCGTTTTTCCAGAGGCGTAACCCCGTTGACACCTTTCTAGACACCTACTTGATCGGCTAATTGTAATGTATAAAACTCTCCCAGGAGTAACACTTACTCGCAGCGGGTATCGGGATCCAACTATCTCATAGAAGGTATGCAATCTCATTGCAAATTTCAACACTTGAAATTCCCGATAATGTTTTGCCCCTAGCCTCCTATGACCTTGACAAAGGCCAACAAACCATAGGATGCTAGTCAAGTTCAACCCGTCATTTCTTGATCGAAATAAACCCACCCGCACGGCCCTTGACAAAGGCCAACAAGGTCGCACGACTACCCTAATCCAATCTGCATCATATGCATAAGCAGATAAGCATCAGTTAGCTACCGCACACTGCGCCTTGACAAAGGCCAACAAACGCAGCGCGAATACTAACTACTACTTATCTGAAATGACGGAGGGCTACGACAGGTTTTTCTGAAAACCTATTGCGTAATGAACTTGATATCGTTGTAGGATCGAATGAATTTCGAAATGGAGTGCTTTTGAGGCTTTTCCAGTTTTGCTAAAGGAGTCACTCCCGATGAAGGGATCGTCGGTCCTTTCCTCGTCGAATGAGGTGCGGGATATATCATATATATCACTGTGCAAAGCAAAAAACACTTAAAAGCAATCAAAAGACAAACCGAGTGTGTAGCATCTGCCAGTTATTGCTAAAAGAGTCACTCCCGGTGAAGGGATCTCGGTCCTTTCCTCATCGAATAAGGTGCAGGATATATCTCATATACCGCTGTGCAAAGCAAGAACTGTAGCTACCTGTTTTATTTTGAAATTCGATTCTACAACATCTTAGGTTTCTTTTATTTTCATTAATCACATTAATGAAGTCCCATCATATAAGTACCTAAACATCACAGATAAATACGACGTACACTTATGCCATCCGCATTCACCTCGATGTCCCCTCGTGCACCGTTAGGTTAGGTAACTAACGGCAGAGCGGGGCAGGGCTAGCGCGGGTGTAAAACATAAGTAACGTCTATATAATATATCATATATACTATATACTATATCTATCACAGAACATCACATGATCACATCACAGATATCGCAGCAGAAGAATCATATGAAAT
Source organism: Agapanthus africanus (assembly GCA_030015575.1). Classification (NCBI taxonomy): domain Eukaryota; kingdom Viridiplantae; phylum Streptophyta; class Magnoliopsida; order Asparagales; family Amaryllidaceae; genus Agapanthus; species Agapanthus africanus. The sequence continues at coordinate 110,348,737 of CM057340.1, read as the reverse complement.
ATTGGATATACTAGGACGTCCGTGTTTTCAATACGAGCCAGTATAAAACAAGGATTCCACGGTCGTGATGAATAGCCAAACCCACACCCCTAGACCCCTACGAGAGCGGCAAGCAACCCTACCATTTCTGGAGTTAGGAGATCCGGACTCGACTCCTCGAGTTGGTCTCCCACTGGACTCCACAACCCGGTTACTTGTGCTCCCCTCCTTGGGTCTATCCTAGTGCGGAAAAGTAAATAATTTACAAAGGGTGACAACTTCCGCAACCTGGAAGTGCCCCAATAAAAGAATTTTACATACAAGTTTTTACATGAATGAAAATGAAAAACACTCATCTCACATAAAAACCCCTGGCTATTCAAACACGACGATCCAATATAACATATCCAGCAACACATAACATCACATGTCATCAACGTAAGTAAATATGCGCATCCCAATTGTCGTTGACATATAGCAACGAAACCGGCGATATCACATATTACACTTATGGTCACAGAAAAGAAAGTGTAAAACTACAACAGTTGGAATCCGCAATCTGCATAGACATCGCATGCCTAATCAAATGAATACCTTAGACATCACATGCCTAACAATTATAAACCCCGCATTTTAGTCTCATTATCGAAAACACTTTTCAATATCGAGTCGGGCAATTCAACAAGATTCCCGACAGTCTGATCGAATACTCGTCGTAAACTTCAGTAGACGGACGCACCCCTGATACCGTCGACGAAGTGCACCAAGGCGGAACACCGCTACCGCGAGCACCCGAACGGATGCTTTAGGCGACGGGGTTCTCCTACAGTCACTTGGTCGGGGCTATGGAGTGAGGCTGTCTATTAAGTTTATCCGGCGAGTATCCGCGTACGCTACGTGATTGCGACGGACTTTTGATCACATCAAAATTCCGTGGCAACCGATCAAGTGAGACTAAACTGCTATGTTTATAACATTCATTTAGTTATCTCATAACTATTGTGAATTCCAATTATTGTATCCCATTCCAGATAAACAGAAAATGTTAAACTTTCCGATTGAATATTCGAACACCCAAGTTTTCCCGATACAGATCACCACATGAAATAAGTCTAACAACATTCAGTTCGTGCCTCAGTACCAACGGTCCAGCCGTAGAAGGGTCAAGCCAACGCCTCACATGTGGCACGCCGTACTGCCCCAAACCCGAAGGTTCAAAGGGCAGTTCAAGACGGTCACATAATCGAGTTAAGGTTTGTTGTCTTCTAGAGGGTCCATTGCGTTACTTGCACTACTTAGAACGTCGTTAAACTACGGAAAAATCCAACACTTGGAAATTTCCCGACAGGGGAAAAATTGGGTATTTATATCCGGTCGAACTTTTTAACATATTCTAAAATTATCTGGAAAGCCACACAGACAAAATTTGATACTCCGATCGATACACCGAATCCCCAAAACAACCCAGAACATTCAACTCTGGAATAAATTTTAAATATTCCCATAAAATCCAGAATAATTAAATAGGAATTACTGTGCAGAAAATATGTGATGACGTCACTACCTAGCCGCGGAACCGCCGCAGAAGCTGGGCTTCTGCCGCGGTTCCGCGCTCTGTTGGATGAATCTTTCACCTGAGTTTGCACAGTAATTCTTATAATTATTTATTGAATTTTTTAGCCATTTTTAATACACAAAAATCCGCATTTTCGGAAAAAGTCCAGAGAGCATATTCCGGTTTGGGTTTTCGGGTCGTTCAGACTTCAAATTCCGTCTAGACTTCGTCTAAGGCTCTAGCTAGGCTCTGATACCACTGTAAGGTTCCTAGGCACTCTAGTGAGGTCTCACAAGGCATCGAACATGCCATTTTCAAAAAATCTAGGTGCCGAGAGACCCGACTACGGATCGTTAGCTAGAAAACTAGGCGAAAAAGCTAACTAGTTAACAATTAACTAATGGGAAACGGAAATACAACCTTTGTAGATCCGGTCCTCCACCTCTACGGCTCCGAGATGAGGTCCTCTCCACTGTCCAAATCGAATCCGGGCTCTAGCGTCGACTTCATCGGAGAATAGGCGAGCTAGGTCGTCGATGTCCATGCCGAAGATGATCTACGTCGAAGCATCGCAAGATCAAGCTCTCACTTCACCAAGTCAAGAAACTTGTGAAGGAAACACACTCTACTACTTGGCAAGAGGTAGAGGATGAAGAAATAGGAAGTGGGTAGACTTTAGATTTGGATTTCTCACTCTTTTTCATCACTTGCCATTGATGGAGGCAAGCTTTCTTCACTTGAAAAATGAAGAAGAAGAAGGAAATAGTTATGATAAGTTAATTGAAAAAGAAAAGAAAAATGAATTCTTATCATAAAATTAACCATGGTCAAGTGTAGAGACTAAACTAGGGTTAGTGGGAATTGTTAGGGTTAAGGATGAGATAAGAATGGTTGACTTGATCAAACCTTCATGAAGCTTCAACTAAAGAACAAAATTAGCCACCATTCTTTTCTCTTTTCTTTTATTCATTTATCAAAAATAAAAGGATAATTAAATAAGATAAATGAATAACAAATAATAAACCCTAACCATTTCATTAACCAAGGTTTAATACTTTGCATTTAACCAAAAAGCATGTATCATCAAACATGATACAAGCAAGTGCACAAAATCATATCACACATATAATGCGCACATCCAAGTGAGAAAATCCATCTAAAGTGAACCAATATTAGTTAATGCAAAGTAATATATCAAATATATAATTATACATTAAATCATTAAATCAACACTTGATTTAACGATCCGGTCATATCGCATATAACCGGCTAATATCCATTGTATCGATTTATCGAATCAATCCTTGATTCGATAACTAGGTTATATCACATACAACCATTCGACACATTCATCGCGAGAATAGAATACGGTATCACATACACGCATTATTCTCGGTCCCGCACATATCTCATATGCGCTCCTATTTCGTTTCGCTTGAGCCAGAAAGCCTCTGTGTAGGACTCTAAAGACTCGTCAATACGCCGGCAGCGGATGATGATCATATCAAACATCCACAAGCCGCAAGCGGTCTGCTAAACGTAACGGCCACCCGGGTATTGAGCGATCTGAAGATCGACGAGCAAGCCTGCTCGTACTCCAGTGAATCCGACCAGTAACACTACCGTACAGTCCGGTCTGATCGTCTGATATGTCGCATATCTCGCCTAGGGGTGGTAAACGTCAGAACCCAATAGCTCGATAAGTCGTGTCGATATGAGGTCTATAACTGTTCGAGAAACTACTGGTAACACTTACCAGTAAATCTCTGCAACCCTGGCCAGGGATTTCCTGTTATAGCCAATCGATCACAGCGCAACATCAACTCCCTATACCGGGAGAGACGAATCCCCTCCTATCGCTCATTGCCTCTATGTGACTCGGGACTGTACCCAAAAACCACCGTTTTGCACGCCCTCTTGGACGTGGTAAGATGGAAATCAAAGCACAGTGGGAACCACACAAGACTCTATGACGATCTCGGGTCAACAGACTACTCTGTACCAGTGTCACCAGAGAACTGCCATCTGACGTGAGGTATAATACCATCTGGGAGTTCTCGGCGAGTCCGTCCAGTGTACCCAGTCTCTACTGAGCACCCGTATATCATCTCTGATGTCAAACACCGATGGATATGGGATCATCCATCGCCCATCTGTATGGGTCGAGAAGGTATACGCTAGTCTACTCTGGTATATCGATGCCCCGTCTCGATATACCCACGACTAGGGACAGTGAAGGATGTACTTATGGACTACCATGTCCCCACTAGTATGATCCACATCATAGTCCAGGTAGTCAAGTACTAATCCTAAGGGCTTTACCAACATGTAACAGAGAGACAATCAGCATACACGTTAAGGCAAAGATCAACCAGATAGCATACTATCATGTCGAGCAAGAAAGTCCTCCCTATATATGTCCCAGCATCCACTACAATATACATCCAATGTACAGTAATGGCCTCTAGGGCATACATATAACTAACAGAGCCGTGGTAGGGAGGAAATCAAAGCACAGTGGGAATCACACAAGACAATATGATGATCTCGAGTCTACAGACTAACCTGTACAACTGTCACAAGAGAACTGCTATCTGACAAAAGGTATATATATCATCTAGGAGTTCTCGACGAGTCCTGTTCGGTGTACCTATTCTTCAATGAGCACCTGTGTACAATCTTTGATGTCAAACACCAATGTTTGTGGGATCAACCATCGCCCCCAGAGTCAAGAAACGTACACACTAGTCTACTCTGGTAATATCGATGCCCTGTCTTGATATACCTTCGACTAGGAACAATTAAAGGATATGCTTATAGACTGCCCAGGCCCCACTAGCATGATCTACAACATAATCTCGGTATTCAAGAAAAATCCTAAGGGCTTCATCAACAAGTATATAACGATATGAAATACAACACATCATACGTTAAGATGAAGATAAACCAGATAGCATATTATCATTTCGAGCAAAGATTGTTTCTGTACATTTACAAGCCTAACTTTCTATACAATACAGGCCTTTAGGGCATACATATCTAACAGATGTGAGGATCATAACGGGTCGAGAAACTACTAATAATTGTTAGTGTATATGCCCTAGAGGCCATTACTGTATCATACTAGTTTGTATATTACTTAATGGAAGCTTGGGATATTCACCTTGTATAAACAGTCTTGCTCAATATAGTAGTATGCTACTTGGTTTGTTTCTACTTCAATGTGTACTTGTGTTTATTTCAGTATATCACTTATACGCATTAGTGGAGCCCTTAGGATCTTTGCTTGATTACCAGCGTTGTGATGGCAGTCACACTAGTGGGGGCTGGGTAATCTATAGGCACATCCTTATACAGGTCCCTAGTCGTAGGACTATCGAGACTGGGCATCGATACTCCGGAGTAGACTAGCGTATGCGCTTCTCATCCCAGTGTGGGAGATGGTCTGTCCCACAGCCATCAGTACGTCGTACTGGAGATAGTATACGGGTGCTCGTTGGGTTACGAGTACACTGGACAGGACTCGTCGGGAACTGACAGGTTGGTATTATACCTATCGTCAGTTATCAGTTCCCAGGTGACATGAGTACAGCTTAGTCCGCTGACTTGACACTGACACTTCGCCTCGAGTGTGTTCCCACTGCACTTTGATCACTACCCTACCACGGCTCAAAGGAGTCGTGCAAACAGGTGGTGGTTGGGTGCAGTCCCGAAGCACTTGGAGGCAGTGACAGTTAGACAGGATTCGTCTCTCCCGGTATTGGGGGTTGACATCGCGCTGTGTCTAGGAGAGCCATTACACGAGTAGTCCCTGGCCAGGGCAAGCGAGATATACTGGTAGGTTTCCAGTGTTATCTCAGGGTGTTTTGGGCTTCACTCCGACACGACTTGTACCGCTATTGGGGGACTGACGTTTTACCGCCCCCTAGGCCCGCCATGCGATGTATCAGACGAACAGACCGGACTGTACGGAGAATGTCATATTCAGACTCAGTAGGAGTTCAGATGGGGTTTCACCTCGTCAGCCTTCTTGTCGGCATCTACCTGGGGACCGTTACGCACAGCTAGTGCCGCTTGCGGTCTGTGGTTAAACCCACTGCCAGCGTAGTGTCGAGTCTTTAGAGTCCCACACAGAGGGTATTCGCTTCTGGGCAAAACAGAGTAGAGGTCGCATGGTTTTGCGACAGGGTTCGTTCTCATCCATGCACTTGTGCACGTTTGGAGTCCGGACGGATTATACTGGCAGGCTCTGGTTTGAGCCAGATACTGGTATATGTTTTGGGGGTTGCTTTTATATCTTGGTATTCTTGTTTCTCGGAACGAGAATGCAGGTGTGTATGCACAGTTGCTTGAGGCGGAGATGAGGTTTTTCATTAGGGTTTCGGATCGGGTGCGTATGCACAGTTGACAGTTATCATTTTCCAAACCCTAATGGATTTGTGTATTATCTATTAATAATAGTAATTAAATAAGAATTATGTTATGGTTGTTTTTTTGTTGACTTGTTGACCTTTGTTGACTTGTTGACCATTGACCACTTTCATGCCTTGAAAGTCTTCCTTGATTCATGCTTACACTTCATTAAAAGAGGTATGATAGTGGTCATTCCATATTTACCATCAACTATTCTTATTTCAATTATTATCATTTAGATAATTCATTTCTTTTTGCAATATGGTTGCAAGAAAGAAATTATTGAGCTCATTCTATCATAACCTCTCTCTCTCCTCATTTCATCTTCTTCCTCCTCTTGAAAAGAGAAACCTTCTCATGTGTTGAGAATCATTCTCTTTAGATAGAAAAGCAAACCCTAATCACTCTCTACTCATTCTAGGATGAAGGTTTAGCAAGCCGGAAACCCTAGTTCACTCAAAGATCGAGGAAGAGCCCAAAGTCGAACCTTCGAGGTGGATCCATCTTCGACGGGAGAAGGCGACGAAAAGAGAACCATCAACCTCTACAAGGTTTGAAGAAGAAGGAGTTCAAGTTTAGGTATAACCATCTTCCATAGTAGCTAACTCTCTTTAGCTTGTTAACTAGTTTTAGTTTAGACAACGATCCCGACACAGTTTAGTCCATGTTGCCTCTTGCGATAAAAATTCGTTTTTTATACCGTTTCCGCCTCCCCGTAAGTACCGGGGGTCGCAATATGGACTTACAGTGGTATCAGAGCCTAACTAAACTTAAACTAGCTTGGTAGTGAAGTGTAACGAAGTTCGGAACCGAAAAAATCACAAAACCGGAAAAACGAAAACCTGAGTTTCTGTTGAATTTTTTTTTGGCTCAAAATGAAAAACTTTATACTTGTAAAATCGTCTCAGGGTTTTCTAAGAGCACCCATGAAAAACGATGACCTAATTCCTTAAAACAGCCGCTCTTCCGCCGCACTAGGTAGGCATGTGCGGCGGAAGCGCCGCGCTTTGTCTTCTTCTGTTCATCGATTTTCGTGCAGAGTGTTTATGTGTTGGTTTTGGGATTTTTAAAATATATTATATGTACCCAGATTTTCCAGAACAGAAATTTCCTTTTAGGGTCCTATAATTCCGTATTTTTTCCGAACTTCACTGCACTTTGACTATGATGGTTATATCTGTGATGTTTGCATGTATTGAACGTCGGCTAATCGCTATAAGTCGATTAGTCGGGGTTATACATGATCTGTAATGTGCTGGAATGTGTATATGAATGTGTTGGACTGTCGCGGGTGAATAGCCGGGGTGGATGTGAGATGAGCTTTTGTTTTTCTTTCATTCATTGTAAATGTAAATTGATGTAATAATATTATTTGTTTGGCCGCACAACCGGGTCGGGGTTGTAGCCGTCATTGTATAATTCTTTTTACTGTTTTTGCTCCTAGGATAGACCCATGGTGGGGTGCACAAACTACCGGGAACATGGAGGGTAGTTTGCCGCACCCGTAGGGGTCTTGGGTGGGGTATTTGCTATTCACCGCGACCGTGTTATCCGCTTTTCGTTTCAGGCTCGAAAGAAATGCGGATTGCTAATATATCCAATGTATTCATCTGTGATCTGTAATGTCTATCATTGTTTTCTATTTAGACGTTGCTTATGTTTTACAGCCGCGCTAGCCCAGCCCCCGCTCTGTCGTTAGTTAAGTAACCTAACGAGTGATGACGGGACCCCGTGGCGAATGCGAATGGCATAAGCGTACGTCATATTTTGGTTGTTTTCTGCAATGGTAGGATTAAATGATGGGACGCATTAAAAGAACTAATGCAAGAATATCACGCATTAAAAGAACTAATGCAAGATAATAAACCAAGTTTAAGTCGATGGAACACTTTCGAAAAACCACTCGGTTCTTTTCAAAACTAACCTTTAAATGCGGAGCTTGAGCCACTCCTTCTAAAAGCTATCTCGTTCCATCGATTATATCAAGTTCACTACGTTCACGGTTTTACCAAAACCATTCGTAGCCCTCCGTCGTTTCGCATGAATAGGCAATAGTATTCAAGCTGTGTATTTTGGCCAAAGTCAAGGCACAGTGATTGGTAGCTATTGGGTGTTCATGTGTAGCATAGATAGATGCGTTGGTTTGGGACAGTCGTGCTGCCATTTTGGCCAAAGTCAAGGGTATGTACGGATGGATCCAAATTAACCTGGAAAGTGACGGGAAGAACTTGACATGTGACTTATGATATTTTGGCCAAAGTCAAGGTCATAAGAGCATGGGGCAAAAATCCACATCGGGAGTTTCATGAGTACTGAAACTTGCTAGATTTGCATACCATTTGGAGTGTGATGATTATGGTAGGATTCCTTCATTTTCGACACGCGATGATATTTGGATCCCGATCCTACTGTGAGTATATGCTACTCCTCGGGAAATTTCTCACTAAACGATCAATGCTATAAACCTAGTAGGTGCCTAGAAAGGTGTTAGCGGGGCTACGCCCCCAGGGAAAAGAGGTTCTTAAATTAAGGAACTTCGCGAAAGCGTTGGAAAACCTCCCTCGAAGTACCGACACTGGCCTGGCTGAACGGTTAAGCAAGTATTGTACGGTGGGATTGATCCCGGCTAATTCTTCCTTTGTGGTTTGAGGAGGGATTCGAGAGACAGTGGGAGCCATCCTGTTTAGACAAATTAAAAACCATTCTAAACTTGCAAGAGCATCGTGCTAAGTGTTTCTTCTCTCCCCCTGCAGCGACCAAATCGAAATGACTGGACTTAAGTTACTTCTAGATAAAAACATACTGACAGGGCCAAACTACAAAGATTGGCTCAGGAATGTCAAATTGGCAATCTCTTACGACAAGCTGGGGTATCTTCTTACCACCAAAGCTCCCCCCGTCCCAGGTCCCACCTCCAGCGTCGCGGATAAGGAAATCCGTAAGACTTGGGAGATTGACAGCGCGAAGGCCAGATGCCTCGTACTTGCCTCGATGGACAATGACCATCAGAGGAGGCACGAGAATATGGATTTGGAATCCATATTTCTTCATACAAAAGAACTGTATGGAGAGCAGTCTCGTATCGCAAGATACGAAGTGTCGAAGAAGTTATTTTCGACTAAGTTGGCCGTCGGATCATCGGTAGCGGACCACGTGCTTAAGATGATTGGCTACACTGAGGAGCTCGCGGAACTTGGGACCACGTTGGATAGTGAACTCTACACAGATATAATTCTCCAGTCCCTTCCATCCACTTACGCCCAGTTCATACTGAATTTCAACTTGCAAGAAAAGGAAGTTGAACTTTCAGAACTCCTCAACCTGCTGAGGAGCGCAGAGGGCACCCTACAGAAGGGTAGGGATACATCCACTTTGTTTGTAGGAGGATCTTCTTCTTCTAGGTCCAAGGCGAAAGCCAAGGGAAAGAAGAGGAAAGCCCCCGCCAAACCAAGGGGCGGTGTTAGTAAAGTGGGTGCGAAAGGAAAGGAAAAGGCAACAAAGATAGCGGGGAAGCTTGTTGGTAAAGAGGAATGCTTCTATTGTCACAAGAGTGGACACTGGAAGAAAGATTGCAGGGCTTGGAAAGCCAGGACACAGGAACTGAAGCAGGTTGCAGCTTCAGCTTCAGGTGTGTATGTTATTGAAAACTGTCTTTCTATAAACTCTACTTCCTGGGTATTGGATACCGGATCAGGATCTCATATCTGTAATTCTTTACAGGCGTTGAGAAACCGTAGGTTTTTGAAGGAAGGTGACATGACCCTCAGAGTTGCGAACGGAGCTAGCATGGATGCTAAAGCCGTGGGGGACTATCACCTAGGAATGTCAGATGGACATGTTTTGGTTTTGCGTAATTGCTTTTTTGTACCCAACGCAACTTGTAATATCATTTCTGTATCTTTGGTTTCTAAAGAAGGTTATGAATTTGCGTTTGTAAGTAATGTTGTTAACATTCACCTTAATCAAGTTCTGATTGGGTCAGGTACATTGAGCAATGGTATATACGTATTAAACCAACCACAGATTTTCAATGTCCAGAATACACACAAAAGAAAGTCACCAGATATTAATCAGACTTTCTTATGGCATTGTAGACTGGGTCACATCAATGAGAGAAGGTTGACTAAGTTACATACAGAAGGATATTTGGATCCGTTCGAATATCAATCATATGCCACTTGTCAATCCTGTCTCAAAGGAAAGATGACAAAGACTCCGTTCACTGGACACGGAGTAAGAGCGAGCGAGCTCTTGGGACTCGTACACAGCGACGTGTGCGGTCCAATGTCTACACATGCACGAAGCGGTTATTCTTACTTCATTACTTTTACGGATGATTTTTCAAGATACGGTTATGTCTTCTTAATGAAACATAAGTCAGAATCTTTTGAAAAGTTCCAGGAATTTAAGAATGAAGTAGAAAAACAGACCGGCAAAAGTATCAAGATTCTAAGATCGGATCGAGGTGGAGAATACTTAAGTGCCGAGTTCCTGAATTACTTAAAAGAGAATGGGATTCTCTCTCAGCTTACTCCTCCATACACTCCGCAACATAACGGTGTGTCGGAGAGACGGAACCGAACCCTATTGGATATGGTACGGTCCATGATGAGTAACGCTGAGTTACCGCGATCATTCTGGGGGTATGCACTAGAATCAGCTGCGTACCTTTTGAACCGAGTTCCTACTAAGACTGTGCCTACTACACCATATGAGATGTGGTGTGGGAAGAGACCCCATCTCAGTCACATTAAGACTTGGGGAAGTCCAGCTTTTGTTAAAAAGCAGCATGCGGACAAGCTCGAGGCGCGCTCAGTACTGTGTAAGTTTGTGGGATATCCAAAGAATTCCAAGGGATATCTTTTCTACTACGAAGAGGAACAAAAAGTTCTTGTTTCTCGTCATGCCCACTTTCTAGAACATCAGTTCTTAGAAAAAGAATTAAGTGGGAGCGCAGTAGAACTGGAAGAAATTCCAGAACCACAGACTATTACTGAAAGCTTAATGGAACCAGAGGGTTCAAATGAACAGGACATTCCTACGCCGCTCCGCAGGAGTAGTAGGCAGTCTCATCCGCCCGAGAGATACTACGGTTTTCTCATAGACGGGGATCGAGAGGATTGCATCATAGATTATGATGAGCCTACTAGCTTCCAGCAGGCCGTTCAAAGCATTGACTCGGTAAAATGGCTGGATGCAATGCGGACCGAAATGGAGTCCATGTACACCAACAAAGTATGGACGTTGGACATTGCTCCAGACGGGGTAAAACCCGTAGGATGCAAGTGGATCTTCAAAAGGAAGATTGGTGTAGATGGACAGGTTGAGACCTATAAAGCTAGACTTGTAGCAAAGGGTTTCCGTCAAAGACCTGGCTTGGACTACGACGAAACCTTTTCTCCAGTGGCTATGCTGAAATCCATTCGGATCCTTCTTGCCATTGCTGCCTTCCACGATTATGAGATTTGGCAGATGGACGTAAAAACCGCTTTTCTAAATGGAAATTTAGAGGAGTGTGTCTATATGGATCAGCCAGAGGGTTTCATTCAGAGTGGGAGCAGCGGAAAGGTGTGCAAGTTGCTTAAGTCCATCTATGGACTAAAGCAGGCATCGCGGAGTTGGAACATCTGTTTTGATGAGACGGTCAAGGAATTTGACTTTATCAAAAATCCAGATGAACCATGCATCTATAGTAGATTTGTAGCGAGAACTGTGGTATTCCTTGTTTTATACGTGGATGACATTCTCTTAATAGGAAATGACATTCTTATGCTACAATCTGTCAAGGGTTTCTTGTCACACAGGTTCTCCATGAAAGACCTGGGTGATGCCTCTTACATCCTGGGGATCCGGATCCATCGTGATAGATCCAAGAGGATATTAGGACTTTCACAGTCCAGGTACATCGACACCGTACTGAAAAGATTCAGTATGGAAGATTCCAAGCGCGGTAACTTACCGGCTTGTCACGGGATCACCCTCTCTAAAGAGATGTCTCCCAAGACTGATTTGGAGAGGGATCGCATGTCTATTATACCCTACGCTTCTGCGGTAGGCTCTATAATGTATGCGATGTTGTGTACCAGACCGGATGTAGCTTATGCACTGAGTGTAGTAAGCCGGTATCAGTCAAACCCTGGGGAGAAACATTGGATAGCGGTAAAGAACATTCTCAAGTACCTGAGGAGGACTAAGGAGATGTTCTTGGTGTATGGCGGAAAAGACCTACAGATTGAGGCCTTTGCTGACTCCAGCTTCCAGAGTGACAAGGATGATTCCAAGTCCATGTCGGGTTTTGTCTTTACCCTCAATGGAGGGGCGGTGTGTTGGAAGAGTTCCAAACAGGAAACCGTTGCAGACTCGACTATGGAAGCGGAATACATCGCTGCATCTGATGCCGCAAAAGAAGCTGTCTGGATAAGGAAGTTCTTAAAAGAACTTCAGGTGGTTCCGTCCATTGTTGACCCAGTACCTCTGTATTGCGACAACAACGGGGCTATAGCTTTAGCAAAGGAACCCAGGTCCCATCAGAGATCCAGACACATCTTGAGGCGGTATCACCTGATCAGGGAGATCGTGGATCGCAAGGAGATCGAGGTTCGGAGGGTTGCTTCAGAAGAGAACACTGCAGATCCATTCACCAAGGCCCTACCCCAGACTCAGTTCGAGCGGCTGATCGAGATGATAGGTCTTCGATACGCCAGTACATGGCCTTAGTGCAAGTGGGAGATTGTTAGTGTATATGCCCTAGAGGCCATTACTGTATCATACTAGTTTGTATATTACTTAATGGAAGCTTGGGATATTCACCTTGTATAAACAGTCTTGCTCAATATAGTAGTATGCTACTTGGTTTGTTTCTACTTCAATGTGTACTTGTGTTTATTTCAGTATATCACTTATACGCATTAGTGGAGCCCTTAGGATCTTTGCTTGATTACCAGCGTTGTGATGGCAGTCACACTAGTGGGGGCTGGGTAATCTATAGGCACATCCTTATACAGGTCCCTAGTCGTAGGACTATCGAGACTGGGCATCGATACTCCGGAGTAGACTAGCGTATGCGTTTCTCATCCCAGTGTGGGAGATGGTCTGTCCCACAGCCATCAGTACGTCGTACTGGAGATAGTATACGGGTGCTCGTTGGGTTACGAGTACACTGGACAGGACTCGTCGGGAACTGACAGGTTGGTATTATACCTATCGTCAGTTATCAGTTCCCAGGTGACATGAGTACAGCTTAGTCCGCTGACTTGACACTGACACTTCGCCTCGAGTGTGTTCCCACTGCACTTTGATCACTACCCTACCACGGCTCAAAGGAGTCGTGCAAACAGGTGGTGGTTGGGTGCAGTCCCGAAGCACTTGGAGGCAGTGACAGTTAGACAGGATTCGTCTCTCCCGGTATTGGGGGTTGACATCGCGCTGTGTCTAGGAGAGCCATTACACGAGTAGTCCCTGGCCAGGGCAAGCGAGATATACTGGTAGGTTTCCAGTGTTATCTCAGGGTGTTTTGGGCTTCACTCCGACACGACTTGTACCGCTATTGGGGGACTGACGTTTTACCGCCCCCTAGGCCCGCCATGCGATGTATCAGACGAACAGACCGGACTGTACGGAGAATGTCATATTCAGACTCAGTAGGAGTTCAGATGGGGTTTCACCTCGTCAGCCTTCTTGTCGGCATCTACCTGGGGACCGTTACGCACAGCTAGTGCCGCTTGCGGTCTGTGGTTAAACCCACTGCCAGTGTAGTGTCGAGTCTTTAGAGTCCCACACAGAGGGTATTCGCTTCTGGGCAAAACAGAGTAGAGGTCGCATGGTTTTGCGACAGGGTTCGTTCTCATCCGTGCACTTGTGCACGTTTGGAGTCCGGACGGATTATACTGGCAGGCTTTGGTTTGAGCCAGATACTGGTATATGTTTTGGGGGTTGCTTTTATATCTTGGTATTCTTGTTTCTCGGAACGAGAATGCAGGTGTGTATGCACAGTTGCTTGAGGCGGAGAATGAGGTTTTTCATTAGGGTTTCGGATCGGGTGCGTATGCACAGTTGACAGTTATCATTTTCCAAACCCTAATGGATTTGTGTATTATCTATTAATAATAGTAATTAAATAAGAATTATGTTATGGTTGTTTTTTTGTTGACTTGTTGACCTTTGTTGACTTGTTGACCATTGACCACTTTCATGCCTTGAAAGTCTTCCTTGATTCATGCTTACACTTCATTAAAAGAGGTATGATAGTGGTCATTCCATATTTACCATCAACTATTCTTATTTCAATTATTATCATTTAGATAATTCATTTCTTTTTGCAATATGGTTGCAAGAAAGAAATTATTGAGCTCATTCTATCATAACCTCTCTCTCTCCTCATTTCATCTTCTTCCTCCTCTTGAAAAGAGAAACCTTCTCATGTGTTGAGAATCATTCTCTTTAGATAGAAAAGCAAACCCTAATCACTCTCTACTCATTCTAGGATGAAGGTTTAGCAAGCCGGAAACCCTAGTTCACTCAAAGATCGAGGAAGAGCCCAAAGTCGAACCTTCGAGGTGGATCCATCTTCGACGGGAGAAGGCGACGAAAAGAGAACCATCAACCTCTACAAGGTTTGAAGAAGAAGGAGTTCAAGTTTAGGTATAACCATCTTCCATAGTAGCTAACTCTCTTTAGCTTGTTAACTAGTTTTAGTTTAGACAACGATCCCGACACAGTTTAGTCCATGTTGCCTCTTGCGATAAAAATTCGTTTTTTATACCGTTTCCGCCTCCCCGTAAGTACCGGGGGTCGCAATATGGACTTACAATAATACTTATCAGTAAATCTCCGTATCAGCCCTGGCCAGGGACTTATTGTTATTCTAATCGAGCACATCGCAACATTAACCCACAATAACGGGAAAGACGAATCTCCTCCTATCGCTCATTACTGTTGGGGTAAAAATTTACACCCCGGTTGACCGAGTCAAGATCAAGGTCAACCCCCAAGTTAGGTGGGCCTAGGCCCAGGTCAAGCGGGTCCATGCCCAAGTCGAGCCCGCGGCCAGCCTCCCCATGCCAACAACAAAATCATGTAATAAATATTTTTTATGTAATTGTTGATGCATGAATGTAAACAAAATGGGCATAAAGCCAATATTTTGTAAGCCCATGGCTTATGTGCAAAAATGAAATAACACATTGTT
Organism: Agapanthus africanus; assembly: GCA_030015575.1. NCBI lineage: Eukaryota > Viridiplantae > Streptophyta > Magnoliopsida > Asparagales > Amaryllidaceae > Agapanthus > Agapanthus africanus. The sequence continues at coordinate 110,333,603 of CM057340.1, read as the reverse complement.
AGTGTATATGCCCTAAAGGCCATTACTGTATCATACTAGTTTGTATATTACTTAATGGAAGCTTGGGATATTCACCTTGTATAAACAATCTTGCTCAATATAGTAGTATGCTACTTGGTTTGTTTCTACTTCAATGTGTACATGTATTTATTTTACGATATCACCTATACGCATTAGTGGAGCCCTTAGGATCTTTGCTTTATTACCAGCGTTGTGATGGCAGTCACACTAGTGGGGGTTGGGTAATCTATAAGCACATCCTTATACAGGTCCCTAGTCGCAGAACTATCGAGACAGGGCATCGATACTCCGGAGTAGACTAGCGTATGCGCTTCTCATCCCAGTGTGGGAGATGGTCTGTCCCACAGCCATCAGTACGTCGTACTGGAGATAGTATACGAGTGCTCGTTAGGTTACGGGTACACTGGACAGGACTCGTCGGGAACTGAAAGGTTGGTATTATACCTATCGTCAGTTATCAGTTCCCAGATGACATGAGTACAGCTTAGTCCGCTGACTTGATACTGGCACTTCGCCTCGAGTGTGTTCCCACTACACTTTGATCACTACCCTACCACGGCTCAAAAGAGTCGTGCAAATAGGTAGTGGTTGGGTGCAGTCCCGAAGCACTTGGAGGCAGTGACGGTTAGACAGGATTCGTCTCTCCTGGTATTGGGGGTTGACATCGCGCTGTGTCTAGGAGAGCCATTACACGAGTAGTCCCTGGCCAGGGCAAGCGAGATATACTGGTAGGCTTCCAGTGTTATCTCAGGGTGTTTTGGGCTTCACTCCGACACGACTTGTACCGCTATTGGGGGACTGACGTTCTACCGCCCCCTAGGCCCGACATGCGATGTATCAGACGAACAGACCGGACTGTATGGAGAATGTCACATTCAGACTCAGTAGGAGTTCAGATGGGGTTCACCTCGTCAGCCTTCTTGTCGGCATCTACCTGGGGACCGTTACGCATAGCTAGTGCCGCTTGCGGTCTGTGGTTAAACCCACTGCCAGCGTAGTGTCGAGTCTTTAGAGTCCCACACAGAGGGTATTCGCCTCTGGGCAAAACAGAGTAGAGTTCGCATGGTTTTGCGACAGGGTTCGTTCTCATCCGCGCACTTGTGCACGTTTTGGAGTCCGGACGGATTATACTGGCAGGCTCTGGTTTGAGCCAGATACTGGTATATGTTTTGGGGTTGCTTTTATATCTCGGTATTCTTGTTCCTCGGAACGAGAATGCAGGTGTGTATGCACAGTTGCTTGAGGCGGAGGATGAGGTATTTCATTAGGGTTTCGGAACGGGTGCGTTTGCACAGTTGACAGTCGTCATTTTCCAAACCCTAATAGATTTATGAAATATCAATTAATAATAGTAATTAAATGAAATATTGTTATGGTTGATTTTGTTGACTTGTTGACCATGGTTGACTTGTTGACCATGGTTGAATGTTGACCACCATCATGCTTTGAAAGATACTCCTTGATTCATGCTTACATTCATTTAATGAAGCATGATAGTGGTCATTCCAAAACTACCATCAACTATTCTCATTTTGAATTATTATTATTTAGATAATTCTTTTTCTTTTTGATATGGTTGCAAAAAGAAAAAGATAGCTCATTCTTTCATAATCATTCCTCTCCTCACTTCTTCTTCTTCTTCCTCTAGCCAAAGGAGAATCCTTCTCATGTGTTGAGAATCCCTCTCCTTCAAAGAAAAGCACCCCTTAGACACTCTCTACTCACTCTAGGATCAAGGGTTTAGCAAGCCGGAGATTCTAGTTCACTCAAAGTTCGAGAAAGAGCCCGAAGGTTGAACCCTCAGGTGGATCCATCTTCGACGGAAGAAGGCGACGAGAAGAGAACCATCAACCTCTACAAAGTTTAAAGAAGAAGGAGTTCAAGTTTAGGTATAACTCTTCATCCGAGTAGCTAACGCTCCTTTGTATGTTTGCTAGTTTAGTTTAGACACGATCCCGACCTTGTTTAGTCCATGTTGCCTCTTGCGATAAAAATTTGTTTTTTATACCGTTTCCGCCTCCCCGTAAGCACCGGGGGTCGCAACGTGGACTTACAGTGGTATCAGAGCCTAACTAAACTTAAACTAGCTAAGTAGTGAAGTGTAACGAAGTTCGGAAACGAAAAATCGCAAAACCGGAAAAACCAAAACCCTAAGTTTCTGTTAAAAATTTTTCTGGTCAAAACGAGATTTGTTATACACCTAAATTCGGCTCAGTGTTTTGTGTGAACACCCAAGAAAAACGATCCCATGATTCATTCAAACCGCCGCGGTTCCGCGGCATGAGGTAGGCATTTGCCGCGGAACCGCCGCCGTTTGTTGTCCTCTCGTCATCGTTTTTCGTGCAGTGTGTCTCTGTGTTGGTTTTGGGATTTTTAAGATATATTATATGTGCCCAGATTTTCCAGAACTGAAATTTACTTTTGGGGTCCTATAATTCCGTATTTTTTTCCGAACTTCACTGCACTTTGACTATGGTGGTTATATCTGTGATGTTTGCATGTATTGAACGTCGGCTAATCGCTATAAGTCGATTAGTCGGGGTTATACATGATCTGTGTTTGATATTGGATTGTGTATATGAATGTGTTGGACTGTCGCGGGTGAATAGCCGGGGTGGATGTGAGATGAGCTTTTGTTTTTCTTTCATTCATTGTAAATGTAAATTGATGTAATATTATTATTTGTTTGGCCGCACAACCGGGTCGGGGTTGTAGCCGTCATTGTATAATTCTTTTTACTGTTTTTTCTCCTAGGATAGACCTATGGAGGGGTGCACAAACTGCCGAGTACTTGGCGGGTAGTTTGCCGCACCCGTAGGGGTCTTGGGTGGGGTATTTGCTATTCACCGCGACCGTGTAATCCGCTTTTCGTTGCAGGCTCGAAAGGATTGCGGATTGCTAGTATATCCAATGTATTCATCTGTGATCTGAAATGTCTATCATTGCTTTCTATTTAGGCGTTGCTTATGTTTTACAGCCGCGCTAGCCCAGCCCCCGCTCTGTCGTTAGTTAAGTAACCTAACGAGTGATGACGGGACCCCGTGGCGAATGCGAATGGCATAAGCGTACGTCATATTTTGGTTGTTTCCTGCAATGGTAGGATTAAATGATGGGACGCATTAAAAGAACTAATGCAAGAATATCACGCATTAAAAGAACTAATGCAAGATAATAAACCAAGTTAAAGTCGTTGGAACACTTTCGAAAAACCACTCGGTTCTTTTCAAAACTAACTTTTAAATGCGGAGCTTGAGCCACTCCTTCTAAAAGCTATCTCGTTCCATCGATTATATCAAGTTCACTACGTTCACGGTTTTACCAAAACCATTCGTAGCCCTCCGTCGTTTCGCATGAATAGGCAATAGTATTCAAGCTGTGTATTTTGGCCAAAGTCAAGGCACAGTGATTGGTAGCTATTGGGTGTTCATGTGTAGCATAGATAGATGCGTTGGTTTGGGACAGTCGTGCTGCCATTTTGGCCAAAGTCAAGGGTATGTACGGATGGATCCAAATTAACCTGGAAAGTGACGGGAAGAACTTGACATGTGACTTATGATATTTTGGCCAAAGTCAAGGTCATAAGAGCATGGGGCAAAAATCCACATCGGGAGTTTCATAAGTACTGAAACTTGCTAGATTTGCATACCATTTGGAGTGTGATGATTATGGTAGGATTCCTTCATTTTCGTCACGCGATGATATTTGGATCCCGATCCTACTGTGAGTATATGCTACTCCTCGGGAAATTTCTCACTAAACGATCAATGCTATAAACCTAGTAGGTACCTAGAAAGGTGTTAGCGGGGCTACGCCCCCAGGGAAAAGAGGTTCTTAAATTAAGGAACTTCGCGAAAGCGTTGGAAAACCTCCCTCGAAGTACCGACACTGGCCTGGCTGAACGGTTAAGCAAGTATTGTACGGTGGGATTGATCCCGGCTAATTCTTCCTTTGTGGTTTGAGGAGGGATTCGAGAGACAGTGGGAGCCATCCTGTTTAGACAAATTAAAAACCATTCTAAACTTGCAAGAGCATCGTGCTAAGTGTTTCTTCTCTCCCCGTGCAGCGACCAAATCGAAATGACTGGACTTAAGTTACTTCTAGATAAAAACATACTGACAGGGCCAAACTACAAAGATTGGCTCAGGAATGTCAAATTGGCAATCACTTACGACAAGCTGAGGTATCTTCTTACCACCAAAGCTCCCCCCGTCCCAGGTCCCACCTCCAGCGTCGCGGATAAGGAAATCCGTAAGACTTGGGAGATTGATTGCGTGAAGGCCAGGTGCCTCGTGCTTGCCTCTATGGACAACGAACATCAGAGGAGGCATGAGAATATGGACCTCGAGTCCATATTTCTCCATACAAAAGAACTGTATGGAGAGCAGTCTCGTATCGCAAGATACGAAGTGTCGAAGAAGTTATTTTCGACAAAGTTGGCCGTCGGATCATCGGTAGCGGACCACGTGCTTAAGATGATTGGCTACACTGAGGAGCTCGCGGAACTTGGGACCACGTTGGACAGTGAACTCTATACAGATTTAATTCTCCAGTCCCTTCCATCCACTTACGCCCAGTTCATACTGAATTTCAACTTGCAAGAAAAGGAAGTTGAACTTTCAGAACTCCTCAACCTGCTGAGGAGCGCAGAGGGCACCCTACAGAAGGGTAGGGAAACACCCGCTTTGTTTGTAGGAGGATCTTCTTCCTCTAGGTCCAAGGAGAAAGCCAAGGGAAAGAGGAAGAAAGCCCCCGCCAAACCAAGAGGCGGTGTTAGTAAAGTGGGTACGAAGGGAAAGGAAAAGGCAACAAAGATTGCGGGGAAGCTTGTTGGAAAGGAAGAATGCTTCTATTGTCATAAGAGTGGACACTGGAAAAAGGATTGCAGGGCTTGGAAGGCCAGGACACAGGAACTGAAGCAAGTTGCGGCTTCAGCTTCAGGTGTGTATGTTATTGAAAACTGTCTTTCTATAAACTCTACTTCCTGGGTATTGGATACCGGATCAGGATCTCATATCTGTAATTCTTTGCAGGCGTTGAGAAACCGTAGGGTTTTGAAGGCAGGTGACATGACCCTCAGAGTTGCGAACGGAGCTAGCATGGATGCTAAAGCCGTGGGGGACTATCACCTGGGAATGTCAGATGGGCATGTTTTGGTTTTGCGTAATTGCTTTTTTGTACCCAACGCAATTTGTAATATCATTTCTGTATCTTTGGTTTATACAGAAGGTTATGAATTTGCGTTTGTAAGTAATGTTGTAAACATTCACCTTAATCAAGTTCTGATTGGGTCAGGTACACTGAGCAATGGTATATACGTATTAAACCAACCACAGATTTTCAATGTCCAGAATACACACAAAAGAAAGTCTCCAGATATCAATCAGACTTTCTTATGGCATTGTAGACTGGGTCACATCAATGAGAGAAGGTTGACTAAGTTACATACAGAAGGATATTTGGATCCGTTCGAATATCAATCGTATGCCACTTGTCAATCCTGTCTCAAAGGAAAGATGACAAAGACTCCGTTCACTGGACACGGAGTAAGAGCGAGCGAGCTCTTGGGACTCGTACACAGCGACGTGTGCGGTCCAATGTCTACACATGCGCGAAGCGGTTATTCTTACTTCATTACTTTTACGGATGATTTTTCAAGATACGGTTATGTCTTCTTAATGAAACATAAGTCTGAAGCTTTTGAAAAATTCCAGGAATATAAGAATGAAGTAGAAAAACAAACCGGCAAAAGTATCAAGATTCTAAGATCGGATCGAGGTGGAGAATACTTAAGTGCCGAGTTCCTGAATTATTTAAAAGAGAACGGGATTCTCTCTCAGCTTACTCCTCCATACACTCCGCAACACAACGGTGTATCGGAGAGACGGAACCGAACCCTATTGGATATGGTACGGTCCATGATGAGTAACGCTGAGTTACCGCGATCATTCTGGGGGTATGCGCTAGAATCAGCTGCGTACCTTTTGAACCGAGTTCCTACTAAGACTGTGCCTACTACACCATATGAGATGTGGTGTGGGAAGAGACCCCATCTCAGTCACATTAAGACTTGGGGAAGTCCAGCTTTTGTTAAAAAGCAGCATGCGGACAAGCTCGAGGCGCGCTCAGTACTGTGTAAGTTTGTGGGATATCCAAAGAATTCCAAGGGACATCTCTTCTACTACGAAGAGGAACAAAAAGTTCTTGTTTCTCGTCATGCCCACTTTCTAGAACACCAGTTCTTAGAAAAAGAATTAAGTGGCAGCGCAGTAGAACTGGAAGAAATTCCAGAACCACAGACTATTACTGAAAGCTTAGTGGAACCAGAGGGTTCAAATGAACAGGACATTCCTACGCCGCTCCGCAGGAGTAGTAGGCAGTCTCATCCGCCCGAGAGATACTACGGTTTTCTCATAGACGGGGATAGAGAGGATTGCATCATAGATTATGATGAGCCTACTAGCTTCCAGCAGGCCGTTCAGAGCGTTAACTCGGTGAAATGGCTGGATGCAATGCGGACCGAAATGGAGTCCATGTACACCAACAAAGTATGGACGTTGGACATTGCTCCAGACGGGGTAAAACCCGTAGGATGCAAGTGGATCTTCAAAAGGAAGATTGGTGTAGATGGACAGGTTGAGACCTATAAAGCTAGACTTGTAGCAAAGGATTTTCGTCAAAGAACTGGCTTGGACTATGACGAAACTTTTTCTCCAGTGGCTATGCTGAAATCCATTCGGATCCTTCTTGCCATTGCTGCCTTCCACGATTATGAGATTTGGCAGATGGACGTAAAAACCGCTTCTCTAAATGGAAATTTAGAGGAGTGTGTCTATATGGATCAGCCAGAGGGTTTCATTCAGAGTGGGAGCAACGGAAAGGTGTGCAAGTTGCTTAAGTCCATCTATGGACTAAAGCAGGCATCGCGGAGTTGGAACATCTGTTTTGATGAGACGGTCAAGGAATTTGACTTTATCAAAAATCCAGATGAACCATGCATCTATAGTAGATTTGTAGCGAGAACTGTAGTATTCCTTGTTTTATACGTGGATGACATTCTCTTAATAGGAAATGACATTCCTATGCTACAATCTGTCAAGGGTTTCTTGTCACACAGGTTCTCCATGAAAGACCTGGGTGATGCCTCATACATCCTGGGGATCCGGATCCATCGTGATAGATCCAAGAGGATATTAGGACTTTCACAGTCCAGGTACATCGACACCGTACTGAAAAGATTCAGTATGGAAGATTCCAAGCGCGGTAACCTACCGGCTTGTCACGGGATCACCCTCTCTAAAAAGATGTCTCCCAAGACTGATTTGGAAAGGGATCGCATGTCTATTATACCCTACGCTTCTGCGGTAGGCTCTATAATGTATGCGATGTTGTGTACCAGACCGGATGTAGCTTATGCACTGAGTGTGGTAAGCAGGTATCAGTCAAACCCTGGGGAGAAACACTGGATAGCAGTAAAGAACATTCTCAAGTACCTGAGAAGGACTAAGGAGATGTTCTTGGTGTATGGCGGAAAAGACCTCCAGATCGAGGCCTTTGCTGACTCCAGCTTCCAGAGTGACAAGGATGATTCCAAGTCCATGTCGGGTTTTGTCTTTACCCTCAACGGAGGGGCGGTGTGTTGGAAGAGTTCCAAACAGGAAACCGTTGCAGACTCGACTATGGAAGCGGAATACATCGCTGCATCTGATGCCGCAAAAGAAGCTGTCTGGATAAGGAAGTTCTTAAAAGAACTTCAGGTGGTTCCATCCATTGTTGACCCAGTACCTCTGTATTGCGACAACAACGGGGCTATAGCTTTAGCAAAGGAACCCAGGTCCCATCAGAGATCCAGACACATCTTGAGGCGGTATCACCTGATCAGGGAGATCGTGGATCGCAAGGAGATCGAGGTTCGGAGGGTTGCTTCAGAAGAAAACACTGCAGATCCATTCACCAAGGCCCTACCCCAGACTCAGTTCGAGCGGCTGATCGAGATAATAGGTCTTCGATACGCCAGTACATGGCCTTAGTGCAAGTGGGAGATTGTTAGTGTATATGCCCTAGAGGCCATTACTGTATCATACTAGTTTGTATATTACTTAATGGAAGCTTGGGATATTCACCTTGTATAAACAATCTTGCTCAATATAGTAGTATGCTACTTGGTTTGTTTCTACTTCAATGTGTACATGTGTTTATTTTACGATATCACATATACGCATTAGTGGAGCCCTTAGGATCTTTGCTTGATTACCAGCGTTGTGATGGCAGTCACACTAGTGGGGGTTGGGTAATCTATAAGCACATCCTTATACAGGTCCCTAGTCGCAGGACTATCGAGACAGGGCATCGATACTCCGGAGTAGACTAGCGTATGCGCTTCTCATCCCAGTGTGGGAGATGGTCTGTCCTACAGCCATCAGTACGTCGTACTGGAGATAGTATACGGGTGCTCGTTAGGTTACGGGTACAATGGACAAGACTCGTCGGGAACTGAAAGGTTGGTATTATACCTATCGTCAGTTATCAGTTCCCAGGTGACATGAGTACAGCTTAGTCCGCTGACTTGATACTGGCACTTCGCCTCGAGTGTGTTCCCACTACACTTTGATCACTACCCTACCACGGCTCAAAGGAGTCGTGCAAACAGGTAGTGGTTGGGTGCACTCCCGAAGCACTTGGAGGCAGTGACGGTTAGACAGGATTCGTCTCTCCCGGTATTGGGGGTTGACATCGCGCTGTGTCTAGGAGAGCCATTACACGAGTAGTCCCTGGCCAGGGCAAGCGAGATATACTGGTAGGCTTCCAGTGTTATCTCAGGGTGTTTTGGGCTTCACTCCGACACGACTTGTACCGCTATTGGGGGACTGATGTTCTACCGCCCCCTAGGCCCGACATGCGATGTATCAGACGAACAGACCGGACTGTATGGAGAATGTCACATTCAGACTCAGTAGGAGTTCAGATGGGGTTCACCTCGTCAGCCTTCTTGTCGGCATCTACCTGGGGACCGTTACGCACAGCTAGTGCCGCTTGCGGTCTGTGGTTAAACCCACTGCCAGCGTAGTGTCGAGTCTTTAGAGTCCCACACAGAGGGTATTCGCCTCTGGGCAAAACAGAGTAGAGTTCGCATGGTTTTGCGACAGGGTTCGTTCTCATCCGCGCACTTGTGCACGTTTTGGAGTCCGGACGGATTATACTGGCAGGCTCTGGTTTGAGCCAGATACTGGTATATGTTTTGGGGTTGCTTTTATATCTCGATATTCTTGTTCCTCGGAACGAGAATGCAGGTGTGTATGCACAGTTGCTTGAGGCGGAGGATGAGGTATTTCATTAGGGTTTCGGAACGGGTGCGTTTGCACAGTTGACAGTCGTCATTTTCCAAACCCTAATAGATTTATGAAATATCAATTAATAATAGTAATTAAATGAAATATTGTTATGGTTGATTTTGTTGACTTGTTGACCATGGTTGACTTGTTGACCATGGTTGAATGTTGACCACCATCATGCTTTGAAAGATACTCCTTGATTCATGCTTACATTCATTTAATGAAGCATGATAGTGGTCATTCCAAAACTACCATCAACTATTCTCATTTTGAATTATTATTATTTAGATAATTCTTTTTCTTTTTGATATGGTTGCAAAAAGAAAAAGATAGCTCATTCTTTCATAATCATTCTCTCTCCTCACTTCTTCTTCTTCTTCCTCTAGCCAAAGGAGAATCCTTCTCATGTGTTGAGAATCCCTCTCCTTAAAAGAAAAGCACCCCTTAGACACTCTCTACTCACTCTAGGATCAAGGGTTTAGCAAGCCGGAGATTCTAGTTCACTCAAAGTTCGAGAAAGAGCCCGAAGGTTGAACCCTCAGGTGGATCCATCTTCGACGGAAGAAGGCGACGAGAAGAGAACCATCAACCTCTACAAAGTTTAAAGAAGAAGGAGTTCAAGTTTAGGTATAACTCTTCATCCGAGTAGCTAACGCTCCTTTGTATGTTTGCTAGTTTAGTTTAGACACGATCCCGACCTTGTTTAGTCCATGTTGCCTCTTGCGATAAAAATTTGTTTTTTATACCGTTTCCGCCTTCCCGTAAGCACCGGGGGTCGCAACGTGGACTTACACACATGAGACATGGGAAGGCTAAAATGCCATTTTTGTAAAGCCCAAGGGGCTATATGTAAATATGTAAGCCTATATAAGGCAACATGATGATGAATAAAATAGAACACTTTTCATTCTTCCAAAAAAAACTAGGGTTTGTGCCTCCACTCTCTCCTTTTCAAGTTCTTCCTCTTCCTTTTCATTTTCGAAATAAATCAAGATCTTAGCTCTCCTTTTTAAAAAAAAACTAAAAAAAGTTTTACCATAACCCATCTCCCAAAACTCCATCAAGAGAAGAAAAAGGGTCTCTTTTTTTATCATCCAAGATCTAGATCTTGAAGTTTCAAGAGAACCCATTTTGGGTTTCTTCTCAAAGGAGAAAGGAGAAAATGTTTTGGAGTTCAACTCCACAAATAAAATTCTTTTGGAGTTCAACTCCACAAACAAAATTCTCTTGGAGTTTAACTCCACAAATAAAATTCTTTTGGAGTTCAACTACACTACAGAAATTCTTTTGGAATTTAACTCCAGAGTAAAATTCCTTTTTTTGGGGAGTTTAACTCCAAATTATATTTTTTCAGCCATGTAAAATTCTTTGGGAGTTGAACTCCACGTTAGTTAAAAAAAAGTGCTAAGCATGTGACGGGCGTCACATGCAAAGCATGTGACGGGTCACATGCTAAGCATGTGACGGCCCCATCACATGGTTAGCATACGACGTGGGTCACATGCAAAGCATGTGACGGGCGTCACATACAAAGCATGTGACAGGTAAAGCATGTGACGGCCCCATCACATGGTTAGCATGTGACGGTCACATGCTAAGCATGTGATGGTTTTCTCACATGCCGAGCATGTGACAGGTCACATGCTGAGCATGTGATGGCCCCCCTCACATGCTGAGCATGTGATGGCTTCCATTTTTTTTTCTCTTTCTTCTTTTCGTTATTTTAAGCTTTTTTATTAAAAAAAATAAAATAAATAAATATAAAATAAATAAAAATAATATTTAAATAATATTTAAAAATAAAAAAATTAATTCTTTTCTCTTCTTCTTTTCTTCCTTCTTTTCTTTGTTTAATCCTTTTTTTTATTTTAAAAAATAAAAAATAAAAAATAAATATTAAATAAATTATAAATAATATTTTAAAATTAAAAAATAATAATAAATTTTAAAAAATAAAAATTCTGTAAATACTTATTTACTTATTTTTTATTTTTTTTTATATATAAAAAATATATATATGTATATATATATATTTTTTTTACAAGTGGAACAAAACAAAAAAAATACACACACACCAACGCACTGCATATTGAGTTCGCACGACCAATTTAACCCGTCAATCGGAGGTTCCTTTGCTCCAAACGCGAGGGATAATTAACGGCAGCTTAGTCCGCGGCTGCCGGAGATTCGGATCCTCACAATCAATAAACCCCCGCCTACCCTAAGCCAGGGGAATCTATAGTACGCCTGACAAGCGCGCGCGTATTCCCATCTCAATGGGATGACGAAAAACACCCTACAGATTCTGGCACGCCCGGTGGGACCTTTCTCTCCTCCCATATTTCGGGTTAAACGTTCATACGAACTCAATCAATATACATATCGTTTGCCTATACTGAAATGATGCTTTTTTTTCCATGCAGCAATCAACTTTCGACGACAATGTCTCCAAAGATGAACTCAGCTCCCATCTCATACACGATAAAGATGGACTCCCGAACGGTCCTTCCTTCCAGTCTCGGGCGACAATAGGAGGAGCCGCCGCTACCATTCGGCTCTATCTTGTTCGTGTCAATTAACGCTATCCCAGCTCCTCGAGCCCCGTAAGCAGACAAACCGGTCTCGAAAGGCAAGAGGCCAAATGTGGTGGTCTCGAAGGCGCCCCAACTAAAACGCAAGTCGGTGTTTGAACGACTCTTCTTGGCCCCAGCTGGGGGTAAGGACATCAACACCAACAAGGCCACAAGGCGTCTCGAGCAAGCTCCGTCGGTGCCTCTGACAACTGCTCGATCGGGTGTCTTCTCTAAGCTCCCCGCTAATCGACTCACGGTGGCTTCTCAGGAAGCAGATGCCCGCCAAGCCTTTAAAATTGAGAAGCTAAGGCAGAAAAGGCTCAGGTATAGAGCCAACAAAAGGGCTAGGGCTCCTGCTGGGCTGAACCTCATGAGATTCGAGGAACAGGGTTACCCCGCCAAAGATGAGGAAATGGATGGATATGTGGTCCACAGTGTCTACATGGTGGGCACGCGCAGCAAGAGCAAGGACGGGGCCACCACATCTCAAATCCAATCTGGCTTGAATATGGTTTCCACTTCCCAAGAACAGCCGCCTCCGCTGGATGATGAAAACCCTCTCGATGAGGCTGATAGGAAGAGAGAGCCCTCAATTCATAAGGAATCGGGCTCGGAAAGCGAAGATGAGCCAACTTTCCGTCCTAAGACCGCAGAGCAGCAACTTCTCCAAGAGCTCCGAAAGCAGCTCAGAAGCAAAGACAAGGAGATGGCCAAGCTCTACTCAAAGATCGACGACTTGACAAACGTCGTCTTACAGCTCACGACCCAACTTGTCTCTCAGCCACCCAATCAGGTGCAGGGCTCTCATGAACCGGGAAACGGTGTCCCGAAACAGCCGACGCCCGTTCCCTCAAATCCAAAGGTGGGCGGACCACATGAAAGTCAGTCACATCCTATCTCGGCAAATGTCTTGGCTACCGATGACAGTAGCCCGCTAACTCAAGATCAAATCATGGATTTGGTTGCCAACAAAGTCAAAACTTTGGTAGCCAAAGCCAAAGCGCAAAAAGATATCAGCAGTAGTGGGAGACCATATCCTGCTCAGTATGATCTGGTAGAATTTCCTAGCGGCTATGTCATCCCTAAATTTGGAAGATTTGATGGGACGGGAAATGCGAATCAGCACATCGCCCACTTCAAAGCCTCATGCGGGAATACTGGGGGCAGTGATGTGCTTCTCCTCCGCCAGTTCGTTAATAGCTTGACCGATGTTGCTTTCGACTGGTACGCGAGCATACAGGATGGCTCCGTTACTACTTTTTTCCAAATGGAATCTTTGTTTCGACAAAAGTTCATGAGCGTCAGCGATAAGATCACCATTGCCGAGCTTGTAAGGACCAAGCCCAAGAACAACTAAAGCAGCACAGATTTTATAACCCGATGGCGCAATCTCTCCGTGAAATGTGAACCGCTGATAGAGCAGGACCAATCTGTCAGTCTCCTTGTCGGGAATCTCAACAACTGGATGGCCCCGTTTCTATGTACCGTAGGTCTCAAAACATTCTAAGAGCTGACCAAAAAGGTCCAAACGTTGGAATGCTCAAAGCCTGAGTCCACTCAGGATCTTCAGTTCACAAACAGACTGAAACCTTGGAGGGACGACAACCGAAAAGGAGGAAGTTCTAACATCACCGATTCTCTAAATAAGCAGAGAGCGGGCGGAGCAAAAACTGACCAGTCTCGAGTGCCAACTTTGGAAGAAAGAAGAAATAAGGTCTACTCATTCCGAAGGGACAAGGTCCACAAAATTTTTAAAGATGCTCTGAAGAATGGCATGCGGCTACCAGAACCAAAAAGGCTAAGTGAAGCGAACATGACTAATCATCCTAACTTTTGCCCATACCACCGAGTGCTGGGGCACACTATTGAAGACAGTTGCATCTTCAAGGATTGGGTTGAAAAACAATATAAGGCGGGAGAAATATCAATGTCCCATGGCGTGTTAACAAACAGTCCAACTGCGACCGCCAATTTCATACAAACGGAGATCAAAGTTCTTCGTCAAACTGATTCTCTCAGACATCTGCCTTTCTCTGAGAACAATCGACCGCCATGTCATTAAACTGGGAACAGTTGACCACCATGTCACTAAACTGAGAATAATCGACCTCTAAGTCGTTAAACTAGGAATGTAAAAAAAATGTAAAAATGTAAATAAACAAAAAAATGTGTAAATAAAAGAAAAATAAAGAAAAGCCGAAATGATGGGGCAACCGCGAACAAATAGCCGAAATGATAGGGCGATCGCGATCTTCGCGATAAGAAAAGCTGAAATGATAGAGCAATCGCGGTAAAACAAAAAAAACACAAACAAAACAAAGGCGAATGATGAGTCGCTCCTGGTACCATATTCCAGTGCACCGACGCAGACGCCAACCGAAATTCAAATTCCCAAAACTCTCCCAACCCTACGTCCAGTCCCCAAATTGATTACCATATACAATCCACGGGCTCAAATAATTCCCATCATACCCATGCCCCACCGCAATCACCAGTTACGCGGCTGGTCCCCGCCTTTGGAATTATGCTGCATTGAGAAGACCCACTCATGTATCCTCACGATACATGGGGAGAACAAACCTTTGTGGGATCCTTACGACTCATGAAGGAAAAACACACTTAGGAGTCCCCACGACTCCTAAGGAGAAAATACACCTGCGAGATCCTTACGACTCGCAGGGAGAAAATGCTTTTATAGGACCCTCACGGCCCACAAAATTGAAAAGCCTTAGGCGATAGGGATCTAAACATGTCTCCTAAGCCATCGCTCCCCAATCCCTTAATGGCGAATGATGAGTCGCTCCTGGTACCATATTCCAGTGCAGTGATGCAGACGCCAACCAAATTCCAAATCCCATACCCCAGCGGCGGATGATGAGTCGCTCCTGGTACCATATTCTAGTGCAGCAATGCAAACGCCAACAAAGTCCTGAAATGTTTCCGGCCCTACGGTCTGGATCATACATCCTGCAAAACCGTATACAATCCACGGGCGTAAAACGATCCCAAATCCTCTAGGGATAAATGATGAGTTGCTCCTGGCATTATTCCAGTGCAGCAATGCAGATGCCAAACAAAAAACAATTCCCGAGTCCTCTCGGGGCAAATGATGAGTTGCTCCTGGTATTATTCCAGTGCAGCAATGCAGATGCCAAACAAAAAAAACCAATTCCTAATTCCTCTCAAGACAGATGATGATTCGCTCCTGGTACCATATTCCAGTGTAGCGATGCTAATGTCAACTTAAATCAAACAGATCAAACCAATCAATTCCAACATCGACCTCTGCGTCAACCAGCCGATACTCCGCCTTGGGAAAACGTCAAGCAGACACTCCGTGCCGGGGACACATCGACAACAGACACTCCGTCTCGGTGACACGTCGACCAGCCGATACTCTGCCTCGGGGAAACGTCAAGCAGACACTCCGTGCCGGGGGCACATCGACAACAGACACTCCGTCTCGGGGACACGTCAACAAACAAAAACACACTGCATCGGGGAAACGTCCTACACAGACACTCCGCATCAGGAAAACATCCGACAACGACACTCCGTAATGGGGAAATGTCAAGCAGAACTCCGTAACAGGGAAACGTCAAGCAGACACTCCGTAACGGGAAAAAGTCAAGCAGACACTCCGTCTCGGGGACACGTCAACAAGCGACACTCTGCATCGGGGAAACGTCCAACACAGACACTCCGCATCAGGGAAACGTACGACAACGACACTCCGTCTCGGGGATACATCAACAAGCGACACTATACATCGGGGAAACGTCCAACACAGACACTCTGCATCAGGGAAACGTCCGACAACGACACTCCGTAACGGGAAACGTCAAGCAGACACTCTGTGCCGGGAAAACGTCAACAAGAGACATTCTGCATCGGGGAAACGTCCAATACAGACACTCCGCATGAGGGAAACGTCCGACAATGACACTCCATAACGGGGAAACGTCAAGCAGACACTCCGTCTCGGGGACACTTCAACAAGCGACACTCTGCATCGGGGAAACGTCCAACACAGACACTCCGCGTCAGGGAAACGTCCGACAACGACACTCTGCATCAGGGAAACGTCCAACACAAACACTCCGCATCAGGGAAACATCCAACAACGACACTCCGTGCAGGGGAAACGTCAAGCAGACACTCCGTGCCGGGGATACGTCAACAAATGACACTCTGCATCGGGGAAACGTCCAACACAGACACTCCGCATCAGGGAAACGTCCAACAGCGACACTCCGTGCTGGGGACACCTCAACAAGTGACACTCTGCATCGGGGAAACGTCCAATACAGACACTCCGCATCAGGGAAACGTCCAACAGCGACACTCCGTGCCGGGGAAACGTTAAGCAGACACTCTGGATCGGGGAAACGTCCAACAAAGACACTCCGCATCAGGGAAACGTCCAACAGCGACACTCCGTAATGGGGAAACGTCAAGCAGACACTCCGTCTCGGGGACACGTCAACCAGCGACACTCCGTGCCGGGGAAAACGTCAAGTAGACACTCCGTGCCGGGGGCACGTCAACAAGCGACACTCTGCATCAGGGAAACGTCCAACACAGACACTCCGCATCAGGGAAATGTCCAACAGCGACACTCCTTAACGGAGAAACGTCAAGCAGACACTCCGTCTCGGGGACACATCAACCAGCGACACTCCATGCCGGGGAAACGTCAAGCAGACACTCCGTGCTGGGGGCACGTCAGCCAGCAGACACTCCGTCTCGGGGATACGTCAACCAACCGACACTCCGCCTCGGGGAAACATCTACCAGCGGCACTCCGCCTCGGGGAAACGTCGACCAGCAGCACTCCATGCCGAGGGTACGTTTACCAAATTACTCTGGGCCAGAGAAACGTCTACCACAGACACTCCATCTCGGAAACGCGTCAAGAGTCGACCATCCATGTCGTAAAAAGGGCAGAGCATCCCAAAAAGTGGGAACCAAAGCAAGTCGCCTCCACGCAAGAGAAGATCCATCAATTTCATGCACACGACTCACATATGCTGCGTGCATTTATTGATGGGGGGCAATTTGTTGGGGTAAAAATTTACACCCCGGTGGACCGAGTCAAAATCAAGGTCAACCCCCAAGTTAGGTGGGCCTAGGCCCAGGTCAAGCGGGTCCATGCCCAAATCGAGCCCACGGCCAGCCACCCCATGCCAACAACAAAATCATGTAATAAATAATTTTTATGTAATTGTTTATGCATGAATGTAAACAAAATGGGCATAAAGCCAATATTTTGTAAGCCCATGGCTTATGTGCAAAAATGAAATGACACATGAGCCATGAGATGGCTAAAATGCCATTTTTGTAAACCCCAAGGGGCTATATGTAAATATTTAATCCTATATAAGGCAACATGATGATGAATAAAATGGAACACTTTTCATTCTTCCAAAAAAAACTAGGGTTTGTGCCTCTACTCTCTCCTTTTCAAGTTCTTCCTCTTTCTTTTCATTTTCCAAATAAATCAAGAGCTTAGCTCTCCATTTTTTAAAAAAAACTAAAAAAAGTTTTACCATAAACCCATCTCCCAAAACTCCATCAAGAGAAGAAAAAGGGTCTCTTTTTTTATCATCCAAGATGTGGAGTTTCAAGAGAACCCATTTTGGGATTCTTCTCAAAGGAGAAAGGAGAAAATCTTTTGTAGTTCAACTCTACAAATAAAATTCTCTTGGAGTTCAACTCCACAAATAAAATTCTCTTGGAGTTTAACTTCACTACAGAAATTCTTTTGGAGTTTAACTCCACAGTAAAAATCCTTTTTTTTTGGGGAGTTCAACTTTACATTATATTTTTTCAGCCATGTAAAATTTTTTGGGAGTTGAACTCCACGTTAGTTAAAAAAAAGTGGGTCACATGCAAAGCATGTGACGGGCGTCACATGCAAAGCATGTGACGGGGGTCACATGCTAAAGCATGTGACGGCCCCATTGGTTAGCATTTGACGTGGGTCACATGCAAAGCATGTGACGGCCCCATCACATGGTTAGCATGTGGCGGGCGTCACATGCAAAGCATGTGACGGCCCCTCACATGCTAAGCATGTGACGGGTCACATGCTAAGCATGTGATGGCCTTCTCACATGCTGAGCATGTGACGGGTCACATGCTGAGCATGTGATGGCCCCCATTTTTTTTCTCTTTCTTCTTTTCGTTATTTTAAGCTTTTTTATTAAAAAAAATAAAATAAATAAATACTAAATAAATAAAAATAATATTTAAAAATAAAAAAAGTAATAATTCTTTTCGTTTCTTCTTTTCTTTCTTCTTTTCTTTGTTTAATCCTTTTTTTTAAATTTAAAAAAAATATAAAATATTACATAAATATTAAATAAATAAAAATAAATTATAAATAATTTTTTAAAATTAAAAAGTAATAATAAATTCAAAAAAAATAAAAATTCTCTAAATACTTATTTACCTATTTATTTTTGTTTTTTATATATAGAAAATATATATATGTATATATATCTTCTTTTTTTACAAGTGGAACAAAACAAAAAAAATACACACACCAACGCACTGCATATTGAGTTCGCATGACCGGTTTACCCCGTCAATCGGAGGATCCTTTGCTCCAAATGTGAGGGATAATTAACGGCTGCTTAGTCCGCGGCTGTCGGAGATTCGGATCTCCACAATCAATAAACCCCCGCCTATCCTAGGCAGGGGGATTCTGTAGTACGCCTGACAAGCGCGCGCGTATTCCCATCTCAATGGGCTGACGAAAAACACCCTACAATTACCTATATGTGATTCGGGACTGTACCCAAAAGCCACCGTTTTGCACGTTCTCTTGAATGTGGTAAGGTGGAAATCAAAGCACAGTGGGAATCACACAAGACTCTATGACGATCTCGGGTCTACAGACTAACCTGTACCAGTTTCACAAGAGAACTGCTATCTGATGATAGGTATAATACCAACTAGGAGTTCTCGGCGAGTCCGTTCAGTGTACCCAGTCTCCACTGAGCACCATATACCATCTTTGATGTCAAACACCAATGGATGTGGGATCATCCATCGCCCATCATATGGGTCAAGATGCGTATACGCTAGTCTACTCTGGAATATCGATGCCTGTCTCGATACACCCTGTACTAGGAACAATTATAGGATGTACTTGTGGACTACCCTTTACCCCATTAGTATGATCTCCATCAAAGTCCTGGCAGTCAAGTACACATCCTAAGGGCTTTACCAACATGTGAGAGCAAGACAGTATCACAATACTAATCTACATGTTAAGACAAAGAGCAACCAGATAGCATATTATCATGTCGAGCAAGAAATTCATCTCTATATATATCCAAGAATCCACTATAATATACATCATATGTACAATAATGGCCTCTAGGGCATACATATAACTAACAATCTTGCACTTGCACTAAGGCCAGTTGTTGTAGTATCTCATACCTAACAACCCGAAGAGCATCTCAAATTGTATCTGGGTATGGCCTTTGTGAGTAGATCCGCTGTGTTGTCCTTCGTGTCAACTCTCCTAACCTCGAACTCCCGGTGATCAACTATCTCCCAGATCAGGTGATACAGCCTCAGATTATTTCTGGATTGCTGATGGAACCTGGGTTCCTTGGCCAAGGCCAATGCTCCGTTGTTATCGCAAAACAAAGGTATTGGATGCTCAATGGACGAAACTACTCCAAGTTCAAATATGAACTTCTTCATCCATACAGCCTCTTTGGCAGCATCGTTGGCAGTGATGTATTCAACCTCCATCGTCGAGTCTTCCACGGTTTCTTGCTTGGAACTCTTCCAACAAATCGCCCCTCGATTGAGGGTAAAGGCAAATCCCGAGACCGACTTAGAGTCGTCCTTATCACTTTGGAAGCTTGAATCGGTAAAGGACTCCACTTGGAGTTCACCGTTACCATACACCAAGAACATCTCTTTAATCCTTCTCAAGTACTTGAGAATGTTCTTCACAGCTATCCAGTGACTCTCTCCTAAATCTGCTTGATACCTACTCACTACACTTAGTGAATATGCTACATCGGGTCTGGTACATAACATCGCGTACATTATAGAGCCTACTGCCTAAGCATAGGGTATCCCTTGCATGCGAGCTCTTTCCAAACCAGTCTTGGGAGACATCTCTTTGGAGAGAGTGAGTCCTATAATCGTGGATAAATTCCAACGCTTGGATTCTTCCATACTAAACCTCTTTAGTATGGTGTCAATGTACCTGGATTGGGACAATCCCAGTATCCGTTTAGATCTATCTCTATAGATCTTAATCCCCAAGATATAGGAGGCATCACCTAGATCTTTCATTGAGAATCTTTATGATAAGAAGAGCTTGACCGAGTGCAGCACAGGAACAACATTTCCTATCAAGAGTATGCCATCCACGTACAATATGAGAAAGACAACCTTACTCTCTGCCACCTTCTTGTACATACAAGGTTCATCTACGTCTTTGATGAAGTCAAACTCTTTGACTACGACATCAAAACAGATGTTCCAACTCCGCGATACCTGCTTCAACCCGTAGATGGATTTAAGCAGCTTGCACACCTTTCCACTGCTTCCACTGTCCACGAAGCTCTCTGGCTGAGTCATGCACACGCACTCTTCTAAATCACCATTTAGAAAGGCGGTCTTAACATCCATTTGCCAGATTTCGTAGTCATGGTATGCAGCAATGGCAAGTATGATCCGGATGGATTTAAGCATAGCCATTGGAGAAAAGGTTTCATCGTAGTCCACACCTGGTCGTTGAAGAAAACCTTTTGCAACTAGTCTAGCTTTGAAAGTCTCAACTTTTCCATCTACACTAAGTTTCTTCTTAAAGATCCATTTGCTCCCGATGGGTTTTACCCCTTCAGGAGCAACTTCCAAAGTCCATACTTTGTTGGTGTACAAGGATTCCATCTCAGATCGCATTTCATCCAGCCATTTCACAGAGACCCCACTTGTGATGGCCTGCTCGAAGCTAGTTGGGTCATCATCTTCCATGATGCAATTCTCACTCCCACCATCAATGAGAAAACCGTAGTATCTCTCAGGTGAATGAGGAACCCTACTAGATCGGCGGAGAGGTTGAGGTTCGTTGGGGACTATCGAATCCTCTGGTTCCACTAAATCTTCAGTTGTAATTTGTTCTGCTGGAACTTCTTCCAGCTCTATCTCTTCGCCACTAATTTCTTTTGCAAGAAATTCCTTTTCTAAAAAGGTGGCATGTTGAGCAACAAACACCTTTTGTTGTTCACTGTGGTAGATAGATATCCATTTGAATATTTAGGATATCCAACAAATTTATAAAGAACTAATCGTGCCTCGAGTTTGTCCGGATTTTGCCTTTTTTACATAGGTCGGACAACCCCATATCTTAACTCGTTTAAGACATGGTCTCTTCCCACTCCATATCTCATATAGTGTAGTAGGTACAGATTTAGATGGAACTTGATTCAATAGGTATGCTGCTGCTTCAAGTGCATAACCCCAAAAGGAAATAGGCAACTCAGTGGTGCTCATCATAGAGCGCACCATATCCAATAGGGTGCGATTCCTCCACTCCGACACACCGTTGTGCTGTGGTGTATATGGAGGAGTAAGCTGAGAGAGAATCCCATTCGCTTTTAGATAGTCACTGAATTTCGTGCTCAAGTATTCTCCTCCCCGATCAGATCGTAGGATTTTAATACTTTTGCCCGTTTGGTTCTCAATTTCATGCTTATATTCTTTGAATTTCTCAAAAGCTTCAGACTTGTGTTTCAACAGGAACACATGTCCGTATCTTAAAAGATCGTCAGTGAATGTAATGAAGTATAAAGAACCATTCCTAGCATGGGTAGACATGGGACCGCATAAATCACTATGTATCAGTCCCAAGAGTTCCGTAACTCTTTCTCTGTGTCCAGTAAACGGAGTTTTGGTCATCTTTCCTTTGAGACATGAATGGAAAGTTTCATAAGATGATAATTCGAACGAATTCAAATATCTATCCTTATGTAACTTAGCTAGTCGTGTCGCATGGATATGACTTAGTCTACAATGCCACAAGAAGGATTCGTTCATTTCTGAACTCTTCCACTTGTGTGTGTTTTGTACGTTAAGAACTATGGTTTGATTTAGAATGTATATGTCATTACTTAGCGAGCCTGATCCAATCAACTTTTGATCCAGAAATATGTTTATAATATTATCCGATACTACAAAATTAGATCCTTCTTTAATTAATAAAGAAACTGATATAAGATTGCATATCAGGGTCGGTATGTAATAGCATTCGTTCAGAATCAATGTATTACCATTTGGTAATACAAGGCGATACTCGCCAACTGCTTTGGCTGCAACATTTGCACATTCCCTACTAGTACGGAATGATCACCGATTCACAGTTCTCTATCTTTCCTTAGCCCATATAACATATTACATATGTGGGATCCCGATCCAGTATCTAATACCCAGGACGTAGAGTGTACTGAGAAACAGTTCTTGATGACTAACACACCCGAAAAAGATGCATCAACATGCTCATTCTTCATTTGGGTGGCGTGGAAATCCGGATATTTTCCTATTTCCTGCTCGAACTTATAACTATTATAAGTTGGAGCGGAACCAACATTCCCCAGCTCCGTATAACAAGCGGGTTCGGTCAATACATCCATATTATTATCTTGATTAAGGCCTGACATGGTCGCTGCGTAGAGAGAGAGAGAAGAAAACACTTAGCGTATGCTCTTGCAAGATTAGACTGGTTTATTATCTTATCTAATCAGGATGGCTCCCGCTGTTTTTATCAAATGTTCCTTCAAACCCTAAAAGGTAAGACTAGCCGGGATTAATTACACTTTACAAGTTTGCTAATTTTTCAGCCAGGTCAGTGTCGGTACTTTGAGGGAGGTTCCCCGTGCTTTCGTACGGACCTACCCGTTTTCCTAGGGGCGTAACCCCGTTAACACCTTTCTAGACACCTACTTGATCGGCTAATTGTCATGTGTAAAACTCTCCCAGGAGTAACTCTTACTCGCAGTGGGTATCGGGATCCAAGTATCTCATAGAAGATATGTAATACCATTGAAAATTTCAACACTTGAAATTCCCAATAATATTTTTTACCCCAAGCGTCCTATGACCTTGACAGAGGTCAACAAACCATAGTGCGCTAGTCAAGTTCAACCCACCATTTCATGATTGAATTAAACCCATCCACACGACCCATGACAGAGGTCAACAAGGTTTTACGACTACCTTAATCCAATTGCATCACATGCTTTACAGATAAGCACTAATCAGCTACCACAGACTACGCCTTGACAGAGGTCAACAAACGTAACATGAATACTAAGTGGCACTTATCTGAAATGGCGGAGGCCTACGACAGGTTTTTAAGAAAACCCTTTTGCGTAATGAACTTGATATCGTAGTAGAAACAACTGATTTTTGAAAAGGAGTTTTTTGAGGATTTTACTAGTCATGCTAAAGAGGTCACTCCCGGTGAAGGGATCTCGGCTCTTTCCTTATCGAATAAGGTGCAGGATATTTCACAAATACCACTATGCAAAGAAAGAACTAAAAGAAGCAATCAAAAGACAAAACCGAGTGGGTTTTAGCATCTGCTAGCTTTTGCTAAAGTGGTCACTCCCGGTGAAGGGATCTCAGCTATTTCTTCATCGAATGAGGTGCTGGATATTCTACAAGGAATACCGCTATGCAAAGCAAAAACTAGAGCTACCCTTTTTGAAAATATGTTTCTACAACACCTTTTTAGGTTTCTTTCTTTTTCATTAATCTCATTAATGAAGTTCCATCATTTATGCTTCCTAAGCATCACAGAACAAACGAAAATACAACGTACGCTTATGCCATCCGCATTCGCCACAGTGTCCCGTTATGCACCGTTAGGTTACTTAACTAACGGCATAGCGGGGCAGGACTAGCGCGGGTGCAAAAACATAAGCAACGTTTATTATATATCATATATACAATAATAAAGCATTCGTCTCACGCATATAAAGTGATCACATCACAGAATACCAGCAGCAGAAGATAATATATGAAATATTGGATATACTAGGAATTCCGTGTTTTAAATTAAGCAAGTATAAAACACGGATTCTACGGTCGCGATGATTAGCCAAACCCATATCCCTAGACCCCTACGAGAGCGGCAAGCAACCCTACCAATTCTAGAGTTAGGAGAACCGGTCTCGACTCCTCGAGATGGTCTCCCACTGGACTCTATAACCCGGTTGCTTGTGCTCCCCACCTTCCGTCTATCCTAATACGGAAAAGTAAATAATATACAACAATGGTGATATCATCCCCAACCAGGAAGTGCCCCAATAAAATAATATTACATACAATGAATTTTACATGAATGAAAATAAAAACTCTCATCTCACATAAAAAACCCCGGCTATTCAAAACACGACGATCCAATATAACATATCACAACAACACATAACATCACATGTTATCAATGTAAGTAAATATGCGCATCACAATTTTCGTTGACATATAGCAACAAAAACGGCGTTACACCACATATTACACTTACGGTCGCAGAAAAGAAAATGTCAAACTACAACATTTGGAATCCATAATCACCTTAGACATCATAAACCCAAAATATCACATACTTCGGATTTCATGCCTAACTATATGAATTCCACATATTGTATCACATTCCACAAATAGTTAGACGATGTTAAACATTCCGATCAAATCAACAAACACCTAAAATTTCCCAAAAAGCTCAACACCTGAGCGCGGTTTAAAAATACTCAGAACATGTCACAGTATATATGGACCAACCATAGATGGGTCAACCGTTGCCTCACCTATGTCGGCGCGGAACTACCGTAAACCCTAGGGTTTTGCGACGGTTCTTACAGTCATAAAATCGAGTTAGGGCTTCGTTCTTCTAGAGGGTCTATCGCATCACTTGCATGATTTTAGAATATTCTTTAACTTGGAAAAATCCAACTCTTGGAAAATTTCCAGCGAGGGTTAAAATGGGTATTTGATATCCGTTCGAACTTTTTAACGCCGTCTAATAACCCGAAATAAAGCTAGAATTACGACTACGAAACACTCCGAATTGTCTTTATAGAAAATTAACATCCCATGAAATTTTAGGAAAAACAAGCAATACCTGAACACCAAAACCCAGAGACCAGAACACAAAACAAAAAACGAACCCCAGAAGCTTTCTCAGGGCCGGCCAGCTCGGATTTTGGGGCCATGTCACTGGGTCAAATCCTCCCAATTGAGTTTTTATTTGTTCAGTGTTCATGATACATCTCATATAACATTCTGCAGTTGCCTAAAAAAAATTTCGACGACTTAAAATTTTTGACAGAATCAAGGTTTTAGTTTCGAGTGTTTCGGAGTTGTTGCGGTTTCGTAATTCTACAAATATCATCTAAATCTCTAGCTTGGCTCTGATACCATTGTAGAAATGCCTAGCACGACAGCAAGATTTCAGGAGGTATCGTCTATGCCATTTTCAAAATTGTTCCATGCTAAACAATCCTAACCCTAGAATCTTAACCGGAGATTTAGACAATACAACATGTAAACTACTTTATATCTAAGTGAATATAGAATACAACCTTTGTAGACCGGTCCTTCACTTCAATAGCTCTGAGTGGTAGTCCCTTCGCTCCAAGTAGTGATCTTGCGGACTCTAGAACGGCACCACAAGATGAAAGGAACAAGCTTGCACGAAGTCTTCGAGGCCGAAGATGATCTACGTCGAGGAGACACTAACCCAAGCTACCTATTCACTAATTAGGGATTAGTGAAGCAAACACCCTAAACTAAATGGCTAATCTAGTAGAGGATGATGAAGTAGGATTTTTGCTCACTTTAGAAATCTTTTTCTCGCTATTTTTCTTTACCTCTCATAAATCTAGAGTGCTCTCTCTTGAGCAAGAAGAAGATGAAGCAAATATCGGATGAGAGAGTCAATGGAAACCATGGGTGTGATAATATCTCATATAACTCATGTAGAGACTTAACCATAGTTAATGAGAATGGTTGGGTTTATATATATCTTAAGTAAAACAAAATTAGTGGACTAAGTCAATGGATATCCAAGCTTCTACAAGCTTCATGCCATGTGACCAATTTCCAACTAATTTGGATTTACTTTAAATAAATAAACCTCACATTATCATGAGTATGGTGTAAGTCTCATACACCCATGTAGTGTGTATCATCAAGCATGACAAAAAAAAACACAAATAATATATATCACATATATATTAAATGTGCACATGTGAGATAAAGAAATGCTTAAGTGAGAAAATATTAGTTAATGTAAATTAATATATATAATTATACAAAATCATTAAATCAACATTTGATTTAATAATCCGGCTATATCTCATATGACCGATTAATATTATTTGTATCAATTTATCGAATCAACACTTGATTCGATAACCCGACTATATCTAATATAACCGACCGATATCGTAAATCGCGAGAATAGAATATGGTATCACATACTCGTATTAATCTCGGCCCCGCACATATCACATATGTGCTCCTACTCTTTTGTCTGAACCAGTAAACCTCTGTGTAGGACTCTAAAGACTCGTCAATACGCCGACAGTAGGTGATGATCATATCAGGCACCCATAAGCCGTCAGCGGTACTAGCAGGACGTAACGGCTATCCGGGTATTGAGTGATCAGAAGAATAGCAAGCAAGCCTGCTCTTACTCCTGTAAAGCCTGTCAGTAACACTACCGTACAGTCCAGTCTTTTCATCTGATATGTCGCATATCTAGTCTAGGGGTGGTCAACGTCAGAACCCAGTAACCAATAAGTCGTGCCGATGTGAAGCTCATAACGGGTCGAGAAACTACTGATAACACTTATAAGAAAATCTCCGTATCAGCCCTGGCCAGGGACTTCCTGTTATGGCCAATCGAGCACAGCGCAACATCAACCCCCAATACCGGGAGAGACGAATCCCCTCCTATCGCTCATTGCCACCACGTGATTCGGGACTGTAACCAAAAGCCACCGTTTTGCACGTTCTCTTGAACGTGGTAAGGTGGAAATCAAAGTACAGTAGGAATCACACAAGACTCAATAATGATCTCGGGTCTACAGACTAACCTGTACCACTGACACCAGAGAACTGCTATTTGACGATAGGTATAATACCAACTAGGAGTTCTCGGCGAGTCCGTTCAGTGTACCCAGTCTCCACTGAGCACCCGTATAACATCTTTGATGTCAAACACCAATGAATGTGGGATCATCCATCGCCCATCATATGGGTCAAGATGCGTATACGCTAGTCTACTCTGGAATATCGATGCTCTATCTCGATATACCCTCGATTAGGAACAATTATAGGATGTACTTGTGGACTACCCATAGCCCCACTAGTATGATCTCTATCAAAGTCCTGGCAATCAAGTACAAATCCTAAGGGCTTTATCAACATGTGAGAGCAAGACAGTATTACTAACAATCTCCCACTTGCACTAAGGCCATGTATTGGCATATCGCAGACCTGTCATCTCGATTAGCCTCTCGAACTGTGTCTGAGGGATGGCCTTTGTGAGTGGATCTGCAGTGTTATTCTCTGTCTCTACACTCCGCACCTCGATCTCTCGGCGATCAACAATCTTCCTAATCAGGTGGTATCGCCTCAAGATATGTCCGGACTTCTTATGGGACATGGGTTCCTTCGCTAAAACTATAGCCCCATTGTTGTTATAATACAAAGGTATTGGATCAACAATGGATGGAACCACCTGAAGTTCTGTAATGAACTTCTTCATCCAGAAGGCTTCTTTCGTGGCGTCACATGCAACGATATACTCTGCTTCCATCGTCGAGTCAGCAACGGTGTCCTGCTTGGAGCTCTTCCAACAGACCGCCCCTCCATTGAGGGTAAAGACATAACCCGTCATGGACTTGGAGTCATCCTGTCCCTCTGGAAGCTGGAGTCAGCAAAGGCTTCGATCTGGAGGTATTTACCGCCGTACACCAAGAACATCTCCTTAGTCCTTCTCAGGTACTTGAGAATGTTCTTAAATGTTGTTCAGTGATTCTCCCCTGGGTTTGCCTGATACCTGCTTACAATGCTCAGTGCGTAAACTACATCTGGTCTGCTACACAATATCGCATACATTATACAGCCTACCACAGAAGTGTAGAGTACAATAGTCATGCGATCGCTTTCCAAATCAGTCTTGGGAGACATCTCTTTGGAGAGGGTGATTCCGTGACTAGCCGATAGATTACCGCGCTTTGAATCTTCCATACTAAATTTTTTCAGTATGGTGTCGATGTACCTTGACTATGAAAGTCCCAATATCATTTTATATCTATCACGATAAATTTGGATCCCCAGAATGTATGAGGCATCACCCAGGTCCTTCATGGAGAACCTTTGTGACAAGAATCCTTTGACTGATTATAACGTAGGAATGTCATTTCCTATCAGGAGAATGTCATCCACGTACAAGACGAGGAATACCACAGTTCTTTCTATAATCTTACTATAAATGCACGGTTCATCTGGATTTTTGATAAAGTCGAATTCTTTAACCGTCTCATCAAAACAGATGTTCGAACTCCACGATGCCTGCATTAATCCATAAATGGACTTAAGCAACTTGCACACTCTTCCGCTGCTCCCACTCTCTATGAAACCCTCTGGCTGATCCATATAAACACACTTTTCCAAATTTCTATTTAGAAAATCGGTCTTTACGTCCATCTGCCAAATTTCATAATCGTG
The DNA here is from genome assembly GCA_030015575.1 of Agapanthus africanus. NCBI lineage: Eukaryota > Viridiplantae > Streptophyta > Magnoliopsida > Asparagales > Amaryllidaceae > Agapanthus > Agapanthus africanus. The sequence goes on along the minus strand of CM057340.1, from coordinate 110,304,907 downwards.
GAAGGCAGCAATAACAAGAAGGATCCAAATGGATTTGAGCATAGCCACTGGAGAAAAGGTTTCATCGTAGTCCAAACCAGGTCTTTGACGAAAACCTTTTGCAACAAGTCTAGACTTATAGGTTTCAACATGTCCATCTACACCAATCTTCTTTCTGAAGATCTATTTGCAGCCTACGGGTTTTACCATTTCTAGAGCAATGTCCAAAGTCCATACTTTGTTGGTGTACATGAACTCCATTTCGGTCCGCATTGATCCAGCCAGTTTACCGAGTCTCGGCTCCTGATGGCTTGCTGGAAACTAGTTGGCTCATTGTTCCCAAGTTAAAAAAAATCAGGAAAAACTTCAAGAGAGGCATCACGTGCTCACACGTGACCAATGGTCACATGTTGACACGTGATGGTTAAAGCAGCAACACAAATAAGCCGGGCAGAGAAGTCAATTTGGGGGTCACGTGCTCACACGTGACTAGGGGTCACGTCTCAGCACGTGACTGGCTTTAAAAGCCTCACGGTTTAACAGAGTTAAAATTATGAATTTTCTCTATAATCTTTCCAAATGGGAAAGGAGTAAGGAGAAACGTTGGATTTAAAAATCTAGGGGTGATTAAATATCACCAATTTATGGAAAAATCTTAAACAAAGAAAGATTTCCCCTAAATCTCACCAGAAATAACAAATAGAATATCTTTGGATTAAAAATCCAACGGTGAATAAAATTCACCTAATAATCTAAAGGCTCAGATTAATGATGAAAACAAATCAAATCTTTCAATGAAAGATTTGCTAAACAAATTGATTCTTTTCCTCCTCCTATAAATAAGAGCCATGAGAAGAGAAAAGGAGGGAGGATTTTGGAGAGAAAACTTAGCAGAGAATTTTAGCACCTTGAAAATTCAGAAAGAAAACCCTGGGTGAGAAAAAGAAACGGGGATCAAAACTTTAGGAAAAAAGAGAATTTAATTCTCAAAAAATCTAAGAGTTTAACTCTTTTGCAAAGAACTTAGTTCTTCCTCTAGTTGAAGATTTGCAAAGCGCACATCTCCCCATGAGTTGAGAATTTAAATCTCATCGGGTCGAGATCCTGCCATGCAGATCTAAAACTTAATGGGGGAATTGAGTTTCGAGAATTTAATTCTCCCAAAACAAAGTAAGGGTTTAACCCTATATGAGAATTTAATTCTCCCAAAGTTACAGGAATTTAATTCCTTCATGATGGACAGAACTAGGGTTTAACCCTAATTGAGAGAATTTAATTCTCTCAAATTCACAGGAATTCAATTCATCTTAAAAAATGAAGTTAGGGTTTCAACCTATACAAGAATTTAATTCTTCTACATATATGGGAATTTAATTTCTCTAAAAGAAATTAGGGTTTAACCCTATACAAGAATTCAATTCTTTTACAACAGGAATTTAATTCCTCCAAAGTCATAATTAGGGTTTAACCCTACAGAGAATTTAATTCTCAGAATAAAACGAAGAGACTAAAGAGATCTCTGTGCATGAAAAAGATTAAGGTTACGTGTCCCCACGTGACCCCCGAAAAGATTCCTGAAAATGAGAAGGAAAAAGTTTTGAGGCAATGCCTCACGTGCTCCCACGTGACCTCCAAAACACAGAGATAAAAGCAAAGGAGACCTATGCTTTTGGCGCTCTTACGTGTCCCCACGTGACCCCTTAGCAAGCGCTTTAATAATCAGTGCATAATTCCCTATCACGTGTCAGCACGTGATAACATAAAACCAAAAGTGTTTAACACTTAGTTGCAGAACGAAGAAAAGGAGATCTGGCCCCACCTTTAGGCGCCCTCACGTGTCCCCACGTGACCCCCTTTTCTTTAGTGTTTAAACACTAAATCAAGAGCTTTATTCCCAGTGTTTAAACACTGATTATCTTTTAGTGTTTAACACTAATTTGAGAATCTTACTTCCAGTGTTTAACACTGATTATCTTTTAGTGTTTAACACTAATTCGAGAATCCTATTTCCAGTGTTTAACACTGTTATCCTCTAGTGTTTAACACTAATTTGATAGCTTTATTTCCAGTGTTTAACACTGCTGTTCCTATTGTCTAACACTACTTTTAGCTAAATTGGCTAATTTTCCAGAGGCAGAAGTCCCTCCTCCAAATGAATCTCAAAATCGAGGAAATCAAAGATGAAAATGTTTAGCATTGCTGAATAGTATGGGCTCGAAACCAGACAAAAATCTAATGGTCCAACAAAGGGCCAACATTTTAAATATAATTAGACTTAGCCCAAGTTGGCCATAAGTCCTCAATTCAGACTTAACTGAGCTAATGTGCTCATAATATAATCAATTGGTCTTAGTTCAAAACTGGGCTACAGATCATTTAATCTATCTTGGTTCAAGAGTACATCTCTTCACTCCTTTGATATTTGTCATTGTAATTCCTCAACGTCTTCAAAGAGGTGACGGGTCCTGGCAACCATACATTTCAGGGACTGTAGGGTCCTTAAACTCATGGACTATGATGTCCTTAACCTCGACCGTGATGTCTTAAAACTAAAATTGGACTGTGGGGTCCTTAACTCATGGACTATGATGTCCTTAATCTCGACCTTAATGTCTTAAAACTAACGTCGGACTGTGGAGTCGTTAATTCCACAGACTATGATGTCCTTAACCTTGACCGTGATGTCTTAAAACAAACATCGGACTATGAAGTCCTTAAATCCATGGACTATGATGTCCTTAACCTCGACCGCGATGTCTTAAAACTAACATTGGACCACCAGGTCCTTAAACTGGTAATCGACCGCAATGTCATTAAACTAAACAATAGAGACCAATTGCTCTCTTATCGGATCTAAATGATCCCGTTAAGTTGATCTTAGTCTAAAATTATACTAACGTGTCCTTAAAAAACGTTTAAGTTGATCTTAGCCTCAAATAAGGCTAATGTATCGTTAAACACAACCCTCCCAAACCCAAATCTAAGAAAGATACGGATTTGAACTAATCCACGTCCTACGGGCGACAACACAAATTAGTCTCCGTATACAATCCACGGGCAACCAAACACAAAACAAACACCCACGACACGAAGTGATCATATGGAGAAAGAGAAAGTTGTTACCGCGATGCGGTAGCGTAATTAACTGCCGGGGCTTGCGCCTGCAGGGAAGAGCGTCCCCACAATCAAAAACCACTCAAATGAGGTGGAATTTGACGAAGTCTGCTACATCAGCCGCGTCCGTTTAAACCTTCGGTACATGGTGCCATAAATCAAATTGGCATCTTCGGAGAGGTGGACGGATAGCACCAATTAGCATCTGCCCTCAGATTCAGGCAAGACGTCCAGTCTTCCCGGCTTCCGGCGGTAAACAGATTTTGGCATGCCCGGTGGGACCTTTTCCTCTTTCCACTCCACACTTCGTGTGTCGTGTTCGCGAACCAATTGCAGTTTGCTAATGGTTGCCCTTGGGTTTCGAGGTGCTAAGATTTAGCGTTTTGCTTGGTGCAGAAAGCAAAGGATCAATGGCATTCACCTGCTCGAAGTGTTCCACATGCAAATGCAACTCACGTCCTGCCTCAGCTGGGGGATTAACCTACGGGCCCCAAGCGGCTTCTCTATTCACGATGCCCGTGAAGAAGATTACTCAAGCCACCACAGGGCTGTTTTTCGGGACCATGCTCCCGCCAACGAGCTTCACCATTCCCGTGCCAGTACCAGAAGCTCCCAAGAAGTCGATCTTCAATCGGCTTACAGCTACTGCGGCCCCTCTCAACGGGTCGTCCAACTCCAGCGCCCCGGTCCTCTCCAGATTGGGCCAGAGTTCAGGTGGGCCCATGACGAAGCGGGCACCTCAAGAAAAGGTTATTCCGAAGAGAGTAACCAACCCTGCTCCTGAAGTTGTCAAGAAGACTTCTCCTACCAAGGGGTCGGTCTTTACAAGACCGACTGTCCCAACTCCCACTCCCGCTCCTGCTACTCAAAGGACATCAGTCTTCAACAGGCTGACACCAGCAACGGCCCCTCACCTGAACAGGGGGCAAGACAAGGCCACCCCCATCACTAAGCCAACTCCATCAGCGCGACATGCTCAACGTCGCCACATGCGCCGAGTGAGGAAGGCCGGGGGCAACTCCCTTGCTGGGCTAACTCCACTAGCTCCGACGGTGGAAATTAATGCTGTTGTTCCAACCGGGAACAGTTTTAAGCTGCTGAATAAGGTGTGTAGGAATTCTCCCACCGCCGTACTGAAAAGATCTCCTCCTCCGATGGAGAATGTTGCGGAAACCAAGCCAGAACAGTCCCCTCAGCGGCTGTCCTCCAAGATCTACAAAGTCTGGCGGCAGGTTCGGAACTCAGTAGCTGATCAAGATTACTCTCGCCAACAGAAAAGGGCGAAGGTTCAACAAGAAGAAAGCCATCCTGCCAAGACATGAAAAGCTATCTGGGTCCCCACTGCAACGGCCCCCTCAACTTCGACCGCTCCTAAGAAAAGAAGGCCAGAGAAGATCCCCGTGCCTGCGACAAAAGTCAAAGGCACTGAACCCAAACGCCCTAATTCTGGGGTCATGGTGGTCCATACCGTTTACATGGCATCTAGGAAGGAAGATAGCCGTGCTTCGATGGGCCACCGACCGCTTACCCGATCCATCACAAGAGCCCAAGAACAACAGCAGTAGAAGCTCCAGGAGATGCTAACTGCGATGGCCGCACTCACCGGACCAAAAGAAAGCCCGGAGGCGTCATTGGAGCAACGCCATGAACCCGAGACTCATGCTGAATTCATTCGGAGAATGCTCGAAAAGAAGGATAAGGAGGCTGCGGAACAGGCGGCCAATATAAAGAAAATGGCTATTCTGTTCCAAGACATGGTCGGGATGATGATACAGCCGGATCCTCCAGCCGAAGATCCTCCGATTATCCCCGAAGACGACAGAGGAGAAACGTCGAATCCTCCTCCAGCTCTTTTAGCAGCCAAAGAGGAAACTATCTACAAGGCCACCCTGGATGACTATATTGCTCAGCAAATAAGAGTTCACCAGGAAAATGAAGCATCCGGCCAAGTGGTCAAAAATGAGCGACCGTATCCAGGCTGGTATGATCAGATAAAGTACCCGCCAGGCTACACGATCCCCAAATTCCATGTATACAAGGGTACAGGCAATCCCCACCAGCACATCGCCCAGTTCAGGGCTCTTTGTGGCAACACCGGCGGCGATGATAAGCTCTTGCTTTGCCAATTCGTCGGCAGCTTATCGGAGATGGCGTTTGAGTGGTACTCTGAGCTTCCAAACGACTCCGTCAAAACTTTCGCAGAGATGGAGTTGCTATTCACTCAGCGATTCGCGATCTCCAGCGAACGCACCCAAATAACGGCGTTGATCAATGCAAGGGTGAAGCCGGGCGAAACTTGGGTCCAATACGCAATCCGATGGCGGAAAATGTGGCCAAAGTACGATCAGCGCATCAAAGAAGCACCAGCGGTGGGCATGTTCGTGGGCACCCTAGACCCTCATGCAACTATTTCACAGTTCATGATGTTCTTTAAACCGACCACGTTCCAGGATTTAATTGATAAGCAAGCCCAGATGGATCAAATGGGTCACAGACCGTCTCCCCCGAAGCCGGAACCGCGGAACGACAAGGGTAAAAGGAAGGCAACCTTCATTGCGAACACCCAACAGCAGCCCAATGCCCCAAAGCTAGCAGATCAATTGGAAGAGAGACGGCGCTATTACAATGAGAAAATGAAGCGTCCTTACTCATTCCCACGGAACAAAACGAAGAGGTTGTTCGAGCTGGCGATGCGCAACAAGCTTATCAACTTGCCAAATCCAAGGCAACCACCACAAGCCAGCGAAGTGAATAACCCCAATTACTGCCTTTACCACCAAACGGTAAGTCACCCGATCGAGGATTGCTTCATCTTTAAGGGATGGATCGAAGATAAATACCTACAAGGCAAGTTTGCGCTGTCCGAGAAGTGGAAGGTAAACCCACCACAACCGCACACTCCTAAGAAGACGGACACACCAGGGGCATCATGCTCTTTTGTTGAAGAAGCTCCGTGGGAGGTCGTGCTTTCAGCCAAAACCAAAAGGATGCTGAATGATCTTCATACATGCCCGGCGATCAGGTGGAAGAACCCCCTAGAACCCCAGATCATCGAAGGGATACTGAAGCCGTGCCCAACTCCAAAGATTGGTGGTGATGGCCCAAGCACTCACACCCAGCCGTCAAAATCTTCAAAAAAGAAGAAGATGAAATCCAAAAGGCCCTTGAAGCCTGGCGACAAGCGCACGGACCTACAGAAACAGATCGACGCGCTGGTGGAGTATAATCAGAAGGTGCGGACTCCTATCACACTCCAAGAGTTCCTCAGCCACGTCCTTGAGGACGAAGATGATGGAGAAGATTCGTCGGATGGATCTGAGGATTACGTTGCAAGCTGTCATATGATCTCCCACTCATTAATAGACGATGAAGAAGCTCCCCGCACAGAGGGACTGGGGACAGGTCTTGATCCAAAACTTCTATGGCCATCAGATGAAATGATCGACGCCTTCCTGAATGAGATTCATCTGAAAAGTAAAACCAATAGAGAGCGTGAGATGACCATATTTGAAAGAGCCAAACGACGGCGACTAGAAAAAAGAGTCGAGACACTCCCGCCAAATCAAGCAACATTCTCTATAAATAAAATCAAGTTCAAGACGAGGAATAGGTTCGCCAAAGCCATATCAATGGGAATGAAGCTACCACCCTCTGAAGGAAACACTCCCGATGAAGCAGAGAGGCATCCTAGCTACTTCCTATATCACCGAAAGATTGCGCAACCCATTGAAGAGTGCAACGCTTTTAAAATATGACGGCAGGGATATGTTGCTCACCGGCAACATTTTAAACAGATGAAACGCAGAACTCGTCCGGAGCAAAGAAGTATAACCAAGGAGTATAAAAGAACTACCGGTAACTGTCGCACGGTCAGCACCGGAGGATCGAAGGTTCTCACTTTCGGGAGCAACTCTGACGAGGAAATGTCTCTGGGCCCACTCTTTAAAGAATCCATCTTGGGGAAAGAGGAAGAACCGAAGGCCTGCGAAAACATTCAGCTGCGCAATCGCACGCTTCCAGAAAAGAATCTCGGACCCACGAGTAGAAAAGATAAGGGAAAAGAAAAGGTCTCTGAGGATATCGCCCTGGATGACCAAGTTATGAAAGAGCTCACCGCCAAGGACCCGCCAAAGAAAAGTAAGGTGGACTACAACGTGCTGGCGCACTTGAGAAAGTTACCCTCGCAGCTCAGTATTCTCGACGCCCTTTTATTATCCAAAGAAGCGAGAGATTCATTGATCAAGGCGCTATAAGAGCCAGAGCAATTCCAAGCTTTCCTTACCGAAGAAAAGATGAAGGACGAGCTGGAAAAAGTGCACACAGCCGATATCACCTTCGGCAACGAAGACCTCCTCCGTGGGATATGCGAGCACAACTGTCCCCTCTATGTCTCAGGATACTGCCACGATATAAAGATAGGCAAAATCCTGGTCGACAATGGGTCTTCCGTCAATCTTCTCAACGTGCGAGTGTTGAAAGAAATCTGCATGAGCGTCCAGCATCTCGCTCGTAATAAAATCACCATCTCTGGTTTTGACTCCCAGTCATCGCGAACTCTCGGGTCTGTGATATTGACATTACAATTCGGGCTACTTGTCATAGATATTAAATTTCATGTCATTGACGCCAAGACATGCTACAATGCATTGCTCGGCCGGCCCTAGTTACACGAGTACAACATCATCCCTTCTACATAGCACCAGTGTATGAAATATTTCAAGGATGGCCTTGAGTATGCCATGACAGGAGAGTTGAACCCATTCTCCGTGAATGAAGACCATAAGTATGAAGATGCAAAATACTTCTTGCCAGATTTCGAGGACACGGAGAGATGTCACAAACCGGAGAACAAAGCTATCACCACCATTCCTGTCTTCGGGAGTGATACTGAGGAAGAGGAAGAGATAGTTTATTCAGATCCACCCCAGTACAACAAGCCGGGACCGTCCGCTCCCATGTTGATCTTTGGCGGTGACTCGGAAGATGAGGTACACGCTATATTTTCCGCTCGGCCTTCGGTACAAACATTGGCTGATGAAAGGCTGAGTTTTCAAGTTGCCATGGTGCTACCCAAACTTCATAAAGAACTAGACATGCTTGACACCTATAGTGTGGAAGAGCTGCAGACGTTCTATGTCCTTCCCAGGCGAGAAGGCGAAAAGGCGATCTTATTCTACCACTCCGGGGAAACCAAAGTGGAGAAAGAAATCTGGCACGGCGCGAATTCTACACTCGACAGGCTCCAGCCCATCCGCTTGCCCAGATATTACACAAACGGACTAAAAAGGCTCTTGAAGCGCCAAGGGGTACCTTTCAAGCAGACCATTCGACAAGCTCGGTTCTACAACAGGATTTGGGATATCCCTGGTGTAGGGTTCCTAGGCACCCTAATGAGGTCTCACAAGGCATCAACCATGACAATTTCAAAAATTCTAGGTGCCGAGAAACCCGACTACGGACCGTTGGCTAGAAATCTAGGCGAAAAAAGTAACTAGTTAACACTTAACTAAGAGAATACGGAAATACAACCTTTGTAGATCCGGTGCTCCACCTCCATAGCTCCACAATGAAGTCCTCTCGCTGTCCAAAACAAATCCCGGACTCTAGCGTCGGCTTCATCGGAGAATAGGCGAGCTAAGTCGTCGATGTCCATGCCGAAGATGATCTACGTCGAAGTATCGCAAGATCAAGCTCTCACTTCACCAAGTCAAGAAACTTGTGAAGAAAACACACTCTACTACTTGGCAAGAGGTAGAGGATGAAGAAATAGGTAGTGGGTATACTTTAGATTTGGATTTCTCACTCTTTTTCATCACTTGCCATTGATGGAGGCAAGCTTTCTTTACTTGAAAAATGAAGAAGAAGGTAAATGTTATGATAAGTTATTTTAAAAATGAAAAGAAAATGAAAACTTATCATAATGTAAACCATGGTCAAGTGTAGAGATTAAACTAGGGTTAGTGGGAATGGTTAGGGTTAAGGATGAGATAAGAATGGTTGACTTGATCAAAACTTCAAGAAGCTTCAACAAGAAACAAAATTAGCCACCATTCTTTTCTCTTTATCTTTTCCAAAAGAATAAACAAATAAATGAATAAATAAATAATGGGAGAATAAACAAAACCCTAACCACTCTCACAACCATGGTTTAATCTTCACACAAATCCAAGTTAACATGTATCATCAAACATGATACAATCATGTGCACAAAACTATATCAAATATACAATGTGCACATCCGAGCGAGAAAATCCATTTAAAGTGAACCGATACTAGTTAATGCAAAGTAATATATCAAATATATAATTATGCATTAAATCATTAAATCAACACTTGATTTAACGATCCGGTCATATCGCATATAGCCGACTAGTATCCTATGCATCGGCTTATCGAATCAATACTTGATTCGATAACTAGGTTATATCGCATATAACCAACCGATACATTTATCGCGAGAATAGAATACGGTATCACATACACGCATTATTCTCGGTCCCGCACATATCTCATATGCGCTCCTATTTCGTTTTGCATGAGCCAGGAAACCTCTGTGTAGGACTCTAAAGACTCGTCAATACGCCGGCAGCAGGTGATGATCATATCAAACACCCACAAGCCGCAAGCGGTCTGCTAAACGTAATGGCCACCCGGGTATTGAGCGATCTGAAGATCGACGAGCAAGCCCGCTCACACTCCAGTGAATCCAACCAGTAACACTACCGTACAGTCCGGTCTGATCGTCTGATATGTCGCATATCTCGCCTAGGGGTGGTAAACGTCAGACACCAATAGCTCGATAAGTCGTGTTGATATGAGGTCTATAACAATTCGAGAAACTACTGGTAACACTTACCAGTAAATCTCAGCAACCCCGGCCAGGGATTTCCTGTTATAGCCAATCGAACACAGCGCAACATCAACTCCCTATACCGGAAGAGACGAATCCCCTCCTATCGCTCATTGCCTCCATGTGACTCGGGACTGTACCCAAAAACCACCGTTTTGCACGCCCTCTTGGACGTGGTAAGATGGAAATCAAAGCACAGTGGGAACCACACAAGACTCTATGACGATCTCGGGTCAACAGACTACCCTGTACCAGTGTCACCAGAGAATTGCCATCTGACGTGAGGTATAATACCATCTGGGAGTTCTCGGCGAGTCCGTCCAGTGTACCCAGTCTCTACTGAGCACCCGTATATCTCCTCTGATGTCAAACACCAATGGATATGGGATCATCCATCGCCCATCTGTATGGGTCGAGAAGGTATACGCTAGTCTACTCTGGTATATCGATGCCCCGTCTCGATATACCCTCGACTAGGTACTTTGAAGGATGTACTTATGGACTACCATGTCCCCACTAGTATGATCCGCATCATAGTCCAGGTAGTCAAGTACACATCCTAAGGGCTTTACCAACATGTAACAAAGAGACAATCAGTATACACGTTAAGGTAAAGTTCAACCAGATAGCATACTATCATGTCGAGCAAGAAAGTCCTCACTATATATGTCCCAGCATCCACTACAATATACATCCTATTTATAGTAATGGCCTCTAGGGCATACATATAACTAACAATCTCCCACTTGCACTAGGGCCATCTGTAGCAGTGGTTTGAAGTATCTCATACTCAACCATCCCATAAAAGTCTCACTCTGGGAACAGGCCTTTCGTGAGTGGATCCGCTGTGTTTTTCCTCTGAGTCTACTCTCCTAACCTCGATCCGTTGGAGATCAACCATCTCCATGATCAGGTGATACTGCCTTAGAATATGTCTGGATCACTGATGGGACGGACGTTCCTTGGCATAAGTCACAACTCCATTGTCTCACAATGGTAGGAACGTAGTTCATCTCATGAACAAATATACACCCAGACTGCCTCTTTGGTAGCATCTTAAGTAGCGATGTATCCTGCCTTTATCTTCTAGTATGCCACGGTATCTAGCTTGGAACTCTTCCAACACACCGTCCCTCTACTTAGGGTAAAGACAATGCCTGTGACTAACATTCAGTCGTCTTTATCACCCTGGAACACTTCCAGTGATTCTCTCCAGGATAATTTGATACCATCTCACTACAGCTAGTGAGTAGCTTAACATCCATTTAGATCTATCTCATAGATCCAAAACCCAGGATTTAGGAGGTATCACTTTGATCCTATATGGAGAATCATTGTGATAAGCGGAGATTGATCGAGCGTACCATAGGAAACTCCTTCCCTATCAAGAGTATGTCATCCATGTACTCTACGAGGATCGTCACCATACTCCCTACTACCATTTTGTATATACAAGGTTCATCTACCATTTTGATGATGTCAAACTCTTTGACTACTTCATCAAAACAGATGTTCCAACTCCGTGATGCCTGCTTTATCAAATAAAGCATCTTGCACACGTTTCCGCTGCTCCCACTGTCTACGAAGCCCTCTGGCTGTGTACTTATAGACGCTTTCTTCTAAATCATCATTTAGAAAAGCAGTCAAGACACCCAACCACCAGATATCGCAGTCATGGTATGTAGCCGTAACAAGTAGTATCTGGATGGACTTAAGCATAGGTACTGGAAAAGGTTTCATCATTATCCACGCCTGGTCGATGACAAAAACCTATATCAAGTCTAGCTTTGAAAGTCTCAACCTTTCCATCTACACCAAGTAATCTTCTCAAGATATACTTGCTCCTGATGGGGATTTAACCCTTCAGATATAGCAACCAAAGTCCATATTTTGTTGGTGTGCATGGATTCCATCTCAGATCGCTAAACATCCAGCCATTCTTACAGAGTCTTACTCTCGATGGCCAGCTCGAAGCTAGTTGGGTCATCATCTCATGATGCAATCCTCGCTCCCACTGTCATCGAGAAATCGAAGTATCTCTCAGGTGGGTGAGGAACCCTACTAGATCGGCGGAGAGGTTGAGGTTCGTTGGAATCTACTGAATCCTTTGGCTCTATCAAATCATCTGCTGCAGTTTGTATAGCTGGAACATTTCCAGTTCTACATAACAGACCTTGCCTCGAGCTTGTCCGGATTTTGCTTTTAGGCATAGGCCGGACAACCCCAAATCTTAACTAACTTAAGATATGGGCTCTTCCCTTTCCATATCTCATATGAAGTGGTAGGCAACTGATTTGATTGGAACCCTTATTCAAAAGGTATGCAACTTCTCAAGTGCATAACTCCCAAAAGGAAATAGGAAACTAAGTAGTACTCATCATAGAGCACACCATATCAAATAGGGTGTATCTGCTCCGCCCCGATATACCATCGTGCTATGGTGTAATCAGATGAGTAATGCTCAGAGAGAATCTCATTCTCATTTAGAAAAGTCCAGGAATTCCGTGCACAAGTATTCTCCTCCCTGATCGCATTAAAGGACATAATACTTATACCCGTGTTTTGGTTCTCTACTTCTCGCTTATATTCTGTGAATATCTCAAAAGGCTCGGACTCATGTTTCAACAGGAACATATGTCTGAATCTTGAGAGATTATCAGAGAATGTAATGAAGTACAAAGAACCTGTCCTGGCATGTGTAGACAGGGGACCTACATACATCAACATGTATCATCCCAAGAGTTCACTAACTCTTTCTCTGTTTCCAATAAACAGAGCTGTGGTCATCTTATCTTTGTGACATGACTGGCGAGTTTCATAAGATGTAAATTCAAACTAATTTAAATATGCATCTTTATGTAACTCTAGCTAGTCGGGTCACATTGATCTGACCTAGTCTACAATACCTCAAGAAGGATTCGTTCAGTTCTGAACTCTTCCTCTTGTGTGTGTTCTGTATACTAAGAACTGTAGTTTGATTTAGAACATCAATGCTTTTAGATAACGTGCCTGAACCGATCAACTTTTGATATAGGAAATGTTCAAAACATTATCCAACAATACAAAATTATATCCTTTCTTTACTGATAAAGAGACTGATATGATTTTGTATATCAGGTTCGGTATCTAATAACATTCGTTCAGAATCAATGTATTGGTTTTACAGGGTGACAGTGACCAACAGACTTGGCTGCAACACTTGTCCCGTTTTCTGCCTCATGAAACTTATCACCCGTTCTCAGTTCTCTACCTTTCTGTAGCCCTATGTAACATATTACATATCTGGGATCCTGATCTGGTATCACATACCCAGGACGTAAAGGATACTGAGAAACAGTTCTCTGTAATGAACACACCCGAAGATGATGCATCAGCATGCACTCTCTTCGTTTGGGCGGCACGGGAAATCTGGTATTCCCCAATTTCCTGCTCTGTCTTATAACATTTATAAGTTGGAGCGGGACCAACGTTCCCCAGCTCAGTATAACAAGCGGGTTCCGTCAATATTCCGTATTATTATCTTGATTAAGGCGTGATATGGTCGCTACCTGGAGAGAGAGAGAAGAAAACACTCAGCGTGCGCTCTTGCAAGAATAGATTGGTTATTATTTTATCTAATCTGGATGGCTCCCACTACTTTTTATCAAATCTTCCTTCAAACCCTAAAAGGAAAGACTAGCCGGGATTAATTACGCACTACAAGTTCGCCAATCTTTCAGCCAGGCCAGTGTCGGTACTTTGAGGGAGGTCCCCCGTGCTTTCGTACGAACCTAATTAATGTAAACCTCGTTTTCCCAGAGGCGTAACCTCGTTAACACCTTTCTAGACACCAACTTGATCGGCTAATTGTAATGTATAAAACTCTCCCAGGAGTAACTCTTACTCGCAGTGGGTATCGGGATCCAACTATCTCATAGAAGGTATGCAATCTCATTGCAAATTTCAACACTTGAAATTCCCGATAATATTTTGCCCCTAACGTGCCATGACCTTGACGAAAGCCAACAAACCATAGCCCGCTAGTCAAGTTCAACCCGTATATTTCTTGATTATTAAACCCACCCGCACGACCCTTGACGAAAGCCAACAAAGCCGCACGACTACCCTAATCCAATCGCATCATATGCAGCAGATAAGCAGCATATAGCTACCGCACACTGCACCTTGACGAAAGCCAACAAATGCAGCACGAATACTATATACAACTTATCTGAAATGACGGAGGGCTACGACAGGTTTTTCTGAAAACCTATTGCGTAATGAACTTGATATCGTTGTAGGATCGAATGATTTTGAAATGGAGTGCTTTTGAGGCCTTTCTAGTTTTGCTAAAGGAGTCACTCCCGGTGAAGGGATCGTCGGTCCTTTCCTCGTCGAATGAGGTGCGGGATATATCATATATATCACTATGCAAAGAAAAAACTCTTAAAAGCAATCAAAAGACAAACCGAGTGTGTAGCATCTGCCAGTTATTGCTAAAGGAGTCACTCCCGGTGAAGGGATCTCGGTCCTTTCCTCATCGAATAAGGTGCAGGATATATCACATATACCACTATGCAAAGCAAGAACTGTAGCTACCTGTTTTATTTTGAAATTCGATTCTACAACATCTTAGGTTTCTTTTTATTTCATTAATCACATTAATGAAGTCCCATCATTTATATACCTAAACATCACAGATAAATACGACGTACACTTATGCCATCCGCATTCGCCTCGATGTCCCCTCGTGCACTGTTAGGTTAGGTAACTAACGGCAGAGCAGGGCAGGGCTAGCGCGGGTGTAAAACATAAGTAACGCCTATATAATATATCATATATACTATATACTGTATCTATCACAGAACATCACATGATCACATCACAGATATCGCAGCAGAAGAATCATATGAAATATTGGATATACTAGGACGTCCGTGTTTTCAATACGAGCCAGTATAAAACACGGATTCCACAGTCGTGATGAATAGCCAAACCCACACCCCTAGACCCCTACGAGAGCGGCAAGCAACCCTGCCAATTCTAGAGTTAGGAGACCCGGACTCGACTCCTCGAGTTGGTCTCCCACTGGACTCCAGAACCCGGTTACTTGTGCTCCCCTCCTTGGGTCTATTCTAGTGCGGAAAAGTAAATAATATACAAAGGGTGACAACTTCCGCAACCTAGAAGCGCCCCAAATAAAAGAATATTACATACAAGTTTTTACATGAATGAAAATGAAAAACACTCATCTCACATAAAAAAAACCCGGCAATTCAAACACGACGATCCAATATAACATATCCAGCAACACATAACATCACATGTCATCAACGTAAGTAAATATGCACATCCCAATTGTCGTTGACATATAGCAACGAAACCGGCGATATCACATATTACACTTACGGTCACAGAAAAGAAAATGTAAAAACTACAACAGTTGGAATCCGCAACCACCTCAGACATCGCATGCCTGACCAAATGAATTCCTTAGACATCGCATGCCTAACAATTATAAACCCTGCATTTTAGTCTCAAAATCGAAAACATTTTTCAATATCAAGTCGGGCAATTCAACAAGATTCCCGACATCCTGATCGAATGCTCGTCGCAAACTTCAGTAGACGGCTGCACCCCCGATACCGTCGACGAAGTGCACCAAGACGGAACACCGCTGCCGGGAGCACCCGAACGGATGCTTTTGGCGACGGGGTTCTCCTACAGTCACTTGGTCGGGGCTATGGAGCGAGGCTGTCTATTAAGTTTACCCGGCGAGTATCCGCGTACGCTACGTGATTGCGACGGACTTTTGATCACATCAAAATTCCATGGCAACCGATCAAGTGAGACTAAACCGCTAGATTTATAACATTCATTCAGTTATCTCATAACAATTTGCGAATTCCAATTACTGTATCCCATTCCAGATAATTAGAAAATGTTAAACTTTCCGATTGAACATTCGAACACCCAAGTTTTCCCGATACAGATCAACACATGAAACAAGTCTAAAAACATTCAGTTCGTGCCTCAGTACCAACGGTCCAGCCGTAGAAGGATCAAGCCAACGCCTCACATGTGGCACGCCGTACTGCCCCAAACCCGAAGGTTCAAAGGGCAGTTCAAGACGGTCACATAATCGAGTTAAGGTTTGTTTTGTTCTAGAGGGTCCATCGAGTTACTTGCACTACTTAGAACGACTTTAAACTACGGAAAAATCCAACACTTGGAAATTTCCCGACAGGGGAAAAGTTGGGTATTTGTATCCGGTCGAACTTTTTAACATATCCATAAATTATCCGGAAAGCCACATAGACAAAATCTGATACTCCGATCGAAACACCGAATCCCCAAAACAACCCAGAAAATTCAACTCTTGAATAAATTTTAAAAATACCCAGAGAACTCAGCACCTGAAACAATGAATTACTGTGCAAACAGTTACTGCTGACGTCACACTTCTGCCGCGGAACCGCCGCATAAGCTAGGCTTATGCGGCGGTTCCGCCGCCGATTATACTGTTCATGCAAAACTTTTTGCGCCGTAATTCTTAGATTTCCCTGCTGAGTCTTCTGCATATTTTTAATTTGGAAAAATCCACGATTTTAGAAAAAGTACAGAGAGCAATTTTGATTTGGGGTTTCGGGTTCGATCGGGTTTCAAATTCCGTCTAGACTTCGCCTAAGGCTCTAGCTAGGCTCTGATACCACTGTAGGGTTCCTAGACACCCTAATGAGGTCTCACAAGGCATCAACCATGCCAATTTCAAAAATTCTAGGTGCCGAGAAACCCGACTACGGACCGTTGGCTAGAAATCTAGGCGAAAAAAGTAACTAGTTAACACTTAACTAAGAGAATACGGAAATACAACATTTGTAGATCCGGTGCTCCACCTCCATAGCTCCACAATGAATTCCTCTCGCTGTCCAAAACAAATCCCGGGCTCTAGCGTCGGCTTCATCGGAGAATAGGCGAGCTAGGTCGTCGATGTCCATGCCGAAGATGATCTACGTCGAAGCATCGCAAGATCAAGCTCTCACTTAACCAAGTCATGAAACTTGTGAAGAAAACACACTCTACTACTTGGCAAGAGGTAGAGGATGAAGAAATAGGTAGTGGGTAGACTTTAGATTTGGATTTCTCACTCTTTTTCATCACTTGCCATTGATGGGGGCAAGCTTTCTTCACTTGAAAAATGAAGAAGAAAAAGGTAAATGTTATAATAAGTTATTTTAAAAATGAAAAGAAAATGAAAACTTATCATAATGTAAACCATGGTCAAGTGTAGAGATTAAACTAGGGTTAGTGGGAATGGTTAGGGTTAAGGATGAGATAAGAATGGTTGACTTGATCAAAACTTCAAGAAGCTTCAACAAGAAACAAAATTAGCCACCATTCTTTTCTCTTTATCTTTTCTAAAAGAATAAATGAATAAATAAATAATGGGAGAATAAACAAAACCCTAACCACTCTCACAACCATGGTTTAATCTTCACACAAATCCAAGTTAACATGTATCATCAAACATGATACAATCATGTGCACAAAACTATATCAAATATACAATATAAACATCCGAGCGAGAAAATCCATTTAAAGTGAACCGATACTAGTTAATGCAAAGTAATATATCAAATATATAATTATGCATTAAATCATTAAATCAACACTTGATTTAACGATCCGGTCATATCGCATATAGCCGACTAGTATCCTATGCATCGGCTTATCGAATCAATACTTGATTCGATAACTAGGTTATATCGCATATAACCAATCGATACATTTATCGCGAGAATAGAATACGGTATCACATACACGCATTATTCTCGGTCCCGCACATATCTCATATGCGCTCCTATTTCGTTTTGCATGAGCCAGGAAACCTCTGTGTAGGACTCTAAAGACTCGTCAATACGCCGGCAGCAGGTGATGATCATATCAAACACCCACAAGCCGCAAGCGGTCTGCTAAAC
This sequence comes from Agapanthus africanus, assembly GCA_030015575.1. Classification (NCBI taxonomy): domain Eukaryota; kingdom Viridiplantae; phylum Streptophyta; class Magnoliopsida; order Asparagales; family Amaryllidaceae; genus Agapanthus; species Agapanthus africanus. The sequence goes on along the minus strand of CM057340.1, from coordinate 110,287,006 downwards.
GTAACGGCCACCCGGGTATTGAGCGATCTGAAGATCGACGAGCAAGCCCGCTCACACTCCAGTGAATCCAACCAGTAACACTACCGTACAGTCCGATCTGATCGTCTGATATGTCGCATATCTCGCCTAGGGGTGGTAAACGTCAGACCCCAATAGCTCGATAAGTCGTGTCGATATGAGGTCTATAACAATTCGAGAAACTACTGGTAACACTTACCAGTAAATCTCAGCAACCCTGGCCAGGGATTTCCTGTTATAGCCAATCGAACACAGCGCAACATCAACTCCCTATACCGGGAGAGACGAATCCCCTCCTATCGCTCATTGCCTCCATGTGACTCGGGACTGTACCCAAAAACCACCGTTTTGCATGCCCTCTTGGACGTGGTAAGATGGAAATCAAAGCACAGTGGGAACCACACAAGACTCTATGACGATCTCGGGTCAACAGACTACTCTGTACCAGTGTCACCAGAGAACTGCCATCTGACGTGAGGTATAATACCATCTGGGAGTTCTCGGTGAGTCCGTCCAGTGTACCCAGTCTCTACTGAGCACCCGTATATCTCCTCTGATGTCAAACACCAATGGATATAGGATCATCCATCGCCCATCTGTATGGGTCGAGAAGGTATACGCTAGTCTACTATGGTATATCGATGCCCCGTCTCGATATACCCTCGACTAGGGACTTTGAAGGATGTACTTATGGACTACCATGTCCCCACTAGTATGATCCGCATCATAGTCTAGGTAGTCAAGCACACATCCTAAGGGCTTTACCAACATATAACAGAGAGACAATCAGTATACACGTTAAGGTAAAGTTCAATCAGATAGCATACTATCATGTCGAGCAAGAAAGTCCTCACTATATATGTCCCAGCATCCACTACAATATACATCCTATGTATAGTAATGGCCTCTAGGGCATACATATAACTAATGCCTGGAACTCAGCGCAAGTTGCCCAATAGGAGAATGGAAACGCTCGGACTTGGATATGTGAAATCCGGGAAACCGGAACGAGTTCATGGTAGCTACGTCATATATAACTTCGATGAAGAAGAGGACGCCTTGTCAGAAAACGCTGACCCCGTACCAAAACAAGATCCTACAATCAAAATGCCGAGTCTGTCATTTGAAGAATGATGGACAAGTTTATCACGGAAGCGGGTCAAAAAGTTCGAGACGACCATAATCGCAAAATGGTCATCTATGAGAAAGCCAGGACGCAACACCTTCTTCAACAGGCTGCGAAAGATGAAAATGCTCCTCCCTACCATCCTGTTGTGCAAAAGGCCCGACGCAGAGGCAGAAACAAGTCAAAGAGCGGAAAAGACGTTCGACAACGACAAAGCGGGACCAAGAAGTCACGCGAGCGGGAATCGAGCGGCCCGGATTTGTCCCTTATGAAGAAGGTGAGTCAAGCATATTCTTTTCCTCAAGTCAAGATAAAGAAGATACTTGACCTCGCTATAAAACATCGAATGATTACACTTCCGGAGTCCAAACACCCTGAGCAAGCTAACGAGGTCTCTCATCCATACTATTGCTCTTATCACCGAGAAATAGGACACCCTCTCGAAGACTGCTTCACCTTCAAGAACTGGGTCGAAGATCGATATCACCAAGGCAGGTTTGCTCTATCCAGCAGCTGGAGGATAAATCCGCCACAGAAGCACGAACCAAAATCCGCGCATACAGCGAGAGTAGAACCAGATCCACATCGGTCTTGAAAGCGAGCTCGCACTTGTCATATGATAACGATATCAAAAGAAGAACCCGAGAATATGGATGACCTCCCCAGGTGCTTCGAAAACGGTGATGACAAGGTGAACTCAGAGCATCCACCGGCGCCAAAAGAGCTGGAAGATGGAATACACACCACTGTAGATAACCTCAAGAAAATTGTTTTGGGAACGGCAAATGACCCGCGACCGACATTCGTTAGTAAGCTGCTATCTGAAGAAAGGGTGGCCGCACTAAAAGATGTGCTCATACAACATAAAAATTCCTTCGCGTGGAACTATTCCAAAATGCCAGGATTAGATCCAGAGATTGCCGTGCACAAACTGGCCATATCCCCGGACGTCAAGCCAGTCAAACAGGCGCCGCAAAGAATGCGGCTCGAGCTTGAGATGAGTATCAACGCCGAGATCAAGAAACTAATCGAATCTGGCTTCATCCAAGAAGTGCAGTACCCTGATTGGATCGCCAACATCGTCCCGGTAATGAAGAAAAATGGGACAGTATGCATATCCGTGGACTTCCGGGATCTCAATAAAGCCTGCCCGAAGGACGACTTCCCAGTACCGGTCACTGAGCTGATGATAGACAATACGTACACTCACGAAGTTTTCTCCTTCATGGACAGCTCATCAGGATATAATCAGATAAAGATGCATCCTAAAGACCAGAAGCATACTGCTTTCCGAACCCCTCTGGGAATATTCTGCTATATGGTGATGCCTTTCGGTTTAAAGAACGCCGGTGCCACCTATCAGAGGGCCATGACGAAGATCTTCGATGACCTTATACATAAAATCGTCGAATGCTACATCGACGACCTCATGGTGAAAAGAAAATCATACGAGGAGCATCTCGAGCATCTGAAGATTGTGTTTCAACGCCTTCGGCAATACAATCTGAAGATGAACCCTCTCAAATGCGCGTTCGGGGTGTCCCCAAGTAAATTCCTAGGATTCATCATCCGAAACCGAGGTATCGAGATAGATCCGTCAAAGATCAAGGCGATCATGGAAATGCCTCCGCCAAGGACCCTCAAACAATTATGGTCTCTCCAAGGGAAGCTCGTGTATATCCGACGATTTATAGCCAATCTTTCTGGCAAGTGCCGCCCCTACAGTCACTTGATGAAAAAGGGGACCCCGTTCGTCTGGGATCACAAATGCCAAGGCGCGTTGGACGAAATCAAGCAGTATCTGCAGAACCCGCCAGTGCTGGCCGCTCCGGTCAAGGGAAAGCCTCTCATTCTTTATACAACAGCCCTCGAAGGTTCTTTAGGCGCATTATGGGCACAAGAGAACGACCAAGGGGAAGAAAGAGCTCTCTATTACTTGAGTCGAGTTCTCCTCGAGGTAGAAAGCAACTATTCTTCCATCGAAAAACACTGCCTGGCATTGATCTTCACGACAACGAAACTCCGGCACTATGCATTGGCGCATGAAGTCCGTCTCATATTAAAGGTGGACCCTCTCAAATATTTGATGTCAAAGGCCGTATCGACGGAGCGACTTGCTAAATGAGCCCTGCTCTTGATGGAGTTCTCAATAATCTATCAGTCTCTTAAGGCAGTGAAAAGCCAGGCCATCGCCGACTTCCTCGCCGAGCATCCAATACCTGCCGATTCTCCTTTGAATTGCGAGCTGCCATACGAACATGCGTTTGATGCGATCGACGGTGGTGATGCCCGATGGGAACTTTATTTTGATGGAGCGTCCTCCATGAAGAAGCGCAAACAGATCACCCCTATAATCAAATCAGGGGTAGGCCTTATCTTCGTGACCCCACAGGGAGGGATAATGCGCTTTGCCTTCTCCTTGACAGAGCCGAGGACGAACAATGAAGCTGAGTACGAAGCTTTGATAGCAGGCCTCGAGATCGCCATCGACATGGGAATTGAAAACCTCCTCATATACGGAGTCTCCCAACTGATCGTTAGTCAAGTAAACGGCGACTACCAGACGTGCAAGCCAGAGCTGGTGAAGTATGGCGAGAGAGTACAGCAACTGCTGACTCAAATTCCCTCCTATGTGCTGGAAAGCATACCGCGTGCAGAAAATAGCAAGGCGGACGCGTTAGCCAAGCTCGCTAAAGAACTGGCTGATGAGAACCTCGATGACGTCAGAATCGTGGTACAATGCCGTCGGGTCCTCGCACTGGAAGAAATATCTCCAGAATCATCTGAGGAAAAGGAAGCGATTGAACAGACGGCCCTGCAAATAAAAGACCACGAGAAGGTTGAAGATTGGAGAGAAGTCTTTATAGACTACTTCAAATCCCGTCGAACGCCTGAAGGACCTGAAGAAGCAAAAAGAGTCGTCCAAGAAGTTCACGACGAACTCTGAGGTTCTCACCAAGCCGGGCCGAAAATGAAGCTGAAAATCAAGCGGATGGGTTATTATTGGCCCACGATGATCCAAGACTGCCTCGAGTATGCGAAGCAATGCCACTCGTGCTAGATCCATGGGGACTTTATCCACCAGCACCCGAATCCATTACACCCAACGGTGGCTAGCTGGCCATTTGAAATGTGGGGGACTGACATAATCGACCCCATCGAGCCAGCATCGTCCAGAGGACATCGTTTCATTTTGGCGACAACTGATTACTTCTCCGAATGGGCAGAAGCAGTACCACTGAGAGAAGTGAAGACGGAGAATATCCTCCATTTCTTCAAGACACACGTCATTTATCGATTTGGAACTCCGCGGCGGATCATCTCCGATAACGGGCCAGCCTACATAAGCCACAAGATCAGCCGCTTCGCACACCAGCACAACATAGACTGGAGATACTCCTTAGTTTATAATCCCCGAGATAACGGTCTAGCTGAGGCTTTCAATAAAACCTTGAGGAAGATCGTGAAAAAGACGGTGTCCTGAAACAAGAAGGACTGGCACGGGAGACTGCATGAAGCTCTCTAGGCGTATCGAACTACGTTTAAAACGGCCACAAACACAACGCCGTACGCATTGGTATTCGGTACAGAAGCGGTACTCCCCCTCGAGATAGAGTTAACCTCTCTACGAGTGGCGGTTCATTACGAGCTAACAGACGAAAAGAATGCTCACCTTCGGCATGAGGAGCTCGATGCCCTGGATGAAACCCGGCTCATGGAGCAACAAAATCTGGAAGCCTATAAAGCAAAGACGACGCACTCCTACGAAAGATTGACTAGGACGAGGACATTCCGCCAAGGCGAACTCGTGCTAGTGTTCAAAAGACCTATGATCCCCAATCGCGCCAAGCGAGGTAAATTTAAGCCGAACTACGAAGGCCCGTATATTATAGACAAAGTTTACCAGGGTGGAGCCTATCTACTCATGGACATGCATGGCGAGAGGCCCTTCAGGCCAATAAATGGTCGCTTCCTGAAGAAATACTACGCCTAACGAGTCACGGCCCAGGTCAATGATAGATGACGACGACTATGTCCGCTCGCTATCTTCCTAAGCCTAAACTATATAAAGTAGTGACAGACCTTCTTCAACAACTGACCGAAACGTCCTTAAACTAACAGCGGACCGAAACGTCCTTAAACTATCGACAGACCGAAACGTCCTTAAACTAACAATGGACCACTATGTCCTAAAACTAGCTGTTGACCGAGATGTCGATAAACTACGGTGGATCGCAGCATCCCAAAGCTGGTACAAAAAAAGCAATAAATAAAAAGAAAGAAAGAAAACAGTATGTCCATAAGCAAAATGGGCACGGATGAAAACCCGAAAGGGCTCCGTGAGTAAAAACAGCAGGGCTACCGGCGAGTGTTTGTGAAAACCCGAAAGGGCGCAACCTCATTAGAAAAAAAGGGAGAATAAAAAAAAAGAAACGGTATGTCCATAAGCAAAATGGGCACGGTTGAAAACTCGAAAGGGCTCCGTGAGTTAAAACAGCAGGGCAACCGGCGAGTGTTTGTGAAAACCCGAAAGGGTGCAACCTCGTTAAAAGACACTTACAGGGCCCTCTCGACCTTGTGAGGAGAAACCACCTATGTGAGATCCTTACGACTCACAAGGGAGAAACACACTTAGGAATCCTCACAATTCATGAGGAGAAAATACACTTGCGAGATCCTCACGACTCGTAAGGAGAATCCTCTCATGAGACCCTCACGGCTCATAAGATTTGAAAGCCTTAAGATACAGAGACCTAAACCTGTTCTTAAGGAACCCCCACAACCTCCGATACTTCCCTACAAGCGGCCCAACGCTGACCCTTGTATAGAATCCACGGGCGCGAATAAACATTTCCCTAACAAAGTCCCATCCTTGAATAGGGATATGCCCATATGGTGAACGACCTTTGTAAGTCCCCTCGACTTATAAGAAAAAAACACTCTTGTAAGATCCTTACGACTTATAAGAGAACATACACCTAGGAATCCCCACGATTCCTAAGGAGAAAACACACCTACGAGATCCTCACGACTCGCAGGGAGAAATACCTTTGTGAGACCCTTTCAGATCATGAAGTCAAAAGCCTTAGTCGACAGATTCCTAACCCTGTTTACTAAGCCACCTTTGTTCGACATCGACAGAGGCAAATGATGATTCTCTCCTGGCAATATCCCAGTTGTAGCGGTGCTGATGCCAAAATCGATGTCTAATCCCAAACTCGCGGCAAAAAGCTAGCGAGCCACATATGCATACGAAATAGCCGAAATGATGGGACAACTTGCAAAAAAAAATCAGCAAATAAAAAAATGTATGCATGCAAAATAGCCGAAATGATTGGGCAACTCGTAATAAAAAGCAGCGAGTAAAAAATAAAAAAATAGCCGAAATGATTGGGCACCGCGGAAAATAGCCGAAATGATGGGGCAATCGCGACCTTCGCGATATAAAAGCTGAAATGATAGAGCATCGCGGAAAGAATACAATAAAAATAAAAATGAAATTTATGCCCTACAGGTGATATTACACCAATCCCTGTATACAATCCAGGGGCACAAACAAAGAAGTAATCACACTCCTCCTCCCCCAGGTTTCATCAGAAGAAGAAGCCAAATCTCGATGGGTCACAGCTAGCCTGGAGATCATCTCAACATTCGTCTCGACAGACACAACATCAAGCAAAGCGGAACAGCGGCAGCTCCCAGTTCCATGACTCGGCGGTGTAGAGACGACCGAGAGTCAAATCCTAACTCCGTGAAATACGGATATAATCAACAAAATTCCTTGTTACGTGGAATACGGATAACCTCACTTCTGACCCCGTGGAAAACGTCCAAAGCGGATCCTGGTCCTCGCAGAGCACGGCAGTGAACCCGTGTGAAGCATCCAGAGCGAAGCCTAGTCCTCTCCAAGCACGGCAGTGAATCCGTGGGAAGCATCTAGAGAAAAATTCCTGGTTACGCGGAACACGGATAACGTCACTTCTGACCCCGTGGAAAACGTCCAGAGTGATTCCTGGTCCTCGCAGAGCACGGCAGTGAACCCGTGTGAAGCATATAAAGTGGAGCCTAGTCCTCGCCGAACACGGCAGTGAACCCGTGGGAAGCATCTAGAGAAAAATTCCTGCTTGCACGGAAAACGGATAACGTCACTTCTGACCCCATGGAAAACGTCCAGAGCGGACCCTGGTCCTCGCCGAACACGGCAGTGAACCCGTGGGAAGCATCTAGAGCAAAATTCCTGGTTACGCGGAACACGGATAACGTCACTTCTCACCCCGTGGAAAACGTCCAGAGCGGATGCTGGTCCTCGCAGAGCACGGCAGTGAACCCGTGTGAAGCATCCAGAGCCTAGTCCTCGCCGAACACGGCAGTGAACCCGTGGGAAGCATCTAGAGCAAAGTTCCTGGTTACGTGGAACGCGGATAACGTCACTTCTGACCCCATGGAAAACGTCCAGAGCGGATCCTGGTCCTCGCATAGCATGGCAGTGAACCCGTGTGAAGCATCCAGAGCGGAGTCTGGTCCTCGCCGAACACGGCAGTGAACCCGTGGGAAGCATCCAGAGCAAACATCGGACTATGAGGTCCTTAAACTCACGGACTTTGATGTCCTTAACCTCGACCGTGATGTCTTAAAACTAACATCGGACTGTGAGGTCCTTAAACTCATGGACTATGATGTCCTTAACCTCGACCGTGATGTCTTAAAACTAACAATCAACTGCAATAATTTTAAACTAATTTTACTTCGGTTGAAGGGTATATCTCTTCACTCCTTTGATATTTGTCATTGTAATTCCTCAACGTCTTCAAAGAGGTGACGGGTTCCGACAACCACACGGACTATGATGTCTTTAACCTCGACCGTGATGTCTTAAAACTAACGTTGGACTGTGGAGACCTTAAATCCATGGACTATGACGTCCTTAACCTCGACCATGATGTCATAAAACTAACAACGGACTTGGAGTCCTTAAATCCACGGACTATGATGTCCTTAACCTCGACCGTAATGTCTTAAAACAAGCAACGGATGGTGGAATCCTTAAATCCATGGATTATGATGTCCTTAACCTCGACCGCGATGTCTTTAAACTACGGCACCCCGAAAAACATCCAGAGCAACCCCTGACCCCGTGAAATACGGATAAGGGCAACTTCACCCATCACTTGTGGGTCCTCACGACTAGTAAGGAAGAAAATTCTCTTATGAGATCCTTACGACTTTCAAGAGAAAAAATGCTTAAGAATCCTCATGATTCTTAAGGAGAAATTACACCTACTGTCACGCCCCGCTTTCCAGTGTACACTAAAATGGGCACGTGACATAGCCAACCATGCTACCTGTGGATAGGAAGTATCCATCCACAGTCACATTACGGTTGTAGAGATATCAAGAACAAAATAAAACTATCTAAAACATGTCCATAATCCAAAATAACATGAGTCAAGAATAAATAAATGCGGAAGCGAAAGATCCAATACAAAATAACTGGAATGTATGTCCCATAATGCGGGCTCACATCAGGAATAAAATGTAGTAAAGAAAGACTAACTACTGCTCACACTCACAGCTCAGCCTGTCGGCTGAAGTACTCCTGCTCGGACTGTGACAACGGTACAGAATCTGGGCAATGCAAAACCCAGACGTCAGCGCGTCAAATCATCAAGTAATAACATAATAAACAGGCAATGCGAATATAAACATGAATAAAGCAGGGGTAACAACAATATAAATCAGAGCAGTGCAGGGTAATGTGCAGTGGGTAAACTAAACTGTTCTATCAGGTTCTCTGTTCTAAATTCTTTGAAACCAAATTGATGAATCATCGATGTAACTCAATAGTATCCCGTACATACCCGGGACCACGGCCTCAATATTCTCGGGCTGAACCGAGACATGCCGCTAGGCACCAAACAGGAATGTGTACACTCAATAGTATCCCGTACATACCCGGGACCACGGCCACAATATTCTCGGCTGAAACCGAGACATACCGCTAGGCACAAAACAGGAATGTGTACACTCAGAACAGGTAGTGAACTGTCGAGTTACAAGTCAGGTTTCACCTTTGATTTCCCCATACCCCCAAGTTATATGTGTAGGTCAAGTCAGGTATCCCGAAATCAAGAAAATAATGCCAACACAGGATCAGGTAAACAGGTTTGTCTGGATATACAACAGGAACGGTCCATGAAGACTACATGTCAGGTTTGTTGGCATTAGACACAAGATTAGGTAACGGGTCAGGTCATGGTACATCATGTCAAGTCAAGCAGTATACGGTACCATGTCGGGTCAATCAAGGTGTAGGTAGCAAGACAGGTCAAGAAGCAAGCGATATCATAGGTGCACGCACAATCAGTTATATAATCAAGCATGGGTATCAACCACAAGAGATAAGCAATGAATTAAGCAATAGGCAGATTCATTCAATTAGCAATACCGTTATCAATTGTGTCACAGAGATGATTTCAACCATATAAGAATGCAGTAAGACAATTATAGTAATTTAATCATGTTAACAAGTTTAAGACTTCATAGATGCAATGTTATATGTGTAAATAGGTTCCACGAATGAAATCACAGTTTAAGCAGGTTAAATGCATACGAGTGTCCGAATGAAGTAACACGGTAAAAAAGGTGCCATAGGCTACATCATCAGTGAAAGTGTAATAAAAACATGTAAATGTGATTATTAGGTTCCAAATTAGTAATTACAACAGGTAGGTTCCAAGTTTTGAAAGATAAATGATATTTAACAATATTGAACATGAAAAATAGGAAATTATAATACAAAAGTTAAATTGCGGGTTTTAGGGTGTCATTAATTATAAGTAAATATTGTTTAGCATGTAGCAAGGGTTACTTGCCTCGACGGGTCGCGAATCGGGAAATCGAAACGTAGAATGTCGGCGGGGAAAACTCGCGACGGGCGCATGGTTCACGAAATGAACCCAAACGACGAACAGTGAAGCCACACGGGTCGGGGTACTACGCTGGAACATTGGGACACGTCGTCGGCATCGTTGGATTCCGGCCAAGAAATGAACAGTAAAAGATAAAGACATGCAAACAAGAAGAGAAAGAAAACTAGAAAAGAAAGGAAGTAGGATCTGAGAAGGGGTGCTCACGATGATCCGTGGGACGGGTGGTGACCGTCGACCTCGTCGACGGAGCTCCGGCGGCGGCCTACGCCGACAGTGGAAAAAGTGTTTTCAGATCAAGAACCAGATCAGCAAGGAAAAGAAGAAAGGAGGAGGTGAGGGGATGTGAAACTCACCGAGGGGGTGCTTGCGAGGCTGGGGGCACGGGGACGTGGTCACCGGCGGCGACTCACGGCGGCGCGAACGCGTGCAGGGGTATAGGTGGCCGCGGTGAAGGTGCAGGGTACACGGGAAGAAGGGAGAGGAGGAAGGAGGCGTAGTGGATTGGTCGAGGGCGAGGAGGCGAGGAGACCAGCGAGGGTGTCGTCGGTGTTGGGGTGCGGCGGCTAGGGCAAGGCGGTGGTAGGGTTCGCTGGGGGTTAGGTTCTCATGAAAAAGGAAATGAAGAAGAGGGAAAAGATATATATAGAGGAGAGAGAGAGGGAGAGAGAGAGAGACGGGGAGAGAGAGGAGAGAGAGAGAGAGAGAGACGGCGAGAGAGAGGGGAGAGATAGAGTGAGAGGGAGAGGTAAGGGGCCCACGGTTTAAGAAGAAGGAATGTGATTGGTTGAAGGATTAAATTGAGAAAGATTTAAAGGATTTAAGCGAACAGTAAATCTATATAGTTAAGAAAAATATTCGATGGTTTAAGTATATTAAAATTTGGGATTTTGGCGCAAAGTAAAACATTTCCAAATCGTGCCCGGGTCGGGTCCAAAAATTTGAAATTGAAATAATAGAATTTTAAGCGGGATCCAAAATTTAAAATGAAGTGTTTTATGAGCAAAAAGCATACCCCTAAAACGGACACACGTACGTGCACGTAGCCGTCCAAACTCGCTCGTTTCACTGAACGGGATGAGAACACGATGCACGGACGCTACAACATAGTTAGTGGTGTCAAGCAGGCCAAGATGAATATTTTTAATTTTATTTTAGATGCCAAAAATTGTTATATGCATAAATGAATTTGCCGGGTAAAATTTTACAATAAGTAACAATCAAGAAAGATAAATGAAATGAGTGCCACACTACGTTCAAGCGGTAACTGAAATTAGTAGCATTGGGCTCGGGTGTTACATTATACCCAACTACAAAAAGAATTTCGTCCTCGAAATTCTAAGAATACAAAGACAAAGTAACTACAAGAAAAGATGAGGAAACTTCTGCCGGATTTCATCTTCTCGTTCCCAAGTGGAATCTCCATGCGAGCGATTACCCCAAGAAACAAGCACAAGAGGGATCACCTTGTTCTTAAGAACCTTTTCCCTTCGATCCAAGATTTCAATCGGTCGCTCCTCAAAAGTCAAGTCTTCTCGTACTGTTAGCTCCGAATGATCCAATACGTATGTTTAATCTTGAACATACCTACGGAGTTGAGATACGTGAAACACATCGTTCACATTCGCCAAGGACTGCGGTAATGCCAAACGATACGCTACATCACCAATACGCTCCAAGATCTCAAAGGGTCCAACGAATCGAGGACTAAGCTTTCCTCAACTTCCAAAACGAATCACCCCTGTAGTCGGTGATATCTTCAAGAATACCAAATCACCCACGGCGAACTCTAGAGGTCTTCTTGACGTATCTGCCCAACTCTTCTGTCGGTCTTGTGCTGCCTTCATATGATTTCTGATAGTGTTAACCTTCTCAACTGTCTACACAACCAAATCTGGTCCTAATAATCTTCGTTCACCAATATCGTCCCAACAAACAGGTGAACGGCATTTACGACCATACAAAGCTTCAAATGGAGCCATCTGGATAGTTTCCTGAAAACCGTTGTTGTAAAAAAACTCCACCAAATGCAGATGATCTTCCCATGAACCCTTGAAGTCCAACATGCATGCTCTCAACATATCCTCAAGAGTTTGGATCGTCCTCTCCGACTGACCATCAGTTTCAGGATGATAAGCTGTGCTAAACTTCAATCGAGTCCCCAAACTTTCCTGTAGACTCCGCCAAAAGTGTGATAAGAACCGAGTGTCCCGATCGGACACAATGCTCACTGGTACTCCATGCAATCTTACAATCTCTTGCATGTACCGCTCTGCCAAAGTCTCTGTTGATTGACCAACCTGGAAAGGAATGAAGTGAGCTGCCTTGGTCAACCAATCAACAATCACCCATACAACATTGTTGCCCTTTGGACTCCGCGGTAAAGCCGTCAAGAAATCCATGGTTATATGTTCCCACTTCCACTGAGGAATCGGGAGTGGTTGCAATAAACCAGCAACCCTTTGATGTTCAGCCTTAACTTGCTGACACACCAAGCACTTAGCCATAAAGCGAGCAATCTCCCGTTTCATGCCTTCCCACCAGAAATGTTGTCGAATACCTCGGTACATCTTTGTGCCTCCTGGATGTACAGAATAAGCTGAGCTGTGTGCCTCCTTCATAAGCTCTTCGCGAATATCTCCCTTTGGCACACACAAACGGCTACCATACCTCAACAAACCATCTTCGTGGATCAATAAACATGTTCGTAGTCCGGCTTCAACCTGTCCTCGAAACTTTTGCAGTCTAGGGTCCTGTGATTGTGCTGCTTTAATATTCTCGATCAACGACGACTGTACTTGCAGCTGCATCAACTGTCCCGTAGAATGCGGTAGCACAACCTCCAAGTCAAATCTTCGAAAATCTACAACGATCTCCTTCTGCGTAGTTAACACCTGAATTGCTGGTAACCGACTAAGCACATCCGGCACGACGTTCACCTTTCCCGGATGGTACTTAAGATCAAGATCGTAGTCAGCCATCAGCTCCAACCATCTACACTGCCTCATATTAAGCTCCTTCTGTGTGAACACATACTTCAAGCTCTTATGATCAGTAAAAACTTCGACCCTTTCACCCAAAAGGTAGTGTCTCCAAATCTTCAAAGCGAAAATCACAGCCGCAAGTTCCAAGTCATAAGTTATGTAATTCTTCTCATGGGTCTTCAACTGTCTCGATGCGTACGCTACAACATTCCCATGCTGCATCAAAACACATCCCAATTCTTTCCCAGATGCGTCGTTGTGAATCACCAATCCTCCGGAATTGTCTGGCACGGTCAGAATAGGGGCGGTTATCAACTTCTGCTTCAACATCTCAAAAGCTAGCGCACTTTTTTCCGTCCATACAAAAGGTACCTCCTTACGCGTAAGCTTGGTCAACGGCTCTGCCAGACGAGCAAAGTTCTCCACAAATCTCCTGTAATATCCGGCGAGTCCAAGAAAACTTCTTATCTCCACAACATTCTTTGGAATCGGCCAATCTCGAACTACTGCAATCTTTTCTGCATCGACGGCAATTCCATCGCCAGACACAACATGCCCCAAAAACTTTACTTCCTCCAGCCAAAACTCGCACTTACTCATCTTCGCATACAACTTCTCCTGTCTCAACGTTTGCAGTGCGATCTTCAAATGCTCAGTATGCTCTTCAAAACTCTTCGAGTAAACCAGAATATCGTCAATGAAAACCACGATAAACTGGTCCAAGAACGGTGAAAAGATTCGGTTCATCAAGTCCATGAATACTGCCGGCGCATTCATTACTCCGAAGGGCATCACTAGGTATTCGTAATGTCCATACCATGTTCGGAACGCCGTCTTGCAAATATCTTTTTTTTTCACTCGGACCTGATGATATCCGGATCGCAAATCCAGCTTCGAGAATACCCTCGCGCCACTAAGCTGCTCGAAAAGTTCGCCAATGCGAGGGATCGGGTACTTGTTCTTAATAGTCACCCGGTTTAATTCTCGATAGTCGATGCACATCCTTCTTGTGCCATCCTTCTTCTTTACTAGAAGAACTGGAGCTCCCCAAGGCGAGTTACTGCTTCGAATCCAACCTTTTTCAAGCAATTCAGCAACCTGTTTCTCGACGTCTTCCAACTCTACTGGTGCCCTTGGATAATACGCTTTGGATACTGGCGCTGCACCAGGAATAAGATCAATTGCGAACTCTACATCTCGCTTCGGCGGTAAACCCGATATATCTTCAAACACGTCCATAAAATCGCGAACAACAGCCGTCTCTTCACTTAAATCAACTTCCATTGCTGCAAGGATATCATTTGTCGGCCTAGCGCTAAACTCGAGTGGCCCGACAGAACTGCTTCCTCTAGTGAAGGTAAACTCGGGATGTCCGGGAATCTGGAAAATTACTTTCTTTGCCCTACAATCAATGTGAGCGTGGAAACTGCCAAGAAAATCCATTCCCAAGACGACTTCATAGCTGCCCGTATCAATCACCAAGAAATCTGCAAAAAGCTCCCGTCCGCACACAACAACTCTACAATCTTTACATTCCCTACTAGCTATGATTTTCCCATTCCCAGTGTGTATGTCCCAGAAACTAGACAGGGTCGTGTAGTCAATCGAATCTGTAGTTAAAAACTTGGATGACATAAAACAATGGGATGCAACAGAATCAAATAACGCTAATGCGGGAAAACCATGAACGAGTAGAGTACCTGAAACAACTTCTCCTGACGCCTTAGCTTCTTCTACTGTCAAGGTAAAAGCTCGAGCCTGATTAGGTCCTTGAGTCAGCTGTTTCTGTCCCTGGAACGGTCTTTGCAGAGGCTTCTGAATAACATCCCTCGTGCGAAGCTTCGACGGACAAGCACTAACGGCGTGATCTGCCGCTCCACAAACAAAACAGAGTCCCAGCCTCCTTCGACAATCCTTTCGCACATGTCCGTGTACATGGCAGTAGTTACAAATCACGCTCCCTTTCCGATCAACCACAATTGTTTTCTTCATTGGTGCTATGCTGCGTCTGTTCACCGGAACACTTCTACGTACGGACGTTTGGTTCAGTGCAGACGCTGGTTTCAGCTCGGTCTGTCTCTTTAGATTCTCCAGCATTCCCCTTATCACTCTACGCATGGCGGCTTTGTCCACACGTCTTTGGTACATCTTCAAATTCTTACCGGCCATATTCCTGAAATCAAAATACCCAACATTAGCATGATGATAGATTAAAAATATAGATCAAGGCTAAAACTCCAAGATACTTAAATTGAGTGTCGCATTGTAACTATGCCGCGGTATCATAGCCACAATTACATAACTCCACCCAAGTCGCCTAAGTCCTAGAGATAACAAGGAATCAGGTTTTCGAGTTGATATGCAAAGGAAGTTTGCACATCGTAAAGGATATAATCTGGAAGAATGTGATTCAAGAATGGTAAACGGCAAGGTGGCAGGACAAGTTTCCTAAACACGGGTATTCTGATTCCTGTATTGGATACAATACCCAACTACAAAAGAATCAACCCGACTAACATATGGCTCTGATACCAAAAGAACCATGTCACGCCCCGCTTCCCAGAGTACGCTAAAATAGGCACGTGACATAGCCAACCATGCTACCTGTGGGTAGGAAGTATCCATCCACAGTTACATTACGGTTGTAGAGATATCAAGAACAAAATAAAACTATCTAAAACATGTCCATAATCCAAGATAACATGAGTCAAGAATAAATAAATGCGGAAGCGAAAGATCCAATACAAAATAACTAGAATGTATGTCCCATAATGCGGGCTCACATCAGAAATAAAATGCAGTAAAGAAAGACTAACTACTGCTAACACTCACAGCTCAGCCCGTCGGCTGAAGTACTCCTGCTCGGACTGTGACAGCGGTACAAAATCTGGGCTATGCAAAACCCATACGTCAGCGCGTCAAATCATCAAGTAATAACATAATAAACAGGCAATGCGAATATAAACATAAATAAAGCAGGGGTAACAACAATATAAAAGAGAGCAGTGCAGGGTAGTGTGCAGTGGGTAAACTAAACTGTTCTATCAAGTTCTCTGTTCTAAAGTCTTTGAAACCAAATTGATGAATCATCGATGTAACTCAATAGTATCCCGTACATACCCGGGACCACGGCCTCAATATTCTCGGGCTGAACCGAGACATGCCGCTAGGCACCAAACAGGAATGTGTACACTCAATAGTATCCCGTACATACCTGGGACCACGGCCACAATATTCTCGGCTGAAACCGAGACATGACGCTAGGCACAAAACAAGAATGTGTACACTCAGAACAGGTAGTGAACTGTCGAGTTACAAGTCAGGTTTCACCATTGATTTCCCTATACCCCCAAGTTATATGTGTAGCTCAAGTCAGGTATCCCGAAATCAAGAAACTAATGCCAACACAGGATCAGGTAAACAGGTTTGTCTGGATAGACAACAGGAACGGTCCATGAGGACTACATGTCAGGTTTGTTTTCATTAAACACAAGATCAGGTAACGGGTCAAGTCATGGTACATCATGTCAAGTCAAGCAGTATACGGTACCATGTCGGGTCAATCAATGTGTAGGTAGCAAGACAGGTCAAAAAGCAAGCGATATCATAGGTGCACGCACAATCAGTTATATAATCAAGCATGGGTATCAACCACATGAGATAAGCAATGAATTAAGCAATAGGCAGATTCATTCAATTAGCAATACCGTTATCAATTGTGTCACAGAGATGATTTCAACCATATAAGAATGCAGTAAGACAATTATAGCCATTTAATCATGTTAACAAGTTTAAGACTTCATAGATACAATGTTATATGTGTAAATAGGTTCCACGAATGAAATCACAGTTTAAGCAGGTTAAATGCATACGAGTGTCCGAATGAAGTAACACGGTAAAAAAGGTGCCATAGGCTACATCATCAATGAAAGTGTAATCAAAACATGTAAATGTGATTATTAGGTTCCAAATTAATAATTACAACAGGTGGGTTCAAAGTTTTGAAAGATAAATGATATTTAACAATATTGAACATGAAAAATGGGAAATTATAATACCGAAGTTAAATTATGAAAAATGGGAAATTATGATACCAAAGTTAAATTGCGGGTTTTAGGGTGTCATTAATTATAAGTAAATATTGTTTAGCATGTACCAAGGGTTACTTGCCTCGACGGGTCGCGAATCGGGAAATCGGAACGTAGAATGTCGGTGGGGAAAACTCGCGAAGGGCGCACGGTTCACGGAATGAACCCAAATGACGAACAGTGAAGCCACACGGGTCGGGGTACTACGCTGGAACGTTGGGACACGTCGTCAGCATCGTCGGATTCCGGCCAAGAAATGAACAGTAAAAGATCAAGACATGCAAACAAGAAGTGAAAGAAAACTAGAGAAGAAAGGAAGTAGGATCTGAGAAGAGGTGCTCACGATGATCCGTGGGACGGGTGGTGACGGTCGACCTCGTCGACGGAGCTCCGGCGGTGGCCTACGCCGACAGTGGAAGAAGTGTTTTCAGATCATGAACCAGATCAGCAAGGAAAAGAAGAAAGAAGGAGGTGAGGGGATGTGAAACTCACCGAGGGGGTGCTTGCGAGGCCGGGGGCACGGGGACGAGGTCACCGGCGGCGACTCACGACGGCGCGAACGCGTACAAGGGTGCTGGTGGCCGCGGTGAAGGTGCAGGGTGCATGTGAAGAAGGGAGAGGAGGAAGGAGGCGTAGTGGATTGGTCGAGGGCGAGGAGGCGAGGAGGCCGGCGAGGGTGTCGTCGGTGTTGGGGTGCGGCGGCTAGCGCAAGGCGGCAGTAGGGTTCGCTGGGGGTTGGGTTCTCGTGAAAAAGGAAATGAAGAAGAGGGAAAAGATATATATAGAGGAGAGAGAGAGGGGGAGAGAGAGAGAGAGGAGAGAGATAGAGAGAGAGGGGGGAGAGAGAGAGAGAGAGGGAGAAAGAGGAGAGAGATAGAGAGAGAGGGAGAGAGGTAAGGGGCCCACGGTTTAAGAGGAAGGAATGTGATTGGTTGAAGAATTATATTGAGAAAGATTTAAAGGATTTAAGCGAACAGTAAATCTATATAGTTAAGAAAAATATTCGATGGTTTAAGTATATTAAAATTTGGGATTTTGGCGCAAAGTAAAACATTTCCAAATCGCACCTGGGTCGGGTACAAAAATTTAAAATTGAAATAATATAATTTTAAGCGGGATCCAAAATTTAAAATGAAGTGTTTTATAAGCAAAAAGCATACCCCTAAAACGGACACACGTATGTGCACGTAGCCGTCCAAACTCGCCCGTTTCACTGAACGGGACGAGAACACGATGCACGGATGCTACAACAGGGTTAGGGGTGTCAAGCAGGCCAAGATGAATATTTTTAATTTTATTTTAGATGCCAAAAATTGTTATATGCAGAAATGAATTTGCCGGGTAAAATTTTACAGTAAGTAACAATCAAGCAAGATAAATGAAATGAGTGCCACACTACGTTCACGCGGTAACTGAAATTAGTAGCATTGGGCTCGGGTGTTACACCTACGGGATCCTCTCGACCTGTAGGGAGAAAAACTCTTTATGAGACCCTCACGGCTCATAAAGTTGAAAAGTGTTAGGAGGCAGATCTTAACCTTGATTCCTAAGCCATCGTTGTCCTTCAAAGAGATCAAGATAGACTATCCGTGGAATACATTCAATAAAAAGGGACATACCATTGAGAAGAAAAATATGTCTTTTATTCATAAACCAAAATGGATACAAAGTACAATTCGTGAAAGAACAAAAAATATACTCTCATTCAGGAGTATATATAAAAAGAAGAAAAAAGATATTAAAGTCTTCAGGCCGGCGGGCGATTTAGCAGCTTGGTCAGCTCATCCTTCTTTCACTGGGTCACGCCTTCGTCGTTCAGTATCGCCAGAAGACCGGTCTCCGCCTGAACTTGCTGGGCCTGATATGAGGCAAGCCGACCTTCGAGCTCCTTCTCGGTAGCTTTGTGAGCCTCGACCCTTTCGCGAGTGAACACGGCAGCCTTATCGAGGGCCACCACCTCTTTGATAGACTCTTGAAGTACTCGCCAGAGTTCATACGCTTTGTTGGCCTTGGCGGTAAGATTGGCTTGAAGTTCGTTCAGCGCCTTAGAACCTGCTCCCTCTCCGAAAATTTGCGGCCGAGCCTCTTCTCACATGACACCATGTTCGCAGCGCACCCTCTATCAGACCCCGCAAGCCCGCCTTCGCAGCCACAACCTCCGAAGAAAGGCGGGAACACTCAAGCACATGCAGACAAGCCTTCATCTGACGGCAAAACTCAACCCAGACTTGCACCATGGCCTCGCTATAATAGACAGCAAGAAAAGGAAGAGAACCGTTAGCTTCAGCAGCAAACGCTTCGGCTGTGATTGCACTGCCCGCATGAAGCTCCTCGATCAGGGATGACAAGGAGTCGAGGCTTAATTTTGCCAGACGGTCTGAGGCTCGCAAAGCATAAGGACCGGGCGGCATGGCGATGCGCGACTCCAGCATTGTGAGAAGTGGCAGGGCTGTTCAGATTTATAAAAGATCGGTTAAACTTTTGAGCAGAGGAACAAGTGGGACAATAATGGGACCTCACTTACCCACAGTCATGCAAGAAGGAGCTGAAGGCTCCCCTGGCCCTTCGAGAACCCCAACCTCGTCGTCAGCCTCCAGAACTGTAAAGGACATCAATGTCATTTCGCAAAATAACAACAATGCTATGAAAGATGGTGAACGACACTAACCTTGCCCAGATGAGAGGACGATGCGTTGAGGAGATATCTCCTGCAGGGCGGCCATCTCCAGCAAACGCTGAAAGGATTGCTGGGGAGACAGATCGGCAATAGAGGCCGCCAGTCCGCGCAGTTCTGAAAAGAGAAAATAATTCAGAAAACGGAAAGATCACAAGTTTAAAATGTTGAAGGTTACCTTCGACGCTCCTCCCATTTTGAACTGGAGGGATAGCATCTTCAACGGCCTCCGCCGCAACCTCAGGTACAGTACTAAGGACACGAGCCGGAGAAACGGCCACGGAGGAAGG
This sequence comes from Agapanthus africanus, assembly GCA_030015575.1. Lineage (NCBI taxonomy): Eukaryota > Viridiplantae > Streptophyta > Magnoliopsida > Asparagales > Amaryllidaceae > Agapanthus > Agapanthus africanus. Next base: position 110,266,899 of record CM057340.1, on the reverse strand, counting down.
AGCAGAGGCAGCCACTGCGGGTTCCAACGAAGGGAGAGTAGCCTTGACTATCTCCATCCTAACCTCCGGGCCGCCCTCAGGAAGATCCATTGGGACGGCGACCACCAAGGGTGCCTCTCCCAAAGGAGCGAGTGCTTCAAAATCAAGAACCGCCAAAAGAGGCTCTATCGCGAGAGGGATAGCGTCGTTAACCCCCTCCGCATCGAGCAATGTTTCATTGGGGGTGTCAACAGGCTCTACCGTCAGCAAGCCCGTAGGAACCTCCCCCATCGCCGAAATCTCTGCACAATTCATGCAAGACTAAGGATACATATATACTAGTGCAAGCAATATGAAGTGCTGCAAAGAAGTATAGCAACATACCAATGCGTAAGGAAGCCTTCAATATGGCTTCTTCAAGCCGATGCTCCTTCTCAAGGAGGTGTGCTCGCCGGGGTTCAAGGGTGGACTCATGGCCGCCGGTCCACAAGGAAAGCGCGTCCGCAGCATCCTCTGAAACAGCCTGCTTTAGGGCCCTTTCGCCCCATTCCTCCAAAGGGCCGATGAACCGCCGCCGGATCCACGAGGGGTCTTCATAAAAGATTACGACCGGATAGGGCTTATTCGGAACCCTTATGTTCCGAGACACATCTTTAAAACATCTTATAGCCTCAGCCAATTGTGCGGCTTCCTCGGCGGCTGAACCCGGAAAAAGTAAGCCAGCATCCGACTCCTGCACGGTCAACGGTTCATCCTGAAGTATGGGCTCAGACTCTACTAGAGATTCGAGTGGGTTGGTAGCCACCTTCCTCCGCCGCTTAGATCCAGAACCGACCGTCGAAGACGACCGTTTCCTCCCCTATGGAGCCTTGGAACGACGCCGACCCACTTCATCTTCAAAACCCTCGTCCCTACCACCCTCGCTTGGCGCCACAACTGAGGATGACACAGCCATTGTCGACGCCACGGGTGGTGGTGCTGCTACCGGATCCCGATTAGCCCACGACCGGGTGCCCAATGGCATACCAACTGTGGGAGTGAGGTCTACTCCAGACTCTTCCGGAATAAGAGCAACACCGATATCCCTCAGAGGAAAGTGGACCGGTGCGCGCAGTCGCAACGTAGCTCTTATGGCCGGAACCTGAGTAGGAGTGCCATATCCAAGGAGTACCCTTCTCTCCTCAACAATAATCGGGTTGACCCGATGAAGGTACCAGCCCATAAACGACCCCACACGCCGGGGAAGATGGTCAGCATCAGGGATTATGAAGTGGGAGCCGGTGTTCAGCCTCACGAAATGATGAGCGGTATCGCGAACGGCTTCGAGTGAAGGGAGCGGCGCGACTATGAAAGCCTCGAAAGGGACGCCCTGGTCGTATCCAAGCTACCAGGCGAAGCGATGCGGGTTGTACCGCATGAAAAGGGCCGTACTATCCTGGCGAAATACCAGATAGCCTGATCTGATTGCATACAAGTGCGTGGCCTCCCGGGGCCTCAAAGAAGGCACATTGTCTTTTGATTGGTCCCACAGTTGCTGAGCTGGACCTGAAAGAGAAGATAAAACCCGGTCGGTAAATACCAATCTGCCAGCAGTAGCATAAGGAGCAATCAACGCCTGAATGGCCCCAAATTGAGTTGGGTCAGAGGCAGAAGCATTCACCAATCGCATAAGTCGCGGGAAGGTGTAGGCGTTGTAAAATGCGGCCTCTGATACATAGCAAAAGCACCCAACACATGCATTTCGATCCAAGACGTGAAGTAATGGAGAGAAAAGTTTGCTACATCTACGCCAGGAGTAGAGGTATTAGCCGTAGCGCCCAACCCGTGATAGAAATGCGCCAATGCCGGGATGCCGACGGCCAGCCATGTCCCCTCGGCAATACGATGAGCCGGATAGATAACCGAGACTCTCATGAAGCGGCGATGCATGGGGATGACGAACCAACTGAGCCAGACACTGACGAAGCCCATGAAGAATGTCTCCGCATCCATGCCGGGAGCTGCAATGGATTCGAAAGACACCGGCGACATAATAGGAATGTCATACTGTGGTAAATCTGATTCCTTGGTCGGCAGCTTCTTCGGACCAAACCCAAAGGGGTCATTGATATTTGCAAACTTTGGAGCCGTCTTCGACAATACATCCTCGCGAAGGAAGCAAGCAATGAAGCTCTTAAAAGTAAAGCCTTGCTCCTCAGATTCTGTGAACAGCCGGTCAAAGATACCCAACGCCTTGATCAGAATTGGACGCTTATGGCGGACGGCGTTCTCGCTAGACAAGCCGTCGAGGATTGCGGGCTCGGTCTCAAAGACGTACTCATTAGGAGGCAGCGACTCCTCATAAAGTGTCTCCCGGATTGGCAGCCCCGAGATTTCATAAAATTCTTCCAAAGAGATCGAAACCTCGCGGTCCCCTAGAAGAAAAGTGTTGGTGGGGAGATTCCACTTGTTCAAGAACGCCTTAACCCACCAGAAATGTGGGGATTGGTAGTGCAAGAGCGACGCATACATCGCCTAGTAAAGCCCGACCTTCTGCAGCCGCGCGCGATGGGCAGAAAGGATGTAACGAGCCCAGAGGAGGTAGCCCGTAGGGTGTCGAGGGGTGAGCCCTATCTTGTAGATTTGTCCCCATGGTTGGGCCTCACCCTGGCAAATACGCCGTCCCAGAATATCTGTAGCTAGGATCAGATGGTTCGGGATACCAGTTGTCGAAGGCTCGAGCCGCCCTATCGGAGTCTAATTCGGCATCTCCACGGCAAAGACTATCCTTGGAGGGTCCACTGGCAGAAACGGAAAGGTGGGCTCCGTTGGTACTTCGCAAAGGAAACTCCGGCGCCCCCGGATAATATGACCGTACCAGGTCCCCAACAAAAGCAAGTTGGTGCAGTTCGGGTCATGAGCCCTGATCATCTCCACCACTTCCTCATCAGATGGTAACTGAGGAAAGGCGGCTTCCAAGCGAGTGAAAAGAAAGTACGGAACGGAAGTCATTGTACCTGAAATAAAATAAGGGGAAACTGTTAAAAGCGAAGCCAGCAGTGTATATATATGATTATAAATATATATATATATATATATATATATAAAGACAGTTGAAAAAAGCGAACTCCTTTTTATGGGACCATTGGTTACAAAACGCATGGGTCCCACAGAATCAAGATAACGGCTCGTTAATAATGAGGCCAAGCAATTATAATGAGACAAAAGGAAGATTCTCATTAAATAAGAAGTGCATTTCAAGTGACCCTACGCATTCCCCTAAAAAGAAATCCATTTCGGACTCTGTGACAAATCAAACAGAATCAAGGGAATTAAATTCCCAGGAAGGGACATTGTAAACTTCTTCTTCTCGGATGTGAAAGAGACAACTCAGGGCACCCAAGAAGTCACTTGAGAAGAACTAAGTTCTTCAAAGGAATTAAATTCCTTTTTTTGAAAAAAGGGAATTAAATTCCCAGAAAATTCTTTCCCCATAGCCAGAGCTTTTTATGATGGAATTAAACTCCATAGAAAAGACAAACACCACCACCGATCCCTAAAAATTAGAGAAACCCTAAGAGATTCTACTGTTTGAAGGTTAAATGGTTTTCTGTTCTTGCTAAAGAACTTAAAGAAAAATGGGTTCTTGTTAAAAGGGGAAAACCCTTGGTGTGGATTTAAAATCCAAGGAGTTTATGTGCATGAAAGTTCTTCGATTGTCCAAAGCCATTACCTAAAGAGATGGGTCTTTCTTCAACAGAGTTAAACTCTGGAAAATTCGCAAGGCAGAGAACTAAGCTCTGAGAAAAGAGAATTAAATTCTCAAAAGGAAAAGAAATCGCAAGGAGGAAGATGAAAGAGTGGAGGTACTTCTAAAGAGACCCCCTGCATTTATAGGATGTGATGGAAACGCTTCATCTCCCAGATTCCCTAGATGGATCCAACGGTCACAAAAGTGACAGCGTTGCACTCACGTGCAGACACGTGAGAGCAACGCTGGGGGGGCATTTGTTCCCTGATTAAAAAAAATCATGAAAAACTTCAAGAGAGGCATCACGTGCTCACACGTGACCAATGGTCACGTGTTGACACGTGATGGTTAAAGCAGCAGCATAAATAAGTCGGGCAGAGAAGTCAATTTGGGGGTCACGTGCTCACACGTGACCAGGGGTCACGTGCTCACACGTGACCAGGGGTCACGTGCTCACACATGACAAGGGGTCGCGTGTCAGCACATGACTGGCTTTAAAAGCCTCACAGTTTAACAGAGTTAAAATTCAGAATTTTCTCTAAAATCTTTCCAAATGGGAATGGAGTACGGAGAACCGTTGGATTTAAAAATCCAGGGGTGATTAAATATCACCAATTTATGGAAAAATCTTAAACAATGAAAGATTTCTCCTAAATCTCACCAGAAATAACAAAAAGAATATCTTTGGATTAAAAATCCAACGGTGAATAAAATTCACCTAATAATCTAGAGGCTCAGATTAATGATGAAAATAAATCAAATCTTTCAATGAAAGATTTGCTAATAAATTGATTCTTTTCCTCCTCCTATAAATAGGAGCCAAGAGAAAAGAAAAGGAGGGAGGATTTTGGAGAGAAAACTTAGCAGAGAATTTTAGCACCTTGAAAATTCAGAAAGAAAACCTTAGGTGAGAAAAAGAAACGGGGATCAAAACTTTAGGAAAAAAGAGAATTTAATTCTCAAAAAATCTAAGAGTTTAACTCTTTTGCAAAGAACTTAGTTCTTCCTCTAGTTGAAGATTTGCAAAGCGCACATCTCCCCATGAGTTGAGAATTTAATTCTTATCGGGTCGAGATCCTGCCATGCAGATCTAAAAATTAGAGAGGGAATTGAGTTTAGAGAATTTAATTCTCCCAAAACAAAGTAAGGGTTTAACCCTATATGAGAATTTAATTCTCCCAAAGTTACAGGAATTTAATTCCTTCATGATGGACAGAACTAGGGTTTAACCCTAATTGAGAGAATTTAATTCTTTCAAATTCACAGGAATTCAATTCCTCTTAAAAAATGAAGTTAGGGTTTCACCCTATACAAGAATTTAATTCTTCTACATATATGGGAATTTAATTTCTCTAAAAGAAATTAGGGTTTAAACCTATACAAGAATTCAATTCTTTTACAACAGGAATTTAATTCCTCCAAAGTCATAATTAGGGTTTAACCCTACAGAGAATTTAATTCTCAGAATAAAACTAAGAGACTAAAGAGATCTCTGTGCATGAAAAAGATTAAGGTCACGTGTCCCCACGTGACCCCCGAAAAGATTCCTAAAAAATGAGAAGGAAAAGGCTTTGAGGCAATGCCTCACGTGTTCCCACGTGACCTCCAAAACACAGAGATAAAAGCAAAGGCGACCTAAGCTTTGAGCGCTCTCACGTGTCCCCACGTGACCTCTTAGCAAGCGCTTTAATAATCAGTGCATAATTCCCTATCACGTGTCAGCACGTGATAACATAAAACAAAAAGTGTTGAACACTTAATTGCAGGACAAAGAAAGGGAGATCTGGACCCACCTTTGGGCGCCCTCACGTGTCCCCACGTGACCCCCTTTTCTTTAGTGTTTAAACACTAATTCAAGAGCTTTATTCTCAGTGTTTAAACACTGATTATCTTTTAGTGTTTAACAATAATTTGAGAATCTTACTTCCAGTGTTTAATATTGATTATCTTTTAGTATTTAACACTAATTCGAGAATCCTATTTCTAGTGTTTAACACTATTATCCTCTAGTGTTTAACACTAATTTGATAGCTTTATTTCCAGTGTTTAACACTGCTGTTTCCTATTGTCTAACACTACTTTTAGCCAAATTGGCTAATTTTCCAGAGGAAAAAGTCCCTCCTACAAATGAATCTCAAAATCGAGAAAATCAAAGATGAAAATGTTTAGCATTGCTGAATAGTATAGGCTCGAACCCAGACAAATGTCTAATGGTCCAACAAACGGCCAACATTTTAAATATAATTGGACTTAGCCTAAGTTGGCCATAAGTCCTCAATTCAGACTTAACTGAGCCAATGTGCTCATAATGTAATCAATTGGTCTTAGTTCCAAACTGGGCTACAGTTCATTTAATCTATCTTGGTTCAAGGGTACATCTCTTCACTCCTTTGATATTTGTCGTTGTAATTCCTCAACGTCTTCAAAGATGTGACGGGTCCCGACAACCATACATTTCATGGACTGTGGGGTCCTTAAACTCATGGACTATAATGTCCTTAACCTCGACCGTGAAGTCTTAAAACTAACATTGGACTGTAGGGTCCTTAACTCATGGACTATGATGTCCTTAACCTCGACCGTGATGTCTAAAAACTAACCTCGGACTGTGGAGTCCTTAATTCCACGGACTATGATGTCCTTAACCTTGACCGTGATATCTTAAAACTAACATCGGACTGTGGAGTCCTTAAATCTATGGACTATGATGTCCTTAATCTCAACCGCGATGTCTTAAAACTAACATTGGACCACCAGGTCCTTAAACTGGTAATCGACCGCAATGTCATTAAACTAAACAATAGAGCCCAATTGCTCTCTTGTCAGATCTAAACGATCTTGTTAACTTGATCTTAGTCGAAAATTAGACTAACGTGTCCTTAACAAACGTTTAAGTTGATCTTAGCCTCAAATAAGGCTAACGTATTCTTAAACACAACCCCCCCCCCCCCGCAAATCGAAATCTAAGAAAGATACGGATTTGGACTAATCCACGTCCTACGGGAGACAACACAAATTAGTCTCCGTATACAATCCACGGGCAACCAAACACAAAATAAACACCCACAACACGAAGCGACCATATGGAGAAGGAGAAAGTTGTTACCGCGATGCGGTAGCGTAATTAACTGCAGGGGCTTGCGCCTGCTGGGAAGAGCGTCCCTACAATCAAAATCCCCTCAAACGAGAGGGAATCTAACGAAGACTGCTACATCGGCCGCATCCGTTTAAACCTTCGATACATGGTGCCATAAATCAAATTGGCATCTTCGGAGAGGTGGACGGATAGCACCAATTAGCATCTGCACCCAGATTCAGGCAAGACGTCCAGTCTTCCTGGCTTCCGGCGGTAAACACTCATCATTGTCGATAATGCAATCCTCTCTATCCCCGTCTATGAGAAAAACGTAGTATCTCTCGGGCGGATAAGACTTCCTACTAGTCTTACGAAGTGGCGCGGGGATGTCCAGTTCTTTTGAAACTTCTGGTTCCACCATGCTTTCAGTAATAGCTTATGGTTCTGGAATTTCTTCCAGTTCTATTGTGCTCCCACTTATTTCCTTTTCAAGAAATCGAGTTTCCAAAAAGTGGGTATGCCGAAAAACAATTACCTTTTGTTCCTCCCCGAAATAGAAAAGATACCCCCTGGAGTTCTTTGGGTATCCTATAAACTTACACAATACTGAGCGTTCCTCGAGCTTGTCCGCATGCTGCTTTTTTACAAAAGCTGGACATCCCCATATTTTTAGATACTTAAGATAGGGTTTCTTCCGACTCCATATCTGATATAGTGTGGTAGGCACTGACTTAATAGGAACCTTGTTCAAAAGATATGCAACCAATTCTAGCGCATAACCCAGAATGATCGCGGTAACTCAGCGTTACTCATAATGGAACGTCCCATATCGAAAAAGGTTCGGTTCTGCCTTTCCGATAGACCATTGTGTTGAGGTGTATGGAGGAGTAAGCTGAGAGAGAATTCCATTCTCTTTTAAGTAATCCAAGAACTCGGCACTTAAGTATTTACCACCTCGATCAGATCTAAGTGTCTTGATACTTTTTCCGGTTTGTTTTTCCACTTCATTATTTTATTCCCGGAATTTCACAAAGGCCTCAGATTTATATTTCATCAAGAATTCATGTCCGTACCTTGAGAAATCATCCGTAGAAGTAATGAAGTAGGAATAACCACTTCTTGCATATGTTGACATTGGACCACACACGTCGCTATATATGAGTCCCAAGAGCTCGCTTGCTCTTACCCCATGTCCAGTGAACGGGGTCTTTGTCATCTTTCCTTTGAGACATGATTGACAAGTTGCATAAGACTGATATTCAAACGGATCTAAATATCCCTCTTTATGTAACTTCGTCAACCGTGTTTCATTGATGTGACCCAGTCTACAATGCCATAAGAAAGCTTGATTTAATTCCGGGGACTTTCTTTTAAGTGTGTTCTGGACCTTGAAAACCTGAGCTTGATTTAATACGTATATACCATTATCTAGTGTACCTGACCCAATAAAATATTGATTAAGGTGAATGTGGACGACATTGCTTACAAATGTAAAATCATAACCTTCTTTAGATAGTAAAGATACAGAGATGATATTACATGCCAAACTAGGTAAACACAAACAGTTACGCAAAATCAAAATCTGCCCACTTGTCAATACTAGGTGATATTCCCCTACGGATACAATATCTATGCTCATTCTGTTATCAACCCTAAGAGTCATATCACCTGCCTTGATAACTCTACGGTTTCTCAGAGCCTGTAATGAATTACAGATATGAGATGCTGATCCGGTATCTAGTACCCAGGAAGAAGAGTTAATTGACAGACAGTTTTCAATCATAAACACACCTGAAACCGAAGCCACAACGTGCTTCGAATCCAGGTTTCTGGCTTTCCAAGCCCTGCAATCCTTCTTCCAATTCCCTTTCACACTCATGACCCTTTGTCGAAACAGAGATTCCATTTGGACGAAAGTAGTAACGGAGTCATTCGGTATGCTAGCGTACCATTCGAAAGAGACATCGGTTAAGTTATTAACGAACTAGCGGAGGAGAAGCGCATCATTGCCCCCAGCATTCCCGCATGAGGCTTTAAAGTGGGCAATGTGCTGATTCGCAATTCCCATCCTATCAAAGCTTCCGAATTTAGGGATGACATAGCCGCCAGGAAACTCTACCAGATCATAACGAGCGGGATATGGTTTCCCACTACTGCTGATATCATCTTGTGCTTCGTCTTCAGCTACTAATGTTTTGACTTTGTTGGCGACGAAATCCATGATTTGATCTTGCATTAGCGGGTTGTTTTCATCGGTAGTCAAGACATTTCCCGAGATAGGATGTAGCCGACTTTCATGCGGCTCGCCCACCTTTGGATTTGAGGGAATAAGCGTTAGCTATCTCGGAACACTATTTTCTGGTTCATGAGCAGAGCCTAGCACTTGATTGGGTGGCTGGGAGGCAACATGGGCTGTGAGCTGTAAGACGAAGTTTGCCAAGTCATCAATTTTGGAGTAAAGCTCGGTCATCTCCTTGTCTTTGTTTCTGAGCTGCTTTTGGATCTCTTGGAGAAGTTGTTACTTTGCATTCTTGGGATGGAAGATTGGCTCCTCATCGCTTTTCGAGCCCGACTCCTCATGAACTGAGGGATCTCTCTGTTTATCAGCCTCACTGGAATGGTCTTCATTACCTTCCAGAGGAGGCTGGTCTTAGAAAGTGGCAGCCACATTCACACCCGATTGGATTTGAGATGTGGTGGCCACATTCTTGCTCTTGCTGCGCATGTCTACCATGTATACAGTGTGGACCACATATCCAGCCATTTTTTTTTTATCTTAGGCGGCTGATTTTTCTGACCCTCGTAGTGGCCCTTCCTCTTCTGGAAAGGACATGCGACTGAAGATGGTTGGTCTGAATGGGTCCTTGGGTGGCGCTGTCTGGATCGCAGCTTTCTTGACTCTGGCGGCCATGGCATTCTTCAGGACCAATTTCAGTGGTTCAAAAGAGTTAGCGAGTTTTACAGTCGATTCAGCTGTTGTTGTAGGGTAACCCTGTTCATGGAACCTCATGAAGTTCAACCAAGCAGGAGCCCTAGCTCTTTTGTTGGCTCTGTATCTGAGCCTTTTCTGTATTAGCTTCTCGATTTTGAGGGCTTGACAGGCATCCGTCATCCAGGAAGCCATCGTGAGTCGATTGATGGGGAGCTTAAAGAAGATACCCGATTGAGCAGTTGTCAGGGGCACTGCTAGAGCTTACCCGAGATGCCTTGTTGCATTGTTGGTGTTGATGGCCTTCCCCCCAGCTGAGGCCAAGGAAAGTCGTTCAAACACCGACTTGCATTTAGGTAGTGGTGCCCTCGAGATCACCACATTTGGCCTCCTGCCTTTCAAGACTGGTCTGTCTGTTACTGGAGCTTGAGGAGCTGGAATGGTGTTAGCTAGCACGAACAGAATAAAACCAAATGGTAGCGGTGGCTCCGCCGACTTTTCCCGAGACTGGCCGGGAGGATCGTCCTGGTGTCCATCTTCATCGTGTTGGAGATGGGAGCTATGTCGATAGCTGAGCTTGTCCTTGGAGAAATTGTTGAGGCTTGATCGCTTGAAATCCTGCATGAAAGAGCATTATTTTAGTATAAATATCGATATGTATGTTGATTGAGTTCGCATGAATGTTTAAACCGAAATATGGGAGGAGATAAAAAGTCCCACCGAGTGTGCCAGAATCTGTACGGTGTTTTTCGTCACCCTATTGAGATGGGAATACGCGCCGTTTGTCAGGCGTACTACAGACTCCTCCTGCCTAAAGTAGGTCGGGGTTTATTGATTGTGGGGATCCGAATCTCCGGCAACCGCGGACAAAGCTACCGTTAATTACCCATCGCCTTTGAAGCGAAGGAACCTCCGATTGACAGGTCAACTAGTCATGCGAACTCAATGTACGGTGCTTGTGTGTATGTTTTGAGGGGTCTTGGGTATATCGGGGGCCTCGCAAAGTTTATAGGGGTCTCGATACCCGGATAACGAGCTGAGGGTCAAGGGGGCTATCAGCCCCTTGCGGGGTGCGGGGTGCGGTGCAGCGCCCCGTTAGAAATTTTTTCTAACGGGGAAAGTGTTGTGGAGTGTGTATATAAAAAAAGGTTGAATAGCGTCCAAAGGACGCGTGAGCGCCAGCGCCTCACGTGCGCAGAACGCGTGCCCAGCATGCGGACGCTGGCGCCTCACGTGTTTGGTACATAGGTGCTGGGCGCCAGCGCCTCACGTACTTGGCTCGCGGGCACTGGGCGCCAGCGCCTCACGGGCTTGGCGCGCCGGCGCTAGCCGCCGGCGGGAAAAAATTTCTTAGCCTCTATACTGGGAGTTGTACTCCCAATTGACTTTTGGAGTTAAACTCCTAAAAAAGGACAAAGGGGCTTAGCCCCTGCACTTAGAGTTGTACTCCGAATTGACTTTTGGAGTTAAACTCCTAAAAAGAAAGAATTTTTTTACGGAGTTAAGCTCCCAAGAGATTTTCGGAGATGATGAAAATGAAACCATTTCTTCTTCCTCTAGCCCTAGATCTTATTTTGAGCCTCGGATCTTCCCAATGTTGGGTTTTTGGAGATGGGTCTCCTTCTTCCTTCTCTCTGTTGGCTGGATCTTGGAGAAAAAGGGGTGAGACTTAAAACTCATCCCTTTTAGGGAATTGATGGAAGATCTGAGCTACCTTTCAAGCGTTTTATGGTGAAAAACTATTTCTTTTTGGAAAAAGAAGAATTAAACTCTTGATTTAATTCAAAAAAGGGAAAGAAGGTCTAGAACCTTGAGGAAGGAGAAAGAAGCAGAGAAACCCAAATTTTTTAGGGGAATGAATTATTCTTCTTTATTTCATTATCATGTTGCCTTATATAGGCTTACATGTTTACACTTAGCCCCTTGGGATTTACAAAATGGCATCTTTCCCATCCCATGCCTCATGTGCTTATTTCTTTTGCACATGAGCCATGGGCTTTACAAAAATTTGGCTTTATGCCCATTTTTCTTACATTTATTCATAAAAATTACATCAAAATTATTTATTACATAATTTTTTTTTGCCATTGGGTAGGTCGACCGCGGGGCTCAGTTTGGGCATGGGCCCACTTGACCTGGGCTTGGGATTGACTTTGACTTTGACTTGGTCAACCGGGGTGTAATTTTGACCCCAACATAACTCATAAACTAATGAGCACCTGTATACTATCTCCGGTATGACATACCAATGGCTGTGGGATAGACCATCTCCCCTGCTGGGATGAGAAGTGTATACACTAGTCTACTCCGGAGTATCGATACCCCATCTCGATAATCCTATGACTAGGGACCTGTATAAGGATGTGCTTATAGACTACCAAGCACCCACTAGTGTGACTGCCATCACAACGCTGATAGTCAAGCAAAAATCCTAAGGGCTCTTCCAATATGTATAAGTGATATGCTAAAAGAAACATATGCATATATTTAGATAGAAACAAACCAAGTAGCATACTACCATTTTGAGCAAGACCGTTATTATAACTGTGTATATCTCAAGGTTCCAAAATGTAATAAACAATCCAGTACAATACAATAATGGCCTCTAGGGCATATATCACTAACATGCGGCCTCCATCCGACTGCCGGAATTACTCCTAAAACCGCTATCGGCGATTCGATCAGGTCCAAATGCCTCAATTCTTTGACCGTGTGTCCTTTTGACACCCCTCTACTGTATTTTATTGTTTGTTTTCTCTAATTTCAACCAAACACCTTTCAATTCATCAATCATCACCATTAAACTTATTTTTAATTCATTTTTATTTCACACACTCTCTCATTTTACCCTATAAATATCACCCCATCCCCTAGCTCTCCCCTATTCTGAAAATCATAATCAAAATTCTCTAAATTCCTAAGCTGAAATAGGTTAAGACTAGTCAAGTGGAGTTAGCGATCCAAGTTCATTCCGTTGAAGACCAGAGCCATTTCCGAAGCTACCGCGACACCACGAAGACTTTCCCTCTCCTTCTTACTCTTTTCTCAACGCTACACAAACCGTAAGTCCCTTCTCCTCTCTTTCTTTTCACCTCAAAATAATTCTTAAAACATATCGACAAAAGTGGAGTTAACTTATAATCTTTTCTTTTATTCAACTTTTGCCACCTTTACTATGTTAACATTTCATTCTAAACCTTTAATACCACCTTAACATATTATCTACATCATTTTCCTTTTCATGTAATAATTTCATGTGAAATAACCACATAAATCGAACAATTTCATATAAATACCATGAACTTTAAAAGTACCCTTTTACCGATAGCTAGAATATATACCTATAAAAAATTCACGGGGTAACGACCAACGTAACCACATACACTATGGTTTCATAGCACGATATTTTAGATTTATGTTTAATTTAAATAATACGATTTACAATAAAATACCATTGCTTTTACAAAAAAAATGTTTTTATCGATATTTTTACACCTTTTGCAATTACGCCTCTACAACTCTCGTTAGGGGACCCGTTTGTGGATGGTGCGGATTATTGTACATCCTTAGGATAGTAGAGAGAGATGTAGAACTTCTCACGGAGAATTCGGTCTCGAAAGGAATAAAAATACAATTTTTAAAGAATACGATTTTTCTTGAACAAGTTAAACATTGGAAAATTATATAAAATTATAAATCCGTATTTTCAATCAAAACAAGTTGAAAAAAATTATATTTTAAATTTAAAGATTAAAATTTTAATAAAATACTACCAAGTTCCTAAATTATAGTTTTTATAAAAATACCATAAACTTTTAAAAGGTAGATTTCATCACTAAAATACCACTTAAACTAAAATACATTTCTATAAAACTCTTAATATTATAAATCACCCTCGAGATTTATTTTTAAACAATATTAAACATTTTTTCATAAAACCTCTCGAGAAATGCCAACAATGTTAATACATAATAAACAAACAAGAAAAAAATTTTAAGGACACTAGATTAATATAGGTTTAAGCGGTATCATTTCTCTTGAGCCTTAGAGAGCCGGAGAAAGTGAGTGGTTGCCTATTTAGGTTAGATAACACTGCAAATTAACGGAGTTATCAATGACAACCGTCTTGGAAAATGACATAAATCATGACGTTCATATGCAGTGGTTGTCCGATTATTTCTGAACTTAAGAATTGTAAAACTGTTTAAAAGATTTAAATCTAGTAATATGAAATGACTATAACCCAAATACAAACTAGAAAATAACTCAAAACTAGAACTCAAACTTGAACTAAGAATTAAATATGAACCTGAACTTGACACTAGAACTTAACATGAATACCTGAACCCAATATCTACTCTTGAACTGACTTGACTCGAACCATGAATACAACTTAACATGAATACATGAACAATTGACACAAATACTTGATCTTAACATGAACTCAATCTTGCAACTTGATGTACTCATGGATTCGAGCAAGGCTGGTAACTTTAACTATAATCTAGAATACACGGGGTGTTGGGATAGTTCAAAGTGCGAATCCAATGAAATATCAGGAGTCTCTTTAGATCATGAATCCATGTCTACTAACACAATCAATCTATCATGAGGGCCCGTGTTTCCTTGCTCCTGGATTATAGCCTGGTGAGTTTGGAATACTTCAACACTAAGTTGAAGTCTCGTTACTAACACTTGATTCGGGCTCGTGGTTCCTTACCCCTGGATTACAGCCTGTTGGGTTCGAGAACACTCCTTATCCCTGGATTACATCATGTTGGGTTCGAGAACACTCTTGAGATTTGTTAAAATTCACCCTTGAACTTATGTTAAATTAGTTTACCCATGTACAGACCTTTTAGGAAACTTACATGCACTTCATGTTCTCTAAACCTGCACTACATGGCCATGCTATACTATTTTGCTATGCTCATGTTATATTGCCATGCTTATAAACATATTGTCATATACTCATGATATATTGCCAATAGAACTGCATGTTACATAAAATTGTCATGCTTATATTAAATGACATGTTTAAACACCATATCTCCTAGTCCATTGCTTCATGATATCCATTTTCCAACTTGTCATTATACTTTTATACTTCACACCTTTCTTTGGAGACTTATCGGGTGAAAGTTCACTGATGGGCATACACTCATCTTTTTCTTTTTAGATGTTCGTTGGTGGTTGATTGATACGAAAAAGTGTTTTTGTAGAATAACCGCAATCAATAACGGTGTCGCGTGTAGCTGGCCCGAGATGAGTACGGGTCGTCCTCAGGGAAACGTTGAATCTTTTACTCTTACTTTAGATGTGTTGAAAAAGAAAGGAGGGATAGAGAATATTGTAGAATGGTTTCTAGATCTACGTTAAGCACTAATGTAAAATATAGATCTAGATTATTTATGTATGTAGTTAATGTAATAAGAGGGCTTGTAGTGTTCGTTAGGATTTAGTAGTTATGGACGATTAATTAAAAGTTACCCTTTTTATCCTTTAATAAATTTAAAACTAGAACGACGGTGATGCATATAGATTAGGGTTTCTGGAGGGAAAAAGAATCCCACTCTTAACCCTTATCTCGGCACGGAACTCCGTTCATATCTAGCCTTTACCAAAACAATCATTAATCTAATCTCTAATCGCGGTCGGGACTAACAAAGAATTGTTAGCGCGCCCGATTAGGATGTTAATGATTCTTTTGATAAAGTTCATAAAATTTATAGGACTTAAAAAGGGTTTAGGGATGTTCATCATCCATTAACCTACCCTAATCCTACGAACCCTAACAAGCGGAGAATTACTCGCGCATGTTGGGAGAAAAAGAGATGAAGAGAAATTGCATAATTAAACTACGAAGAAAAAGAAAGATATCTTTATTAATCAACAATATTCATTACACTTGAATTCTTAGAAATTGATTACAATTTCTAGTTGCTTCTCGATCTCTTCTAAGGAGGTAGACGAACAGTTGATGATCAGTCTGGATGCGTGAGCCGTCTTGGACTTCGTGATCTCATCGACTTGATAATTTTTCCAAGAGTCTCTCGGTCTTTATTTATAGTCCCAAAGACAAAACTTTAGCTTCCTAATTTGGAAGCAATTAGTAGAGATTTTCCCACAAAAATAGCAACTCCTAACTCCCTTTCCCTGCCGCAGATCTACGGCCAACAGGGGGGTTTGGCCGCGGATCCGCGGCCAAGGGTCTTGATCTTTTGATCATTTCTCTGTGGCTTTCTCCTTGTGACATGTGGCTATCTCTGGTACCTTTGGAACTTGGAAATATTCTCGTAGTTGCTGCCAGACTTGATTTCTAAGTTTTGGCTTCTTAATTAGGCAGGTTTGCTTTAACAACTTGATTTCCTTGATTTTAGTCCTGAAAATTCTGCACAACAAACTTAAATGATATTTAGTAGAGTTTGTTTTCTTAAGATTTGGTCAATGATATTATTTGCGTACATTTTCCTACCAAATGATAATTATAATATATCAACACATGGAAAATAGTATTTTTACAGATAAACCCTCATATATATGATATATTATAATAAAGACCTTTTTTAATATAGAAATAGTAGGAAAAATGTAATAACAAATGTGCAGTTTTATCAACTGAACAAATACCCCCAATCTTATCTTTGATCGTCCCGAGCAAACTAGTTTATTCAAGAGAAGGAGAAAAAGAAAGGAGAAAACTAAGCACACTTTCGTAGGCAAACACGATTGCACTGAACACGTACAACAAACCGTTAAACCTCTAGGTGTCCCTAGTAGCAGGAGTGTTGTCTCCTGAGAGTTTTCAGCGGATTACACCCACAAAATCCTATAATAAAAGAGAAAGAGTGAAATTTACATATAAAGATAAGAACCATAAAAGAAAGACTTTGAAAATAAGAGTTTCCAACTACAGTAGCTTTTCAGTTGTTATGAGCCCTATCTTAATAGTCATGAAAAGATGTTAGAAATCACATTATCTCTCAATAAAACATCGTCTTTATTCTTCATTCCTACCTTTCGTCCAAACATCGATCATATACCCCTACGTGTGTGAAATGGACATCCCTACACTCGGAGAATTCAATCCAAGCTATCATACTCTTGTCCATCTACCTCAGTACTTTGTAACTTGATGAATATTTAGATTTGCTTACACATTTTCATGCAACCGTTAATACTTCTTGAGGTACTAACCGACCGATTACTCATGTGCTTGCTTATTAGGTGTTTTCCTCATCTTGCACCACCTAAGGCTTAGCAGTGACTCCCAGACCAGTTGGTCTAAGGCACTAGGTGATGAAGCACCCTCGCTATATTTTTTTATTGCTGCCTTGGCGATAACAAAAACAGTGTTCATTTTTATTTTCAACATTTTTATATTTTCTTCATTTATTATTTCCTCCATACTTTGGCTTTTAGACAAGAGCATTTCAAAGTATCCTCTACTATCCCGAATTTCAAGACGTGTGTAAGTGCGTATAGTAGGGTATCAACATTCAAATGTTTGGCTTCCAGAATAGAAACTATTTTTCAGACTTATTTTTATCCTCAGACTAGTGACTTCTTTCATCTTACTAACCCTTAGGACAACAGCTCATAACTACTTATTACTAGTTCGTTTAAGAAAACTTCTAACTTTCTTGGTTTTCTTAAACTATTCCTATCTTTTGGATGTAATTTTTCACTTTCTACTCTTTTGTTATAAAAGAAAAAAAATTTAAAATTTTTGAAAATGTTGCGCTTATGCAGAATATGATGCAAATTGATGTGTAAATAAGCAAAAACCTCCCCCAAACTTGTTTTCAACAGTGTCCTCACTGTTGCTATCTGCTGGATCACAAAAACCTGTAAGCTTGGGAGGACATTATTAATGGGGGCAAGAATATATGAAAGTGAAAATCCACCTCGAAACTTTTTTTTTTGGCTCACAAATTTGAGGACAAAAGTTATGTTCAAGAGCCAAAAATGTACCCCCCCCCTCAAACATGAGTTAGACAATACGAAGCATTTTAAGAGGGGTGAGTCATTTGGTCAAAGTAAGACTTTACAAAGACCAAAAGTTAACACCAACCATTCAAAGATTTTATCAGTATAGCGTATAGGTTGGTGGATGAATGTGTTGTATCGAGTCAAGAAAAAATGGGGAAGGGATAAGAGGTGGTCTGGAAAGGGTTTGAAATTAGAGAAAAGAAAGAATGAGAATGAATGTGAATGATTAGGAAGAAGGAATGGTGGCGGTTCAATCTCTATAGGTGGAGATTGACCAATCATAAAATCCGTATTGTTTAAAAATTCAAGTTCGTCAGCAAAAAGTTCTTCAAAACATTTATCAATGGTGTGATTGAACATTTTGCTGTCAAAGAGTTTTGTGCCAGAATTTATCCTACTTGATTCATCAAAAATCATTGAGGTAGAAGACTCGAAAAACTCATCTACCTCATTTTCAAAAATATCCAAATCAAGTTGAATTTCTGATATTATTGAACTTGAATTAACAGATTGTGATTCATCAAAACTCACGGAAACTATAGGAACAGAAGAAGATCCGGAGAAAATAGAAGGTGAAATGGGTAAACAAATTGGTGTGTCGAGTGTTGCTGTACCAGATGTGGAAGATGGAGGCTGTATTTCTTCTGGTATACCTTTATCATCAACTTCAAGAGATATTTGGGGTTCGGGAAGAATTAAAGGCTCAAGATGATGACCACAAGGAAGTGAAAGGATTTGATGAATTGGTGGAACAAAATCATCCAAAATTTCGGGTTCATCAATCAATATATCCCCAACGTCAATCACCTCATTCAAGTGAAGGTTAAAATTCTCAAACACCTCATCAAAAGTATGGTTTTCAATCAGTTTTGGTTCAACAGTGGAGGTGTAGAGATCAAAAGGGTTGGGTATGGTTTCACTTGAAATGGACCCTTCACAGTCGGGTAAATCAAACACTACAAAGTCACACAACTTATCAGACATTCTATTTGGTGTACTTGATGAATCTATGAAACCGGAGTTGTGGATTTTAGTTTGGAATGGGGAGGTTTGATTAGGAAGGGTGTACAGTTCTGTCTCACTACCCAAATTCTTCTTTTGTCCTATGCCCGAATCATATACTGAAAAATTTTAGGCAGGTTTGAAATTCTTTGCTTGCATCCACTCTGTTGTTTCCTTCCTAATTTGGTTCCTTCCTAATTTGGTTCGACAATTCCAGAAATTTTTCTAATGTCTGCTCCAGACTAGTCTTGGGTCTATAAGTGGTTTCAGTATAAGATTGAAATTCCTGTGGATAATTAAAACTCCCAAATAACTGATTAGAAGAACTGTCTAGAGAAGGTGGAAAAGTCGGATTGGATTGATATGAATAGAATGGTTGCGAAAATTGGGTGGGGGTAGGATCAATATTATGATAAGAAGAATATTGATATGGGTTGGTTGGTTGGCTATTTTCAATAGACATCTTGTATGCCACAAACCTCCTATCAAACTCTTCTTTGGACAGTGGTGGTGATGGTTGATATTGGTCCGGGTTGAAACTTTGACCTCTAGCCCTAGCTATATGCTCAGCAATGGACATTCATCTAGGGGCTTCCTCACTCTGGGTATGAACTGAAACAGGTGTACGATTAGGATACGGTTGATAAGACCAAGACTGAGGTGGCCAACTGTTTCTTCCCTCTTGTTCTATATAATCTCTTAAGGACATGGAAGAGCCGGACGTTATACCGAAAGGATTACGAAAACAAGAAATATCTGGTTGTGGACAGTAAAGCTCAGCAAGTGTTCTTCTGTTCATGTCACCCATTATAAGAAGAGAAGAAAGGGGAAGGGGTAAAAAGGGGAGAAAATAATTGGTTTGTTTTGAAAAATGAAGGATTTAGGCAAATCACACAAAAATGCACAAACAACCCTAGAACTATGGTTACCTAGGTTCAGTCTCTAGACCGCTCCTAGACTTCCAATGGACAAGCCGTAGGATCAATCCTCTACCGCATCTTTACTACCCTTGTAGCCAAATAAGTGCCAGGTAAGTGAAAAGGTACTCCCCTACGAAGTAGTGGGCCTAATTAATAACCACTAGCCTTCGACACACTTGCCTAGACACTACAAAAGTAATGCGGATAAGCGATAGATTACCCACGACCTTCCTCTGTCCTTATTGAGCGCGACAGTCCTTAGAGTCTGGTCTAGATATTTTTTTTAAAATTAACGTAGGGTTGATGCAGATGCTCGGTTTGTGATTTGTGGGGCTTAGGAAGGGTGATGAAATCCCCACCTAATCTGGATTTTGGTCTTGCCCCTTAAAAATCCGTATTAAAATATGCAAAAACAAACCGCAAAAAAAAAATTGCAAAAAGATTTTTGAGCGGCGATTTTTGCAAAGAATCCTGCAGAAAAGATATTTTATTGGATTTCAGAGGAGAGAGAAGGAGGTTAGAATCTTACCAGAGAAGACTGAAGCCCTAGATCTCCTAACTGGCCGCGCTTCCACCGCCGATGTGCACTTCTGGCCGTGGTTCCGCCGCCGACTTGAGGGATCAGGTGATGAGTTTTGCTATGTGGCCTCCTGTCCTCTTCTAGATCTTGATGAATGTCTCTGTCTCTCTGTATCCTTAAGTATGTGACTCCAGATTCCCTCGCAAAATTCACACAAAAATCGTTAAATATACAATTTGCAGTTTTGTTTTATTTATGATATTGATCGTATAAGAATTCAACACAAATAGTAAGAATAAAAAAATTACGCACGTTTCCCCGGCAACGGCGCCATTTGATTGATACGAAAAAGTGTTTTTGTAGAATAACCGCAATCAATAACGGTGTCGCGTGTAGCTAGACCGAGATGAGTACGGATCGTCCTCAGGGAAACGTTGAATCTTTTACTCTTACTTTAGATGTGTTGAGAAAGAGAGGAGGGATAGAGAATATTGTAGAATGGTTTCTAGATCTACGTTAAGCACTAATGCAAAATATAGATCTAGATTATTTATGGATGTAGTTAATATAATAAGGGGGCTTGTAGGGTTCGTTAGGATTTAGTAGTTATGGACGATTAATTAAAAGTTACCCTTTTTATTACTTAATAGATTTAAAACTAGAACGACGGTGATGCGTGTAGATTAGGGTTTCTGGAGGGAAAAGGAATCACACTCTTAACCCTTATCTCAACACGGAACTCCGTTCATATCTAGCCTTTACCAAAACAATCGTTAATCTAATCTCTAATCGCGGTCGGGACTAACAAAGAATTGTTAGCACGTCCGATTAGGATGTTAATGATTCTTTTGATAAAGTTCATAAACTTTATAGGACTTAAAAAGGGTTTACGGATGTTCATCATTCATTAGCCTATCCTAATCTTACGAATCCTAACAAGCGGAGAATTACTCGCGTATGTTGGGAGAAAAAGAGATGGAGAGAAATTGCATAATTAAACTACGAAGAAATAGAATAAGAAAAAAAAAAGCTACCTTTATTAATCAACAATATTCATTACACTTGAATCCTTAAAAAATGATTACAATTTCTAGTTGCTTCTCGATCTCTTCTAAGGAGGTAGACGAACAGTTGATGATCAGTCTGAATGCGTGAGCCGTCTTGGACTTCGTAATCTCGTCGACTTGATAATTTTTCCAAGAGGCTCTCGGTCTTTATTTATAGTTCCAAAGCCAGAACTTTAGCTTCCTAATTTGGAAGCAAGTAGTAGAGATTTTCCCACAAAAATAGCAACTCCTAACTCCCCTTCCCTGCCGCGGATCCGCGGCCAACAGGGAGGTTTGGCCGCGGATCCGCGGCCAAGGGTCTTGATCTTTTGATCATTTCTCTGTGGCTTTCTCCTTGTGATATGTGGCTATCTCTGGTACCTTTGGAACTTGGAAATCTTCTCGTAGTTGCTGCCAGACTTGATTTTTAAGTTTTGGCTTCTTAATTAGGCAGGTTTGCTTTAACAACATGATTTCCTTGATTTTAGTCCTGAAATTCTGCACAACAAACTCAAATGATATTTAGTAGAGTTTGTTTTCTTTAGATTTGGTCAATGATATTATTTGCATACATTTTCCTACCAAATGCTAATTATAATATATCAGCACATGGAAAATAGTATTTTTACAGATAAACCCTCATATGTATGATATATTATAATAAAAACCTTTTTTAATATAGAAATAGTAGGAAAAATGTAATAACAAATGTGCAGTTTTATCAACTGAACAGTGGTCTAGAGACTGAGAAGATAGAAGCGACTGCAAGGGATTACAACCATACCACTACTCAAGCTTAGCTTAACTCATCTCTTCTTTCAGTTTATGTATGCCACCTGTTTAGGCATTTCTTTTCTTGTATTTCCTTTTCAGTTGAACTCATGTATTGTAAATGTATCAAGTTTTAATGTAAATAAAGTTGTTGAAGTTTAAATCTCATGTTAATTTCTTTTCATTTTATATTGCTTATTTTACGCTGAGCGTATTTACTCCGAGAAATAACCTTCTAAGAAGAAATACATCGCGGGCTTGTCACGTTCCTATTTCCGTCTTCTGGGAAGCGCGGCATGACAGGTTTTATTAGTGGCCCATGCAGATCGATTCTGCATGAAGTCTCAAACAATATATCACAAGAAATATGGTGTTCAACAACTTTACATTCCTTGATTTCAGAATCTATCCTAATCTTTTTTTTCTATGTAAGGTGATGGATTCTCCCAACAACATTAGCATAAACATCATCGAAAGTACACCACCACCACTTACCATAGGCATTCCACTCACAGAATAGACGATACTGCTGGAGGCTATTAAAAGTCTACTTGAGGGTCAGCAGGCTTAAGGCACGATTTTGCAGGAGCAGACCGCTCTCCATCAATAGAATTTCATTCACTCTGAAGCAGAAGCACCGGGAGTAAAACAATTTTGAGCATTACACACCAAGAAATTCTCAGGGAAAAAGAAACCGCTTGAAGCCGAGGAATGGGCTTAGAGCATAAAAGACGACCTAGTAGCAGCCTATGTTCTAGAAGTGGCTTAAGTCAGAGTAGCAAAACTCCAACCTACTGACAATGCTAGAGTTTGGTGGAAGGCCGATGAGAGCCGTCTTGAGCAGCCGATCGAGTGGAAGATTTTTCGTGATCTCTTCGACGCCAAGTACTTTCCGGAAACCGCACATTTTAAGATGGAACAGAAATTCATACACCTGCAACAAGGATCCATATGGGTTAAGTCGGTGGATGAGTACAATGCTGAATTCATCATGCTCGGCGGATTCGCTGCCCATCTAATTCCTACTGCAGAAATCAGAGCCAGGCAATTTCAGGAAGAATTAGACCCCGAGAACCAGACTGCCCTAGCAATAGGAGAATATATCACAACCCAAATTAGGAACGCGACCGGCACTTAAATCAGGCAAAGTCTAAAAGCGTAACGTAATTTCAAGTAAGACGCAAAACCCAGAAATCTAACCATGAAATGATAGAGTGATAAAACATTAAAACATTAGTTAAAAGCATTTAAAATCTCAAGTTAAAAATATTAAAACTTAAATTCATTTTCTTAAAAATTTTGGCAGCATCTCCTTTGTAAATACTATCCCCAAACGAGTACAAAACAAAGAATATAAATAAGGCATTCCAATCGGGAGCATCTCACAGCTAAAAGTTGAACACAACCACAACAGGTAAATATACGACGCCGTAGCGAAGAAATAAGCAAATAAGAAGCGAAAACAACATAACAAGAGGTAAAACAACATCGCAGTATGAAATAAAATCCGGCTCACACGAGCACGACAACCAGAAACGCTAATAATATACAAATACTGAATATCTAAGTCTCGTCTCTAAGTCAAATACAAATAAGTGGTAGATGGAGAGTGCTAGATACAAAGTAAGATATACAATGGAATCTCACGGATACTCGCAAAACCCACCTACTCAAAAGGGTCTCACACCCAACAGTAGCGGTATCCACCAAAATGAAGCAATAAAGAGCCCTGTCGCGACTATACTGACGGTCAACCCTGCAAAATACTGTGGCACAAAAAGGGTGAGTTGCCAACTCGTGAGAAGTAAATAACATCGTAAAGGTAATCACATGCATGCATGATAAAACGATCATCCGAAATATGCAATCTAATGGCATAAGTAAAGCAATATGGATATGCAACAAAATCATGATCAAGTACTGTAACGACCCCAATATTAATATACCTCCGTATTTTCTTTACTTAGTAAAACATTGTATTTATTTATTCTTAGTATTTTCTGTATATTTCGTTTTTTATAAATATATTATTTTATTATTCCATCCATTTTTTCCCAAACACATTTCTTTAAAACTAAATTTTAACTTTTTTCAAATTAAACATAAGACCTGACCCAGCCCATAACCCAAATCCAATATCATTTTCATTTTTTTTTTACAAAACTATGAGCACAAAAGCCTACTTTCTTTTCAAGCAACAGCATATATTTAATTCTAATTAAATATGTGCATGAACAACTTTGTAGCTCATTGGTTAAGTCCTTGCATTGTTATTCGATAAGTCACATATTCAAATCTCCATTCTTGCAATTATTTTTTTATCAATTTTTATTCTTCTCATAATCTATAAATGAGACCTTTCATTTCTTCTTCTTTTTAACTCTCAAAATAATTAGAATGGTTATGAGCCATGATTTATTAGAATTATGGTGGCCATAAACTTTATTATATCTCACTCCTTTTTCTTTTCATCATCACACATTTCTATCATTTCACATATCTCTCTTCACCTAAATTCCCCGAAGAAGAACATGAAGAAATTCTCAAGGAAGTCTCGCTAGAAACGCGAGGCTATCGGCGGATAGACAAGCCCGATGACAATACCGGCCTGTGTATGTAAGTTCCTTCTCTTTTTCCCTCCCCCCATCTCTTTCTCTTTTTTATATTGCTATGAAAAACTCTCTTGTCGTATTATAGTTCCTAAATAATTAATTAAATGGATACATATGTAAATAATGATCACAAACAAATATACACACATATATAATTTGTATAGTCTTTTTCATTACTCTCAATCCATATGTTATGATTTCATAGTGACCAATTAGGATTGCATCGTTTTTTGTTGTATTTTAAATTACTTTATTTAAATTTTGTAAAAAAATAAATTTACGAATAAATACCATGGTTTTCTCATTTCTCACATATGACATATCAATACTTTTACTTTTAAAATAATTTTTAGAAATTAATTTTTACTTCTTGAAATTTCAGGAAATTTACATATGATAGAATATATTTTTCCATACACGCTGCAAAATTTTTAGATCGAACCGAATAACGGTTTAGAAGTTACGTAGTTTTTATTCAATGTTTTTAAAATCAGAAAAGTGCCAATAAGGGTCTTTTTCGAGAGACCATAACTCCATAATTGTTGATCCAAATTAAGTGTTTTCGGTTATTTCGAATATATACATCAAAATATATATTTTTTCTTAGTTTTAAGTTTTTACTGAAAATTGACGTAAAATATAGAAAACTGCGTTACAATATTAAGCGACGAATCTGGACAGAATCTGTCCTGATTCGCACATTATTTTTAAATTAGACATAACTCAAACTCCTGATGTCCGTTCTGGACAAACTTTAGATATGTAGATGTATAATTGATAGAACTATAATTTTCTGTATACTAGATTACTTAGAAATGCATGAGACAACTCCATATAGGCTTTGCAATACAATATATAGTTGCTGTCCCGAAATCTGAATTTTTGTTTTAAACGCTGATGTTAAAATGATTATAACTAGAGCTTCAAAATCCAAATCGCATGAATCTTGGTATTTTGGATAATTAAATAGAAATACCTACAATTTTATGATAATTTGTGTAACCTGAAACCCGATAGAAATTAACTCAAACTGCATTTTAAAAATGTGTGACGGTGCTGAATAGATTCTGATCTGTTTTGCTCGATGATACGAAAACGTGTATATCTCGAAAACCGGTAGTCGTATTTAGGAGAGACTGGAACTCACGTGTGCATAACACTTAAGTCTATGTTTTCGTTTATATTCGGACTTTAAATGACTTGATTAACTAGTCATACATATCATATATTTACAATATTGTTTTGGACGTTACTTATATATTTATCTCATATCATGTTCTGTGATTGCTTATTTGTTTTTATTTATATGACTTTTGATTAAATCATTACATATTAGAATTGACTTGATCTTGACACGACTCAATTATGAATACTTGAACCCAGTATGTACACTTGAACCAACTTGGCTCGAACCATGAATACAATGTTGGTAATAGTGCCCTCAATGCAATTATCGTAGTCGCATGCAGGTGATCATGATGATTGAGCGAGGGCCTATACCGATAAAACAGTCTTACTCGAGATGATAGTATGCTATCTGGTTTGTCTTTATCATCATGTATATGTTGATAGAGCCCATTGGATTCTTGCTTGATAGCCAGCAGTATGATGGTGATCATATACGTGGGAGCTGGGGTCTATAAGCACATCCTTAAAGTGTCCCTAGTCGTGGGAGTTTCGAGACAGGGCATCGAAACTCCAGAGTAGACTAGTGTATACAGTCGAGACCCCGACGAGGGGCGGTGGCCGGTCCCACAAGCCATTGGTGTTAGTTGGTTCACCTAAGATGTATACAGGTGCTCATTGGGTTATGAGTACACCGGATAGGACTCGCCGGGAACATGCTAGTTGGTATTATACATATCGTTAGATACCAATTCCGTGGTGACATGTGTACAGGTTAGTTTGTCGACCTGAGATCGTCATTTGTCCCGTGTGAGTTCCTACTGTGCTTTAATTACTACCCTACCACGCTCAAAGGAGACGTGCAAACAGGTTTTAGTTGGGTACAGTCCCGAGCAACATGGAGGCAGTGAGCGGATCGTCGGGGATTCGTCTCTCCCGGTATTGGGGGTTGATATCGCACAGTGCACGGGTGGCCATCACTAGAAATCCTCGGCCGGGGTAGTGGAGAATTACTGATTTGGATCAGTAGTTTCTCAGGAGGTGATGAGCTTCATACCGACACGAATTATCGCGTTATTAGGGGTCTGACTTTATCCACCCCCTAAACTCGATATGCGATACTCTTAGACGAACGGACCGGACTGTATGGATATTGTCACTATCAGGCTCAGTATGGTTTCAGGATGAGTTCGCTCGTCAGCTTCCCTTCCGATCAATACATAGACAACAGTTACGTACAGCTAGTATCTCTGACGTGCTAGTGGTTATACCCAGTGCCAGTGTGTTGATGAGTCATCAGAGTCCCCCATATACAGTTTCCCAAGTTCGAGCGAAACATTGTAGAGGTCATATGGTTTTATGGCAGGGTTCGGAAAATGCACGTGCGTTTACGCACGTGTCATATTTCGGGCAGATAATACTGGTGGGTTTTGGTTTAAGCCGGATCCGAGTATTATACTGTGTAGATATAATATCTTGTTTCAGTTGCATTTGTATTCAGTCGTAATACAAATGCGGGTATGTTTATACTGTTACGGGGTTATCCTGAAATTCGTTTCGGGATCGCTTTTGGAAGTTGCCAGTTTCCAGTTTTCTATCACCCATATTAAACATTCGGTTTAATACGGATTTATCTTTTCTTGAGGGGAGTCATGAGTGTGGAAGATTCTAGAAGGTTCTAGATTTGGTGACTTGGATTTTGGTTCAATGTTTGCATTAATTGATATGATGACTAGGTTAATGAATCACCATTTTGCATTAAATGTATTAAGTGAGTCATTCTTTCATTAAGTGTTGTGATAAGTATTCATATCTTATGGTCACCATTTTTCCTCGTACACTCACCCTCCTTCCTCACATATACATGGTCGGCCCCTCTTTGATTGATGATGGATTGATTTTGGGAAAAAGATTATGATAGTTTTGGATTCATGGAAATTAGATAGCTAGATTTCTCATTTCAACCGATACAAAAGGAAACTTCATTAACCGTTCATCCATACATTTGGATGTAACGAGACAAAGTGTTCTACTCTTTCTCTACATCAATCTTGGTCATCTCTTTTAGCAAACTTGATGATCGAGTTGCCTCGGTTCAGAGGCGGGTGCCCGTGTAAAGATCCGTTGACGTGGTGCCATCTGGACGAGAAGACTGGAGATCAAGGAGATCGGAGAAGCCGCAACAAAGCGTGGGATGATGGTTAAAGACCGAAAGAATCGGATCGTTCGGTATAACATTTCTACCCATTTTGTAGTTTGTTAGTTTAGCGATAATGGCAGATCTGGGTTATAGTATACGATAGTGCCAGTTAAAAAGTTTTTGTTCCGTATTTGGCGTCTGAAAGACGACCGGGGCGCTACCATAGACTTACAGTGGTATCAGAGCCACGCCATTAAGCTTTACTAACTTGTGCTAACACATTTAAAAACATCGATCGAACGGAATTTCGAAAACTATAATTTTTTTGTACAAAGTTTCTGTCGGTTTTTAAACTGGTCTAAAAATTATTTCGAGCATCACAGAAAATTGTGCAGGCAATTCTAAGAAAACTGGTGAAATTTGGTCACGTGATCCCACAGTACGGCCGCGGATCCGCAGCCCAAACCAGGGTTTGGCCGCGGATCCGCCGCGCTTTTGTGAGAACAGTGAGCCAAATTTCTACAGTGTGTTCTACATGGTAAATTGCGGTTTTTAGAATATTTCTTTTGGGCACATATTTTGTTACTATACAGCAGATGTACGTGGGGCCCACTTTGGGAAGTTTTGTTGACCGAAATTTTAAACTTGTTAGTATGCAGTACTTACATTATATCTCCGACCGTGAATGTCATTCGAGTGTTAAATTGCGTCTAATTGCTATAGTCCTTTTAGACGGATTTGCGAACGTGACATTCGCGTTGATGTTCTGTGTTGTGCTGTGATGTTGCGGATTTGTCGTGGTGGATAGCAGTCTGCAATAGTAGTGCAGTTTGAATTTATTTGTACATTTGATATTGCGGGGAGAGCGTCCAACATGTGGACTGCCGTCACTGCCTGTTTGTATAATATTCTTTTGGGGCACGACCAGGCTGAGGTCGATGTACCCGTTGAATATATTTTCTTTTCTGTACTAGGATTACCCCGCGGTGGGATGCACGGATAGCCGGGTTCTAGAGGACAACGGGCCTGCATCTCATGGCGTTGAGACGGAGGGGGCTTCACTCTAGAATTAGCGGGCTATTCGCCGCACTCGTAGGGGGTACAGGTCGACCCAAGGAGGGGTGCTCAAGTTACCGGATTCTGTGAAGTGCTGGGTGATCCATTCACTTTGCTGAAAGGGGCTGTCTCGCTTCAGCTTTTGGCGGGTAACTTGCCGCACCCGTAGGGGTCTGGGTTTCATTGCAAGGCTATCCACACGACCAGAGGAACGTCGGGTTTCAATAGCGGCTCTATGAAACCCGGGGATCCCAAATTATCTGTATTGTTCTGTGATGCTTATTACTTTTCTGTAATGTTGCATATTATCACGCCTGGAACGATTATTGTATATTGGTATATATACTATTAGATGTTGTATATGTTTTACACCCGCGCTAGTCCAGTCCCCATTCTGTCGTTAGTTAAGTAACCTAACGGGTGATGAAGGGACTCAGTGGCGAATGCGGATGGCATATACGTACATTATAATTTCGTTCTTTTCAGGTGTGATTAAATGATGGGACTGCATTGATTCTGATCAATGCAAAGGAAAACAAACCTGTTTGGTAGTTCTTGGAACAGTTTTAAAAAGGTGTTATTACAAAGAAGTTTCCTTTTGTTTTGCATAGTGATATTCAGTTAGAATATTCTGCACCTCATTCGACGAGGCAGGGGCCGATATCCCTTCACCGGGAGTGACCCTTTAGGTAGAAGTTTGCGTCAGGGTAATAATTATACTGTAGTCAATTACAAGTTGCTTTGCATCGTGGTATTCAGTTAGAATATCCTGCACCTCATTCCACGAGGAAAGAGCCGAGATCCCTTCACCGGGAGTAACCTCTTTAGCAAAGGTTTTCGCTACTATATTTTTATAAAAAGCTATCAGGTTCCTTCAGCGATATCAAGTTCATTACGTTAAAGGTTTTTCGCCACAAACCAACCATAGCCCTCCGTCATTTCTTTTGGGTATTTAGTAGTATTCAAGCTATGTATTTTGACCTAACGCCAAGGCATAGTGTTTGGTAGCTGCTGGGTATCTATTTGTTGCATAGATAGATGAGTTGGTTTGGGACAGTCGTTCTGCCATTTTAACCTAACGCCAAAGGCATGTGCTGGTGGGTTCAAATTAACCTGGAAAATGACGGGTAGAACTTGACATGAGACTTATAACATTTTGACCTAACGCCAAGGTCATAAGAGCATGGGGCAAAAATCATATCGGGAGTTTCTAAAGATACTGGAAACTTGCCAGGCATGCGTATACCTTCTGGAGTGTGATAACTTGAGTGGCTTCCATCAAGTTATCATGCGATGATAGTTGGATCCCGATTCTCACTGATTAGTTGGTTTACTCTTCGGGTGATCCCGACTAATTCTTCTTTCAGGTTTGGAGGAGAATTTGAGATTACAGTGGGAGGTTTCCTGATTAGATAAAGTGATAACCATTCTGATCTAGGTTAGAGTACACGCAGAGTGTTTCTTCTCTCTCTCTCTCTCTTTGGCAGCAACCTTTGACCGACCCTAGACTATGACTGAGTGACCAAGTTGACCGAACCTTCTTAAAATACTGGCTTTTGGATTGTCTAAAGATGCATAAGTCATTGCCGCTCCTTCTTTTACCCTTTGTATTTTTCAGAATACCCCGTATTACTACGGACATCCACTTCCATTAGATAGATCCATCGTATGGTTATATATGAACTCGAAGGGACGTCTTCGAGGATGGATCCAGGTTCAGGAGAAATAGATTTGGTTTATTCAGTTGTCTTTTATTATTACCTTCTGTCAGGTTGCGAGGGCTCCTAGGTTTAGGAGAGTACACCTATTACGCTTATTGGATAGTCTTATTCCAAACCATAGGCAGGTGCCGAAAGGTGGGGAATGAAGAAAACCAATTAACCTAAGTAGGGTGTACAGAAGGTAATAACTAAAGACAAAATAAAGGGATAAGAAAGAGGGCAAAGTAAATTGCGACTGCTATCATTCACGACCAAACCGCGTACTTCATCGCCACTCCTATTTCACCTTTAATAGAATAAGGTATTATTCAGTTATCTTCTATCATCACCTTCTCTCAAGTTGTGAGTACTCCTAGGATTAGGAGAGTACACCTATTATGCTTACTGGATAGTCTTCTTCCAATCCATAGGCTGGTGCCGAACGGTAGGGAATGAAGAAAACCATTTAGTCTAACGATGGTGTATAGAAGGTAATGAATAAAGACAAATAAAGGGATTTGGAAAGATGGCAATGAAATATACGGTTAAAGTCATGAATTAGATTATGGAAGAGGCATTACTGGGAATTCCAGGATGCCCCTACGAAACATTTTCATGTTTCAGTGCATTATTAAAGGAAAACTGATTTCCCGATTAGATATTTACTCCAGGGTATGTATTTACCAGGTAGGATTCTCATATCTGCATGGTTTTACAGATGATGAGTGGGAGTAAGTTATTGGGAATTGGGTGATCATCCTCATTATATCGGAATTCGTTGTAATTGGTGATATTTGAGGAAATCTCCTGGGTACAGTTTTCAACCTACGACGCACAGGTTTTGAGTTATTCAACTCAGCGGACTTATACAGTGTATTGTATGTTGTCCAGTGCCTATCAGGACAAAGGGCTTCGTACTCTGTTCTGTTTACTTGTAACTTCTCTAGTTTTTAAACAAGTGTTTCATAGAAATACAATGTCTAAGTTTTGAGAAGTTGTGGGTATAAGAATAAAGTAGAGAACCGGGTATCGCAAGTATCGGGATTCTTTAAAGAGATCGAAGATGTAGATACTTGTGATCGGTATTCAGTTAATAGTAATCGTTTTGAGAAACTTGTTTCTCTTTCAGGTTACTCATAGTTGGATGGATTCCTAAGTTGAATAATGCTGATTAGCCTCTCTCCATTAAGTTGATATGCACTGGAGATAGTTGCATGTTATTTGAATCTGGTTCCAATTAAATAAGTGCCAAAGTTTCTATATTGGATATAGAATGGTTCATATCTTAACAATGTTAAGGTACGGAGAGTTTTCCAGCTTATGCTTAAAACCAGACTCTGGATAACTCAAGGCGCGTTTCTGTAATAGAAGTTTGTGGGTTGACCCTGGCTTTGACGAGGGTTGATTTTCTACCATCTGGAAGATCAATAGTGATATTGTTCTTGACTCGCCACAGTTTTAGTAAAATGGATTTTTTTTTTCAGAAAACAGTAGTGGGAGTATAGTAGAACTGGAAGTGATTCTAGAACTGCAAACGATTACGGAAAATTTAATAGGACCTATAGATTCAATCAGGTTTGACATTCCAATAGCCACTCCGCAGATATGGTAGGTAACCTCAGACACCCGAGAGGTACTCCGGTAGCCTCAACGACATTGACAGGGAGGTTCTTGTTTACCCAGACTTGACACTACTGTTGTTCCAGACTATGAGACCCGGCAGGAGGTTAAGTATAGCGTCATTCTAAACTCATTTTAGAAGTGCACGTATATATTATTCCACCAGAGGGTTGTTGTGGTCAGTGGGAGCAGTGGAAGTATAGTGGGCAGGTAGCTTATGTCTATTTGTAGGCTTGAGCAAATATAGCGGAGATTAGATCATCTAATTTTGATGTAAAAGTTATGGGTTTGACTTCATCAGAATAGGGGATGGATCTGTTAAGAAGGTAGTAGGGTATGATGTCTTGATATTTGGATAACATACACAGAGTAGGAAGTAAAATTCCTATATTATGATCGGTTATACTGTGGTTGTCACACAGTTGTTTCTCTACAAAGGATATAGATATAATATCAGACATTCTGGTTACTAGATCTTTGGTTTTAGATCTAAAAGTGGGTAGTTTCCCAATTTGGGTACTTTGACAGTATTCTAATGGTATTTTAGAATAGATGACTCCTGGCATGGTGGTGTACCTGCAGGTAATGGAGTCACCCTCTCTAAAGGTGTCTTACAGACTAAAGGGGAGAGGGATGTGCATGATTGGCAGATCACTTGCTTAGGCAATTGAGTCAATCATGAGATGTCAAGTACCACATCAGATATTGTTTATGTACTAGATGTGATAAGTTTATATTAATCCAATCCTGAAGAAACATAAGGAAGCAGTTTTAGAACATAAGTGCATGTTCTATGGATTTGATGACGGCAGCCTCCTTAGGGAGACAGTTATCATTCCAGGCTTCAAAGGTGACATGGATGACAGAGTGATTGTCAAAGTTATAGTTTTCCTTCTGACGAGGGACAGTATAATGGACAGGTAGTCCAAGAGGATACTGTGGGAGGTATGGCGCTGGATACTCATTAGGTTCAGTGATCACTACAGTCTAAGAAGTTTGGATTTGGAGTTCATTTATGAACTAGGTCCCATCAGATATCCAGACATATTCTAAGACAGGTATTACTCGATTCGGGAGATGGCTTTCTCCATGAACTTGAGATTAAGAGAGATATAGAAAGAAACATCAGGGCGGATACACTCACTGAGGCTATTTCTCGAACACAATAGTTTTACAAACAGGCTTTGTTAAACCGATTAGTAGAGGAGTTGGATGTTCGGTATCACACGGGCTACGAATATACGACATCGCAATAATTGGCCTTAAGTGCAAGTGGGAGATTGTTGGTAATAGTGCCCTCAATGCAATTATCGTAGTCGCATACAGGTGATCATGATGATTGAGAGAGGGCCTATACCGATAAAACAGTCCTACTCGAGATGATAGTATGCTATCTGGTTTGTCTTTATCATCATGTATATGTTGATAGCCCATACGATTCCTTCTTGACTGCCAGCAGTATGATGGCGATCATATACGTGGGAACTGGGGTCTATAAGCACATCCTTAAAGTGTCCCTAGTCGTGGGAGTTTCGAGACAGGGCATCGATACTCCAGAGTAGACTAGTGTATACAGTCGAGACCCCGACGAGGGGCGGTGGGCGGTCTCACAAGCTATTGGTGTTAGTTGGTTCACCTAAGATGTATACAGGTGCTCATTGGGTTATGAGTACACCGGACAGGACTCGCCGGGAACATGCTAGTTGATATTATACATATCGTCAGATAGCAGTTCCCTGGTGACATGTGTACAGGTTAGTTTGTCGACCTGAGATCGTCATTTTTATCGTGTGAGTTCCTACTGTGCTTTGATTACTACCCTACCTGTAGGGTTGCTAGACACGCTCACAAGGTTCTACGAGGCATCAACCATGCCTGATTTAAAAATTATCCGTGCCGAACAACCCGAAGCCGGATCTTTAAACTAAGGTTTAGGCGAAAACGAGCATGTTAAACTCTTTAACACTAAGTGAGAAGGATTACAACCTTTGTAGATCCGGTCCTTCACTTCTTAAGCTCCGTGTTGACGTCTCTTCGCTGCGATCATCGTGTTCCGGACTCTCGAGAGGTTCCACGAAGAGAAAGATGCAGTCTTGCTTCCGATCTTCGATACAAAGATGATCTACCTTGAAGTTTCATTAACACAAGCTAACACTCATCATATGAAGTGAACACCTTCATCTAAATGGCAAGGATAGATGAGGATGATGAAGTAGGATTTTTGCTCTCATTTATAATATTTTTCTCACTCATCACAAAAGAAAGCTTTTTCATGAAGGAACTCAAGCAAGAAGAAGATGAATGAAGATGATAACTTAATCCTTTTGTGATGAACAATGAATTATTGTGGTGGTTACAAATCTAACCAATGGTTAAGCATGAAAGAGTTAACCCTTGTAGAAAGTTAACTAGAGTTAATGGTTTGGATTGGGTTAACATAATATCTCATAAGAATATTAAGCAACCACAAAGTCAAAGCTTCATGAAGCTTCATGGAAGCTTCATGAAGCTTCATGGAAGCTTCATGCAAAAGCTAACCCTAATCCAAACCCTAACCAAGTTTAAACCCTAATCCATTGTTAAATTTGTAACCCTAACATATTACAATATTATATATCACATATACAATATATTTTGTAACAATAGAAAATAATACAATTAACATATATCGCATATATATCTGTTAGTTGTATGTATGCCCTAGAGGCCAGTATTGTACAGATTATGTATATTATATTGGATGCTTGGACATATATAGAGATGACTTTCTTGCTCGACATGATAGTATGCTATCTGGTTGCTCTTTATCTTAACATGTACACTAGTCTCTTTATACTGTCTTATAGTTACATGTTGGTAAAGCCCTTAGGATTTGTACTTGACTACCTAGACTATGATGCAGATCATACTAGTGGGGACATGGTAGTCCATAAGTACATCCTTCAAGGTCCCTAGTCGTGGGTGTATCGAGACGGGACATCGATATACCAGAGTAGACTAGCGTATACGCTTCTCGACCCATGTGATGGGCGATGGATGATCCCATATCCATTGGTGTTTGACATCAGAGATGGTATACGGGTGCTCAGTGGAGACTGAGTACACTGGACGGACTCGCCGAGAACTCCCAGATGGTATTATACCTCACGTCAGATGGCAGTTCTCAGGTGACACTTGTACAGGTTAGTCTGTAGACCCGAGATCGTCATAGACTCTTGTGTGATTCCCACTGTGCTTTGATCTCCACCTTACCACGTCCATGAGGGCGTGCAAAACGGTGGTCTTTGGGTACAGTCCCGAGTCACATGGAGGCAATGAGCGATAGGAGGGGTTTCGTCTCTCCCGGTATTGGGGGTAGATGTTGCGCTGTGCTCGATTGGCCGTAACAGGGAAGTCCCTGGCCAGGGCTGATCAGAGATTTGCTGGTAAGTGTTACCAGTAGTTTCTCGACCCGTTATGAGCCTCACATCGGCACGACTTATCGGGTTATTGGGGTCTGACGTTTACCACCCCTAGACTTGATATGCGACGTATCTGACGAAGAGACCGGACTGTATGGTAAGTGTTACTGGTCGGATTCGCAGGAGTGTGAGCGGGCTAGCTCGTCGATCTTCTGATCGCTCAATACCCGGGTGGCCGTTACGTTTAGCAGACCGCTTGCGGCTTGTGGGTGTTTGATATGATCATCATCTGCTACCGGCGTATTGACGAGTCTTTAGAGTCCTACACAGAGGTTTCCTGGCTCAAGCGAAACGAAATAGGAGCGCATATGAGATATGTGCAGGACCGAGAATAATGCGTGTATGTGATACCGCATTTCATTCTCGCGATATATGTTTCGAATGGTTATATTCGATATGACCTAGTTATCGAATCATTGATTCGATAAATCGATGCATTGAATACTAGTCGGTTATGTGCGACATGACCGGATCATTGAATCAAGTGTTGATTTAATGATTTAATGTATAATTATATATTTGATATATTACTTTGCATTAACTAGTATTGGTTCACTTTAAACGGATTTTTCTCACTTGATGCACATTGTATATGTGATATGCTTTCGTGCACTTTTTTGTATCATGTTTGATGATACTTGATCATTAAGTTAAGTGTATAGAATTAATCCATGGTTAATTTGATAATTAGGGTTTTGCATATTCATTTATTTATTTATTTGTTTATTTATTTATTTGAAATGGATTATGATGAGAATGGTGGCTCTTTTTGTTTTAAGTTGAAGCTTCATGAAGCTTTGACTTTTGTAACCATCCTTATCTTCATGCTTAACCCTAACCCTCTAAAGTGACCATGGTTTATTCTCTACACTTAACCCTAGTTTAGTTATGATAAGTATTTGATTTTCTATTTTCTTTTTATGATAACTTATCATAACTAGCTCATTTTTCTTCTTCTTCTTCAAGCTTGCTACAACAATGGCAACTTGAGATCTAGTGAGATAAATCCAATTCTAAAGTGAACCCACCTCCTATTTCTTCACCCTCTACCTCTTGCCAAGTTGTTTTGGGTGTTTACTTCCCAAGTTTCACAAGTTTGTGAAGTCGGAGCTTGAGTTTGTGCAACCTCGACATAGATCGTCTTTGACACAAAGCCGACGACCTATTCCGCTTGTTTTCCCGATGAAGCCGATGATCGAGTCGAGGATTCATGATGGACAGCGAGGACATGACCACGTGGAGCTAAGGAGGCGGAAATCCGGATCTACAAAGGTTGTAGCATCTCAACTTTAGTTAAATAGTCAACTAGTTTATAGTTTCGCCTAGAATTCTAGCGACGATCCGTTAACTAGGGTTTCTCGGCACCATAATTTTTAAATTTGGCATGTTCGATACCTTGTGAGACCTCTATAGGGTGCCTAGGAACCTTTCACTGGTATCAGAGCCTAGCTAGAGCCTTAGGCGAAGTTTAGACGCAATTCGAAGCCCGAACGAACCCGAAACTCTAAACCTTATGAGCTCTCTGGACTTTTTCCGAAAATGGGGTTTTTTCCATATTAAAAATATTCAGAGAAATCAGTAGGAGAGTGTAAGATTTACTGTGAAGTTCGATAGCACAATTCAATTGAACGGCCGCGGTTCCGCGGCACGAGCATGGCTCGTGCGGCGGTTCCGCGGTCGTACGGATCCACTGTTCAAAACTTTTCACACAGTAATTCTAACCTTGCAGTGCTGGAATTTCTGGGAATTTTTAATAATTATTCAAGTGTTGAATAATCTGGGATTGTTTTAGAGCTTCGGTGATTCGATCGGGGTATCAAATTTCGTCTTTAGTGTTTTTCCAGATAACTGTAGAATATGTTAAAGAGTTCGACCGGATATAAATACCCAAGTTTTCCCCTGCCGGAATAATTCCAAGTGTTGGATTTTTCTGTGGTTAAAAGATGTTCTGAGTAGTGCAAGTAACGCGATGGTCCCTCTAGAAGACAACAAACCTTAACTCGATTATGTGACCATCTTGAACTGCCCTTTGAACCTTCGGGTTTGGGGCAGTACGGCGTGCCACATGTGAGGCGTTGGCTTGACCCTTCTACGGCTGGACCGTTGGTACTGAGGTATGAAGTGAATGTCTTTGAACCTATTTCATGTGTTGATCGGTGTCGGGAAAACTTGGGTGTTCGAATGTTCGATCAGAAAGTTTGATATATTCTATTTATCCGGAATTGGATACAATAATTGGAATTCACAAGAAGTTATGAGATAACTGAATGAATGTTATAAATCTAGCAATTTAGTCCCATATGATATTGAAAAGAGTTTTCGATAATGAGACTAAAATGCGGGATTTATATCTGTTAGGCATGCGATGTCTAAAGTAGTTGCGGATTCCAACTGTTGTAGTTTTACACTTTCTTTTCTGTGACCGTAAGTGTAGTATGATCATATCGCCGGTTTCGTTGCTATACATCAACGACAATTGGGGTATGCATACTTACTTACGTTGATGACTTGTGATGTTATGTGTTGCTGGATATGTTATATTGGATCGTCGTATTCGAATAGCCGGGGGTTTTTATGTGAGATGAGTGTTTTTCATTTTCATTCATGTAAAAACTTGTATGTAATATTCTTTCATTTGGGGCGCTTCCAGGTAGCGGAAGTTGTCACCCGTTGTATATTATTTACTTTTCCGCATTAGGATAGACCCAAGGAGGGGAGCACAAGTAACCGGGTTCTGGGGTCCAGTGGGAGACCAACTCGAGGAGTCGAGTCCGGGTCTCCTAACCCTAGAATTGGCAGGGTTGCTTGCCGCTCTCGTAAGGGTCTAGGGGTGTGGGATTGGCTATTCATCACGACCGTGGAATCCGTGTTTTATACTGGCTCGTATTGAAAACACGGACGTCCTAGTATATCCAATATTTCATATGATTATTCTGCTGCGATATCTGTGTTGTGATTCTGTGATGGATATAGTATATAGTATATATGATATATTATATAGACGTTACTTATGTTTTACACCCGCGCTAGCCCTGCCCTGCTCTGTCGTTAGTTACCTAACCTAACGGTGCATGAGGGGACATCGAGGCGAATGCGGATGGCATAAGTGTACGTCATATCTATCTGTGATGTTTAGGTATTTAAATGATGGGACTTCATTAATGTGATTAATGAAAGGAAAGAAACCTAAGATGTTGTAGAATCAGATTTTAAATAAAACAGATAGCTACAGTTCTTGCTTTGCATAGTGGTATATATGATATACCCCGCACCTTATTCGATGAGGAAAGGACCGAGATCCCTTCACCGGGAATGACTCCTTTAGCAATAACTGGCAGATGCTACACACTCGGTTTGTTTTTGATTGCTTTTATAGTTTCTGCTTTGCACAGTGATATATATGATATATCCCGCACCTCATTCGACGAGGAAAGGGCCGACGATCCCTTCACCGGGAGTGACCCCTTTAGCAAAACTGGAAAAGCCTCAAAATCACTCCATTTCAAAACTTCATTTGATTCTACAACGATATCGAGTTCATTACGCAATAGGTTTTCAGAAAAACCTGACGTAGCCCTCCGTCATTTCAGATAAAGACTATTTAGTATTCGTGCTGCGTTTGTTGACCTCTGTCAAGGCGTAGTGTGCGGTAGCTAACTAGTAATTATCTGCAAAGCATGTGATGTGATTGGATTAGGGTAGTCGTGCGACCTTGTTGACCTCTGTCAAGGGTCGTGCGGGTGGGTTTGATTCAATCAAGAAATGACGGGTTGAACTTGACTAGTGCACTATGATTTGTTGACCTCTGTCAAGGTCATGGTAAACTAGGGGCAAAAGATTATCGGGAATTTCAAGTGTTGAAATTTGCAATGAGATTGCATACCTTCTATGTGATAGTTGGATCCCGATACCCACTGCGAGTAAGAGTTACTCCTGGGAGAGTTTTACACATTGCAATTAGCTGATCAAGTAGGTGTCTAGAAAGGTGTCAACGGGGTTACGCCTCTGGGAAAACGAGGTTTACAGTAATTAGGTTCGTGCGAAAGCACGGGGGACCTCCCTCAAAGTACCGACACTGGCCTGGCTGAAAGATTGGCGAACTTGTAGTGTGTAATTAATCCCGGCTAGTCTTTCCTTTTAGGGTTTGGAGGAAGATTTGATAAAAAGCAGTGGGAGCCATCCTGATTAGATAAGATAATAACCAATCTGATCTTGCACGAGCATACGCTAAAGTGTTTTCTTTTCTCTCTCTCTAGGTAGCGACCAGTTCATGCCTTAATCAAGATAATAATATGGATGTATTGACCGAACCCGCATGTTATACTGTGCTGGGGAACGTTGGTTCCGTTCTTTCCTATAAGAGTTATAGGAATAAACAGGAAATAGGGGAACACCAGGATTCCCATGTCACCCGAATGAAGAAAGTACATGTTGATGCATTTTCTTCGGGTGTGTTCGTTACAGAGAACCGTTTCTCCATTTGCTCTACGTCCTGGGTATTAGATACCGGGTCAGGATCCCATATATGTAATCAGTTACATGGGCTTAGGAAAGGTAGAGAACTTGGAGAAGGTGATAAAGACATTAGAGTTGGAAATGGTGCAATTGTTGCAGCTAAGACTGTCGGAGAATATCACCTTGTATTACCAACTGGTAATACATTGGTTCTGAACGAATGCTATTACATGCCGAACCTGATATGCAACATTATATCGGTTTCTTTATTAAGCAAAGAAGGATATAATTTTGTATTACAGGACAATGTTATGAACATTTTCCGTAACCAAAAGTTGGTTGGATCAGGCACGTTATGCAATGGCATTTATGTTCTAAATCAATCAACAGTTCTGAGCATAACAAACACACACAAGAGGAAGAGTTCAGAACTGAACGAATCCTTCTTGTGGCATTATAGACTGGGTCACATCAATGTGACACGACTAGCTAAGTTGCATAAAGATGGATATTTAAATCCGTTTGAATTTTCATCTTATGACACTTGCCAGTCATGTCTCAAAGGAAAGATGACCAAAACTCCGTTTACGGGACACGGAGAAAGAGTTACCGAACTCTTGGGACTAGTACATAGTGATGTATGC
This sequence comes from Agapanthus africanus, assembly GCA_030015575.1. NCBI lineage: Eukaryota > Viridiplantae > Streptophyta > Magnoliopsida > Asparagales > Amaryllidaceae > Agapanthus > Agapanthus africanus. The sequence goes on along the minus strand of CM057340.1, from coordinate 110,226,121 downwards.
GGTCCAATGTCTACACATGCCAGGGATGGTTCTTCGTACTTCATTACATTCACTGACGATCTCTCAAGATACGGACATGTGTACTTGATAAGACACAAGTCTGAAGCTTTTGAGAAATTTAGAGAATATAAACAAGAAGTCGAGAAACAAACCGGAAAAAGTATTAAAATCCTTCGATCTGATCGAGGAGGTGAATACTTGAGCAATGAATTCCTGGACTTCCTAAAAGAGAATGGGATTCTCTCTCAGCTGACTCCTCCATATACACCACAGCACAACGGTGTATCGGAGCGGAGAAATCGCACCCTATTAGATATGGTGCGCTCTATGATGAGTACAGCTGAGTTACCTATTTCCTTCTGGGGGTATGCACTTGAGACAGCGGCATACCTATTGAATCAAGTTCCATCTAAATCTGTACCTACCACACCATATGAGATATGGAGTGGGAAGAGACCATGTCTTAAACGAGTTAAGATATGGGGTTGTCTGGCCTATGTCAAAAGGCAAAATCCAGACAAACTCGAGGCACGGTCAGTTTTATGTAAGTTTGTGGGATATCCTAAACATTCAAATGGATATTATTTCTACCACAGTGAACAACAAAAGGTGTTTATTGCTCAACATGCCACCTTTTTAGAAAAGGAATTTCTTGCAAAAGAGATTAGTGGCTCTGAGGTAGAACTGGAAGAAGTTCCAGAAACACAAACTATAACTGAAGATTTAATAGAACCAGAAGATTCGGTAGTACCCGACGAGCCTCAGCCTCTCCGTCGATCTGGTAGGGTTTCTCGTCCACCTGAGAGATACTACGGTTTTCTCATTGATGGTGGAAGCGAGGATTGCATCATGGAGGATGATGACCCAACTAGCTTCGAGCAGGCCATCACGAGTGGTGACTCTGTGAAATGGCTGGATGCTATGCGGTCCGAGATGGATTCCATGTACACCAACAAAGTATGGACTTTGGAAGTTGCTCCTGAAGGGGTAAAACCCATTGGGAGCAAGTGGATCTGTAAGAAGAAACTTGGTGTAGATGGGAAAGTGGAGACTTTCAAAGCTAGACTTGTAGCAAAGGGTTTTCGTCAAAGACCAGGTGTGGACTATGACGAAACCTTTTCTCCAGTGGCTATGCTTAAATCCATCCGAATCATGCTTGCCATTGCTGCCTTTCATGACTACGAAATCTGGCAAATGGATGTTAAGACCGTCTTTCTAAATGGTGATTTAGAAGAGTGCGTGTACATGACTCAGCCAGAGGGCTTCGTAGACAGTGGGAGCAGCGGGAAGGTGTGCAAGCTGCTTAAATCCATTTATGGATTAAAGCAAGCATCGCGGAGTTGGAACATCTGCTTTGACGTCGTTATCAAAGAGTTTGATTTCGTCAAAAATCCAGATGAACCTTGTGTCTACAAGAAGGTGGCAGAGAGTAAGGTTGTCTTCCTCGTATTGTACGTAGACGACATACTCTTGATAGGAAATGATATTCCTATGCTGCAAGCGGTCAAGCTCTTCTTATCACAAAGATTCTCAATGAAAGATCTTGGTGATGCCTCCTGCATATTGGGAATTAGGATCTATAGAGATAGATCCAAACGGATTTTGGGATTGTCCCAATCCAGGTCATTGACACCATACTAAAGAGGTTTAGTATGGAAGAGTCCAAGCGTGGGAACTTGCCCACGATCTCTGGAGTCACTCTCTCCAAAGATATGTCTCCCAAGACTGATTTGGAGAGAGCTCGCATGCAAGGGATACCCTATGCTTCAGCAGTAGGCTCTATCATGTATGCGATGCTATGTACCAGACCCGATGTAGCATACTCACTAAGTGTAGTGAGCAGGTATCAAGCTAATCCTGGAGAGAGTCACTGGACAGCTGTGAAGAGCATTCTCAAGTACTTGCAAAGGACTAGAGATATGTTCTTGGTGTATGGTAACGGAGAACTCCAAGTGGAGTCCTTTACCGATTCGAGCTTCCAGAGTGATAAGGACGACTCTAAGTCGCAGTCGGGCTTTGTCTTTACCCTTTACGGAGGGGCGGTTAGCTGGAAGAGTTCCAAGCAGGAAACCGTGGCAGACTCGACGATGGAGGCAGAATACATCGCTGCCAACGATGCTGCCAAAGAGGCTGTCTGGATCAAGAAGTTCATTACTGAACTTGGAGTGGTTCCATCCATTGAGCATCCAATACCTTTGTATTGCGATAACAATGGAGCGGTGGCTTTGACCAAGGAACCCAGGTCCCATCAGCGGTCCAGACATATTCTGAGGCGGTATCACCTGATCCGGGAGATAGTTGATCGCCGGGAGATCAAGGTCAGGAGAGTTGACACGAAGAACAACACGGCGGATCCACTCACGAAGGCCATTCCCCAGATACAGTTTGAGAGACTCTTCGGGATGCTCGGTATGAGATACTACAGCAGCTGGCCCTAGTGCAAGTGGGAGATTGTTAGTTGTATGTATGCCCTAGAGGCCAGTATTGTACAGATTATGTATATTATATTGGATGCTTGGACATATATAGAGATGACTTTCTTGCTCGACATGATAGTATGCTATCTGGTTGCTCTTTATCTTAACATGTACACTAGTCTCTTTATACTGTCTTATAGTTACATGTTGGTAAAGCCCTTAGGATTTGTACTTGACTACCTGGACTATGATGCAGATCATACTAGTGGGGACATGGTAGTCCATAAGTACATCCTTCAAGGTCCCTAGTCGTGGGTGTATCGAGACGGGGCATCGATATACCAGAGTAGACTAGCGTATACGCTTCTCGACCCATGTGATGGGCGATGGATGATCCCATATCCATTGGTGTTTGACATCAGAGATGGTATACGGGTGCTCAGTGGAGACTGAGTACACTGGAAGGACTCGCCAAGAACTCCCAGATGGTATTATACCTCACGTCAGATGGCAGTTCTCAGGTGACACTTGTACAGGTTAGTCTGTAGACCCAAGATCGTCATAGAGTCTTGTGTGATTCCCACTGTGCTTTGATCTCCACCTTACCACGTCCATGAGGGCGTGCAAAACGGTGGTCTTTGGGTACAGTCCCGAGTCACATGGAGGCAATGAGCGATAGGAGGGGTTTCGTCTCTCCCGGTATTGGGGGTAGATGTTGCGCTGTGCTCGATTGGCCGTAACAGGGAAGTCCCTGGCCAGGGCTGATCAGAGATTTGCTGGTAAGTGTTAACAGTAGTTTCTCGACCCGTTATGAGCCTCACATCGGCATGACTTATCGGGTTATTGGGGTCTGACGTTTACCACCCCTAGACTTGATATGCGACGTATCTGACGAAGAGACCGGACTGTATGGTAAGTGTTACTGGTCGGATTCGCAGGAGTGTGAGCGGGCTAGCTCGTCGATCTTCTGATCGCTCAATACCCGGGTGGCCGTTACGTTTAGCAGACCGCTTGCGGCTTGTGGGTGTTTGATATGATCATCATCTGCTACCGGCGTATTGACGAGTCTTTAGAGTCGTACACAGAGGTTTCCTGGCTCAAGCGAAACGAAATAGGAGCGCATATGAGATATGTGCAGGACCGAGAATAATGCGTGTATGTGATACCGCATTTCATTCTCGCGATATATGTTTCGAATGGTTATATTCGATATGACCTAGTTATCGAATCATTGATTCGATAAATCGATGCATTGAATACTAGTCGGTTATGTGCGACATGACCGGATCATTGAATCAAGTGTTGATTTAATGATTTAATGTATAATTATATATTTGATATATTACTTTGCATTAACTAGTATTGGTTCACTTTAAACGGATTTTTCTCACTTGATGCACATTGTATATGTGATATGCTTTCGTGCACTTTTTTGTATCATGTTTGATGATACTTGATCATTAAGTTAAGTGTATAGAATTAATCCATGGTTAATTTGATAATTAGGGTTTTTCATATTCATTTATTTATTTATTTGTTTGTTTATTTATTTGAAATGGATTATGATGAGAATGGTGGCTCTTTTTGTTTTAAGTTGAAGCTTCATGAAGCTTTGACTTTTGTAACCATCCTTATCTTCATGCTTAACCCTAACCCTTTAAAGTGACCATGGTTTATTCACTACACTTAACCCTAGTTTAGTTATGATAAGTATTTGATTTTCTATTTTCTTTTTATGATAACTTATCATAACTAGCTCATTTTTCTTCTTCTTCTTCAAGCTTGCTACAACAATGGCAACTTGAGATCTAGTGAGATAAATCCAATTCTAAAGTGAACCCACCTCCTATTTCTTCACCCTCTACCTCTTGCCAAGTTGTTTTGGGTGTTTACTTCACAAGTTTCACAAGTTTGTGAAGTCGGAGCTTGAGTTTGTGCAACCTCGACGTAGATCGTCTTTGACACAAAGCCGACGACCTATTCCGCTTGTTTTCCCGATGAAGCCGATGATCGAGTCGAGGATTCATGATGGACAGCGAGGACATGACCACGTGGAGCTAAGGAGGCGGAAATCCGGATCTACAAAGGTTGTAGCATCTCAACTTTAGTTAAATAGTCAACTAGTTTATAGTTTCGCCTAGAATTCTAGCGACGATCCGTTAACTAGGGTTTCTCGGCACCATAATTTTTAAATTTGGCATGTTCGATGCCTTGTGAGACCTCTATAGGGTGCCTAGGAACCTTTCAATATCACTGTATTATCCCGTGAGAAAATGAATCTTTTAGTGAGCTAATATTAGTCAATATAATTTAATATATCATGTATATTATTATACATTAAATTATTGAATCAACTTTTGATCCGACAATCCGGCTATATCGCATATAACCGACTAATATGATGACCCGGCTATATCACATATACCCGGCCGATATCTCATATCGCGAGAATCCAATACGGTATCATATACCGCATTATCCTCGGTCCCGCACATATCACATATGTGCTCCTACTCCGTTTTGCCTGAGCCAAGAAACCTCTGTGTAGGACTCTAAAGAATCGTCAATACGCCGGCAGTAGGTGATGATCATATCAAACACCCACAAGCTGCAACCGGTCAGCTAAACGTAACAGCCACCCAGGTATTGAGCGCTCAGAAGATCAACAAGCAACCCAGTACATTCTCCTGTGAATCCAATCAGTAACACTCCCGTACAGTCCGGTCTCATCGTATGATATGTCGCATATCTCGCCTAGGGGTGGTAAACTCAGACCCCAGTAGCTCGATAAGTCGTGTCGATATGAGGTCTATATCAGTTCGAGATACTACTGATAACACTTACCAGTAAATCTCAGCAACCCTGGCCAGGGATTTCTGGTTATAGCCAATCGAACACAGCACAACATCAACCCCCTATACCGGGAGAGACGAATCCCCTCCTATCGCTCATTGCCTCCATGTGATTCGGGACTGTACCCAAAAGCCACCTTTTTGCACGCCCTCTTGGACGTGGTATGATGGAAATCAAAGCACAGTGGGAATCACACAAGACTCTATGACGATCTCGGGTCAACAGACTACTCTGTACCAGTGTCACTGGAGAACTGCCATCTGACGTAAGGTATAATACCATCTGGGAGTTCTCGGCGAGTCCGTCCAGTGTACCCAGTCTCCACTGAGCACCCGTACACCATCCTTGATGTCAAACATCGATGGATATGGGATCATCCATCGCCCATCATATGGGTCAAGATGCGTATACGCTAGTCTACTCTGGTGTATCGATGTCCTGTCTTAATACACCCTCGACTAGGAACAGTTATACGATGTACTCGTTGACTACCGTGGCCCCACTAGTATGATCTCATCACAGTCCCAATAGTCGAGTACATATCCTAAGGGCTTTATCAACATGTAACATAGAGACAATCAGAGTACATGTTAAGATAAAGGACAACCATATGGCATACTATCATGTCGAGCAAGAAAGTCCTCCCTATATAAGTCCAAGCATCCATTACAATATACATCGTATGTACAGTAATGGCCTCTAGGGCATACATATAACTAACAATCTCCCACTTGCTCTAAGGCCATCTGTTGTGGTATTGCTTACACAACAATTAGCTGTGGTTGAAGTATCTCATACTCAACCATCCCATAAAAGTCTCTACTGGGAAAAAAGGCCTTGGTGAGTGGATCCGCGTTGTTGTCCTCTGTGTCTACTCTCTTAACCTCGATCTTCCTGGAGATCAACCATCTCCATGATCAGGTGATACTGCCTAAGAATTATATCTGGATTTCTGATGGGACGGTAGTTCCTTGGCATAAGCCACAACTCCATTGTCACACATTGTTAGGACCGAAGTTCATCTCATGGACTTATATATATCCAGACTGCCTCTTTGGTAACATCCTTGGTAATGATGTATCTGGCCTTTAATCGTCTATTAAGTCACGGTATCTAGCTTGGAACTCTTCCAACATACCGTCCCTCCACAGAGGGTAAAGACAATGCCTGCGACCGACATTCAGTCGTCCTTATCACCCTGGAACCTTTCCAGTGATTCTCCCCAGGATCGATTGATACCATCTCACTACAACTAGTGAGTATCCTAACATCCAATTAGATCTATCTCATAGATCCAAAACCCAGGATTTAGAAGGTATCACTTTGATCCTATATAGAGAATCCTTGTGATAAGCGGAGATTAACCGAGCGTAGCATAGGAAACTCCTTCCCTATCAAGAGTATGTCATCCACGTACTCTACGAGGATCACCACCATACTCCCTACTACCTTTTTGTATATACAAGGTTCATCTACCATTTTGATGAAGTCAAACTCTTTGACTACCACATCAAAACAGATGTTCCAACTCCGCGATGCCTGTTTTATCACATAAAACATCTTGCACGCATTTCCGCTGCTCCCACTGTCTATGAAGCCCTCTGGCTGTGTACTTATAGACGCTCTCTTCTAAAACATCATTTAGAAAAGCAGTCATGACACCCAACCGCCAGATATCGTAGTCATGGTATATAGCCGTGGCAAGTAGGATCTGGATGGACTTAAGCATAGCTTTGAAAGTCTCAACTTTTCCATGTACACCAAGTAATCTTCTCAAGATATACTTGCTCCTGATACGGATTTAACCCTTCAGATAAAGCAACCAAAATCCATACTTTGTTGGTGTATAAGGATTCCATCTCAGATCGATAAGCATCCAGCCATTCTTACAGAGTCCCACTCCTGATGGCCAGCCCGAAACTAGTTGGATCATTATCCCATGATGCAATCCTCGCTCCCACTGTCATAGAGAAACCAAAGTATTTCTCAGGTGGGTGAGGAACCCTACTAGATCGGCGGAGAGGTTGAGGTTCGTTGGAAACTATTGAATCCTTTGGTTCTACCAAATCATCAGCTGCAGTTTGTATAGCTGGAACCTTTCCAGTTCTACATAACAGACCTTGCCTCGAGCTTGTCCGAATGTTGCTTTTAGACATAGGCCAGACAACCCCAAATCTTAACAAACTTAAAATATGGGCTCTTCCCGATCCATATCATATATGAAGTGGTAGGTAACTGATTTGATTTAAACCCTATTCAATAGGTATGCAGCTTCTCAAGTGCATAACTCCCAAAAGGAAATAGGCAACTCAGTAGTACTCATCATAGGGCACACCATATCACATAGGGTGCTATTGCTCCGCCCCGATACACCGACGTGCTGTGGTGTATACGGAGGAGTAATGCTGGGAGAGAATCTCATTCTCCTTTAGAATAGTCCAGGAATTCCGTGCTCAAGTATTCTCCTCCCTGATCTCATCATAGGACATAATACTTATACTTGTTGTCGGTTCTCTACTTCTAACTTATATTCTGTGAATATCTCAAAAGGATCGGACTTGCGTTTCAACAGGAACATATGTCTGAATCTTGAGAGATAATCAGAGAATGTAATGAAGTACAAAGAACCGGTCTTGGCATGTGTACACATGAGACTTTCATACATCAGCATGTATCAATCCCAAGAGTTCACTAACTCTTTCTTTGTTTCCAATAAACAGAGCTATGGTCATCGTATCTTTGTGACATGACCGACAAGTTTCACAAGATGTAAATTCAAACAGATTTAAATATGCATCTAAATGTAACTTAGCTAGTCGGGTCGTATTGATATGACCTAGTCTACAATGCCTCAAGAAGGATTCGTTCATTTCTGAACTCTTCCTCTTGTGTGTGTTCTGTATACTAAGAACTGTAGTTTGATTTAGAACGTCAATGCATTTAGATAACGTGCCTGAACCGATCAACTCTTGATATAGGAAATGTTCAAAACATTATCCAACAATACAAAATTATATCCTTTCTTTACTAATAAAGAGACTGATATGATGTTGTATATCAGATTCGGTATCTAATAACATTCGTTCAGAATCAATGTATTCTGGTAATAAAAGGTGATAGTGACCAACAGACTTGGCTGCAACACTTACACCGTTTCTATCTCATAAAACTTATCACTCGTCATCAGTTCTCTATCTTTCTGTAGCCCATGTAATAGATTACATATGCGGGATCCTGATCCGGTATCTCATACCCAGGACGTAAAGGATACTGAGAAACAGTTCTCTTTAATGAATACACCCGAAGATGATGCATCAGCATGCACTTTCTTCGTTTGGGCGGCACGGGAAATCTGGTATTTCCCAATTTACTGCTCTCTCTTATAACAATTATAAGTTGGACCGGGACCAACGTTCCCCAGCTCAGTATAACAAGCGGGTTTGGTCAATATATCCGTATTATTATCTTGATTAAGAAGTGATATGGTCGCTACCTGGAGAGAGAGAGAAGAAAACACTCAGCGTGTGCTCTTGTAAGATTAGATTGGTTATCTAATATATCTAATCAGGATGTCTCCCACTGTTTTAATCAAATCTTCCTTCAAACCCTAAAAGGAAAGATTAGCCGGGATTAATTATACGCTACAAGTTCGCCAATCTTTCAGCCAGGCCAGTGTCGGTACTTTGAGGGAGGTTCCCCGTGCTTTCGCACGGACCTAATTAAAGTAAACCTCATTTTCCCAGAGGCGTAACCCCGTTAACACCTTTCTAGACACCTACTTGATCGGCTAATTGTAATGTGTAAAACTCTCCCAGGAGTAACTTTTACTCGCAGCGGGTATCGGGATCCAACTATCTCATAGAAGGTATGCAATCTCATTGCAAATTTCAACACTTGAAATTCCCAATAATATTTTACCCCTGGTGTTCTATGACCTTGACGAATGTCAAACAACCCATAGTCCACTAGTCAAGTTCAACCCGTATATTTCTTGATTGAATTAAACCCACCCGCTCGACCCTTGACGAATGCCAAACAACGTCGTACGAATACCCTAATCCAATCTGCATCATATGCATAAGCAGATAAATACTAGTTAGCTACCGCAAACTACGCCTTGACGAATGCCAAACTACCGCAGCACGAATATTAAGTAGTACTTATCTGAAATGACGGAGGGCTACGACGGGTTTTTAAGAAAACCCTTTGCGTAATGAACTTGATATCGTTGTAGAATCGAGTGATTTTAAATGGAGTGTTTTTTAGGCTTTTCTAGTTTTGCTAAAGGGGTCACTCCCGGTGAAGGGATCGTCGGCCCTTTCCTCATCGAATAAGGTGCAGGATATTTCACAAATATCACTGTGCAAAGCAAGAACTATAGAAGCAATCAAAAGACAAACCGAGTATACAGCATCTGCTAGTTTCAGTAAAGAGGTCACTCCCGGTGAAGGGATCTCGGCTCTTTCCTTATCGAATAAGGTGCTGGATGTTCTACAAGGAACGCCGCTATGCAAAGTAAGAACTAGAGCTACCAGTTTTTAAACAAGTTTCTACAACATCTTAGGTTTCTTTTATTTCATTAATCTCATTAATGAAGTCCCATTTTATTATGCTTCACAAGCATCACATTTGAAACGAAATCTGCAATATAACATATATCTCATATATATAATATAAACATTCGTCTCAGGCAGTAATATGATCTCATCACAGAACATTGCAGCAGAAGAACATATATGAAATATTGGATATACTAGGACGTCCGTGTTTTCAATACGAGCTTGTATAAAACACGGATTCCACGGTCGCGATGAATAGCCAAACCCACATTTCTAGACCCCTATGAGAGCGGCAAGCAACACTGCCAATTCTAGGGTTAGGAGACCCGATCTCGACTCCTCGAGATGATCTCCCACTGGACCCTAGAACCCGGTTACTTGTGCTCCCCGCCTTGGGTCTACCTAATGCGGAAAAGTAAATAATATACAACGGTGACATCATCCTCAGCCTGGAAGTGCCCCAATAAAAGAATATTACATACAATTGAATTTTACATGAATGAAAAAGAAAAACTCTCATCTCACATAAAAACCCCGGCTATTCAAAACGCGACGATCCAATATAACATATCACAGCAACACATAATATCTCATATCATCAACGTAAGCAAGTATGTGTATCCCGATTGTCGTTGATGTATAGCAACGAAGCCGGCGATACACCACATACTACGCTTACGGTCACAGAAAAGAAAGTGTAAAACTACAGCAGTTGGAATCCGCAATCTCTTTAGACACGCATGCCTAACCAAATGAATTCCTTAGACATCACATGCCTAACAATTATAAACCCCGCATTTTAGTCTCATTATCGAAAACTCTTTTCAATATCAAGTCGGGCAATTCAACAAGATTCCCGACATCCTGATCGAATGCTCGTCGCAAACTTTAGTATACGGCCGCACCCCCGGATGCCGTCGACGAAGTGCACTAAGGCGGAACACCGCTGCCGCGAGCACCCGAACGGATGCTTTTGGCGACGGGGTTCTCCTACAGTCACTTGGTCGGGGCTATGGGGCGTGTCTATCTATTAAGTTTACCCGGCGAGTATCCGCGTACGCTACGTGATTGCGACGGACTTTTGATCGCATCAAAATCCCGTGGCAACCGATCATTTGAGACTAAACTGCTAGATTTATAACATTCAAACTAGTTATCTCATAACTACATGTGGATTCCAATTATTGTATCACATTCCAGATAAATAGATAATGTTAAACTTTCCGATCGAATAATCAAACACCCAAGATTTCCCCAATATATCTTAACACTTGAAATCAGTTTAAAAACATCCATCACATGCCACAGTACCAAGGGTCCAGCCGTAGAAGGCTCAAGCCAACGCCTCACATGTGGCACGCCGTACTGCCACAAACCCTAAGGTTTAAAGACAGTTCAAGACGGTCACATAATCGAGTTAAGGTTTGTTGTCTTCTAGAGGGTCCACCGCGTTACTTGCACGACTTACAACGTTCATAAACTCGAGAAAAAATCCAACTTTTGAAAAAATTTCAGACAGGGGAAAAAGCGAGTTATTGATATCCGGTCGAACTTTTTAACAGTTTCTAAAAATTATCCATACAAAACTAAACAAAGTTAAATTATCTGATCGAATCAACGATTCCCCAATACAACCCTAGAAAACTCAACATTTGAGTGGAATTAAAAAATTCCCAGAAAAAAATAACAATAAAGGACCTAAGAATAATTACATGAAATTCCAGGGACTAAGTCACAATTTGGGCCGCGGAACCGCCGCCAAACCCTTTGTTTGGCCGCGGTTCAGCGGTCAAATTTGCGAATTAGAGGGCCGTACGTCACAGTAATTCTTAGTTTTTCCTGCTTATTTTTCTGAGCATTTTTAATTCATAAAAAATCACATTTTTGGAAAATGTCCAGAGAAGGGTTCGTGTCGGGGTTTCCGAGTTCGATCGGACTTTAAACTTCGCTCAGACTTCCCCTAAAGCTCTAGCTTGGCTCCGATACCACTGTAGGGTTGCTAGACACGCTCACAAGGTTCTACGAGGCATCAACCATGCCCGATTAAAAAATTAGCCGTGCCGAACAACCCGAAGCCGGATCTTTAAACTAGGGTTTAGGCGAAAACGAGCTTGTTAAACTCTTTGACACTAAGTGAGAGGGATTACAACCTTTGTAGATCCGGTCCTTCACTTCTTAAGCTCCGTGTTGAGGTCCCTTCGCTGCGATCATCGTGTTCTGGACTCTCGAGAGGTTCCACGAAGAGAAAGATGCAGTCTTGCTTCCGATCTTCGATACAAAGATGATCTACCTTGAAGTTTCATTAACACAAGCTAACACTCATAATATGAAGTGAACACCCTCATCTAAATGGCAAGGATAGATGAGGATGATGAAGTAGGATTTTTGCTCTCATTTATAATCTTTTTCTCACTCACTTTCATCACAAAAGAAAGCATTTTCATGAAGAAACTCAAGCAAGAAGAAGATGAATGAAGATGATAACTTAATCCTTTTGTGATGAACAATGAATTATTGTAGTGGTTACAAATCTAACCAAGGGTTAAGTATGAAAGAGTTAACCCTTGTAGAGAGTTAACTAGAGTTAATGGTTTGGATTGGGTTAATATAATATCTCATAAGAATATCAAGCAACCACAAAGTCAAAGCTTCATGAAGCTTCATGGAAGCTTCATGCAAAAGCTAACCCTAATCCAAACCCTAACCAAGTTTAAACCATAATCCATTGTTAAATTTGTAACCCTAACATGTTACAATATTATATATCACATATACAATACATTTTGTAACAATAGAAAATAATGCAATTAACATATATCGCATATATATCAAAGTATTATCCCGTGAGAAAATGAATCTTTTAGTGAGCTAATATTAGTTAATGTAATTTAATATATCATATATATTATTATACATTAAATTATCGAATCAACTCTTGATCCGACAATCCGGCTATATCGCATATAACCGACTAATACGATGACCCGGCTATATCATATACCCGGCCGATATCTCATATCGCGAGAATACAATACGGTATCATATACCGCATTATCCTCGGTCCCTCACATATCACATATGTGCTCCTACTCCGTTTTGCCTGAGCCAAGAAACCTCTGTGTAGGACTCTAAAGAATCGCCAATACGCCCGCAGTAGGTGATGATCATATCAAACACCCACAAGCTGCAACCGGTCAGCTAAACGTAACAGCCACCCAGGTATTGAGCGCTCAGAAGATCAACAAGCAAGCCTGTACATTCTCCTGTGAATCCAATCAGTAACACTCCCATACAGTCCGGTCTCGTCGTCTGATATGTCGCATATCTCGCCTAGGGGTGGTAAACGTCAGACCCCAGTAGCTCGATAAGTCGTGTCGATATGAGGTCTATAACAGTTCGAGAAACTACTGATAACACTTACCAGTAAATCTCAGCAACCCTGGCCAGGGATTTCTGGTTATAGCCAATCGAACACAGCACAACATCAACTCCCTATACCGGGAGAGACGAATCCCCTCCTATCGCTTATTGCCTCCATGTGATTCGGGACTGTACCCAAAAGCCACCTTTTTACACGCCCTCTTGGACGTGGTATGATGGAAATCAAAGCACGGTGGGAATCACACAAGACTCTATGACGATCTCGGGTCAACAGACTACTCTGTACCAGTGTCACCGGAGAACTGCCATCTGACGTAAGGTATAATACCATCTGGGAGTTCTCGGCGAGTCCGTCCAGTGTACCCAGTCTCCATTGAGCACACGTACACCATCCTTGATGTCAAACACCGATGGATATGGGATCATCCATCGCCCATCATATGGGTCAAGATGCGTATACGCTAGTCTACTCTGGTGCATCGATGCCCTGTCTCAATACACCTTCGACTAGGAACAGTTATAGGATGTACTCGTCGACTACCGTAGCCCCACTAGTATGATCTCATCATAGTCCCAGTAGTCGAATACATATCTTCAGGGCTTTATCAACATGTAACATAGAGACAATCAGAGTACATGTTAAGATAAAGTACAACCAGATAGCATACTATCATGTCGAGCAAGAAAGTCCTCCCTATATACGTCCAAGCATCCATTATAATATATATCGTATGTACAGTAATGGCCTCTAGGGCATACATATAACTAACACTACCACGCTCAAAGGAGACGTGCAAACAGGTTTTAGTTGGGTACAGTCCCGAGCCACATGGAGGCAGTGAGCGGATCGTCGGGGATTCGTCTCTCCCAGTATTGGGGGTTGATGTCACACAGTGCACGGATGGCCATCACTAGAAATCCTCGGCCGGGGTAGTGGAGAATTACTGATTTGGATCAGTAGTTTCTCAGGAGGTGATGGACTTCATACCGACACGAATTATCGCGTTATTAGAGGTCTGACTTTATCCATCCCGCTAGACTCGATATGCGATACTCTTAGACGAACGGACCGGACTGTATGGATATTGTCACTGTCAGGCTCAGTAGGGTTTCAGGATGAGTATGCCCGTCAGCTTCCCTTCCGATCAATACATAGGCAACCATTACGTACATCTAGTATCTCTGACGTGCTAGTGGTTATACCCAGTGCCAGTGTGTTGATGAGTCATTAGAGTGCTCCATAGACAATTTCCCAAGTTCAGGCGAAACGTTGTAGAGGTCATATGGTTTTATGGCAGTGTTCAGAAAATGCACGTGCGTTTATGCACGTGTCATATTTCGGGCAGATACTACTGGTGGGTTTTGGTTTAAGCCAGATCCGGGTATTATACTATGTAGATATAATATCTTTGTCTCAGTTGCATTTGTATTCGGTCGTAATACAAATGCGGGTATGTTTATACTGTTACGGGGTTATCCTGAAATTCGTTTCGGGATCGCTTTTGGAAGTTGCCAGTTTCCAGTTTTCTATCACCGATATTAAACATTCGGGCCAAGTCAGGAGAATTACTTTCAGCTTGCGAAGCAGACCGACTACTAATTCATTCTTTTCAGCTTTTACTTTCAGTATGCCACTTGTTTAGGCACTTCCTTTTATGTATCTTTATTTTCAGATATCATGTATTCAGTTTGAAACTTGTGAAAGTTGGGAATGTAAATATATATAAAATTGGATTTTCATTATCATGTCTTTTCTTGTTATTTTATATTGCTTATATACGTTTAGCGTATTTATTTTGAGAAATGACCTTCTCGGAATAAATACATCGCGGGCTTGTCACGTGTCGTTACCGCTCTTTTGGGAAGCGGGGCGTGACAGGTATACCACCAAGGTACAATAACTACTTGAAACAGTGCATGCCATAATAAATCCTAAGTGTGGGATAAAACACAATCCTCATCAATGAATCATCATATTAGAAATCCTGTGTCCATCAATGACATCCCAAATCCCAATATCTCAGGCACCGTCACTCTGATCGGCCCTCATATCCATCTCATCTCATAACTTCGAACGGTATCCTTAGGATATCCATCGAGTTTCCATACAATCACCAGTGGGTAGTGCTCCCTCCGCCGGGCTCATCGCCTAACTCTATGAGCTTCTTGCCGTGGGATACCTCACCGGGTCCGCCATATACCCGCAAAAGTTTCCTCCCTACCTCGAGTCGGGTATGCTCATAGCTCAGAACCGAGAAAACTCATGGTGGACATGAAATATCATATCAAGAGAAAACCGCACTTTTTTAAATATTTCAAGTTTTCAACACGTACTTTGCGGTTTCCCAATTCCTCGAAACAGAAATCTCATGAAAACATCAAATGAAATATATCACGATAGCAATGTATGTGTGATGCAAATCATGATGCGTAATAGCACGAGAATTATTGTCTAATTGTCAATAATGAATGTGGTACAGCATATATTTATCCATGGCAATTCTATAGTGTGCGTGACATGGCAATTACCAATGGTGTGTGTGCGGCATATAGATCAGTGCTCATGCAACATGAACCGTTAGTAATGGTGCAGTATCCTATTAAGGATATGTGAAGGTACAACAGGTAATAGGGTTTACAAAATGGTACTCATGCACAAACACAACACATATATAAGCATTTCACACAAGATTATATCACTTGAACCTAGCCTTCGGTGCTTAACGCTATACAGGCGATTCTCCCGTAGATGTTAAATCTACTTACCGGACGATCTCTATCTAAGTGTATCCGATCACCTGCATCCCTTTCCTGGCTGCATCTGAAGTCCCTGCCTGTGATCCTAATATCACACAAAACCAATACACATGAAATTAGCAACTTTCCAATAAAACATGGACACAACGCCAAATTAACGAATCGACTCCCACAAGCTACCAAGTGTTAGCTCAGTGGGGTAACGTGTGCAACGACCCCCTAGACCAACCCTACGGCTGTTAACGCACGAAACACTTAAACCAAAGTCGAATAAATCCGTATCGCACATTGTCGAAACACTTGAATCCAGCTAAATGGTCCCAGATTTTTCCTACAGATAATATAGGAAAAACAAAGTATACCAAATGTCCCAAGTGACTCACAGAAAGCTACCCACAAAAATTCAACATCCCAGGCCTCTGAAAAAACCGGCGACGCCGGCCATAAAGGAAATGCCGCCGGTCCATTGGTGGATTGGTGGGTCCGAGTTTCTAGGGTATCTTCAGAACTCAAATACTATTCTACTATATTGTTAGATTTATTTATGGATCATCGTAACAATAGCAGATCAACTGAGACCCCTAACTTAGCTAAAAATACGATATCGACACTAATTTTTAAAACAACATGGTAAAAACTGAAACTAACTAATAGACAAACTTTCTTTAGAGCCTAAATAACAGTTAAGGATCATTACCTTAGCATAACTTGAATGAAACCCTAGACATCAAGCTCCAAGACATCACAAGAGGCTTAAACATGATTTGTGAAGGGTTTAGTGAAGTTTAATGAAGATTTAGGCTTAAGCTTTTATGGGGGAAAAGGTTTTCAAGAGGTGAGTTTTTGGTGAAGGAGAAGAAGAACAATAAAAAAAGAAAGAGAGAGTGAGTGTTGAGGGAAATGAGAGAGAGTGAGAGGGTGAGGGTGAGAGATGAGAGTGAGCCATGCTCTTTCTCTCTCCTCATTTAATGCCCTCCATGCTTTATGCCTCCCTGATCAGTCGAAAATAGTGCATTCTCAACACGTTAATTTCCCTACTCTAATCATTTATATATAGGTGTTTATTGTAATTAGAACACAGATTACGAATTCATCTGGAAAATACCAAATAACCTGTGTTATAGTTATAATCGGCATTCTAAAGGAAAATTACGTGTTTATTACTACTTGCATTGATCTGTATATATCAACCCTTATCTCAAGATTATGTGCAGGAAATTCTCCAGGTAAAAGAGCCGGAACTGCTAAAAGTGCTGATAAAACGCATCAAGTCCAAGACCTGAAATCTGGCAGTAAACTAGAATGTATAAAAATATTCCAAACATCAGGAAAGTGCCATAAAGCCAAGACAAATAAACCTTGGAAACATAATGCAGCGATCACCTCAAACGGCCGTGGATCAGCGGCCGAGTCAGGCCGATCCGCCACGGATCCGCGACCGAGTCAACTCGTCGGCGACAGAAACCTTTTTCAGAAACCCCCTTTCAATGGCCAAACTTCTTCAAGATGCTTCAAATCTCCAGAAGCTTCCCTCTAACAGCAAGACTTCTCATGCAAGCTAGCTAACTACCTTTATCTAAAATCTTCTCATAACAACCAAGCATCCAAGGGAAGCTATACCTAGCTTCTAGGGGAAGCTAAAGGGAAACACTATAAAAAGGCACTTAAGCCTTCATTACAAAGTTTGTTGAATATTGAGCCAAATTTCCACAAGTTGAGCGACACAACTTGCGACTTAAAACCCTAGCCCCAAATCCATTTCAAAAAGCCAAATTAAGATTCATCGAGTACCTAATCAAGCAAGTTTTCAACAAGCCTTTTGAAGCAACGCCGATCTTCATCCGAGCAAGAGATCCATGACGATCCGCGACTCAAGAAGACGATGCAAAGCTAGTTTCGACGATTGAGTTATCTCCTCAAAATCTTGTAATCTTTGAGTGAATTGTAACGAAACGTTGATTAATAAAAGGTGAAAATTCTTGATCTTACTTTTCTTTACATTTGAGCATTATGAAGATTCATCAATTCTTGATTTTTTTTCTTTTTCATGATGTTTGAGTGAAAACTCCGCTTGTGGAGGAATCGAGAAAATAGATAGATGATGATGATTAAAATCTTGAACGATTCTTAAGTATTATGAGTTTTGTAAACTTTAGGAAATTGGATCATCGAAAACCTAATTTGAGCTAGATGCTTTCTTGAATGTTTTTACTCCAAATTAGAGATCAACGATCAATGATCGAATTTCCTAGAGGTTAGAATTTGAATGCTAATTAACGAAAAGACAAGGATGATGATGAAGAAACCCTAGTTTCTTCAATATATCCCTAAAGCTCGTTGATTGTCATCGATCTAGCAACAAATCATCAATAGATATGAATTTGTAATCATAAGTATTCATCATCACTATCAATTGGATCGATTCCTACAAGCCTCTTTACAAATCTTGATAAGTCCATTGATTGGGACATTTCTTGATTCTTGATTCTAGACCTTTATTTTCTTTATGTTTCTTGAAATTAAAACTCACAAATCTTGAATCAATTTTCTTGCAATTTCTTTTATCTTTTAAATTTTCAACTCAACTAAAACAAGATCGATCAAATCACACTTTCCCTGTGGACGATCCGCATTCACCGACGAACGTACAATAGACACCGTTAATTGATTGCGGTTTTATAAATTTCTTTGGATGTGATATATTTTACATTTTCCAAACACGACACGGAATTTAAGATCAATCAAATGGCGTCGTTGCCGGGGATAGTGTGCTAATTTGTTCGTTTTTGTAATTTGAGTTGGAAAATTTATTATTCCATCATTTTTTTAGATCAAAATTCATAACAAGCGCTAAACGATTTGTTGTGATTTGTTGCAAGGGGGTCTGGAATCTGTGGAGTGAGAGGAAAAAATTTCAGGACATCTCAAAAAGCCCAGAAAGGCATTTGGAACATTTGCTGAAATTTTTGTGCAGGGATCCTGGCATCTCGCGGCGGAACCGCGGCCATAGAGTGCTTATTGCGGCGGAACCGTGGTGATATTAGGGTTTCAGTGCACCAATCTTCTGAGGTCCATCTCTGTCTTTCTTATCTCCTCCCTGCTCTGTCCATTAACAAATTTCTGCAGGCTTCTTTGCAAAAATTCGCAGCGCCGCAAAACAAAAAATTGTTGCGTGTTTGATCTTGGTTGTTTGCATTTTTAATACGAAAATTAAGAGGCACGACCAAAATTCAGATTAGGTCGGGATTTCATTACCCGTCCTAAGCCCCAAAAATCACAAACTTGTATCCGCATCACCCTCATTAACTAAAAAATATCTAGACAAGACTCTGAGGACTGTCGTGCTCATTTAGGACAGAAGGAGGTCGTGGGTAATCTATTGCTTATCCGCGTTTCTTTTGTGGTGTCTAAGGCAAGTGTGTCTGAGGCAAGTGGTTACCTAATTAGGCCCACTACTTACGTAGTGGAGAACCTCCCACTTACCTGGCACTTACCTGGCCACAGAAGGGGCAAAGAGGCAATAGAGGATCTATTTTGCGACTTGTCTTCTGGAAGTCGAGGAGCGGTCTATTGACTTGACCTAGGTGACCACTAGAATTAGGGTTGCTTGTGCATTGTTTGTATGAATTTTTCAAAAATCCGTATTTTTCAAAAATCAAACACCAACTTATCTTTTCCTTAATTATCACTTAACGCTACCACTTGTGCTAAACCATTTAGTGCATGCTTGGCTGGACACGGGATTCTAGTGCCCGACTTGTCCGCGTTCCTCCTATCGACTCCGAAGTCGGTAATTCTACGTCTACTTTTTCTTCACCCCCTACCACACCCACTTCGATGGACGGTTCTCCATCGAACTTCTTTAACACTACTCTGCCACCGTCTGCAGGTGCGCAGAATCCGCCCTGCATCTCTCTCCAGGAGAGATGTTACCCTGTCCGAGGTCCTCTTTCGACCTGTTTCACCATTCCACCAGCCAATAGGGATAAAATTGAAATAAAACCCCAATACATCAATCTTTTACCCAAATATCACGGTCTCGACTCTGAAGACGCATATGTCTTTATTACCAAATTTAAAAATGTTAGTTGTATGTATGCCCTAGAGGCCAGTATTGCACAGATGATGTATATTATATTGGATGCTTGGACATATATAGAGATAACTTTCTTGCTCGATATGATAGTATGCTATCTGGTTGCTCTTTATCTTAACATGTACACTTGTCTCTTTAAACTGTCTTATAGTTACATGTTGGTAAAGCCCTTAGGATGTGTACTTGACCACCTGGACTATGATGCAGATCATACTAGTGGGGACATGGTAGTCCATAGGTACATCCTTCAAGGTCCCTAGTCGTGGGTGTATCGAGACGGGGCATCGATATACCAGAGTAGACTAGCGTATACGCTTCTCGACCCATGAGATGGACGATGGATGATCCCATATCCATTGGTGTTTGACATCAGAGATGATATACGGGTGCTCAGTGGAGACTGGGTACACTAGACGGACTCTCCAAGAACTCCCAGATGGTATTATACCTCACGTTAGATGGCAGTTCTCAGATGACACTTGTGCAGGTTAGTCTGTAGACCCGAGATCGTCATAGAGTCTTGTGTGATTCCCACTGTGCTTTGATCTCCACCTTACCACGTCCATGAGGGCGTGCAAAACGGTGGTCTTTGGGTACAGTCCTGAGTCACATGGAGGCAATGAGCGATAGGAGGGGTTTTCGTCTCTCCTGGTATTGGGGGTTGATGTTGCGCTGTGCTCGATTGGCCGTAACAGGGAAGTCCCTGGCCAGGGCTGATCAGAGATTTGCCGGTAAGTGTTACCAGTAGTTTCTCGACCCGTTATGAGCCTCACATCGGCACGACTTATCGGTTATTAGGGTCTGACGTATACCACCCCTAGACTTGATATGCGACATATCAGACGAACAGACCGGACTGTACGGTAAGTGTTACTGGTTGGATTCACAGGAGTGTGAGCGGGCTAGCTCGTCGATCTTCTGATCGCTCAATACCCGGGTGGCCGTTACGTTTAGCAGACCGCTTGCGGCTTGTGGGTGCTTGATATGATCATCATCTACTGCCGGCGTATTGACGAGTCTTTAGAGTCCTACGCAGAGGTTTCCTGGCTCAAGCGAAACGAAATAGGAGCGCATATGAGATATGTGCGGGAGCGAGAATAATGCGTGTATGTGATACCGTATTTCATTCTCGCGATGAATGTATCGATTGGTTATATGCGATATAACCTAGATATCGAATCAAGGATTGATTCGATAAGCCGATACATAGGATACTAGTCGGTTATATGCGATATGAACGGATCGTTAAATCAAGTGTTGATTTAATGATTTAATGTATAATAATATATTTGATATATTACTTTGCATTAACTAGCATTGGTTCATTTTAATAGGATTTTCTCACTTGATGCACATTGTATATGTGATATATTTTTGTGCACTTGTTTGTATCATGTTTGATGATACTTGCTCACTTGGGTTTGTGTAAAGATTAAACCATGGTTATATGAATGGTTAGGGCTTTGTTTATTTAATTATTTATTTATTTATTTATTCATTTTGGAAAATAAAAGAGAATGGTGGCTTATTTTGTTTGTATGTTGAAGCTTCTTGAAGCTTTGAACAAGTCCACCATTCTTATCTCATCCTTAACCCTAACCATTCCAACTAACCCTAATTTACTCTCTACACTTGACTATGGTTAGGATATGATAAGTATTCATATTAGTTTCTTTTTAAAGAAGAACACTTATCATATTCTTCATCTTCTCCTTCTTCTTCTTCAAGAAAAACCTTGCCTTCATCAATGGCAACTTGAGGAAATGAGTGAGAAATCCAATTCTAAAGTGAACCCACCTCCTATTTCTTCATCCTCTACCTCTTGCCAAGTAGTATAGGGTGTTTACTTCATAAGTTTCACAACTTGGTGAAGTTGGAGCTTGATCTTGTGTAACCTCGACGTAGATCATCTTCGGCACGAAGCCGACAACCTTGCCCGCCCATTTCTCCGATGAAGCCGATGCTTGAGTCCGGGATTCGAGACGGACAGTGAGAGGACGTCTACGTGGAGCTAAGGAAGTGGAGAACCGGATCTACAAAGGTTGAAGCATCTTTCTTTTAGTTAAGTAGTTAACTTATTTCACTTTGTCGCCTAAAATTCTAGTTAACGATCTAGTCTAGGGTTTCTCGGCACCGTAAAATTTGAAATTGGCATGGTTGATGCCTTGTGAGACCTCTTGAGAGTGCCTAGGAACCCTACAAAAAATGTATGCGCTATGATATGTACTTCACAGCTTTCTGTGGATGCTATGAGATTACGTTTTCTCCCATTCACCTTGTGCGATATAGCCGCGAAGTGGCTTTATAACACAGCCGCACATTCTATTTCGAAATGGAGAGAATTCGTAACAGCATTCCTAAAGAAATTCTACCCGAATCATAAGACAGCTCGAGTCCGTAGCGAAATAAATCAATTTACCCAGCTTCCAAATGAACCATTCTCGAAGTGTTTTGAACGCTTTAAAGATCTGTTAGTTCAATGTCCTCATCACGGAATCCCTAGATGTGATCTGTGCAGAATCATCTATGAAGGCATTAATCCTACAACAAAACAGAACCTTGAATCCATGTGTCAAGGCACCTTCATGAATAAAGATGATGGTGAAGCTTGGAGATCCTTAGAAGATTTCGCTGAAAAATCTTTACAGTGGGAGAGTGTAAACCAGTCATCGTCTAGAGGTGGCATTCACCAGCTTGATGTTTCTATAGGAGTTAGAGCTGAAATGGCAGCAATGCAAAAGAAAGTCGAAGTTATGGAAGATAAATTTTTAGCAGCCTCCTTAAATCAGATGTCACTCTCCAAAATTGTCTGTGGATGCTGTTCTGAGCCATCTCATCTTACGGAAGAATGTCCTTTAACATCTCCGTTTCAAGGTCAAGAGCATACCAATGCTGCTTTCCAACAAAGACCTAGAAACGATCCGTATTCTTCCACTTATAATCATGGTTGGAGGAATCACCCTAAGTTTGCTTGGAACCAACACCAAAATCAAAATACGGTTCCAAACCAAAACAATTTCCAAAGGGGGCCTCCACCAAAACAGCAACCACCTCAACTGACTCAGCACCCCTATCAATCACCAAACTTTCAAAATCCAGTCAACACTTCTGCACCTTCTAGTTCTTTGCAATTGACCGGTACTGATGAATCATGTTCACTCGTACAAACCATGAATTTGATTCTGAAAAATTCCATGCAAGTTTCGGCTGAACTAAAGACTTCTATCGATAAAATCCAGAAAAACTCTGACTCCCATGGTGAGAGTATTAAATCGATGGAAGCACAAATTGCACAATTAAATACCGAAATGAATGCTAGAGAGAAAGGGAAAGTTCCGTCTCAACCCCTACCGAATCCTGGGCATTCACAACACTACAATGTGAATGCCATCACAATATTGAGATCAGGAAGAGTGCTGAATAATCAAGTTGGGGAAGAGATTGATAATCATGATGAATTAATCAATAATACCCCGGCTGACACTTTTCCTTCCACACACACTTCTACTTCTACACCTACTTTATCTACCCCACCATTTTCTAGCAAGCCTATTCTCTATTTTCCTCAAGGCTCGACACCTCAGCATACCTCTTCTACTCTACCAAAGATGATCCCTACTCCTATTCTGGGATCAGTTCCACACACACCAGCTTCTCCAATGTTGGACCCAGCTATTATTGCTAAATCTCCTTATCCGAATCGGTTAAGGGGTAACAGATCAAGTCCACATATAGAGAAGATTAGGGAAATGTTCAAACAGGTTAACATCAGCATCCCTCTTCTAGATGCTATTCAACAAGTCCCCGCTTATGCGAAGATTCTTAAGGACTTGTGCGCTAGGAAGAGGAAGACTCAAGTGCCTAAAAAGGTTTTCATGACCAATAATGTTAGCACTGCTTTTACCCCACAGTTACCAAAGAAACGTAAGGACCCAGGATGTCCTACGATATCGATTTCTATTAGGGGTAAAAACATTAACCGTGCTCTACTTGACCTGGGCGCAAGTGTTAACCTGCTTCCATACTCTGTTTACGAGCAGTTAGGGATTGGAGAGTTGAAACCAGCTCATTGCACTCTCCAAATGGCAGACCGATCAATCACCAAACCTAGGGGTGAACTGGAGGATGTGTTGATAAAAGTCAGGGAATTCATATTCCCTATGGACTTTATTGTTCTCGATACACAACCTGTAGCAAACCCACAGAACCAAATTTCGGTGATTCTGGGTCGACCATTCCTTGCCACTTCCAATGCTGTCATTAATTGTCGAAACGGTTCAATGAACCTATCTTTTGGAAAAATGACAATTGAACTGAACATCTATAAAATTGGAAGTCAGCCGTCTGAACCCTCTACTCACATTCTTGATGTTTGTTCTGTCCACGAGATTGCTACCAAAAGTTGCGAAGTTGATGAACTTCGCTTTGAAGATCTCGATGACACTAGCACATCAATGTTTGATCTTGCACATCTTAGTGAGGACACATTTTCCATGGTTGAGTTTGAAACTCTTCACTCTTCACCTTCCGAGTCTGTATCTTATGCAGGCTACGAGCTTCTCCTTGACTCCGAATATCATTCGATGACATCACCTTCTATAGTTTCTCCGCCAGCATTAGATCTCAAACTTTTACTTTCTCATCTTAAATATGCATATTTAGGTGAGAATGAGTCTTTACCTGTTATCATATCAGCTTCTCTATCCTCAGAGCAAGAGAATGCACTTTTGACGGTATTGAGATCTAATAGGCAGGCGTTTGGTTGGACTATGGCTGACATCAAAGGGATTAGTCCCTTGATTGTTGAACATCATATACATCTGATGGATGAAGCCAAGCCATCCCGAGAACCACAGAGACGGTTAAACCTCGTCATGAAGGATGCGGTGAAGAAAGAGATCGTCAAATGCCTTAACAATGGTATCATTTACCCAATCTCCGATAGCCAATGGGTAAGTCCAATTCATGTAGTCCCTAAGAAATCTGGCATTACGGTCATAAAAAATGAGGAAAATGAGTTAATCCAGAAACGCACTCAAACTGGGTGGCGTGTATGTATTGATTATAGAAAACTCAATGCCGCAACGAGGAAAGACCACTTTCCTCTACCTTTTATTAACCAGATGCTAGAACGCTTAGCTGGACGAGAATATTACTACTTCATAGACAAATACTCTGGCTATAACCAGGTCTCTATTGCCGAAAAGGATCAAGACAAAACCATATTTACTTGTCCTTTTGGTACTTTTGCTTATAGACGCTTGCCCTTTGGGTTATGCAATGCTCCCGCTACATTTCAGCGGTGTATGATGAGGATATTCTCGGACATGGTCGAGAATTTTTCGGAGATTTTCATGGACGATTTCTCGATATTCGGAGATTCTTTTGCTGACTTCCTATCACATCTTGACGTGGTTCTTACTTGTTGTAAAGAGAAGAACATAACCTTGAATTGGGAAAAATGCCATTTCATGGTCCAGGAGGGAATTGTGCTTGGACATGTTATTTCACGGAAAGGCATTGAGGTTGACAGAGCTAAAATAGATGTCATTCAAGACCTTCCTCATCCCAAATGCGTCAAGGATATACGATCCTTTCTTGGCCATGCAGGCTTTTACAGGAGATTCATTAAGGATTTTAGCAAAATTGCTAAAACTTTAACTCTTCACTTGGCCAAGGACACAACCTTTCACTTTGACTCGGATTGTGAGGCTACATTTGACTCACTTAAACACTCTCTCACTACAGCCCCCGTTTTATCTTCTCCAGATTGGGACCACCCTTTTGAGCTTATGTGTGATGCATCAGATTTTGCAGTTGGTGCAGTCTTAGGACAACACATTGAAAAGATGCCACACGTGATCTATTATGCAAGTAAGACCCTGAACGATACTCAAATTAATTATACAACTACCGAAAAAGAACTTTTGGCAGTTGTATTTGCATTAGAAAAATTCAGGCCTTACTTGATTGGCTCACCAATTGTTGTGTACACTGACCACTCCGCCTTGAAACATCTTTTGGCAAAGAAAGATGCTAAAGGTAGGCTAATACGTTGGATCCTTCTATTACAAGAATTTGATCTTATTATTAAAAATAAGAAAGGATGTGAAAACGTTGTAGCCGACCATCTGTCGCGCATCTCTTCTTCACCTGTGACCCTTCCAATCAATGATTCTTTTCCAGACGAAAAACTCTTGAATGTATCCACTGAATCTTTGTTCGGGGATATTGTGAATTATCTTGCTACAGGACTTATTCCTTGTGAATGGTCGAAACAGGATAAATATCGATTTCTATCCCAAGTAAAACATTTTTACCGGGATGAACCGTATCTGTTTATGTATTGTCCTGACCAGATCATTCGTAGGTGTGTCCCTAATGATGAATTCAAGAGTGTTCTATCTTTTTGTCATGATCAGGCATGTGGGGGTCATTTCGGTTCTCGAAAGACGGCGGAGAAGGTCTTGCAATGCGATTTTTACTGGCCGACTTTGTTCAAAGACTCATCTGATCATTGCAAAACCTGTGCACAGTGTCAACACACGGATAGGATTTTCCAAAGAAATGAGATGCCACTTCAATCCATCTTAGTGGTTGAAATTTTTGACGTTTGGGGTATTGACTTTATGGGTCCTTTTCCCAACTCTTTCGGGAATCTGTACATATTGCTTGCGGTTGATTACGTCTCGAAATGAGTTGAAGCTATTTCTTGTCGCACTAATGACAAAAAGGTTGTCATCAAGTTCTTAAAAGAAAACGTCTTTTCACGATTTGGACACCCACGCGCTATCATTAGCGATAACAGGACACATTTCTGCAATCGGTCATTCGAGACTTTGATGCGGAAATATGCAATCAACCACAAACTTTCTACACCCTATCATCCCCAAACGAGCGGGCAAGCTGAGATTTCAAACAGACAAATCAAACAAATTTTGGAGAAAACAGTTTCTAAAAATCGAAAAGATTGGTCAACCAAATTGACGGATGCTCTTTGGGCATTCCGAACTGCATATAAAACCGATCTAGGTATGTCTCCTTACAGACTAGTCTTTGGAAAGGATTGTCACCTTCCGGTCGAGATTGAGCACAAAGCAATGTGGGCCATTAGAGAACTTAACTTTGATTTAAATCAAGCCTGCAACTTTTAGAAGCTGCAATTAAATGAGTTAAGCGAACTCCGCGATGAAGCTTATGATAATGCGGTAATTGTAAAGAATCGGACTAAGGTATTTCACGATAAAACATTTTGAGAAGAACTTTTACACCTGCTCAACAAGTCCTTCTTTATGATTCACGACTCCATCTTCATGCGGGTAAGCTAAAATCTCGGTGGAAAGGACCTTTTGTTGTGCGGTATGTATACCAGCACGGGGCAGTTGAGGTAGAAAATGTTGAAAATGGTACAATTTTCAAAGTAAATGGTCATAGACTAAAACCATTTTTTTCCACTGAACCCTCGAAGGAGCTCCTGTTTTTACATGAGCCGCTTTATAATGATAAATTTTCCTCCGCCTCACCTCCATGACTTGGTAATTTTGTCACATCTTTAGAATGGAGGTAAGTCAATTTGTAAATAAATTTTAGAAAAATATAAAAAATATATATATATAAAACAAAATCATAAAAAGTTTTTGTACATAAATAAAAAATAAGTTTAGGGGAGATTTTCCACAATCATATTTCATGTCCCCTTTAACAAATTTTTGCCTCCTAAGTTTACTGGTTTTTGAGCTTTAACAGATAGCAACAGTGAGGACACTGTTGAAAACAAGTTTGGGGGAAGTTCGTGCTTATTTGCGCATCATTTGCATCATACTTTGCATAAGCGCACAACTTTTAAAACATATCAAAAATTTAAAGATTTAAAAGATAAAAATATTTAATATTTAATTTTATAATAAAAGATTAGATAATAAAAAATTACATCCAAAATATTAGAATAGTTTAAGAAAACCAAGAAAATTAGAAGTATTCTTAAACGAAATTAAAAATAAGTAGTTATGAGTCGTTGTCCCAAGGGTTAGTAAGATGAAAGAAGTCACTAATCAGCGGATAAAAATAAGTCTAAAAAATAATTCACATTCTGGAAGTCAAACATTTGAATGTTGATACCCTACTATACGCACTTACACACGTCTTGAAACTTGGGATAATAGAGGATACCTTGAAATGCTCTTGTCTAAAAGCCAAAGTACGAAAATGAAAATAAATAAAGAATAAAATATAAAATGGTGAAGAAAAATAAACACTGGTTTTGTTATCACCAAGGCAGCATAAAAAAAATATAGCGAGGGTGCTTCATCACCTAGTTCCTTAGACCAGCTGGTTTGGGAATCACTGCTAAGCCTTACGTGTTGCAAGACGAGAAAAATACTAAATACACCTAATCAGCAAGCTCATGAGTAATCGGTCGGTTAGTACCTCAAGAAGTATTAACTGTCGCATGAAAAATGTGTGAGCAAATTCCATCTAAATATCAATTAAAAAGTACTGAGGTAGATAGACAAGAGTATGATAGCTTGAATTGAATTCTTCGAGTGTAGGGATGTCATTTACACACACGTAGGGGTATATGATCGATGTTTGGAAGAAAGGTAGGAATGAAGAATAAAGATGATGTTTATTAAGGGATGATGTGATTTCTAACATCTTTTCATGACTATTAAGATAGGGCTCATGACAACTGAAAAGCTAGAATTAGTTAGAAACTCTAATTTTCAATGTCTTTCTTTTATAGTTCTTATCTTTAAATGCAACTTTCACAGTCTTCCTTTTATTATGGGATTTTGTGGCTGCAATCCGCTGAAAACCCTCAGGAGACAACACTCCTCCTACTAGGGACACCTAGAGGTTTAAAGGCTTGTTCACGTGCTCAGTGCAATCGTGTTGCCTACGAAATTGAGCTAGTTAGTTTTTCCTTTTTCTTATATTCTCTCCTTCTCCTAAATAAAAATAAAAGACGTTTGCTCGAGACGACCAAAATTAAGTTTGGGGGAATTTAATCAGTCGAAAATAGTGCATTCTCAACACGTTAATTTCCCTACTCTTATCATTCATATATAGGTGTTTATTGTAATTATAACACAGATTACGAATTCATCTGGAAAATACCAAATAACCTGTGTTAAAGTTATAATCGACATTCTAAAGGGAAATTACGTGTTTATTACTACTTGCATTGATCTTTATATATCAACCCTTGTCTCGAGATTATGTGCAGGAAATTCTCCTGGTAAAAGAGCCAGAACTGCTAAAAGTGCTGATAAAACGCATCAAGTCCAAGACTTAAAATCTGGCAGTAAACTAGAAAGTAAAAAAATATTCCAGACATCAGGAAAGTGCCATAAAGCCAAGATAAATAAACCTTGGAAACAACATGCAGTGATCACATCAAACGGCCGCGGATCCGCGGCCGAGTCAGGCCGATCCGCCGCGGATCCGCGGCCGAGTCAACTCGTCGGCGACAAAAACCTTTTTCAGAAACCCCCTTTCAACGGGCAAACTTCTTCAAGACGCTTCAAATCTCCAGAAGCTTCCCTCCAACAGCAAGGCTTCTCATGCAAGCTAGCTAACTACCTTAATCTAGAAACTTCTCATAACAACCAAGCTTCTAAAGGAAGCTATACCTAGCTTCTAGGGGAAGCTAAAGGGAAACACTATAAAAAGGCACTTAAGGCTTCATTACAAAGGCTGTTGAATACTGAGCCAAATTTCAACAAGTTGAGTGACACAACTTGCAACTCAAAACCTTAGCCCCAAATCCATTTCAGAAAGCCAAATTAAGATTCATCGAGTACCTAATCAAGCAAGACTTCAACGAGCCTTTTGAAGCAACGCCGATCTTCATCCGAGCAAGAGATCCATGACGATCCGCGACTCAAGAAGACGATGCGAATCTAGTTTCGACGATTGAGTTCTCTCCTCAAAATCTTGTAATCTTTGAGTGAATTGTAACGAAACGTTGATTAATAAAAGGTGAAAATTCTTGATCTTACTTTTCTTTACATTTGAGCATTATGAAGATTCATCAATTCTTGATTTTTTTTCTTTTTCATAATGTTTGAGTGAAAACTCCGCTTGTGGAGGAATCGAGAAAATAGATAGATGATGATGATTAAATTCTTGAACGATTCTTAAGTCTTATGAGTTTTGTAAAGTTTAGAAAATTGGATTATCGAAAACCTAATTTGAGCTAGATGCTTTCTTGAATGTTTTCGCTCCAAATTAGTGATCAACGATCGATGATCGAATTTCCTAGTGGTTAGAATTTGAATGCTAATTAACGAAAGGATAAGGGATGATGATGAAGAAACCCTAGTTTCTTCATAAGATCCCTAAATCTCGTTGTTTATCATCGATCTGGCAACAAATCTTCAGTAGATAAGAATTTGTAATCATAAGTATTTATCATCACTATCAATTGGATCGATTCTTACAAGCCTCTTTACAAATCTTGATAAGTCCATTGATTGGGACATTTCTTGATTCTTGATTCTAGATCTTTATTTTCTTTATGTTTCTTGAAATTAAAACTCACAAATCTTGAATCAATTTTCTTGCAATTTCTTTTATCTTTTAAATTTTCAACCCAACTAAAAGAAGATCGATCAAATCACACTTTCCTATGGACGATCCGCATTCACCGACAAACCTACAATAGACACCGTTAATTGATTGCGGTTTTATAAATTTCTTTGGTTGTGATATATTTTACATTTTCCAAACACGACACGGAATTTAAGATCAATCACCCCCCCTCCCACACTCCATTCCTCATCATGTGCTCTTTTCCTTTTCCTTTTTATTATTAAAAATAAAAACTCTTTTACTTAAAAAAAACTATGTATATATATATGTGTGTGTACATGACATAACATAATAATGGTTAGGGTGCCATGGCTAACAAAGTATGGTTAACACCCTCTTAACCCTAGATTAACATGCACAAGTGTGTGCAAGTATGAAAATAATTAAATAAATTATTAATTAATAATAATAGAATATGTGAAAATAATTATTAGTTAAATTTTATTAAAACCCCGCATTAAAACGCTTAATTAACTTTAATCGCGTTCTAAGGTGTTACAATTTCCCCCTTAAAGAAATTCAGTTCCCGAATTTAAAAATCTTACTATGTGAACCTTCGAAGAGATAAGGGAATTTCTTCCGCATCTTGCTCTTGGCTTCCCATGTGACCTCTTCGCTATTCGGGCCACGCCAAAGAACCTTCACTGACTGCAAGACCTTTGACCGAAGTTTCATCACCCGCCGACCCAATATAACTACCGGCTGCTCGGTGAAAGAAAGATCGCGCTCCAGCTGGATGGTCTGGTGCTGAATCGTGTGAGAAGGGTCATGAAGATACTTGCGAAGCATCGATACATGAAATACGGGGTGAACATCCGGAAAACCGGGCGGAAGTGCCAAACGATAGGCAACGGTAATAACTCGCTCAAAGATCTCGAAAGGACCCACAAATCTGGGGCTAAGCTTCCCAAATCTCATCACACCTTTCATCGGAGAAATTCATAAGAATTTATGATCACCCACTGCGAACTCAAGTCTGCGATGACGACGGTCGGCATAAGACTTCTTCCTGCACTGGGCTTCTCTCATCCTGTCGTGGATCAACTGGATCTTCTTCGTAGTCTCATGGACTAGCTGTGGTCCTAAAATCCTACTCTCGCTGAGTTCGGTCCAACAGACTAGAGTTCGACACTTTCTTCCATACAAGGCCTCAAAAGGTGCCATCTGAATCGTCTCCTAAAACTGTTATTGTAGGAGACTTTATCAAAGGCAAGTGACGATCCCAACTACCACCAAAATCAAGCACGCACGCTCAAAGCATATCCTCGAGAGTCTGTATAGTCCGCTCTAACTAACCATCGGTCTGCGGATGGAAAGCGATGCTAAAACTCAATCAGGTACCTAAAGCTTCCTAAAGTTTCTGCCAAAGACGGCTGGTAAACTGGGTGCCTCTGTCGGATACAATGCATATAGGAACGCCATGCAAATGCAGAATCATATCAATGTACAGCTGAGCATACTGAGCAAATACGAAAGTGGTATTCACTGGAAAGAAGTGAGCCGCTTTCGTCAACCGGTCAACAATCACCCAAATGGAGTCATAACCTCGACTGGACCTAGGTAGGCCCACAACGAAATCCATGGAGATCTGCTCCCATTTCCACTCCGGAATGGGTAACGACTGCAACTCTCTTGCCGGTCTCTGATGCTCAGCCTTGACTTGGTGATAAGTCAGGCACCTCGAAATGAAGTCCGAAACATTTCTCTTCATCCTTTCCCACCAGTAGATATCTCTCAAGTCACGATACATCTTAGCGGAACCTAGATGAACACTGTTTGCTGACTGATGTACCTGCTCTAGGATCTCACGTTTCAGCCCCTCGGAATCTGGTACACATAGACGAGTCCCAAAACGTAGCACACCTTGGTCATCTACCATAACTCCGAATCTCTACCCTGCCAAACATACTCTAAGATCCCGGACAAACGAGCATCGTCGGATTGTGCCTAACGGATGCGGTCAAGTAGAAGTGGACGGGCGCGGACATGAAAGCTGCCCTCCAGCGGAAGTGAACTCGAACTGTACCCTACTATCGCACAAGATCTGCCAATCTGTAGAAGGCTGTCTCTGAACTGCGCTCAAATGAAACAAGCTACCTCCAGGCCTACGACTCAAAGCATCAGCTACCACATTCGCCTTGCCAGGGTGATAAAGGATTTCAAAATCATAATCCTTCACAAGCTCCATCCAACAACACTGCCTCAAATTCAGATCTCGTTGCTGAAAGATGTACTTCAAACTCTTGTGGTCCATGAAGATCTGATACGACTCTCCGTACAAACAGTGTCTCCAAATTATGAGCGCAAAGGCCACTGTGGCCATCTCTAGATCATGAGTGGGATAGTTCTTCTCGTGCTTCTTCAACAGCCGAGAAGCATAAGCGATAACTCTATCATGCTGCATCAATACATAACCGAGCCCCACTCGAGAAGCGTCACAATAAACGACATACCCGCCCGATCCAGAAAGCAAAGATAGAACCGGTGCAGTCGTTAACCGAGTCTTCAACTGCTGAAAACTCTGCTCATATGCCTCAGTCTAAAGAAAAGGAACTCCTTTCTGGCTCAATCTGGTCAGCGGTGCAGCGATAATCGAGAAATCCTGCACGAAACGGCGGTAATAACTGGCTAAGCCCAAGAAGCTGTAGACCTCAGTCACTGATACAGGTCTGGGCCAAAAATGCACAGCCTCGATCTTCTTTGGGTCCACTCGGATACCGTCTCCCGTAACCACATGACGCAACAAGTCAACGCTATCAAGCCAGAAAGCACACTTCGAGAATTTAGCAAACAGCCTGTGTTCTCTCAATGTGTGCAAGGTAATTCTCAAGTGCTGCTCATGCTCCTCTCGACTTCTGGAATATACCAAAATGTCGCCAATAAACACAATAATGAACTGGTCAAGGAACGGCCTGAAATTCCAGTTCATCAAATACATGAACACTGCTGGTGCATTGGTGAACCCGAACGACATCACCAAGAACTTATAATGCCCGTTGTGCGTACGAAAAGCAGTCTTCGAAATGTCATCATTCCGGACCCGCAACTGATGATAACCCGACCTCAAGTCAATCTTGGAAAAATGTCCCGCGCCCTGAAGCTAATCAAAAAATCGTCAATGCGAGGTAAAGGATACCTATTCCTCACTGTAACTCGGTTCAATTGACGATAATCAAAGCACAATCCCTTACTGCCATTTTACTTCTTTACAAACAAAACAGGAGCTCCCTAAGGCGAAATACTCGGATGAAAAAGTCCCCGGTCAAGCAACTCTTGCAACTAATTTTTAAACTCTTTAAGCTCTGCCGGGGCCATCCGATAAGGCGGTAAAGAAATAGGCCACATGCAAGGAATAAATCAATGCAAAACTCGATATCGCGCTCTGGCGGCAATCCAGGTAACTCGTCAGGAAATACGTCGGGAAATTCTCTCACAATAGGGACATGGTCCAACGGATCTACTGTGGATCCAGTATCACGAATAAAGGCTAAGAATCTCCAACAGCCTTTCCTCGAGAGCCGACTAGCGCAAAGGGCAGAAATCAAACTGTGAGGGGCGGCACTGCGGTCTCCCTGCACAACAAGAACTGACTCGCCCGGAAAACAAAACCTAACTGCCTTCTTACGGAAGTCCACGGATGCATAGCAACTAGCTAACCAGTCCATACCGAAAAGAACATCAACATCCAACATATCAAGAAGGATCAAATCGATGGACGAATCTCAATCTACAAAAAGAACGGTACAGGACCGAAACACATGTCATACAACCAAAGACTCTCCAACGGGAGTAATCACGACAAGTGTCTCATCTAACAAGGATGAACCTCGGCCAAACCTTGGTACCAAGTGTGTGTGGACATAAATGAATGCATAGATACAGGGTCAAACAAAAAGCACGCATCAAAAGAAAACACCGAAAGAGTGCCTGTCACTACTACATTCGACACATGTGCATCCTGAGAGGTCGACGCAAAAACTCGGGCATGTCCTCTACCGGCAATCTGCTGTCTTCCGCCTCTTCCACTTCGCCCTCTCTGAAAAGACCGCAACGACCACGCCTTTTTCTGAGTATAGGTCTGGCGTGGAGCAACAACAGGCGTAGGAGGTAAAGCTCTCTGATGTGGTGCAGGTTGTAAGGTGACATGTGGAACTGCTGCCTCGCCCTGGCGTGCCTCAGTACAATCTCTGATGGAGTGATATAGACTCCCACACTGAAAACATCCCCACGACGGCTGCTGACCCTATGGGTAAGAGCTATATAACCGGCCTTGTCTCAAGCCTCTGCTATCACCATAGCCTGGAAGGGATCTGCTGCGGCGTCTACCTAACTGCCTCTGAGCTGGCACACCGGTACGAATCCGCTTCAGTCCCGGAATGACCGTAGTGGGTAGAGCAACATTCGATTTCTGTGCTCGACCAATCTCTATCAAGGATCCGATCATCTGACGTAAGTCCTGAATACTGGCCTATAGCCTCGAAATATGATCTGGAGAAGGTGGATCGATCTGCTCCTGAAGAACAGGCGTACCGCCCTGGCCAGTCCTCATCTCAGACGAGCCTGCCCTGACCTCATCCCTAGCGGCAGCTCTCTGTGCCCTCGTAATCTTTGGCGGCATAGTGGCTGGAACAAGGAAACAGGATTTGATCTGAACATAGAAATTGAATCATAAGGATACATGGAATCAAGGAAGGAATTACAAGCAAATATATCCTAAGGTCACTTAGGCGGAGTACCGTGTCATAAGTATGCCGTGAAACATACACACGCTATGTCACTCTGCTTAAGCTACCTACTCCATCATACCAAGGGTCATCATACACTCCGAAAGGTAAAAGCTAGCGCTATGATACCAACTTTGTCACGACCCAAATTAGGAACGCGACTGACACTTAAAACACGCAACGTCTAAAGGCGTAACGTAATTTCAAGTAAGCCGCAAAATCCAGAAATCTAAACCATGAAAAGCTAAAGTGATAAAACATTAAAACATTAGTTAAAAACATTTAAAATCTCAAGTTAAAAATCTTAAAACTTAAATTCATTTTCTTAAAAAATTTGACAGCATCTCCTTTGTAAAAACTAGCCCCAAACGGGTACAAAACAAAGAATATAAATAAGGAATCCCCAAACGGGAGTACAACCACAACTGGTAAATATACGACGTCGTAGTGAAGAAATAAGCAAATAAGAAATGAAAACAGCATAGCAAGAGGTAAAATAACATCGCAGCATGAATTAAAAGCCGACTCACACGAGCACGACAGCCAGAAACACTAATGATATACAAATAACGAATCTCTTAGTCTCGTCACTAAGTCAAATACAAATAAGTGGTAGATGGAGAGTGCTAGATACAAAATAAGATATACAGTTGAATCATACATATACTCATAAAACCTACCTACTCAAAAGGGTCTCACACCCATCAGTAGCGGTATCCACCAAAATAAAGCAATAAAGAGCCCTGCCGCGATTATACTGAAGGTCAACCCTGCAAAACAATGTGGCATAACGGGAATGAGTTGCCAACTCATGAGAAATAAATAACATCATACAGGTAATCGCATGCATGCACGATAAAGCGATCATCCAAAATATGCAATCTAATGGCATAAGTAAAGCAATATGGATATGCAACAAAATCATGATCAAGTACACCACCAGGGTACATCAACTACAAGAAACAGTGCATGTCATAATAAATCCTAAGTGTGGGATAAAACACAATCCTCATCAATGAATCATCATCATAGAAATCCGGTGTCTATCAATGACACACCAAATCCCAATATCTCAGGCGTCGTCACTCTGATCGGCCTCATATCCATCTCATCTCATAACTCCGAACGGTATCCTCCGGATATCCGTCGAGTTTCTATACAATCACCGGTGTGTAGTGCTCCCTCCGCCGGGCTCATCGCCTAACTCTACAAGCTTCTTTCCCCGGGGTACATCACCGGGTCCACCATGTACCCGCAAACGGTTCCTCCCTACCTCGAGTCGGGTATGCTCATGGCTCAGAACCGAGAAAACTCATGGTGGACATGAAATATCATATCAAGGTAAAACTACACTTTTTTAAATATTTCAAGTTTTCAACACGTACTTTGCGGTTTCCCAAATCCACGAAACAGAAATCTCATGAAAACATCATATGAGATATATCACTATAGCAATGTATGCGTGATGCAAATTATGATGTGTACTACCATGAGAATCATTGTCTAATTTTCAATAATGAATGCGGTACTACATATTTTTATCCATGGCAATTCTATAGTATGTGTAGCATGGTAATTACCAACGGTGTGTGTGCGGCATATAGATCAGTGCCCGTGCAACATGAACCGTTAGTAATGATGCAGTGTAATATTAAGGATATGTGAAAGTACAACAGGAAATAGGGTTTACAAAATGTTACTCATGCACAAACACAACACATATATAACCATTTCTTACAAGATTATATCACATGAATCTAGCCTTCGACGCTTAACGTTGTTGGATATGTATGCCGTAGAGGCCATTATTGTATATGTATACATGTGGATGCTTGGCTATATATATGTACAGAAAAGTCTTGCTCGATATGATAGTATGCTATTGTAGGGTTCCTAAGCTTGACAGCAAGCTTTCGGATGGCATCATTCATGCCAATTTTAAATTTTTGCCATTCAAAAAACCCTAACCTGGAATCTTTAACTAGAGAATCATACGAAACAAAGTGTAAACTACTTTACAACTGAGTGAACTAGGAATACAACCTTTGTACACCGGTCCTTCACTTCAATAGCTCCGTGTAGTAGTCCCTTCGCTCCAAGTAGTGATCTTCCGGACTCTAGCATGGCTTCACAAGAAGAAAGGAACGAACTTGCACGATGTCTTCGAGGCCGAAGATGATCTACGTCGAGGAGACACTAACCCAAGCTACCTCTTCACTAATGTGGGATTAGTGAAGCTAACACCCTAAACTAAATGGCTAATCTAATAGAGGATGATGAAGTAGGATTTTTGCCCACTTTAGAATTAATTTTCTCACTCTTTTTCTTCTTCTCTCAAAAACCTAGAAAGCTTTTTCTTGAGGTTGAAGAAGATAAAGAAAATAATAGATGAGAGAGTGAATGGAAACCATGGGTAAGTTTATATCATATACTAACTCATGTAGAGACATAACCATGGCTAAGTGATAATGGTTAGGTTAATAAATATCTTAGGTAAAAAAAATTAGTGGACTAAGTCAATGCATCTACAAGCTTCCACAAGCTTCATGCATGTGACTAATTTCCATCAATTTTGGATTTACTTAAAATAAATAATCCTTACAATTATCATAATCATGGTATAAGTATTATACACCCATGTAGTGTGTATCATCAACCATAACACAAAAATGTACATTAATATATATCACATATATATTATATGCACACAAGTGTGAAAAAGAAATGTTTAAGTGAGCTAATATTAGTTAATGTAATCAAGTATATCAAATATAAAATTATACATTAAATTATCAAATCAACACTTGATTTCATAATCCGGCTATATTACATATAATCGACTAATATTGTATGTATCAACTTATCGAATCAACACTTGATTCGATAACCCGGCTATATCATATATAACCGACCGATACAAATAAATCACGAGAATTGAATACGGTATCACATACTCGTATTATTTTCGGTCCCACACATATCACATATATGCTCCTACTTCTTTTTGCTTGAGCCATTAAACCTCTGTGTAGGACTCTAAAGACTCGTCAATATACCGGCAGTAGATGATGACCATATCAAGCACCCACAAGCCGTCAGCGGTACTAGCTAGACGTAACGGCTACCCGGGTATTGAGCGATCAGAAGATCAACAAGTAAGCTCGCTCTAGCTCCTGTATAGCCTATCAGTAACACTACCGTACAGTCCGGTCTGTCCGTCTGATATGTCGCATATCTAGTTTAGGGGTGGTAAACGTCAGACCCCGGTAACCGATAAGTCATGCCGATGTGAGGCTCATAATGGGTCGAGAAACTACTGATAACACTTATCAGTAAATCTCCGTAGCAGCCCTGGCTAGGGAATTATCGTTATGGCCAATCGAGCACAGCGCAACATCAACCCCCAATACTGGGAAAGATGAATACCCTCCTATCTCTTATTGCCTCCATGTGATTCGGGACTGTACCCAAAAGCCACCGTTTTGCACATTCTCTTGAACGTGGTAAGGTGGAAATCAAAGCACAGTGGGAATCACACAAGACTCTATGACGATCTCGGGTCTACAGACTAACTTGTACCAGTGTCACCAGAGAACTGCTATCTGACGATAGGTATAATACCAACTAGGAGTTCTCGGCGAGTCCGTTCAGTGTACCCAGTCTCCACTGAGCACTCGTATACCATCTTTGATGTCAAACACCAATGGATGTGGGATCATCCATCGCCCATCATATGGGTCAAGATACGTATACGCTAGTCTACTCTGGAGTATCGATGCCCTGTCTCGATACACCCTCGACTAGGAACAATTATAGGATGTACTTATGGACTACCCCAGCCCTACTAGTATGATCTCCATCATAGTCCTGGCAGTCAAGTACGCATCCTAAGGGCTTTATCAATATGTGAAAGCAAGACATTATCACAATACTAATCTACATGTTAA
Organism: Agapanthus africanus; assembly: GCA_030015575.1. Lineage (NCBI taxonomy): Eukaryota > Viridiplantae > Streptophyta > Magnoliopsida > Asparagales > Amaryllidaceae > Agapanthus > Agapanthus africanus. Next base: position 110,186,794 of record CM057340.1, on the reverse strand, counting down.
GAAAAAGAGCAGAAAGATAGCATACTATCATGTCGAGCAAGAAAGTCCTCTCTATATATATCCAAGTATCCACTATCATATACATCTCATGTACAATAATGGACTCTAGGGCATATACATAACTAACAATCTCCCACTTGCACTAAGGCCAGTTGTTGTAGTATCTCATACCCAACATCCCGAAGAATCTCTCAAATTGTATCTGGGGTATGGCCTTCGTGAGTGGATCCGATGTGTTGTCCTTCGTATCAACTCTCCTGGCCTCAATCTCCCGGCGATCAACTATCTCCCAGATTAGGTGATACCGCCTCAGAATTTGCCCGTATCGCTGATAGGACCTGGGTTCCTTGGCCAAGGCTACTTCTCCATTGTTATCGCAGTACAAAGGTATTGGATGCTCAATGGTTGGAACCACTCCAAGTTCAGTTATGAACTTCTTCATCCAAACAGCCTCTTTGGCAGCATCGTTGGCAGCGATGTATTCAGCCTCCATCGTCGAGTCTGCCACGGTTTCCTGCTTGAAACTCTTCCAGCATACCGCCCCTCCATTGAGGGTAAAGACAAATCCTGAGACCGACTTAGAGTCGTCCTTATCACTCTGGAAGCTCGAATCGGTAAAGAACTCCACTTGGAGTTCTCCGTTACCATACATCAAGAACATCTCTTTAGTCCTTCTTAAATACTTGAGAATGTTCTTCACAGCTGTCCAGAGACTCTCTTCAGGATCTGCTTGATACCTACTCATTACACTTAGTGAGTATGCTATATCGGGTATGGCACATAGCATCGCGTACATGATAGAGCCTACTGCCGAAGCATAGCATATCCCTTGCATGCGAGCTCTCTCCAAATCGGTCTTGGGAGACATCTCTTTGGAGAGAGTGAGTCCTAAGATCGTGGGTAAATTCCCACGCTTGGATTATTCCATACTAAATCTCTTTAGTATGGTGTCAATGTACCTGGATTGGGACAATCCCAGTATCCGTTTAGATCTATCTCTATAGATTTTAATTCCCAAGATGTAAGAGGCATCACCTAGATCTTTCATTGAGAATCTTTGTGCTAAGAAGAACTTGACCGAGTGCAGCATAGGAATATCATTTCCTATCAAAAGTATGTCATCTACGTACAATACAAGGAAGACAACCTTACTCTCTACCACCTTCTTGTATATACAAGGTTCATCTACGTTTATGACGAAGTAAAACTCTTTAACTATGACATCAAAACAGATGTTCCAACTCCGCGATGCCTGCTTCAACCCGTAGATAGATTTGAGCAGCTTGCACACCTTCCCGCTGCTCCCAGTGTCCACGAAGCCCTCTGGCTGAGTCATGTACACGCTCTCTTCTAAATCACCATTTAGAAAGGCGGTCTTAACATCCATTTGCCAGATTTCGTAGTCATGGTATGCAGCAATGGCAAGTAGGATCCGGATAGACTTAAGCATAGCCACTGGAGAAAATGTTTCACCATAATCCACACCTGGTCGTTGACGAAAACATTTTGCAACAAGTCTAGCTTTGAAAGTTTCAACTTTTCCATCTACACCGAGTTTCTTCTTAAAGATCCATTTGCTCCCAATATGCTTTACCCCTTCAAGAGCAACCTCCAAAATCCATACTTTGTTGGTGTACATGGATTCCATCACAGATCGCATTGCATCTAGCCATTTCACAGAGTCCCCACTCGTGATGGCCTGCTTGAAACTAGTCGGGTCATCAACTTCCATGATGCAATCCTCGCTCCCACCATCAACGAGAAAACCATAGTATCTCTCAGGTGGAGGAGGAACCCTACTAGATCGGCAGAGAGGCTGGGGTTCATTGGAGACTACTGATTGCGGTTATTCTACACACACTTCTTTAAAATCATACCAATCAAATGTGGAGGTCTTACCGGGATTCGAACCCAGGTCGCCAGATTCAAAGTCTGGAGTGCTAACCACTACACCATAGAAGTGCGTGTAGAATAACCGCAATCAATAACGGTGTCGCGTGTAGCTAGACCGAGATGAGTACGGGTCGTCCTCTGGGAAACGTTGAATCTTTTAATCTTACTTTATGTGTGTTGAGAAAGAAAGGAGGAAGAATAAAGAATGGTGAAGAATAGTTGTAGGATCTAGATCTACGTTAAACATGGATGCAAAATATAGATCTAGATTAACTACGGATGTAAGTTTATATAAGAAAGAGGCTTATATGGTTCATTAGGATTTAGTAGTTATGAATGATTAATTAAAGATTACTCTTTCTATCCTTTAATAGATTTAAAACTAGAACGACAGTGATGCGTGTAGATTAGGGTTTCTGGAGGGAAAAGGAATCCCACTCTTAACCCCTATCTCGACACGGAGCTCCGTTCATATCTAGCCTTTACCAAAACAATCATCAATCTAATCTCTAATCGCGATCGAGACTAACAATGAATTGGAAGCGCGCCTGATTAGGATGTTGATTCTTTTGATAAAGTTTATAAACTTTATAGGACGTAAAAAGAGTTTAGGTATTTTCACCATCCATTAACCTACCCTAATCCTATGAACCCTAACAAGCGGAGAATTACTCGCGCATGTTGGGAGAAAAGAGATGGAGGGAGAATGCATAATTAAACTCCAATGAAATAGAATAGGAAAAAGAGCTACCTTTATTAATCAACAATATCCATTACACTTTGATTCCTTAGAAAATGATTACAAATACTAGTTTGCTTCTCGATCTCTTCTAAAGAGGTAGAAGAACCGTTGATGATTAGCCTGGATGCGTGAGCCGTCTTGGACTTCGTGATCGCGTCGACTTGATAATTTTTCCAAAGGGCTCTCGGTCCTTATTTATACTCCAAAAGCCAGAACCCTAGCTTCCAAATTTGGAAGCCAACAGTTAAGATTCTCCCATCCAAATCGCAGCTCACAAGGCTTCAAAACCACGGCGGATCCGCGGCCAAAAGGTGGGTTTGGCCGCGGATCCGCGGCCAAATAGGAGGATCATTTTATGATTCTTCTGGGGCTTCATCCATATGACATGTGGCGATCTCTGGGACCTTTGGTAATTGAAAATCTTTTCTTTTTTTCTGCCAGACTTGATTTCTTAATTTGCTTTCTTAATTAGGCAGGTCTGCTCTTAACAACTTTGATTCCCTTGATTTTTAGCCCTGAAAAATTCTGCACAATCCCAACAAATAATATTAGTAGTGTTTTGTTTTATTGAGATATTAATTTCACAATTAAGATTTGGTCAATGGTATCTTTGCATATATTTTCCTACCAAATGTTACTTATAATATATCAACACATGAAAAATAATATTTTAACAGATAAACCCTGATATGTATCATATATTATAATAAACACCTTTTCTAGTATAGAAATAGTAGGAAAAATGTAATAACAAATGTGCAATTTTATCAACTGAACAAATACCCCCAAACTTATCTTTGATCGTCCCGAGCAAACTAGTTTATTCAAGAGAAAGAAAGGAGAAAACTAAGCATACTTTCGTAGGCAAACAGGATTGCACTGAGCATGTGCAACAAGCCGTTAAACCTCTAGGTGCCCCCAGTAGGAGGAGTGTTGTCTCCTGAGGGTTTTCAGCGGATTACACTCACAAAATCCTATAATAAAAGAGAGATGGTGAAATTTACATATAAAGATAAGAACCATAAAAGAAATACTTTGAAAATTTAGAGTTTCCAACTACACTAGCTTGTCAGTTGTCATGAGCCATATCTTAATAGTCATGAAAGGATGTTAGAAATTACATTATCCCTCAATAAAACATCGTCTTTATTCTTCATTCCTACCTTTCATCCAAACATCGATCATATAACCCTACGTGTGTGTAATGGACATCCCTACACTCGGAGAATTCAATTCAAGCTATCATACTCTTGTCCATCTGCCTCAGTACTTTTTAATTTGATGAATATTTAAATTTGCTCACACATTTTCATGCGACCGTTAATACTTCTTGAGGTACTAACCGACCGATTACTTATGTGCTTGCTGATTAGGTGATAGTATTTTCCTCGTCTTGCACCACCTAAGGCTTAGCAGTGACTCCCAAACTAGTTGGTCTAAGGAACTAGGTGATGAAGTACCCTTGCTATATTTTTTTTTATTGCTGCCTTGGCGATAACAAAACCAGTGTTCATTTTTATCTTTTCACCATTTTATATTTTCTTCATTTATCATTTCCTTCATACTTTGGCTTTTAGACAAGAGCATTTCAAGTTTCAAGACATGTGTAAATGCGTATACTAGGGTATCAACATTCATATGTTTGGCTTCCAGAATAGAAACTATTTTTCAGACTTATTTTTATCCTCAGATTAGTGACTTCCTTCATCTTACTAACCCTTGGGACAACGGCTCATAACTACTTATTACCAGTTCGTTTAAGAAAACATCTAATTTTCTTGGTTTTCTTAAACTATTCCTATCTTTTGGATGTAATTTTTTGCTTTCTACTCTTTTGTTATAAAAGAAAAATTTTAAAATTTTTGAAAATGTTGTGCTTATGCAAAGTATGATGCAAATTGATGCGTAAATAAGCACAAACCTCTCCCAAACCTGTTTACAGTAGTGTCCTCACTGATATCATCCGTTAAGCTCAAAAACCTGTAGACTTGGGCGGAAAAGGGGGACAAGAAATAATGCAAGTGAAATCATCCCCCAAACTTATTTTTGGCTCACAAGCTTATAAAAATTCTTTTTCTTTCAAGAGCCAAAATATACCCCCCCAAACCTGAGTTAAACAATATTAATCTTTTAAAATCACATGAGGAGGTCAAGGTTATTGGTCAATGCCAAGCTTTGCAAAGACCAAAAGTCAACACCAACCATTCAAAAATTTTATCGATGAAGTACCAAGGTTGGTGGAAGAACATGTCGCCTTTCGATGTGAAGAAGTAGGGAGGTGATAAGAGGTGTAATGGAAAAGGATTGCATCTCAATTTGGAGAGACGACACAGTGATAGTAATGATGGATTACTCGCATTATCATGATTGTCCAGAAGAAGGGGTGGAGGTTCAATTTCTTTATCTTGGAGTTGATTCATCTCAACACCCGTATCTTGTAAAAATGCGAGTTCATCAGCGAAAATTTCCTCAAAGCTTTCATCGATACCCCAAAGAATAATGTCATCAGGAAAAACAGGGTGATCGTCGGACTCTATAAAATGTTCCTCGTCAGCGTTAGATGTTGACCCGGACAACTTGGTGGAAGAGTCCGTGTATGTATAATACATGGTTGGGTCAAACAACAACATATGAAAAGAGTCAGTATCATGTGGTTGATCAAATTCGCTGCTGTCGACATCCATTAATTCGACAGAACACACATGAGCATAGGGTTTGGAGGGTTCACTTCCCAACTTGTAAATGTTAAGCTCAATTGACTTCTTTCCAAAGGAAAGGGTCATAGAGCCGTTTATACAATTGATTACTGCGTTGGAAGTTGCTAGGAAGGGTCGACCGAGTATCACCGGGATTTGATTACGTGGGTTTGCCACAGGCTGTGTATCTAAAACAATAAAGTTCACAGGGAATATAAATTCCCCGACTTTGATTAACACATCCTCTAGCTCACCCCTGGGTTGGGTGATAGATCGATCGGCCATCTGAAGAGTGCAATGCACCGGTTTTAACTCTCTAATCTCTAATTGCTCATAAACAGAATACGGAAGTAAGTTAACACTAGCACCTAAATCGAGTAGAGCACGATTGATATTTTTACCCCCAATAGAAATAGAAATTGTAGGACTTCCGGGGTCCTTTCGTTTCTTGGGTAGTTGTTATGTAAAAGCAGTGCTCACATTACTCGCAAGGAAAACTTTTATAGGTGCTTGAACTTTTCTCTTCCTAGTGCACAAGTCCTTTAGGATTTTCGCATATGACGGAACTTGTTGAATAGCATTTAGGAGAGGAATGTTTATGTTAACTTGCTTAAAATTTTCCACAATCTTCTCCATTTGTGGACTTGGTCTGTTGCCCCTTAACCTGTTTGGATAAGGTGCTTTATCAATAAGGGTTTGGTCCAACATTGGAGTGGATTGTGTGGATGGAGTGGATCCAAGAATTGGAGTGGGGATCGTTTTAGGTAGATTCGAGGAAATGGGCGAAGGGTTCGAGCCTTGGGGAAAACGGAGAATAGGCTCCGATGAAGGTGGGAGACTAGACGAATTAAGGGAAGAAGAAGAAGCTGGGGTATCATTGGTGTCACTAACATCATCACATTGCTCACCCACTCGGTTATTCAGCACTTTTCCCGATCTCAACGTAGTAACGGCACTCACATTATAACTTTGTGAGTGGCCAGGATTAGGTATGGATTGAGATGGGAGATTCCCTTTCTCTCTCGCACTCATTGCGGCGTTCAACTGTGCAATTTGGTTTTCTATTGATTTAATACTCTCACCGTGGGAGGCGGAGTCTTTTGTTAGGGCATCAATAGAAGACTTCATATCAGCCGACATTTGAATGGAATGTTTCATAAACATATCCAAAGTTTGTGCGAGTGAAGAGTTGTCAGTACCAGCCAATTGTGGTACAGAAGTGTTGGCCGGATTTTGAAAATTTTGTGACTGAAAGGGGTGCTGACTTTGTGCTTGTGGTTGTTGTGGAGGAGATCTTTGATAACTGCTTTGTTGGTTTTGGTTCCAAGCAAAGTTAGGATGATTCCTCCATCCTTGATTGTACGTGGAAGAATAAGGATCGTTTCTAGGTCGCTGCTGAAAAGCAGCAGTAGTTTGCTCGTGACCTTGAAACGGTGCATTCATAGGACATTCTTCCGTTAAGTGTGAAGGATCTGAACAGCAACCACACACGGTTTTGGGAAGCGTAACCTGGTTTAGGGAGGCTAATGAAAATTTGTTCTCAATAGCGTCGAGTTTCTTCTGCATCGCTGCCATTTCGGCTTTTACTGCGATGGAAACATCGAGCTGATGAATATCTCCCCTAGATGAAGGTGGTCTTACGCTTTCCCACTGCAAAGTGTTTTCAGCGAGGTCTTCCAGATATTTCCATACTTCACCGTCATCTTTAGACATGAAATTGCATTGACACATTGTTTCAAGCATCTGCTTTGTCGCTGGATTAATGCCTTCATATATAATTCGGCATAAATCCCATCTATTGATTCCATGATGACGACATTGGACAAGCAGATCTTTGAAACGTTCAAAGCACTTCCAAAATGGTTCATTGGGAAGCTGGGTGAACTGGTTAATCTCGCTTCTAACACGGGCGGTCTTATGGTTTGGGTAAAACTTCTTAAGAAATGCTATTACGAATTCATCCCAATTAGTGATAGAGTGTGCGGCAGTATTATAAAGCCATTTTTCTGCCAAGTCACACAGAGTGAATGGAGAAGACGCAAGCGCATAGCATCCACAGTCAATTGTGAAGTACCCATCATTGCGCATACGTTTTCAAATTTGGTGATGAAAACGTACGCGTCTTCCGACTCAATCCCGTGAAATTTGGGCAACAGATTGATGTAGTGGGGTTTAATTTCAAAATTATCCCCATTAGCTGGTGGAATAGATAGACAAGTGGGAAGAGGACCACGGATAGGATAGCATCTCTCTTGGAGAGAGATGCGCGGTGGATTCTGCGCACTTACGGGTGGTGGCAGCGTGGTGTTATAATCTGATGGAGTATCGTCCATCTCAGTCGTGGTGTGTGGTAAGGGAAAAGAATATGAAGAAGTATCGACTTCGGCGTCGATAGCAGGAACGCGGACAAGACGGGAACTAGAATCCCGTGTCCAGCCGAGCATGCACTAAGCGGGTTTAGTGCAAGTGGCAGCGTGTGTGTGCTTTTAAAATTGATTTGTTTTGAAAAAAGTGGGACTCAAGACAAATCACACAAAACTGCACAAACAACCCTAGAACTAAGGTTACCTAGGTCAGTCTCTAGACCGCTCCTAGACTTCCAAAGGACAAGCCGTAGGATCAATCCTCTACCACCTCTTTACCACTCTTGTAGCCAAGTAAGTGCCAGGTAAGTGGGAGGTTGTTCACTACGCAAGTAGTAGTCCTAATTAAGTAACCACTTGTCTTAGACACACTTGCCTAGACACCACAAAAGTAATGCGGATAAGTGATAGATTACCCACGACCTTCCTCTGTCCTTATTGAGCGCGACAGTCCTTAGAGTCTGGTCTAGATATTTTTTAAATTAATGTAGGGTTGATGCAGATGCTCGGTTTGTGATTTGTGGGGCTTAGAAAAGGTGATGAAATCCCCACCTAATCTTGATTTGGTCTTTGCCCCTTATAGTCCATATTAAAATATGCAAAACAAAACCAATCACAAAACTTTGCAAAAAAAAAATTTTTGAGCGGCGATATTTTGCAAAGAATCCTGCAGAAAAGAGATTTTATTGGATTTCAGAGGAGAGAGAAAGAAGTTAGAATCTTACCAGAGAAGACTGAAGCCCTAGATCCTCAGTTGTGCCGCGGTTCGGCCACCATAAGGGTCTTCTTGCCGCGGATCCGCCGCAAGGAAGAGGGTTCAGGTGATGAAATGTACTACGTGGCCTCCTGTACTCCTCTGGATCTCAATGAATGTCTCTGTCTTTCTGTTTCCTCAATTCTGTGACTCCAGATCCCCTCGCAAAATTCACACGACAATCGTTAAATAGACAATTTGCAGTTTTGTTTTAATTATGATATGGATTGTATAAGAATTCAACACAAATAGTAAGAATAAAAAATTACGCACGTATCCCCGGCAACGGCGCCATTTGATTGGTATAATTTTAAAGAAGTGTGTATAGAATAGCCGCAATCAATAATGGTGTCGCGTGTAGTTAGACCGAGATGAGTACGGGTCATCCTCTGGGAAACGTTGAATCTTTTAATCTTACTTTAGGTGTGTTGAGAAAGAAAGGAGGAAGAATAAAGAATGGTGAAGAATAGTTGTAGGATCTAGATCTACGTTAAACACGGATGCAAAATATAGATCTAGATTAACTACGGATGTAAGTTTATATAAGAAGGGGGCTTTTAGAGTTCATTAGGATTTAGTAGTTATGGATGATTAATTAAAGATTACTCTTTCTATCCTTTAATAGATTTAAAACTAGAACGACAGTGATTCGTGTAGATTAGGGTTTCTGGAGGGAAAAGGAATCCCACTCTTAACCCCTATCTCGACACGGAACTCCGTTCATATCTAGCCTTTACCAAAACAATCATCAATCTAATCTCTAATTGCGGTCGAGACTAACAATGAATTGGAAGCGCCCGATTAGGATGTTAATGATTCTTTTGATAAAGTTTATAAACTTTATAGGACGTAAAAAGAGTTTAGGTATTTTCATCCATTAACCTACCCTAAACCTACGAACCCTAACAAGTGGAGAATTACTCGTGCATGTTGGGAGAAAAGAGATGGAGAGAGAATGCATAATTAAACTATAAAGAAATAGAATAAGAAAAAGAGCTAGCTTTATTAATCAACAATATTCATTACACTTTGATTCCTTAGAAAATGATTACAAATACTAGTTTGCTTCTCGGTCTCTTCTAAGGAGGTAGATGAACCGTTGATGATCAGCCTGGATGCGTGAGCCGTCTTGGATTTCGTGATCACGTTGACTTGATAATTTTTCCAAGAGGCTCCCGGTCCTTATTTATACTCCAAAAGCCAGAACCCTAGCTTCCAAATTTGGAATCCAACAGTTAATATTCTCCTACCCAAATCGCAGCTCACAAGGCTTCAAAACCGCGGCGGATCCGCGGCCAAAAGGTGGGTTTGGCCACGGATCCACGGCCAAATAGGAGGATCATTTTATGATTCTTCTGGGGCTTCTTCCATATAACATGTGGCGATCTCTGGAACCTTTGGAAATTGAAAATCTTTTCTTTGTTTCTGCCATACTTGATTTCTTAGTTTGCTTTCTTAATTAGGCAGGTCTGCTCTTAACAACTTTGATTCCTTTGATTTTTAGCCCTGAAAAATTCTGCACAATCTCAACAAATAATATTAGTAGTGTTTTGTTTTATTGAGATATTAATTTCACCATTAAGATTTGGTCAATGGTATCTTTGCATACATTTTCCTACCAAATGTTACTTATAATATATCAACACATGAAAAATAGTATTTTAACAGATAAACCCTCATATGTATCATATATTATAATAAACACATTTTCTAGTATAGAAATAGTAGGAAAAATGTAATAACAAATGTGCAGTTTTATCAACTGAACATGTCCCTAGTAGGAGGAGTGTTTTCTCCTGAGGGTTTTCAGCGGATTACACCCACAAAATCCAGTCAAATTAGCGTCGTGAAAAAACTGTTGATTCTAATCTTAAGGTTAAGAATCAAAGTTAGAAGTTCTATCACCCAAGTCAGAAATGTTAAACCCTATTTTTCACTCCTCATAATTTGTTTAACATAAGCTTATATGCGTCTTTTCGTGATTGTGTGGATAGTGTCCATAAGTTTTTTAAGAACTTTGATTAGGGTCATCATGTCATAAGTACGGACTAGGATATACTTCTAAAGGATCACACGAGTTTGAAAGGAGTTAAGAATTTCTCAAGTTTCGTTCTCCAGCTAGGTTTCAAGTCAGAATTTATATTGCTTTTAACAGAGAACCTAAGTCTTATTTTTCACTCCTACCTTTTACCTGTTTTTGTTCATACACACCCTTCGTTATCGAGCAAAACGTCTAAATAAATATAAACCTTCATATCTCCGAGAAAAAACTGTTTTAAAAGAAAACTTGTCCCCACCAAGATTATTCTCCCACAAAGAACCGTGAGGGCTTTTAACTCGGGAAGAACACTTGCTTAGCTTGTTTTATTTGGCGATTGGAAACTTGGCGAGTTTTGGGTCAATGACTCCCAAACCAAATGGTTTTAGAGCATTAGGTGTGGAAACACCCCAAGGACTTAATTATCCAAGTTACCAAAGCCACAAAATAAAAGACTCATTTTATTTAAAATATTCTGAACTCGGTGAAAATGGAGATATAGTCAGCATTTATTTTAAATCTGAAGATGTTACATATGGATAAGGTGTGTAATTACTCCAACAAGGTTCCAGATGGGTTATTTTTCAGACTTATAGCTTCTATTAAAACCTTAATAATATCCTTCATGTCTATTTCACTGTACGAACTATTCTTGATATTGCTTAACTCAGAACAAACATGTTTGATCCTAACGATGTTTATCAATTTTTAAAAGTTTTTCAGACGTGACAGACTTTCATCAAATTCTCAAACATCTACGACACATGTAAAAGTGTTATAAAAGGCGTATATCAGCTATGGTTAAACAAAAGGGAAGGTTATTTTTTGGGTCGTCGGTCTCACAAAAAGGATTTAGTTGTTTCTAACTTATTAACTGAACCGTTAGATTTTGAATCTAAGTTCCCCTTCTAGTTAACATGACAATCAAGTTTTTATGTTTTTGAATTTTTTTCAATTTTTATAAGTTTTTCAATACAATGCAATACAAAAGAAGATATGAAATGCGACTACATGCAAAGAAAAAAATACATAATATAAAGTGCTGAAAATGCAGGAAATATGCACATGAAAACTATATGCTGATACAAGATGCATCCAAAACAGATCCACCCCCAAACTGAAGATGATGATGTCCTCATCGTCGCTTGGCCTTGCCCTTGGTTCTACTACTCCCATTTGCTTCATCCTGGTTCGCTAAGATCTGGCTTAGTTGTTCTTTTATCTCCTTGTTCTTCCTGATCAAAGTTTTGATGCCACGGACCTCCATCCTTTGTAGTTCATATGGATCAGTCGGAACATCCTCTCCCAAGTAAATCTCTGAGGAAGTCTGTGGTGCCGCATGCTCGCTGGGGTCAGTGGGTGACCAAATCTGCTGCTCACTCCTGCCGTCAGTATAACCCAGTGAGATCCTCTCAATCTCCACCGGGACGGTGTCGTACATAGTGATGCAGGCCGCGAAATCTTCCTTCTCCATGTAGTAGCGACAAATTTAGGTGATGAGGATAGGAAGTAGTCAGTTTTGCGCCGCGACACTCTCCTTGATTGTGGCAAATAGCGTGCTCTCCATGCAAATTGATAATCCTTGGTCATTAAAAAATGAACAATGTGTCCCACAATCGCTGGAAATGAGGAAACTCGAATGATCCCCGTGACATTACGGTAAGCCCAGCGGCAAGCCGTATAGACATTTCGGTAAATCTGCTGGGCGTTTAGCCCAGCATCTCGTAACTCGCATCGTGCCCCCATGATCGTCCTATAATGGGCAAGCTCTAACGGTCTCTGAAAACCAAGTCGGGTAGGGATGTTGGTTACCTTTGAAATCATATCCGCTGAGAAAACCCTCTTTCTACCATGAAACTGAAATCTAATAAGGTCCTGGAGATTTTACCATTTCTTAGAGCATCGTAGAACTTATCTACCAAATGCTCACAAACACACAACCCCTCATCCCCATACAGCAAAAACTCCCACCCCAACTGTCATATAGCGTCATAAAAATAGCTCCCAAACACCTCGTGGGTGAATACATTGACAAAATTTCTCTCTAATTCAAAAGGGGCCATGATCTGTGGGTTGGTGAAGTTTTCTGCAAATTTAAACAACGCAGGAGAGAGGGGAAGGAAAAATCTTACAGATTTGAAGAAGGCAAACGATGATCGGAGTCAATCTGACCGGCGGCGCCGTATTTTCATTGGGATTCGCCGGTCGGAATCAGAGCAAGGGGGCTAGGGTTTTGGAGGAAAGTTTGGGGAGAGCAAAGAAAATTTCTAGTTCTGTTTGAGTGATGAGAAGAAGGGGTCGGGTCAGGGATCTGGTGACTTTATAATGTACTTTTTACAAAAAAAAACAACAAAAAAGAAACCCCGCTCCTTGCATATTTACTCAAACCTAAAGCTAAATCAGCGTATTGTCCCCAAAAATTCAACACTCACCCCCTAACGGGTGAGATCTGATTTTCAAAAAACTAAGAAAAACAAAGATCTAATTACAGTATTCTCAAGTTAAACGACATTGTTAGTTCAGAAATTAATACCAGCCACTCAAAAATTTTATCGATATAATGCAAGGGCTGGTAAAAGAATACGTATATAAAAAAGAAAAAGAAAAAGAATGCGTTAGTTGTTAGTGAATGGCATGGGTGTGTGAGTAGGGATCGGAAGACGCTGTAGGTGAAGATGAAATTTTGAAAAGGCAAAAGAATTGTTGTTCGAATGAATTGAATTTTCAAGAAGAACGTGTTGAGTTTCGGTGTCAAGCTCGTTTAAAAACTGGAGTTCATCCGCAAAAAAATTGGAAAAGATAAGGTTCATGGGATATTCCCTAATTGATCCTGACTCATAATCACCTTGGATATCAAGTTCATCCGCAAATAATTCCTCAAAAATTTGCCAGAAAGAATGTTTATCAAGGCTGCCTTCCTTCCTATAATCCTGCACAATCCTATTCTCATCATTACAGCCCCATAACTTTCCCAATACAATTTCTCCCTCATCACATTCGCAAATGGGCAGGTATATGTCATCTAAAAAAGTAGGTTCCCACACTAACGTTTCTTCCGAAACAATATCAACTGGTGATACAAAAATTGTGGGTTCCTGATCATTGATTTTCTCTAATAATTTATCCCAACCATACCCGTCAAAATCACAAGCTCTCTCCTCTAAAATTTGAATGCAACAATCAGTCGGTTCATGAATTTCTTCTTCAAGTAATATTTCGGTTAAATCAACCTCAAAATCACAAGTGACTGGAGGTTCAGTGGGTACCTGAAGGTTAGTGGTGGACTGAATTAGAGGGTTTTCCTGTGTGTCCTGATAACACTTAGTCAATTCATTTGCATCGCCATCATGAAATCATCAAAATTTAATTGATCGTTTATCTTACTTGGGTGACTTCCTAGATGACAGATATTGACACTATGTGGTTCTAATTGACTATGTTCACTCTTTAGAATCACTACAGCTACATACTCTTCAATTCTAGCCAAAGATTGAGCTTAAGCATGAAACAATTACTCAGACTGGTGTATAAACAGGGCTAGCGTTGCAGCTGTTTGATTCTCGACCGTAATCATCACTTCAATACCCTTTTCTAAAGCGGTCAACCTAGTATCCATCTCACCATCATTCCCTAAGGATAGGTCAGTTGTTTCAGGAAGGGAGGGTTGTGACGGTGGTGATGCTAAAGCATTTACCCTATCGACCTCTTTCTCTAAATCTTCAATCATTAGGTCTATAATTGAAGTGGGATTGGATTCAAGAGTGTTAGGTGGGTGACCATTATCAAAAATCTGGGACGGTTGGTCACCCCCTAGAAAAGGACAATTTTCATGAACGTGGGAAGAATCGTGGCAATTTGAACGAAAGAATTGGGACTGGGTATAGACAAAAGAGGTCGACAAGGTTAGGAAATGCGTACCAAGAGTTCAAAACCAAGAATTCACAAATATCAACAAGAATTCACAAATTGAATTAAATCGTGTATCACCCATATCAACAAGAATTCACAAATATCATAAAAACCAAGAGTATCACACCCCTAGCAGTCTATGTTATGCTAAGTCAACTAGACCTGCTCAAGAACCTGATTGTCGAAATAAAACTGTGTCGAGAAACGGGCTCAAGATATACGGATCACGAAGCCATGTAAGTGCAGAGATAAGGGAAGGTTTTCCAACGCTTTCGGGAAGTTTCTTAATTAGAATAACCCTTTTCCCTTTTGGCGGTTTCGCCATGAACACTTGCCTAGACACCCCGTGAACGATATACGGTTAAGCGGAGTTCTAAACACAGTTAAATTCTCCTAATGAGCGCGAAGTTCTTAAAGTCAAAGTTCTAATTGATTTTAAATTACTGTGGGTATGAAAGAATATAGTTTTGTGATTTGTGGGCTACGGAGAAAGGTGATGAAATCCTTTACCGTATCTTGTTTGGTCGCGCCCTTAACATTCGTATTAAGATGCAAATGCGCAATTCAATAAAAGAATTTTAAGAAATTAATCAATAAAGAAATTCTTTTTCTGTTTAGGCTTTAAGCGCTGCAACAAATACGGGTTAGTTCTCTGTGCAATTGGTGGCAAGTTTGTGCGAAAAATCCTGCAGAAGATAGAATATTGGAATACGTCGGATTTAAGGGAAGGTGTTAGGAAATACGTACCGATGCGATTTTGGGTTAAGAAACCCCCTTGAAGTGATTACGGGTATTTGAATGTTCGCTTGCTCGGGTCAAACTACCCGGATCTTTGGCACTATACTTTACTAACGTTTTTGAATTGAATTTGATCCTTACTCCGCACGATCGCTGGTCGTAATTCCTTAAAAACTGAAATGTCGGAAAATACGATATTTAGTGTCAAAAGCGATATATCTACCCCAATTCCTGCATAATAAAAATTATAAAAATCGAACATTGCAACTAGAATACCAACAAGGCACTGGAGATCACACAAAAAAAAAACCAAAAATCCCAAACTTTACCCGGTGGCGCCAGATTTTTTTGCAATGTCGCTGGCCAAATGAAGTTCAATGGTGCTTGAATTTTGTGTGTAATTTCTAGACTATATTAGTATTCTACTAGTATACTTTGATTTTTAAGTTGGATTACAGAGTGATAGCAGGTATGAATGACAGAGAACAAAGTGTTAGAAATGAATGTTTGTTGTGTTAGTTTTTGAAAAAATTGAGTTAAAAAGTTAGTGAGTTAGTACGAACCAGAAATAACAATTCCTAATGACTACCAACTCCCCGGCAACGGTGCAAAAAACTTGTTGGGACTTTATCCGCGCGCGCAAAACGCGTATGTTTTGAAATGGAATCGTTTTAAGGAAATGGATGCGCAAGTGAGCTCGGTCTCGTTTTATAATTTATAAACCGCAAGTGCACGGCGCGTTGTATCAAGCCGGCAGGTACGGGTCGATCCGCATGGAATTATGTATTATGTTTTGTTGTTTAAAGTTCAAAAAATAATGAATTGGTTGGTTTGTCACAAAAATAAAGAATACGAAAACAAAGAAAACAAGTTAAGAAAGAAATGGCTGTGGCTTTGGCTCGGATGGTCGAATCATGACGATTTCTTCGACGCTCCCTTGTTCATGAGTTGTCCATTCTTGTGTCGATCCCGGCGCGAAGCATGACTTGTCAAAACGGTTGCGAGGCACAAGTCGTCAAGTTGCCGATATTCGACGCAAACACGAAACGAGTCCGTTTTGTTCACTCACCATTTGTATGTCCAAGCTTGGGATATCAACACTAAGCACAAGGGTTAGCAAGCATACCGTAACTTCAAAAACACAAATTAGCAAGTGAGAGCAAATGATTTTAGTGTTAAGTATGCTAAATGTTGTGATAGTATAGGGTATACGAAAAACGAAGGTTTGTCAAGCACTTGTTCATAAAATACCGTATGTAAACTTAGCAAACTTAACACCAAATTGATTTTAGCTTAAACATTGTGAAATGGGGAAAGGGAGTGAGTATGGTATATGAAGAGGTTACAAAGTAACCATGGTTTCAAAATACCATATCGCATCAATACATAAACAATCCTTAAGTTAGAATCATATTAAGCATATTAAACATAAAAAGGAGGAGGAGGAAGGCAAAGCCTTTCATCTCATTTCCTCACATTACTACAACCACAAAAGACTTTACACATAATAGCAAAAGAAAGCAAGTAAGAAAAAAAAGAAACAAAGAAACAAAGAAATTACAATATTATTAACACTTGATAAGATTGAGTTACAAAATATTGGTAACTTGTTCAGCCTCCATAATGAAGCTCTCAAAAGAAAGCTTCAAGAGGGAAGAAGAAGAAGAAACCAAGTTAAAGCCCACACAACTCTCAAGCCTAAACCAAAACTAGAACAAAACTAGAAAAAAGTATATATCCCCCCTTAGCTCTAATCTGTTCTGGTATTTATAGGCACCAAAATAGAATAAACAAACAATACAAAATGGATGATGTGATGCCTATAAAGTGCTAGAAGAAAAATTGGGGAAAAAGGAGCTAGGGGGACCGGCGGCGCCGGATATTGTGGGGTTCTCGCCAGTCCAAATCCGACCAATGAGGCTCGTCTTGGAGTGGCGGTCATGTGTGCTCTCCACTATTCTTCTGGTGTTGTTTGATTTCTCTAAATAACCCTGGTTTGCACTCAGTAGAATTGGAGGGAAATTTGGTGCTTTCTTTTCATCACACCTTTATGCATTTAACACACATCAACTCACATGTGCCCACTAGTGCCATGGGCAGCCCCACCATGGTCTAAGTCATCAAAGAGCTATGTGCACACTTGTGTTGTGTTGGACCAAAATTGTGTGCACACATGTTTATTGCAAAAGAACTCTTTGAATATCGGTCGGTTTCTGTTCTGATTGCAGTGTCGGCTCCCAAACACTATATCCGTGATATTGAGTGTGTTTTCAATATTTTATCTCGAACACCTGTAATCTGTAATTACTGAGCAGACACTGCTTAATAGTACTGATATATCACAAAATAGATAATGAATGTGCGGTATTAAATTGCAGTTTTCTGTGATGAACACTTAACTTAGCTAAAAATACGATATCGACACTAATTTTTAAACAATATGGTAAAAACTGAAACTAAATAACACACAAACTTCCTTTAAAGCCTAAATAACAGTTAAGAATCATTACCTCACCACAACTTGAATGAAACCCTAGCCATCAAGCTCCAAAACATCACAAGAGGCTTAAGCATGATTTATGAAGGGTTTAGTGAGGTTTGATGAAGATTTAGGGTTAAGGTTTTGTAGTGAAAAGGTTTTCAAGAGGTGAGTTTTTGGTGAAGGTGAAGAAGAACAAGAAAGAGAGAGAAAGAGAGAGAGAGAGAGAGTGAGTGAGTGAGTGTTGAGGGAAATGAGAGAGGGTGAGGGTGAGGGTGAGAGATGAGAGTGAGCCATGCTCTTCCTCTCTCCTCATTTAATGCCCTCCACGCTTTGTCCCCCCCCCCCTCCATGCCTCATTATGCGCTCTTTTCCTATTCTCTTTTATTATTAAAAATAAAAACTCTTTTACTTAAAAAAATGAAGTGTGTGTGTGTGTGTGTGTGTGTGTGTATACACACATGACATAACATAATAATGGTTAGGGTGCCATGGCTAACAAAGTATGGTTAACACCCTCTTAACCCTAGATTAATATGCACAAGTGTGTGCAAGTACGAAAATAATTAAATAAATTATTAATTAATAATAATAAAATATGTGAAAATAATTATTGGTTAAATTTTATTAAAAACACGCATTAAAACGCTTAATTAACTCTAATCGCATTCTATGGTGTTACAGAATACCTAACACATGAAGCGGTTTTGAAGTCAGCCCGTCGTTATGAAGCTGTCACGCCATGCTTCCCAGAGTGCGCTAAGATCGACACGTGACAGAGCCAACCATGCTACCTGTGGTTAGGAAACATCCCTCCACAGTCACATTACGGCTGTCTAGAGATATCAAGAACAGGAAAGTAAAAGAAAATATCTAGTACATGTCCATGAGCCAGAATAAACGAGTCAATAAATAATATGCGGAAGCAATAGATCCAATAAACAATAACAATCTGGAAAGTACGGAAATAACTAAACTAACTGGATACTAACAGGATCCTCACTGCTCGGCCTGTCGGCTGAAGTATTCCTGATTGGCCTGCGACAAAGGTAGAGGATCTGGGCCATGCAAAACTCAGACGTCAGTGCGTCATAATATCAACAATAATATAATCAGGAGGTAACAAGACATGCAGGCATAAGTATGAACAGTAATGAAAGTATAATAGTAACACGAATAGAGAACAGTGAAGGGATAAGCACATGTGATGTACAGTGATCAGTCTAAACTGTGATACTGGGTTAATTGCTCTCAAGTCTTTGAAATCAATTTAATGAATCGTCGATGTAACTCAATAGTATCCCGTGCATGCCCGGGACCACGGTCTAGATTCTCGGGCTGAAACCGAGACATGCCGCTAGGCCCTAAACAGGAAACATGTACAGATGAATGATGTCAACAGCATCATCCCAGGGCTGGCCTAGCCCCTAAAACTGATCAATATAAGCAACGAACTGTCAAGTTACAAGTCAGGTTTCATCATTGATTTCCACATACCCCCAAGTTATGTGTTCAAGTCAGGTATTGATAAATCTGAGGCTAATGCCAACACAGGATCAAGCAGGAACAGGTTTGTCTATACAGACAACAGGATATGTCCATCGGGACAACATGTCAAGATTGTCAGCATTAGAAACAGAATCAAGTAACATGTCAAGTAGTGATATATCAGGTCATGTCAACTGTGTACATGTATCAAGTCATGTCAAGTAGTGGTATATCAGGTCATGTCAGGTAGTGAACAGGTATCAAGCGGATGCTCATAATACAATTGCAGCAGGTAAGGGTGCACCAATAAGAGCCTGGATGCACAAATATTTATCAGGGTTATATCATGACTATGTAGGATGCACATGATCAAGTATGGGGTGTCAATATAACAATAATATGTAATAATGTGACATGGTATGCGAATAAATATAAAATTAATGGTATGGATGAACAAATATCGATTGGGGTTGCATTTACAGCTTCAAGATTAAGTGGGATGCACATTATTAAGCATGGGGTGTTTCTACAATAATAACATGAATTAATATGATCTGTAGATGCAGCTACATGTATATTAAATGATATGGATGCATACGGGTATCCGAAAATAGTAAAACTTTAATATGGATGTATAATACAATCAACATGTAATATTTGTAGTCATATGGATGCAAGAAAAGTATTATAGCATGTAGCAAGATAAACTTGCCTGAAAAGCAAAGAACGGAATGACGAATACACGGAGACACCGAACAAAGCAAGATCAAAGCTTTGGATTATTCTCGACTTAGATCGACGGATGAGATTAGATAACCAGGTGACGATGGTGTCACTGGGAAACAAATGCGACGGTGTCGATCTCTGTTTTGATGCTCAGGTAGGGTTGCAGCCGAGGAAAGAGGATGGAGATCACACTGTCGATCGGACAGGAGGTGGCGATGATGGTGACGAGGATTTCTATTGGTTTGGGAGAAGAAGGCTGCCGGTGAGGTCTCAATGGTTGGGCTGCATGTGTAGGGAGAAGAAGATGGTGGTGATGCTTGAGGCGACGGTGAGGGGATCTCGACGAGGGTGCTTCCGTGTTACTGGTGGCTGCTAGGGTTTGCCGGTGCTGGGTTGAAATCAACGGCATGCTGGAGATGGTTATGGTGTTGTGTTTGGAGACGATGAAGTTGGAGTCTGTTGTGGCGAGGATGATAGCTGAAGAAGGAGAGAGAGCAGTTGGTGGTGAGGATGAGTCAAAGGTGCGGGCTTGGCTGGTGTTGGGTTGCAGTGACAATGGAGAGGAGGAAGATCGGGGGTGATGATGATGGGGTTTTGGTCGATGGTGAGGAAGGTGAGGAGACGCCGGTGATGTGGAGGAGATTGGCTGCTCGATGGAGGAGGCAAGGGATGCGACTGGAGTCGGCGACAGCGAGGGGTTGCTGGAGTTGATGAAGTCAGTCGAGAGGGTGCGACTATTGAGGTGAGGGTCTCGGCTACGAAGGTCGAGGAAGGAGGTATCCATGGTGATGGGTTCTTGGAGTCGGGGCTATGGGTTTCTAGGGTTAGAGAAGAAGAGAGGGGGAAAAGATGGGGAAATTGACCAGGGGAGGCCGACGACGTGGCCGTCGGCGATGAAAGTGAAGGTGGCGGAGATGGGTGCGTAGGTGTTAGGGTTCGTTGGGGATGATGGTTGTAGGGGAGAGGAGAGAGATGCAGTGGTCAAGGGAGGAGAGGAGCGAGGTCGAGAAGATGATGAGGTGAGGCGACGAGGTGAGGCGGCTAAGGTTAGGGTCTGGAGTTTTCTCGTGCTCGTGGGTGGGTTTTTAAAGCGCGAGGAAGAAAGAAAAGAAAGGGATGAAGGGAGGTAACCATAGCGTATGAGGGGGTGACGGGATTCGAGAAGCGAACAGTGTTCGCGAGAGGTAAGAGAGAGAGGGGGGAGAGAGAGAGAGAGAAAAAAGAGAGAGAGAGAAAAAGATAGTGCTGTTTACAAAATTTAATTAAAGAAATCTTTTTAAAAAAATTAGTTTGTTAAAGAAAAATTTTAAACGAATATAATTTTATTTATTAAACAGTAATATTATAAGAATATAATATTAAGAAAAAATTTGAGTTTCCCGGGTCGGGTCTAAAAATCCAGTTTTAAAATACGGAAAATATACGTGTCAACCAAAACCAAAACAAGATGTCCGGGTAACGGAAATGCATACCCCCAAGAACGGATGCACGCACGCGCACGTAGCCATCCAAACAGGTATGTTTCACTGAACGGGACGAGAACAAGATGCGCGGATGCTATGACAGGGTTAAGGGTATGATACAGGCCATGCAATGTATTTTTAAAATATTTTATGTGACTTTAAATATTATATTAAAATATGCAGATGCCAGATATAATGCCAGTATGCAGTATGTATAATATGAAAGTGCACGGCTTATCGCCAGCCTCGTTGAGCCTCACGAAAAAACTGAAAACCGAAGAAGCAAATCATGTAACAAGCCAGGATAAATCACAAACATGAATCAAGACTGGTTTTAAGCAAGTGGGTCGGGTCGGATGCAAATACAGATGTCAAATACACTATTCGCACCCAAAACACAATAAATCAGGAAAATGCCATAAATAAAGAAATACTCGTAATAGAACTGGTATAAATGAACTAGGGTGTTACAGAAGCCGTCATTAAAAGGAAGGGAAGGCCATAGTCGGTCGGTATGAAACGTCCCGCCAACCAGATTACTGGAGGAGCCTCTTCTAGGCCAACTCTACCAGCACCATCTATGGGGCCAGGAGGATCATTTTTCAAGACTGAACCAAACTTCTGTATCTATTGCAAGAGGACCGGACACCAGGTCAAGGATTGTCGTCGAGCAAATGGTCTTTATTTGATATATGGATCGCCCTCTCATACTGTAGGAACTTGCCCATAGAACTAAGCTGGCCCAGCCCCCACAGCTAGACCAACTATTCAAGCTCCTCTTACTCGTTTAGCTCTTCCTGCACCACCTCCATGCGGACCATCTTTACCTCGTCAGCCATCAATGTACCAGCATGCATAGAGAAATGTGCCGAGACGCCCGGCTTTCACTTTGTCGGCTGTAAAGGATGAAGCCATGGGTCAAGATAAGACTAGTAAATTTTCCTTCCATCTTTTTCAGCCTCTTCAAATTCTTGTATCCTTTTGTTCATTTATCGAACTGAACATTTCACGCACTTTCAGTACGATATTAGTAGTCCCTACCTTCATCACCGCTTTAACCAAAAATTTTCTTGAATCTGTAGAGTGTTTTTCATCACCCTATTGAGATAGGAATACACGCGCTTGTCAGGAATATACAAATTTTCCCTGTCTAAGGCATAGTCACAAATTCGTGATTCGGCAATAATTCAGCGAGGTCGAAAATTCGGATTCGGAGAACTATTCGAAAAAATCGGCAGGTATTCGGGAAAGATTCGATAAGTGTTCGGGAAATGCTCGAGAAGGATTTCGAGCAAAAAATTAATATATGAGATGCAAGATTTTGATTTTGTGAATTATTTGCTGTTTTTTTAATAATTCGCTGTTTTTTTTTTGAATAACTCGCGAATAATTCGCCGCGTTCAGCGACGACGAATAATTCGCAAATTTAATCGGCATATCAATAATTCGCGAATTCGCCGAATAATTCATGAATTATGTGACTATGGTCCAGGGTAGTCTCGGGTTTATTGATTATGGGAATCCGAATCTCCGACAACCGCAGACTAAGCTGTCGTTAATTACCCCTCGCCTTTGAAGCGATGGAACCTCCGATTGACGGGTAAAACTGGTCATGCGAACTCAATGTGCAGTATGTGTGTGTTGTGTTTTGAAGATGTTTTGGATATATTGGGGGACTCGCAGAGTTTACAGGGGTCCCGCTACCCGGATAGCGGGCTGGGGTCAAATAGGCTAGCAGCCCCCTTGAAAGGTGCAGGGCAACGCACCGTTAGAAAATTTTTTCTAACAAGGAATTGTTTCAAGTATGAAACGTGTGGGAAAAGAGGGGTGATGAGCATCTTAAGAAAGCATGAGATGGCACGTGGCCGCAGGTGCCAGTGGGTCACATGCGTGGTGTGTGGACACTGGGCGCCAGCGGGTTACGTGTGTGGCACGTGGGCACTGGGCGCCAGCAGGTTACGTGCTTAGTATACGACCGAAGCCAGCAGAAAAATGGGCTTAGCCCCTTGACTTGGAGTTGAACTCCCGAGAGATTTTAGAGTTAAACTCCATAAGAAGAAGGATTTTTATTTGGAGTTAAACTCCCAAAAGATCTGGATTCGGGGTTAAACTCTTTTGAGGATTTGGATCTTGGAGTTTAGCTCTTCAGGTTGGTTAGAGTTAAACTCCTAAAGAAAAGATTCTTTTTTGGAGTTAAACTCCCAAAATATTTTCGGAGATGATGAAAGGGGGCCCCTTTATTCTCCCTTGAGCCTTGGATTCTCTCTTGAGCCTTAGATCCTCCCAAAGTGGGATTTTTAGAGATGAGTCTCCTTCTTCCTCCTCTCTGTTGGTTGGATCTTGGAGAAAAAGGGTAGTGAGGTTTAAAAAGCTCCATTTTTAGAGATTTGATGGGAGATTTCCCTTTAAGGGTTTTATGGTGAAAAACTATTTCTTTTTGGAAAAAGAAGAGTTAAACTCTAGATTTAATTCAAAAGGAGAAGAAGGTTTAAAACCTTGAAGAAAGAGAAGGAGGCACAGAACCCTAGAAATAATGAGAAAGTGAAAGTTGTCATTGATTTTCTCATCATGTTTGCCTTTTATAGACTACACACTTTACATATAGCCCCTTAGGCTTTTCTAAATGGCACTTGTGCCTCCCCATGTCTCATGTGCTTATTTCTTTTTGCACATAAGCCATGGGGTTTATAAAATTTTGTATTTTTGCCCATGTTCCATACATTTATTTCTAACAAATTACATTAAACTAATTTATTGTTTCATTCTTTTTAACATGGGACAGGTCCCTACCATGCTCGGTCTTGGCTTGTGCCCGCTTGCTTGGGCTCAGGCCCGCTTAGCTTGGGATTGACTTTGACTTTGACTTGGTCAACCGGGGTGTAATTTTTTACCCCAACATTGCCATTAGGCAAAATCAGGTGATTTAATTCAATATCACCAATCGCTACAAATTCTAATATTTAGGATCAAATCGTCCATTTCCCAATATTCTACTCCTACTTATCATCTTATAACGCCGTACAGATGTGAGATCTAAATCCGGTACATACATATCCTGGAGTAAGAATTAATTAGGAAAACAGTTCTCAGTAGTGACTGCATAGAAAAACTGAACTAAGAAAACGTTTCTTGGGGGTGGCCAGGTATTCCTAATAATACCTCTTTCATTATCTAGATTTATGACAGTAGTCGCAATTTCCTTTGCCCTCACTTCAATCTCTTTATATGTCTCTATATCTTACCTTCTGTACAACGCACTTAGGCTAATTGGTTTTCTTCCTTCTCTAACTTTCGGCACTAGCCTAAGATTTGGAAGAAAATTATCCAATAAGTGTAATAGGTGTACTCTTCTAATACAAGGAGTTCTCATAACCTGAGAGAAGGTAAAAGGAAAACACAACCAAATAATACAATTCAGTTTATCCAGAACTAGTGGCCATTCTCGACTGAAATAATTTCTTCAAGTTCGTATGTAACTATATGATGGTATTTCCAAACAATATGGATCATAGAGTGATACTGAGTGTTCTGAAGAAAAGTAAAGGGAAAGTATGAGTGGCAGGGAAATATACGATTTTGTCATGAATCGTGACAATCCAAAACCATAGTGTGTAAGAAGGTTCGGTTAACTTGGTTAATGAATTTTAGTTTAAGGTAAGTCATGGGTAGCTGTAACCAGAGAGAGAGAAAAACACTCAGCATGTACTCTATCAAGATTAGATTGGTTAATCATTTTATCTAATCAGGATAGCTCCCACTATTTCCTCGAATTCTCCTTCAAACCTTAAAATGAGAACTAGTCGGGATCATTTACCCCTTACAAGTTCGCTAACCGTTCAACCAGGCTGGTGTTGGTACTCCGAAGGAGACCCCCTGTGTTTTCCCACGGACCGAATTAAATAACCCCGTTTCCGCAGAGACGTAACTTCATTAACACTTTCTAGACACCTAATAGGTTAGCTAGTTATGAAGTGAAAATCTCCCGAGGAGTAATACCTATTCATCAGTAAGAATTTGGACTCAACAATCATTGTGTGATTAGTTTGATGGAAGCCAACCAAAATTACCATACTCTAGAAGGTATCGCAAACTTGGCAAGTTTCCCTTATATTTGAAACTTTCGATATGGTTTTTTCCCCATACGCTTATGATATTGACTTTGGCCAACAAATTATAACATGCAAGTCAAGTTCTACCTGTCATTATCCAGATTAATTTAAACCCATCCATACACACCTTTGATTTTGGCCAATAAAGTGGTACGACTGTCCTAAACCAATGCATCTATCTATGATACAGATAAGCAACACACAGCTACCATTCACGATGTCTTGACTATGGCCAACAAACACCGCATGAATACTAAGTGCTATTTATCCGAAATGACGGAGGGCTATGGCTGGTTTTTGGCGAAAAACCTTTAATATAATGACCTTGATATCGTTGAAGGAACTTGAGTGGTTTTGAAATGGAGTGGTATAGGCTCCTTTTTTAAAATTAGTAACATAAAAAAAATTTAAGAGCGAACTTCCCGTGAAGGGATCAAGGCTCTTTCCTTATAGAATGAGGTGCAGAATATTCCTAACCGAATACCTCTATGCGAAGCAAAATAATATGACTATGCTTTTGAAGAAAACCGAGTAGTTTTAAAAATTGGTTCCGACAACATTAAATAAGGTTTATTTTCTTTGCATTAAACATATAATGCAATCCCATCAAATAAGTTTCTAAGCCACACCAGAAACAACCAAAATAGCATGCTTTTATATGCCATCTGTATTCGCCATGGAATCCCGGGTCTTCACCGTAAGGTTACTTAACTTACAGCAGGGCGGGGACAGGGCTAGCGCGGATGCAAAATATATAGAAGCATCTACTCTCTCTCTCTCTCTTTCTATATATATATATATATATATATATATATATATATCAATCATCACAGACAGATAATAACCATCACATGTATGCGAACAACAATATGGAATAGCAGATAAACTGGGATCCCCGCGTTTCATTTAAACCACAAATAAAACACGACGTTCACTGGTCGTGTGGATAGCCCGTACAACATCAATCCTAACCCCGTACGAGCGTGGCAAACCACCCGCCAATCCTAGAAATAGGCAGCACGATCTCAACTCCATAAGATGGTTACCCTCTGAATTCTGGAATCCGGTGACTCGTGCGCTCCTCCGCGGGGTAATCCTAATACAGAAATGAAATATATACA
Source organism: Agapanthus africanus (assembly GCA_030015575.1). Lineage (NCBI taxonomy): Eukaryota > Viridiplantae > Streptophyta > Magnoliopsida > Asparagales > Amaryllidaceae > Agapanthus > Agapanthus africanus. Next base: position 110,160,275 of record CM057340.1, on the reverse strand, counting down.
ATGATGACATTGACCACATCCTGGTCGATCCCCAATAAAAGAATATACATAATAAGGAAACGGCGGCCACAAGTTAGGGCTCGTCCTGAGCAAATGAATACAACAAATATAAAACAAAATGTTACAAGCAAACACACGAGGCGCTATCCAACACGACAATCCAGCTAAACATAACAAGATATATATTACAGAACAAGCAACACAAGCAAGTGTGCAACCCCTTCTAATCGAACATATAACGATTAGACGACGTTCAACAACACATATACCAAGACACAAACATAAACGATGTTAAAATTTCAACCAAAAACAATCCCGAATTACCCGTATACATAAACAGTACAAAAAAAATCTGGGGCAAAAAGAGCTATACCAAAAATCAAGTTTCTACAATTCCAAGCAACTGACAAAATTTGGGGATAAACAGAAAAGTGGGGAAGAGAATCGTAGCCAAATGTCGGCCATAATTTTTCTATTTGTCCTCGAATTTTGTGCAAAGTTTTTTTTTCTGAAATAGTAGTCCACTGATATATACAAAAAAAATTCATGTTCCGTTTTGAAATGGACAAAAACTTGGAACTCGAAACTAAATAAGGGTAATTTTCGGTCTCGAAACTATAACATCGTCTAATCTAGTTCTAATTGTTAGTTATATGTATACCCTAGAGACCATTACTGTACATACGATGTATATTGTAGTGGATGCTTGGACATATATAGGGAGGATTTTCTTGCTCGATATGATAGTACGCTATCTAGTTGCTCTTTATCTTAACATGTACTCTGATTGTCTCTATGTTACATGTTGATAAAGCCCTTAGGATGAGTACTTGACTACCAGGACTATGATGCGGATCATACTAGTGGGGCCAGTGTAGTCACCAAGTACATCCTTCAAATGTTCCAAGTCGTGGGAGTACCAAGACAGGGTATCGATACTCCAGAGTAGACTAGCGTATGCGCTTCTTGACCCATATGATGGGCGATGGATGATCTCATATCCATTGGTGTTTGACATCAGAGAAGGTATACGGGTGCTCAGTAGAGACTGGGTATACTGGACGGACTCGCCGAGAACTCCTAGATGGTATTATACCTCACGTCAGATGGCAGTTCTTTGGTGACACTGGTACAGGTTAGTCTGTAGACCCGAGATCATCATAGAGTCTTGTGTGATTCCCACTGTGTTTTGATTTCCATCATACCACGTCCAAAAGAGCATGCAAAAAGATGGCTTTTGGGTACAGTCTCGAATCACATGGAGGCAATGAGCGATAGGAGGGGTTTCGTCTCTCCCGGTATAGGGAGTTGATGTTGCGCTGTGTTCGATTGGCTATAACTGGAAATCCCTGGCCAGGGTTGCTGAGATTTACTGCTAAGTGTTATCAGTAGTTTCTCGAACTGTTATAGACCTCATATCGACACGACTTATCAAGCTACTGGGGTCTGACGTTTACCACCCCTAAGCGAGATATGCGACATATCAGACGAAGAGACCGGACTGTACGGGATTGTTACTGATTGGATTCACAGGAGAATGTACAGGATTTCTTGTTGATCTTCTGATCGCTCAATACCTGGGTGGCTGTTACGTTTAGCTGACCGCTTGCAGCTTGTGGGTGTTTGATATGATCATCACCTACTGCCGGCGTATTGACGATTCTTTAGAGTCCTACACAGAGGTTTCCTGGCTCAGGAAAAATGGAGTAGGAGCACATATATGATATGTGCGGGACCGAGAACAATACGTGTATGTGATACCGTATTAGATTCTCGCGATATGTGATATCGGCCGGGTATATGTGATATAGCCAGGTCATCGGATCAAGTGTTGATTCGATGAACTGATACAGATTATATTAGTCGGTTATTTGTGAAATAGCCGGATTATCGGATCAAGTGTTGATTCGATAATTTTATGTATAATTATATATTTGATATATTAAATTACATTAACTAATATAAGCTCACTAAAATATTCTTTTTCTCACTCGGGTAATACATTGATATATATGTGATATATGTTAATTGTATTATTTTATTTTGTTACAATAAATATTGTATATGTGATATATAATATTGTAACATGTTATGGTTATAAATGCAACATGATTAGTGAAGATTAAACATGGTTAGGGTTTTATTTGGGTTAATTCTTTCTAGTAGCTTCTAGAAGCTTTGCTTTTGTTTTAAGCAAAGATATTTGTTATGATATTTTCTAAAGATATTTGTTTAACCCAATCCAACCCTTTAACCTTAGTTAAATCTTTACAAAGGTTACTTCTTCTCACTTATACCATGGTTGCATTTCTATCCTCACACTTGAGTTATTCATTATTCATCACAAAAGGATTTGATTATTCTTCTTCTTCTTCCTTGGTGAAAAGCTTTCTAGCTTTTTCCTTTGTGATGAAAATGAGTGAGATTAAGAAAACAAATGAGAGCTAAATTCCTACTTCATCATCCTAATCTATTCTAGCCATTTAAATTAGGATGTTTGCTTTGCTAATACTTGATTAGCAAATCAAGAGCTTGGGTTTAAGTTTCTTCAAGGTAAATCATCTTAGTTATCGAAGATCGGAAGCAAGCTTGCATCTTTCTTTTGTGGAGCCTCTCTAGAGTCCGGATACTCGATGATCACAGAAAAGGGACCTCAACACGGAGCTTATGAAGTGAAGGACCGGACTACAAAGGTTGTAATCCCTAACTCTTAGAAGTAAAGTTGTTTACTTGCTTTGTTTCGCCTAATCTCTAGTTTAAGATCTTGGTTAGGGTTGTTCGGCACGTCTAAATTTTAAATCGGACATGGTTGATGACTTGTAGAACCTTGTAAGAGTGCCTAGTAACCCTACTGTCGTATCAGAGCCAAGCTAGAGGTTTAGGCGAAGTTTAAAGTCCGATCAAACTCTGAATACCCGATAAAACCTAGTTTCTGGAAAAAATTTCAAAAGTTGACATTTTTCATATTAAAAATACTCAGAAAATTAAGCAGGGAAATCTAAGAATTACTGTGAAGTACGGACCACCAACTCACCAATATGACTGCGGAACCGCGGCCAAACCCCGCGTTTGGCGGCGGTTCGCGGCCAAACAGTGAAGATGGGGCCCACTACTTCAGGTATTTATTCTTGGGTCTTTTTTCATTGTTCTGGGAATTTTTAATTTTACTCAAGTGTTGAGTTTTCTGGGATGTATTGGGAACTCGTTGATTCGATCGGAAAGTTTAACTTCGTTTAATTTTCCCGGGTAATTTAGAACGTGTTAAAAAGTTCGAACGGATATCAATAACTCACTTTTTCCCCTGCCGAAAAATTTCCAAGTGTTGGATTTTTCCGTAGTTTAAGAATGTTCTTAGTCGTGCAAGTAACGCGGTGGACCCTCTAGAAGAACACAAACCTTAACTCGATTATGTGACCATCTGAACCGCCTCTGAATCTTAGGGTTTGGGGCAGTACGGCGTTGCCACATGTGAGGCATTAGTTTGACCCTTCTACGGCTGGACCATTGGTACTGTAGCATGTGATGGATGCTTTTAAACTCCGCTCAAGTGGTGAGCCATTTGGGAAATCTTGGGTGTTTATTTATTCGATCGGAAAGTTTAACATTGTCTATTTATCTGGAATGTGATACAATATTTGGAATCCACAAGTAGTTATGAGATAACTAATTTGAATGTTATAAATCTAGCAGTTTAGTCTCAGATGATTGGTTGCCATGCGATTTTGATACGATCAAAAGTCTGTCGCAATCATGTAGCGTACGCGGATACTCGCCGGGTAAACTTAATAGACAGCCATGCCCCATAGCCCCGACCAAGTGACTGTAGGAGAACCCCGTCGCCAAAAGCATCCGTTAGGATGCTCGCGGCAGCGGTGTTCCTCCTTACTGCACTTCGTCGACGGCATCGGGGGTGCGGCCGTCTACTAAAGTTTTCGACGAGCATTCGATCAGGATATCGGGAATCTTGTTGAATTGCCCGACTAGATATTCAAAAGTGTTTTCGATAATGAGACTAAAATGCGGGATTTATAATTGTTAGGCATGCGATGTCTAAGGAATTCATTTGGTTAGGCATGCGATGTCTAAGGAGGTTGCGGATTTCAACTTTTGTAGTTTTACACTTTCTTTTCTGCGACCGTAAGTGTAATATGTGGTGTATCGCCGGTTTCGTTGCTATACATCAACGACAATTCGGATACGCATATTTATTTACGTTGATGACATGTGATATTATGTGTTGCTGTGATATGTTATATTGGATCGTCATGTTTGAATAGCCGGGGGTTTTATGTGAGATGAGAGTTTTTCATTTCATTCATGTAAAATTCATTTGTATGTAATATTCTTTTATTGGGGCACTTCCGAGCTGAGGATGATGTCACCATTGTATATTATTTACTTTTCCGCATTAGGTAGACCCAAGGCGGGGAGCACAAGTGACCGGGTTCTAGGGTCCAGTAGGAGACCATCTCGAGGAGTCGAGACCGGGTCTCCTAACTCTAGAACTGGCAGGGTTACTTGCCGCTCTCGTAGGGGTCTAGGGATGTGGGTTTGGCTATTCATCACGACCGTGGAATCCATGTTTTATGCATGCTAGTATTAAAACACGGACGTCCTAATATATCCAATATTTCATATGTGTTCTTCTGCTGCAATGTTCTGTGATGAGATCATATTACTGCCTGAGACGAATGTTTATATTATATATATGAGATATATATTATATATTGTTGATTTCGTTTCATATCTAATGCTTGTGAAGTATAATTAAAATGGGACTTCATTAATGAGATTAATGAAATAAAAGAAACATAAAGATATTGTAGAAACTTGTTTAAAAACTGGTAGCTCTAGTTCTTACTTTGCATAGCGGTGTTCCTTGTAGAACATCCAGCATCTTATTCGATAAGGAAAGAGCCGACATCCCTTCACCGGGAGTGACCTCTTTAGCGAAACTGGCAGATACTACACACTGGGTTTGTCTTTTGATTGCTTTGCATAGTGATATTTGTGAAATATCCCGCACCTTATTCGAAGAGGAAAGAGCCGACGATCCCTTCACTGGGAGTGACCTCTTTAGCAAAACTAGAAAAGGCCTAAAAAACACTCCATTTAAAATCACTCAATTCTACAACGATATCAAGTTCATTACGCAAAGGGTTTTCTTAAAAACCTGTCGTAGCCTTCCGTCATTTCAGATAAGTACTTCATAGTATTCGTGCGGTGTTTGTTGACCTTGTCAAGGCGTAGTGAGCGGTAGCTATTTATGCTTATCTGTATAAGCATATGATGTGATTAGATTAGGGTAGTCGTGTGACTTTGTTGACCTTGTCAAGGGTCATGCGGGTGGGTTTGATTCAATCGGGAAATGACGGGTTGAACTTGACTTGCGGTCTATGGTTTGTTGACCTTATCAAGGTCATAGATCGCTCGGGGCAAAATATCATTGGGAATTTCAAGTGTTGAAATTTGCAATGAGATTGCATACCTTCTATGAGATAGTTGGATCCTGATACCCGCTACGAGTAAGAGTTACTCCTGGGAGAGTTTTACACATTACTATTAACCGATCAAGTAGGTGTCTAGAAAGGTGTTCATGGGGTTACGCCCCTGGGAAAATAAGGTTTACTTTAATTAGGTCCGTGCGAAAGCACTGGGAACCTCCCTCAAAGTACCGGCACTGGCCTGGCTGAAAAATTGGCGAATTTGTAGCGTGTACTTAATCCCTGCTAGTCTTTCCTTTTAGGGTTTGAAGGAAGATTTGACTAAAATAGTGGGAGACATCCTGATTAGATATATTAATAACCAATCTAATCTTGCAAGAGCATACGCTAAGTGTTTTCTTCTCTCTCTCTCCTGGTAGCGACCATGTCACGCCTTAATCAAGATAATAATATGGATGTATTGACCGAACCCGCTTGTTATACTGCGCTAGGGAACGTTGGTCCCACTCCAACTTATAAATGTTATAAGACAGAGCAGGAAATTGGGGATTACCAGAATTCCCGTGCCGCCCAAACGAAAAAAGTATATGTTGATGCATCTTCTTCGGGTGTGTTCATTACCGAGAACTGTTTCTTAATATCCTTTATGTCCTGGGTAAGTGATACCAGATCAGGATCCCGCAAATGTAATCTGTTACATGGGCTACAGAAAGGTAGAGGACTGAGAACGGGTGATAAATTTCATGAGATAGAAACGGTGCAAGTGTTGCAGCCAAGTCTGTTGGTAGTTATCACCCTGTATTATCAGAATACATTGATTCTGAATGAATATTATTAGATACCGAACCTGATATACAACACCATATCAAGTATCTTTATTTAATAAAGAAGGATATAATTTTGTATTGTTGGATAATGTTTTAAACATTTCCTATATCAAGAGTTGATCGGATCAGGCACGTTATCTAAAAGTATAGACGTTCTAAATCAAACCACAGTTCTCAATGTACAAAACACATACAAGAGGAAGAGTTCAGAAATGAACGAATTCTTCTTGAGGTATTGTAGACTAGGTCATATCAATGTGACCCGACTAGCTGAAGTTATATTTAGATGCATATTTAAATCTGTTTGAATTTACATCTTGTGAAACTTGCCGGTCATGTCACAAAGATAAGATGACCACAGCTCTGTTTATTGGAAACAAAGAAAAAGTTAGTGAACTCTTGGGATTGATACATGATGATGTATGTAAGGTCCCCTGTCTACACATGCCAAGACTGGTTGTTTATACTTCATTACATTCACTATTTATCTCTCAAGATTCGGTCATATGTTCCTGTTGAAACACAAGTCTGAACCTTTTGAGAAATTCAATGAATATGAGTTAGAAGTAGAGAACCAAAAAGAGTATAAGTATTATGTCCTTTGATGAGATCAAGAAGGAGAATACTTGAGCACGGGATTCCTGGACTATTCTAAAGGAGAATGAGATTCTCTCTCAGCATTACTCCTCCGAATACACCAGAGCACGTCGGTATATCGGGGAGGAGCAATCACACCCTATTATATATGGTGCACTCTATGGTGAGTATTACTGAGTTTCCTATTTCCTTTTGGGAGTTATTGTAACACTCTGAATTTCCGTTAGAATGTTTTTCGTGATAATTAGTAATTGTACGTGTTATTATAGGATTATTAGTTATTTTAGTCGGGTTTACTAATTATATTTAGTCGTGTTAGCAAATTGGAAAATTTTCCTTTGTAGTGTACACTTGCACACTTAGCCATTTTTGTGACTTAGGGTTTTTGGTATAACATGTTAACCATTTTGTTGCATGGTTCATTTTAATTCCCCACCCTTAAATCAAAACAAAACCCTTTTTATAATTCAAAAATCCAATTAAACAATTGAGAGCATGGTGTTAGGTAAGAGGTTGACTTTTTTGACCCCATTTCCCTCTCTTCTCTCTCTCTTCTCCTCACTTCAGAAAATTCTGGAAATTTCAGCAGAAAACCCTAGCTTTCCTTCATCTTTTCCTCTCTTTTTCACTTCTCCTTGATTCCCAAACAAAATCCTACACAAATCAACACTTTTCCTTCACAAAATTATGGGAAAAGGGGCTTTTTGAGGTGTTTGAAGGCTAATCTGCACACTTGAGGGAAGAGCTGGGACTTTTGGGTGTTTTATAAGGTTTTTAGAAGGTATTGACTCATGTTAGCACTCCTTTTTCTTAAACTTGTAGTATTATTTAGCAAAAATCTCATTTTTGTGCATTTTTAGTGATATTAAAGGATATTTGTGATTCACATGTTAGATTAGGGTTTTGTTAGTTGAGTTAGCTCTATTATGTGTTATTAGAGCTATTTTAGGCCAGGTTTTGTTTCAGTTGCACAGAAATACCATAAAGTTCCATTTTAGTGCAAAAAGTGTGGATTTTAACTTGATTTAAGCCTCTGTAGGATCTGCTACTACCCGAGATGTTTCCGAGCAAAACTAGATATTACTGAAGCATGTATGGGGGGTATAGAGTGCACACACCAAACCTGGGAGCCTACCCCCCTACCCAGGCCGCCGGAATATTAATTCTGGCCGCAATTTGCGGCCAGATGGGTGAGTTGGGATTTGGGGTTTGGGCCACTGGAGTCTGCTGCTATGTGGGTTATTTTGGTATATATAGTTTTAAAATATCATTTCTGTATCAAAATCTGGAGGTGAATACCTATTTTCCCGTATTTTAATCTTCGCGACACGCGTGATACGTGTGTATGGGTTTTGGGTTTCTGCTTATCGCGATGCGTCGGAGTGGCTTCAGGCGCGTAATCACACGTTTTAGCGTATCGCGCACACGCGCGCTTGGTTCACGACACGAGTTACTAGTTCGGCTTTAATGCCGTGTTTATGTGACTTTGAGCTTATGTATGATAGATTGTGTAATTCTAGGTTCGCAGGCGAGTACGGCGGACGCCGCGCAGAAGGGAAAACAAGTTGTTGGCTATACCTAGCGAGAGACTACGGTAAGTAGATTTAACATCTACGAGGATATCGCCCGCATGGCGTTCTACGTCAGGGCTGATAGGACCTTATAGCAACATTTACATACATTGACTGTTCATGGCTACTATTTAATGCATACTGCATTCCCTGCTATATGGATATAAACTAGAATTGATAGAACACCGCACCATTACTAACGGTCCATATTGCACGAGCACTATCCTGCATGTTACACACACACCGTTAGTAATTGCCATGACACTCACACTGTAGAATTTCCTTCGGATCATTATGTTGTAGCTCATCTTTATGTGACTTGACATGATATTCATACTTGATGCATATATCACATTGGATCGTTATGTTGTAGCTCATCTTTATGTGACTTGGCATGATATTCATACTTGATGCATATATCACATTGGATCGTTATGTTGTAGCTCATCTTTATGTGACCTTATATGATATTCATACTTGATGCACATATCACATCGGATCATTGACTTGCATATTGGTTTGGATTACATGTGATTTCTGGATTTAGGAACCATGGCTATTTCAATTATGTAATCATTTAAAAAAAACCGGTTCCCTTGATATGATATTTCGGTGCGTCCACCATGTGTTTCCTCGGTGCTAGAGTGATATATGTGAACCCGAATCGAGGAGCTGGTTGAGGCCGATTACGGGTACATGGTGGACCCGGTATGGTACCCCGGGGCGAGAACGGTTTCGCTGTGTAGTAGACGGTGAGCCTGGCAGAGGGACTACTACCTACCGGTGATTGGTTGGACCTGACAGTTATCCGAAGGATACTGATCAGAGTCGATAGATGGATGCGAGGTGATCCGTACTGCCGGGGCCGAGGGCCGATACCGCAGACGGAGCCCGTGGGCTGACCCGGACTGACGGGGCCCGATGGATGAGGATTTGCGTGTCGATGCTGGATACGAGTATTTATGATATTTGGGTGCCGATGTTGGGCACTCGTGATTCTCAGAGATTTACAGGATTAGAGGGCCGATGAGAGTGCCGGGGCCTGAGCTATTTGGGGGATCCGGGTGCATTGATGGACACCGATTATATATTCCACGTTGACATTCCGTATAGATGTTATATTGCCCATGCTCAGCATTTATTATTATACCTCATCTTGTAGTTATATTACCTAATAGAGCACTTGCATGATCATTGTACATACTGCTTATCACATATTGATATCATCTGTTGGCATATGATAGAGTAGCGTAGTACGTGCACGCTCGCGATTACTTTTATATGTTATCTCTATTCACGAGTTGGCAACTCACCCCCGTTGTGCCACAGTGTTTGCAGGTTGCCCTTCGGAGTAGTCGCGGCAGGCTGCGTTTTGCATCTTTTGACATAGATACCCCCATAGTTGGTGTACCAGCTCTTTTGCTGATAGGTGGGTTTTGCGCGGTATCTGTTTTTCTTTCAGTTATGTATTTTGTTGTATCTAGTATTCTCCATCTACCATGTATGTATTTGACTTAGAGACAGTATGAAGACGATGATGTATATTATTTGTTTTCTGGGGTGGGGCTTGTTGTGAGCCGACTGTACTTGCAGTTTATTCTATCTGTGATGTTCCCACTTGTGGATTTTGATCTTCGCTACGGCGTCGTATATTGCTATCTTGGTGATTGTTTACTTAGATTTCTTAACATGTTAGTAAGTGCTTTCATTTTAAGCTTATAACACTCTATACTTTTACTGGTTTGATTTCTGGGTTTTCGGTTCAGTTAGTCGCGTTACGCCTGTAGACGTTACATGGTTAAGTGTCGGTCTCGGGCCAAACTTTGGGTCATGACAAAGTTGGTATCAGAGCGTAGGTTTTACCTTTCGGAGTGTAGGATGACCCTGGTATGATGGAGTAGTTAGCTGCAGCAGGGTATCGTATCGTGTGTATGTTCCGCGGCATACTCACGACACGGTACTCCGCCTACGCGACCTTCGGACTTGTTAACTTAAATTCCTTCTTGAGTATATACATTCTTGCGATTCGATTTCCGTATCCTTATCGAATCCTATTGTTCATTTCAGCCATTATGCCGCCAAAGACTACGAGGGCGCAGAGAGCGGCCGCGAGGGCCGAGATTCGAGTTGACTCGTCCGAGACGAGGACTGATCCGGGTAGTACACCGGTTGTGCCCGAGCAGGCTGTTCCTGCCGTGACAGATCAGATTTCTATGTTAGGGGCTGGTGTGCAGGAGATGCGCCAGACGATGGGATCCAGTATGCAGGAGATGCGCCAGATGATGGGATCTCTAGTTGAGACACTTCAAGCGCAGCGACCAGAGGTAGATCCACCCGTTGCAGAGACCGCGGTGGTACCCACAGTGCAGGCAGTTGCACCTGCGACTACAGAGGTTATTACTGTATCGCTGTCAGAGTTTATGAGGATGAAGCCTCCGGTCTTCACAGGCACCGATGTGGCCGAGGACCCACAGTCTTTTATTGATAGGATGGCACGGATATGTAGTTCACTTAGATGCGCAGATGCGAGATGGGTTGAGTTCGCGAGCTTTCGCCTGGAAGGTCTTGCGCAGAAATGGTGCGAATCAGTCGAGAAGGGTAGAGCAGCAGGTCTTCCTCCTATGACCTAGACAGAGTTTGTGGCGCTATTCCTTGCCCGCTTTCTTCCCCTGAGTGTCAGAGATGCCCGAGCACGCAGGTTCGAGTCCTTACGTCAGACTCCGGAGATGTCAGTGGCAGAGTATGATGTCCTGTTCACTGAGCTATCAGTTTATGCTCCGTACTTAGTGGCTACCGAGGAGATGCGAGTTAAGAGATTTGTCTGAGGCTTGCTCACACCACTGTTCCCTGCGACCAGCGCGCAGCATTACGAGACCTACGCAGTGACAGTAGATGCAGCATTATTGGTTGAGGAGCGCCTTGTTGAGACTTCGGCAGTCCCAGAGCCGAAGAGAGTTCGTGCAGATACGTCAGTGCAGAGACGGCCTTTTCGGCGTCGTGATAGGCACCTTGCAGGTGGCATGGATTCGAGGCGAGGCCGATTGTTTAGCTCCTCTACCCAGGAGGGTCAGCGACCATCATCGGGATGTTACCGTTGTGGGAGCTCTTATCATCATGTGCGAGATTGTCCGGAGGTACCCCGGAGTGAGGCGGCAGCACCGCATGTTACATTACGACCTTCACCCCCCCATACGGCATTGCCGATAGTACCTACTATTACTCCACATCAGACGCATGCACAGAGAGGTCGTGGTCACGGAGGATTTGTTCATAGAGGAAGAGGTGACCGAGGCAGAGGGCAGCCAGCGGCCGGCAGGGGACAGTTAGTTGCAGGTGGAGAACAGGCGTGAGTTTTTGCTTTGACGCATCAGGACGCGCAGGCGTCCAATGCGGTGGTCTCAGGTATCCTTCCTGTATGTTCGGTTGATGCACACGTGTTATTCGATTCCGGATCCACGCACTCATACGTATCCACACACTTTGTGCCGAGTTTGGGTAGAGAGTCCGGTTTGCTTGACCAGCCGCTTGTTGTGACTACTCCTGTGGGAGAGTCGTTTGTTGCTAGGCACGTGTTCCGATCCTGTACCGTCCGTATTGGCGAGAGAGAGTTGCCTGTCGATTTGATCCTTCTTGAGATGTTGGACTTCGACGTTCTTTTGGGCATGGATTGGTTAGCCACGTGCTATGCTTCTGTTGACTGCCGCGAGAAGACAGTTCGATTCTGTTTTCCCGGCGAGTCGGTTGTTGTTGTGTTGGGAGACCGTGGTGTTACCCCTCACAGTGTGATTTCTTCTTTTCGTGCTGGACAACTTTTGCGGAAGGGATGTCAGGGATTTCTCGCCTATGTTTGCGATACTAGAGCTACAGAGGTTCCGATGGATCAGGTTCCGATTGTTAGCGAGTTCCTTGATGTGTTCCCTGACGAGCTTCCTGGGCTACCGCCCGAGCGTGATATTTCTTTCTGTATTGATTTGGTTCCTGGCGCGGGGCCTATTTCTGTACCGCCTTATCGGATGGCCCCGGCGGAACTTAGAGAATTGAAGGGTCAGTGGCAAGATTTGCTGGATAAGGGACTTATTCGACCCAGTGTTTCTCCTTGGGGTGCTCCAGTTCTGTTTGTCAAGAAGAAGGACGGCAGTTTGCGTCTGTGTATTGACTACCGCCAGCTGAATAGGGTGACAGTGCGGAACAGGTATCCTTTGCCACGCATCGACGATTTGATCGACCAGCTTCAGGGGGCAGGATACTTTTCGAGGATCGATTTGCAATCAGGCTACCATCAGCTGTGGGTTCGACAGGAGGACATTTTTAGGACAGCTTTCCGCACGCGTTACGGCCATTATGAGTTTTTGGTGATGTCGTTCGAACTCACCAACGCGCCAGCAGCATTTATGGACTTGATGAACCGTATTTTCCGGCCGTATCTTGATCTGTTCATCATAGTGTTCATTGACGATATCTTGGTGTATTCTCGGAGTAGAGAGGAGCACGAGCAGCACCTGTGGATTACACTGCAGACCTTGAGGGAGCATCAGCTTTTCGCCAAATTCTCCAAGTGTGCTTTCTGGCTAGACAGCGTAGACTTCTTGGGACACGTGATTACACGAGATGGTATATGTGTAGACCCGAGGAAGATCGAGGCAGTTCGGAGTTGGCCTAGACCCACGTCAGTGACGGAGGTTCGCAGCTTTCTAGGGCTGGCAGGCTATTACAGGCGATTTGTGCAGGACTTCTCTTGCATTGCTACACCTTTGACCGGGTTGACCCGGAAGGGAGTTCGCTTTGATTAGACGGAGGAGTGTGAGCACAGTTTCCAGCAGCTACGGGCTCTACTGACTACGACACCAGTGCTATCATTGCCTTCAGGATCAGGCGGATTTGTGATCTACTGTAATGCTTCATGAGTGGGGCTAGGGTGTGTTTTGATGCAGCATGACAGGGTGATCGCGTATGCTTCACGGCAATTAAAGAAACATGAACATAATTACCCCACTCATGATCTGGAGATGGCTGCAGTGGTCTTTGCACTTAAGATCTGGCGACATTATCTGTATGGAGAGTCGTGCCAGATATTCACTGACCACAAGAGCTTAAAGTATATATTTCAGCAGCGAGACCTGAACCTTAGACAGTGCCGATGGATGGAGTTAGTGAAGGACTATGATTGTGAGATCTTGTATCACCCGGACAGGGCGAATGTAGTGGCGGATGCTTTGAGCAGGAGGCCCGAGGGTAGTCTAGCTTGTTTGAGTGCAGTGCAGAGGCAGTCGTCGGCAGATTGGCAGATCTTATGCGACAGCCTGGTACAGTTCGAGTTTACGCCGATCGGAGGACAGATTGCGCATGTTCGTGCACGCCCACAGTTGCTTGACCGTATACATGAGGCACAGCACAGTGATGACCGCTGTTCAGAGATCAGGACACAGAAGGGACAGGGCAGATTTTTCGAGTTCGTGATCGATGATCAAGGGGTACTACAATTTGGGGCTAGACTGTGCGTACCAGATGCTGAGGGATTGCGGCGCGAGATTCTTGAGGAGGCACATCGATCGGTATATAGTGTTCATCCCGGTTCCACCAAGATGTACCATGACTTGAGAGGTGTTTACTGGTGGAATGGAATGAAGAGAGACATCGCAGATTTTGTGTCGAGATACCTGACTTGTCAGCAAGTCAAGGCTGAGCACCAACGGCCCGCGGGAGAGCTACAGCCGTTACCCATTCCGGAGTGGAAATGGGAACAGATCTCTATGGACTTCATTGTGGGTCTACGCAGGACTAGTCAAGGGTATGACTCCATCTGGGTGATCGTGGATCGTTTAACGAAAGCAGCTCACTTCCTACCGGTGAAGACGACTTTCGGATTTTCTCGATATGCCCAGATTTACATTGACGAGATTGTACGACTGCACGGAGTTCCGACATGTATCGTGTCCGATAGAGGCACCCAGTTTACCAGCCGGCTATGGCAGAGGCTTCAGGAGGCTTTGGGCACTCGCTTGAGTTTCAGCACAGCATTCCATCCGCAGACCGACGGACAGTCAGAGCGGACTATTCAGACTCTCAAGGATATGCTCAGAGCATGCGTATTAGACTTCGGAGGTAGCTGGGATCATCATTTGCCCTTAGTAGAGTTCTCCTACAACAACAGCTACCAGGAGACCATTCAGATGGCACTGTTTGAGACTCTTTATGGGAGGAGATGCAGATCGCCCACCTGTTGGACGGAGCTCAGTGAGAGCAGTATCTTAGGGCCGCAGATTGTGGAGGAGACGACCGCGAAGATCCAGTTGATTCGCGATAGGATGAGAGCAGCCCAGAGTTGGCAGAGATCTTATGCGGACCGTCGTCGGCGCAGACTTGAGTTTTCTGTTGGTGATCATGTTTTCTTGAGGGTCTCCCTAATGAAAGGCGTGATGAGATTTAGGAAGAAGGGGAAGCTTAGTCCCAGATATGTGGGCCCCTTCGAGATCCTCGAGCGTGTTGGTGCGGTTGCGTATCGATTAGCCCTTCCGCCCAGTTTTCCAGATGTGCACCCCGTATTTTACGTTTCGATGCTCCGCAGATATCTTCATGATCCTTCGCATGCGATTCAGCACCCGACGATCCAGCTTGAGCGCGACCTTTCCTATGCAGAGCAGCCGGTGATGATCTTGGATCGACAAGTGAAGAAATTGAGGTCGAAAGAGATACCGTCCGTCAAGGTACTTTGGCGTGGCCAGAGCGGCGAGGAGGTCACTTGGGAGACCGAGAGCGAGATGAGGAAGAGGTATCCCCATCTTTTTGAAGGTGCGTATAGTTAGATTTTTAAATTCGGGGACCGAATTTCTTTAAGGGGGGTAGATTGTAACACTTTGAATTTTCGTTAGAATGTTTTTCGTGATAATTAGTAATTATACGTGTTATTATAGGATTATTAGTTATTTTAGTCGGGTTTACTAATTATATTTAGTCGTGTTAGCAAATTGGAAAATTTTCGTTTGTAGTGTACGCTTGCACACTTAGCCATTTTTGTGACTTAGGGTTTTTGGTATAACATGTTAACCATTCTTTTGTTGCATGGTTCATTTTAATTCCCCACCCTTAAATCAAAACAAAACCCTTTTTATAATTCAAAAATCCAATTAAACAATTGAGAGCATGGTGTTAGGTAAGAGGTTGACTTTTTTGACCCCATTTCCCTCTCTTCTCTCTCTCTTCTCCTCACTTCAGAAAATTCTGGAAATTTCAGCAGAAACCCCTAGCTTTCCTTCATCTTTTCCTCTTTTTTCACTTATCCTTGATTCCCAAACAAAACCCTATACAAATCAACACTTTTCCTTCACAAAACCATGGAAAAAGGGGCTTTTTGGGGTGTTTGAAGGCTAATCTGCACACTTGAGGGAAGAGCTGGGACTTTTGGGTGTTTTATAAGGTTTTTAGAAGGTATTAACTCATGTTAGCACTCCTTTTTCTTCAACTTGTAGTATTATTTAGCAAAAATCTCATTTTTGTGCATTTTTAGTGATATTAAAGGATATTTGTGATTCACATGTTAAATTAGGGTTTTGTTAGTTGAGTTAGCTCTATTATGTGTTATTAGAGCTATTTTAGGCCAGGTTTTGTTTCAGTTGCACAGAAATACCACAAAGTTCCATTTTAATGCAAAAAGTGTGGATTTTAACTTGATTTAAGCCTATGTAGGATCTGCTACTACCCGAGATGTTTCCGAGCAAAACTAGATATTACTGCAGCATCTATGGGGGGTATAGAGTGCACACACCAAACCTGGGAGCCCACCCCCTACCCAGGCTGCCGGAATATTCATTCTGGCCGCAATTTGCGGCCAGATGGGTGAGTTGGGATTTGGGGTTTGGGCCACTGGAGTCTGTTGCTATGTGGGTTATTTTGGTATATATAGTTTTATAATATCATTTCTGTATCAAAATATGGAGGTGAATACCTATTTTCCCGTATTTTAATCTTCGCAACACGCGTGATACGTGTGTATGGGTTTTGGGTTTCTGCGTATCGCGACGCGTCGGAGTGGCTTCAGGCGCGTAATCACACGTTTTAGCGTATCGCGCACACGCGCGCTTGGTTCACGACACGAGTTACTAGTTCGGCTTTAATGCCGTGTTTATGTGACTTTGAGCTTATGTATGATATATTGTGTAATTCTAGGTTCGCAGGCGAGTACGGCGGACGCCGCGCAGAAGGGGAAATAAGTTGTTGGCTATACCTAGCGAGAGACTACGGTGAGTAGATTTAACATCTACGGGAATATCGCCCGCATGGCGTTCTACGTCAGGGCTGATAGGACCTTATAGCTACATTTACATACATTGACTGTTCATGGCTACTATTTAATGCATACTGCATTTCCTGCTATATGGATATAAACTAGAATTGATAGAACACCGCACCATTACTAACGGTCCATGTTGCACGAGCACTATCCTGCATGTTACACACACCGTTAGTAATTGCCATGGCACTCACACTGTAGAATTTCCTTCGGATCATTATGTTGTAGCTCATCTTTATGTAACTTGACATGATATTCATACTTGATGCATATATCACATTGGATCGTTATGTTGTAGCTCATCTTTATGTGACTTGACATGATATTCATACTTGATGCATATATCACATTGGATCGTTATGTTGTAGCTCATCTTTATGTGACTTGGTATGATATTCATACTTGATGCATATATCACATTGGATCGTTATGTTGTAGCTCATCTTTATGTGACTTGACATGATATTCATACTTGATGCACATATCACATCGGATCATTGACTTGCATATTGGTTTGGATTACATGTGATTTCTGGATTTGGGAACCGTGGCTATTTCAAATATGTAATCATTTAAAAAAAAACCGGTTCCCTTGATATGATATTTCGGTGCGTCCACCATGTGTTTCCTCGGTGTTAGAGTGATATATGTGAACCCGAATCGAGAAGCTGGTTGAGGCCGATTACGGGTACATGGTGGACCCGGTATGGTACCCCGGGGTGAGAATGGTTTCACTGTGTAGTAGACGGTGAGCCTGGAAGAAGCACTACTACCTACCGGTGATTGGTTGGACCTGACAGTTATCCGGAGGATACTGATCAGAGTCGATAGATGGATGCGGGGTGATCCGTACTGCCGGGGCCAAGGGCCGATACCGCAAACGGAGCCCGTGGGCCGACCCGGACTGACGGGGCCCGATGGATGAGGATTTGCGTGTCGATGATGGACACGAGTATTTATGATATTTAGGTGCCGATGTTGGGCCCTCGTGATTCTCAGAGATTTACAGGATTAGAGAGCCGATGAGAGTGCCGGCGCCTGAGCTATTTGAGGGATCTGAGTGCATTGATGGACACCGATTATATATTCCACGTTGACAATCCATGTAGATGTTATATTGCCCATGCTCAGCATTTATTATTATACCCCATCTTGTAGTTATATTACCTGATAGAGCACTTGCATGATCATTGTACATACTGCTTATCACATATTGATATCATCTGTTGGCATATGATAGAGTAGCGCAGTACGTGCACGCTCGCGATTACTTTTATATGTTATCTCTATTCACGAGTTGGTAACTCACTCCCGTTGTGCCACAGTGTTTGCAGATTGCCCTTCGGAGTAGTCGCGGCAGGCTGCGTTTTGCATCTTTTGACATAGATACCCCCATAGTTGGTGTACCAGCTCTTTTGCTGATAGGTGGGTTTTGCGCGGTATCTGTTTTTCTTTCAGTTATGTATTTTGTTGTATCTAGTATTCTCCATCTACCATGTATGTATTTGACTTAGAGACAGTGTGAAGACGATGATGTATATTATTTGTTTTCTGGGGTGGGGCTTATTATGAGCCGACTGTACTTGCAGTTTATTCTATCTGTGATGTTCCCACTTGTGGATCTTGATCTTCGCTACGGCGTCGTATATTGCTAACTTGGTGATTGTTTACTTAGATTTCTTAACATGTTAGTAAGTGCTTTCATTTTAAGCTTATAACACTTTATACTTTTACTGGTTTGATTTCTGGGTTTTCGGTTCACTTAGCCGCGTTACGGCTGTAGACGTTACGTAGTTAAGTGCCGGTCACGGGCCAAACTTTGGGTCGTGACAGTTATGCACTTGAGAAGCTGCATACCTATTGAATAGGATTCCAATCAAATCAGTTGCCTACCACTTCATATGTGATATGGAATGGGAAGAGCCCATATCTTAAGTATGTTAAGATTTGGGGTTGTCCAGCCTATGTCTAAAAGCATAATCCAGACAAGCTCGAGGCAAAGTAAGTTCTATAGAAGTTTGTTGGATATCCCAAGCATTCGCAAGGGAATATCTTCTACCAAACTGAGGAACAAAAGGTGTTTTTGTTTCTCAGCATGCCACTTTTGTGAAAGGGAATTTCTTGTAAAAAAATTAGTGGTCATGAGGTAAAACTGGAAGGAGTTCCAGCTATACAAACTACAGCAGATGATTTGGTAGAACCAAAGGATTCAATAGTAACCAATGAACCTCAGCCTCTCCGCCAATCTAGTAGGATTCCTCACTCACCTGAGAGATACTTCGGTTTCTCTATGACAGTGGGAGCGAGGAGTGCATCATGAGATGATGACCCAACTAGTTTCGAGCAGGCCATCAGGAGTGGGACTCTGTAAGAATGGCTGGATGCCGAGCGATCTGAGATGGAATCCTTATACACCAACAAAGTATGGACTTTGGTTGCTTTATCTGAAGGGTCGAAACCCCATCAGGAGCAAGTATATCTTGAGAAGATTACTTGGTGTACATGGAAAAGTTGAGACTTTCAAAACTATGCTTAAGTCCATCCAGATCCTACTTGCCACTGCTACATACCATGACTACGATATCTAGTGGTTGGGTGTCATGACAGCTTTTCTAAATGATGTTTTAGAAGAGAGCGTCTATAAGTACACAGCCAGAAGGCTTCGTAGAAAATGGGAGCAGTAGAAACGTGTGCAAGATATTTTATGTGATAAAGCAGGCATCACGGAGTTGGAACGTCTGTTTTGATGTGGTAGTCAAAGAGTTTGACTTCATCAAAATGGTAGATGAACCTTGTATATATAAAAAGGTAGTAGAGAGTATGGTGATGATCCTCGTAGAGTACGTGGATGACATACTTTTGATAGGAAAGCAGTTTCCTATGCTACGCTCGGTCAATCTCCACTTATCATAAGGATTCTCCATATAGGATCGAAATGATACCTCCTAAATCCTGGGTTTTGGATCTATGAGATAGATCTAATTGGATGTTAGGATTCTCACTAGATGTAGTGAGATGGTATCAATCGATCCTGGGGATAATCACTGGAAAAGTTCCAGGGTGATAAGGACGACTGAATGTTAGTTGCAGGCATTGTCTTTACCCTCAGTGGAGGGACGGTATGTTGGATGAGTTCCAAGCTTGACACGGTGACTTACTAGACGATTAAAGGCAAGATACATCGTTACCAAGGATGCTACCAAAGAGGCAGTCTGGATATATATAAGTTCATGAGATGAACTTCGTTCCCACCATTGTGTGACAATGGAGTTGTGGCTTATGCCAAGGAAGCCCCGTCCCATCTGAAATCCAGATATAATTCTTAGGCAGTATCGCCTGATCATAGAGATGGTTGATCTCCAGGTAGATCGAGGTTAGGAGAGTAGACACAGAGGATAACAGCGCGGATCCACTCACAAAGGCCTATTTCCCAGTAGAGACTTTTATGGGATGGCTGAATATGAGATACTTCAACCACAGCTAATTGTTGGGTATGCGATACCACAACAGATGGCCCTAGTGCAAGTGGAAGATTGCTGGTTATATGTATGCCCTATAGGCCATTACTGTACATACGATATATATTGTAGTGGATGCTTGGACATATACAGGGAGGACTTTCTTGCTCGACATGATAGTATGCTATCTAGTTGCTATTTATCTTAACATGTACTCTGATTGTCTCTATGTTACATGTTGATAAAGCCCTTAGAATGAGTGCTTGACTACCAGGACTATGATGCGGATCATACTAGTGGGGACAGTGTAGTCGCCAAGTACATCCTTCAAATGTTCCTAGTCGTGGGAGTACCGAGACAGGGCATCGATACTCTATAGTAGACTAGCGTATACGCTTCTTGACCCATATGATGGGCGATGGATGATCCCATATCCATTGGTGTTTGACATCAGAGAAGGTATACTGGTGCTCAGTGGAAACTGGGTACACTGGACGGACTCGCCGAGAACTCCCAGATGGTATTATACCTCACGTCAGATGGCAGTTCTCTGGTGACACTGGTACAGGTTAGTCTGTAGACCCGAGATCGTCATAGAGTCTTGTGTGATTCCCACTGTGCATTGATTTCCATCATACCGCATCCAAGAGGGCGTGCAAAATGGTGGCTTTTGGGTACAGTCCCAAATCACATGGAGGCAATGAGCGATAGGAGGGGTTTCGTCTCTCCCGGTATTGGGAGTTGATGTTACGCTGTGTTCGATTGGCTATAACTGGAAATCCCTGGCCAGGGTTGCTGAGATTTACTGGTAAGTGTTATCAGTAGTTTCTCGAACTGTTATAGACCTCATATCGACACGACTTATCAAGCTACTGGGGTCTGACGTTTACCACCCCTAAGCGAGATATGTGACATATCAGACGAAGAGACCGGACTGCACGGGAGTGTTACTAATTGGATTCGCAGGAGAATGTACAGGCTTGCTTGTTGATCTTCTGATCGCTCAATACCTGGGTGGCTGTTACGTTTAGTTGACCGCTTGCAGCTTGTGGGTGTTTGATATGATCATCACCTACTGCCGGCGTATTGACGATTCTTTAGAGTTCTACACAGAGGTTTCCTGGCTCAGGCAAAACGGAGTAGGAGCACATATATGATATGTGCGGGACCGAGAACAATATGTGTATGTGATACCGTATTAGATTCTCGTGATATGTGATATCGGCCGGGTATATGTGATATAGCCGGGTCATCGGATCAAGTGTTGATTCGATGAACTGATACAGATTATATTAGTCGGTTATTTGTGAAATAGCCGGATTATCGGATCAAGTGTTGATTCGATAATTTAATGTATAATTATATATTTGATATATTAAATTACATTAACTAATATAAGCTCACTAAAATATTCTTTTTCTTACTCGGGTAATACATTTATATATATGTGATATATGTTAATTGTATTATTTTATTTTGTTACAATAAATATTGTATATGTGATATATAATATTGTAACATGTTATGGTTATAAATGCAACATGATTAGTGGAAATTAAACATGGTTAGGGTTTGATTTGGGTTAATTCTTTCTAATAGATTCTAGAAGCTTTGCTTTTGTTTTAAGCAAAGATATTTGTTATGATATTTTCTAAAGATATTTGTTTAACCCAACCCAACCATTTAACCTTAGTTAAATCTCTACAAGGGTTACTTCTTCTCACTTATACCATGGTTGCATTTCTAATCTCACACTTGAGTTATTCATTATTCATCACAAAAGGATTTGATTATTCTTCTTCTTCTTCCTTGGTAAAAAGCTTTCTAGCTTTTTTCTTTGTGATGAAAATGAGTGAGATTAAGAAAACAAATGAGAGCTAAATTCTTACTTCATCATCCTAATCTATTCTAGCCACTTAGATTAGGGTGTTTACTTTGCTAATACTTGATTAGCAAAGCAAAAGCTTGGGTTTGAGTTTCTTCAATGTAGATCATCTTAGTTATCAAAGATCGAAAGTAAGCTTGCATCTTTCTTTTGTGGAGCCTCTCTAGAGTCCGGATACTCGACGATCGCAGCGAAGGGACCTCAACACGAAGCTTATGAAGTGAAGGACCGGACTACAAAGGTTGTAATCCCTAACTCTTAGAAGTAAAGTTGTTTACTTGCTTTGTTTCGCCTAATCTCTAGTTTAAGATCTTGGTTAGGGTTGTTCGGCACATCTAAATTTTAAATCGGGCATGGTTGATACCTTGTAGAACCTTGTGAGAGTGCCTAGTAACCCTACACTAGTGTCTGGTTTGCCTCTTATACCATTGAAAGTTTCTAGTGCTCTCGCCGCTACTACCGCGGCCAATGCGGAATTAAAAAACGAAAATTTTCAAGAGAACATTAGACATTAATCCCTAGCGACCGTTCCAAACACTAATTTAGAAAACAAGCATACAAGGGTTAGGGATTACAACTTTTGATGTGTGTCCACCCAATCGTGGAAGACCCCTCCAAGCTCCCCGTAGGTCGTCGGGAACAAACTTGAGAGGTGACTGCCCTTACCGAAGATTATCCACCCGAGAGAACCGATCCACGGTTCAGCTTCACCTAGTGAAGCAACCGACGCTCCAAACTTGCTAGGAATGGAGAGTAGGAATATAGGAATTTTCCACACTCATTTTCTCTCAAACACTCAAGCTCAAGAGAGCAATCAAGAAGAAGGAGGTGAAGAAGTAGCCATAACATATAATGAGCTAAGTGTCGTGTGGAATGAGAGAGATTGGATTGGCTCCATAATTTTCGAACCATATAATAAAATATCACAACCATTTAGTATAAACAAATGAAGCTCATCCTTTCCTTTCTACATGTTAACAACCATACCTAAAGCCACCTCACCCTCCACCTCATTTTCATGAATATTCATAAATGAATATTCACAAATGAGGTGTCCTTCTTCTAGAAGTATTTCCGTATAATTACGGAATACTTACCGCTATATGTATCAAAATATATATACGTGTATTCGTATAAAAATACAAATAACCAAGAGAGAGAAAATGAATAGTGAACAATAATACTAGAATATATATATTTAAAATATACATATAAATTATTAAGTCAAAACTTGATTTAATAATCCGGCTTAATCCTAAGCCAGCTAGTATTATCAACCGTCCGATTAAAATCTTGTAGTATGTATACATATTTAATCGGACACCTGTATATACCAACATATGTCATCTACATTATATCGCCTGAACTGGAAAAACCCTCTTTATAGAACTCTAAAGACTCGACAATACACTGACAGTGAGTTACTGGATAAATTTATAACTACAAGTACGTCAGCGGCACTAGCTGTACGTAATGGCTATCCACATATATGCCGAAAGGGAGGTCAGCAATCAAGTCCTCCCGTACCCTACTGATTCTAAATGTCACAATCTCCGTACAGTCCAGTATTTTTGTCTAAGAGTATCGCATACCGGGTCTAGGGGTGGAAAACGTCAGACCCCTAATAACCCGATAAGTTGTGTCGGGGTCAAGCTTATCACCAACTGAGAAACTACTGAACTCGTATCAGTAAATTTCATCCACCATAGCTACGGATTTAGGGGATGGCCAACCGAACACAACACGACATCGACTCCTAATACTAGAAGAAACGAAGCCCTGACAATCGTTCACTGCCTTCATATGGTTCGGGACTGTACCCAACTAAAATCTGTTTGCACGACTATTTTGAGCCGTGGTAGGGTAATAATCTAAGTACAGTGAGAACTCACACGAGACAAATGACGATCTTAGGTTAAAAGACTAACATGTACTTATGCCACATAAGAACATCCATCTGGCGATAGATATAATACCATGTAGAAGTTCTCGGCGAGTCCGTCCAGTGTACTCACCTCCAGTGAGCACTTATATACTATCTTAGGTGACACAACACCAATGGCTTGTGAAACCAGCCACCGTCCCTCGTCGGGGTCTAGAAACATATATATTAGTCTATTCTGGAATATCGATACTCAGTCTCGATGTAACACCCGAGCCCAATACTACTATTTTCTGTTATTGGTTGAGCATTAGATATTACTCATTTCATTTATCTCACTTGTTTGGGGTCTTACTGTAAAATTTTATCTGGCTAAGTCATTCTGCATATAACAAATTTTAGCACGTAAAATAAAATTGAAAATATTCATCTTGGCCTACTTGACACCCTTAGTCTCGTGGTAGCGTCCGTGCATTGTGTTCTCGTCCCGTCCAGTGAAACGGGCGAGTTTGGATGGCTACGTGCACGTGCGTGTGTCCGTTTTGGGAATATGCTTTTTAATCATAAAACATTTCATTTTAAAATTTGGAACCCGCTTAAAATCCTATTATTTGAATTTTGAATTTTTGGACCCAACTCGGGCGCAATTTGGAAATGTTTCATTTGGCGCCAAAATCCCAAATTTTTAATATTATTAAAACCATCGCATATATTTTTCTAACTAATCTGATATCTTACTGTTCATTACCTATCTTTTAAATCTTTAAGTTAACCATATAATATTTTTACAATCTTTTATATCCTTCTCAATTTATTCTCTCAGCCAATCGCAACCTCCCTTTTAATCCCGTGGGCTCCACTTTCTCTCTCTCTCTCCCCCTCATATATTCTCTCGTACTTCTCTTTATCATTCTTTCTCTTCTTGCATCATGTTCCGTTTTTCATTTTTTAATTGTTCTTTTGTTGCCGGAATTCCGTCGTGCCGGTGACGCTTCTCGACGTTCCGTTTTCGCGATTCGCGACCCATCGAGGCAATTTAATCTTGCTACATGCTATATACTTTTATAATCTTCATTTTATAATGTTATACATTTGAAAATCTTATAGTTTACATATGAAATGTCGTTGAAAAATCGGATATGACAAATCTGAAATTTACTGTACACCTTACCGTATAAAATTCATTATAAATCATAGAAAAATCATTAGTATACGTTCTTTAGTTCGTTACGAAGCTAATTCAGAATACTATAACTCTATGAAGTATTTACTGGCAAAATAAATTGTTTAAATAACGTAAAATGCAAATGAAAATGTCTCCAAACTGCTGTCCAGGAAATTCCAGCAGCAAACTTTCAACTTCGAATGTTCATAACTTTTTGTAGGGACAACCTGAGATGCTTATACTTATAAAACTGAAAACCTTTTTGAATTATCTTTGTTTTGATATAAGACACGTCCCTTTTGGAGAACATTTGTTATTTTTAACCTATTTTACAAATTAGGGTGACGCTGAATTTCTGAACGGAACCTTCTTGTGCATGGTTAATCAATACCACTTTTATAGTTGTTAATCGCTTTGAATATGATATCCATATTAACATTATTGTATCAATATTTATATCACATATTGTGTAGTTGTACATCCCACATTACCATTTTATAGTTTTATAACTTTTCGGATACCCGTTTGCATCCATCGCATTTAAGATACATATAATTGCATCCATAGATCACATTACTACATAATAATGTGATATTAACACTCCATGTTTAATAAATTGCATCCTAATTAATATTGGAACTATAAATGTAATCCTAATCGATAACTGTGCATCCATATCCTTAAAATTATATCTATTAGTATATCATATTACATGTTCCAGTTTATTGTTCTGATAGTACTCATGCTTGTTTATTTATACACATGCTTATGTTAGTTTGATTATGAGCACCCACATGACATCTTGTGCTTCCTGACATGACATGTTACACTTCCTACTTGACATGACATGCTACCGTACACTCTTGACATGACATGACACCTTTATACATTACCTGGCTTGACCTGATGTACCATGACCTGACCTGTTACATGATCTCATGCCTAATGCCAACATACATGACTTGGGGGTCCTCATGGACCATTCCTGCTGTCTATCCAGACAGACCCGCTTTTACCTGATCCTGTGTTGGCATTGATCCTTGACTACTGAATACCTGACCTGACATACATAACTTGGGGGTATGGGGAAATCAAAGGTGAACCTGACTTGTAACTCGACAGTTCACTACCGTTCGAGTGTACACATTCCTATTCTGTGCCTAGCGGCATGTCTCGGTTTCGGCCGAGAATATTGTGGCCGTGATCCCGGGTATGTACGGGGTACTACCGAGTGTACACTTTCCTGTTCTGTGCCTAGCGGCATGTCTCGGCTGCAGCCGAGAATATTGTGGCCGTGGTCCCGGGTATGTACGGGATACTATTGGGTTACATCGACGATTCATCAATTGATTTCAAAGACCTTAGAATAGAAAACCTGATAGAACCGTTTAGTTATCCACTGCACACTACCCTGCACTGTTGTTCCATATTTCTGTTTATTCATGTTTACTTTCTGCATTGCTTATTACCTTGTTCATATTATATTATTGGTTGACATGACGCGCTGACGTCTGGGTTTTACATGGCCCAGATTCTTTACCACTGTCGCCGACCGAGCAGGAGTACTTCAGCCAGCAGGCTGATTTGTAAGTTCTGTAGTGATTAGTTTATTTATTGCATTTCATTTCCAGATGTGAGCCCGCATTATGGGACGCACTTTTCTATTTATTATATTGGATCATTTGCTTCCGCACTTATTTTTCATTGACTCGTATTATTATGGATTTGGACATGTATCAGCTTAGTTTATTTATCTTGTTCTTGATATCTCTACAGCCGTAATGTGACTGTGGATGGATACTTCCTACCCACAGGTAGCATGGTTGGCTATGTCACGTGCCCAATCTTGCGTACTCTGGGAAGCGGGGCGTGACATGGTTCTTTTGGTATCAGAGCCATAGGTTAGTTGGGTTGATTCTTTTGTAGTTGGGTATTATATCCAATACACGAATCAGAATACCCGTGTTTAGGAAACATGTCCTGCCACCTTGACCGTTTTACCATTCTTGAATCACATTCTTCCGGATTATATCTTTTACGACGTGCAAACTTACTTTGCATGTCGACTCGGAAACCTGATTTCTTGTTATCCCTAGGACTTGGGCGACTTGGGTGGAGTTAAGTAATTGTGGCTATGATACCGCGGCATAGCGACAATGCGGTACTCTATTTAAGTATCTTGGAGTTCTAGCCTTGATCCATATTCAGAATCTATCATCATGCTAATGTTGGGTGTTTTGAGTTCAGGATGATGGCAGGTAAGAAGTTGAAGACGTACCAGAGGCGTGTGAACGAAGCCGCCATGCTTGGAGTGATAAGAGAAATGCTGGAAATCAAAGAGACAGACTGAGCTGATCCAGCAATAGAAGATTCGTTTCAGGAAGGTTTGCAGATCGTTCAGCAGTCTGTAAACAACGATGGAACTAGACCAGTCAAACGAGTAGGGACCGTAGCAGATTTTAGACTTTTGGGTCCGTCTACTTTCACTGGTCTGGAGGAGCCGTTGCCAGCCGAGCAGTGGCTAGTGATACGGAGAGTTTGCTGATTGCAACACAGATTCCAGAGGATAAAGGGGTTGATGTGGTGCGCATTCAGCTAGTGGATTACGCCCGAGAGTGATGGCTTGTGGAGGAGACCCGCTTGCCCAAGCCGATCAGTTGGGCGGATCTCTCTAAAAGTTTCCTGGAGAAATTCTTCCCGCGGACTGCACGGGAGGAAATGGAAGAGAAGTTCATCGGACTAAGGCAGAATGGAGCAACCGTGGACGTGCATGCAGCAGAATGGACGAGACTCAATAGTTTCGCTGGACCTTTCGTGGCCAACGATGCAGACGGCAGTGGCGGTAAGGAAGCAGTTCTGTCGAGCCAGTCGAGTTTAGGGCTAGGCTGACAAACAGTGTTCTTGCAGCTATGGAAGTTGATGGTTGTGAAGGACCGGTGGTGGTTCGCGATTTCATGGATGTAGTTGAAGATATATCGGGCTTACCGCCGAAGCGAGACGTGGAGTTCGCGATTGACCTTATTCCTGGTGCAGCGCCAGTATCTAAAGCTTATTATCCAATGGCACCAGTGGAATTGGAAGGAGTTAAGAAACAAGTTGGTGAATTGCTTTAGAAGGGTTGGATTCGAAGCAGCAACTCGCCTTGGGGAGCTCCAGTTCTTCTAGTAAAGAAGAAGGATGGCACGAGAAGGATGTGCATCGATTATCGAGAATTAAACCGGGTAACTATTAAGAACAAGTACCCGATCCCTCGCATTGGATAACTCTTTGAGCAGTTTAGTGGCACGAGGGTATTCTCGAAACTGGATTTGCGATCCGGATATCATCAGGTCCGAGTGAAAGCAGAGGATATTTGTAAGACGGCGTTTCGAACTCGGTATGAACATTACGAGTATCTAGTGATGCCCTTCGGAGTAACGAATGCGCCGGCAGTATTCATGGACTTGATGAACCGAATCTTTTCACCGTTCTTAGATCAGTTCATTGTGGTATTCATTAACGATATTCTGGTTTACTCGAAGAGTTTTGAAGAGCATGCTGAGTATTTGAAGACCGCACTGCAGACGTTGAGACAAGAGAAATTGTATGCGAAGATGAGTAAGTGCGAGTTTTGGCTGGAGGAAGTAAGGTTTTTGGGGCATGTTGTGTTTGACAATGGCATTGCCGTCGATCCAGAAAAGATGGC
The DNA here is from genome assembly GCA_030015575.1 of Agapanthus africanus. Taxonomy (NCBI): domain Eukaryota; kingdom Viridiplantae; phylum Streptophyta; class Magnoliopsida; order Asparagales; family Amaryllidaceae; genus Agapanthus; species Agapanthus africanus. The sequence continues at coordinate 110,131,474 of CM057340.1, read as the reverse complement.
AGCAGTTCGAGATTGGCCTATTGTAACACCCAGCCCTATTTATACTAATATATGTACTTCTCGTTAACATATAATATTTTACTTTATTTATAATTATTAGTTTATCTATTTTAAAACTCCTTTTGAAACCCAAACCGTATTATACCCTGTATTTTTCTTATCCTCAGCTTTTCCCCTTCTTTGTAAAATCTGCACTCTAGAAAGCCGACCCCAAGCCCCCTGTCCACTCTCTTAACTTCCCTATTTTTTTCATCATAATAAATTCCAACCTGGCCCGTTCCCAATTCTCTTTAATTCATTTATTTTCTTCAACCCAGCTGCCCCCAGTTTTATTCCATTTTTCCCTCTAAGTAAATTTCCTGCGGCCCCAGAAATATTCCTCACAGTTTCTTTATAATTCTGTTTTTATAATTTTGCAGCCCAAAAGCAGCCGAGCCCATTCCACTCTTTTCTCATAAATATTTACGTATATTTTATTCCAAGCCCAAACTATATTTATTTCATACCAGCCCGTTCCATTTCCTTTCTTTTTAAATTTAATTTCCTAATCAAACACCCCAGCCCATAATTCCCTATCTCTTTTCAGCCGGCCCCATCCATTCCCCATTAAATTTAATTTCCTTTCTTATTTGATTTTAGCCCAGCCCACTCCAAATTTTTCCCTCAGTATTTATAAAGAAATTCTTTTATTTTTACGGCCCAGCCCTTTTCTTGGCCCGCGTCACGCACACCAACCCGACCCGGCCCAGCACTTCATCTTCCTCCCGTTGCGCTTCTCCCGTGCACGTTCCTTCGCGAGCGCGCTTCTCGCGCCGCCTCCTCCGCCTGCGCCCATGTCGCCTGGGCGTTACCCCCACGAAGTGCGACCCCTCCTCGCCTCTCTACCCTTCCCTGCTTCCTTCCATTCTCGCTCAACCCACACATCTCCCTCTTCCTCCCTCTCTCTCAAACCCACTAACCGCCTCCGGCCACCTCCTTCTCCCTCACTTCCAGCACCCCCGAGCTCCCTCCTTCACCCGCCACGAGATCCTCGTTCACCGAGCCTTCACCCTCGCCTGCCTTCCTCTCTCCTCCTCCCAAAGCCCCGAGCCCTCCTCACCTCACCTGCATGCCCGACCTCACCCAAGCTACCCTCGCTTCCTCTCTCTCAATCTCACTGTCTCTCTCTCTCTCTCTCTCTCTCTCTCTCTCGGCCGACTCTCTCTCTCCCTCAGTTCCCCCTCTCTCCCAGTCTTCTCTCTCTGCCTATGCACACACTCTCTCTCCATCTCATTTCTCTTTCTCTCTTTCTCTCTCTAACTCTTTCTCTCCCTGAATTCTCCCCTCCTTCTTTGCAATCTCTCCACCGGCTTCGACAGCATCAGCGGCCCCAGCCACAACATCGCCGGACCACCAAGCTGCGAGCCGCCGCTGCCGAGACACGAGTCCGAGCCAAATCAAGTTGCCGTGCCGCGCGTGTGTCGCGCGTTCGTGACGTTACGATCACCGTGCATCCCGGGACTGATCCAGGCAAGTTTTTACTTGCTTTCATGCTATTCTCTATATGTTACAAGTCAATATCGTAGATATATTACATGTTTGCTTTATGTAAATATTATAACAAAACTGTTCGATGCTCGTCCTCATAGAAAATTATTATCAAATATGACGGAACTGAACTAATTACTTTGGCCCTGGCTATGATGGATAACGTGTGAAAGTTTCGCTGGAAAATATGATCGTTAATAACCAAAAAAACTACCCTCAAGTTTGATCGTAAAACCGTAATCCTGTTGCACCTGAAAACCGTTAAATTCGCCATAAATCATATACATATTAGAATGGTGCGTTCGAGGGCTCAAATCGAAGCTAACTCGACGAACTTTAATCCTATACAAGCTTACAGATATGTCTGTATTTAAACTGTGATGATATTCGGATCGGAGTACGACTCTGGACTGCAGTCCAGAGCGACTCCAGTCGTGCTTGCTGTTCAGTAATGGATACCATAGGATTTCCTTAACTCGTCGGTTGCGGAACTCTGCTGATTATTGTAGATAACTCTATTAGATAGACAACGCATTTGGTTCCGTCCTGTTTCGTTACCGTTTGATATTTAATCTGTAATTTAATAGATCGGGACACATAACAGTCCCAGCAGAATCAGAATTGGCATGTTGATATTAAACAGATTATAACTCCTAACGTACAGACGCGACTGAAGATCCGTTTGTTGCGTTGAAAACACTACTGAAAACCCTAGAATTCATCCAACTGTAGCGTCGCTAAATTATGATCCCAACTGGGGTTAAAATGCGTTGCGAAATGGATTCCTGATTCTGAAGCCGGATTTCCAGCCGCGTGCGCTTAAAATGAAACAGTTATAACTAATGATCCTGAAACCCGATTGGCTTGAAACAAAATTCTATGGATAGCTAACTGAACATATTAATTACTACCTGTTTATCATTTCGCTAAATTACATACATATGTTTCATGATAAATTGTGCAAGTGATAAATTACCATTCCATAACATCCTATTCATGCTCATGTACTGTTCATGCATCATATCATACCCATATCATCGTATTGATAACCTAGTGACATCGTGCATTTACCCTGTGTTAGATTTTAGTGTTGATTGTGGCAAGTACGTCAGTGTTCGTGTATTCGTGATTAAGTGAAAGTGTTACGTACTTGTGCACAATCAGTGACCCTATTATTCTATTGCATTGTCGACGTCTGTGGGATGCGTGCACGTGTGACTAATAAGTGGAATGGGACATTTATGGAAGCGTTTGCACGGGTGTCACAGATAAGACACCAGACACTGCCATTTATCTTAGGTATTAGTCGGGACGTGCTTGATGGAGGTCCTGCCTCCAGTTCTCGCGCAGACTTGTCACGGATCGATTAGTATTTAGATTGATGGTTAGCGTTTGATGTAGACCTCGGGGTGTGGGGTAGTTTAAGTGTGAGTTCAACAGAATCTCGGGAGTCCCATGCCGGCTTATATATTTAGGGAGTTATATGGAGATTTACAGGGTATGTGCTATATCACCGTGATACATTCGTTACATGTTGGGCCCGTGGTCCCTTGCCCTTGGGTTCTACCCTTGGGTGGAGGACACTCGCGAGTGGTTGACTCTCACACTTGGACTGACGATAGGCTTATTGACCTGTGCAGTGAGACTTAGAGACTGATAGGATTACTGTCGTTTACATTCCTTATATACTGTGTTGACATACATGCCATATCGTTTTACTGCTTTACTCCTCCGCTGCATTTATCTCTGCTCATTTATATTCATGCCGTTATTGATTTACTGTCATTCATATCCTTCACCACTGTTAGAACTGTTACTTGATTATATACATTATATTGCTATTGTGTCGCTCTGACGACCTGAGTATGCATGCTCAGTGTGAGGAGAAGATTTAGCTTGGACCAGATCTAGACGTACATCACAGACTTCTTGACTTGCCTTCCCGATTTACATTCATTTGTTCCACTCCAGGTCAGACTATATATGGTTTCCTTCATTTACTGCATTTCTTATTACCTGTGCAATATATACTGTTTACCATGAGAAACTAGAAGCCGAAGTGTGACTACGGCAGGACTTTTCCTTGACCGTAGGAGCATGGCTGGCCTTGTTTACCCCTCGTATTCCGTATTTTGGGAAGCGGGGCGTGACATGGTTTAGTTGGTATCAGAGCCAGGTTTTGCATCGATTGGGACTGCAGTTTTCCGTGTACAGTTTGGCAATCTAAGACATCCTTCGGTCTAGGTTGTAAACTGTCATTCTTGATTCATATCCACATCGTGCGTTCAGCTATCCATTCGCTATGGTTTCGGGTGAATTGACAAGGTTACGTGGTTGCAATTGCACTATCGTAATCTAATCAAGTGACTTAAAGTCATACAGTTGATTCTCCACTTATAATAAATTCAGCATATTTGATATTCTTGAATCCTTGTCCTATCCATTTCATATTTTGATTCATTTAGCTTGTGACTCATATCATTCTCGAAATTGTCGTTTCAGGATCATGTCTTCCAACGACTCTTCATCTTTATCCGCTCCCCAGAATCAGACGGTTGAGATCCTTAGTGTACTACAAGGGTTAAAGGAAGCCAGGAGCGAACAAACAACTTTTTAGCTGAAGGGCTGAGAAGACAGGTGAGTCAGACCCCAGCGGGAGTCTCCGATCATAAAAGAATCCCTATTGGACGAGGAAAGGAGGAGAAGATGAAGCGTCAACAGAAGCATCAGAAGAACCTTTGCTGTGGATATTGTAAGAGGCCAGGACACCTTCAGAGGGATTGTCGCCGCGCCCAAGGGAAATGTCTGATTTGTGGATCAAGCGAACATCTTATCAACGGTTGCCCGGGAAGGAAGGAGCTAAAAGGAGGAGACTCGTCCACGCTCTCCACTTCGGCCAAGTGAGGGTTATCGCGTAGTTCGAATTTCGAGAATAAAGAGGACCCAACCCAAGATTCAACTCGTATGACGATGATGCAGCGTTCTGGCAATCAAAGAAGGATTTTATGTTTTCCAATTTCAGTATAATGTTGTCGTCTCTTTATGAATATTTCTTTCCGTTTGAAATCTTGTATCCATTGAACGTTTGGTTGAATGCAATGAAATTTGAATCATAATATATGTATCATTCTCTTGTTTTCTCCTTATTCATATTATTCGTGATCACAGCGTTTCTATCATGATTTTCAGTTCCTGCAACCGCGTATCTTTCTATACTTCGTACACTTGACTGTCCTTCTTGATGTATTCCGTTGTTTAATCATGACTTTCCTTTCCATAACATGGCCACCCGGGAGCAGCGCCGCATTTGGATGAAGATGCGCAATCTTGCGTTTCCTTAGACCGCACGCTGAGGAGTTCTGATGACGAGATCAACGGTCCCCATGCCAACTTCGGAAACAACGACTCAGAGGACAAAGGAGTAGCCGCCCCAGGGTTTAACGTGATAGCTGATTCTGACGAAGAAGAAGGAGATCCTGAGGAGAACCCGATAGAGGAAGACCCCGAGGAAGAACCGAAGGAAGAAAACCCAGTGGAGGAAAATCCCATAGAAGAGAATGCAGAAGAAGAAAACCACATGGGATCGGACCTCGATGAAGAAGTTCTATCCGAGGATGAAGGACCAGAAGATCAAGACCCTGCCATGGAAGAACTTCCTTTAGCGATACCTGCGAGGCACTATGGAAATGGACGTCCCTACCTGAGCGCGCGAGCCTACCGTAACTTGCTGAACCTCCACAACCGCGACTGATGGGACTTCTTTTGATGCTGTCTTTCTGGCCAAATAAAATGTGTATAGTTTAGTGTCACTTTTTCGTCTTTGGGAATGTCCTGTTTCGGATTTTCTTGAATGAAATAAATCTTCTCAATTCGTAAACCTTTTGATTATTGGTTCGCTTAATACTTGTTTGTTGCCCATATCTATTTATTCTTCAGCTGAGTTCCTTGACTGTCCTCCCCTACTCATTGTATAGTTTTCACCCAGCTTCGATTAGGAAGTACCGCACCCTGATCTTTGGGATGAGCCACCCTCCATTCTTCGCTCGTGCCTCGTTCGTAACCCTTTTGGGAGGAGAAAATTTTGGAGAAACTTCCGAGTTCGCTCACCCTTCACATCTTGATTCATATGTCGTACCGACCGCTATCCTACCCATACTTTTTCCCTTGTAGTCAGTTGTTATTCGACCTTACTTCCTGTACCGATCCGATCCTAATCCCCTTGGTCTTCAGCCTAAAGCCACCACACTCCGATCTTCTGACTGAGCCACACTTCCTTGTAATCATTATCCTAACTAGCCTATGCAAATTTTGTGTTCTTTATATTACCCTAACTATATATAGGGACTGCGTTATTCAAAAATTGAGTTTTCATTATTTTGGTTTGTGTTATTGCTTACTCAGTTTTTGTATTGTAAGTACAACTATTATTATTTTCGTTTTCAGTAGCGCACTCTTATACCGCGCAAATTTTGTTCCATGTTTCTTAGATTCACTATACAAGTTTTCTAAATCATTTAAACCTATGTTTCGATACGTTTTCCTAAAACGTTTTAATCTACTGACTAGTTTTCACTACATTATCGTCGTTACTTTAATTTTGAGTTTTGTGCCTACGATTACTATTATAAATAGCTGAACCTTACACTTATTTTTCCGTTTGCTATTATAAATGGATGTGCTTGATACTATTATTTTAGCTGCGCTAGTTTGATGTACGTATGTATGCATATAGTTAGGATCTCGATTTTATCTAGCATGTCTCGGTTGTTATTGTTCGTTATTGCTATTTTATTTCCTTATACATATAGTTTTCCCTTATAATTGATTTCTGCCTTATACTTACCTAGACCTTCGATCTTTCCTTTTAACTGTTTTAAGAAAACCGCTTTATGTGAGTGTTTGAGGTCATAGCTTTTCGCATGTTACTTTATATAGCTTATCGCTTGTTTTAAATTTCGAGGACGAAATTTTTGTAAGGGTGGTATGATGTAACACCCAGCCCTATTTATACTAATATATGTACTTCTCGTTAACATATAATATTTTATTTTATTTATAATTATTAGTTTATCTATTTTAAAACTCCTTTTGAAACCCAAACCCTATTATACCCTGTATTTTTCTTATCCTCAGCTTTTCCCCTTCTTTGTAAAATCTGCACTCTAGAAAGCCGACCCCAAGCCCCCTGTCCACTCTCTTAACTTCCCTATTTTTTTCATCATAATAAATTCCAACCTGGCCCGTTCCCAATTCTCTTTAATTCATTTATTTTCTTCAGCCCAGCTGCCCCCAGTTTTATTCCATTTTTCCCTCTAAGTAAATTTCCTGCGGCCCCAGAAATATTCCTCACAGTTTCTTTATAATTCTGTTTTTATAATTTTGCAGCCCAAAAGCAGCCGAGCCCATTCCACTCTTTTCTCATAAATATTTACGTATATTTTATTCCAAGCCCAAACTATATTTATTTCATACCAGCCCGTTCCATTTCCTTTCTTTTTAAATTTAATTTCCTAATCAAACACCCCAGCCCATAATTCCCTATCTCTTTTCAGCCGGCCCCATCCATTCCCCATTAAATTTAATTTCCTTTCTTATTTGATTTTAGCCCATCCCACTCCAAATTTTTCCCTCAGTATTTATAAAGAAATTCTTTTATTTTTACGGCCCAGCCCTTTTCTTGGCCCGCGTCACGCACACCAACCCGACCCGGCCCAGCACTTCATCTTCCTCCCGTTGCGCTTCTCCCGTGCACGTTCCTTCGCGAGCGCGCTTCTCGCGCCGCCTCCTCCGCCTGCGCCCACGTCGCCTGGGCGTTACCCCCACGAAGTGCGACCCCTCCTCGCCTCTCTACCCTTCCCTGCTTCCTTCCATTCTCGCTCAACCCACACATCTCCCTCTTCCTCCCTCTCTCTCAAACCCACTAACCGCCTCCGGCCACCTCCTTCTCCCTCACTTCCAGCACCCCCGAGCTCCCTCCTTCACCTGCCACGAGATCCTCGTTCACCGAGCCTTCACCCTCGCCTGCCTTCCTTTCTCCTCCTCCCAAAGCCCCGAGCCCTCCTCACCTCACCTGCATGCCCGACCTCACCCAAGCTACCCTCGCTTCCTCTCTCTCAATCTCACTGTCTCTCTCTCTCTCTCTCTCTCTCTCTCTCTCGGCCGACTCTCTCTCTCCCTCAGTTCCCCCTCTCTCCCAGTCTTCTCTCTCTGCCTATGCACACACTCTCTCTCCATCTCATTTCTCTTTCTCTCTTTCTCTCTCTAACTCTTTCTCTCCCTGAATTCTCCCCTCCTTCTCTGCAATCTCTCCACCGGCTTCGACAGCATCAGCGGCCCCAGCCATAACATCGCCGGACCACCAAGCTGCGAGCCGCCGCTGCCGAGACACGAGTCCGAGCCAAATCAAGTTGCCGTGCCGCGCGTGTGTCGCGCGTTCGTGACGTTATGATCACCGTGCATCCCGGGACTGATCCAGGCAAGTTTTTACTTGCTTTCATGCTATTCTCTATATGTTACAAGTCAATATCGTAGATATATTACATGTTTGCTTTATGTAAATATTATAACAAAACTGTTCGATGCTCGTCCTCATAGAAAATTATTATCAAATATGACGGAACTGAACTAATTACTTTGGCCCTGGCTATGATGGATAACGTGTGAAAGTTTCGCTGGAAAATATGATCGTTAATAACCAAAAAAACTACCCTCAAGTTTGATCGTAAAACCGTAATCCTGTTGCACCTGAAAACCGTTAAATTCGCCATAAATCATATACATATTAGAATGGTGCGTTCGAGGGCTCAAATCGAAGCTAACTCGACGAACTTTAATCCTATACAAGCTTACAGATATGTCTGTATTTAAACTGTGATGATATTCGGATCGGAGTACGACTCTGGACTGCAGTCCAGAGCGACTCCAGTCGTGCTTGCTGTTCAGTAATGGATACCATAGGATTTCCTTAACTCGTCGGTTGCGGAACTCTGCTGATTATTGTAGATAACTCTATTAGATAGACAACGCATTTGGTTCCGTCCTGTTTCGTTACCGTTTGATATTTAATCTGTAATTTAATAGATCGGGACACATAACAGTCCCAGCAGAATCAGAATTGGCATGTTGATATTAAACAGATTATAACTCCTAACGTACAGACGCGACTGAAGATCCGTTTGTTGCGTTGAAAACACTACTGAAAACCCTAGAATTCATCCAACTGTAGCGTCGCTAAATTATGATCCCAACTGGGGTTAAAATGCGTTGCGAAATGGATTCCTGATTCTGAAGCCGGATTTCCAGCCGCGTGCGCTTAAAATGAAACAGTTATAACTAATGATCCTGAAACCCGATTGGCTTGAAACAAAATTCTATGGATAGCTAACTGAACATATTAATTACTACCTGTTTATCATTTCGCTAAATTACATACATATGTTTCATGATAAATTGTGCAAGTGATAAATTACCATTCCATAACATCCTATTCATGCTCATGTACTGTTCATGCATCATATCATACCCATATCATCGTATTGATAACCTAGTGACATCGTGCATTTACCCTGTGTTAGATTTTAGTGTTGATTGTGGCAAGTACGTCAGTGTTCGTGTATTCGTGATTAAGTGAAAGTGTTACGTACTTGTGCACAATCAGTGACCCTATTATTCTATTGCATTGTCGACGTCTGTGGGATGCGTGCACGTGTGACTAATAAGTGGAATGGGACATTTATGGAAGCGTTTGCACGGGTGTCACAGATAAGACACCAGACACTGCCATTTATCTTAGGTATTAGTCGGGACGTGCTTGATGGAGGTCCTGCCTCCAGTTCTCGCGCAGACTTGTCACGGATCGATTAGTATTTAGATTGATGGTTAGCGTTTGATGTAGACCTCGGGGTGTGGGGTAGTTTAAGTGTGAGTTCAACAGAATCTCGGGAGTCCCATGCCGGCTTATATATTTAGGGAGTTATATGGAGATTTACAGGGTATGTGCTATATCACCGTGATACATTCGTTACATGTTGGGCCCGTGGTCCCTTGCCCTTGGGTTCTACCCTTGGGTGGAGGACACTCGCGAGTGGTTGACTCTCACACTTGGACTGACGATAGGCTTATTGACCTGTGCAGTGAGACTTAGAGACTGATAGGATTACTGTCGTTTACATTCCTTATATACTGTGTTGACATACATGCCATATCGTTTTACTGCTTTACTCCTCCGCTGCATTTATCTCTGCTCATTTATATTCATGCCGTTATTGATTTACTGTCATTCATATCCTTCACCACTGTTAGAACTGTTACTTGATTATATACATTATATTGCTATTGTGTCGCTCTGACGACCTGAGTATGCATGCTCAGTGTGAGGAGAAGATTTAGCTTGGACCAGATCTAGACGTGCATCACAGACTTCTTGACTTGCCTTCCCGATTTACATTCATTTGTTCCACTCCAGGTCAGACTATATATGGTTTCCTTCATTTACTGCATTTCTTATTACCTGTGCAATATATACTGTTTACCATGAGAAACTAGAAGCCGAAGTGTGACTACGGCAGGACTTTTCCTTGACCGTAGGAGCATGGCTGGCCTTGTTTACCCCTCGTATTCCGTATTTTGGGAAGCGGGGCGTGACACCTATTCCAAAGAATGTTGCTGAGATAAGAAGTTTCCTTGGATTAGCCGGATACTACAGGAGATTTATGGAGAACTTTGCTCGTCTGGCAGAGCCGTTGACCAAGGAGGTACCTTTTGTATGGGCGGATAAGTATGCGTTAGCTTTCGAGACGTTGAAGCAGAAGTTGATAACCGCCCCTATCCTGACCGTACCAGACAATTCCGGAGGACTGGTGATCCACAGCGACGCATCTGGAAAAGGATTGGGATGTGTTTTGATGCAGAATGGGAAGGTCGTAGCTTATGCATCAAGACAATTAAAGACCCATGAGAAGAATTATCCGACTCATGACTTGGAGCTTGCGGCTGTGATCTTCGCCTTGAAGATTTGGAGACACTACATTTTGGGTGAGAGAGTCAAAGTTTTTACAGATCACAAGAGTTTGAAGTATGTGTTCACTCAGAAGGAGTTGAACATAAGGTAACGCAGATGGTTGGAGCTGATGGCCGACTACGACCTTGATCTTAAGTACCATCCGGGAAAAGTTAACGTCGTGCCGAATGCGCTTAGTCGGTTACCAGCGATTCAGGTATTGACTGCACAGAGGGAGATCATTGCGGATTTTCGAAGATTTGACTCGGAGGTTGTGTTACCACATTCTACGGGACAGTTGATGCAGTTACAAGTACAGTCGTCCTTGGTTGAGAAGATTAAAGCGGCACAATCGCAGGATCCTAGACTGCAAAAGTTTCGAGATCAGGTTGAAGCCGGACTACGAACAGATTTACTGGTCCACGAAGATGGTTCGTTGAGGTATGGTAGCCGTGTGTGTGTGCCAAAGGGGGATGTTCGTGAAGAGCTTATGAAGGAGGCACACAGTTTAGCTTATTCTATACATCCAGGAGGTACAAAGATGTACCGAGATTTTCGACAGCATTTCTGGTGGGAAGGCATGAAACGGGAGATTGCTCGCTTCGTGGCTAAGTGCTTGGTATGTCAGCAAGTCAAGGCTGAACACCAAAGGGTTGCTGGTTTGTTGCAACCACTTCCGATTCCTCAGTGGAAGTGGGAACATATAACCATAGATTTCGTGACGGCTTTACCGCGAAGTCCAAAGGGCAACAATGCAGTATGGGTGATTGTCGATCGATTGACCAAGGAAGCTCACTTTATTCTTTTCCGGGTTGGTCAATCAACGGAGACTTTGGCAGAGTGGTACATGCAGGAGATTGTAAGATTCATGGAGTACCGGTGAGCATCGTGTCCGATCGGGACACTCGGTTCTTATCACACTTCTGGAGGAGTTTACAGGAAAGTTTGGGGACTCAATTGAAGTTTAGCACAGCTTATCATCCTCAAACTGATGGTCAGTCGGAAAGAACGATCCAAACTCTTGAAGACATGTTGAGAGCATGCATGTTGGACTTCAAGGGTTCATGGGAGGATCACCCACACTTCGTGGAGTTTTCTTACAACAATAGTTTTCAAGCAACTATCCAGATGGCTCCGTTTGAGGCTTTGTATGGTCGTAAGTGCCGTTCACCTGTTTGTTGGGATGACGTTGGTGAACGAAGATTATTGGGACCAGATTTGGTGGTACAGACAGTGGAGAAGGTTAACACTATCAGAAAGCATATGAAGACAGCTCAAGATAGACAGAAAAGTTGGGCCGACACGTCAAGAAGACCTCTAGAGTTCGCCGTGGGTGATTTGGTATTCTTGAAGATATCACCGACTAGAGGGGTGATTCGCTTTGGGAGTCGGGGAAATCTTAGTCCTCGATTCGTTGGACCCTTCGAGATATTGGAGCGTGTTGGAGAGGTAGCGTACCGTTTGGCGTTACCACAGTCCTTGGCAGGAGTGCACGATGTGTTTCACGTATCTTAACTACGAAGGTATGTTCGAGATGAAACACACGTCTTGGATCATTCGGAGTTAACAGTACGGGGAGACCTGACTTTTGAAGAGCGACCGGTTGAAATCATAGATCGTTGGGGAAAAGATTCTTAAGAACAAGGTTATCCCCCTTGTGCTCGTTTCTTGGGGTAATCGATCGCATGGAGAGTCCATGTGGGAGCGAGAAGACGAGATCCGACAGAAGTTTCCTCACCTTTTCTGTAGCTTTCTATCTTATATTCTTGGAATTTCGAGGACGAAATTCTTTTGTAGTTGGGTATAATGTAACACCCGAGCCCAATACTACTATTTTCTGTTATTGGTTGAGCATTAGATATTACTCATTTCATTTATCTCGCTTGTTTGGGGTCTTACTGTAAAATTTTATCTGGCTAAGTCATTCTGCATATAACAAATTTTAGCACCTAAAATAAAATTGAAAATATTCATCTTGGCCTACTTGACACCCTTAGTCTCGTGGTAGCGTCCGTGCATTGTGTTCTCGTCCCGTCCAGTGAAACGGGCGAGTTTGGATGGCTACGTGCACGTGCGTGTGTCCGTTTTGGGAATATGCTTTTTAATCATAAAACATTTCATTTTAAAATTTGGAACCCGCTTAAAATCCTATTATTTGAATTTTGAATTTTTGGACCCAACCCGGGCGCAATTTGGAAATGTTTCATTTGGCGCCAAAATCCCAAATTTTTAATATTATTAAAACCATCGCATATATTTTTCTAACTAATCTGATATCTTACTGTTCATTACCTATCTTTTAAATCTTTAAGTTAACCATATAATATTTTTACAATCTTTTATATCCTTCTCAATTTATTCTCTCAGCCAATCGCAACCTCCCTTTTAACCCCGTGGGCTCCACTTTCTCTCTCTCTCTCCCCCTCATATATTCTCTCGTACTTCTCTTTATCATTCTTTCTCTTCTTGCATCATGTTCCGTTTTTCATTTTTTAATTGTTCTTTTGTTGCCGGAATTCCGTCGTGCCGGTGACGCTTCTCGACGTTCCGTTTTCCCGATTCGCGACCCATCGAGGCAAGTTAATCTTACTACATGCTATATACTTTTATAATCTTCATTTTATAATGTTATACATTTGAAAATCTTATAGTTTACATATGAAATGTCGTTGAAAAATCGGATATGACAAATCTGAAATTTACTGTACACCTTACCGTATAAAATTCATTATAAATCATAGAAAAATCATTAGTATACGTTCTTTAGTTCGTTACGAAGCTAATTCAGAATACTATAACTCTATGAAGTATTTACTGGCAAAATAAATTGTTTAAATAACGTAAAATGCAAATGAAAATGTCTCCAAACTGCTGTCCAGGAAATTCCAGCAGCAAACTTTCAACTTCGAATGTTCATAACTTTTTGTAGGGACAACCTGAGATGCTTATACTTATAAAATTGAAAACCTTTTTGAATTATCTTTGTTTTGATATAAGACACGTCCCTTTTGGAGAACATTTGTTATTTTTAACCTATTTTACAAATTAGGGTGACGCTGAATTTCTGAACGGAACCTTCTTGTGCATGGTTAATCAATACCACTTTTATAGTTGTTAATCGCTTTGAATATGATATCCATATTAACATTATTGTATCAATATTTATATCACATATTGCGTAGTTGTACATCCCACATTAACATTTTATAGTTTTATAACTTTTCGGATACCCGTTTGCATCCATCGCATTTAAGATACATATAATTGCATCCATAGATCACATTACTACATAATAATGTGATATTAACACTCCATATTTAATAAATTGCATCATAATTAATATTGGAACTATAAATGTAATCCTAATCGATAACCGTGCATCCATATCCTTAAAATTATATCTATTAGCATATCATATTACATGTTCCAGTTTATTGTTCTGATAGTACTCATGCTTGTTTATTTATACACATGCTTATGTTAGTTTGATTATGAGCACCCACATGACATCTTGTGCTTCCTGACATGACATGTTACACTTCCTACTTGACATGACATGCTACCGTACACTCTTGATATGACATGACACCTTTATACATTACCTGGCTTGACCTGATGTACCATGACCTGACCTGTTACATGATCTCATGCCTAATGCCAACATACATGACTTGGGGGTCCTCATGGACCATTCCTGCTGTCTATCCAGACAGACCCGCTTTTACCTGATCCTGTGTTGGCATTGATCCTTGACTACTGAATACCTGACCTGACATACATAACTTGGGGGTATGGGAAAATCAAAGGTGAACCTGACTTGTAACTCGACAGTTCACTACCGTTCGAGTGTACACATTCCTATTCTGTGCCTAGCGGCATGTCTCGGTTTCGGCCGAGAATATTGTGGCCGTGATCCCGGGTATGTATGGGGTACTACCGAGTGTACACTTTCCTGTTCTGTGCCTAGCGGCATGTCTCGGCTGCAGCCGAGAATATTGTGGCCGTGGTCCCGGGTATGTACGGGATACTATTGGGTTACATCGACGATTCATCAATTGATTTCAAAGACCTTAGAATAGAAAACCTGATAGAACCGTTTAGTTATCCACTGCACACTACCTTGCACTGTTGTTCCCTATTTCTGTTTATTCATGTTTACTTTCTGCATTGCTTATTACCTTGTTCATATTATATTATTGGTTGACATGACGCGCTGACGTCTGGGTTTTGCATGGCCCAGATTCTTTACCACTGTCGCCGACCGAGCAAGAGTACTTCAGCCAGCAGGCTGATTTGTGAGTTCTGTAGTGATTAGTTTATTTATTGCATTTCATTTCCAGATGTGAGCCCGCATTATGGGACACACTTTTCTATTTATTATATTGGATCATTTGCTTCCGCACTTATTTTTCATTGACTCGTATTATTATGGATTTGGACATGTGTCAGCTTAGTTTATTTATCTTGTTCTTGATATCTCTACAGCCGTAATGTGACTATGGATGGATACTTCCTACCCACAGGTAGCATGGTTGGCTATGTCACGTGCCCAATCTTGCGTACTCTGGGAAGCGGGGCGTGACACTCGATACTCTTAAGACTAGGGATATTTAAAAATATGCTTGTGGATTACCCAGTTCTTATGTTTATGATCGTCATCATTGATGCTGTAGTCAAGCAAGAATCCTACGGGCTTCATCATTATGTATTAGCGACACGTAATAACAAGTAAAACGTATACACATCAATAATAAAGACAAATCAGATAGCATACTATCATTTCGATTAAAACTATTCTACCTGTATAGGTTCTCTCTCAATTATCATAATCGTCTACCTGTAATTGCAATAATTGCCTTGAGAGCACTATATCCAATAGCCTCCACGCGGAGTTGAGAGTTTCTTGAAACTTCTGGTTAAATTTTTATCATATAAGTACCATGAATTACAGCGATTTAGATAACAAGCGAGCTCAATGTTTTGCAATTGAGTAAGATGTCTGGGATTCGAACCTCGGGGACTAGCTGTATCTCGTTGATTTGGAAAAAATGTGCTATAGGATTGAAGATGAAGTTGGTTATGTTTGGTTTGAGTGGCATGGTGATAAATAGGATACGGATGAAACCGAGGCCAGGTTTGATGTGAATTTGACAATTTTTTTACCCGAACCGAAAATTAAAATCTAAACCCAAAACATGTCCGAACCCAACGGGTTTATAATACGCTAAAGCCGAACCGCAATCTTGGGTTTTTGGCAGGTTTTATGCGGGTGAGTTGGTTTTTGCGGGTTTTTCGGGCTTTGGCCATTGTAATTTATCAAAAAATTTAAAAGTTTGAGTATGTTATACCAAATATTTATGCCCAACATTTATACTTAGATAAAACTATATAAATTATATGTGATAGATTTATAAACTACACTTAAAATTGCACTAACTATATATCTACAATAAATCACAATAGGTATTCTATAATATTTAGAATTAGATGTCTATGTAATATATCAAGCTGGATCGGATATACGAAGTGGGTTTTGTTCGGGCCGAGTTTAGGATTCAAGCGGGCAAGCTTAACACTAAACTATACCCAATCTGAAATTATTTTATCTAATTCTCAACCCGTCCAATTGGGTTCGGACAAGTATTGGATGTCCAAAAAAACGGGAAAAACCAGTTTGGGTCGGGTCGGGTTCGGATCAAACCCAACCCGATTTTCACCCCTAAAATATGATATTTGAAACCATTAAAATAATCCTCCAATTCATCCTTAATTCTAAGAGAGGTGGATTGGCCGGCATAAGCTGTTTATAGTTAATTAGAAGACGGTGAGACATGTACTAGTTAAAATTTATGACTCAAAGAATCAACTGATAAAGTTTTAAATTAAAACCCAACTTCATCGGTTATTCAATGATTAAGCGAAAGGCCACCCTACTAGATTGATTAAACTAATAACTCGAATCCGATTGGATTAACCTTATTAACCATAGTTTTCTGTTTGTGTTTGGATCACATATGGTATTTGACATACAACATGGAAAATTCGATTTTAGAAAGGATCACTGCTGATTATTTTGGTTCGAAAGGTTGGGTTTCCTTTTAAATCACGAGTTTGATTCTTGATTTCAGTCGTACCTAAAAGTTTATAACAGTTAACTCAAGTCCAACCAGGTTATTTGGATGAACTTCTTGACATGGGTTTCGACGGTCTGGTCGTCGAGTCGGGTCAAAATCGATATATGTGGTCACATGTTGAGGACTTGACCTAAACACATTTACTAGGATCAAAACAAGTCAATCCAAGGAACCCATATGAGAAAGAGCTTAAATGTTTAGTACTCCATTTTATTTTTGGGAAACAGACAAAGGATAGTGGATAGGGTGGGAGAGGAGAGAGAGAGAGATTAGGTGGGGACAGAATCAATCAAAAGGCTTTCAGTTTTTCATTCGCGCTTTTAATTGTGCGTGGCGTGGAAGTGATCACGAGAAAAACAACGTGGTCATGATTTTAAGACCAACAAATTTACCATAATAAAATAAAATAAATGTATTTTGTTCGATGGGTGATATGCTAGCGTACGATGTGGGGTCAACTGTCCTCTGAACTCAGAAGTGTCCACGTGGCGATTAGATAATGTGGGTATAAAGCTGACGTGATGCAACGCGACCAGATCTGAGACCGAATCCAATGTGCCTGCACATAAATTTTTTGATCTCACTCCTTTTTTTCTTCTTTTTAAAGAAAATATATTGTGCACATAGAAGTAGATAGCAACGGAGGCCAGGGGCGACAGGAGGGATTTCCAGGGTTGGAAAAATTCACCTTCCACGATTTTTCTTGACGAACGGTATTCATCATCTTCATATTTATCATCTTAGATATGGTTAAACCAAATTTCATGTGATTCTACTACTTTTTAACCGTTGATTTAATGGGTGCAAATTAACGGTCTACCGATAATATAATTTTTTATATTGCTGATACAACAGTGAAAATGTAGTAAAATCACATAAAATTTGATGTATCCGCATCTTGGACGATAAAGATGATGATGATGAATGGTCGAAAAAAATGTTGGAAGACATATTTTCACCGCCATCTAAGGAAAAACCCTCCTAAGACCTCTTTTCTTTATTATTCTCGTAAAATTATGGGTTTCATCAAGTTGTCTCAAGGATGGTCGACAAATTCCATGTCTTTCTATCTCTTGCCGGATGCATTGGATCCGGTATACTGGATAATTATACTTGATGTGAATTTTGGGCATGTTTGTTTTATATGAAGTACCATATATTCTAGTACTTCAATTGTTTGGTTTAATAGGAAAAAAGGTTCCGAAACTATATTTAGAGAAATATCATTCCCGCCCACTTCTGCTACTACCCGAATGTATCCAAAATATAAATACCGTGGTCCCTACACATGACATTAATATGTACATGATGTGAGTCTCATCCAGCTATTCCTTGGGTATACCTGGGTATGATTATAAAGTCGACAGATAAAGTATTTAAGGGATGATGTGAAACCTATGTGGCATCCTATTTAATATTGCATCTCTTCATTTTGGAGTCAAAGAAAGCATAGAGCGCAAGTAATAAGAATAAAAATAATCAACTATACTTTTTATTACTTCTGAAGAGTAGTATATTGTTTGTTTTGCTTATGATAGAAACTCATAATTTTTTCGTTCTTTCAATAATTTATAAACAAACATTTAAATATAAATTTACGGTTTAATTCCACATATATTTAGAAGTTACTTTAGGAGTATATTCACTTATTCCGATACTTTCGGTTATCCAAACAGGTCGATTTTTGATAAGTTCAAGAGATTTGAATAAGACGGATTTTGAGAAAAGAAAGAGTTCCATGTCGGCATGATCGGTTTCTATAGAAGTTCAAAAAAAACTTGAAAGCAGCCAAGAATTTCTCTTTCATTTTTCTAATTTGAATTCATTTGGATTTTGTCTCTTCTTAGTGTTTGAGTTCTTTGATTTTATGATGAGGTGTTACTATTCTGTTTTTTTATTATTCTAATAAATCTAAACCTCTGCATCATTCCAAATTTGAATAGTAAATTATATTTAAGTAGTTTGCATTCCATAGCACATCATAACACTATGGAAGTTTCCCTCAAAATCTTTTGAAAAATGGTAAAAATTTAATCTTTGCATTTCATTAGAATTCCTTCCACCTAAGAAACAACTGAGGCATGTCAACATCTTGTGAAGCCCAATGCACGCAAAATCATGGACTTTCTCTTCAAGGATATAATCGCCCTCTCTCTCTCTCTCTCTTTCCTGCTCCATATCCTCTGCTATTTTTTCTCCTGCTAGTATATTTCGACAGGGCATAAGGTTTGGTGAGATTAGGAAGGAGATTCAACGGCTCTGGGTTGGCAAGCAACGTACTTGTCAAGCAGAGAATCCTAACTCTCTCAGCCACACACACATTTTTATTCTTTCTATTGTTAAACCAATGGAAAAGGCCAGATATTTTTCTCTTAGAACCTAAAACTTGGATTTGTTCCACCGATAGGATTGGTGCACAAAAAATATCAACAATCCATAAGGCCTCTTGTTTATTCAGTTGTGGATCATTTGGTATTTGATGCATCGATCCTATCAGACCTAGGATAGTAGATCAATTTTAAAAAGTCACTCATTCATAGAGCTTTTTTCAGAAACACATCACAAATAAAATGCAATTTTTAAGTAAAGTATATTCTCCTAAACAGACTATTTTCCATGATATTGTCAGACCACTATCCGGTATAGCTGACATCTAAGATCATTTCTATTGTTTACCGGGTTAGTCAATTGGAACAAACAGTTAGAACTGAAACATACTGAGACAATATATGAGTTGGTGTTGGTCAATTAGAACTGGAACTTAAAGTTCTAAATTTGGTTTTAGTCATGAATGGAACTGAAACTGGAATTAGAAAAAAAATGTTCCAATCAGAACTTTTCCATATACAAAATGGATGTTCCACCTTTAGAAATTATCCCATCTATTTGGATGGAACAAAAATTAAATATCAGAACTACCAAACCCTAGCCTCCCCTTTCCTTTCCCCCTTTTTTCTCTGTCCTCCTCCTGCTCCATTTTCTTTCTATAAGCTTTCAAATTTTTTTGTTCCTTTTTTTTTAATGATCAAATCCAATTTGATTCAACACATAACTTTTCCATCTCTTTTAAATCCATCTAATTTAAAGACACCCAAAATCAATCAGAAAATATAAAAATTATTAAACATGTAAGTAACCCTCATTTGATCAAACTAAAAACTAAAGAAATATAGCTTTAATTATATTTTATCAGTATACAAAAATCTCATTTTGTATAATTAAAACGGAAAATTAATTTTTTATCTTACAAAACTAGTTAGAAACAATTAAATATTTTCTAATTGAGCTTATATGTATAATTTGGACATCACCAATAAAAATAAAATAATCTAATATAGTTTCAATTTTCAGTTTCAGTTTAGTTCTTGAATCCTATAAAAAGTCCTAGTTCTTTCAAAGTCCTACCCAAATATTCGAGTTTTAAAAGTTCTATTTCTATCGAAAAGTCTCAATTGAGTGAATGACCATCAGCGATATATCACATAATGCTTTGGGCTTTGCACGAATTTAAAAAAGCATAAGTATCTTTACCATTTCTCTCAGGATTTGTGGTTGTGGTAGATGCATTAATTATTCAATTGCATTTTTTATATGCAAGCCCTTAAGAAAACATTATTAATCCATTTTTTTAAAAAGTAAGTTATAGATATTACATGAAAAAAAATAAGAAAATTGAAATAATAGAAATATCTCAAACAATCTTAAAACAACAAGAACATCAATAAACTCTTTGGTAGAATTTCCAACAATAACTCATGTAAATCTTCCCTTTTGATGGCTGTCCAAAACAAGAAGAAATTTTTAATTTTTTAAGGACGTCCAAAGTATTTTAGAGACATTGCAAAAAATGGTTTGATTTCTATCCTAAGCACCATATAGAGCCATAGAGCCACAACCTCACTGAACACTCAAAACTATATATCAGTGAGATTCCTGCTACTTTATCCATCTTAGAAAAGCTTCAAGAGATCCATGAGAAGATGATAGATGCAAAGTAGGCATTATGACCATTATCCAAACTCAAAGTCTTCTTGAGTAATTGCATTGAAAGAAAAATGTCGACAATTTTCTTTAGTTGAGAAGCAGAGAGCATGCATATTGCATAGTTGAATCTCTCTCTCTCTCTCTCTCTATATATAGTAGAATTCTTTTTTGAGCCGCCAAGCATATCAGTAACTAAACTTTAAGAGGAAAACTTTAGCACTTCAAATAAACTAAGAAGGACCTCATGATTCCCTACAAGTATTTAAAATTCAATAAAATGACTGGACTTTGTAAGATCCACTGGTAAGCCATTTCCATCTTCTTTTATTGAGAACCAAAAAGATAATTACAATAGATAGCAGAGAAGAGAGCATAGAAACTCGAAAGAGTGCCCGTCTATAAACATATCTCTAAATGAGGAATTTCAAATCCAGGATTGGAAAATCCAAAAACCTTGTGTGGCAAGATTACAACCTTGATAGATGCCAAACTGAATAAAAAGGAGAAAGCATGATACAAAAAATTGAGTACCTAACCATACATCATTCCGAAATTTAATTGAAGAACTACTTCCATAAATCAGATGGAACACATCTTATAAAACTAAATCACCTTTCTCTAGAATCCTTTCTAAAAATAAAGACACACAAATAGAAACAGAAGATAAATCACAAAAGAATTTATTCATTTTTGGAAGGATGCTTGAATTCTTGACCAGCCTTTGGAAGAGCACCGTTAAATTATGGATATCACACGCTGTTTAATGGCACGTGAGTTGTAGACAGGCTACGGAATGGAGCCTGAATAGTAAAAAAATTGGTTACCTATTTTTTCCCCAAAATAATACTATTTAATTAAATATTTCCCAAAATGATACCGGAGTCAAAATATTTCCAAAACTAGATCTGCGTACTGACATGTAAGAATAAATCTCGCGCGGCAGTTAGATGGGAAAGGAAAAACGCTATTGATAGTAGCGTTTTCCTTCAACTGAAAACGCTATTGTCAGCAGCGTTTCCAAACAAGTATATCCAAGACCTACTAGAAGTTTCAGGTTGGGCTGGAGGATTTATGCCAAATAAAAACACTACTGACAGTAGCGTTTTCATTTGACTGAAAACGCTATCTAGAAGTTTCGGGTTGGGCTGGAGGATTTATGCCAAATAAAAACGCTACTGACAGTAGCGTTTTCATTTGACTGAAAACGCTCCTTGAAACCACTTAGCAAAAGTTACCAGAAACAAAAATCCCTTAGTAACTGAGTACCATGCAATAGAGGCTCAGATTTATGGTCTTCGTGGTAATACAATATTTTTGATACCAAATGGCCTCAACAGCTTCCTGCAAATACTTATGTAACCATATTTATCTCAAAAAATACTTATATAACCACGTTTTAAAAATAAAACGGACAGCATCTTCTTTGGATATATTGATATCTATCCATAAATACATAATAATTTATGCCATATAGCACTACACGCCACACTCGGTGGTAAACAAATATCACCTCGAAGGGTGGAATCACAAAACTGATACTAAAATAGAGATCACACCTCGAAAGGTGGATACCATCACAACATCAATACTAACATCACTGCATGAACGATACATGGCCTCGATACAATATAATACTACAAAATACATAATCAAATAAAAATGGGATAAAATCTCTTCTTCTTCTTCGGACGTGGTCGCGGTATCTATGAAGGTCCTATGATATCAATCTGAGTCAACTGCGACATAGGTTGTTGTGAAGGTCGAGACTTACCGGGCTCATCCGGTGCATGCGAAGGTAAAGACTCATGGGGCTCCTCCTGTGCATGCGAAGGTCCAGCCTGACCGGTCTTCTCTTGTGCATGCGAAGGTGCAGTCTGACCGGTCTCCTCCTGTACACGTGAAAATCTAGCCTGGTCTGACTGTCGTGGTAAGTTGCTGTGTCTACGCACAGGAGAAATGGGAGCTGCAACCATCGCCTCTAATCTGGTGGTCTCTCCCGCCTCAGTCACAATGCAACGGTACTCCCTGAGGATAATCTATGCAAATTCTCTCACTCCAGTAGCGGCATCGCTCGCTAGAGTCAAGATGGAGACACGTATAAGTGCCCATACATGTGATACCTGGAAAAAATAGGAAACATTTTAGTACAATAATAATATGGATCGTACCGTATGAAAATTACAGAACAGGAATACAAAGTAAAATAACATACCATCCGACTATAGAAGGAGCTCGAGACTGGTACATAGGTCGAGTGGTCGAGGGCCTAGCATTGTCGACTCTAGAAAGTCGTTTATGGTCGGGCAAGACAACATACAAAGTTATGTACTCCTCGTGGCAGGGCTGTATCGTAAGGTGGGGTGTCTCGAATAACGCAAGCAGCGCGATCCACGTCCCACCGGTGTATGTGATCACGATGCACTAGTCTTCAGTCCTCAGAGGCTCTGCCTCGCCCATCGATCCTGTACAGAGCACGATCATATACTCGCTCATGAGGGATGGCCTGGTGCAGGCCGAACTGTCGCATCACCCTGTCCGGATAATAATCCTCGACGATAGCAAAATAAATGAGTGTCGCCGTGGTCAACCATATCTCATGATGAACTGGGCATATGGGAGGTAGGGATGCAACTACATCCCTTCTGTAAGGATGCCATGATACGACCTTGTCCCGGAGTGTGTTCAGCTCATCCCTGTAGTTATCGAGGCATCGGAATGGGCTCCCCGTCCATGTGTGTGCACTTGCCCAATATACCCTGAGTGGGGACCTCTGCTTCGCAGGACCAGTCTAGACCCATCTGTACATGACATGTGTAATACCAGGTCGTTCGATATGCAATCTCTCCCGAGCCCAAAGCTGTAAGTGTTGGCTATAGTGCCCTCAAGGCAATTATCATAGTCGTAGACAGGTGATCATGATGATTGAGGAAGGACCTATACCGATAAAACAGTCTTACTCGAGATGATAGTATGCTATCTGGTTTGTCTTTATCATCATGTACATGTTGATAGAGCCCATAGGATTCTTGCTTGACTACCAGCATTGTGATGGCGATCACATACGTGGGAGCTGGGGGTCTATAAGCACATCCTTAAATGTCCCTAGTCGTGGGAGTATCGAGACTGGGCATCGATACTCCAGTGTAGACTGGTGTATACTTATCTAGACCCTGACGAGGGGCGGTGGCCGGTCTCACAAGCTATTGGTGTCAGTTGTTCACCTAAGATAGTATACAGGTGCTCATTGGGTTATGAGTACACTGGATGGACTCGCCGGGAACATGCTAGTTGGTATTATACCTATAATCAGATAGCAGTTCCCTGGTGACATGTGTACAGGTTAGTCTGTCGACCCGAGATCGTCATTTGTCTCGTGTGAGTTCCCACTGTGCTTTGATTACTACCCTACCACGGCTCAAAGGAGTCGTGCAAACAGGTTTTAGTTGGGTACAGTTCTGAGCCACATGGAGGCAGTGAGCGGATCATCGGGGATTCGTCTCTCCCGGTATTGGGGGTTGATGTCGTGCAGTGCACGGGTGGCCATCACTAGAAATTCTCGGCCGGGGTATGAGAGAACTACCGATCCAGGATCGATAGTTTCTCGGGTAGTAATGGGTTTCATACCGACACGAATTATCGCGTTGTTAGGGGTCTGACTTTATCCACCCCCTAGACTCGATATGCGATACTCTTAGACGAACAGACCGGACTGTACGGATATTGTCACTGACAGGCTCAGTAGGGGTTCGGATGAGTTTGCTCGTCGGCCTTCCTTTCGCTCAATACCTGGGTAGCCGTTACGTACAACTAGTGCCGCTGACGTGCTTGTGGTTAAACCCACTGCCAGCGTATTGACGAGTCTTTAGAGTCCCACACAGAGGGTTTTCTCGGTTCAGGCGATATGGTGTAGGTGACGTATGTTGATACATACAGGTGTCCGATTAAATATGTGCACAGATTGCACAGACTTTAATCGGACGGTTGATAATATTAGCGGCTTAGGATTAAGCCAGATTGTTAAATCAAGTTTTGATTTACATATGTATTTATATATATGTATTCTAGTATTATTGCTCACTATTTGTTTTCTCTCTTTGGCTATTCGTATTTTCGTACGAGTACGCGTATGTGTATTTCGATACATGTACCGGGAAGTATTCCGTATTTGTACGGAATGGCTTCTTGAAGATGCCACCTCATTATTGATTTTATTTATAAATTCACATGTTAAAAAGTGAGGTGGAAATGGTGACATGGAAAGGCATGGCTTTTTGGTCAAAGCATGCTTTTATGCAATATAGAGATTGGTATGGGTATTTGTTTATTGTTAATTGAAAAAGTTGTTTTGGGTGTGCATTATTTTGAGAGAGGGGAAAGGGGCCGGCCACAAATGAGGGTGTGTAATTTTCCTTTGCTCATTAATCATTCATTTTGACCTCTCTCTCTTGCTCACTCTCAAATGCACATTCAAAAGACTTAACCATTTAGTTCATACCATTCTTGCTTGCATCACCTCCACATCTTCCATGGGTGCTCTATGAGCATTAGATTATGAGAGAAAATATAGTGAGATTATCATACACCCCACCCTCCACTACTAGTGATCTTGGAAGGTCGGTTGGTTCGCTCGGCGAACCTGAAGCTTGCGTCGTTTCCCTCGGGTGGATCATCGGAGACGTAGGAAGACCGGCGACCAAAGTCGATCCGCATCACTAGGAGCTTGGAGATGGTTGAAGACCCGAAGGACATGATCCGTTAAGTATAACCATTCTATCTCTTTGTGTTTGGTTTTCTAGTTTTTGGGTTAATGGTTTCGATCTTGTTTTATCGGGTAATGGTAGCCCCGGCTTTAAAGAAATTTTTTTCCCGCATTTGGCCACGTTTCGATGGCCGGGGCGCTCCCACTACCCAGCAATGGTATTAGAGACACCCATTAAACCCTACTAGCTAGTTTGCACAAGCTTAAAATCTCGATCGATCAAAATTTCCGAAACTTTTTTCCGATTTGCCAAGTTTCTGTCGATTTTAAAACTTGCTCGAAAAAAATTTCTGTATAGCTTAAAAATCCGTGCAGGCAAATACAGGACACCACAAGAAATTTGGTAACCTAATTCGACTTTTTGGCCGCGGAACCGCCGCGAAACATGCCATTTGGCAGCGGTTCCGCGGCTCTTTTATGGCAACATGCCTCCAAATTTTTTCTGGAGCTATCTGACAAGGAAAAATGAATTTTGTGATGATTTGTTTTGTCCCAAAATCTTTTGACTACTGGATTTGCTTTTAGGGCCTTTGCGGATAAATTTAGTCGATCGAAATTTTAACTGTGTAATTTTTCAGTACTTTACATTTCTATCTGTGACCGTGAATGTCATTTGATCGGTAAACCTTGTCTAATCGCTATAGTCCTTTTAGACGGGTTTGCGAACATGACATTCACGTTGATGTTCTGTGTTGTGCTGTGATGTTGCGGATTGTCGTGGTGGATAGCTTATGTGCAATGGTAATGTAGTTCGGATTTATTTGTACATTTGATATTGCGGGGCGAGCGTCCGACATGTGGACTGCCGTCACTGCCTATTTGTATATTATTCTTTTCGGGCACGACCGGGCTGAGATCGATGTCACCCTTGTATATTATTTTCTTTTCTGTACTAGGATTACCCCAAGGTGGGGTGCACGGATAGCCGGGTTCTAGAGGGTAACGGGCCCGCATCTCATGGCGTTGAAACGGAGGGGGCTTCACTCTAGAATTGGCGGGCTATTCGCCGCACTCGTAGGGGGTACAGGTTGACCCAAGGAGGGGTGCTCAAGTTACCGGATTCCGTGAAGTGCTGGGTGGTCCATTCACTTTGCTGAAGGGGGCTGCCTCACTTCAGGTTTTGGCGGGTAACTTGCCGCGCTCGTAGGGGTCTAGGAGTTCATTGCACAGGCTATCCACACGACCAGGGGAACATCGGGTTTTCAGTTGTGGCTCGAAGGAAACCCGGGGCTCCCAGATTATCTGTATTGTTCTGTGATGCTTATTACTTTTCTGTGATGTTGCATTTATCATGCCTGAGACGATTGTTATATATATTTATATATACTAGTAGATGTTGTATATGTTTTGCACCCGCACTAGCCCAGTCCCTTGTCACGACCCGAATATTTCGACTCGTGACCGGCACTTAACCACGCAACGTCTACAGGCGTAACGCGACTAAGTAAGTTGAACCAAGAAATCAAAACCATTTAAAAGTAGTGAGTGTTGAAAACATTCAATTAAAACATTTAGAAATCTTAAATAGTTCAATAAAGTTCTTTTTAAAGTTAAGTTATCCTTATAATAATTTTGGCAGCATTTCCTTTGTAAAAATAACCCCGAAAATCGGGTATAAAACAGAATATAAGTGAAATGATATATAATGAAATAAAGCATTCCCAAATGGGAGCAATCACGCCCAACGGCGGAAAAAAACATCACAAGAGTAATATACGACGCCGTAGCGAAGAAGGAGCAATAAGTAAGACATCACAGAATAATAAGCTTCATAAATACAGTCGGCTCTCACGAGCTCGACACCAGAATACAAATAATATACATCATCGTCCTCACACTGTCTCTAAGTCAAGTACATATATGGTAGATGGAGAATACTAGATACAAAAGTGTGTACAATAAAAGTAACGAGATACCACAACCCACCTAATAGCAAAATAGCTCTCACACCAGCTGTAGTGGTATCTGTAACCAAAAGATGTAAGATGGCAGCCTTCCGCGACTACTCCGAGGGGCAACCTGCAAATACTGTAGCACAACGGGGTTGAGTTGCCAACTCGTGAATAGAAATAACATATAAAGGTAATCGCGAGCATGCACGTACTGCGCTACTCTATCATATGCCTGCAGGTGAAATCTATATACGACAAGCAGTAGGTGCAATTATCATGCAAATGCTTTGTCAGGTAAAATAACTACAGGATGAGGTACATGATAATCAATGCTGAGCATGGGATAAACAACATCTACACGGAATATCAATCGTGGAAAAATAATCGGTGCCCAAAACTGCACCTAAATCCAAAATAAACTCAGGCGCCGGCACTCTCCTCGACCCTCAAATCCTGTAAATCTCTGAGAATCATGAGTGCCCATCATAGGCACTCAAAATATTATAAAATACTCGTATCCAGCATCGACATGCAAATCCTCATAACTCGGGCTCCGTAAGTCCGGATCAGCCTACGGACTCCGTCTGCGGTATCGGCCCTCGGCCCCGGCAGTATGGATCATCCCGCATCCATCTCTCGACTCTGTTCAGTACCCTTCGGATAACCGCCAGGTCCAACTAATCACCGGTAGGTACTCGCCCACCTCCAGGTTCAATCGGCAAAGTCCATCGATCATCTTGCCGAGGGGAACCATACCGGGTCCACCACGAACCCGCAAACGGATCATCCAACTCCTCGAATCGGGTTTCAAGCACACGTCTCAGCACCGAGAAAACGCGTGGTGGACGCACCAAAATATCATATCACGAGGAACCGGGTTTTCAAATAGTGCATCTTTTCTTAAATAACTCCACGGTCCTCAAAACCAGAAATCACATGAAATCCAACACCAATGAGTAAATCAAATGCGATGTGATATGTACATCAAGTCGTACTATAAGTAAAAGGGAGAAACCGCTCTTTAAAATAGTTTCAGTTTTTCAAAAGGCATCATGCGGCTCCCAATTTCTATGAAAATCATATCTAATCATATGTGAGATGAACTACAGTATAATGATCATGGCAATCTACAGTGAGAGTGTCATGGTAATTACTAACGGTGTGTGTGTAACATGCAGATTAGTGCTCGTGCAACATGAATCGTTAGTAATAATGCGGTGTTCTATCAATTCTAAGTTATATACATATAGCAGGGAACGCGGTATGCAACAACAGTATCCATGAACAGTCAATGTAGGTAATGCAATATGTAGCTATAAGGTCCTATCATCCCTAACGTATAACGCCATGCGGGCGATATCCCCGTAGATGTTAAATCTACTCACCGTAATCTCGCGCTAAGTGTAGCCGACGACTTGTTTCCCCTTCTTCGCTGTGTCCGTCGCACTCGCCTGCAAACCTAGAATTACACAATATATCACATATAAGCTCAAAACCATACAAACACGACATTTAATGTCACACTAGAAACCCGTGTCGCAAACCAAGCGCGCGTGTGCGCGATACGCTAAAACGTGTGATTAAGCATCTGAAACTACCTCGACGCGTCGCGATACGCAGAACACCCCAAACCCACACACGTATCACGTGTGTCGCGAAGATTTAAAATACGAGAAACAGGTATTAGATCCCAGATTTTTATACAGAAAATATATTATAAAAATATATATACCAAAGTACTCCACATAGTAGCAGACACCAACTAACCTAAACCCCAACCTAAAACACCCCCATCTGGCCGCAATTTGCGGCCAGAATGCATATTTCGGCGGCCTGGGTAGGGAGAGGGACTCCCAGGTTTTGTGTGTGCATTCAATACCCCCTATATATGCTACAGTAAATCCAATTTTATTCTGAAACACCCCGGGCAGAAGCAGATTTAACAGAGCTTAAATTTAAGTTAAAAACCACATTTTGCACTAAAAAGATACATTATGGTATATCTGTGAAATCTGAAGCAAACCCAAGTCTAAAACCACACTAACATCACATTACCAAGCCAATCAAACCATAAAAAGGTTATATTGAAATAAACTTCACTAAAACCCTTCATTAGCACAAAAAAATGCATAAAAAGGTGATATTTAGCAACCAAACACACAAGTTATGGAAATAGAGGGTTAGACATGAGTTTATACCTTCTAAAGACCTTATAAAACACCAAAAGTTCCAGCGCTCTCCTCAAGAGTACAGACTTGCTTCCAAACTCCCCCAAAAAGCCATTTTTCCAAGGTTTTGAGTGAAAGAATGAGAGGTTTTGTGTAGGATCTTGTATAGATTCAAAAGGGAAATGAAAGGAAAAGAAAAAGATGGTGAAAATGTGATGTTGGTGTTGCTGGAGCTGCTGTTTCTTCTACTGAAATTTCAGCAAGAAAGAAAAGAGAGGGAGAGAGATGCTTCAATAAATGCTCACCATACCTCATTAAATGCACACCATACCTCTTTCTTTTCTCTCAAATCAATTTCTTTATGTTTTAAAAGGAAAAAGAAAAATGAAAATTTGAAAAGGGTGAGAAGGAAATAAGTATGTGCCACTAAAATGCTAAGTATGCAAGCAAGCACACCAATCCTCATTAGGAAAGTAATTAAGGAAAATAATTCTAATTAAAAGAACACATAGCTAATTTAAAATAAATTAAAGATAATAAACCCCGTTTAAATATATGAAACCCCAATTCATCTCAATTGGACTATATGAAAAGGAAATTAAGATTTTACGGGTTTTCATAAAAACACGCATCAATACTATCTAACGCGAAATAACCCTAAACGAGTTTTCAAAGTGTTACATCCCCGCTCTGTCGTTAGTTAAGTAACCTAACGGGTGATGACGGGACCCAGTGGTGAATGCGGATGGCATATACGTACATTTTATTTTTGTTCTTTTCTGGTGTGATTAATTGATGGGACTGTGTTGATTCTTATCAATGCAAGGAAAATAAACCAATATAAAAATGATGTTGTTGGAGCCAAGTTTTTTTTAAAAACTGACATTACAAACGTACGCTTTTGCTTTGCACAGTGGTATTCAGTTATGAATATCCAGCACCTCATTCGACGAGGCAAGGGCCGAGATCCCTTCATCGGGAGTGACCTCTTGAGTAAAAGTTTGCGTCAATGTAATAACTTCATTATAATCGTTTACGTTTTGCTTTGCATCATGGTATTCAGTTTGGAATATCCTGCACCTCATTCGACGAGGAAAGAGCCGAGATCCCTTCACCGGGAGTGACCTCTTTAGAAAAAGTTTTCGCCACTATATATTTATAAAACCACTTGGATTCCTTCAACGATATCAAGTTCATTACGTTAAAGGTTTTTCGCCAAAAACCAGCCGTAGCCCTCCGTCATTTCAGACGAGTATTGCTTAGTATTCGTGCTACGTATGTTGACCTAGTCAAGGCGTAGTGTTCGGTAGCTCTGTAGTACTTTTCTGCTGTATGGATATGCGATTGGTTAGGACAGTCGTACGGTCATGTTGACCTAGTCAAGGGCTCGTACGGGTGGGTCTAATTAATTCAGGATAATGACGAGTTGAACCTTACTTGCGACTTATGATATGTTGACCTAGTCAAGGTCATAAGCCGCTTGGGATAAAAGTCATATCGGGAGTTTCAAACATACAGGAAACTTGCCAGGCTTGCGCATACCTTCTGGAGTGTGGTAACTTAAGTGGCTTCCATCAAGTTATCATACGATGATAGTTGGATCCCGATTCTCACTGATGAGTAGGATTACTCCTCGGGTGATTCCGACTAATTCTCCTTTTAGGGTTTGGAGGAGAATTTGAGAAAACAGTGGGAGCCATCCAGATTAGATAAAGTGATTATCCATTCTGATCTAGGTTAGATTGCACGCTGAGTGTTTCTTTTCTCTCTCTCTCTCTTTGGTATCGACCATGCCCAGACCCTAGACTATGACGAAGTGACCAAGTTAACCGAACTTTCTTATATACACAGGCTTTTGGATTGTCCTAGTTGCATACATCATTGCCACTCCTTCTTTTACCCTTTGCTTTTCTCCAGAACACCTCGTATCACTACGTGTATCTACTTCCATTGGATAAAACCATCGTATGGTTATATACGAACTCGAAGGAGTTTTTTCGAGGATGGTTTCCGGTTCTGGAGAAAATGAATAGGATTATTCAGTTGTCTTTTCCTTTTACCTTCTCTCAGGTTGTGAGGGCTCCTAGGATTGGGAGACAGTACACCTATTACGCTTATTGGATAGTCTTCTTCCAAACCATAGGCAGGTGCCGAAAGGTAGGGAATGAAGAAAACCAATTAGCCTAAGTGTGGTATGCAGAAGGTAATAAGTAAAGACAAATAAAGGGATTAGAAAGAGGGCAAAGTAAATTGCGACTGCTATTTACGACCAAACCAAGTCTTTCAACGCCACTCCTACTTCACCTTTGTATTTCTCCGGAACACCCCGTATTACTACGAACATCCAATCCTATTGGATGAATCCATCGTATGGTTATATACGAACTCGAAGGGACTTTTCGAGGATCGATTCTGGTTCAGGAGAAATAGGAATAAGGATTATTCAGTTGTCTTTTATCATCACCTTCTCTCTAGTTGCGGGTACTCCTAGGACTAGGAGAGTACACCTATTATGCTTATTGGATAGTCTTCTTCCAAACCATAGGCTGGTGTCGAACGGTAGGGAAGGAAGAAAACCACTTAGCCTAACGATGGTGTACAGAAGGTAATGAGTAAAGACAAATAAAGGGAATTGGAGAGATGGCAAGGAAATATACGGTTACAATCATGAATCTGATAATGGAAAAGGCATTACTAGGAATACCCGGATACCCCTTCGAAACATATTCATGTTTCAGTTTCACTGTGTATTGTTAATAGAAAACTGATTTTCCAATTAGACCCTTGCTCCAGGGTATGTATTTACTAGGTATGATTCTCACATCTGTATGGTTTTACAGATGATGAGTGGGAGTAAGTTATTGGGAATTAGGTGATCATCCTCATTGTTGGAGATAGTGCCCTCAGAGTCAATTATTAGGTCACAGGTACGTGATTGTAATGATTGAGGGAGGACCTATCCCGGTAGGACAGTCTTACTCGAGATGATAGTATGCTATCTGGTTTACCTTTATCATCGTGTACTGCTTTAGGTGACCTGACACGTCGCTATTACACGTTGATAGAGCCCCTAGGATTCTTGCTTGACCACCAGTAGTATGAGGGCGATCATATAAGTGGGAGCTGGGGGTCTATAAGCTTATCCTTAAAAGGTCCCTAGTCGTGGGCGTTTCGAGACTGGGCATCGATACTCCATTAGTAGACTAGTGTATACAGTCGAGACCCCGACGAGGGGCGGTGGCCGGTCTCACAAGCCACTGGTGTCAGTTGGATCACCTAAGATGTATACAGGTGCTCATTGGGTTATGAGTACACCGGACAGGACTCGCCGGGAACATGCTAGTTGGTCATATACCAGACGTCAGATGGCAGTTCCCTGGTGACATGTGTGCAGGTTAGTTCATCGACCTTGGGATCGTCATTTGTCTCGTGTGAGTTCCCACTGTACTTTGATTACTACCCTACCACGGCTCAAAGGAGTCGTGCAAACAGGTTTTAGTTGGGTATAGTCCCGAGCCACATGGAGGCAGTGAGCGTATCTTCAGGGGTTCGTCTCTCCCGGTATTGGGGGTGAGGTCGTGCTGTGTCTAGGAGAGCCATTACACAAAGTCCTTGGCCAAGGCAAGGAGATTTACTGGTAGGTATTCCAGTAGTATCTCAGGGTGTTCTGGGCTACACTCCGACACGACTTGTACCGCTTTTGGGGGTCTGACTTTTACCAACCCCCTAGGCCCGCCATGCGATACTCATAGACGAACGGACCGGACTGCACGGATATTGTCACTGACAGGCTCAGTAGGGTTGTCAGGCTGAGTTCGCTCACGGACGTCCCTTTTTGTCAATACCTGGTAGCCCGTTATGTATTGGCTTATACCTCTAACGTGCTAGTGGTTAAATCCACAACCAAGGTGTTGATGAGTCTTTAGAGTCCCCCACATTCAGTTACTCAGCTTTCGGGCGAAAAGTTGTAGAGGCCGTATGGAGATATGGCAAGGTCCGATCAGATACGTGCGGTATTGCACGGATCAGGATCGGACAGTCTGTACTATAGGCCGTATGGTTATATGGCAGGGTTCGATCAGATACGTGCGGTATTGTACGGATCAGGATCGAACGGATATTACTAGCCGGCTTTGGTATAAGCCGGATCCTAGTATAGTATAGTGGAGATTTTGTCTCATTGCATTTGTATTTCGGTCGAAATACAGATGCGGGTGTGTATGCACAGTATCGGGGTTTTCCTGTAATTTATTACGGGACCGGTTTTCTGGAGTTGCCAGTTTGCTTTCCGTTTCGGCCGATTTCCCTTGTTCCGTTCATTGGCCGAAGATTGGTGGAGGAGGGCTTATTTGCATTGTTGCAAATAAGTGGTTGTGGAGGGGGTCTTTGCATTTTTGTTTTATCATGATGGTTTTCATGATGAGCACCATCACTTGACTTCTTCTTCTCATGATGGCTTGACTTTTTGAAGCCATCATGCATGAGATGATGGTTGCCTTGGAGTGTTGGATTTGTTGTGATCATTCCCTTTTGTATGATAACCATTCCTCTCTCTCTTTTTTGGATTAGATGAGAATGGCTCCCATTATCTTTTGATTCACACACTCTCATTCTCTCCTCTCTCTCTTTGAGCATGGCCGGCCACTCTCTTTTGGGGGGGCTGTCCAAATATTTGGGTATGGGTTTTTGCCTCATTTCATGCTCCAAAAATCCCCTAGTTCCTCCACATAATTCTTGCATTATCCCTCCACCAAAATGGCATCTCCATGAACCCCAAATGAGACTTGAGCTCTACTATACATTCTACAGCAATTCTTGGGCACGTCGAGTAGCCGGCTTCGTGCCCGAGTTGCCTCGGCATTGAGGTGGGAGCCCGTAAAAGAAGTAGGCGATGTGGTGCACTTCCGGCGACAAGGAGGAGACGGGACATTCCGCAGGAGATCGGGACGATGACGAGAAGACCGGAGGACTTGGATCGTCGGTATATCTCTAACCCATCTTCTAGTTAGCTTAGACTTGTTAATGGTTACGATCCGGGTGTTTAGTGCGCGGTGGTGCCGGTTTGCTAAGTCCGCAAAATTTAAGTTTTTCACCGCTTCCGCATTCCGGCGTCGGATCGACGGCCGGGGCGCCGCCGTGCACTTACACTCATTATATCGGAATTCGTTGAAATTGGTGATATTTGAGGAAATCACCTGGGTACAGTTTTCAACCTACGACGCACAGGGTTTGAGTTATTAAACTCAGGGGACTTATACAAAGTATTGTATGTTGTCCAGTGTCTATTAGGACAAAGGGGTTGGTCCTCGTACTATATTCTGTTTACTTGTTTCTTCTCAAGTTTTGGACAAGTATTTCGTAGAAACACAAGGTCCAAGTTTGAGAAGTTATAGGTACAAGAATAAAGTAGAGAACCAGGTGTCGCAAGTTTCGGGATTCTTCAAGGTGATCGAAGATGTAGATACTTGTATGAGGTATTCAGTTGATAGTAATGGTTTTGAGAAACTTGTTTCTCTTTCAGGTTACTCATAATTGAACGCACTCCTAAGTTGAGTAATGCTGATTGGTCTCTCTCCATTTAGTTGACATGCACTGGAGATAGCTGCATGATTTGAATCTGGTTCCAATTAAATTAGTGCTTTTGTTTCTATATTAGATATATATAGAATCAATTTATATCTTAACGATGTTAAGGTATAGGGAGTCGTCCGGCTGATGCTTAAAACCAGAATCTGGATAAACTCAGGGCACGTTTCAGTAATGGTTGTTTGTGGGTTATCCCGGGCTTTGACGAGGGTTAACTTTTTACCATCTGGAAGATCAATAGTGATATTGTTCTTGACTCGCCACAGTTTTAGTAAAATGGATTTTTTCAGAAAACAATAGTGGGAGTATGGTAGAACTGGAGGTGATTCCAGAACCACAAACGATTACTGAAAATTTAATAGGACCTAAAGATTCAATCAGGATGGACATTCCATTAGCCACTCCGCAGATATGGTGGGTAACCTCAGGCGCCCGAGAGGTACTATGGTATCCTCAAGGACGGTGACAGAGAGGTTCTTGTTTACCCAGACTTGACACTACCGTTGTTCCAGACTATGAGACCTGGCAGGAGGGTAAGTATAGCGTCATTCTAAACTAGCTTTAGAAGTGCACGTGTATATGACTCTGCCAGAGGGTTGTCGTAGTCAGCGGGAGCAGCGGAAGCGTAGTGGACAAGTAGCTTGTGTCTATTTATAGACTAAAGCGGATATAGTGAAGATAGATCATCTATTTTTGATGTGACAGTCATAGGTTTTTGACTTCATTAGAATAGGAGATGGATCTGTTAAGAAGGTAGTAGGGTGTAATGTCTTGGTTTTTGGATGACATGCACATAGTAGGAAGTGAAATTCCTATACTACGATCAGTTATATTTTGGTTGTCACACAGTAGTTTCTCCATATAGGTTTTGGATATTATATCAGACATTCTGGTTACTAGATCTATGATTTTAGATCTAGATTTGGGAAGTGTCCCAATCCGGGTACTTAGACAGTATTCTAAAGGCATTTTAGAATGGACGACTCCTGGTATGGTGGTGTACCTGTAGGTGATGGAGTCACCCTCTCTAAAGGTGTCTTACATACTAAAAAGGAGAGGGATGTGCATGATTGGCATATCACTTGCTTAGGTAATTGAGTCAATCATGACATGTCAAGTACTACACCAGATGTTGTTTTTGCACTAGATGCAATAAGTTGATATATTAATCCAATCCTGGAGAGAAACGAATGGAAGCAGTTTATGAACATAAGTGGATGTTCTAGGGATTTGATAACGGCGGCCTCCTTTAGGAGACGGTTATCATTCCAGGCTTCCAAGGTGACCTGGATGACAGAGTGGCTGTCAGAGTTATAGTTTTTCCCTCTGACGAGGGGCAGTAGTTTGGACAGGTGGTCCAAGCGGATACTGAGGAAGGCATGGCGCAGCATACTGATTAAGTTCAGTAGTCGATATGGAGTTCATTTATGAACTGGGTCCCATCAGATATCCAGAAATATTCTAAGACGGGTATTGCTCATTTCGGGAGATAGTTTTCTCCGCGAAGTTGAGATAAAGAGAGACATAGAAAGAAACACTGGAGCGGATCCACTCACTGAGACTATTTCTTGAACGCAATAGTTTTACAAACAAGATTTGTGAAACTGATTAGTAGAGGAGTTGGGTGTTCGGTATCACACGGGATGTGAGTATGCGACATCGCAATAATTAGCCTTAAGTGCAAGTGGGAGATTGTTGGCTATAGTGCCCTCAAGGCAATTATCATAGTCGCAGACAGGTGATCGTGATGATTGAGGAAGGACCTATACCGATAAAACAGTCTTACTCGAGATGATAGTATCCTATCTGGTTTGTCTTTATCATCATGTACATGTTGATATAGCCCATAGGATTCTTGCTTGACTACCAGCATTGTGATGGCGATCACATACGTGGGAGCTGGGGGTCTATAAGCACATCCTTAAAAGTCCCTAATCGTGGGAGTATCGAGACTGGGCATCGATACTCCAGTGTAGACTGGTGTATACTTATCTAGACCCTGATGAGGGGTGGTGGCCGGTCTCACAAGCCATTGGTGTCAGTTGTTCACCTAAGATAGTATACAGGTCCTCATTAGGTTATGAGTACACTGGACGGACTCGCCGGGAACATGCTAGTTGGTATTATACCTATAGTCAGATAGCAGTTCCCTGGTGACATGTGTACAGGTTAGTCTGTCGACCTGAGATCGTCATTTGTCTTGTGTGAGTTCCCACTGTGCTTTGATTACTACCCTACCACGGATCAAAGGAGTCGTGCAAACAGGTTTTAGTTGGGTACAGTCCCGAGCCACATGGAGGCAGTGAGCGGATCGTCGGGGATTCGTCTCTCCCGGTATTGAGGGTTGATGTCGCGCAGTGCACGGGTTGCCATCACTAGAAATCCTCGGCCGGGGTATGTGAGAACTACCGATCCAGGATCGATAGTTTCTCGGGTAGTGATGGGTTTCATACCGACACGAATTATCGCGTTGTTAGGGGTCTGACTTTATCCACCCCCCTAGACTCGATATGCGACACTCTTAGACAAACAGACCGGACTGTACGAATATTTTCACTGACAGACTCAATAAGGGTTCGGATGAGTTTGCTTGTCAGCCTTCCTTTCGCTCAATACCTGGATAGCCGTTACGTACAGCTAGTACCGCTGACGTGCTTGTGGTTAAACCCACTGCCAGCGTATTGACGAGTCTTTAGAGTCCCACACAGAGGGTTTTCTCGGTTCAGGAGATATGGTGTAGGTGACGTATGTTGATACATACAGGTGTCCGATTAAATATGTGCACAGACTGCACAGACTTTAATCGGACGGTTGATAATACTAGCGGCTTAGGATTAAGCCTGATTGTTAAATCAAGTTTTGATTTACATATGTATTTATATATATGTATTCTAGTATTATTGCTCACTATTTGTTTTCTCTCTTTGGCTATTCGTATTTTTGTACGATTACGCGTATGTGTATTTCGATACATGTACCGGGAAGTATTCCGTATTTGTACGGAATGGCTTCTTGAAGATGCCACCTCATTATTGATTTTATTTATAAAATCACATGTTAAAAAGTGAGGTGGAAATGGTGACATGGAAAGGCATGGCTTTTTGGTCAAAGCATGCTTTTGTGCAATGTAGAGATTGGTATGGGTATTTGTTTATTGTTAATTGAAAAAGTTGTTTTGGGTGTGCATTATTTTGAGAGAGGGGAAAGGGGCCGACCACAAATGAGGGTGTGTAATTTTCCTTTGCTCATTGATCATTCATTTTGACCTCTCTCTCTTGCTCACTCTCAAATGCACATCCAAAAGACTTAACCATTTAGTCCATACCATTCTTGCTTGCATCACCTCCACATCTTCCATGGGTGCTCTATGAGCATTAGATTATGAGAGAAAATATAGTGAGATTATCATACATCCCCACCCTCCACTACTAGCGATCTTGGAGGGTCGGTTGGTTCGCTCGGCGAACCTGAAGCTTGCGTCGTTTCCCTCGGGTGGATCATCGGAGACGAAGGAAGACCGGCGACCAAAGTCGATCCGCATCACTAGGAGCTTGGAGATGGTTGAAGACCTGAAGGACATGATCCGTTAGGTATAATCATTCTATCTCTTTGTGTTTGGTTTGCTAGTTTTAGGGTTAATGGTTTCGATCTTGTTTTATCGGGTAATGGTAGCGCCGGCTTTTAAGAAATTTTTGTTCCGCATTTGGCCACGTTTCGATGGCCGGGGCGCTCCCACTACCCAACAGTAAGAACACAGAATATCCAGTCATCTCTGTTCCACCCAGCGACGCTCGACACAACCCGCGATATAAGCAATCAAGAACCACGCTGCCCCAGCTGTACGCTCCTACGTCCGCAGCAGTCAAATGTATAAGCAAAGGTAAATACCAGAGAGATACCATGTCTCCGGCGGAAGACGGGAATACGAGACCCCCAAAGAGCGTCAGAATATAAACTCTCACATAATACTCGATTTGATGCTCTGACGAATCCTCGGTGATAGTGTCGAGAAACTGCGCACGCAATCAGGTGAACATACGCATGAACCCTGAATCTCACCATCTGCTGGCACGGCACCTAAATACTCCGCTACCAAGGCCGACCAATCATGTCGTGCCGTACCAGTCACTGGTCTGCCCCCAACTGGGAGTCCTAGTATCATGCTGATGTTCTGCAGTGTAGGCGTAATCTCACCAACTAGTAGATGGAAAGTATGTGTCTCTGGTCTCCAGCACTCTGTCAATGCCATAAGGAAGGCATGGTCTAGATGAATACTCCTAATTAGACTAACGCCATATAATCCAACCTCTACTAACAACGGCCATATCTGATCTATTATAGGCAGATACTCATGCGAACGGAAAGTAATGTCTGAAACTACCGTACTTGCCCAAAAAGCCTCTGACTTATGATGCCGCTGTACCATTAGGAGTTTCCGATCAGCAGGCCCCGTGTGCATCCTATGTGACCTACTGTACACCTGATCTATGGGCTGATCCCTACCACGACCATGAATCGGAGCTCCACTAACAGCAGGAGGTCTACGACCTCCGCGACCGCTTCGATCACCAGCGGCTCCACCAACAGGAGCTCCGGCACCACGCATCTGTGGAGGCATCAGTGCGATAGACCTGAAAAACTGTAAGTCTATGGCAGCGCCCTGGCCGTCAATCCGAGGCCAAACGCGGAAACAAAAACTTTTTATAAAACTGGCGCTAACGCAGACTTTTACCCGGATCGTGACATTAACCCTATACTAGCAAACTACAAAGAAGTTAGAATGGCTATACCGATCGATCCGTGTCCTTCGGTCTTTAGCCACTATCCTTAGCTCCTCACGGCATCTCCGATCAAGCTCGATCTCCGGTCTCCTCGTCGAAGTGGCACCACGTCAAGGAATCTTTTTACGGGCTCCCGCTTTAAAACCGAAGCAACTCGGACATGAAGTTTGCTAGTCGACATGTCCAAGGTGAAGTAGAGAATGTGTGTGATAATTTTGTCTCAATACACTCATGGATTCTCAACTTATGAGAGGGATGGGTGGAGGTTGAAGAAGAAGCCATTAGAGGAAGATGTGAGCTCAAGAGAGAGAGGTAAGTGAAGAAAGAGAATTGTTGATTGTGTGAGATATTTTAGAGAGCAAATATATATCATATCCAAAAAATAATACCATGCCATCACATGGCAGCCCTCTCTCTCCAAAATATCCCCCATAATCATAATTAGGCCCAAAATCAATCCATGTCACATTTAATGGTCACCCAAACCAAGACCATGAGTCACCAAGTGTATGTGACATGAAATGATGCATATGGACAAAACTTGCACTCACATTTTCCTCCACTAAACATTTATCCAAATGTTTAACACAGTAAATAGAATGGCATCTTCTAAAGTAAACTCGTGACAGATCACAAGAATACCCCTCACCTGTATATACATACCCGCATTCGTATTCCAACTGAATACGAATACTTCGAGACTAAAGTAATCCAACAAATCTAATACTAGGATCCGGCTTAAACCAAAGCCCACTAGTTTGATCCGTCCGATCATGATCCGTGCACAAGTGCACGTATATGATCGAACCCTGCCATAAAACCATACGACCTCTACAACGTTTCGTCCGAACTGGGAAACTTTCTGTGGGGGACTCTAAAGACTCGTCAATACGCTGGCAGTGGGTTTAACCATAAGCACGTCAGTGGTACTAGCTGTACGTAACGGCTGCCAATGTATTGAGTGAAAGGGAAGCTGACGAGCGAACTCATCCTGAAACCCTACTGAGCCTATCTGTGACAATTTTCGTACAGTCCGGTATGTTTGTCTATGAGTATCACATATCGGGCCTAGGGGGATGGTAAACGTCAGACCCCCAATAGAGGTATAAGTCGTGTCGGAGTGTAGCTCAGAACAGCTTGAGAAACTACTGGAATACCTACCAGTAAATCTCACTTGCCTTGGCCAAGGACTTTGTGTAATGGCTCTCCAGACACAGCGCGATATCAACTCTCAATACCGGGAGAGACGAATCCTATCTAACCGCCACTGCCTCCAAGTGCTTCGGGACTGCACCCAACTACTACCTATTTGCACGACTCCTTTGAGCCGTGGTAGGGTAGCAATCAAAGAACAGTAGGAACACACTTGAGGCAAAGTAGCAGTGTCAAGTCAACGGACTAAGCTGTACTCATGTCACCTGGTAACTGCTCCTGACGATAGGTATAATACCAATCAACAGTGCCCCTGCGAGTTCGTCCGGTGTACTCATAACCCAATGAGCACCTGTATACTTCTTAGGTGAACCAACTGACACCAATAGCTTGCGAGACCATCTACCGTCCCTCGTCGGGGTCTCGATCCGTATACACTAGTCTACTCATGGAGTATCGATGCCCAGTCTCGAAACTCCCACGACTAGGGACACTTTAAGGATGTGCTTATAGACTACCCAACTCTCACATATATGATCGCCATTATACTGCTGGTAGTCAAGCAAGAATCTTATGGGCTCTATCAACATGTAATAGTGATTTTTAATGTCACCTGAAGCATGTACATGATGATAGAGACAAACCAGATAGTATGCTATCATCTCGAGTAAGACTGTTCTACTGGTATAGGTCCTCCCTCAATCATTGCAATCACGTGCCTGTGATCCAATAATTGACTTGAGGGCACTATAGCCAACAATCTCCCACTTGCACTTAAGGCTAGTTATTGCGATGCCGCATACTCACAGCCCGTGTGGTACCGAACACCCAACTCCTCTACTAATCAGTTTCACAAAGCTCGTTTGTGAAACTATTGCGTTCGAGAAATAGCCTCAGTGAGTGGATCCGCTCTGATGTTTCTTTCTATGTCTCTCTTAATCTCAAGTACGCGGAGAAAGCCATCTCCCAAAATGAGCAATACCTGTCTTAGAATATGTCTGGATATCTAATGGGACCTAGTTCACAAATGAACTCCAAATCCAGCAAACTTCTTAGACTGTATCGTCAATTGAATTTAATCAGTATCCTGCGCTATGCCTCCCTCAGTATCCGCTTGGACCACCTGTCCAAACTACCGCCCCTCGTCAGAGGGAAAACTATAACACTGACAGTCACTCTGTCATCCAGGTCACCTTGGAATCCTGGAATGATAACCATCTCTCGAAAGAGGCTGCCGTTATCAAATCCCTAGAACATCCACTTATGTTTTAAAACTGCTTCCGAACGTTTCTCCAGGATTAGATTAATATCTATAAACTTATTGCATCTTGTGCAAAAATAATATCTGGTGTGGTACTTGACATCTCATGATCAACTCAATTGCCTAAGCAAGTGATATGCCAATCATGTGCATCTCTCTCCCCTTAGTCTGTAAGACATCTTTAGAGAGGGTGACTCCAGCACCTGTAGGTACACCACCATGCCAGGAGTCGTCCATTCTAAAATACCTTTAGAATATTGTCTAAGTACCCAGATTGGGACACTTCCCAAATCTAGATCTAAAACCATAGATCTAGTGACCAAAATGCCTAATATTATATCCATATCCTATGTGTAGAAACCACTGTGTGACAACCACAGTATAACCGATCATAGTATAGGAATTTCTCTTCCTACTATGTGTATGTCATCCAAATACCAGGACATCACACCCTACCACCTTCTTAACAGATCCATCTCCTATTCTGATGAAGTCAAATCCTATGACCGTCACATCAAAAATAGATGATCTATCTTCGCTATGTCCGCTTTAGTCTATAAATAGACATAAACTACTTGTCCACTATGCTTCC
Source organism: Agapanthus africanus (assembly GCA_030015575.1). Lineage (NCBI taxonomy): Eukaryota > Viridiplantae > Streptophyta > Magnoliopsida > Asparagales > Amaryllidaceae > Agapanthus > Agapanthus africanus. Next base: position 110,088,640 of record CM057340.1, on the reverse strand, counting down.
GCTTCTCCCACTGACTACAACAACCCTCTGGCAGAGTCATATAAACGTGCACTTCTAAAGCTAGTTTAGAACGATGCTATACTCATCCTCCTTCCGGATCGAGGTATGGAGAGTAGACACGAAGGATAACACAGTGGATCCACTCACAAAGGCCTTACCCCTAGAGAGACTTCTATGGGATGGTTGAGTATAGGATACTATAACCACTGCTATAATGTTGGGTATATGATACTACAACAGATGGCCTTAGTGCAAGTAGGAGATTGTTAGTTATATGTATGCCCTAGAGGCCATTACTGTACATGTGATGTATATTGTAGTGAATGCTTGGACATATATAGGAAGAACTTTCTTGCTCAACATGATAGTATGCTATCTGGTTGCACTTTATCTTAACATGGACACTTATTGTCTATCTATTACATGTTGATAAAGCCCTTAGGATGTGTACTTGACTACCAGGACTATGATGGAGATCATACTAGTGAGGCCAAGGGTAGTCCACAAGTACACCCTATAATTGTTCCTATTCGTGGGAGTATCGAGACAGGGCATCGATACTCCAGAGTAGACCAGCGTATACGCTTCTCGACCCATGTGATGGGCAATGGATGATCCCATATCCATTGGTGTTTGACATCAGAGAAGGTATACGGGTGCTCAGTGAAGACCGGGTACACTGAACGGACTCGCCGAGAACTCCTAGATGGTATTATACCTACGTCGGATAGCAGTTCTCTGGTTACACTGGTACATGTTAGTCTGTAGACCCGAGATCGTCATAGAGTCTTATGTGATTCCCACTGTGCTTTGATTTCCACCATACCACGGTCAAGAGATCGTGCAAAAAAGTGGTTTTTGGGTATAGTCCTGAGTCACATGGAGGCAATGAGCGATAGGAGGGGTTTCGTCTCTCCCGGTATTGGGAGTTGATGTTGCGCTATGCTCGATTGGCCATAACAGGAATTCTCTGGCCAGGGTTGCTGAGATCTACTGGTAAGTGTTATCAGTAGTTTCTTAAATCGTTATAGACCTTGCATCGGCATGACTTATCAGGTTATTAGGGTCTGACGTTATACCACCCCCATGCTGTTGATATGCGACATATCAGACGAAGAGACCGGACTGTACGGTAGTGTTACTGATTGGATTCGCAGGAGTATAAGCAAGCTTGCTTGTTGATCTTCTGATCGCTCAATACTCGGGTGGCCGTTACGTTTAGCAGACCGCTTGCGGCTTGTGGGTGTTTGATATGATCATCACCTGCTGCCGGCGTATTGATGAGTCTTTAGAGTCATACACAGAGATTTCCTGGCTCAAGCGAAACGGAGTAGGAGAACATATGTGATATGTGCGGGACCGAAATTAATACGATATGAGATACCGTATTCTATTCTCGCGACATGTGACATCGGTCGGTTATATGTGATATAGCTGTTAGTGTTTATGCCCTAGAAGGCCATTACTGTATCATATTAGCTTGTATATTACTTAATGGAAGCTTGGGATATTCACATGTATATAACAGTCTTGCTAAACATGGTAGTATGCTACTTGGTTTTTCTATCTTAATATGTGAGTGTACGTATTGATAGAGCTCTTAGGATCTTGCTTGTCTACCAGCGTTGTGATGGCAGTCACACTAGTGGGGGCTGGGTAGTCTACAAGCACATCCTTATTCAGGTCCCTGGTCGTTGGATTATCGAGACAGAGCATCGATACTCCGGAGTAGACTAGTGTGTACGGTTCTCATCCCAGTTGGGGAGATGGTCTGTCCCACAGCCGTCAGTACGTCGTACTGGAGATAGTATGCAGGTGCTCGTTAGGTTACGGGTACACCGGACAGGACTCACAGGGAACTGTTGGTTGGTTTGATACCAGTCGTCAGTGAGCAGTTCCCAGATGACATGAGTACAGCTTAGTCCGCAGACTTGACACTGCTACTTCGCCTCGAGTGTGTCCCACTGTTCTTAGATTGATACCCTACCACGGCTCAAAGGAGTCGTGCAAACAGGTAGCAGTTGGGTGCAGTCCCGAGCACTTGGAGGCAGTGGCGGTTAGATAGGATTCGTCCCTCCCGGTATTGGGAGTAGATATCGTGCTGTGTCAGAGAGCCATTACGCAAAGTCCCTGGCCAGGGCAAGCGAGATTTGCTGGTAGGTTCCAGTAGTTTCTCAGGGTGCAATGGGCTTCCCTCCGACACGACTTATACCGCTATTAGGGGACTGACGCTTGCCGCCCCCCTAGGCCCGATATGCGATAGTCTTGGACGAACGGACCGGACTGTATGGAGATTGTCACATCAGACTCAGTAGGAGTTCGGATGGGTTTCCTCATCGGCCTTCTTATCGACAACTACCTGGGGACCGTTATGTACAGCTGGTGCCGCTTGCGGTCTGTGGTTAAACCCACTGCCAGCGTAGTAGTCGAGTCTCTAGAGTCCCACACAGAGAGTTTCCTACTCCAGGCGAAACGATATAGAGGTTGCATGGTTTTGCGACAAAGGGTTCGGACGCATACGTGCGTTTACGCGTGTACGACTTTCGGACAGTTTTTACCAGTCGGCTTTGGTTTAAGCCAGTTACTGGTATCCGGTTATTGGATTTATACAGTCTAAAGTTTTTCCGTATTTTTACGGATCGGAGGGGCGTTCTCGTAATTACTCGAGAAGCTTCTAGAAGATGGTGACTAAGGAGGGTTATGTGTCATATTCATTGAATGAGTTATATGAGTCATGGTGGTGATTCATTCATTTCATTAATGCACATTTATTGCTTAATGACTCATGCTAATGAATCATCACTAGATATTTTATGAAGCATGATTATTCATCACTCTTTATTCTTTTCTTCTTATTAGAAAATGCTTCATATATGATATGATACTCATAACTTATTCTCATAATATTATTCACATTCTCTCTCCTCAAGCTCTCTCTCTTCAAAAGACTAATCCTCACCCTCATGTGTTGAGATCTAGGATTAGTTAGACTAATCAATCCATAACCATCACTCTATTTCATCTAGCTTCTTTGATTAGCAATCCAAGAAGGTTAGTTGCCTCAAGTTTAGAGGCTAAGCTTGGAGTTTTGCTCTCGGGTGGATCGTCTACTACCTAGAGAAGGCCGAGGAGAACAAGGAGATCGTAAAGACGAAGGACAAGTTTCGTTAGGTATAATCCCTAAACACAATAGTTATGAAACTCTTTGTGTACGGTTAGTTATCGTTTAGCTTCGATTCGAGCGGTTAGTCGATGTTCGTTCACTAAACAAGTTCGTTTTTGAAAATTCCGCCTCCCCACAAGTATTGGGGTGTAGTACATCGACTTACAGTGGTATCAGAGCCTCGCTAAACAATAAATAACTTAATTGCAAATTTGTACGAATTTCGAACGGAAAAACGAAGCCGGAAAACCCTAAATCTGTAAAGTTTCTGTCGAACTTAAAATGATGTCCTAAAATTTTTCAGGTGAGTGCAGAAAGCTTGAAAAGGGTCCAGAAGAACACCCATGAAATTCGAGCCCATGAATCGGCTAAAGCGCCGCGGAAGCGCGGCGGATCCCACCGATCCGCCGCGGTTCCGCGGCCGAGTTGCCGAGTCATGGACTCGTCTTTCATGTGTGGGTCCTCTCTGGTATTTGTGGTTTTCTGGAATATTTTAATTTTGCTCAGGTTTCCAGTTTACAGAGCAGTTTTTGGAGCAATATTAATGATGTTTAATCGATCGAAATTGTACAGTATTTGCATGTTGGATTATATCTGTGATTGTTTAATGTGTTCGTAAACCTCCCCTAACTGCTAGTATGTCGTTTGGCAGGGGGTTGCACATTTCTGTAATGGTTATATCTGTTTGTGCATATAAACTGTATTGGACTGTTGTGGTGTATAGCCGGGGTTTGCAATGGGTTATTGTTTAATTCATTTGTTGTAAATGTAATTTGTTGTAATATTATTTTTGCGGGGCACATCCAGGTTGCGGTTGTAGCCACCATTGTATTATTTCATTTTACTGTTTTTGCTCCTAGGACTGACCCAAGGTGGGGTACACAGACTGCCGGGCGGGTAGTTTGCCGTACCCGTAGGGGTCGAGGGTGGGGTAACGGCTATTCATCACAACTGTGTAATCTGTCTTTTCTTGCAGGCTCAAAAGAAATACAGATTGCTTGCAAATCCAATATTGTTTATCTGTGTTCTGGAATGTATATCATTGCGTCAGACGAATGTAAAATATCTATATTTATGATAGCTATTTAGACGTCACTTATGTTTTACACCCGCGCTAGCCCAGCCCCCGCTCTGTCGTTAGTTAAGTAACCTAACGGGTGATGACGGGACCCCGTGGCGAATGCGGATGGCATAAGAGGACGTTGTATTTTTGTTGTTTTCTGCAATGATAGGATTAATGATGGGACGCATTATCTATAATGCAAAGAAAACAAACCAAAGTTTAAATCGTTGGAACAATTTAAAAGAAACCACTCGGTTATTTTTAAAACAGATATTTTTAAATGCGGAGCTTTAACCACTCCTTTTAAAAGCTATCAGGTTCCTTCGGTTATATCAAGTTCACTACGTTCACGGTTTCGCCAAAACCATTCGTAGCCCTCCGTCATTTCATCTGGGTATTCAGTAGTATTCAAGCTATGTATTTTGACCTAACGCCAAGGCATAGTGTTTGGTAGCTACTGGGTATTCATTTGTTGCATGGGTAGATGTAGTTAGTTTGGGACAGTCGTATTATCATTTTGGCCGAACGTCAAGGATATATACGGATGGGTTCAAATTGACAAGATAATGATGGGTAGAACTTGACATGTGACTTATGACATTTTGACCTAACGCCAAGGTTATAAGAGCATGGGGCAAAAACTTATATCGGGAATTTCTAAAGAAACTGAAATTTGCAAAGAGATGCATACCATTTTGAGTTTGATGAATGTTGGTAGGATTCCTTCAACATTATCATACGATGATATTTGGATCCCGATCCTACTGTGAGTATATGCTACTTATCAGGATATTCGTCACTTAACGATCAATGCTATAAACCTAGTAGGTGTCCAGAAAGGTGTCAGCGGGGTTACGCCCCCAGAGAAAAGAGGTTATTTAATTAAGGAACTTCGCGAAAGCGTTGGAAAACCTCCCTCGAAGTATCGACACTGGCCTGGCTGAACGGTTAAGCAAGTATTGTACGGTGAGAATAGTCCTGGCTAATTCTTCTTTTATGGTTTGAGGAAGGATTCGAGAAACAGTGGGAGCCATCCAGTTTAGATAAACTAAAAACCACTCTAAACTTGCAAGAGCATCATGCTAAAGAGTTTTCTTCTCTCTCTCCTAATTGCAGCGACCCTGAAAATGACTGGACTTAAGTTACTTTTAGAAAAAAATATACTGACGAGGCCAAACTATAAAGATTGGCTGCGGAATGTCAAAATGGCCTTGACCTATGACAAATTGGGGTACGTCCTCACCGCTACGGCACCTGCTGTCCCTGGTCCCAAATCCAGCAATGCGGATAAGGAAATCCGCAAAACCTGGGATTTAGATTGCGCGAGAGCCAAGTGCGTCGTGCTTGCCTCTATGGACAATGAACATCAGAGGAGGCATGAGGATATGTCCCTAGATGGCATATTTCTCCATACAAAGGAACTTTATGGAGAGCAATCTCGTATAGCAAGATACGAGACCTCTAAGAACTTGTTTCGAGCGAGGTTGGCTGTCGGGTCATCGGTAGGTGAACATGTCCTACAGATGATCGGCTATATTGAAGAGCTCGCAGACCTTGGGACGACTTTGGATAATGAGCTGTATACAGATCTTATTCTCCAGTCCCTTCCTCCCACCTACGCCCAGTTTATCCTCAACTTCAACCTTCAAGGAAAAGAAGTTGAACTTGCGGAACTCCTGAACATGTTAAGGAGTGCAGAGGGCACCTTGAAGAAAGCAAGGGAAACACCCGCTATGTTTGTTGGCGGTGCATCTTCTTCCGGGTCCAAGGCTAGGGCCAAAGGAAGGAAGAAGAAGGCCGCACCCAAACCTAGAGGAGGTGTTAGTAAGGTGGGAAAGAAGGGAAAGAAAAAGATAGCAGTACCGATAGTTGGCCCGGATGAGTGCTTCCATTGTCACAGGAAAGGGCACTGGAAGAAGGATTGCAAGGCGTGGATCGCCAAGAACCAGGAACCGAAGCAAGCTGTGGCTTCGACTTCAGGTGTGTTTGTAATTGAGAATTGTCTGTCGATCAACTCTACTTCCTGGGTATTGGATACCGGATCAGGATCTCATATTTGCAATTCATTGCAGGCACTGAGAAACCGTAGAGTGCTGAAGGAAGGTGATATGATCCTCAGGGTTGCTAACGGAGCTAGCGTGGGAGCTGCGTCCGTCGGGGATTATCACCTAAGATTGACGAGTGGACACATTTTGGTTTTACATAACTGTTATTTTGTACCAAGCTTAACGTGTAATATCATATCAGTTTCCTTGTTATCAAATAAAGGTTATGATTTCACGTTTGTAAGAGATGTTGTTAACATCCACCTTAATCATGGTTTGATTGGGTCCGGTACTCTAAATAACGGCATATATCTGTTAAACCAACTCCAAATTTTCAATGTCCAGAACACACTAAAAAGAAAGTCTCCAGATTTAAATAAAGCTTTCTTATGGCATTGTAGACTGGGTCACATCAATGAGAGAAGGTTGACTAAGTTGCATAGAGAAGGATATTTGGACACGTTCGAATATCAAACTTATGACACTTGTCAATCCTGTCTCAAAGGAAAGATGACAAAGACTCCATTTACTGGACAAGGAGTAAGAGCGAGCGAGCTCTTAGGACTCATACACAGTGATGTATGCGGTCCAATGTCTACACATGCGAGAGGTGGTTTTTCCTATTTCATTACTTTCACGGATGATTACTCAAGATACGGATTCATTTATCTGATGAAACATAAATCCGAGGCTTTTGAGAAATTCCAAGAGTATAAGAATGAAGTAGAAAACCAAACCGGCAAAAGTATTAAGACACTAAGATCTGATCGAGGTGGAGAATACTTAAGTGCCGAGTTCCTAGGTTACCTAAAAGAGAAAGGAATTCTCTCTCAGCTTACTCCTCCATACACTCCACAGCATAACGGTGTATCGGAGAGACGGAATCGAACCCTATTGGATATGGTACGATCCATGATGAGTAATGCTGAGTTACCGCGATCTTTCTGGGGTTATGCGCTAGAATCAGCGGCATATCTTTTGAACATGGTTCCTACCAAGACTGTGCCTACTACTCCATATCAGATGTGGAGCGGGAAGAAACCCCATCTACGATATATAAAAATTTGGGGATGTCCAGCTTTTGTTAAAAAGCAGCATGTGGACAAGCTCGAGGCACGATCAGTAAAGTTCAAGTTTGTGGGATATCCAAAGCACTCCAGGGGATATCTATTCTATTACGCAGAGGAACAAAAGGTATTTGTTTCTCGTAATGCCCATTTTCTAGAACATCAGTTTTTAGAAAAGGAATCAAGTGGGAGCGAAATAGAACTGGAAGAAATTCCAGAACCACAAACTAATACTGAAAGTTTGGTAGAACCGGTAGTTCAAGAAGAACAGAACATTCCCGCACCCCTCCGCAGGAGTAGGCCGTCTCATCCGCCTGAGAGATACTACGGTTTTCTCATTGATGGGGATAGAGAGGATTGCATCATAGATGATGATGAACCTACTGACTTCCAGCAGGCCATCCAGAGCGGCGACTCGGTACGATGGTTAGATGCAATGCGGACCGAAATGGAGTCCATGTACACCAACAAAGTATGGACTTTGGACTTTGCTCCAGATGGGGTAAAACCCATAGGATGCAAATGGATCTTCAAGAAAAAGATTGGTGTAGATGGACAGGTGGAAACCTATAAGGCTAGACTTGTTGCAAAGGGTTTTCGTCAAAGACCTGGTTTGGACTATGACGAAACTTTTTCTCCAGTGGCTATGCTCAAATCCATTTGGGTCCTTCTTGCTATTGCTGCCTTCCATGATTATGAAATCTGGCAGATGGACGTAAAGACGGCTTTTCTGAATGGAAATTTAGAAGAGAGCGTCTATATGGATCAGCCAGAGGGTTTCAATCAGAGTGGGAGCAGCGGGAAAGTATGCAAGCTGCTTAAGTCTATTTATGGACTAAAGCAGGCATCACGGAGTTGGAACATCTGTTTTTATGAGACAGTCAAAGAATATGACTTTATCAAAAATCCAGATGAACCGTGCATATATAGTAAAGTTGTGGCCAGAAGTGTCGTATTCCTCGTCTTGTATGTGGATGACATTCTATTGATAGGAAATGACATTCCTATGCTACAATCTGTCAAAGGATTCTTGTCACACAGGTTCTCCATGAAAGACCTGGGTGATGCCTCGTACATTCTGGGGATCCGGATCTATCGTGATAGATCCAAGAGGATGTTGGGACTTTCGCAGTCCAGGTATATCGACACTGTACTGAAAAGATTCAGTATGGAAGATTCTAAGCGCGGTAATTTACCGGCTTGTCACGGAATCACCCTCTCCAAAGAGATGTCTCCCAAGACTGATTTGGAAAGGGAACGCATGTCTATTATACCCTACGCTTCTGCAGTAGGCTCTATAATGTATGCGATGTTGTGTACCAGACCAGATGTTGCTTACGCACTGAGCGTGGTAAGCCGGTATCAGTCAGACCCAGGGGAGAAACACTGGATAGCAGTAAAGAACATTCTCAAGTACCTGAGGAGGACTAAGGAGATGTTCTTGGTTTACGGCGGAAAAGACCTCAGGTTGGAGGCCTTTGCTGATTCCGGCTTCCAGAGTGATAAGGACGATTCCAAGTCCATGTCGGGTTATGTCTTTACCCTCAATGGAGGGGCGGTGTGCTGGAAGAGCTCCAAGCAGGACACCGTTGCTGACTCGACGATGGAAGCGGAGTATATAGCTGCTTGCGATGCCGCAAAAGAAGCAGTCTGGATGAAGAAGTTCCTAACAGAACTTCAGGTGGTTCCTACCATAGTTGATCCAATACCTCTGTATTGCGACAACAACGGAGCTATAGCTTTAGCGAAGGAACCAAGGTTTCATCAGAAGTCCAGACACATCTTAAGGCGGTATCACCTGATCAGGGAGATCATTGATCGTCAGGAGATCGAGGTTCGGAGAGTTGCTACTGAAGAGAACATTGCTGATCCATTCACGAAGGCCCTACCTCAGATTCAGTTCGAGAGGCTACTCGAGATCATCGGTCTGCGATATGCCAGTACATGGCCCTAGTGCAAGTGGGAGATTGTTAGTGTTTATGCCCTAGAAGGCCATTACTGTATCATACTAGCTTGTATATTACTTAATGGAAGCTTGGGATATTCACATGTATATAACAGTCTTGCTAAACATGGTAGTATGCTACTTGGTTTTTCTATCTTAATATGTGAGTGTACGTATTGATAGAGCTCTTAGGATCTTGCTTGTCTACCAGCGTTGTGATGGCAGTCACACTAGTGGGGGCTGGGTAGTCTACAAGCACATCCTTATTCAGGTCCCTGGTCGTTGGATTATCGAGACAGAGCATCGATACTCCGGAGTAGACTAGTGTGTACGCTTCTCATCCCAGTTGGGGAGATGGTCTGTCCCACAGCCGTCAGTACGTCGTACTGGAGATAGTATGCAGGTGCTCGTTAGGTTATGGGTACACCGGACAGGACTCACAGGGAACTGTTGGTTGGTTTGATACCAGTCGTCAGTGAGCAGTTCCCAGGTGACATGCGTACAGCTTAGTCCGCAGACTTGACACTGCTACTTCGCCTCGAGTGTGTCCCACTGTTCTTAGATTGATACCCTACCACGGCTCAAAGGAGTCGTGCAAACAGGTAGCAGTTGGGTGCAGTCCCGAGCACTTGGAGGCAGTGGCGGTTAGATAGGATTCGTCCCTCCCGGTATTGGGAGTAGATATCGTGCTGTGTCAGAGAGCCATTACGCAAAGTCCTTGGCCAGGGCAAGCGAGATTTGCTGGTAGGTTCCAGTAGTTTCTCAGGGTGTAATGGGCTTCCTTCCGACACGACTTATACCGCTATTAGGGGACTGACGCTTACCGCCCCCCTAGGCCCGATATGCGATAGTCTTGGACGAACGGACCGGACTGTATGGAGATTGTCACATCAGACTCAGTAGGAGATCGGATGGGTTTCCTCATCGGCCTTCTTATCGACAACTACCTGGGGACCGTTATGTACAGCTGGTGCCGCTTGCGGTCTGTGGTTAAACCCACTGCCAGCGTAGTAGTCGAGTCTCTAGAGTCCCACACAGAGAGTTTCCTACTCCAGGCGAAACGATATAGAGGTTGCATGGTTTTGCGACAAAGGGTTCGGACGCATACGTGCGTTTACGCGCGTACGACTTTCGGACAGTTTTTACCAGTCGGCTTTGGTTTAAGCCAGTTACTGGTATCCGGTTATTGGATTTATACAGTCTAAAGTTTTTCCGTATTTTTACGGATCGGAGGGGCGTTCTCGTAATTACTCGAGAAGCTTCTAGAAGATGGTGACTAAGGAGGGTTATGTGTCATATTCATTGAATGAGTTATATGAGTCATGGTGGTGATTCATTCATTTCATTAATGCACATTTATTGCTTAATGACTCATGCTAATGAATCATCACTAGATATTTTATGAAGCATGATTATTCATCACTCTTTATTCTTTTCTTCTTATTAGAAAATGCTTCATATATGATATGATACTCATAACTTATTCTCATAATATTATTCACATTCTCTCTCCTCAAGCTCTCTCTCTTCAAAAGACTAATCCTCACCCTCATGTGTTGAGATCTAGGATTAGTTAGACTAATCAATCCATAACCATCACTCTATTTCATCTAGCTTCTTTGATTAGCAATCCAAGAAGGTTAGTTGCCTCAAGTTTAGAGGCTAAGCTTGGAGTTTTGCTCTCGGGTGGATCGTCTACTACCTAGAGAAGGCCGAGGAGAACAAGGAGATCGTAAAGACGAAGGACAAGTTTCGTTAGGTATAATCCCTAAACACAATAGTTATGAAACTCTTTGTGTACGGTTAGTTATCGTTTAGCTTCGATTCAAGCGGTTAGTCGATGTTCGTTCACTAAACAAGTTCGTTTTTGAAAATTCCGCCTCCCCACAAGTATTGGGGTGTAGTACATCGACTTACAATAGCCGGTTTATCGGATCAAGTGTTGATTCGATAAGTTGTTACATTAGATATTAGTCGGTTATATGTGATATAGCCGGATTATTAAATCAAGTGTTGATTTAATAATTTAATGTATAATTATATATTTGATGTATTAAGTTACATTAACTAGTACTTGCTCACTTATGATTTCTTTTTCTTCACTTTGTGCACATTGTATATATATGTGATATATATTTGTGTACATGATATTGTATCATGTTTGATGATACATGCAAGATGGGTGTATGAGACACACACATGCTTATGATGATAATTAGGGTTTTTATTTATTTTGGTAATTACAAAATGGTAGGATTTTGTCATGGCTAGTAGCTTGTAGAAGCTTGTAGTGTTCATTGACCAAGTCCACTAATTTGTTTTACCTAAGATATTTATAAACCTAACCATTATCACTTAGCCATGGTTAACTCTCTATAAGGGTTAGCATATGATGTTAACTCACCCATGGTTGCCATTATCCACTTGATAATTTTATCATGAGAGATTTCTTCTTCTTCCCCCTCAATGCTTTCTAGCTTCAATGGAGATGATGGAAAAATAGTGAGAAAATTATTTCTAAAGTGAGTAAAATTCCTACTTCATCATCCTCTACTGCTAGCCATTTAGTAAAGGATGTTTGCTTCACTAATTCCATAATTAGTGAAGAGATAGCTTGGGTTAGTATCTCCTCGACGTAGATCATCTTCGGCCTCGAAGACTTCTAGCAAGCTTGTTCCATACATCTTGTGGAGCCTCTCAAGAGTCCGGGAGTTCATGGATCGCAGCGAAGGGACTACTACACGGATCTATTGAAGTGAAGGACCGGTCTACAAAGGTTGTATTCCCTATTCACTTTTATGTAAAGTTGTTTGCATATCGTTTCGTCGGATTTTCTAGTAACGATTCTAGGGTTAGGGTTAGCTAGAACGGCAAAAATTTGAAATTGGAATGGACGATGCCTCCCGAAACCTTGCTGCCGTGCTAGGAAACCCTGTAGTGGTATTAGAGCCATGCTAGAAAATTAGACGATGTTTGTTAGATTACGAAACCGAGACGACTCCGAAACTTGAAACACAAAAACTTAGTTTCTATCGATTTTAAAAAGTCTTCAAATTTTTTTTAAACAACTGCAGAATGTTGTATATGATATGACATGAACAGAGAATAAATTTGAGGCAACGTGGCCGGATTTTGGCTGAGTACAAGTGCACATTTTCCTAGGAGGCCGGCCACTTTGTGGATTTTGAGCTTCAAATTTTTCCTGTGTTCCATTCTCTGGGTTTTGGGGTTTCAGGTGTTGTTTGTTTTTGCTAAATTTTCATATGATGTTAACTTTCTGCAAAAGCAATTTGGAGTGTTTCGTAGTCGTAATTCTAACAAGTATTCGGATTATTTAGACGATGTTAAAAAGTTCGAACGGAAATCAATAACCCAATTTTTCCCCCACTGGAAATTTTTTCAAGAGTTGGATTTTTCCCGAGTTTAAAATTTTCAGAAAATCTTGCGATTCTGTGGACCCTCTAGAAGAACGAAACCCTAACTCGATTTTGTGACCGTCAGAACCTCCATCAAACCCTAGGGTTTGTGGTAGTTCAGCGGTGCCACAGGTGAGGCATTGGTTGACCCTTCTACGGCTGGTTCATAGGAGCAGTGGCATGTTCTGTGTATTTTTGAACTCCGCTCAAGTGTTGAGCTTTTCGGGAAACTTTGGGTGTTTGCTTATACGATCAAAAAGTTTAACTTCGTATAACTATCTATGGTTGTGATACAATATTTGGAATCCACAAATTTAGTTATGTGATAACTAGTTTAAATTTTATAAATCTAGCAGTTTAGTCGAATTTGATCGGTTGCCATGGAATTTTGATGTGGATCAAAAGTCCGTCGCAATTACGTAGTGTACGCGGATACTCGTCAGGTAACCTTAATAGATAGCCACGCCCCATAGCCCCGACCAAGTGACTGTAGGAGAACCCCGTCTCCAAAAGCATCCGTTCGGGTGCTCGCAGCTGCGGTGTTCCGCCTTAGTGCACTTCGTCGACGGCATCGAGGGGTGTGGCCGTCTGCTAAAGTTTCCGACGAGTATTCGATCAGGTTATCGCGAATCTTGTTGAATTACCCGACAGATTATTTAAAAGTGTTTTCAATATCGAGACTAAAATGCGGGGTTTATAATTGTTAGGCATGTGATGTCTAAGGAATTCATTTTGTTGGGCATGAAATCCAAAGTATGAGATACATTGGGTTTATAATGTCTAAGGTGGGTGCGGATTCCAACTGTTGTAGTTTTTCACTTTCTTTTGTGTGACCGTAAGTATAATATATGGTGTATCACCGGTTTCGTTGCTATATCTCAACGACATTTGGGATACGCATATTTACTTACGTTGATGACATATGATGTTATGTGTTGCTGTGATATGTTATATTGGATCGTCGTGTTTGAATAGCCGGGGGGTTTTATGTGAGATAAGAGTTTTTCATTTTCATTCATGTAAAATTCATTGTATGTAATATTCTTTTATTAGGGCACTTCCGGGTTAAGGATGATGTCACCATTGTATATTATTTACTTTTCCGCATTAGGATAGACCCAAGGCGGGAAGCACAAGTAACCAGGTTCTAGGGTCTATTGGGAGACCATCTCGAGGAGTCGAGACCGGGTCTCCTAACTCTAGAATTGGAAGGGTTGCTTGTCGCTCTCGTAGGGGTCTAGGGATGTGGGTTTGGCTATTCATCACGACCGTGGAATCCGTGTTTTATACTGGCTTAATTTAAAACACGGAATTCCTAGTATATCCAATATTTCATATGTGATTCTTCTGCTGCTGATTTTCTTTAATGTGATCACTTGATATGTTCTGAGATGAATGCCTATATTATATATATGAGATATAATAAATATTGTTGCTTTCATTTCTAATGTGATGCTTGGGAAGCATAATTTGATGGGAATTCATTAATGAGATTAATGAAATAAAAGAAACCTAAAAGATGTTGTAGAAACTTGTTTTAAAAATTGGTAGCTCTAGTTCTTGCTTTGCATAGTGGTATTCCTTGTAGAATATCCAGCACCTTATTCGATAAGAAAAGAGCCGAGATCCCTTCACCGGGAGTGACCTCTTTAGCGAAACTAGCAGATGCTACAAACTCGGTTTGTCTTTTGATTGCCTTTATAGTTTTTGCTTTGCATAGTGATATTTTTGAAATATCCTGCACCTCATTTGATGAGGAAAGAGCCGAGATCCCTTCACCGGGAGCGACCTCTTTAGCAAAACTAGTAAAAGCCTCAAAAACACTTCTTTTAAAAATCACTCGATTCTACAACGATATCAAGTTCATTACACAAAAGGTTTTCATAAAAACCTGTCGTAGCCCTCCGTCATTTCAGATAAGTACTACTTAGTATTCGTGCTACGTTTGTTGACCTCCGTCAAGGCGTAGTGTGCGGTAGCTAACTAGTGCTTATTTGCTGCATACGATGCGATTGTATTAGGGTAGTCGTGAGGCCTTGTTGACCTCCGTCAAGGGTCGTGCGGGTGGGTTTAATTCAATCATGAAATGTACGGGTAGAGCTTGACTAGCAGCCTATAGTTTGTTGACCTCCGTCAAGGTCATAGGACGCTAGGGGTAAAATATTATCGGGAATTTCAAATGTTGAAATTTGCAATGAGATTGCATATCTTCTATAAGATAGTTGGATCCCGATACCCACTGCGAGTAAGAGTTACTCCTGGAAGAGTTTTACACATTACAATTAGCCGATCAAGTAGGTGTCTAGAAAGGTATTAACGGGGTTAAACCCCTGGGAAAACGAGGTTTATTTTAATTAGGTCCGTGCAAAAGCACGGGAAACCTCCCTCAAAGTACCGACACTGGCCTGGCCGAAAGATTGGCGAACTTGTAGGGTGTAATTAATCCCGTCTAGTCTTACCTTTTAGGGATTGAAGGTAGATTTGACTAAAACAGTGGGAGCCATCCTGATTAGATAAACTAATAACCAATCTAATCCTGCAAGAGCGCACGCAGAGTGTTTTCTTCTCTCTCTCTCTCCTGATAGCGACCATGTCACGCCTTAATCAAGATAATAATATGGATGCATTGACCGAACCTGCTTATTATACTGAGCTAGGGAACGTTGGTTCCGCTCTATCTTAAAACTGTTATAAGTCCGAGCAGGAAATAGGGGAATATCCGGATTCCCATGCCACCCAATCGAGGATTAAGCATGTTGATGCATATTCTTCGGGTGTGTTCGTTACCAAGAACTGTTTCTCAGCATCCTCTACATCCTAGGTATGTGATACCGGATCAGGATCCCGCATATGTAATATGTTACATGGGCTACAGAAAGGTAGAGAACTGAGAATGGGTGATATGTCTCTAAGTGTTAGAGAATGGTGCAATTGTTGCAGCCAAGTCTGTTGGCAGATATCACCTTGTATTAATACATTGATTCTGAACAAATGTTATTACATACTGAACCTGATATACAACATTACATCATGTTCTTTACTGAGTTAAAGAAGGATATAATTCTGTATTGCAGGATAATGTTGTGAACATTTTTCCTGAATCAAGAGTTGATTCGATCAGGCACATTAGATAATAAGTATGTAGAACACACACAAGAAGAGTAGTTCAGAAATGAACGAATTATTCTTGTGGCATTGTAGACTAGGTCATATCAATGCGACACGACCAGCTAAGTTACATAAGAATGAATATAAGAATCTGTTCGAATTTTCATCTTATGATACTTGCCAGTCTTGTCTCAAAGGTAAAATGACCGATACTCCGTTTACTGGAAACAGAGAAAGTGTTAGTGAACCCTTGGGACGCATACATAATGATGTATACGGTCCTATGTCTATAAATGCCAGGGTTGGTTCTTGGTACTTCATTACATTCATCACTATCTCTCAAGATTCAGACATATGTTTCTATTGAAACACGAATCTGAAACTTTTGAGAAATTCAAGGAATATAAGCTTGGAGTTGAGAACCAGACGGGTGGAAGTATTAAAGTCCTTCGATGTGATCGAGGAGGAGAATACTTGGGCATGGAGTTCCTGGATTATTTAAAGGAGAATGTGATTCTCTCTCAGCTTACTCCTTCGAGTACACCACAGCACAATAGTGTATCGGGACGGAGGTGTCTCACCCTATGAGATATGGCACGCTCTATGATGAGTACTGCTGAGTTACCTATTTCCTTTTGGATGTTATGCACTTGAGAAGCTGCATACCTATTGAATGGGGTTCCGTCCAAATTAGGGCCTACCACTACATATGAGATATGAAATGGGAAGAGACCATGTCTTAAACGAGTTAAGATATGGGGTTGTCTGGCCTATGTTGAAAAGAAAAATCCGGACAAGCTCGAGGCAAGGTCAGTTTTGTGTAAGTTTGTTGGATATCCCGAACATTTGCGAGGGAATATCTTCTACCACACTGAGGAGCAAAAGATGTTTTGTTTCTCAGCATGCCACCTTCTTAGAAAAGGAATTTCTTGTGAAGAAATTAGTGGACATGAGGTAGAACTGGAAGGAGTTCCAGCTAGACAAACTAACAGCTGATGATTTGATGAAACCAAAGGATTCAATAGTCTCCAACGAAGCTCAGCCTCTCCGCGAATTTGGTAGGGTTTCTTATCCACTTGAGAGATACTACGGTCTTCTCAGTGATAGTGGGAGTGAGGATTGCATCATGGTAGATGATGGCCCAAATAGGTTCAGGCAGGCCATCACGAGTGGCGACTTTGTGAAAAGGCTGGATGCTATGCGATCAAAGATGGAATCCATATACACCAACAAAGTATGACTTTGCATGTTGCACCTAAAGGGGTAAAACCCATTGGGAGCAAATGGATCTTGAGAAGATTCTTGGTGTAGATGGAAAAGTTGAGACTTTCAAAGCTATGCTTAAGTCCATCAGGATCAATGCAAGCATCACGGAGTTAGAACATCTGTTTTGATATGGCAGTCAAAGAGTTTGACTTCATCAAAAAGGTAGATGAACCTTGTATATACAAGAACGTAGTAGAGAGTAAGGTTGTCTTCCACGTATTGTATGTAGATGACATACTCTTAATAGGAAATGGTTTCTTATGCTACACTCGGTCAAGCTCCCTTATCACGGGGATTCTCAATATAAGATATGGATGATACCTACTACATCTTGTGGATTATGATCTACGGTGATAGATCTAAGAAGATATTGGGAGTGTCCCAAATCCTGGTACATTAACACCATACTAAAGGGGTTTAGTATGGAGGATTCTAAGCGTGGTGGTTCGCCCACACACTCATGGATCACTCTCTCCAAAAAGAAGTCTTCCGAGACTGATTTGGAGAGAGCTCGCGTGCGAGGGATACCCTATGCTTTGGCAGTAGGCTCTATCATGTGTGCGATGTTATGTACAAGACCAGATGTAGATGACTCACTAGGTGTAGTGATCAGAGATCAATCGGATCTTGGGAGAATCACTGGACAGCTGTGGAGGACATTCTTAAGTACTTGAGAAGTACTAAAAGAAAGTTCTTGGTTCCAGCTTCCAGAGTGATAAGTTCGACTGAGAGTCAGTCACAGGCATTGTCTTTACCCTCAGTGGAGGGACGGTATGTTGGAAGAGTTACAAGCTAGATACCGTGGCATACTAGATGATAAAGGCTGAATACATTGCTACTAATGATATTACCAAAATGGCTGTCTGGACATTTCTTGTTCATGAGATGAACAAGGTTCCTACCATTGAGCGTCCAATAACTGTTATTATGACAACAATGGAGTTGTGGCTTTGGCCTAGGAACGAAGGTCCCATCAACGTTCCATACATATTCTGAGGCAAGTATCACCTGATCAGGGAGATGGTTGATATCCAAGGGATCGAGGTAAGGAGAGTAGACACGAAGGATAACACGACGGATCCACTCACAAAGGCCTTACCCCTAGAAAGACTTCTATAGGATGGTTGAGTATAGGATACTACAACCACTACTATAATGTTGAGTATAGGATACTACAACAGATGGCCTTAGTGCAAGTAGGAGATTGTTAGTTATATGTATGTCCTAGAGGCCATTATTGTACATGTGATGTATATTGTAGTGGATGCTTAGACATATATAGGAAGGACTTTCTTGCTCGCCATGATAGTATGCTATCTGGTTGCACTTTATCTTAACATGTACATTTATCATCTCTCTATTACATGTTGATAAAGCCCTTAGGATGTGTACTTGACTACCAGGACTATGCTGGAGATCATACTAGTGGGGCCAAAGGCAGTCCACAAGTACACCCTATAATTGTTCCTAGTCGTGAGAGTATCGAGACAGGGCATCGATACTCCAGAGTAGACTAGCGTATACGTTTCTCGACCCATGTGATGGGCGATGGATGATCCCATATCCGTTGGTGTTTGACATCAGAGAAGGTATACGGGTGCTCTGTGGAGACTGGGTATAGTGAACGGACTCGCCGAGAA
Organism: Agapanthus africanus; assembly: GCA_030015575.1. Lineage (NCBI taxonomy): Eukaryota > Viridiplantae > Streptophyta > Magnoliopsida > Asparagales > Amaryllidaceae > Agapanthus > Agapanthus africanus. Next base: position 110,069,927 of record CM057340.1, on the reverse strand, counting down.
CTCCTAGATGGTATTATACATATTGTCGGATAGCAGTTCTCTGGTGACACTGGTACGGGTTAGTCTGTAGACCCGAGATCGTCATAGAGTCTTATGTGATTCCCACTATGCTTTGATTTCCACCATACCACGGTCAAGAGATCGTGCAAAAAGGTGGTTTTTGGGTACAGTCCCGAGTCACATGGAGGCAATGAGCGATAGGAGGGGTTTCGTCTCTCCTGGTATTGGGAGTTGATGTTGCGCTATGCTCGATTGGCCATAACAGGAAATCCCATGCCAGGGTTGCTGAGATCTACTGGTAAGTGTTATCAGTAATTTCTCGAACCGTTATGGACCTTGCATCGGCATGACTTATCAGGCTATTGGAGTCTGACGTTATACCACCACCAGGCTGTTGATATGAGACATATCAGACGAAGAGACCGGACTGTACGGTAGTGTTACTGATTGGATTCGCAGGAGTATAAGCAGGATTGCTTGTTGATCTTCTGATCGCTCAATACCCGGGTGGCCGTTACGTTTAGCAGACCGCTTGCGGCTTGTGGATGTTTGATATGATCATCACCTACTGCCGGCGTATTGACGAATCTTTAGAGTCCTACACAGAGGTTTCCTGGCTCAAGCGAAACAGAGTAGGAGCACATATGTGATATGTGCGGGACCGAGATTAATACGATATGAGATACCATATTCTATTCTCGCGACATATGACATCGATCGATTATATGTGATATAGCCGGATTATCGGATCAAGTGTTAATTCGATAAGTTGTTACATTTTATATTAGTCGGTTATATGTGATATAGCCGGATTATTAAATCAAGTGTTGATTTAATAATTTAATGTATAATTATATATTTGATATATTAAGTTACATCAACTAATATTTGCTCACTTATGATTTCTTTTTCCTCACTTTGTGCACATTGTATATATATGAGATATATATTTTTGTACATGATATTGTGTCATGTTTGATGATACATGCAAGATGGGTGTATGAGACACACACATGCTTATGATGATAATTAGGGTTTTTATTTATTTTGGTAATTACAAAATGGTGGGATTTTATCATGGCTAGTAGCTTGTAGAAGCTTGTAGTGTTCATTGACCAAGTCCACTAATTTGTTTTACCTAAGATATTTATAAACCTAACCATTATCACTTAGCCATGGTAAAATCTCTACAAGGGTTAGCATATGATGTTAACTCACCCATGGTTGCCATTATCCACTTGATAATTTTATCATGAGAGATTTCTTCTTCCTCATCCTCAAAGCTTTCCAGCTTCAATGGAAATGATGGAAAAATAGTTAGAAAATTATTTCTAAAGTGAGCTAAATTCCTACTTCATCATCCTCTACAACTATCCATTTAGTATAGGGTATTTGCTTCACTAATTCCATAATTAGTGAAGAGGTAGCTTGGGTTAGTGCCTCCTCGACGTAGATCATCTTCGGTGTAACATTTCAGAAAATATAAAATATTATTTTTGGAATTTAATATTAAAATAATATATTTTCCAAAAACTGCCCGATATGCGAAATTGGGGTTTTCGAAAAAGGGGTATAAATATTTTAAGATTTATTATATGCAGTTTAAATGAAAACCCGATTAGTCCACTGCTAATCGCGATTAGGCCAAATCCATGTTTTTACAGTTTTTCATGGCTAGTGTACCATGGCATGTCGTATTCTGGTTACATGTTGTTTCTTGTGTTGGGGTATTGAATGGTTTTGTTTTAAATAAATAAGAAATGGTTAAAAAGAAAAAGGGCAAAAGGGTAATTAGTTAGAGAGTGGGTGAGAATAAGAGAGAGGAGAGAGAGAGAGCTGCCACATTCTCTTCCTCCACCATTTTTGCATCTCCTTCTTCATCTCCTCAAGCTCACTTCCCTCCACCTTCAACCCCAATTATCATCTCCAAATCTCCATAAAAACCCTAAACCCCTTTCACAAAAATTGATCCCTTCTTCTCCCTCTACACAATGGACCAATCAAAGTAGGATTTTGACAACATTGGCAAATTAGGGTTTTTCTTGAGTTGCATCCATGAGGTAATTTCTGCACCATTTGCATTGTATTTCATCCACCTTAGCACCTATACATGTTTAGAATTGATATAGTGATGTTTTGTGAGGTTAGAAAATTCCTAGTTAGGGTTTGAGGGATTTTTGAGTTGTGATGGTAAATTGAGGTTAGTAGAGGCCTTATAACCCCTGTAGTGTTAGTATTTTGGACAAATACCTGAGACTTAAACCCCATATCACGAACTTAGAAACCCCGACATCGGAAAATTGTGAGAATTATGAGGGTATTTAGGGATCTGGAGTGACCCGGGGACCTGGAAAATTATTTAGCAAACACAGAGGAGTGTGTAGGCAACCTGGAACCTTCACCCAAGACTTGAGCTACCCTTCAAGTGTGGCCGCAAATTTATTGTTCCTGGCTGCAATTTGAGGCCAGGGTGTGAGGAAAAGTGTTCGTATTTGTTCTGTGGCTTTATCTCCAGTAAATTAGACCCTCCATATATGCAGAATTGACCAATTTGGCCTAGGGTAAAATCTGGGACAATTTCCTTGAGTTGCTGTTTTGAAATGTGACTTTAAATGACTTGAACTTGTGATATTTCATTTTGTCTCGATCGACTGGCGTTTGTACGTCGATATCGAGGGTTATTGGTTCTTCTTGCATGTGTAGACTATAGGTTTTAACCTATCGGTGTTTCGTGCGACATTTTGGTTTTTGTGCGTGATTTCGTTTACGATGCTATATGTGATATGTAGGTACCTCATGAGGACTTCAAGACTACAAGCAAGCGCGTGGCGACGTCGGCATCGTCAATCAAAGATCAAGGTGAGTAGATTTATATCTACGGGGAAAATCGGGTGGATGGCATATAGCACCCCCGCAATTTCGTAAGATTTTGATGTGACGTGGTATAGATATACATATATGGGTTATTGGGAGATATGAACCTTAGAAAGAAAAGCATTAGGGGATCATGGGATAGTGTTAGCGAGATTTGAAGAAGAGGATTTAGTTGGGTTCTTAGTCGTGAACCCTAGAGTAAGCTTGACAAACACACACGTGCATACACGGGATATAGTTTAGGTGCATATGTTTATATGTGTGTATATGTATGGATGCGTTGGGGTGTGTGTGTGTGTGTGTGTGTGTGTGTGTGTATACATACACTTATATTTGGTTGATGAGGATAGTATATGGTATTTAGGGATGAGTCGATGAGGATTGGGCATGGTGCCATGAGACCAGTGATGCGATTTGGTTCGTACTATGAGATACGACAGGAGATTATAGCGGATCTTTAGGCGATGTGTTTCAGACACACGCACATATATTTGTTGATGGTATCAGTTTATACTAGACTTAGATCTGTACCCCAGCTCATGACATATGATGATAAGGATACCAGAGGAGTAATGAGATAAATATGATATTTGACCCGTACCCAGATTTGGGATGCCGTATGATAGATTTACCGTGCGAGATATAGTTTTGATGTTAGATCCGCACTCTTGACTCAAGAATGTCATATTATTTATTGTATCGTACGTGATACTATTGAGGCGAGATCACCGACTACTAGATATAAATATATATATATATATATAGATCGACTCAGACTTAGGTGGATTCCCTTACCCTTTTGACTGGGCTCGAGTCATACTCATTTTCAAAAGTGGAGAATCGTGAGTATTTTAAATAACAAACTGTATGACTCGTAAATTGGGTAGGTATATTTTTCAGTGTTGCTGTAACTACATCACTTTTTGTATATTCATGAGGTTTCATCGCATTGCATGCTTAAATGTTATATGTAATTATTATGAAACCTTGCTGTCAGGACACCAGCACCATTACTGATGATGCGTATGTTCCATGTACACCTGTTGTTAGTTATATGTATGCCCTAGAGGCCATTACTGTACATATGATGTATATTGTAGTGGATGCTTGGACATATATAGGTAGGACTTTCTTGCTTGACATGATAGTATGCTATCTGGTTGCTCTATATCTTAACACGTACTCTGATTGTCTCTATGTTACATGTTGATAAAGCCCTTAGGATGAGTACTTGACTTCCAGGACTATGATGCAGATCATACTAGTGGGGACAGTGTAGTCGTCAAGTACATCCTTTAAATGTTCCTAGTCGTGGGAGTACCGAGACAGGACATCGATACTCCAGAGTAGACTAGCGTATGTGCTTCTTGACCCATATGATGGGCGATGGATGACCCCATATCCATTGGTGTTTAACATCAGAGAAGGTATACGGGTGCTCAGTGAAGACTGGGTACACTGGACGGACTCGCCGGGAACTCCCAGATGGTATTATACCTCACGTCAGATGGCAGTTCTCTGGTGACACTGGTACATGTTGGTCTGTAGACCCAAGATCGTCATAGAGTCTTGTGTGATTCCTACTGTGTTTTGATTTCCACCTTACCACGTCCATTAGGGCGTCCAAAACGGTGGCTTTTGGGTACAGTCCCAAATCACATGGAGGCAATGAGCGATAGGAGGGGATTCATCTCTCCCGGTATAGGGAGTTGATGTTGCGCTGTATTCGATTGGCTATAACTGGAAATCCCTGGCCAGAGTTGCTGAGATTTACTGGTAAGTGTTATCAGTAGTTTCTTGAACTGTTATAGAGCTCATATCGACATGACTTATCAAGCTACTGGGGTCTGACGTTTACCACCCCTAGGCGAGATATGCGACATATCAGACGAAGAGACCAGACTATACTGGAGTGTTACTTGTAAGGTTCCTAGGCACTCTCAAGAGGTCTCACAAGGCATCAACCATGCCAATTTCAAATTTGACGGGTGCCGAGAAACCCTAATACGGATAGTTAACTAGAATTTTAGGCGAAACCGATAACAAGTTAACAACTTAACTATGAGTTAAGTAAAATACAACCTTTGTAGATCCGGTGCTCCACCTCCATAGCTCCGTGATGATGTCTCCTCGCTGCGATCATCGGATCCCGGGCTCTAGCGTCGGCTTCATCGGAGAAAAAGCGGGCTAGGTCATCGACGACGATGCCGAAGATGATCTACATCGAGGCATCACAAGATCAAGCTCCACCTTCACCAAGCCATGAAAACTTGTGAAGGAAACACCCTATACTACTTGGCAAGAGGTAGAGGATGAAGAAATAGGAGGTGGGTTCACTTTAGATTTGGATTTCTCACTCTTTTTCATCAATCACCATTGATGGAAACTAGGTTTTCTTCTTGAAGGAGAAGAAGAAGAAGATGAATATTATGATAGAATATTATGATAAGTTAATTTAAAATACAAAAGAAAAAGAATACTTATCATAATATGAACCATGGTTAGGTGTAGAGAATTGACTAAGGTTAGATGAATGGTTAGGGTTAAGCATGAAGACAAAATGGTCACTTTAGTCAAACCTTCATGAAGCTTCAACAAGCTTCGTCTTTTAAAGCAACCATTTTCTCTTTTTCTTTTGTCAAAACAAAATAAATAAATGCATAAATAAATCAAATGAAACCCTAACCATTAACTAACCATGGTTTAATCACACACTTAACCAAGTTAACATGTATCATCAAACATGATACAATCAAGTGCACAAAAGTATATCACATATACAACTTGTGAACTTCAAGTGAGAAAATCCTTTTAAAGTGAACCAATACTAGTTAATGCAAAGTAATATATCAAATATATAATTATGCATTAAATCATCAAATCAACACTTGATTTAACGATCCGGTCATATCTTATATGACCGACTAATATCTAATGTATCGATTTATCGAATCAATCCTTGATTCGATAACTAGGTTATATCGCATACAACCAGATTGATACATTCATCGTGAGAATAGAATACGGTATCACATACACGCATTATTCTCGGTCCCGCACATATCTCATATGCGCTCCTATTTCGTTTCGCTTGAGCCAGGAAACCTCTGTGTAGGACTCTAAAGATTCGTCAATACGCCGGCAGCAGATGATGATCATATCTATCACCCACAAGCCGCAAGCGATCTTCTAAACGTAACGGCCACCCGGGTATTGAGCGATCAGAAGATCGACGAGCAAGCCCGCTCATACTCCTGTGAATCCAACCAGTAACACTTACCGTACAGTCCGGTCTCGTCGTCTGATATGTCGCATATCTCGCCTAGGGGTGGTAAACGTCAGACCCCAATAGCTTGATAAGTCGTGTCGATATGAGGTCTATAACAGTTCGAGAAACTACTGGTAACACTTACCAGTAAATCTCAGCAACCCTGGCCAGGGATTTCCGGTTATAGCCAATCGAACACAGCGCAACATCAACTCCCTATACCGGGAGAGACGAATCCCCTCCTATCGCTCATTGCCTCCATGTGATTCGGGACTGTACCCAAAAACCACCGTTTTGCACGCCCTCTTGGACGTGGTAAGGTGGAAATCAAAGCACAGTGGGAACCACACAAGACTCTATGACGATCTCGGGTCAACAGACTACTCTGTACCAGTGTCACCAGAGAACTGCCATCTGACGTAAGGTATAATACCATCTGGGAGTTCTCGGCGAGTCCATCCAGTGTACCCAGTCTCCACTGAGCACCCGTATATCATCTCTGATGTCAAACACCAATGGATATGGGATCATCCATCGCCCATCTGTATGGGTCGCGATGGTATACGCTAGTGTACTCTGGTATATCGATGCCCCGTCTCGATACACCCACGACTAGGGACCTTGAAGGATGTACTTATGGACTACCATGTCCCTACTAGTATGATCTGCATCATAGTCCAGGTAGTCAAGTACACATCCTAGGGGCTTTACCAACATGTAACAGAGAGACAATCAGTATACACGTTTAGGTAAAGGGTAACCAGATAGCATACTATCATGTTGAGCAAGAAAGTCCTCCCTATATATGTCCAAGCATCCACTACAATATACATCCTATGTATAGTAATGGCCTCTAGGGCATACATATAACTAACAATCTCCCACTTGTACTAGGGCCATCTGATAGCAGTGGTTGTAGTATCTCATACTCAACCATCCCATAAAAATCTCTCTCTGGAAACAGGCCTTTGTGAGTGGATCCGCTGTGTTGTCCTCTGAGTCTACTCTCCAAACCTCGATCACCCTGGAGATCAACCATCTCCATGATCAGGTGACACTGCCTTAGAATATGTCTGGATCACAGATGGGACCGGCGTTCCTCGGCATAAGCCACAACTCCATTGTCTCACAATGGTTGGAACGTAGTTCATCTTATGAACCAATATACACCCAAACAGCCTCTTGGGTAGCATCTTAAGTAGCGATGTATCCTGCCTTTATCGTCTAGTATGCCTCGGTATCTTGCTTGGAACTCTTCCAACATACCGCCCCTTTACTGAGGGTAAAGACAATGCCTGTGACTGACATTCAGTCGTCTTTATCACCCTGGAACACTTCCAGTGATTCTCCCCAGGACCAATTGATACCATCTCACTACAACTAGTGAGTATCCTAACATCCAATTAGATCTATCTCATAGATCCAAAACCCAGGATTTAGGAGGTGTCACTTTGATCCTATATGGAGAATCCTTGTGATAAGCGGAGATTGACTGAGCGTAGCATAGGAAACTCTTTCTCTAACAAGAGTATGTCATCCACGTACTCTACGAGGATCACCTCCATACTCCCTACTACCTTTTTGTTTATACAAGGTTCATCTATCATTTTGATGATGTCAAACTCTTTGACTAAATCATCAAAACAGATGTTCCAACTCCGCGATACCTGTTTTATCCTATAAAGCATCTTGCACATGTTTCCCCTGCTCCCACTGTCTACGAGGCCCTCTGGCTGTGTACTTATAGACGCTCTCTTCTAAAACATCATTTAGAAAAGCTGTCATGACACCCAACCACCAGATATCGTAGTCATGATATGTAGCCGTGGCAAGTAGGATCTGGAAGGACTTAAGCATAGCTACCTGAAAAGGTTTCATCATTATCCACACCTGGTCAATGATGCAAACTTTTAACAAGCCTAGCTTTGAAAGTCTCAACTTTTCCATGTACACCAAGTAATCTTCTCAAGATATACTTGCTCCTGATGGGGATTTAACCCTTCAGATATAGCAACCAAAGTCCATACTTTGTTGGTGTATATGGATTCCATCTCAGATCGCTAAACATCCAGTCATTCTTACAGAGTTTCACTCCTGATGGCCAGCTCGAAACTAGTTGGGTCATCATCTCATGATGCAATCCTCGCTCCCACTGTCATAGAGAAACCGAAATATCTCTCAGGTAGGTGAGGAACCCTACTAGATCGGCGGAGAGGCTGAGGTTCGTTGGTAACTATTGAATCCTTCGGTTCTACCAAATCATGAGCTGCAGTTTGTATAGCTGGAATATTTCCAGTTCTACATAACAGATCTTGCCTCGAGCTTGTCCGGATTTTGTTTTTAGACATAGGCCGGACAACCCTAAATCTTAACTAACTTAAGATATGGGCTCTTTCCTTTCCATATCACATATGAAGTGATAGGCAACTGATTTGATCGGAACCCTATTCAATAGGTATGCAACTTCATAAGTGCATAACTCCCAAAAGGAAAAAGGTAACTCAACAGTACTCATCATAGAGCACACCATATCAAATAGGGTGTATCTGCTCCGCCCCGATATACCATCGTATGGTGTATCCGGAGGAGTAATCCTGAGAGAGAATCTCATTCTCCTTTAGAATAGTCCAGGATTTCCATGCTCAAGTATTCTCCTCCTTGATCTCATCATAGGACATAATACTTATACCCGTATTTTGGTTCTCTACTTCTAACTTATATTCCGTGAATATCTCAAAAGGTTCGGACTTGTCTTTCAACAGGAACATATGTCTGAATCTTGAGAGATCATCAGAGAATGTAATGAAGTACAAAGAACCAGTCCTGGCATGTGTAGACTGGGGACCTTACATATATCATCATGTATCAGTCCCAAGAGTTCACTAACTCTTTCTCTGTTTCCAGTAAACGGAGCTATGGTCATCTTATCTTTGTGACATGACTGGCAAGTTTCACAAGATGTAAATTCAAACATATTTAAATATGCATCTATGTGCAACTTAGCTAGTCGGGTCGCATTGATATGACCCAGTCTATAATGCCTCAAGAAGGATCCGTTCATTTCTGAACTCTTCCTCTTGTGTGTGTTCCGTATACTAAGAACTGTAGTTTGATTTAGAACATCAATGCTTTTAGATAACGTGTCTGAACCGATCAACTTTTGATATAGAAAATGTTCAAAACATTATCCAACAATACAAAATTTTATCATTTCTTTACTAATAAAGAGATAGATACGATTTTGTATACCAGGTTCGGTATCTAATAACATTCGTTCAAAATTAATGTATTTGTAATACAGGATGACAGTGACCAACAGACTTGGCTGCAACAATTGCCCCATTTTCTGCCTCATGAAACTTATCACCCGTTCTCAGTTTTCTACCTTTCTGTAGCCCTATGTAACAGATTACATATCTGGGATCCTGATCTGGTATCACATACCCAGGACGTGAAGAATACTGAGAAACAGTTCTGTATAATGAACACACCCGAAGATGATGCATCATATGCACTTTCTTCGTTTGGGCGGCACGGGAATTCTGGTAATCCCCTATTTCCTGCTCTGTCTTATAACAATTATAAGTTGGAGCGGGACCAACGTTCGCCAGCTCAGTATAACAAGCGGGTTCGGTCAATACTTCCATATTATTATCTTGATTAAGGCGTGATATGGTCGCTAACTGGAGAGAGAGAGAAGAAAACACTCAGCATGCGCTCTTGCAAGATTAGATTGGTTATTTATTTTATCTAATCAGGATGGCTCCCACTGCTTTTTATCAAATCTTCCTTCAAACCCTAAAAGGAAAGACTAGCTGGGATTAATTACACACTACAAGTTCGCCAATCTTTCAGCCAGGCCAGTGTCGGTACTTTGAGGGAGGTCCCCCGTGCTTTCGCACGAACCTAATTAATGTAAACCTCATTTTCCCAGAGGCGTAACCTCGTTGACACCTTTCTAGACACCTACTCGATCGGCTAATTGTAATGTGTAAAACTCTCCCAGGAGTAACAATTACTCGCAGCAGGTATCGGGATCCAACTATCTCATAGAAGGTATACAATCTCATTGCAAATTTCAACACTTGAAATTCCCGATAATATTTTGCCCCAAGCGATCTATGACCTTGACTGAGTCAACAAACCATAGACCGCAAATAAAGTTCAACCCGTCATTTCTCGATTGAATTAAACCCACCCGCACGACCCTTGACTGAGTCAACAAGGCCGCACGACTACCCTAATCCAATCGCATCATATGCTTTGCAGATAAGCACTAATCAGCTACCGCACACTACGCCTTGACTGAGTCAACAAACGCAGCACGAATACTAACTAGGACTTATCTGAAATGACGGAGGGCTACGTCAGGTTTTTAAGAAAACCTTTTGCGTAATGAACTTTATATCGTTGTAGAATCAAATAATTTTAAAATGGAGTGCTTTTGAGGCTTTTCTAGTTTTGCTAAAGGAGTCACTCCCGGTGAAGGGATCGTCGGTCCTTTCCTCATCGAATGAGGTGCGGGATATATCATATATATCACTGTGAAAAGCAAAAACTCTTAAAAGCAATCAAAAGACAAACCGAGTGTGTAGCATCTGCCAGTTATTGCTAAAGGAGTCACTCCCGGTGAAGGGATCTCGGTCCTTTCCTCATCGAATAAGGTGCAGGATATATCACATATACCTCTGTGCAAAGCAAGAACTGTAGCTACCTGTTTTATTTTGAAATTCGATTCTACAACATCTTAGGTTTCTTTTTCTTTCATTAATCTTATTAATGAAGTCCCATCATTTAAGTACTTAAACATCACAGATAAATACGACGTACACTTATGCCATCCGCATTCGCCTCGATGTCCCCTCATGCACCGTTAGGTTAGGTAACTAACGGCAGAGCGGGGCAGGGCTAGCGCGGGTGTAAAACATAAGTAACGTTTATATAATATATCATATATACTATATAAAGTATCCATCACTGAACATCACATGATCACATCACAGATATCGCAGCAGAAGAAACATATGAAATATTGGATATACTAGGACGTCCGTGTTTTTAATACGAGCCAGTATAAAACACGGATTCCACGGTCGCGATGAATAGCCAAACCCACACCTCTAGACCCCTAAGAGAGCGGCAAGCAACCCTACGAATTCTAGAGTTAGGAGACCCGGACTCGACTCCTCGAGTTGGTCTCCCACTGGACTCCAGAACCCGGTTACTTGTGCTCCCCTCATTGGGTCTATCCTAGTGCGGAAAAGTAAATAATATACAAAAGGTGACATCTTCCGCAACCTGGAAGTGCCCCAATAAAAGAATATTACATACAAGTTTTTACATGAATGAAAATGAAAACAGTCATCTCACATAAAAACTCCCGGCTATTCAAACACGACGATCCAATATAACATATCCAGAAACAGATAACAACACATGTCATCAACGTAAGTAAATATGCGCATCCCAATTGTCGTTGACATATAGCAACGAAACCGGCGATATCACATATTACACTTACGGTCGCAGAAAAGAAAGTGTAAAACTACAACAGTTGGAATCCGCAACCTACATAGACATCGCATGCCTAATCAAATGAATTCCTTAGATATCGCATGCCTAACAATTATAAACCTCGCATTTTAGTCTCATTATCGAAAACTCTTTTCAATATCAAGTCGGGCAATTCAACAAGATTCCCGACATCCCGATCGAATGCTCGTCGCAAACTTCAGTAGACGGCCGCACCCCCGACGCCGTCGACGAAGTGCACCAAGGCGGAACACCGCTACCGCGAGCACCCGAACGGATGCTTTCGGCGACGGGGTTCTCCTACAGTCACTTGGTCGAGGCTATGGAGTGAGGCTGTCTATTAAGTTTACCCGACGAGTATCCGCGTACGCTACGTGATTGCGATGGACTTTTGATCGCATCAAAATTCCGTGGCAACCGATCAAGTGAGACTAAACTGCTATGTTTATAACATTCATTCAGTTATCTCATAACTACTTGTGAATTCCAATTATTGTATCACATTCCGAATAAGATAGAAAATGTTAAACTTTCCGATCGAACAATCGAACACCCAAGTTTTCCCGAAACAGCTCAACTCACGAAATAAGTTCAAAGACATTCACTTCGTGCCTCAGTACCAACGGTCCAGCCGTAGAAGGGTCAAGCCAACGCCTCACATGTGGCACGCCGTACTGCCCCAAACCCAAAGGTTCAAAGGGCAGTTCAAGACGGTCACATAATCGAGTTAAGGTTTGTTGTCTTCTAGAGGGACCATCGCGTTACTTGCACTACTTAGAACGTCTTTAAACCTCGGAAAAATCCAACACTTGGAAATTTCCCGACGGGGGAAAAGGTGGGTATTTATATCCGGTCGAACTTTTTAACATATTCAAAAATTATCCGGAAAAGCACACAGACAAAATTAGACAATCCGATCGAAACACCGAGTCCCCAATACAACCCAGAAAATTCAACTCTTGAAAAAATATTAAAAATTCTCAGAAAAAACAGCACTGGAAACTAAGAATTACTGTGCAAAATTCTTTACATAATGAGGCCGTACAGCCGCGGAACCGCGGCGACTTAGTGGAATTGGGCTGTCGAATTTCACAGTAACCCTTAGATATTCCTGCTGGTTTTTCTGCATATTTTTAATCTGGAAAAAACCACGATTTTCAAAATTGTACAGAGAGCAATTTTTGGGTTAGGGTTTCGGTTCGATCGGGTTTCTAACATCGTCAAAGCATCGCCTAAGGCTCTAGCTAGGCTCTGATACCACTGTAGAGTTCCTAGGCACTCTCAAGAGGTCTCATAAGGCATCAACCATGCCAATTTCAAATTTTACGGGTGCCGAGAAACCCTAATACGGATCGTTAACTAGAATTTTAGGCGAAACCGATAACAAGTTAACAACTTAACTATGAGTTAACGAAAATACAACCTTTGTAGATCCGGTGCTCCACGTCCATAGCTCCGTGATGATGTCTCCTCGCTGCGATCATCGGATCCCGGGCTCTAGCGTCGGCTTCATCGGAGAAAAAGCGGGCTAGGTCATCGACGACGATGCCGAAGATGATCTACGTCGAGGCATCACAAGATCAAGCTCCACCTTCACCAAGCCATGAAAACTTGTGAAGGAAACACCCTATACTACTTGGCAAGAGGTAGAGGATGAAGAAATAGGAGGTGGGTTCACTTTAGATTTGGATTTCTCACTCTTTTTCATCAATCACCATTGATGGAAACTTGGTTTTCTTCTTGAAGGAGAAGAAGAAGAAGAAGATGAATATTATGATAGAATATTATGATAAGTTAATTTAAAATACAAAAGAAAAAGAATACTTATCATAATATGAACCATGGTTAGGTGTAGAGAATTGACTAAGGTTAGATGAATGGTTAGGGTTAAGCATGAAGACAAAATGGTCACTTTAGTCAAATCTTCATGAAGCTTCAACAAGCTTCATCTTTTAAAGCAACCATTTTCTCTTTTTCTTTTGTCAAAACAAAATAAATAAATGCATAAATAAATCAAATGAAACCCTAACCATTAACTAACCATGATTTAATCACACACTTAACCAAGTTAACATGTATCATCAAACATGATACAATCTAGTGCACAAAAGTATATCACATATACAACTTGTGAACTTCAAGTGAGAAAATCCTTTTAAAGTGAACCAATACTAGTTAATGCAAAGTAATATATCAAATATATAATTATGCATTAAATCATCAAATCAACACTTGATTTAACGATCCGGTCATATCTTATATGACCGACTAATATCTAATGTATCGATTTATCGAATCAATCCTTGATTCGATAACTAGGTTATATCGCATACAACCAGATTGATACATTCATCGTGAGAATAGAATACGGTATCACATACACGCATTATTCTCGGTCCCGCACATATCTCATATGCGCTCCTATTTCGTTTCGCTTGAGCCAGGAAACCTCTGTGTAGGACTCTAAAGATTCGTCAATACGCCGGCAGCAGATGATGATCATATCTATCACCCACAAGCCGCAAGCGGTCTTCTAAACGTAATGGCCACCCGGGTATTGAGCGATCAGAAGATCGACGAGCAAGCCCGCTTATACTCCTGTGAATCCAACCAGTAACACTTACCGTACAGTCCGGTCTCGTCGTCTGATATGTCGCATATCTCGCCTAGGGGTGGTAAACGTCAGACCCTAATAGCTTGATAAGTCATGTCGATATGAGGTCTATAACAGTTTGAGAAACTACTGGTAACACTTACCAGTAAATCTCAGCAACCCTGACCAGGGATTTCCGGTTATAGCCAATCGAACACAGCGCAACATCAACGCCCTATACCGGGAGAGACGAATCCCCTCCTATCGCTCATTGCCTCCATGTGATTCGGGACTGTACCCAAAAACCACCGTTTTGCACGCCCTCTTGGACGTGGTAAGGTGGAAATCAAAGCACAGTGGGAACCACACAAGACTCTATGACGATCTCGGGTCAACAGACTACTCTGTACCAGTGTCACCAGAGAACTGCCATCTGACGTAAGGTATAATACCATCTGGGAGTTCTCGGCGAGTCCGTCCAGTGTACCCAGTCTCCACTGAGCACCCGTATATCATCTCTGATGTCAAACACCAATGGATATGGGACCATCCATTGCCCATCTGTATGGGTCGAGAAGGTATACGCTAGTCTACTCTGGTATATCGATGCCCCGTCTCGATACACCCACGACTAGGGACCTTGAAGGATGTACTTATGGACTACCATGTCCCCACTAGTATGATCTGCATCATACTCCAGGTAGTCAAGTACACATCCTAGGGGCTTTACCAACATGTAACAGAGAGACAATCAGTATACACGTTTAGGTAAAGGGTAACCAGATAGCATACTATCATGTCGAGCAAGAAAGTCCTCCCTATATATGTCCAAGCATCCACTACAATATACATCCTATGTATAGTAATGGCCTCTAGGGCATACATATAACTAACATTACTGATTGGATTCGCAGGAGAATGTACAGGCTTGCTTGTTGATCTTCTGATCGCTCAATACCTGGGTGGCTGTTACATTTAGCTGACCGCTTGCAGCTTGTGGGTGTTTGATATGATCATCACCTACTGCCGGCGTATTGACGATTCTTTAGAGTCCTACACAGAGATTTCTTGGCTCAGGAAAAATGGAGTAGGAGCACATATGTGATAAGTGCGGGACCGAGAACAATACGAGTATGTGATACCGTATTAGATTCTCGCGATATGTGATATCGGCCGGGTATATATGATATATCCGGGTCATCGGATCAAGTGTTGATTCGATGAACTGATACAGATCATATTAGTCGGTTATTTATGAAATAGCCGGATTATCGGATCAAGTGTTGATTTGATAATTTAATGTATAATTATATATTTGATATATTAAATTACATTAACTAATATAAGCTCACTTAAAGATTCTTTTTCTCACTCGGGTAATACATTGATATATATGTGATATATATTAATTGTATTATTTTATTTTGTTACAATAAATATTGCATATGTGATATATAATATTGTAACATGTTATGGTTATAAATGCAACATGATTAGTGGAGATTAAACATGGTTAGGGTTTGATTTGGGTTAATCTTTTCTAGAAGCTTCTAGAAGCTTTTGTTTTGTTCTTGCAAAGATATTATGTGTTGATATTTTTGTAGATATTTGTTTAACCCAACCCAACCCTTTAACCATGGTTGATTCTCTACATGGGTTAAGTCTTCATACTTAACCCATGGTTGCATTTCTAACCTCACTAGAGTTTTCATTATTTATCATAAATGGTTTTGGTTCTTTTTCTTCTTCCTTCTCTTGATGAAATGCTTTCTAGCTTTTCTATTAGTGGTAAAAATGAGTGAGATAAAGAAAAAAAATGAGAGCTAAATTCCTACTTCATCATCCTCATCTATTCTAGCCACTTAGATTAGGGTGTTTGCTTTGCTAATACTTGATTAGTGAAGCAAAAGCTTGAGTTTGAGTTTCTTCAAGGTAGATCATCTTTGTTATCGAAGATTGGAAGCAAGCTTTTATCTTTCTCTTCGTGGAGCCTTGATCGCACGCCAAAAGCGTGTCGGATGTTCAAAGTTCTAAAGTATAACCGCGATCAGGACGGTGTCGCTATGCAGCTAGCCGGTTGAACACGGGTCGATCCACAGGGAGATGGTTGTATGTCCTTTCTTGTTTTAGACGAGTCAATAAAGAATGAGTATGTGTTTGTTCAGTCTAACCTATGTGTATTATTTGCAAGTATAAAGTTGTTAAGAAAAGATACGAAAATGTAAGCTAAAGAAATCCGTACTCAAAACCTTTGAGCCGAGTCTTGACCAGTTGAAGCTAGAGCAATCGGCAACAACGTGGATTAGGGGATTTAAGCGCGGTATTCGTGGAATCCGGCTTATTTACCCTTGTCCTTCCGTTCTTGTCTCTTGCTTTCGCCTCCGGCCAAACCGAACGCAACCGTTCGCGGTTAGGAATCACCGTTACCTTGTTAGGGTAGGGTGCCTAACGGAGCGCTTGCGTAACGTTTGGGCGGAGTTCAATGGAAAATAACGGGAAAAGGAAATGAGCAAAGAAACGTTAACTTACAATACCGTATTTATTCTTAACAACGACAATAATTACAACCATTCACAAAA
Source organism: Agapanthus africanus (assembly GCA_030015575.1). Taxonomy (NCBI): domain Eukaryota; kingdom Viridiplantae; phylum Streptophyta; class Magnoliopsida; order Asparagales; family Amaryllidaceae; genus Agapanthus; species Agapanthus africanus. The sequence continues at coordinate 110,053,081 of CM057340.1, read as the reverse complement.
AGAACCAAAAAGAGAGAACAAAAAGAACAAAGAAAAGAAAAGATTACAAGTAAGTAAGTGCATGGAATTAAATTGCAAGTAAGTAAGCAAGATAATAAAAAGCAAGTAATAAAAAGCGAGAAAGAAAACTAGAACCTAGAACTCAAGACAAGCATGGGATCAATAGCCAACCCTTAAACTTGCAAGCTCAATCAAGAGGTTGCAAAATCAAGAGAAGGGTAAAGAACTCATGTGAAGTGAAGAACTAATTCCATAAGAAAATACAACCCTTGAGATCAATAACTAACCCTTAACCTTTCAAGCTCAATGAAGAGGCTGAAAGATCAAGAGGAAGCAAAAATCTCAAGGGGAAGCTAAACAAATAAGAATGATACAAAAACCCTCATCTTCATTCACATCCACTCAATGCTCTCATTACATTTCCATGGAGGAAAAATGAAGAAGAAGAAGAAGAAGAAAGAAATTAAAACTACACTAAAGTGGCTAAAAGAATGGGCACCATTGGCTTGGCAAATTCTGGGGTATTTATAGGCAGGGAACTGGAAACCTAGGACAAGAATCGGGCTCCATATGAAAGTACCAAACTGCCCCCAGAAAACGACAGAGAGAAGAGTCTACATGGCCGCGGTTCTGCGGCCTAAGCGCGCTAATGCCGCGGAACCGCGGCGCTTTAGAGGAGTTGGGCCGTAGGGTTTTGTGGGGATCCCTGGTTTGTTGTTGTCTGCTGTGTGGTATATGACTTTTCTCAGAAACTCTTCACAATTATTCCAGAATTTTAGTAGAACAAAAGGTGATGTGATATGGATCTTTTGCCATGATTTCCTCGAGCTCCGCGTAGATTTCTTGGATCTTGTGTTGACATTGAGCTTTGTGCATGACATGACAATCGATTTGCCATTTTGTCCCTTAAATTGGTATGTGGCAACACACGGATAGAGAGCGGATACCCGTGTTTTATCTGTTATTGGCAGTAATCCGGAATTTGTCGTACTTTTCCATGATATTCACTGTTTAGAGCTGAGACTAGTATCCTGCAATTATGTAGCAAACACTGATTAAAAGCACCTGCCTATAACCAAACGAGCGTAAGAATGGGCGGTATAAAATGCAATATTCTGGTATGAACAAGCCTCTCTAGAGTCCGGGAACTTGATGATCGCAGCGAAGGGACCACAACACGGAGCTTATGAAGTGAAGGACCGGACTACAAAGGTTGTAATCCCAAACTCTTAGAAGTAAAGTTGTTTACTTTCTTTGTTTCGCCTAATTTCTAGTCTAAGATCTTGGTTAGGCTTGTTCGGCATGTCTAAAATTTAAATCGGGTATGGTTGATGCCTTATAGAACCTTGTGAGAGTGCCTAGTAACCCTATAGTGGTATCAGAGCCAAGCTAGAGCTTTAGGCGAAGTCTAGACGAAATTTAAAGTCCGATCGAACCCCAAAACGTCGCGATTTACCCCTTCTCTGGAAATTTTTAAAAATGTTGATTTTTTCATATGAAAAATACTCAGAAAAATAAGCAGCGAATTATAAGAATTACTGTGAAGTACGGACCCATGATCCCTCCAAGAGACCGCAGATCCGCGGCCAAACCATGCGTTTGGCAGCGGTTCCGCGGCCATCTTAGGGAGTCAGGGGCTCATATTTAAGGGTGTTATTCTTGGGTACATCTGTATAATTCTGGGAATTTTTAATATAACTCAAGTGTTGAGTTTTCTGGAGATCTTTTTTATTCGTTGATTCGATCGGAAAGTTTAACTTTGTTTAAGTTTTTTTCGGGGTAATTTAGAATATGTTAAAAAGTTCGAACGGATATCAATAACTCACTTTTTCCCCTACCGAAAAATTTCCAAATGTCGGATTTTTTCCTTAATTAAAGAACATTCTAAGTTGTGCAAGTAACGCGGTGGACCCTCTAGAAGAACACAAACCTTAACTCGATTATGTGACCGTCTGAACCGCCTCTAAACCTTAGGGTTTGGGGCAGTACGGCGTTGCCACATGTGAGGTGTTGGTTTGACCCTTCTACGGCTGGACCATTGGTACTGTGGCATGTGATGGATACATTTTGAACTCCGCTCAAGTGTTGAGCTATTTGGGAAATCTTGGGTGTTTGTTTATTCGGTCGAAAACTTTAACATTGTTTATTTATCTGGAATGTGATACAATATTTGGAATCCACAAGTAGTTATGAGATAACTAATTTGAATGTTATAAATCTAGCAGTTTAGTCTCGTTTGATCGGTTGCCACGGGATTTTGATGTGATCAAAAGTCCGTCGCAATCACGTAGCGTACGTGGATACTCGCCGGGTAAACTTAATAGATAGCCACGCCCCATAGCCCCGACCAAGTGACTTTAGGAGAACCCCGTCGCCAAAAGCATCCGTTCGAGTGCTCGCGGTAGCGGTGTTCCGCCTTAGTGCACTTCGTCGACGGCATCTGGGGGTGCGGCCGTCTACTAAAGTTTGCGACGAGCATTCGATCAGGATGTCGGGAATCTTGTTGAATTGCCCGACTAGATATTGAAAAGTGTTTTCGAGATCGAGACTAAAATGCGGGGTTTATAATTGTTAGGCATGAGATGTCTGAGGAATTCATTTGGTTAGGCATGCGATGTCTAAGAAGGTTGCAGATTCCAACTGTTGTAGTTTTACACTTTCTTTTCTGTGACCGTAAGCGTAGTGTGTGGTGTATCGCCGTTTTCGTTGCTATACATCAACGACAATCGTGATACACATACTTGCTTACGTTGATAATATGAGATATTATGTGTTGCTGTGATATATTATATTGGATCGTCGTATTTGAATAGCCGGGGGTTTTATGTGAGATGAGAGTTTTTCTTTTTCATTCATGTAAAATTCAATTGTATGTAATATTCTTTTATTGGGGCACTTCCGGGCTGAGGATGATGTCACCATTATATATTATTTACTTTTTCGCATTAGGATAGACCCAAGGCGGGGAGCACAAGTCACCGGGTTCTAGGATATAGTGGGAGACCATCTCGAGGAGTCGAGACCGGGTCTCCTAACTCTAGAATTGGCAGGGTCACTTGCCGCTCTCGTAGGGGTCTAGGGATGTGGTTTGGCTATTCATCGCGACCGTGGAATCCGTGTTTTATACAGGCTCGTATTAAAAACACGGACCTCCTAGTATATCTAATATTTCATATATGTTCTTCTGCTGCAATATTCTGTGATGAGATCATATTACTGCCTTAGAAGAATGTTTATATTGTATATATGAGATATATATTATATATTGTTGATTTCGTTCCAAATATGATGCTTGTGAAGTATAATTAAAATGGGACTTCATTAATGAGATTAATGAAATAAAAGAAACCTAATGATGTTGTAGAAACTTGTTTAAAAACTGGTAGCTCTAGTTCTTACTTTGCATAGCGGTATTCCTTGTAGAATATCCAGCACCTTATTCGATAAGGAAAGAGCCGAGATCCCTTCACCGGGAGTGACCTCTTTAGCGAAACTAGCATATGCTACACACTCGGTTTGTCTTTTGATCGTTTCCATAGTTTTTGCTTTGCACAGCGGTATTTATGAAATATCCTGCACCTTATTCGATGAGGAAAGAGCCGACGATCTCTTCACCGGGAGTGACCTCTTTAGCGAAACTAGAAAAGGCCTAAAAAGCACTCCATTTAAAAATCACTTGATTTTACAACGATATCAAGTTCATTACGCAAAAGGTTTTCTTAAAAACCTGTCGTAGCCCTCTGTCATTTTAGGAAGTAGAGTACTTAGTATTCGTGCTACGTATGTTGACTTTAGTTGAGGCGTGGTGTACGGTAGCTAAGTGATGTCTTCCTACACTGCATATAATGCGATTAATTAGGACATTCATGTGATTATGTCGACCATAGTTGATGGTCATGTGGGTGCGTCTAATTAATCATGAAATGACGGGTAGAACTTGACTAGTGCTTATTCTATGTTGACCTTAGTTAAGGTCATAAGTACTAGGGGTAAAATATTATTCGGAATTTCAAGCGTTGAAATTTGCAATGAGATTGCATACCTTCTATGAGATAGTTGGATCCCGATACCCGCTGCGAGTAAGAGTTACTCCTGGGAGAGTTTTACACATTACAATTAGCCGATCAAGTAGGTGTTTAGAAAGGTGTCAACAGGGTTACGCCCCTGAGAAAACGAGGTTTATTTTAATTAGGTCGTGCAAAAGCACGGAGAACTTCCCTCAAAGTACCGGCGCTGGCCTAGCTGAAAGATTGGTGAACTTGTAGGGTGTAATTAATCCCGGCTAGTCTTTCCTTTTAGGTTTTGAAGAAAGATTTGACTAAAACAGTGGGAGACATCCTGATTAGATATATTAATAACCAATCTAATTTTGCAAGAGCATACGATGAGTGTTTTCTTCTCTCTCTCTTCGGGTAGCGACCATGTCACGCCTTAATCAAGATAATAATACGGATGTATTGACCGAACCCGCTTGTCATACTGCACTAGGGAACGTTGGTCCCGCTCCAACTTATAAATGTTATAAGACTGAGCAGGAAATTGGGGATTACCAGAATTCTCGTGCCGCCCAAACGAAGAAAGTTCATGCTGATGCATCTTCTTCGGGCGTGTTCATTACAGAGAACTGTTTCTCAGTATCCTTTACGTCCTGTGTATGAAATACCGGATCAGGATCCCGTATATGTAATCTGTTACATGGGCTACAGATAGGTAGAGAACTGAGAACGAGTGATAAGTTTCAAGAGTTGGAAACGGTGCAATTGTTGCAAACCAAGTCTATTGGCAATTATTGTTAGTTGTATGTATGCCCTAGAGGCCAGTATTGTACACATGATGTATATTATATTGGATGCTTGGACATATATAGAGATGACTTTCTTGCTCGATATGATAGTATGCTATCTGGTTACTCTTTATCTTAACATGTACACTAGTCTCTTTAAACTGTCTTATGGTTACATGTTGGTAAAGCCCTTAGGATGTGTACTTGACTACCTAGACTATGATGCAGATCATACTAGTGGGGACATGGTAGTCCATAAGTACATCCTTCAAGGTCCCTAGTCGTGGGTGTATCGAGACGGGGCATCGATATACCAGAGTAGACTAGCGTATACGCTTCTCGACCCATGAGATGGGCGATGGATGATCCCATATCCATTGGTGTTTGACATCAGAGATGGTGTACGGGTGCTCAGTGGAGACTGGGTACACTGGACGGACTCGCCGAGAACTCCCAGATGGTATTATACCTCACGTCAGATGGCAGTTCTCAGGTGACACTTGTGCAGGTTAGTCTGTAGACCCGAGATCGTCATAGAGTCTTGTGTGATTCCCACTGTGCTTTGATCTCCACCTTACCATGTCCATGAGGGCGTGCAAAACGGTGGTCTTTGGGTACAGTCCCGAGTCACATGGAGGCAATGAGCGATAGGAGGGGTTTCGTCTCTCCCGGTATTGGGGGTTGATGTTGCGCTGTGCTCGATTGGCCGTAACAGGGAAGTCCCTAGCCAGGGCTGATCAGAGATTTGCTGGTAAGTGTTACCAGTAGTTTCTCGACCCGTTATGAGCCTCACATCGGCACGACTTATCGGTTATTGGGGTCTGACGTTTACCACCCCTAGACTTGATATGCGACGTATCAGACGAACAGACCGGACTGTACGGTAAGTGTTACTGGTTGGATTCACAGGAGTGTGAGCGGGATTGCTCGTCGATCTTCTGATCGCTCAATACCCGGACGGCCGTTACGTTTAGCAGACCGCTTGCGGCTTATGGGTGCTTGATATGATCATCATCTGCTACCGGCGTATTGACGAGTCTTTAGAGTCCTACACAGAGGTTTCCTGGCTCAAGCGAAACGAAATAGGAGCGCATATAAGATATGTGCGGGAGCGTGAATAATGCGTGTATGTGATACCGCATTTCATTCTCGCGATAAATGTTTCGATTGGTTATATTCGATATGACCTAGTTATCGAATCATTGATTCGATAAATCGATACATTGAATACTAGTCGGTTATGTGCGACATGACCGGATCATTGAATCAAATGTTGATTTAATGATTTAATGTATAATTATATATTTGATATATTACTTTGCATTAACTAGTATTGGTTCACTTTATATGGATTTTCTCACTTGATGTGCAAGTTGTATATGTGATATACTTTTGTGCACATATTTGTATCATGTTTGATGATACTTGATCATTTGGTTAAGTGTGAAGAATTAAACCATGGTTAAATGATAATTAGGGTTTTGCCTTATCATTTATTTATTCATTTCTTTATTTATTTCATTGGATAAATGAAAATAAAATGGTTTGTTTTTGTCATGAAGCTTGTTGAAGCTTCATGAAGCTTTGACCAAGGAGACCATTTTGTCTTCATGCTTAACCCTAACCCATCCACTTACCATGGTCTATTCTCTACACTTAACCCTAGTTAGAATATGATAAGTATGGTTTTCTTTTTCATTTTAAGATATACTTGTCATATTCTTTTCTTCTTCAAGAAAGAAACCTTGATGCCATCAATGGCAACTTGATTTCTAAAGTGAGAAATCCAATTCTAAAGTGAACCCACCTCCTATTTCTTCATCCTCTACCTCTTGCCAAGTTGTTTTGGGTGTTTTCTTCACAAGTTTCTCAACTTGGTGAAGTTGGAGCTTGAACTTGTGCAACCTCGACGTAGATCATCTTCGGCACGAAGCCGACGACCCATTCCGCTCATTTCTTCGATGAAGCCGATGCGAGAGTCCGAGATCCAACTAGGACAGCGAGAGGACGCCTACGTGGAGCTTAGAAAGTGGAGAAACGGATCTACAAAGGTTGTATTTCCATTCTCTTAGTAAAGTAGTTTACTAGTTGCATCTTTCACCTAGACATCTAGCTAACGATCCGTAGTCTAGGGTTTCTCGGCACCGTAATTTTTGAAACGGGCATGGTTGATGCCTTGTGAGACTTCTTGAGAGTGCCTAGGAACCCTACAATTATCACCCTATATTACAGAATACATTGATTCTGAACGAATGTTATTAGATACCAAACCTGATATACAACATCATATCAGTCTTTTTATTAAGATAAAGAAGGATATAATTTTGTATTGTTGGATAATGTCTTGAATATTTCCTATATCAAGAGTTGATCGGTTCAGGCACTTTATCTAAAAGCATATACGTTCTAAATCAAACCACAGTTCTTAGTGTACAGAACACACATAAGAGGAAGAGTTCAGAAATGAACAAATCCTTCTTGAGGCATTGTATACTAGGTCATATCAATATGACCCGACTAGCTGAATTTACATTTAGATGCATATTTAAATTAGTTTGAATTTACATCTTGTGAAACTTGCCGGTCATGTCACAAAGATAAGATGACCACAGCTCTGTTTATTGGAATCAGAGAAAGAGTTAGTGAACTCTTGGGATTGATACATGATGATGTATGTAAGTCCCATGTCTACACATGCCAGGACTGGTTCTTTATACTTCATTACATTCACTGATTATCTCTCAAGATTCAGACATATGTTCCTGTTGAAACACAAGTCCGAAGCTTTTGAGATATTCACAGAATATAAGTTAGAAGTAGAGAACCAAAAACGGGTATAAGTATTATATCCTTTGATGTGATCAGGGAGGAGAATACTTAAGCACGGGATTCCTGGACTATTCTAAAGGAGAATGAGATTCTCTCTCAGCATTACTCCTCCGTATACACCACAGCACCTCGGTGTATCGGGGCGGAGCAAACACACCCTACTAGATATGGTGCGCTCTATGATGAGTACTACTGAGTTTACTATTTCCTTTTGGGAGTTATGCACTTGAGAAGCTGCATACCTATTGAATAGGGTTCCAATCAAATCAGCTGCCTACCACTTCATATGTGATATGGAATGGGAAGAGCCCATATCTTAAGTATGTTAAGATTTGGGGTTGTCTGGCCTATGTCTAAAAGCATAATCTGGACAAGCTAGAGATAAAATCAGTTCTGTGGAAGTTTGTTGGATATCCCAAGCATTAGCAAGGGAATATCTTCTACCTCATCGAGGAACAAAAGATGTTTTGTTTCTCAGCATGCCACCTTTGTGAAAGGGAATTTCTTGTGAAGAAATTAGTGGTCATGAGGTAGAACTGGAAAGAGTACCAGCTATACAAACTGCAGCTGATGATTTGGTAGAACCAAAGGATTCAATAGTTTCCAACGAACCTCAGCCTCTCCGCCGATTTAGTAGGGTTCCTCACCCACCTGAGAGATACTTCGGTTTCTCTATGACAGTAGGAGCAAGGATTGCATCATGAAATGATGACCTAACTAGTTTTGAGCAGGCCATCAGGAGTGGGACTCTGTAAGAATGGCTGGATGCTAAGTGATCTGATATGGAATCCATATACACCAACAAAGTATGGACTTTGGTTGCTTTATCTGAAGGGTTAAATCCCCATCAGAAGCAAGTATATCTTGAGAAGATTACTTGGTGTACATGGAAAAGTTAAGACTTTCAAAGCTATGCTTAAGTCCATCCAGATACTACTTGCCACTGCTACATACCATGACTACGATATCTGGCGGTTGGGAGTCATGACTACTTTTCTAAATAATGATTTAGAAGAGAGCGTCTATAAGTACACAACCAGAGGGCTTCGTAGACAGTGGGAGCAGCGGAAACGTGTGCAAGTTGCTTTATGGGATAAATCAGACATCGCGGAGTTGGAACGTCTGTTTTGATGTCGTAGTCAAAGAGTTTGACTTCATCAAAATGGTAGATGAACCTTGTATATACAAAAAGGTAGTAGGGAGTATGGTGGTGATCCTCGTAGAGTACGTGGATGACATACTCTTGATAGGGAAGGAGTTTCCTATGCTATGCTCGGTCAATTTCCTCTTATCACATAGATTCTCCATATAGGATCAAAGTGATACCTCATAAATCCTGGGTTTTGGATCTATGAGATAGATCTAATTGGATATTAGGATTCTCACTAGTTATAGTAAGATGGTATCAATCGATCCTGGGGAGAATCATTGGAATGGTTCCAGGGTGGTAAGGTCGACTGAATGTCAGTCGCAGGCATTGTCTTTACACTCAGTGGAGGGACGGTATGTTGGAAGAGTTCCAACCTAGATACCGTGACTTACTAGACGATTAAAGGCAAGATACATTGTTACCAAGGATGCTACCAAAGAGGCAGTTTGGATATATATAAGTTCATGAGATGAACTTCGTTCCAACCATTGTGTGACAATGGAGTTATGGCTTTAGCCTAGGAACCCCCGTCCCATCAGAAATCCAGATATAATTCTTAGGCAGTATCACCTGATCATGGAGACAGTTGATCTCTAGGGAGATAGGAGAGTAGACACAGAGGACAACAGCATGGATCCACTCACAAAGGCCTATTTCCCAGTAGAGACTTTTATAGGATGGTTGAGTATGAGATACTTCAACCACAGCTGATTGTTGGGTATGCGATACCACAACAGATGGCCCTAGTGCAAGTGGGAGATTGTTAATTATATGTATTCTCTAGAGACCATTACTGTACATATGATGTATATTGTAGTGGATGCTTGGACATATATAGGTAGGACTTTCTTGCTCGACATGATAGTATACTATCTGGTTGCTCTTTATCTTAACACGTACTCTGATTGTCTCTATGTTACATGTTGATAAAGCCCTTAGGATGAGTACTTGACATCCAGGACTATGATGCAGAACATACTAGTGGGGACAGTGTAGTCGTCAAGTACATCCTTTAAATGTTCCTAGTCGTGAGAGTACCGAGACAGGGCATCGATACTCCAGAGTAGACTAGCGTATGCGCTTCTTAACCCATATGATTGGCGATGGATGATCCCATATCCATTAGTGTTTGACATCAGAGAAGGTATACGGGTGCTCAGTGAAGACTGGGTACACTGGACGGACTCGCCGGGAACTCCCAGATGGTATTATACCTCACGTCGGATGGTAGTTCTCTGGTGACACTGGTACAGGTTAGTCTGTAGACCCGAGATCGTCATAGAGTCTTGTGTGATTCCCACTGTGCTTTGATTTCCACCTTACCACGTCCATTAGGGCGTGCAAAACGGTGGCTTTTGGGTACAGTCCCGAATCACTTGGAGGCAATGAGCGATAGGAGGGGATTCGTCTCTCCCGGTATAGGGAGTTGATGTTGCGCTGTATTCGATTGGCTATAACTGGAAATCCCTGGCCAGGGTTGCTGAGATTTACTGGTAAGTGTTATCAGTAGTTTCTCGAACTGTTATAGAACTTATATCGATACGACTTATCAATCTACTGGGGTCTGACGTTTACCACCCCTAGACGAGATATGCGACATATCAGACGAAGAGACCAGACTGTACGGGAGTGTTACTGATTGGATTCGCAAGAGAATGTACATGCTTGCTTGTTGATCTTCTGATCGCTCAATACCTGGGTGGCTGTTACGTTTAGCTGACCGCTTGCAGCTTTTGGGTGTTTGATATGATCATCACCTACTGCCGGCGTATTGACGATTCTTTAGAGTCCTACACAGAGGTTTCTTGGCTCAGGCAAAACGGAGTAGGAGCAAATATGTGATATGTGCGGGACCGAGAACAATACGAGTATGTGATACCGTATTAGATTCTTGCGATATGTGATACCGGCCGGATATATGCGATATAGCCGGGTCATCGAATCAAGTGTTGATTCGATGAACTGATACAGATTATATTAGTCGGTTATTTATGAAATAGCCGAATTATCGGATCAAGTGTTGATTTGATAATTTAATGTATAATTATATATTTGATATATTAAATTACATTAACTAATATAAGCTCACTTAAAGATTCTTTTTCTCACTCGGGTAATACATTGATATATATTAATTGTATTATTTTATTTTGTTACAATAAATATTGTATATGTGATATATAATATTGTAACATGTTATGGTTATAAATGCAACATGATTAGTGGAGATTAAATATGGTTAGGGTTTGATTTGGGTTAATCTTTTCTAGAAGCTTTTGTTTTGTTTCTTGCAAAGATATTATGTGTTGATATTTTTGTAAATATTTGTTTAACCCAACCCAACCCTTTAACCATGGTTGATTCTCTACATGGGTTAAGTCTTCATATTTAACCCATGGTTGCATTTCTAACCTCACTAGAGTTTTCATTATTCATCACAAATGGTTTTGGTTCTTCTTCTTCTTCCTTCTCTTGATGAAAAGCTTTCTAGCTTTTTCATTAGTGATGAAAATGAGTGAGATAAAGAAAACAAATGGGAGCTAAATTCCTACTTCATCATCCTCATCTATTCTATCCACTTAGATTAGGGTGTTTGCTTTGCTAATATTTGATTAGTGAAGCAAAATCTTGGGTTTGAGTTTCTTTAAGGTAGATCATCTTTGTTATCGAAGATCGGAAGCAAGCTTTTATCTTTCTCTTCGTGGAGCCTCTTTAGAGTCCGGGAACTTGATGATCGCAGCGAAGGGACCACAACACGGAGCTTATGAAGTGAAGGGCCGGACTACAAAGGTTGTAATCCCAAACTCTTAGAAGTAAAGTTGTTTACTTGCTTTGTTTCGCCTAATTTCTAGTCTAAGATCTTGGTTAGGGTTGTTCGGCACGTCTAAAATTTAAATCGGACATGGTTGATACCTTGTAGAACCTTGTGAGAGTGCCTAATAATCCTACACCTGCTTGCCAGCTCATACACATCATCATCGGTAATTGCCATGTCACGTACACTTTAGAGAATACTATTCATTGACATAGCTTGCTAGTTGATAGTTGCAATATGTTATAGCTCTCATATGCTAGTTTAACTATTGCATTTATTGCATGATATTAGATGCATTCATATATTCATTGGTCATGCAGTATTATGGAGATTTATGCCGGTATTCACTGTTTATTGATATCATGATTTTGATGATTTCGGATCCTTCTTGAGATTTCTGGATTTGGAAACTGCATGTGAAAGTTTTATAAACTGATGATTTGTTTTAAAGAGATAGATGCGGTTTTCCTTGATATGATGAGTATTGTCCACCATGATGTTTTCTCGGTTCTGAGATGATTTTTGAGACCCGATTTGAGGAGTTGGATGAACCGTCTGTGAGTACATGGTGGACCCGGTATGGTACCCCGGGGCAAGAAGCTCGAGTTGTAGACGATGAGCCCGGCAGGGGCAGACTGCCTACTGGTGATTGTTTGGCGTTGCGGATATCCGGAGTATACCGTTCGTGGTCGTGTGATTGATGATATGGGCCGATCCGGACTGACGGAGCCCGAGGTATTGTGATATTGAGATATTGAGATTTGAGACACTGAGATATTGGGATTTGATGATACAGGCCAGTCCGGATAGCCGGAGCCTGAGATATTGAGATTTATGTTTTTTGTCGATGCTTGACATTGATTTCTCTGTTGATTTCATTGATGATACTCAATTTATATACATACAGAAATCTCATTAAATAAAGAAAACAGTTGTCTCATTCATGATGTATTATGTTTCCACTAGTAATGCATTCATACATCATGTATCATATATGTTGGTACCTGAGACACTGACACGAGCACGTGGTATTGCACTTATGTGTAGATGGATCAGGATATTTATTTGAGGATATTACTTGATATGACTTAGGATAGCGTCATACATTCGATTTCTGCTCTGTGATATTTTCTACTCACGAGTTGGCAACTCACCCACGTTGTGCCACAGTTTCTTGCAGGTTTTGCCGTACAGGTATCTTGATGGCTTGCTGGCACACTGCTTTCATTTCGAGCGATTGCTTTGGTAGGTGGGTTCACTTGCATCGTGACCACCATTGTACATTTATTATTTCAGTTGTATCTAATAAACTCAATCAACCAGACTTGTATATTTGATAGAACTAGAAGACCAGTGTTTATTCTTTCGACCTTAGAGTCATGCTTGTATTATTATGGTTTTCTGGTGGATATGGGCTTTCTTTTGAGTTTTGATCCTCGCCCTTCGGCGTTGTATATTATATTGCTTGCGTGGTTTTGTCCGCCCTTTTAGCGAAGAGCTAGCTCCCGCTTGGGGATGCCTTATTCATTATATATGCTTTATCAGGTTTTGTACCCGTTTGGGGTCAGGATTTACAAAGGAAACTCTACCGAAATTTTCAGAAAAGACTTGAGATTTTAAAAATACATACTTCGGCTTATGTTGTTAAACTTCTTGCTTTAAAATTGTTTTTTCCTTCACTCTACTGCTTTAATTGGTTTTGATTTCTGGGTTTTGGCTTACTTAGATTACGTACGTCTCGAGACATTTCATAATTTAAGTGCCGGTTATGTTCCGTATTTTTCAGTTCGTGACAAAGTTAGTATCAGAGCGTTAGGTTTTACCTTCTGAGTGTAGGATGACCCTTGGTTGATGGAGTAGATGACTCAAGTAGAGTGACGTACCGTGTGTATGTTCCGCGGTATACTTACGATACGCTACTCTGCTTATGAAACCTTAGGATGTATATTTCTTTGCATAGTATTATCTTCATTCTTATGATCTATCCTCTTCAGTATCAGTTTATGGTTTTGCTGCCACGATTACACGGGCAAAGAGGGCTACGGCTAGAGTTGCGTCAGCACGAGCTCGTCACGGACGAGGACTGACCAGGGCGTGATTCCAGGGACACACGATTGTAAAGAGGTGTCATTTTATTGTGTTTTCGCGCCATGAGAATTTGATGGATCGCTTCCACGAGATTTCTCGGACGTGCAGATCAGCACCAGAGGATTGGGACACTGCTAGAGGCCAGCCAGAATGTGATGACCGTCAATGCACCGATTACTTGATGATTGAGGTATTGTTCAATGTGCGGACGAATGAGCCAGTTGCTGCTGCGAATGATAAGATATCGCCCCAGATGTTTGAAGCTAATGCCGCACGAGTTATACTTCGAGATATGATAGAAGATCGCTAGTCACCAAAGATGGAAGACTAGGACATGTGATTCATTGCCTACCCCGATGCGAGGTCATCAGATTGATTGATTCCAACTAGAGACGACTTCACGCAGATACGTTGAGAGCCGATAGAGACGATCGAATGTCAGGAACCCATTTTCCAAGTTTAAAGTATTCGGAAAGCAATGCAAGTAATTTTACGGACCCTCTAGAAGAATGAAACCCTAACTCGATATAATGACCATGAGAACGCTTCAAAAGCTTAAGGTTTACAGCAGTTCAGCGGTACCATTAATGAGGCTTGGGTTTGCCCTTCTACGGTTGGTCCATAGGTGTTGTGGCATATATTCGATACTACTAAACTGTATTCAAGATGTTGAGCTCTCGGGGGATTATGGAACCTTGACGAATCGATCGAAAAGTTCGACATCATTCGGATATCATGTGATGGGATACATTGTTTGGGAGACTCCAGATATGAGTATAACCATTGGAGCACAGTCCATGCAGCCTCGACGAGACGAGTCCGAATCAGTCGACATCAGAGAAAAGTGGAGTAAGAGGTTCGTACGAGATTTTGACGAGAGGACGTTCCACTCTGCTGACATCAAAGATGCGATACACATGCAGAGGAATCGAATATGGATATATATCTTCCAGAAGGAGTCATGATGAGTATGCAGCTGTTCCGGAATAAGAAATGGGTTTAGTAAAGGATGATAACATCAGGGCGGTTCGGCATCATTGACGAGATATGTAATGAGCGACCATGATAGTGGCCAGAGATCTTTAGTGGATATGCTAGAGCGGATCGTTTCCGTTAGTACACCGAACCGGGCCGACGAATCAATGGATTGCAAGATTGGTAATCCATAGAGAAATGAAGACCCAGAGACAGAAGACGCCAGACCGTGAGCAGGAGGCAACGGATGTTCTTGCTCTGCCAGTTTTGGGCACACCGACACTTTTCGACATTGTAGGAGGCGTACCTCAATGTCATTTGTTGCAAATTGCGTTGTGATCCGAGTATCACGCTTATATCGTTTGGAGTTGAGTTTTGATGATTGGGCTTTATGGTATTGTTTTCGTGCACCATGGCTGCACCTACTGAGTATTTACATTTTCGTGCATAGTTAGTGCACCTGATATATGTTTTTATACACCGTTGTGTTGATTTATGATTTGTGCATACCTATTGCACTTGATATTGATTTTGTGCCTTAGCTGCACATATTTATGATTTCCTGGATTTTGTATGGTCGATTTGATTTTGCGCATGTGGTACGCACTCGATTTGGTTTTTGCACTCGGTATAGCTTATATGTGCTTGCAGTGCATTGATACGTACTTTGTGCACGCAGTTGCACACGTTTTTGGATTTTATATACCTTGGTACATTCGGTGTTGTTTTTATACGCATTTGAGTTATTGATGAGTTTCCGTGCACTGGATGTACCGGATTGGATATTTCGTGCACTGGATGCACTGGCTTTGGTGTTTCGTGCATGGGATGCACCGGATTGGGATTTTCATGCACTATAGATGCACTATATGTTATTGTCGTGCACACCCGTTGCACTGGACATATGCTTTCATGCACACCCGTTGCACATAGTTTTGGTTTTGTGCACATTCATAGAACATCTATTTGGATTTGATTTCCGAACGCACCAGACGCACGTGATTGTTGGATACGCCTTTTGATGCTGATTTGCTTTTGAGCACCCTGTTTTCATGATGGGCGCTATATTACGGAGTAGCCGAACAGGACTGATCTGAGGACAGTACCTGAGTATTTAGCATACATTAAAAGTTTAACAAGAGGTTTTCAAAAAGGAGCTATAGTCTCACTATTTTCTACGTGTCCGTGAGCGACGCAAACGTTTATAAAGGAAATCCTTGTTGGAATATGTCACGCCCCGCTTCCCAGAGTGCGCTAAGATCGGCACGTGACAGAGCCAACCATGCTACCTGTGGTTAGGAAAGATCCCTCCACAGTCACATTACGGCCGTCTAGAGATATCAAGAACAGTTATAAACTATCTAATATATGTCCATAAGCCAGAATGAAAGAGTCATGAAATAAAATAATGCGGAAGCAAAAGATTCAAAAACAATAATGATCTGGAATGTACGTCCCATAATGCGGGCTCATATCAGGAATGAAAATACTGAAAGGAAACTAAACTAAACTAATAACAGGTCCTCACTGCTCGGCCTGTTGATCAAAATACTCCTGGACAGCCTGCGATAAGGATAAGGAATCTGGGCCATACAAAACCCGGATGTCAGTGCGTCATAATATCAATAATTCTAAGCAAGCAGGATATAATGAGATATGCAGGAATGAAGTATGAACAGTAACAAGTCATCAATAACAGGTAAACAGTAACATGAATATATATCAGTGAACAGAATATAAACAAGTGAAGTGCAGTGAGTAAACCGTGCTATAGGGTTATATACTCTAAAGTTATTCGAAATCAATTAATGTAATGCTCATCGTAACCCATCGGTCTATGCCTCGTTCATTCCCCACGGGACCACGGTAAAATGATGTAATAGACTGTGAGTCTATGTCCCGTTCATTCCCCACGGGACCACGGTAAAATGATATGATAGCCCTTTGAGTTACGTTCATCTACATTTTTGATTTCCCCATACCCCCAAGTTATATGTGTAAGTCAGGTATTGATAAATCGGGAGTTAATGCCAACACAGGATCAAGTAGATACAAGTTTGTCTAAATAGACACAGGATATGTCCGTAGGGACAACAGGTCAAGATTGTTGGCATTAGTAACAAGATTAGGTATCAATTCAAGTAGTAAAATATCAGGTCATGTCAGGTAGTGCACATGTATCAAGTCATGTCAAATAGAGTATCAGGTCATGTCAGGTAGTGCACAGGTAACAAATGGGTTATCATAATCAACTGTAGTTAGTATGAATGCACGAAATCAAATATAACAATACAATGAAATAATGTAACATGGTTGGAATAAATAAATGGATGCACAATTATCGATTAGGGTTTCATTTATAGTTCTAATACTAATTAGGATGCACTTTATTAAACATGGGGTGTTACAACAACAATATTAGGTTATTAATGAGATCTGTAGATGCAGCTATATGCATTCTATATGATATGGATGCAAACGGGTATCCGAAAACAGTAAAACTGTAAAATGGTACTGTGGGATGTACAACTAAGCAATATGAGATGTAAATATTCCATTGGATGCAGTATATTGTAATATAGTATGTAACAAGATAGGTTTGCATGTGCTAGATGTAACGTAACACGTACGGATGCAGACGGATGTCAAAACTGTAAAAGTAAACATGGGATGCATAATTTGAAATACCAGTATTATATTTATTAAAATAGGCGTATATAAAGTAATGTAGCATGTAGCAAGATAAACTTGCCTAGACGGAACAAGAACGGATGTGTACGGAACGTCCTACGTCGACGAAATGTCGCGACACACGCACGGTACACGGAACGGTTCCAAATAACGCACGAGGGTGATCACGCAAGCAAGGCACTTCCTCTGGGTCGTCTGGATCGTCGGCGACGATCCCGGCTTCTGCGAACTACGAGAATACAACATTCAAGAATCAAGAAATGAAAAGAAAGAAGAAAGAATGAAGGAGGAAGAAGAGGAGGGAAGAAGGAGAAGAGGAAGAAGAGAAAGCTCACTGTGGTTGCAGAGAGGAGGTGTGAGGGTGTCAACGGCCGTGAACGGAGCTCTGGCAAAGGGGTTTGATTGCTAGGGTTCGGTTAGGGTTTGGGTCGGTTTGGTGTTGGCTGGGATGTTGCAAGGGTTGGTGTAAAGGGAGAATGCAGAGGAGAGGAAGAGGAGGAGGTGATGATGATGGTGGTGTGAAGCTGGGGTCGTCGGAGGCGAGGGAACGGCGACGAGGTGAGGGTTCTGTGGGTGCAGGGTGTGTGTGCAGGAGTGTTCGGGATTGAGGGGAGAAGGTGGAGGAGGAAATGAGGAGGTGAAGCTATGTTGAGGGAGTTGAGGAGATTAAGGTTGGGGTTTGAGGTCGTGATGGGTTTCGAAGATGGAGCTCGGGTTTTATAGGGAAGGAGGAAGACGAGAATAATGGAGAAACGGTTAAGGGAGGTGACACGACCACGTAGGCGGTGACCACAACCGAGATGAGACAGTAATCGCGAGAGGAGAGAGAGGAGAGAGATTTTTGGCGTTTTGCGAGGGGAGAGAGAAAGAGAGAGCGCGGGGAGAGAGAAAAAGGAGAGGAAGAGAGAGATAGAGAGAAGAGAATGGTGGGGGCCAGCGTCAGAGGGGGAGAGAGAGAGATTCTTTTAGTTAGGATTATATTTATACGAATATTAAGTTAGTTTTAAATAAAATTTGAACTGTTAAGTGAAAATTTAAATATTAAATAATTTGAATTTTGGCGGGATGCAAAAGTATTTCAAAATGCGCCCGGGTCGGGTCTAAAATTTCAAATTTAAAATACGAAAAATATATGCAACTTCCAAAATTCAAAATGAATGCTCAGGTAACGAAAAAGCATACCCCCAAGAACGGATGCACGTACGTGCGCGTAGCCATCCAAACGCGTCCGTTTCAATGAACGGGACGAGAACAAGATGCGCGGATGCTACCACGGGGTTAGGGGTATCATGAAGGCCGTGTTATGTACTTTTAAATTATTTTCTGTGACTTAAAATGTTATATGGTAAAAGATGCAATGCCAGATAAAATGCCAGTATGCGATAAACTTGAAAATGTACAAGTCTACGTAACAAGTCAGGGTAATTCATAAATATGAATCAAACAGGTTTCAAGCAAGCGGGTCGGGTCGAATGTAATGTAAAATGTAAAATACCATTCGTACCAAAAACACAATAAATCGAGAAAATACCAAAATAAGCAAATACGATAACTGGAACTGGTATAAATGAACTAGAGTGTTACATTATACCCAACTACAAAAAGAATTTCGTCCTCGAAATTCTAAGAACAAAGAAAGATAAACACTCAGGAAACTACAAGAATAGGTGTGGAAACTTCTGTCGAATTTCATCTTCACGTTTCCAAGTCGATTCTCCATGCGAGTGATTTCCCCAAGAAACAAGTATGAGAGGGATAACCTTGTTCTTAAGAACCTTTTCTCTTCGATCGACAATCAACATTGGTCGTTCCTCAAAGGTCAAATCCTCTCTTATGGTCAGCTCCGAATGATCCAGCACGTGTGTTTCATCTTGAACATACTTACGGAGTTGGTATACATGAAACACGTCATGAACATTCGCCAAAGATTGTGGTAACGCCAATCGATAATCCACTTCTCCAACACGCTCCAAAATCTCGAAAGGCCCCACGAATCGAGGGCTAAGCTTACCTCGACTCCCAAAACGAATCACTCCTCTAGTCGGTGATATCATCAAGAATACCAGATCACCAACAGCGAACTCTAGAGGTCTTCTCAATGTATCGGCCCAACTCTTCTGCCGATCTTGTGCTGCCTTCATATGATTCCGGATAGTATTAACTTTCTCCACGGTTTGCACGATCAAATCCGGTCCCAACAATCTTCATTCTCTAACATCATCCCAACAAACAGGTGAGCGACACTTGCGACCATACAATGCTTCGAATGGAGCCATCTGAATAGTCGCATGAAAACTGTTGTTGTACGAAAACTCCACCAAGTGTAGATGATCCTCCCATGAACCCTTGAAGTCTGACATGCAAGCTCTCAACATGTCTTCAAGAGTTTGGATCGTTCTCTCCGACTGGCCATCTTTCTGAGAATGATAAGCTATGCTAAACTTCAATCGAGTCCCCAAACCTTCCTGTAAGCTCTTCCAGAAGTGAGACAAAAATCGGGTATCACGATCAGAAATGATGCTTATGGGTACTCCATTCAATCTCACAATCTTCTGCATGTACCGCTCTGCCAAAGTTTCCGTTGACTGACCAACTCGAAATGGTTTGAAATGGGCTGCTTTGGCCAATCGATCAACAATCACCCAAACTGCATTGTTGCCCTTTGGACTCCGCGGTAAAGCTGTCACGAAATCCATGGTTATATATTCCCACTTCCATTGAGGAATCGGAAGCGGTTGCAATAAACCAGCAACCCTTTGATGTTCAGCCTTAACTTGCTGGCACACC
The DNA here is from genome assembly GCA_030015575.1 of Agapanthus africanus. Classification (NCBI taxonomy): domain Eukaryota; kingdom Viridiplantae; phylum Streptophyta; class Magnoliopsida; order Asparagales; family Amaryllidaceae; genus Agapanthus; species Agapanthus africanus. The sequence goes on along the minus strand of CM057340.1, from coordinate 110,032,963 downwards.
AAGCACTTTGCTGCAAAGCGAGCAATCTATCGTTTCATGCCTTCCCAACAGAAATGCTGTCGTAGATCACGGTACATCTTCGTGCCTCCTGGATGTATGGAATATGCGGAACTGTGTGCCTCCTTCATAACTTCTTCACGAATGTCTCCTTTTGGCACACACAAACGGCTACCATATCGCAACGAACAATCTTCATGAATTAACAAGTCCGTTCGAAGACCAGCTTCAACCTATTCTTGAAACTTCTGCAATCTTGGGTCCTGTAACTGCGCTGCTTTAATATTCATGATCAACGATGACTGTACTTGCAGCTGCATCAAAACACATCCCAATCTTTCCCCAGATGCATTGCTGTGAATCACCAATCCTACGGAACCGTCTGGTACGGTTAAACTAGGAGCGGTTATCAATCTCTGCTTCAACGCCTCAAAAGCTGATGCACAACTATCCGTCCATACGAACGGTACCTCCTTCCATGTAAGCTTGGTCAAAGGTTCAGCCAAATGAGCAAAATTCTCCACGAACCTTCTGTAATATCCGGCAAGTCTAAGAAAACTTCTGATCTCTGCTACGTTTTTCAGAATCGGCCAATCTTCAATCGTGGCGATTCCATCTCTGGATACGACATGGCCCAAAACTTCACTTCTTCAAGACAAAACTCGCACTTTCTCATCTTCGCATATAATCTTTCTTGCCTCAATGTCTGCAGTGCGATCTTCAAGTGTTCCGCATGCTCTTCAATGCTCCTCGAGTAGACCAGAATATCATCGATGAACACCACTATAAACTGGTACAAGAACAGTGAAGAGATTCGGTTCATCAAGTCCATAAATATCGCTGGTGCATTCGTGACTCCGAATGGCATCACTAAATACTCGTAATGTCCATACCGAGTTCGGAACGCGGTCTTGCAAATATCTTCTAATTTGACTCGGACCTGATGATATCCGGATCGCAAATCCAGCTTCGAGAATACCCTTGCGCCATTAAGTTGCTTGAATATTCGCCAATGCGAGGGATCGGGTACTTGTTCGTAATAGTCACCCGGTTTAATTCTCGACAGTCGATGCACATCCTCCTTGTGCCATCTTTCTTCTTTACTAGAAGAACTGGATCTCTCCAAGGTGAATTGCTGCTGCGAATCCAACCCTTCTCAAGTAATTCGGTAACCTGCTTCTTGACTTCTTCCAACTCCACTGGTGCCACTGGGTAGTACGCCTTTGAGACTGGCGCTGCACCAGGAACAAGATCGATCACGAACTCCACATCTCGTTTTGGTGGTAAACCCGAGATGTCCTCAAACACGTCTATGAAATCTCGAACTACAGCTGGCGCTTCCTCCTTATCAACTTCCATCGACGAAAGAATATTATTTGTCGGTCTAGCTCTAAACTCGACTGGCCCGACAGAACTGCTTCCTCCAGTAAAGATAAACTCCGGATGTCCGGGAATCTGGAAAATCAATATAAGCAAGGAAAGTGCCGAGAAAATCCATTCCCAAGACAACTTCAAAACTGCCGGTATCGATCACCAAGAAATCTGCAAAACATGAACTGGTAAGCAATGAAACTGAGAGAACCAAGGAAATTTCATGACCATGAATCAAGGAAATGAATTAAGACCAGGACTTCAAGTTACATAAATAGAGTACCGCATTGTAACTATGCCGAGGTACATAGTTACAATCACATAACTCCACTCAAGTCGTCCAAATCCTAATATCAGAATCAAAGGAATGGGACGGAAGAAACAATAGAGAACCAAAAGAATTTCAACTCGAGATGCAAAGTTGTTTGCATATCGTCAAGACAAGGGTCAAGAGAAAGATATGATTCAAGAATCACGATAACAATGTGGCAGGACATGTTCCTAATTACGAGTTTTCCGATTCGTGTATTGGGTCTAATACCTAACTACAAAATGAATTAAACCTGATTAACCTAAATCCTATGGCTCTGATATCAAACAAACCTTGTCACGCCCCGCTTCCCAGAGTGCGCTAAGATCGGCACGTGACAGAGCCAACCATGCAACCTGTGGTTAGGAAAGATCCCTCCACAGTCACATTACGGCTGTCTAGAGATATCAAGAACAGTTATAAACTATCTAATACATGTCTATAAGCCAGAATGAAAGAGTTATGAAATAAAATAATGCGGAAGCAAAAGATTCAAATACAATAATGACCTGGAATGTACGTCCCATAATGCGGGCTCACATCAGGAATGAAAATATTGAAAGGAAACTAAACTAAACTCATAACATGTCCTCACTGCTCAGCCTGTTGATCAAAATACTCCTGGACAGCCAGCGATAAGGATAAGGGATCTGGGCCATACAAAACCCAGACGTCAATGCGTCATAATATCAATAATTCTAAGCAAGCAGGATATAATGAGATATGCAGGCATGAAGTATGAACAGTAACAAGTCATCAATAACAGGTAAACAGTAACATGAATATATATCAGTGAACAGAATATAAACAGGTGAAGTGCAATGAGTAGTCTAAACAATGCTATAGGGTTATCTACTCTAAAGTTATTTGAAATCAATTAATGTAATGCTCATCGTAACCCATCGGTCTATGCCCTGTTCATTCCCCACGGGACCACGGTAAAATGATGTAATATACTGTGAGCCTATGTCCCGTTCATTCCCTACGGGATCACGGTCAAATGATATAATAGCCCTTTGAGTTACGTTCAGCTACATTTTTGATTTCTCCATACCCCTAAGTTGTGTGTGTAAGTCAGGTATTGATAAATCGGGAGCTAATGCCAACACAGGATCAAGTAGATACAGGTTTGTCTAAATAGACACAGGATATGTCCGTAGGGACAACAGTCAAGATTGTTGGCATTAGTAACAAGATCAGGTATCAAGTTAAGTAGTAATATATCATGTCATGTCAGGTAGTGCACATGTATCAAGTCATGTCAAATAGGGTATCAGGTCGTGTCAGGTAGTGCACAGGTAACAAATGGGTAATCATAATCAACTGTAGTAAGTATGAATGCACGAAATCAAATTTAACATTACAATGAAATAATGTAACATGGTTGGAATAAATAAATGGATTCACAATTATCGATTAAGGTTTCATTTATAGTTCTAATACTAATTAGGATGCATTTTATTAAACATGGGGTGTTACAACAACAATATTAGATTATTAATGAGATCTGTAGATGCAGCTATATGCATTCTATATGATATGGATGCAAACGGGTATCCGAAAACAGTAAAACTATAAAATGGTACTGTGGGATGTACAACTAAGCAATATGAGATGTAAATATTCCATTGGATGCAGTATATTATAATATAGTATGTAACAAGATAGGTTTGCATGAGGTAGATGTAAAGTAACATGTACGGATGCAGACGAATGTCAAAACTGTAAGAGTAAACATGGGATGCATAATTTGAAATACCAGTATTATATTTATTAAAATAGGCATATATAAAGTAATATAGCATGTAGCAAGATAAACTTGCCTAGACGGAACAAGAACGGATGTGTACGGAACGTCCTACGTCGGCAAAATGTCGCGACGCGCGCATGGTATACGGAACGGTTCCAAATAACGCACGAGGGTGATCACGCAAACAAGACACTTCCTCTGGGTCGTCTGGATCGTCGGCGACGATCCCGGCTCCGGCGAATTACGAGAATACAACATTCAAGAATCAAGAAATGAAAAGAAAGAAGAAAGAATGAAGGAGGAAGAAGAAGTGGGAAGAAGGAGACGAGGAAGAAGAAAAAGCTCGCTGTGGTTACAGAGAGGAGGTGTGAGGGTATTGACGGCCATGAACGGAGCTCCGGCGAAGGGGTTTGATTGCTAGGGTTCGGTTAGGGTTTGGGTCGGTTTGGTGTTGGCTGGGGTGTTGCAGGGGTTGGTGTAGAGGGAGAATGCAGAGGAGAGGAAGAGGAGGAGATGATGATGGTAGTGGTGTTAAGCTGGGGTCGTCGGGGCGAGGGAACGGCGACGAGGTGAGGGTTCTGTGGGTGCAGGGAGTTTGTGTAGGGGTGCTCGGGATTGAGGGGAGAAGGTGGAGGAGGACATGAGGAGGTGAAGCTCTGTTGAGGGAGTTGAGGAGATTAAGGTTAGGGTTTGAGGTCGTGATGGGTTTCGAAGATGGAGCTCGGGTTTTATAGGGAAGGAGGAAGACGAGTATAATGGAGAAACGGTTAAGGGAGGTGATGCGACCACGTAGGCGGTGACCACAACCGAGATGTGACAGTAATCGCGAGAGGAGAGAGATTTTTGGCGTTTTGCGAGGGGAGAAAGAAAGAGAGAGCACGGGGAGAGAGAGAGAGAAGAAGAGAGAGAAAGGAGAGGATGAGAGAGATAGAGAGAAGAGAATGGTTGGGGCCAGCGTCAGAGGGAGAGAGAGAGATTGTTTTAATTAGGATTATATTTATACGAATATTAAGTTAGTTTTAAATAAAATTTGAACTGTTAAGTGAAAATTTAAATATTAAATAATTTGAATTTTGGTGGGATACAAAAGTATTTCAAAATACGCCCAGGTCGGGTCTAAAATTTTAAATTTAAAATACGAAAAATATATGCAACTTCCAAAATTCAAAATGAATATTCAGGTAACGAAAATGCATACCTCCAAGAATGGATGCACGTACGTACGCGTAGCCATCCAAACACGTCCGTTTCAATGAACGGGACGAGAACAAGATGCGCGGATGTACCACGGGGTTAGGGGTATCATGCAGACCATGTTATGTATTTTTAAATTATTTTCTGTGACTTAAAATGTTATATGGTAAAAGATGTAATACCAGATAAAATTCCAGTATGCGATAAACATGAAAATGCACAAGTCTACGTAACAAGTCAGGGTAATTCATAAATATGAATCAAACAGGTTTCAAGAAAGCGGGTCTGGTCGAATGCAATGTAAAATGTAAAATAGCATTCGTACCCAAAACATGATAAATCGAGAAAATACCAAAATAAGCAAATACGATAACTGAAACTGGTATAAATGAACTAGGGTGTTACAGAATATTTCAAAAAGGACGGGACGTATATTTGAGCAAAACATATATGAAACTATATTTACTATTTTAGAAATGAGCGTCCGTCACTTATGCCATGAGTTACGCATCACACAGCGATTCAGAAAGGTTTTGCATGTATTTTATTCAAATTTTGGAGTTTTTCAAGTATGCGCACTATATACATAGTATAGTATTTGACTAGTGTATGTTGCATTTTAGTATTTGATTTCGAGATTCTGTGTCTCCACTATAACTCCGAGGATATGCGTGCAAATCTGATGATTTGCGTGACGCTTGACGGAGTTCGATTTTGAGTTTTATACTCGTTTTTTAGGCGCACGCGATGCGCTGTACTGTTTCTATATCTTCCGTGATTTCAGAGCCCCGTTGATTGATCTGATTATTGAAATGATTTAGAATTTAGGGGTTTAAATTTAAATTCGGATACCGAATTTCTTTAAGAGGGGAAGATTGTAACATTTCAGAAAATATAAAATATTATTTTTGAAATTTATTATTAAAATAATATATTTCACGAAAACTGCCCGATTTGTGTAATTGGGGTTTTCGAAAAAAGGGTATAAATATATACTAATAGTTGTGAAATAATTGGGAATTAAAATGATTTATTCATTTAAAAATATATTTAAAGGATTTGGTATTTTTAAGATTTATTATATGCAGTTTAAATGAAAACCCGATTAGTGCACTGCTAATCGCGATTAGGCCAAATCCGCGATTTTATAGTTTTTCATGGCTAGTGCACCATGGCATGTCGCATTCTAGTCACATGTTGTTTCTTGTGTTGTTTTGGGGTATTGAATGGTTTGGTTTTAAATAAATAAGAAAAGTTTAAAAAGAAAAAGGGCAAAAGGGTAATTAGTGAGAGAGTGGGTGAGAATAAGAGAGGAGGAAGAGAGGGGGGCTGCCACATTCTCTTCCTCCACCATTTTTGCATCTCCTTCTTCATCTCCTCAAGCTCACTTTCCTACACCTTCAACCCCAATTATCATCTCCAAATCTCCACAAAAACCCTAAACCCCTTTCACAAAAATTGATCCCCTCTTCTACCTATACACAATAGACCAAGCAAAGTAGGATTTTGGCAACATTGGCAAACTAGGTTTTTTCTTGAGTTGCATCCATGAGGTAATTTCTGCACCATTTGTATTGTATTTCATTCACCTTAGCACCTATAGATGTTTAAAATCGATATAGTGATGTTTAGTGAGGTTAGAAAATTCCTAATTAGGGTTTGAGGGATTTTTGAGTTGTGATGGTAAATTGAGGTTAGTAGAGGCCTTATAACCCCTGTAGTGTTAGTATTTTGGACAAATACCTAAGACTTAAACCCCAGATCACGAACTTAGAAACCCTGACATCGGAAAATTGTGAGAATTGTGAGGGTATTTAGGGATCTGGAGTTACCCGGGGACCTGGAAAATTATTTAGCAAACACAGAGGAGTGTGCAGGCAACCTGGAATCTTCACCCAAGACCTGAGCCCCTACCCTTCAAGTGTGGCCACAAATTTATTGTTCCTGACCGCAATTTGCTGCCAGGGTGTGAGGAAAAGTGTTTTTATTTGTTCAGTGGCTTTATCTCCAGTAAATTAGACCCTCCATATGTGCAGAATTGACCAATTTGGCCTAAGGTAAAATCTGGGACCATTTCCTTGAGTTGCTGTTTTGAAATGTGACTTTTAAATGAATTAAACTTATGATATTTCATTTTGTCTCGATCGATTGGCGTTTGTACGTCGATGTCGAGGGTTATTGGTTCTTCTTGCATGTGTAGACTATAGGTTTTAACCTATCGGTGTTTCGTGTGACATTTTGGTTTTTGTGCGTGATTTCGTTTACGATGCTATATGTGATATGTAGGTACCTCACGAGGACTTCGAGACGACAAGCAAGCGCGTGGCGACGTCGGCATCGGCAAGCGAAGATCAAGATGAGTAGATTTATATCTACGAGGGAAGTCGGGTGGATGGCGTATAGCACCCTCGCAATTTCATAAGATTTTGATGTGACGTGGTATAGATATACATATATGGGTTATTGGGAGATATGAACCTTAGCAAGAAAAGCCTTAGAAGATCATGGGATAGTGTTAGCGTGATTTGAAGAAAAGGATTTAGTTGGGTTCTTAGTCGTGAACCCTAGAGTAAGGTTGACAAACACACACGTGCATACACGGGATATGGTTTGGGTGCATATGTTTATATGTATGTATATGTATGGATGCGTTGGTGTATATATATATATATATACACATACACTTATATTCGGTGGATGAGGATAGTATATAGTATTTGGAGATGAGTCGATGAGGATTGGGCATGGTGCCATGAGATCAGTGATATGATTTGGTTCGTACTATGAGATACGACAAGAGATTATAGCGAATCTTTAGGCGACGTGTTTCAGACACACGCACATATATTTGTTGATGGTATCAGTTTGTACTAGACTTAGATCTGTACCCCAGCTCATGACATATGATGATAAGGATACCAGATGAGTAATGAGATAAATAATGATATTTGACCCGTGCCCATATTTGGGATGCCGTACGATAGATTTACCGTATGAGATATAGTTATGATGTTAGATCCGCACTCTTGACTCGAGGATTTCATATTATTTATTGTATCGTACGTGATACTATTGAGGCGAGATCACCGACTACTAGATATATATATAGATCGACTCAGACTTAGGTGGATTCCCTTACCCTTTTGACTGGGCTCGAGTCATACTCATTCTCAAAAGTGGAGAATCGTGAGTATTTTAAATACCAAACTATGTAACTCGTAAATTGGGTAGGTATATTTTTCAGTGTTGCTGTTACTACATCACTTTATGTATATTCATGAGGTTTCATCGCATTGCATGATTGTAAATATGTTATCTGTAATTATTGTGAAACCCTGCTGTCAGGACACCAGCACTATTACCGATGATGCGTATGTTCCATGTACACCTGCTTGCCGGCTCACACACATCATCATCGGTAATTGCCATGTCACGTACACTTTAGAGAATACTATTCATTGACATAGCTTGCTATTTGATAGTTGCAATATGTTATAGCTCTCATATGCTAGTTTAACTATTGCATTTATTGCATGATATCAGATGCATTCATATATTCATTGGTCATGCAGTATTATGGAGATTTATGCCGGTATTCACTGTTTATTGATATCATAATTTTGATGATTTCGGATCCTTCTTGAGATTTCTGGATTTGGAAACCGCATGTGCATGTTTTATAAACTGATAATTTGTTTTAAAGAGATAGATGCGGTTTTCCTTGATATGATGAGTATTGTCCACCATGATATTTTCTCGGTTCTGTGATGATTTTCGAGACCCGATTCGAGGAGTTGGATGAACCGTCTGTGGGTACATGGTGGACCCGGTATGGTACCCTGGGCAAGAAGCTCGAGTTGTAGACGATGAGCCCGGCAGGGGAAGACTGCCTACCGGTGATTGTTTGGCGCGGCAGATATCCGGAGGATACCGTTCGTGGTCGTGTGATTGATGATATGGGTCGATCCGGACTGACGGAGCCCGAGGTATTGTGATATTGAGATATTGAGATTTGAGACACTGAGATATTGGGATTTGATGATACAGGTCAGTCCGGATAGCCGGAGCCTGAGATATTGAGATATTGAGATTTATATTTTGTGTCGATGCTTGACACTGATTTCTCTGTTGATTTCATTGATGATACTCGATTTATATACATACAGAAATCGCATTAAATAAAGAAAACAGTTGTCTCATTCATGATGTATTATGTTTCCACTAGTAATGCATTCATACATCATATATCTGATATGTTGCTATCTGAGACACTGACACGAGCACGTGGTACTGCATTATGTATAGATGGATCAGGATATTTATTGGAGGATATTACTTCATATGACCTAGGATAGCGTCATACATTCGATTTCTGCTCTGTGATATTTTCTACTCACGAGTTGGCAACTCACCCCCGTTGTGCCACAGTTTCTTGCAGGTTTTGCCGTACAGGTATCTTGACGGCTTGCTGGCATACTGCTTTCATTTCGGGCGATTGCTTTGGTAGGTGGGTTCACTTGCATCATGACACCATTGTACTTTTATTATTTCAGTTGTATCTAGTAAACTCCATCAACCAGACTTGTATATTTGATAGAACTAGAAGAACAGTGTTTATTTTTTCGACCTTAGAGTCGTGCTTGGATTATTATGGTTTTCTGGTGGATATGGGCTTTCTTTTGAGTTTTGATCCTCGCCCTTCGGCGTTGTATATTATATCGCTTGCGTAGTTTTATCCGCCCTTTTGGCGAAGAGCTAGCTCCCGCTTGGGGATGCCTTATTCATTATATATGTTTTATCAGGTTTTGTACCCATTTGGGGTCAATGTTTACAAAGGAAACTCTGCCGAAATTTTCAGAAAAGACAGATTTTAAAAATGCATATTTCGGCTTATGTTGTTAAACTTCTTGCTTTAAAATTGGTTTTTCCTTCACTCCACTGCTTTAATTGGTTTTAATTTCTGGGTTTTGGATTACTTAGATTACATACGTCTCGAGACGTTTCGTAATTTAAGTGCCGGTCATGTTCCGTATTTTTCGGGTCTTGACATTCGGCCTTGAAGACTTCTAGCAAGCTTGTTCCGTATATCTTGTGGAGCCTCTCAAGAGTCTGGGAGTTCATGGATCGCAGCGAAGGGACTACTACACGGAGCTATTGAAGTGAAGGACCGGTCTACAAAGGTTGTATTCCCTGTTCACTTTTATGTAAAGTTGTTTGCATATCGTTTCGTCAGATTTTCTAGTAACGATTCTAGGGTTAGGGTTAGTTAGAATGGCAAAAATTTGAAATTGGCATGGACGATGCCTCCCGAAACCTTTCTGCCGTGCTAGGAAACCCTGCACACATATTACACTTATGGTCGCAGAAAAGAAAATGTCAAACTACAACATTTGGAATCCGCAATCTCATTAGACATCATCAACCCGAAATCTCACATACTTCGGATTTCATGCCTAACCAAATGAATTCCAAATATTGTATCACATTTCATAGATAACTAGACGATATTAAACATTCCGATCAAATCAACAAACACCTAAAATTTCCCAAAGAGCTCAACACTTGAGCACAGTTTAAAAATTCTCAGAACATGCCACAGTACCTATGGACCAACCGTAGAAGGGTCAACCCTTGCCTCACCTATGACGCCGCGGAACTACCACAAACCCTAGGGTTTAGTGGCGGTTCCGACGGTCATAGAATCGAGTTAGGGTTTCATTCTTCTAGAAGGTCCATAGAATTACTTGCATGATTTTTGAATGTTTTTAACTTGGAGAAAATCCAACTATTGGAAAATTTCCAGCGAGAGAGACAATTGGGTATTTGATATTCGTTTGAACTTTTTAACGTCGTCTAAATTACTTGAAACGATGTTAGAATTACGACTACGAAATACTCCGAATTGCCTTTACAGAAAGTTAACATCACATGCAATTTCAGTAAAAACAAGCAACACCTGAAACACCAAAACCCAGAGACTAGAACACTACAAAAAATTGAAGCCTGGATCCTTCTAAAAAACCGATGGGGCCAGTTTTTATGTGCATGTGGCCAGCCAAAATCCGGCGAGGAGGGCTCATGTTTTTGTGGTGTTCATGTTACATCATATGTAACATTCTGCAACTGCTTAAAAAAATTTTAGAGGCTTTTAAAAATTCGACAGAAACTAGGATTATGTTTCGGAGTTGTTTTGGTTTCGTGATCTTATCGGGTTGTGGACAAATACGTTCTTTGGGACGAAGGGTCTGATCTCTAGCCTTCAGCGGACGATCATCCTATCTGTTAGATAATCGAAGTCCATACCGGACGATTGATTTTGAGCATAAAGATAGATCTTTTCACATGGCGAGGAAGACTCTCATTAGCAGTCCTTAGGCCGAAAAATGGTAATAGTATCTGTCTTGAAAGATAGGCATTCGATTCTCAGAAAAAAAGAAGTTGACCTCTTCTGGAACTCACACATCCTATTCTGGGCAATTCAGAAGTGACAAGATCCGAGTGAAAGCTTGGCTAGCTTCCTTGCTTGGAACACATTGCAGCAGTAGATCGATGATAGCAAGTTTGTTTCAAAATCCATTTCCTTCTGAGCTGGACAAAGAAAGTACCCGGTTGGCGTTGGCAAACCATCCTTTTCTGAACAAGCAGATTGAAATCATCCAATCATCAATCTTGTATAATGAAGATCATCATCCTTCAGCGATTGCTAATCAGCAAGTTCTAAAAGACAACAGGGCCTTATACAAAAAGGTAAGGAATAGAATTCTATCTCTATATACTGTTAAACCACCGCCCGTACGAGGGGCTCTACCAGCTATGATTCTCCTCCCTTTCCATACCTATCCCTAGGGGGGAAGGTGGACAGAGCCGGTGCCTCCTTCTGAGTGAGGCTTTCATCCCCTCGCGGAGTACACGGAACGAGTTACCGGATTGGATTGGATTGATTGCGAGTTCAGAAATCATTTTAGTAGAAATCTCCTTTTTTCTGTTCTAGTCCAGTTTTCTTTTGATTTTCTCTCTTCCGGCGCCTCACTTCACTCAAGACTTCAAACAGAGAGCATGTAAACAAACATATTAAACATAATGAGCCACATGGGCCCAAACATGAGCCACAAATATCGTCTAATTCTCTAGCCTGGCTCTGATACCAATGTAGGATTGCCTAGCACGACAGCAAGGTTTCGGGAGGCATCGTCCATACCATTTTCAATAATTTGCCATGCTAAACAACCCTAACCCTAGAATCTTAACTAGAGAATTAGACAATACATGCATGTAAACAACTTTACATCTATGTGAACAAGGAATACAACCTTTGTAGACCACTCCTTCACTTCAAAAGCTCTGTGTAGTAGTCCTTTAGCTCCAAGTAGTGATCTTGCGGACTTTTGAATGGCTCCACAAGATGAAAGGAACAAGCTTGCTAGAAGTCTTCGAGGCCGAAGATGATCTACGTTGAGGAGACACCAACTCAAGCTTCCTCTTCACTAATTAGGAATTAGTGAAGCTAACACCCTAAACTAAATGGCTAATCTAGTAGAGGATGATGAAGTAGGATTTTTGCTCACTTTAGAATTAATTTTCTCACTAATTTTCTTCACCTCTCCAAAACCTAGAGAGCTCACTTGATGAAGAAGAAGATGAAGTGAATAATGTTGTGAATAATGAATCATGAGAGAGTGGCAACCATGGGTAAGAAATATCTCATATAACTTTTGTAGAGACTTGACCATGGTTTAAGATAATGGTTGGGTTAATAAATATCTATAGTAAGACAAAATTAGTGGACTAAGTCAAAGGCTTCTACAAGCTTCCACTAAGCTTCAACCATGACAAATTCCCACCAATTTCGTATTTACTTTAAATAAATAAACCCAATTATCTTATGGAATGGTGTAAGTCTCATACACCCGTGTTGCATATATAATCAAGCATGACACAAAAAGAAACACAATTAATATATACCACATATATATTAAGTGTGCACATGTGAGAAAAAGAAATGCACAAGTGAGCTAATATTAGTTAATGTAAATATATCAAATATATAATTATACATTAAATTATTAAATCAACACTTGATTCAATAATTCAGTTATATCACATATAACCGACTAATATCATATGTATCCACTTATCGAATCAACACTTGATTCGATAACCCGACTATATCACATATAACCGACCGATATCACATATCGCATGAATAGAATACGGTATCACTGTAGGGTTCCTAGGCACACACATGAGGTTCCACAAGGCATCAACCATGCCAAATTAAAAAATTTCCGGTGCCCAGAAACCCTAAACTAGATCGATTACTAGAGGTAAAGGCGAAACAACATCAAGTCAACACCTTAACTCCTAAGTGAATGGAAATACAACCTTTGTAGATTCGGTCCTCTACTTCTCAAGCTCCGTGTTTACGTCCCTCCGCTGCGATCATCGGAATCCCGGACTCTAGCGTCGGTTTCATCGGAGAAATGGGCGGGCTAGGTCGTTGACTTCGATGCCGAAGATGATCTACGTCGAAGCGACTCAGACTCAAGCTCCATCTTCACTTGGTCATCAACCTTGTGAAGAAAACACCCTATACAACATGGCAAGTGGTAGAGAATGAAGAAATAGGAAGTGGGTTCACTTTGGATTTGGATTTCTCACTTGGATTCATCACTTGTAAATTTCTAGCAAAGGTTTTCTTTCTTCATCAAGAAGAAGAAGAAGAAAGAAAAATGAAAAATGAATTATCTAAAAAAGAAAATACAAGTGAAGTCTATCTTTTAGCAACCATGGGTGAGGTAAACTAATGTAGAGAATAAACTAGGCTTTAGACAAATGGTTAGGTTAAGGAAAGAAACAAAATGGTCAAGACTTTTCAAAGCTTCATGAAGCTTCAAGTAAAAACCAAAAGAATCCACCATTTTATTTCTTGCCCAAAAATGAATAAAGAAAATAAATGATTAAGTTAAAACCCTAACCATTAACCTAAACATGGTTTAAAGTAAACACACACCCAAGTTTGCATGTATCATCAAATATGATACAATCAAGTGCACAAAAATATATCACATATACCACTTGTGCACATTAAGTGAGAAAAACAATCTTAAGTGAACAAATACTAGTTAATGTAAAGTAATATATCAAATATATAATTATACATTAAATCATTAAATCAACACTTGATTTAATGATCCGGTCATATCACATATAACCAACTAATATCAATAGTAACAACTTATCGAATCAACACTTGATCCGATAACCCGGCTATATCACATATAACCGATCAATATCACCAATCGCGAGAATAGAATACAGTATCACATACTGGTATTATTCTCGGTCCCGCACATATCTCATATGCGCTCCTATTTCGTTTCACTTGAGCCAGGAAACCTCTGTGTAGGACTCTAAAGACTCATCAATACGCCGGCAGTAGGTGATGATCATATCAAACACCCACAAGCCGCAAGAGGTCTGCTAAACGTAACGGCCATCCAGGTATTGAGCGATCAGAAGATCAATGAGCAAGCCTACTCACACTCCTGTGAATCCAACCAGTAACACTTACCGTACAGTCCGGTCTCGTCGTCTGATATGTCGCATATCTCGCCTAGGGGTGGTAAACATCAGACCCCAATTGCTCGATAAGTCGTGTCGATATGTGGTCTATAACAGTTCGAGAAACTACTGGTAACACTTACCAGTAAATCTCAGCAACCCTGGCCAGGGATTTCCGGTTATAGCCAATCGAACACAGCGCAACATCAACTCCCTATACCGGGAGAGACGAATCCCCTCCTATCGCTTATTGCCTCCATGTGATTCGGGACTGTACCTAAAAACCACCGTTTTGCACGCCCTCTTAGACGTGGTAAGGTGGAAATCAAAGCACAGTGGGAATCACACAAGACTCTATGACGATCTCGGGTCTACAGACTAACCTGTACCAGTGTCACCAGAGAACTGCCATCTGACGTAAGGTATAATACCATCTAGGAGTTCTCGACGAGTCCGTCCAGTGTACCCAGTCTCCACTGAGCACCCGTATATCATCTCTGATGTCAAACACCAATGGATATGGGATCATCCATCGCCCATCTGTATGGGTCGAGAAGGTATACGCTAGTCTACACTGGTATATCGATGCCCTGTCTCGATACACCCACGACTAGGGACTTTGAAGGATGTACTTATGGAATACCATGTCCCCACTAGTATGATCCGCATCATAGTCCAGGTAGTCAAGTAAACATCCTAAGGGCTTTACCAACATGTAACAGAGAGACACTCAGTGTACACGTTAAGGTAAAGAGCAACCAGATAACATACTATCATGTCGAGCAAGAAAGTCCTCCTTATACATGTCCAAGCATCCACTACAAAATACATCCTATGTATAGTAATGGCCTCTAGGGCATACATATAACTAACAATCTCCCACTTGCACTAGGGCCATCTGTAGCAGTGGTTGCAGTATCTAATACTCAACCATCCCATATAAGTCTCTCTCTGGGAAAAGGCCTTTGTGAGTGGATCCGCCGTGTTGTCCTCTGAGTCTACTCTCCTAACCTCGATCCGCTGGAGATCAACCATCTCCATGATCAGGTGACACTGCCTTAGAATATGTCTAAATCACTGATGGGGCCAGGGTTCCTTGGCCAAAGCCACACTTCCATTGTCACACAATGGTAGGAATCTAGTTCATCTCATGAACTAGTATACACCCAAACTGCCTCTTTGGTAGTATCTTTAATAGCGATGTTACCAGCCTTTATTGTCTAGTTTGCCACGGTATCTAGCTTGGAACTCTTCCAACATACCGTCCCTCTACTGAGGGTATAGACAATGCCTGTGACTGACATTCAGTCGTCTTTATCACCTTGGAACCTTTCCAATGATTCTCCCCAGGATTGATTGATACCATCTCACTACATCTAGCAAGAATCCTAACATCCAATTACATCTATCTCATAGATCAAAACTCAGGATTTAGGAGGTATCACCTTGATCCTATGTGGAGAATCATTGTGATAAGCGGAGATTGACCGTGCGTAGCATAGGAAACTCCTTCCCTATCAAGAGTATGTCATCCACGTACTCTACGAGGATCACCACCATACTCCCTACTACCTTTTTGTATATACAAGGTTCATCTACCATTTTGATGATGTCAAACTCTTTGACTATCTCATCAAACAGATGTTCCAACTCCGCGATGCCTGCTATAATCTTATAAAGCATCTTGTACACGTTTCCGCTGCTCCCACTGTCTACGAAGCCCTCTGGCTGTGTACTTACAGACGCTCTCTTCTAAAACATCATTTTAGAAAAGCAGTCATGACACCCAACCGCCAGATATCGTAGTCATGGTATGTAGCCATGACAAGTAGGATCTGGATGGACTTAAGCATAGCCACTGAAAAAGGTTTTATCATTATCCACGCCTGGTCGATGATGAAAAACCTTTAACATGTCTAGCTTTGAAAGTCTCAACTTTTCCATGTACACCAAGTAATCTTCTTAAGATATACTTGCTCCTGATGGGGATTTAACCCTTCAGATAAAGCAACCAAAGTCCATACTTTGTTGGTGTATAAGGATTCCATCTCAGATTGCTAAGCATCCAGCCATTCTTATAGAGTCTTGCTCCTGATGGCCAGCTCAGAACTAGTTGGGTCATCATCTCATGATGTAATCCTTGCTCCCACTGTCATAGAGAAACCGAACTATCTCTCAGGTGGGTGAGGAACCCTACTAGATCGGCGGAGAGGCCGAAGTTCGTTGGACTCTACTGAATCCTTTGGTTCTACCAAATCATCTGCTGTAGTTTGTATAGCTGGAACCTTTCCAGTTCTACATAACTGACCCTGCCTCGAGCTTGTCCGGATTTTGCTTTTAGACATAGGCCGGACAACCCTAAATCTTAACAAACTTAAGATATGGACTCTTCCCTTTCCATATCACATATGAAGTGGTAGGCAACTAATTTGATTGGAACCCTATTCGATAGGTATGCAGCTTCTCAAGCGCATAACTCCCAAAAGGAAATAGGAAACTCAGTAGTACTCATCATAGAGCACACCATATCGAATAGGGTGCAATTGCTCCGCCCCGATATACCATCATGCTATGGTGTATACGGAGGAGTAATGCTGAGAGAAAATCTCATTCTCCTTTAGAATAGTCCAGGAATTCTATGCACAAGTATTCTCCTCCTTGATCTCATCAAAGGAAATAATACCCGTATTTTGGTTCTCTACTTCTAACGTATATTCCGTGAATATCTCAAAAGGTTCGGACTTGTGTTTCAACAGGAACATATGTCTGAATCTTGAGAGATTATCAGAGAATGCAATGAAGTAAAAAGAACCTATCTTGGCATATGTAAACAGGGGACCTTCATACATCAGCATGTATCAATCCCAAAAGTTCACTAACTCTTTCTCTGTTTACAGTAAACAGAGCTATGGTCATCTTATCTCTGTGACATGACTGGCAAGTTGATGTAAATTCAAATTAATTTAAATATGCATCTAAATGTAGCTTTAGCCAGTCGGGTCGCATTGATATGACCTAGTCTACAATGCCTCAAGAAGGATTCGTTCATTACTAAACTCTTCCTCTTGTGTGTGTTCCGTATACTAAGAACTGTTGTTTGATTTAGAGCATCAATGCTTTTAGATAACGTGCCTGAACCGATCAACTTCTGATATAGGAAATGTTTAAAACATTATCCATCAATACAAAATTTTATCATTTCTTAAATAAAGAGATTGATATGATTTTGTATATCAGGTTCGGTATCTAATAACATTCGTTCAGAATCAATGTATTTGAAAATACAGGGTAACAGTGACCAACTGACTTGGCTGCAACACTTGCACCGTTTTCTGTCTCATGAAACTTATCACCCGTTCTCAGTTCTCTACCTTTCTGTAGCCCATGTAACGGATTACATTTGCGGGATCCTGATCCGGTATCAAATACCCAGGACGTAGAGGATACAGAGAAACAGTTCTTTGTAATGAACACACCCGAAGGAGATGCATCATATGCACTTTCTTCGTTTGGGCGGCATAGGAATTCTGGTATTCCCCAAGTTCCTGCTCTGTCTTATAACAATTATAAGTTGGAGCGAGACCAACGTTCCCCAGCTCAGTATAACAAGCGGGTTCGGTCAATACATCCGTATTATTATCTTGATTAAGGCGTGACATGGTCGCTACCTGGAGAGAGAGAGAGAGAAGAAAACACTCTGCGTGCGTTCTTGCAAGATCAGATTGGTTATTATTTTATCTAATCAGGATGGCTCCCACTGTTTTTATCAAATCTTCCTTCAAACCCTAAAAGGAAAGACTAGCCGGGATTAATTACACGCTACAAGTTCGCCAATCTTTCAGCCATGCCAGTGTCGGTACTTTGAGGGAGGTGCCTCGTGCTTTCGCACGGACCTAATTAAAGTAAACCTCGTTTTCCCAGAGGCGTAACCCCGTTGACACCTTTCTAGACACCTACTAGATCGGCTAATTGTAAAGTGTAAAACTCTCCCAGGAGTAACTCTTACTCGCAGCAGGTATCGGGATCCAACTATCTCATAGAAGGTATGCAATCTCATTGCAAATTTCAACACTTGAAATTCTCGATAATTTTGCCCCTAGCACCCTATGACCTTGACGGAGGTCAACAAACCATAGGCTACTAGTCAAGTTCAACCCGTCATTTCCTGATTGAATTAAACCCACCCGCACGACCCTTGACGGAGGCCAAACAACGCCGTATGAATACCCTAATCCAATATTTCATATGATATTTTCTGCTGCGTTATCTGTGATGTGATCATGTGATATGTTCAAATAGATATTATATATAGTATATATGATATATTATATAGACGTTACTTATGTTTTACACCCGCGCTAGCCCTGTCCCGCTCTGCCGTTAGTTACCTAACCTAACGGTGCACGAGGGGACATCGTGGCGAATGCGGATGGCATAAGTGTACGTCGTATTTATCTGTGATGTTTAGGTGACTTAAATGATGGGACTTCATTAATATGATTAATGAAAGAAAAGAAACCTAAAGATGTTGTGGAATCGAATTTTCAAAAACAGGTAGCTACAGTTCTTGCTTTGCATCGCGGTGTTCCTTGTAGAACATCCTGCACCTTATTCGATGAGGAAAAGGCCGAGATCCCTTCACCGGGAGTGACCCCTTTAGCAATAACTGGCAGATGCTACACACTCGGTTTGTCTTTTGATTGCTTCTATAGTTTCTGCTTTGCATAGTGGTATATATGATATATCCTGCACCTCATTCGACGAGGAAAGGGCCGACGATCCCTTCACCGGGAGTGACCCCTTTAGCAAATCTAGAAAAGCCTCAAAAACACTCCATTTTAAAATCATTTGATTTTACAACGATATCAAGTTCATTACGCAATAGGTTTTCAGAAAAACCTGTCGTAGCCCTCCGTCATTTTAGATAAGCACTATTTAGTATTCGTGCTGCGGTAGTAGTTTTGGATTAGGGTTTCGGGTTCGATCGGACTTCAAACATCATCTATACTTCGCCAAAAGCTCTAGCTAGGCTCTGATACCACTGTAGGGTTCCTAGGCACACACATGAGGTTCCACAAGGTATCAACCATGCCAAATTAAAAATTTTCCGGTGCCGAGAAACCCTAAACTAGATCGATTACTAGCGGTAAAGGCGAAACAACATCAAGTTAACACCTTAACTCCTAAGTGAATGGAAATACAACCTTTGTAGATCCGGTCCTCCACTTCTCTAGCTCCATGTTGACGTCCCTCCGCTGCGATCATCGGAATCCCGAACTCTAGCGTCGGTTTCATCGGAGAAATGGACGGGCTAGGTCGTTGACTTCGATGCCGAAGATGATCTACGTCGAGGCGACTCAGACTCAAGCTCCATCTTCACTTGGTCATCAACCTTGTGAAGAAAACACCCCATACAACATGGCAAGTGGTAGAGGATGAAGAAATATGAAGTGGGTTCACTTTGGATTTGGATTTCTCACTTGGTTTCATCACTTGTAAAAAACTAGCAAAGGTTTTCTTTCTTCATCAAGAAGAAGAAGAAAGAAAGAAAAATGAAAGATGAATTATCTAAAAAAGAAAATACAAGTGAAGTCTATCTTTTAGCAACCATGGGTGAGGTAAACTAATGTAGAGAATAAACTAGGGTTTAGACAAATGGTTAGGTTAAGGAAAGAAACAAAATGGTCAAGACTTTTCAAAACTTCATGAAGCTTCAAGTAAAAACCAAAAGAATCCACCATTTTATTTCTTGCCCAAAAATGAATAAAGAAAATAAATGATTAAGTTAAAACCCTAACCATTAACCTAAACATGGTTTAAAGTAAACACACACCCAAGTTTGCATGTATCATCAAACATGATACAATCAAGTGCACAAAAATATATCGCATATACTACTTGTGCACATCAAGTGAGAAAAACAATCTTAAGTGAACAAATACTAGTTAATGTAAAGTAATATATCAAATATATAATTATACATTAAATCATTAAATCAACACTTGATTTAATGATCCGGTCATATCACATATAACCGACTAATATCAATAGTAACAACTTATCGAATCAACACTTGATCCGATAACCCGGCTATATCGCATATAACCGATCAATGTCACCAATCGTGAGAATAGAATACAGTATCACATACTGGTACTATTCTCGGTCCCGCACATATCTCATATACGCTCCTATTTTGTTTCGCTTGAGCCAGGAAACCTCTGTGTAGGATTCTAAAGACTCGTCAATACGCCGGCAGTAGGTGATGATCATATCAAACACCCACAAGCCGCAAGCGGTCTGCTAAACGTAACGGCCACCCGGGTATTGAGCGATCAGAAGATCAATGAGCAAGCCTGCTCTCACTCCTGTGAATCCAACCAGTAACACTTACCGTACAGTCCGGTCTCGTCGTCTGATATGTCGCATATCTCGCCTAGGGGTGGTAAACGTCAGACCCAATAGCTTGATAAGTCGTGTCGATATGAGGTCTATAACAGTTCGAGAAACTACTGGTAACACTTACCAGTAAATCTCAGCAACCCTGGCCAGGGATTTCCGGTTATAGCCAATCGAACACGGCGCAACATCAACTCCCTATACCGGGAGAGACGAATCCCCTCCTATCGCTCATTGCCTCCATGTGATTCGGGACTGTACCCAAAAACCACCGTTTTGCACGCCCTCTTGGACGTGGTAAGTGTTGGATATATGTATGCCCTAAAGGCCATTATGTGATAGTGGATGTATCTGTACATATATATATATTCAGTATGCATTCTTGCTCGACATGATAGTATGCTATCTGGTTGTTCTTTATCTGACATGTTGATTTGATCATGCTTATTATTCACTCATACATGCTGATAAAGCCCTGAGGATATTGGCTTGACTGCTCTGATTATGATGGAGATCATACTAGTGGGACATCTGTAGTCTATAAGCATATCCTGGAATGTCCCTAGTCGTAGGTATATCGAGACGGGGCATTGATATACCAGAGTAGACTAGCGTATATGATACTAGACCCATGTGATGGGCGATGGATGATCCCATATCCATTGGTGTTTGACATCAAGATCATATACGGGTGCTCAGTGGTGACTGGGTACACTGGACGGACTCGCCGAGAACTCCTATATGGAATTATATCTATCGTCGGATAGCAGTTCTCAGGTGACACTGGTACAGGTTAGTCTGTAGACCCGAGATCGTCATAGAGTCTTGTGTGTTCTCCCACTGTACTTTGATTACCACCCTATCACGGCTCTACTGAGTCGTGCAAACAGGTGGCCGTTGGGTACAGTCCCGAGACACATGAAGAGGATGAGCGATAGGAGGGGTTTCGTCTCTCCCGGTATTGGGAGTTGATGCTGTGCTGTGCCCGACTGGTTATAACAGCAAGTCCCTGGCTAGGGCTGCTGAGATTTGCTGATAAGTGTTATCAGTAGTTTCTCGATCTGTTATAGACCATTCACCGGCACGACTTATTGAGTTATTGGGGTCGACGTGACCATCCCTAGGCTCGATATGCAGCATATCTGACGAAGAGACCGGACTGTACGGTAGTGTTGCCGGTTGGCTCGACGGGAGTTGTAGCAGGTTCGCTTGTTTTCTTCTGATCGCTCAATACCCGGGTGGCCGTTACGTTTAGCTGACCGCTTGCGTCTTGGGGGTACCTGATATGATCATCACCCTCTGCCGGCGTATTGACGAGTCTTAGAGTCCCACAAAGGAGTTACCCAGTCCAGGCGAAACGTTGTGGTGCGCGTATGCGATATGCGTATGCACCCGATTAAAATGTGCGTATATGATACCGAACATTGATCGGGCGGCTTGCTTTTGGTGGGGTCATATGTGATATGGCCGGATTGATGAATCAAGTGTTGATTTATCATTTAACCATTAGTTTTCTCACTTAAAACCTTTCTAGTATGTGATGGATGTATGTAAGCATGCATGTGTTTCTTTCTTTCATTCTAGTTTCATGCACATGTGGATGTGCATACATGCATACATACATATCCCCTTCCATCATGGTTGTTAGCATATGGAAATGGTGGCAATATAAGACTCACACCATGGATTAAATAATGGATTATTATTTGATTTTGGATTTAAAAGAAAATGAAAAGGAAAGGATAATCATTCTAGCTTCTACATTCTTCCTTTGACCTAACCATGCTCAACTACCACTAACCTAAGGTTATCCTTCTCTTTATCATTTAAAACACAAGTTAAATTAACTATCCATCATTTAATCATGGTTGAAAGCAAGAAGGAATAAAATATAAAAGGATATATTTCATTTCTTTGCAACTAAGGGTTATCTTTTTACCTCTTGTTAAAAATAGCCACCATCTTCATCCTCCTTCATCTTTTTCCTCTCTAGTTTTTTCTAGTGAGTTAAACACAAATAAAGAAAGGTTTTTTGAAGTGAGATCCTTAGCCACAACATCATTCTACTCAAGTCTAGCCAACTTGATTAGAGTGTTCTCTTTGCTTTTCCAAAGTTGCAAGCTTGGACGGGAAACTTCGGGTGGATCGTCGTGGACGAAAGAGGACTACAAGTGGACCTTCTTCCAACACCCTAGAGACTAAGGAGTCAAGCAAAAGGGGAGCTACAAAGGTTGTAGCCTTCAAACCCTAATTTTTATTAGCTTAAAGTTTCGAAACCCTAATTTTTTAGGATCGATTCCTTTGCATGTTCGTTTAGCACCATAAAAATACATACTTTGAGACATGTGATGCTTCAAAACTCTTCATAGGATGCTACACAAACCTTTCATTGGTATCAGAGCCGACCTAGAACATTAGGCGACGCTTTTACGAAGTAAAAATCCCGATCGGACAAAAAAATACGATTTTTTGGACCCTCTCTGGACAAATTTTAAAACCTGACATTTTTCAGACTTAAAAATACTTAAAAAATACAGCAGGGAAAACTAAGAATAATGGTGAAAAACGATGAAGTGTACTGTTCATATGGCCGCGGAACCGCGGCAATTCCTTGCTTAGGCCGCGGATCCGTGGCCGTACAGTGACATCATGCTATGAAATTTGCACCATAATTCCTAGGTATGCTAGTATACTGTTTTAGGTATGTTTAATCTGAATATAGTTCTGTATTTTCTGGAGATGGTTTTGGACGCATAGATTCGATCGGTATTTTCATTTCGTTGCTTTTCCGGGTAAATTAGAAAGTATTGAAGGGTTTGAACGAGTATCATTTGCTCATCATTCACGGGGTTTAAGTACTTTGGAGATACGTGCAAGTCTTTTTGTGGTGGTCCCTCTAGAAGACAACAAA
The DNA here is from genome assembly GCA_030015575.1 of Agapanthus africanus. Lineage (NCBI taxonomy): Eukaryota > Viridiplantae > Streptophyta > Magnoliopsida > Asparagales > Amaryllidaceae > Agapanthus > Agapanthus africanus. Next base: position 110,009,470 of record CM057340.1, on the reverse strand, counting down.
CCTTAACTCGATTATGTGACCGTCTTGAACTGCCCTTTGAACCTTAGGGTTTGGGGCAGTACGGCGTGCCACATGTGAGGCGTTGGCTTGACCCTTCTACGGCTGGACCGCTACTACTGTATCACACTCCAGGTGTTTGAACTCTGCTCAAGTGTTGGGGTTTAGTGAATCCTGGGTATTTGATCGTTCGTTCGAAAACTTCGATACTGTCTGTTTATCCGGAATGTGATGCAATGTGTGGAATTCATATTACTAGACATGAAATACGGAATATGTGATATTTTGCATTTGAGATGTCTAAAGAGAATGTGGATTCCAGATATTGCAGTTTTACACTTTCTTTTCTGTGACCGTAAGTGTAGTATGTACGATATCGCCGGTTTCGTTGCTATACATCAACGACAATTGGGGTATGCATACTTACTTACGTTGATGATATGAGATATTATGTGTTGCTGAGATATGATGTGCAGGATTGTCGCGATTGAATAGCCGGGGGGTTTTATGTGAGATGAGAGTTTTATATTTTCATTCATGTAAATTCAAATGTAATGTAATATTCTTTTATTTGGGGCACTTCCAGGTTGAGGTTGTGTCACCAGTGTTGTATATTATTTACTTTTCCGTATTAGGATAGACCCAAGGAGGGGAGCACAAGTGACCGGGTTCTGGGGTTCAGTGGGAGGCCATCTCGAGGAGTCGAGACCGGGTCTCCTAAACTCCAGGATTGGTAGGGTCACTTGCCGCTCTCATAGGGGTCTAGGGGTGTGGGCTTGGCTATTCATCGCGACTGTGGAATCCGTATTTTCTATTCTTGCTAAATACTAAATACGGACGTCCTAGTATATCCCACGTTATATCTATATTTCTGCTGCCTGTGTTCTGTGATATCTGAGACGAATGACATATTATATATATGATATATAGTAGATGTTGCTTATGTTTTACACCCGCGCTAGTCCCGTCCCGGTATGCCGTTAGTTAAGTAACTTAACGGTGCATAACGGAACATTGCGGCGAATGCGGATGGCATAAGCGTACGTGTTATTTTCGTTTCTTTTCTGTGATTGGCTTAAGGACTTAAATGATGGAATTACATTAATGTGATTAATGTAAAGAAAATAAACCTAAAAAGATGTTATAGAATCAGATTTGAAAACTACTCGGCTATTTATGAAAAAGCTATATTTCAAAACTGCGGAGCTTAAGCCACTCCTTTTGGAAACCGTTTGATTCTACAACGATATCAAGTTCAAAGCGTTAAAGATTTTCTTAAAAATCATCCGCAACCCTCCGTCATTTTAGGAAGTAGAGTACTTAGTATTCGTGCTACGTTTGTTGACCTTAGCCAAGGCGTAGTGTACGGTAGCTAAGTGATGTCTTCCTACAAACGCATATGATGCAGATTAATTAGGACGGGCATATGACTTTGTTGACCTTAGCCAAGGGTCATGTGAACGGGTCTAATTAATTAAGAAATGACGGGTTGAGCTTGACTAGTGCTCGTGATTTGTTGACCTTAGCCAAGGTCACGAGTATTAGGGGTAAAAACCACATCGGGAATTTCAATAGTTGAAATTTGCAATGAGATTGCATACCTTCCATATGATGGTTGGATCCCGATCCCACTGTGGGCAATAGTTGCTCCTAGGAGAGTTTTACAGTTTACAATTAGCTAACTCATTAGGTGTCTAGAAAGGTGTTAACGGGGCTCCGCCTCTGGGAAAACGAGGTTTACTCTAATTAGGTCCGTGCGAAAGCACGGGGAACCTCCCTCAAGTACCGACACTGGCCTGGCTGAACGGTTAGCGAAGTTGTAGACTGTAATTAATCCTGGCTAGTTTTTCTTTTTAAGGTTTGAAAGAAAAACTCGATAAAAGCAGTGGGAAACATCGGTTAGACAAGATAATAAACCAATCTAATCTATGCAAGAGCTTTCGCTGAGTGTATTCTTTTCTCTCTCTTAATGGCAGATACCTATGACTGGACTCAAGCTTTTACTAGATAAAAACAAACTGAATGGGACCAACTATAAAGACTGGCTGAGGAATCTGAAAATCGCCTTGACTTATGATAAAGTATCATATGTCCTCACGGCTTCAGCCCCGCCCGTCCCTGGTCCAAAATCCTCAGTTGCGGACATTGAAGTCCGCAAGACATGGGACGCTGACTGTGCCACGGCCACATGCCTCGCACTTGCATCGATGGATAACACACATCAAAAGCAACACGAGGACATGGACATTCACGGTATATTGCTCCATACAAAGGAGTTGTATGGGGAGCAATCCCGCGTATTACGATACGAAGCATCAAAGAAATTGTTTCAGATGCGAATGGCCCCTGGCACACCAGTAGGAGACCATGTTCTGAAGATGATAGCTCTTATAGAAGAGCTTGAGGACCTTGGATGGACGATGGACAATGAACAATATATAGATATTATTCTGCAGTCCCTCCCCTCCACCTTTGCTCAGTTCATAGTGAACTTCAACATGCATGGCATGGAGAAGGACCTCCCTGAACTCCTTAATATGTTAAGGAGTGCAGAGAGCACTATGAAGTCAGCAAAAACTCCCGTTATGACTATTGGACAGTCTTCCTCTTCTCGCCCGAAAGCCAAGGCCAAGGGAAAGAAAAAGAAGAAACCCACTAATCCTAAGGGCGGAGTTAAAAAGGTGAAGGGAAAGGGAAAGTCCAAGGCTGGAGACTCGGGGAAGGGCGAATGTTTTCACTGCCACAAGACAGGACATTGGAAGCGCAATTGCATGGAGTACTTAAGTCTCAAGAAGAAGCATGGTGATGCTTCTGTTTCAGGTGCGTTTGTGACTGAAAACTGTTTTTCTATAAACTCTGCTTCCTGGGTATTAGATACCGGTGCAGGTTCTCACATTTGCAATTCTATGCAGGGGCTGAGAAATAGCAAGGTTTTGAGGACAGGTGACCATACTCTCCGCGTTGGAAATGGTTCCAATGTACATACAGTCGCAGTGGGAGAGTATCACTTAGGGTTGCCATCTGGATATATTTTGGTTTTAAATCCATGTTATTTTGTACCAAGTATGCTATGTAATATAATATCCGTTTCTTTGTTGGACAATGAAGGGTATAATTTTGTATTGCAGAACAATGTTATGAACATTAACCTGAATCAAATGTTGGTTGGGTATGGTACGCTTAACAACGGAATATATGTCCTAAATCAACACACAGTTTTCAGTATACAACACACTAATAAAAGAAAACTTTCAGAATTAAATGAAGCTTTTCTTTGGTACTGTAGACTTGGTCATATTAACGAAACAAGACTAAACATGTTACACAAAGATGGATATTTAAATTCTTTTGAATATAAATCTTATGCGACTTGCCAGTCTTGTATCAAGGGTAAAATGACCAAAACTCCGTTTACCGGACACGGAGAAAGAGCTACTCAGCTCCTGGGCCTCATACATAGTGATGTATGTGGGTCTATGTCTACACAGGTTAGAGGCGGTTTTTCATACTTCATTACATTCACTGATGATTTCTCAAGATTCGGTCATGTATTTTTATTAAAACACAAGTCCGAAACTTTTGAGAAATTCATTGAATATAAACAAGAAGTAGAAAAACAAACTGGCTTGAGTATCAAGATGCTTCGATCAGATCGAGGTGGTGAGTATCTCAGTGCAAAATTTGCAAACTTCTTGAAAGAGAATGGGATTCTCTCTCAGCTCACTCCTCCTTACACACCACAGCACAACGGTGTGTCAGAACGAAGGAATAGGACCCTATTAGATATGGTCCGGTCCATGATGAGTGACGCTGAGTTACCCGTCTCGTTTTGGGGGCATGCATTAGAGACTGCAGCGTTTCTGCTGAACAGGGTTCCAACCAAAGCCGTGTCCACCACACCATATGAGATATGGCATGGGAAGAGACCATCTCTTAAGAGAATTAAGATTTGGGGTTGCCCGGCCTATGTTAAAAAGAAGAATCCGGACAAACTCGAGACACGGTCAGTCATGTGTAACTTTATGGGATATCCAAAGAATTCTTATGGATATCTATTCTACCACAAAGAGGAACAAAAAGTGTTCGTTTCTCAACATGCCACATTCTTGGAAAAAGAGTTTTTCACAGACAAAGATAATGGCAAGGTGGTGGATCTAGAAGAGGTTCTAGAGACACAAACTACAAATGACAATTTGGTTGAACCGGCTGTTGCAGCAGAAACTGAAGAACCTCGGCCACTCCGTAGGTCTGGTAGGACTTCTCGCCCACCGGAGAGGTACTACGGTTTCCTCATTGATGGTAACGGAGAAGATTGCATCATGGATGATGATGATCCTACCAGTTTTCAGCAAGCTATCACGAGTAAAGACTCTGTGAAGTGGCTGGATGCCATGAGATCCGAAATGGAGTCTATGTACACCAACAAAGTGTGGACTTTGGACGTTGTACCCTCTGGGGTAAAACCTGTAGGGTGCAAATGGATCTTTAAAAGAAAGATTGGTGTAGATGGGCAGGTGGAGACCTATAAGGCAAGACTTGTGGCGAAGGGTTTTCGTCAAAGACCAGGTTTGGACTATGACGAGACTTTTTCTCCCGTAGCCATGCTTAAATCCATTCGGATCCTACTTGCTATTGCTGCTCACTACGACTATGAAATCTGGCAGATGGATGTTAAAACAGCATTTCTAAATGGAAATTTAGAAGAATGTGTTTATATGGATCAGCCAGAGGGTTTCATTGACAGTGGGAGCAGCGGGAAAGCATGTAAATTGCTTAAATCCATATATGGGTTAAAGCAGGCATCACGGAGTTGGAACATCTGTTTCGATGATGTCATCAAAGAGTTTGATTTCATCAAAAATCTAGATGAACCTTGTGTTTATAAGAAGGCTGTAGGGAGAGCTGTCACATTCCTCGTATTGTACGTGGACGACATTCTTCTGATAGGAAATGATATTCCTATGCTACAGTCGGTCAAATCTTTCTTATCACTAAGGTTCTCCATGAAGGACCTGGGTGATGCCACGTACATTCTGGGCATAAGGATCTATAGGGATAGATCCAAAAGGTTATTGGGATTGTCCCAAACCAGGTATATTGACACCATCCTAAAAAGGTTTAGTATGGAAGACTCCAAACGGGGTGCCTTACCCGCTTGCCATGGGATCACTCTCTCCAAGGATTCTTGTCCAAAGACCGATGAAGAGAGAGCTCTTATGAGTATTATACTCTATGCTTCGGCAGTAGGATCTATAATGTATGCGATGTTATGTACACGCCCAGATATAGCTTACGCACTTAGTGTTGTAAGCAGGTATCAATCCAACCCAGGGGAGAATCACTGGACAGCGGTGAAGAACATTCTTAAGTACTTGCGAAGGACTAAAGAATTGTTCTTGGTGTATGGTAATGGAGATCTCCAAATGGAGGCCTTTACCGATTTGAGCTTTCAGAGCGATAAGGACGACAGCAAATCTATCTCTGGGTTTGTATTTACCCTCAATGGAGGGGCGGTAAGTTGGAAGAGTTCCAAACAAGATACCGTTGCAGACTCTACGATGGAAGCTGAGTACATTGCTGTAAATGATGCCGCCAAGGAAGCCGTCTGGATGAAGAAATTCGTTTCGGAGCTAGGAGTAGTTCCAACTATTATTGATCCAATACCTTTGTATTGTAACAATAATGGGGCTATGGCGTTAGCCAAGGAGCCCAGATCCCATCAGCGGTCCAGACACATCCTGAGGCGTTTTCATTTGATCCGGAAGATTGTTGATCGCCGCGAGATCGAGATTAGGAGGGTAGACACAAAGAATAACGCCGCGGATCCATTCACCAAGGCCCTCCCTCAGCCGCAGCATGAGCGAATTTTTGAGATGTTGGGTATGAGATACGCCAATAACTGGCCTTAGTGCAAGTGGGAGATTGCTGGATATATGTATGCCCTAAAGGCCATTATGTGATAGTGGATGTATCTGTACATATATATATATTCAGTATGCATTCTTGCTCGACATGATAGTATGCTATCTGGTTTTTCTTTATCTGACATGTTGATTTGATCATGCTTATTATTCACTCATACATGCTGATAAAGCCCTGAGGATATTGGCTTGACTGCTCTGATTATGATGGAGATCATACTAGTGGGACATCTGTAGTCTATAAGCATATCCTGGAAAGTCCCTAGTCGTAGGTATATCGAGACGGGGCATTGATATACCAGAGTAGACTAGCGTATATGATACTAGACCCATGTGATGGGCGATGGATGATCCCATATCCATTGGTGTTTGACATCAAGATCATATACGGGTGCTCAGTGGTGACTGGGTACACTGGACGGACTCGCCGAGAACTCCTATATGGAATTATATCTATCGTCGGATAGCAGTTCTCAGGTGACACTGGTACAGGTTAGTCTGTAGACCCGAGATCGTCATAGAGTCTTGTGTGTTCTCCCACTGTACTTTGATTGCCACCCTACCACGGCTCTACTGAGTCGTGCAAACAGGTGGCCGTTGCGTACAGTCCCGAGACACACGAAGACGATGAGCGATAGGAGGGGTTTCGTCTCTCCCGGTATTGGGAGTTGATGCTGTGTTGTGCCCGACTGGTTATAACAGCAAGTCCCTGGCCAGGGCTGCTGAGATTTGCTGATAAGTGTTATCAGTAGTTTCTCGATCTGTTATAGACCATTCACCGGCACGACTTATTGAGTTATTGGGGTCGACGTGACCATCCTTAGGCTCGATATGCAGCATATCTGACGAAGAGACCGGACTGTACGGTAGTGTTGCCGGTTGGCTCGACGGGAGTTGTAGCAGGTTCGCTTGTTTTCTTCTGATCGCTCAATACCCGGGTGGCCGTTACGTTTAGCTGACCGCTTGCGGCTTGGGGGTACCTGATATGATCATCACCCTCTGCCGGCGTATTGATGAGTCTTAGAGTCCCACAAAGGAGTTACCCAGTCCAGGCGAAACGTTGTGGTGCGCGTATGCGATATGCGCATGCACCCGATTGAAATGTGCGTATATGATACCGAACATTGATCGGGCGGCTTGCTTTTGGTGGGGTCATATGTGATATGGCCGGATTGATGAATCAAGTGTTGATTTATCATTTAACCATTAGTTTTCTCACTTAAAACCTTTCTAGTATGTGATGGATGTATGTAAGCATGCATGTGTTTCTTTCTTTCATTCTAGTTTCATGCACATGTGGATGTGCATACATGCATACATACATACACCCATCCATCATGGTTGTTAGCATATGGAAATAGTGGCAATATAAGACTCACACCATGGATTAATAATGGATTATTATTTGATTTTGGATTTAAAAGAAAATGAAAAGGAAAGGATAATCATTCTAGCTTCTACATTCTTCCTTTGACCTAACCATGCTCAACTACCACTAACCTAGGGTTATCCTTCTCTTTATCATTTAAAACCCAAGTTAAATTAACTATCCATCATTTAATCATGGTTGAAAGCAAGAAGGAATAAAATATAAAAGGATATATTTCATTTCTTTGCAACTAAGGGTTATCTTTTTACCTCTTGTTAAAAATAGCCACCATCTTCATCCTCCTTCATCTTTTTCCTCTCTAGTTTTTTCTAGTGAGTTAAACACAAATAAAGAAAGGTTTTTTGAAGTGAGATCCTTAGCCACAACATCATTCTACTCAAGTCTAGCCAACTTGATTAGAGTGTTCTCTTTGCTTTTCCAAAGTTGCAAGCTTGGACGGGAAACTTCGGGTGGATCGTCGTGGACGAAAGAGGACTACAAGTGGACCTTCTTCCAACACCCTAGAGACTAAGGAGTCAAGCAAAAGGGGAGCTACAAAGGTTGTAGCCTTCAAACCCTAATTTTTATTAGCTTAAAGTTTCGAAACCCTAATTTTCTAGGATCGATTCCTTTGCATGTTCGTTTAGCACCATAAAAATACATACTTTGAGACATGTGATGCTTGTTCATATCAGATTTTTGCATTTTTATACCGCCCAATTTTTATCACATTGCATGTCGGTAGATACTCTTGAGCCGTGTTTGCTAGTCAATTGCAGGATACAGGTTCCCGGTTCTCAAACGGAGAAATTCATGGAAAACACGACAAAAATCCGGTTCCTGCCAACCACAGATAAAACACGGTCTCCGCTCTTCATCCGTATGCTGCCAGATACCGGTTTAGGAAGACAAAATGTCAAATCAATGTCGTTTTCAGGCACAAGGCTCAATGGTGGCACAAGATCCAAGAGATCTACGCGGAGCTCGAGACAATCATGACAAAATCTTAACAAAAAGTCCACCTTTCCCTCAACAGAAATTCTGGAAAATTCGTGAAGAAATTATGAGAAAATACATATACCAGAATGCAGTACACACCAAACCAGGCCAGCACCAAAAAGATATGGGCCCAACTCCTCTAAACGGCCGCGGAAGCGCGGCCAAATGGGGGTTTTGGCCGCCCTTCCGCGGCCATTCTGGCGCCAAGTGCGCAGGGCTTTTGGGGGTAGTTGGGTCTTTTCCTGTATGTTCTGTTGGTTGCCCTAGGGTTTCATGTTTTGGCCTATAAATAGCCCAGAAGTTTGTGAAGGAAAGGGTCCATAATCTTGTATTTTTCTTTGCTAGGTTTTAGTACATGTTCTTCTTCCTCTTCTCACCTCTTCTCCATTAAACTTGTAAGTGAGCTTTTGAGTGAAGAGTGATGAATAAAGAAGACCATTTCTATTATCATGCTTGTCTCTTTCTTTACTTGTTATAATTGTTGTAATTTTAATTGTTAAGTAGTTGTTGTTATTTCCTTGTTATTTGTTTCTTCTCTCTTTTTCTTTATCCTTGCATACGACAATGATACTTACGCTTGATCCTCGCCAAGGTGAGGTCGCAAACAGTTAGTCGTATTCTTCTAATCTCTTTCTTTCTATCTTCCTCTTTTGTGTTGTTTTATTTTTTCCGTATTATGAAGTGTGAGTAGTTCTATACTTGTTAGGGTAGGATAAGGGAAGTTTGAGAGAAGGAAATCTCTCTCACTCTTTCCTTGCCCAACAACTTAAATCAACTCCCGTTAACCCAACCACAATCCGCTCCTTACGGCACCCTATCCTACATGATAGCGGTGATTCCGTAGTGAGACCGGTTGTGGTTGAATTAACCGGAGGTTATGGATAAGAGCCAAGAACGGACGGACAAGCACCAAAAGGAAGGACTATGCGTTGGAAAGCCTAGCTTATACTCGCAAGTTCCTTCCTGGTCGTGCTAATCCCCGTTGTTGCCGATTACCGTAACACCGATATTAAGTGGGGCAACGAAAGATGTGGAGACTCCTAACTCAAACTAACCTAATCCTAACCCTAACAAGCTCTCTTTAAATATCAACTCAACACTTAGATAACTACAAACAAAATCTGAACAACCGGACTTAACTCGTCGAAAAACACATAGAAAAAGATTCCCATCTCCCTGCGGACGACCCGTACTCAACCGGCTAGCTACGTGCGAAACCGTCTTGATTGCGGTATTTAAACTAGAACTTGAACACGCTCTTATCCTGTAAATCAAATGGCGCCGTTGCCGGGGAGACGGTAGTCTATTTCTAAGTGAAATTTCGGGTTAATTTGTGAATATAAAAACAACCAAAAACCAAAAAAATATATACTTTGTAAAAGAAACCATCTTTTTATTTTTGATTAGTTTTTGTGCAAGTGTGCAGGAAATACGAAGCTCAAGATCGACGCCAAAGACGTTGAAAATACGGAGTTCAAGTACAGTGCCAAAGACGTGGGAAGATAGACCCACATTTTCGCGGCTACACCGCGACGGACAAAACGAAGCATCCGGTTTACTGTACAAATCTGGAGCAAATACAGTGAGCAAATCAAGATTCAGTATATCCAGACAAGCAGAGGACACCCAACAGAGAACACCAAATTTTTCCAGAGCACCAAAGCCTCAGGACTGCCGCGCAAGCGCGGCAATTACATGCATTTGGCCGCGCAAGCGCGGCCATCTTTTGGCTTCAGGGCCCCATTTTTCTCTGGTGAGTCTCTCTGCCTCTCTCCACTCCTCTAAGCTCCACTGAATTGTGTTTTCTGCAGCCTTCTTTGCGCAAATTCTTCTCCCCCTTCCAATAAACTGTTCTTGTGCAGGATTCTTTGCGCCGCAAATAAAAATTGTTTGCTGTTGATATTGTTACTGTTTTGCATTCTTTAATACGGACTTAAGGGGCTTGAAACCAATCCAGATTGGGTGGGGATTTCATCACCCTTCCCAGGACCCCGGAAATCACTAAAGCATATGCATTGTCCATTGTAATTAAAAAAAATACTAGACTTCAGCCCTAAGGACTTCGCGCTCATTAGGAGAAGATAAACCTTGTTTAGAAGCTCGCTTAACTGTATATTGTTTACGGGGTGTCTAGGAAAGTGTTAAAGGCGCAACCGCCGAAAGAGAAAGGGTTATTTAATTAAGGAACTTCGCGAAAGCGTTGGACAACCTCCCCTTATCTCTGCACTTACCTGGCCTCGTGATCAGTGTATTTTTAAGCCCGTTTCTCGACATTGTTTAACTTCGACAATCAAGTTCAGGAGCAGGTCTAGTAGACCTAGGTTACCCTAGATCTAGGTGTGATTGTGCATATCTTGTTTGTGATTGCTTAAGCCGTATTCCCGTACATACTTCTGTAAATCTCTTTCTAAAAACAAAATAAAAAAGAAAAAAATCAAAAACTTTTATAAAAACTTGCCCTTTTTACGCCAAATCCATTTTTACCCAACACCCATCGCCTTTCTTCATTGACGTTTTCTTACCCTCACCTTCTCCGCTTTGACTATACTAAACTCGTTTAGTGTATGTCCGCTTGGACTCGGGACACTAGCGCCCGTCTAGTCCGCGTTACGTTAGTCGCGACCGACTACGCGATCGACTCCGAAGTCGATACTCCGTCCACTCCTCTTTCTCCCCTTCCTTTGCCGGCCAACTCCGACGTTGACCGGAATTCTGTTCATACATCTTCACCTTCACCTTCACCTTCACCAACCTCTTCTTCCGCGATGTCGGGATTTATTCCAAACATCTCGTTGACCACCCCTGGATTGGCTCCACCTCCTATGGAGACCAATCTCCCACCACCTCCGCCTGTTGTAGCGCCGCAGCGAATTGCGCTCCAGGATCGTTTCTACCCTACCCGTTCTGCACTTCCAACCTGCCTTTCTCTTCCTCCGGCCAATGGGGACAACTTTGAAATTAAGCCCCATTTCATCAACATGCTTCCACGTTTTCATGGGCTTGAATCTGAAGATGCCTATATCTTCATTAACAAATTTCAAAACGTCTGTGCCATGATGAAAACAACCCAGCTGTCGGACGATGCTATACGTCTACGGGTCATTCCGTTCACTTTATGCGATCTCGCAGAAAAATGGCTGTATAGCACCGCTTCCCACTCAATTACCAGCTGGGACGAGTTTGTTAAAGCGTTTCTGAAAAAATTCTACCCAAATCATAAGACCGCAAGAATTCGAAATGAGATCAACCAATTCTCCCAGCTTCCTTCTGAACCCTTTTGGAAGTGCTTTGACCGATACAAAGACCTTCTTGTTCAGTGTCCTCACCACGGTATAGAGAAATGGCAACTCTGCCAAACCTTATACGAGGGACTGAACCCAGCAACGAAGCAGTTGCTGGAAACCATCTGTCAGGGACACTTCCTATCCAAATCTGACGAGGAAGCGTGGCAGTTCTTTGACGATCTTGCGGAGCAAACGCTACAGTGGGAGAGCACCAGACCGACTCCTTCTTCTTCTTCTACCTCCACTTCTACCGGTCAGTCTAGGGTAGGAATTCACCAGCTTGATGTCTCTATTGCGATGAGAGCTGAAATGGCTGCAATCACAAAAAAGCTTGAAGCAATAGAGAGCAAATTTTCTTCTCCTACTCCTGCCCCTGTTCTCCCCCTTCGTACCATCTGCGCTTGTTGTTCCGATCCGTCCCACTTGACTGAAGAGTGTCCTTACAATCCACCCTCGCAAGGACAGGATCAGGTTAATGCATTCCAGCAAAGACCAAGGAATGATCCATACTCTTCCACCTACAATCCCGGTTGGAGGAACCACCCCAATTTCGCCTGGAATCAGAATCAGAATCAATTCCAGGGCAACAATTTCCAAAGGGCCCCTCCACCGCAACAACAAGCGCAACAACAAACTCAGTATCAGCAGCCCTTCCAACCCCAGCCTTACCAAAACCAGACGAACAACTTTGCACCGAACAATTCCTTTCCACCAAACAACTTTGTTCCGTCGAACAACGATAAGGTTTCCTCGCTCGAGCGAAGTCTGGATGCGTTTGTTAAACAATCGACTCAATCCACCGCCAACATCCAGTCTTCAATCCAATCTTTAGTGCAACACACCGCCGCACACGGGCAGAGCATCAAGACCATCGAGGCCCAGATTGCACAGCTGAACGCGGCCTTGAGCGAGCGAGAGAAGGGGAAGCTCCCGTCCCAGCCACTTCCAAATCCCGGCCACCCACATAATGCACATGTTGCTCTTGAACAACAAAACCATAATGTGAGTGCCGTGACCACACTGAGATTAGGGAGGGTGCTGCAAAACAACATTGGCAAGCAAATCAACGATGACACCCCGGCCGCTTCTTCTTCTTCTTCTCCTGCTTCTTCTTCTTCGTCTTCCGAGCCTATTCTCCTTTCTTCACAAGGCTCTCCTTCCTCTTCTTCTCTAAACGGACCCGCTTCTCACTCCATGAAAACACCTATTCTGGGATCCGTTCCAACTCCAAAATCTCCTCCTCCAGCATTAGACTCAACCAATTTTCAAAATGTTCCATTTCCAAACCGGTTGAGATCTAACAAACAAAATCCACAAATGGAGAAGATTTTGGAGTTATTCAAGCAAGTTAACATTAACATTCCTCTTTTAGATGTTGTCCAACAAGTCCCTTCTTACGCGAAAATCTTAAAGGACTTGTGCACGAAAAAGAGGAAGTCTCAGGTACCCAAGAAAGTTTTCTTGGCTAGTGCTGTGAGTGATGCCCTTACCCAATCTTTACCACAAAAACGGAAGGACCCTGGCTGTCCTACTATTTCAATTACTATTGGGGATAAGAACATCAACCGCGCACTATTAGATCTTGGTGCCAGTGTTAACTTGCTTCCGTATTCAGTATACGAGCAATTAGGCGTCGGAGAGCTGAAACCCACACACTGCACTCTCCAGATGGCCGACCGATCGATCACCCATCCTAGGGGTGAGCTAGAGGATGTGTTAATCAAAGTCGGGGATTTCATATTCCCCGTCGACTTCATTGTCTTAGATACACAGCCTGTAGCTAACCCCCGGAATCAAATTCCGGTGATACTCGGTCGCCCATTTCTCGCAACCTCAAATGCTGTGATCAATTGTCGCAATGGTTCAATGAACCTCTCTTTTGGAAATATGACAATTGAACTCAACATTTTTAGGTTGGGGAATCAGCCCGCCGAACCTAATGCTCATATACTGGATGTTTGCTCGATCCAGGAGATCACCCCCGAAGAGTGTGAATTCGAGGAGTTTTTGTTTGAATACGATAATCTTGACGCCACTAGTGCGTGTCTCTTCGAACCTGCTGCTGTTTCTGCGCCCGATAACGACTACGAGTGTTTCACGTTCACGAACGATCTTAGCCGCACACAACCCGAGTTTGAATCTTTCGACTTTTCGGATGAGTTACCTGAACCATCCGACTCGGTTGCCTACACTCGTTTTGAACCTTTGCTGGAGTCCTTTGAGTTCGAGACCTTTGCACCAGTCTTGCCTTCCATCATTTCACCTCCAACGCTCGAACTCAAGCCGTTCCCGTCTCACCTTAAGTATGCTTACTTAGGTGAGAACGAGACCCTTCCTGTCATCATCTCGGCTTCTCTAGCTCCCGAGCAAGAGAAAGCCCTTCTCGCGGTCTTGCACAGCAACAGGCAAGCTTTTGGCTGGTCCATGGCGGACATCAAGGGGATTAGTCCCCTCATCGTTGAGCATCACATTCATCTGATGGATGATGCCAAACCAGCCCGGGATCCACAAAGACGTCTTAATCCAGTCATGAAGGAGGCTGTGAAGAAGGAGATCGTCAAATGTCTAGATAGTGGTATCATTTACCCTATCTCTGATAGCCAGTGGGTTAGCCCCATTCACGTTGTCCCCAAGAAGTCGGGCATCACGGTCATAACCAACGAAGCGAATGAGTTAATCCCTACTCGCACCCAAACCGGGTGGCGAGTTTGCATTGATTACAGAAAACTCAACGCTGCAACGCGGAAAGACCACTTTCCGCTACCTTTTATTGACCAGATGCTCGAACGATTGGCCGGACATGAGTACTATTGCTTTCTAGATGGCTACTCTGGCTATAATCAAATTCCCATCGCCGAAAAAGACCAGGACAAGACCACTTTCACTTGTCCTTTCGGCACGTTTGCATATCGACGCATGCCCTTTGGGTTATGCAATGCGCCCGCTACCTTCCAGCGGTGTATGATGGGGATTTTCTCAGACATGGTGGAGAAATTTCTGGAGATTTTCATGGATGACTTCTCCATTTTCGGCGACTCCTTTGACGAGTGTTTGCTGCATCTTGACGCTGTCCTTACACGATGTAAGGACAAGAATCTCACTTTAAACTGGGAGAAATGCCACTTCATGGTGCGCGAAGGTATTGTCTTAGGACATATCATCTCGCAAAATGGCATAGAGGTTGACAAAGCAAAGATTGAGGTCATTTCCAATCTGCCTCCTCCCCGATGCGTCAGAGATATCCGAGCCTTCCTTGGCCACGCCGGTTTTTATAGACGGTTTATCAAGGACTTTAGCAAGATTGCTAGGCCCTTGACTCTTCTCCTGGCCAAGGACACGCCATTCGACTTCAGCTCAAGCTGTGCGGCTGCTTTTGAATCATTGAAACACTCACTCACTTCTGCTCCCGTTCTCTCTTCCCCTGACTGGACGCACCCATTCGAGATTATGTGCGATGCATCCGACTTTGCCATCGGTGCTGTCCTTGGACAGCACATCAACAAGATGCCGCACGTGATCTATTACGCAAGCCGAACCCTGAACGACGCACAACTCAATTATACAACAACTGAGAAGGAATTCTTAGCTGTTGTATTTGCTTTAGAGAAGTTCAGGCCGTACCTCATCGGCTCTCCAGTCATCGTTTACACTGATCATTCTGCTCTGCGCCATCTTTTTGCGAAGAAAGATGCCAAATCTCGGCTTATACGTTGGATCCTCTTGCTTCAAGAATTTGACCTTGTCATTAAGGACAAAAGAGGATGTGAAAACGTTGTTGCCGACCATCTTTCACGACTTCCTTCTTCGCCGTCGCTTCCTATCCCAATCAATGACGTCTTTCCGGATGAACAACTCTTGACAGTATCTCGCGAACCCTGGTTCGCAGATATTGTGAACTATTTGGCCACGGGATTACTACCGACTGAATGGTCGAGTCAGGACAGACTTCGCTTCTTATCCCAAGTAAAACATTTTTACTGGGACGAACCCTACTTGTTCAAGTACTGTCCCGACCAGATTATTCGTCGGTGTGTCCCTGATGAGGAATTCAAGAGTGTGCTGTCATTTTGCCACGACCAAGCATGTGGCGGGCATTTTGGGCCCAGAAAGACAGCTGAGAAGATCTTGCAATGTGGTTTCTACTGGCCACAACTTTTCAAAGACGCTCACGACTATTGCAAGACTTGCTCCCGGTGCCAACACATGGGCCGGATATCCCGGAGGAATGAGATGCCGCTCCAACCGATCTTGGTTGTGGAGATTTTCGATGTTTGGGGGATAGACTTCATGGGGCCGTTTCCCAGCTCTTTTGGGAACTTGTACATCCTTCTAGCTGTTGGTTACGTCTCTAAATGGGTCGAGGCTGTGCCCAGCCGAACTAACGACAACAAGGTTGTCGTTAGGTTCCTTAAAGAAAACATTTTCTCACGGTTTGGGCACCCCCGAGCGATCATTAGCGACAATGGAAGTCATTTCTGCAATAGGACTTTCGAGGCCTTGATGCGGAAATACTCCATTAATCATAAGCTTTCTACGCCCTACCACCCCCAAACCTGCGGGCAGGCCGAAGTTTCAAATCGGCAAATCAAGCAGATACTGGAGAAAACGGTTTCCAAGAACCGTAAGGATTGGTCTTTGAAACTCACTGATGCCCTTTGGGCATTTAGAACCGCTTATAAGACCGACCTTGGCATGTCTCCCTATCGGCTTGTGTACGGAAAAGCCTGCCACCTTCCTGTCGAAATCGAGCATCGCGCGTTTTGGGCGATAAAGGAGCTGAATCTGTCTCTAGAGGACGCGGGCAGCCATCGGAAGCTGCAGCTGAACGAACTGAGCGAGCTTAGGGATGAGGCTTACGACAATGCGGTTGTCGTTAAGAATCGAACGAAGGTGTTTCATGATAAACACCTTGTGCGCAAAACCTTCGTACCTGGTCAGCAGGTACTTCTTTACGACACCCGACTTCACTTCCATCCTGGAAAGCTCCGATCTCGCTGGAAAGGGCCGTATTTTGTGCGGACTGTGTATCCGCAGGGCGCTGTGGATTTGGAAAATCCAAAGGACGGTTCACTCTTCAAAGTGAACGGACACCGATGCAAACCGTACCTTAGCGCCGAACCAACAGAGGAGCTCCTGTTCTTACAGGAGCCGGTTTACCTTGCTTGATCTTCCTCTGCCTACCTCCAAACTTCGGTTATCCAGCCAAGAACAGTGGACACTGTTCCAAATAAGTTTGGGGGTATGTACAAACCATTTTGTTTATATTCTTGTATATTCTTTTTCTTTTCTTTCAAAACAAAAACGAATAAAAATTGTGTATCGCTAACCAACAATTTTGAACCTTCAAACTACTCTCTTCATGCAATGACAGTGAGGACACTGTCCAGTTTAAGTTTGGGGGTACACTCGGTACGCATTTCTTACCTTCGCATTCATATGTATATTTTGCATCTGCATATTAAAATCCATAAAATCCATAAAAATTTGTAAATTTTCCAAAAATATAAAAACTTTTTTGTCAAGTTAGCTTGTGGAAGAACTCTGATTCAACATTCGACGGTTTTTGTTTGATAAAATAGGAATAACTAGATCTTATGTTTGGATTTTGAAAACCTGAAAGATAACTCTCCTTTGAAGTTAACTATAGCTGATATACGTCTTTACATCACACTACACGTGTCGTGAGTTTTGGGAATTAGATGACAAGTCTTTCATGTTCAAACTTTTAAACAGATAAATGATTTTCTGAGAATCAAATAGGTTTGTTCTGAAATAAGTAATGACAAGAATAGTTTATGAAGTAAAGCGAATATGAAGGAATGTTATTGATGCCGTAATAGGAGCTAAGTCTGAAAAATAACCCATCTAAAACTTGATTGGAATGATTACACACCAAACCCACTAGACACGTCTTTTATCCAAAAAAATATTTGAACTGCCGGTTATATCTCCGTTCGTATTAAATCATCTGATTTTCACGCCAAACTGTCTTTTGTTTTTGGACCTAGGTAACTTGAGTAATTAAGTCCGCTGGGGTGTTTCTACACCTAATGCCCTAAAACCAACTGGTTTGGGTGCATTGGCCCAAAGCTCGCTAAGAAGCCTAGAAAGTCCAGTTTAAAACAAAGTCAAGCAAGTGTTCTCTCCGAGTTAAAATTCCTAACGGTTCTTTGTGTGAGAATAATCTTGATAAAAGACAGGCTTTTAAAAAAAAAATTTAACGGAGATATGAAGGTTTTACTCTTTGATAAAGACTATTGCACGTTCACAGTGGTGTGTATGAAATGAAAACAAGAAAAAGGTGGAGTGAAAAATACGACTTAGTTTCCTGTTAAGGAAGATAGAAATTCTAAAGTTGAAACCTTACTGCAAAACGAAACTTGAAAAATGCTTAACTCATTATAAAACTTATGTGATCCTTTTAAAATTGTTATCTGGGCTTTATTGTGCGACATGATGACTCTAATCGATCCTTCTGGAACTTAACGACACTATCCGCACTGCACGTAAAGACATATAAAATCTGTAGTTAAATAAGATGTGAGGTGTGAAAAATAAAGGTTCGATAGTCTAGACTAAGGATTATAGAATTGTTATTCTCTAAAACAAAACTTTAGGGTTTGAAATTTAGTCATTTTTACAAACCAACTTGACCGGATTTTGTGGGTAGTATCCGCTGAAAACCCTCAGGAGACAACACTCCTCCTACTGGGGACACCTAGAGGTTTAACGGCTTGTTGCACATGCTCAGTGCAATCGCGTTCCCTGCGAAAGTGAGGTTAGGAAATTTTTGTGAATAAATGGACTTTGCTCGGGACGAGCAAATGATAAGTTTGGGGGTATTTGTTCATATCAGATTTTTGCATTTTTATACCGCCCAATTTTTATCACATTGCATGTCGGTAGATACTCTTGAGCCGTGTTTGCTAGTCAATTGCAGGATACAGGTTCCCGGTTCTCAAACGGAGAAATTCATGGAAAACACGACAAAAATCCGGTTCCTGCCAACCACAGATAAAACACGGTCTCCGCTCTTCATCCGTATGCTGCCAGATACCGGTTTAGGAAGACAAAATGTCAAATCAATGTCGTTTTCAGGCACAAGGCTCAATGGTGGCACAAGATCCAAGAGATCTACGCGGAGCTCGAGACAATCATGACAAAATCTTAACAAAAAGTCCACCTTTCCCTCAACAGAAATTCTGGAAAATTCGTGAAGAAATTATGAGAAAATACATATACCAGAATGCAGTACACACCAAACCAGGCCAGCACCAAAAAGATATGGGCCCAACTCCTCTAAACGGCCGCGGAAGCGCGGCCAAATGGGGGTTTTGGCCGCCCTTCCGCGGCCATTCTGGCGCCAAGTGCGCAGGGCTTTTGGGGGTAGTTGGGTCTTTTCCTGTATGTTCTGTTGGTTGCCCTAGGGTTTCATGTTTTGGCCTATAAATAGCCCAGAAGTTTGTGAAGGAAAGGGTCCATAATCTTGTATTTTTCTTTGCTAGGTTTTAGTACATGTTCTTCTTCCTCTTCTCACCTCTTCTCCATTAAACTTGTAAGTGAGCTTTTGAGTGAAGAGTGATGAATAAAGAAGACCATTTCTATTATCATGCTTGTCTCTTTCTTTACTTGTTATAATTGTTGTAATTTTAATTGTTAAGTAGTTGTTGTTATTTCCTTGTTATTTGTTTCTTCTCTCTTTTTCTTTATCCTTGCATACGACAATGATACTTACGCTTGATCCTCGCCAAGGTGAGGTCGCAAACAGTTAGTCGTATTCTTCTAATCTCTTTCTTTCTATCTTCCTCTTTTGTGTTGTTTTATTTTTTCCGTATTATGAAGTGTGAGTAGTTCTATACTTGTTAGGGTAGGATAAGGGAAGTTTGAGAGAAGGAAATCTCTCTCACTCTTTCCTTGCCCAACAACTTAAATCAACTCCCGTTAACCCAACCACAATCCGCTCCTTACGGCACCCTATCCTACATGATAGCGGTGATTCCGTAGTGAGACCGGTTGTGGTTGAATTAACCGGAGGTTATGGATAAGAGCCAAGAACGGACGGACAAGCACCAAAAGGAAGGACTATGCGTTGGAAAGCCTAGCTTATACTCGCAAGTTCCTTCCTGGTCGTGCTAATCCCCGTTGTTGCCGATTACCGTAACACCGATATTAAGTGGGGCAACGAAAGATGTGGAGACTCCTAACTCAAACTAACCTAATCCTAACCCTAACAAGCTCTCTTTAAATATCAACTCAACACTTAGATAACTACAAACAAAATCTGAACAACCGGACTTAACTCGTCGAAAAACACATAGAAAAAGATTCCCATCTCCCTGCGGACGACCCGTACTCAACCGGCTAGCTACGTGCGAAACCGTCTTGATTGCGGTATTTAAACTAGAACTTGAACACGCTCTTATCCTGTAAATCAATGCTTCAAAACTCTTCATAGGGTGCTACACAAACCTTTCAGTAAGGTGGAAATCAAAGCACAGTGGGAATCACACAAGACTCTATGACGATCTCGGGTCTACAGACTAACCTGTACCAGTGTCACCAGAGAACTGCCATCTGACGTAAGGTATAATACCATCTAGGAGTTCTCGGCGAGTCCGTCCAGTGTACCCAGTCTCCACTAAGCACCCGTATATCATCTCTGATGTCAAACACCAATGGATATGGGATCATCCATCGCCCATCTGTATGGGTCGAGAAAGTATACGCTAGTCTACACTAGTATATCGATGCCCTGTCTCGATACACCCACGACTAGGGACCTTGAAGGATGTACTTATAGACTACCATGTCCCCACTAATATGATCCGCATCATAGTCTAGGTAGTCAAGTACACATCCTAAGGGCTTTACCAACATGTAACAGAGAGACAATCAGTGTACACGTTAAGGTAAAGAGCAACCATATAGCATACTATTATGTCGAGCAAGAAAGTCCTCCCTATATATGTCCAAGCATCCACTACAATATACATCTTATGTATAGTAATGGCCTCTAGGGCATACATATAACTAACAATCACATACACGTATTAATCTCGGTCCCGCACATATCATATATGTGCTCCTACTTCGTTTCGCCTGAGCCAGGAAATCTCTGTGTTGGATTCTAAAGACTCATCAATACACCGGCAGTAGGTGATGATCATATAAGTCAACCACAAGCCGTCAGCGGTACTAGCTGGACGTAACGGCTACCCGGGTATTGAGCGATCAGAAGATCAACAAGCTCATACTCCTGTAAAGCCTGTCAGTAACACTACCGTACAGTCCGGTCTCTTCGTCTGATATGTCGCATATCCAGTCTAGCGGTGGTAAACGTCAGACCCCAGTAACCGATAAGTCGTGCCGATGTGAGGCTCATAATGGGTCGAGAAACTACTGATAACTGTTCAGTCGAAAATATCGTACTTTTGATATGACATTTTCCTTACTTTTCTTAAATATCTAAAGGTGTTTATTATAAATATGACACATATGAGGGTTTTCTGTGAAAATACTATTTTCATATGTTTATATATTATAATTAACATTATGAAGGAAAATATATGCATATAATATTTTGATAATTTAAATATGCATATCATATCAAATATCCTTAATTAATATTCTTAAAATATAATATAATATCAAATTGGTTAGGATAATATTTCAAAAATACCAAATATTACTAACATTATTCTTTGAGATATGGTGCAAGCTTTGGCTCAGGTCAGGAGATCGAGATGTTGAGATGTCGGAAATAAAAAATCTGCCAAAATATTAAAGAAAATCGAAGAATCAATACTGGTAGAGACTCAGGAAATATTTTCAAGTTCAAGAGATCAACTAAATCTCTGTGTCACAAGAATAAAGCCCCAGAAATTTGCACCCAAGAACTCACCAAACGGCCGCAGATCTGTTGCCAAACCATGAAATATGCGGCGGATCCACGGCCAATTCACCGAATCAGGAGTTAGGATTTTCAGGTTGGATTTCCTACAACTAACCCTAATTCTGGGGATCTATGGTTTCTGGCTTTGGGGCTATATAAAGGATCGAGGGCTAAACTTAAAAATCATCAATCTTTTACTCGACGCAAATCACCGTCAAAGAACAAATGATCCAAGCCAGGTTCGCGATTCGACGTGATAAGGCGACATGAGATTCGACGGAGCATTTACTTCCTACAAGGCAGAGATCGAGAGCAACTTCTTCTTCTTCTTGTAATCTAAACTTGAAGGTCTTGTAATTGCAAAGTTGATTAATAAAGGTAGATCATTAGATTAATTAGTTTGCATTTATTTTCTGTATTTACATTATGAATTCCTTCTCTATCCGTCCTTCTTCTATCTCCATCATGCGTGAGTAATTCTCTGCTTGATAGGGTTCGTAGGATTATGGTAGAACAATGGATGAGGAAATATTTTAATTTCTTTTAAGTTTTATGAAGTTTATAAACTTTAGCAAAATAAATGTTAACATCCTTATCGGGCGCGCTATCAATTTATTGATAGTCTCGACCGCGATTTGAGATCAGATTAACAATTGTTTTGTTAAGGGCCAGACATGAATAGAGATCAATGAAAGGACAAGGGTAAATAGTGTGGAAATACTAGTTTCTTCCAAGAACCCTAATCCTTATTCATCACTATCTATCTAGTATTAAATCTATCAATAGATAAAAGGAGTAATCTTTATTAGTCATTCATGACTACTAAATCCGAACGAACCATACAAGCATTTTTCTTATAAAATCTATATCCGTATTCAAACTAGATCTGTATTCTACATCCATATTTTGACGTAGATCTAGAAACTATTCTCCACTATTTTTTATTCTTCTATTCTTTCTCTTTTTCAACACGTCTAAAGTAAGATTGAAAGATTCCACATATTCCTGAGGACGACCCGTACTCATCTCGGTCTAGCTACACGCGACACCGTTATTGATTGCGATTATTACTACTACACATCTTTAAAACAGATCAATCAAATGGTGCCGTTGCCAGGGATACGTGCGTAATTTTTTATTCTTACTATTTTTGTTGAATTCTTATTTGATCTATATCATAAAAATAAAACAAAACCGCATCTTGCATATTTAACGATTAGTGTGCGATTTTTGCGAGGGAATCTGGAGTCACTTTAGCGAGGAGATAAAGATTCAGAGACATTCATCAAGACCTAGAGGAGCAAAGGAAGCCACAGTGAAAAAATTAAACAAAGAACCCCCTAAAGCGCGACGGAACCACGGCTATTGTGTGCAAACGACGGCGAAACCGCGGCGGTCTGGGGGAGTTATGCCCTCAAACTTTTCTGGTATCTTTTCTATCTCCTCTGAAAAATCCAATAATATATTTTCTACAGAATTCTTTGCAAAATATCGTCGCTCAAAAGTTTTTTTGCGTGTTTTGTTTTGCGGGTTGTTTTTGCATATTTTAATTCGGACTTTAAGGAGAAAGACCACAATTCAGATTAGGTGGGGATTTCATCACCCTTCCTAGACCCCACAAATCACAAAACGAGCATCCGCATAACCCTATATTAATTAAAAAATATCTAGATCAAGACCCTAAGGACCGTCACGCTCAAATA
Organism: Agapanthus africanus; assembly: GCA_030015575.1. Taxonomy (NCBI): domain Eukaryota; kingdom Viridiplantae; phylum Streptophyta; class Magnoliopsida; order Asparagales; family Amaryllidaceae; genus Agapanthus; species Agapanthus africanus. Next base: position 109,986,305 of record CM057340.1, on the reverse strand, counting down.
GGACAGAGGAAGGTCGTGGGTAATCTATCACTTATCTGCGTTATTGATTGTGGTTATATGTTTATATATTATAATTAATATTATGAAGGAAAATATATGCATATAATATTTTGATAATTTAAATATGCATATCATATCAAATATCCTTAATCAATATTCTTAAAATATAATATCATATCAAATTGGTTAGGATAATATCTCAAAAATACCAAATATTACTAACATTATTCTTTGAGATATGGTGCAAGCTTTGGCTCAGGTCAGGAGATCGAGATGTTGAGATGTCGGAAATAAAAAATCTGCCGAAATATTAAAGAAAATCGAAGAATCAATACTGGCAGAGACTCAGGAAATATTTTCAAGTTCCAGACATCAACTAAATCTCCATGTGTACAAGAATAAAGCCCCAGAAATTTGCACCCAAGATCTCACCAAACGGCCGCGGATCCGCGGCCAAACCATGCAATATGCGACGGATCATCGGCCGATTCACCGAATCAGGAGTTAGGATTTTCAGGTTGGATTTGCTACAACCAACCCTAATTCTGGGGATCTATGATTTCTGGCTTTGGGGCTATATAAATGACCGATGGCTAAACTTAGAAATCATCAATCTTTTACACGAAGCAAATCACCGTCAAAGAACAAGTGATCCGACAGGTCCGCGATTCGACGTGATAAGGCGACGTGAGATTCGACGGAGCATCTACTTCCTACAAGGCAGAGATCGAGAGCAATTTCTTCTTCTTGTAATCTAAACTTGAAGCTTTTGTAATTGCGAAGTTGATTAATAAAGGTAGATCATTAGATTAATTAGTTTGCATATATTTTTTGTATTTACATTATGAATTCCTTCTCTATTCGTTTTTCTTCTATCTCCATCATGCGTGAATAATTCTCCGCTTGATAAGGTTCGTAGGATTATGGTAGAACAATAGATGAGAAAATATTTTAACTTCTTTTAAGTCTTATGAAGTTTATAAACTTTAGCAAAATAAATGTTAACATCCTTATCGGGCGCACTATCAATTTATTGATAATCTCGACCGTGATTTGAGATCAGATTAACAATTGTTTTGCTAAGGGCTAGACATGAATAGAGATCAATGAAAGGACAAGGGTCAATAGTGTGGAAACACTAGTTTCTTCTAAGAACCCTAATCCTTATTCATCACTATCTATCTAGTATTAAATCTATCAATAGATAAAAGGAGTAATCCTTATTAGTCATCCATGACTACTAAATCCGAAAGAACCATACAAGCATTCTTCTTATAAAATCTATATCCGTATTCAAACTAGATCTGTATTCTACATCCGTATTTTGACGTAGATCTAGAAACTATTCTCCACTATTTTTTATTCTTCTATTCTTTCTCTTTTTCAACACGTCTAAAGTAAGATTGAAAGATTCCACATATCCCTGAGGACGACCCGTACTCATCTCGGTCTAGCTACACGTGACACCGTTATTGATTGCGATCATTACTACTAAACATCTTTAAAACAGATCAATCAATAACACTTACCAGTAAATCTCCGTATCAGCCCTGGTCAGGGACTTCCTGTTATGGCCAATCGAGCACAGCGCAACATCAACGCCCAATACCGGGAGAGACGAATCCCCTCCTATCGCTCATCGCCTCCATGTGATTTGGGACTGTACCCAAAAACCACCGTTTTGCATGTTCTCTTGAACGTGGTAAGGTGGAAATCAAAGCACTGTGAGAATCACACAAGACTCTATGACGATCTCGAGTCTACAGACTAACCTATACCAGTGTCACCAGAGAACAGCTATCTGACGATAGGTCTAATACCAACTTAGAGTTCTCGGCGAGTCATGTTCAGTGTACCCAGTCTCCACTGAGCACCCGTATACCATCTTTGATGTCAAACACCAATGGATGTGGGATCATCCATCGCCTATCATATGGGTCAAGAAGCGTATACGCTAGTCTACTCTGGAATATCGATGCCCTATCTCGATACACTCTCGACTAGGAACCATTAAAGGATGTACTTGTAGACTACCTTGTCCCCACCAGTATGATCTCCATCATAGTCCTGGTAGTCAAGTACACATCCTAAGGGCTTTATCAACATGTGAGAGCAAGACAGTATCACAATACAAGTCTACAAGTTAAGACAAAGAGCAACCAGATAGCATACTATCATGTCGAGCAAGAAATTCCTCTCTATATATATCCAAGCATCCACTCTAATATACATCATATGTACAATAATGGCATATAGGGCATACATATAACTAACAGGTTTAACCATAAGAACGTCAGCGGTACTAGCCGCACGTAACGACTACCAGGTATCTGTCGATAAGAAAGCCGATGAGAAAACTCATCCGAACTCCTACTGAGCCTATCTGTGACAATCTCTATACAGTCCGGTCTGTTCGTCTAAGGGTATCGCATTTCGGGTCTAGGGGCCGGTAATCGTCAGACCCTTAATAGCACAATAAGTCGTGTCGGAGTGTATCCCAATGTTAGTTGTATGTATGTCCTAGAGGCCATTATTACATGATTGTATATTATAGTGGATGCTTGGACATATATAGAGAGGACTTTCTTGCTCGACATGATAGTATGCTATCTGGTTACTCTTTATCTTAACATGTAGACTTGTATTATGATACTGTCTTGCTCTCACATATTGGTAAAGCCCTTAGGATGTACACTTGACTACCAGAATTATGATGCAGATCATACTAGTGGGGCCAGGGTAGTCCACAAGTTCATCCTTTAATTGTTCCTAGTCGAGGGTGTATCGAGACGGGGCATCGATATTCCAGAGTTGACTAGCGTATACGCTTCTTGACCCATATGATGGGCGATGGATGATCCCACATCCATTGGTGTTTGACATCAAAGATGGTATACGGGTGCTCAGTGGGGACTGGGTATACTGAACAGGACTCTCCGAGAGCTCCTAGATGGTATTATAACTCACGTCAGATAGCAGTTCTCTAGTGACAATGGTACAGGTTGGTCTGTAGACCCGAGATCGTCATAGAGTCTTGTGTGATTCCCACTGTGCTTTAATTTCCGCCTTACCACGTTCAAAAGAGCGTGCAAAATGGTGGTTTTTGGGTACAATCCCGAGTCACATGGAGGTATCAGAGCTACTAGGCATTGGATGTCGACCTATGGGGTGGTTCTCACTGTGTGATAGTATGGCGAAGCATAGGCTCTTACCTCCAGGGTGTCCCGAGACCCGAAGGTGTTCCGGCGGGTTGTAGTCCTCGTGAGGGGGCATGCGTAAAAAGTAGCTACTGAGGGACCTGTAGGTGCCATGACGACCCCATTGGATGCAGTGGCTGCCTGACCATCAGTGGTATCAGAGCCAAGCTAGAGCATTAGGAGTGGATTAGACGAAGTTAAAGTGTTCGATCGAACTCCAAAACCCATCTTTTTCTTGCTCTCTGGAAATTTTTCCAAATGTTGGATTTTTCCAAGTTAAAAATTACCAAAAAATCATGCAGGGTTTTCTATGGACCCACAAGAAGAACGAACTCCTAACTCGACCATACGAACGCGGAACCACGGCCAAACCCTAGGGTTTGCAGCGGTTCCGTGGCGCCGTTGGTGAGGCCAGGAATGTCCCTTCTTCAGTTGGTCCGTAGGTGCTTGTGGCATGATCTCGGTGTTTTTAAAACTGTCTCAAGTGTTGAGGTCTCTGGGAAATGTGGGTGTTTGTTGATTCGATCGAAATATTTAACATCGTCTAGCTATCTGTGATATGTGATACAATATTTGGAATCCACAATAATTAGTTTTGTGAAAACTAGTTTGAATTTTATAAATCTAGCAATTTAGTCTCATTTGATCAGTTACCACGGGGTTTTAGATTCGGATCAAAACTCCGTCGCAATCTCGTATAGTACGCGAATGTTTGCCGGGTAACATTACTAGAAAACCACGCTCCGTAGCCCCGACCAAGGGACTGTAGGAGAACCTCGTTGCCTAAAGCATCCGTCCGGGTGCCCGCGGCCGCGGTGTTCCTTCTGAGTGCACTTCGTCGACGACATCGGGGGTACGGCCGTCTACTAAAGTTTCCGACGAGCATTCGATCAACTTGTCGGGAATTTTGTTGAATTGCCCGACTTGTTATTGAAAAGTGTTTTCAATAACGAGACTAAAATGCAGGGTTTATAATTGTTAGGCATGAAATTCGGAATATGAGATATTCCGGGTTTATGATGTCTAAGGAATTCATATGGTTAGGCATGAAATCCAAAGTATGTGATATTTCGGGTTTATGATATCTAAGGTGGTTGCGGATTCCAATTGTTGTAGTTTTCATTTTCTTTTCCGCGACCGTAAGTGTAATATGTGGTGTATCGCCTGTTTCGTTGCTATATCTCAACGACAATTGCGATATGCATATTTACTTACGTTGATGACATGTGATGTTATGTGTTGCTGTGATATGTTATATTGGATTGTCGTGTTTGAATAGCCCCGGGTTTTTTGCGTGAGATGGGAGTTTTTCATTTTCATTCATGTAAATACTTGTATGTAATATTATTTTATTGGGGCACTTCCGGGTTAAGGATGATGTCACTATTGATGTATATTATTTACTTTTCCGCATTAGGATAGAACCAAGGCGGAAAGCACAAGTAGACAGGTTCTAGAGTCCAGTGGGAGACCATCTCGAGAAGTCGAGTCCGGGTCTCCTAACTCTAGAATTGGTAGGGTTGCTTGCCGCTCTCGTAGGGGTCTACGAATGTGGGTTTGGCTATTCATCACGATCGTGGAATCCGTGTTTTTTACTGGCTTAATTTAAAATACGGAATTCCTAGTATATCCAATATTTCATATGTGGACTTCTGCTGCTGATATTCTGTGATGTGATCACTTTATATGCTGAAACGAATGGTAATTATTATATATATGATATATAATAAACGTTGCTTATGTTTTGCACCCGCGCTTGTCCCGCCCCGCTATGCCGTTAGTTAAGTAACCTAACAGTGCATAACGGGACACTGTGGCGAATGCAAATGGCATAAGCATACGTTCTATTTCCGTTTCCTTATCTGTGATGCTTAGGAAGCATAAATGATGAGACTTCGTTAATAAGATTAATGAAAAAGGAAGAAACCTAAAGATATTGTAGAATCAAATTTTCAAAAAAAGGTAGTTCTAGTTCTTGTTTTGCATAGCGGTATTTCTTGATGAATATCCAGCACTTCATTCGATGAGGAAAGAGCCGAGATCCTTTCACCGGGAATGACCTCTATAGCAAAATCTAGCAGATGCTATACCCTCTCGGTTTATTTTGAAAAACACATGATTTTAAAAGCAGAGCTTAAAGCACACCTTTTTCAAAATCACTCGATTCTACAACGATATCAAGTTCATTATGCAAAAGGTTTTCTTAAAAACTGTCGTAGCCCTCCGTCATTTCAGATAAGTACTATTTAGTATTCGTGCTACGTTTGTTGGCCTTCGTCAAGGCGTAGTGTGCGGTAGCTAATTAGTGCTTATTTGCTGCAGATGATGCGATTGGATTAGGATAGTCGTACGACTTTGTTGGCCTTCGTCAAGGGTCGCGCGGGTGGATTTAATTCAATCATGAAATGTACGGGTTGAACTTGACTAGCGGCCTATGGTTTGTTAGCCTTCGTCAAGGTCATAAGACGTTAGGGGAAAAACATTATCGGGAATTTTAAGAGTTGAAATTAGCAATGAGATTGCATACATTCTGTGAGATAGTTGGATCCCGATAGCCACTATGAGTAAGAGTTACTCCTGGGAGAGTTTTACACATCACAATTAGCCGATCAAGTAGGTGTCTAGAAAGGTGTTAACGGGGTTACGCCCATGGGAAAACGAGGTTTATTTTAATTAGGTCCGTGCGAAAGCATGGGGAACCTCCCTCAAAGTACCGACACTAGCCTGGCCGAAAGATTGGCGAACTTGTAGGGTGTAATTAATCCCGGCTAGTCTTACCTTTTAGGGTTTGAAGGAAGATTTGATAAAAACAATAGAAGCCGTCCTGATTAGATAAGATAATAACCAATCTAATCTTCCAAAAGCATACGCTAAGTGTTTTCTTCTCTTTCTCTCTCTAGGTAGCGACCATGTCACGTCTTAATCAAGATAATAATATGGATGTATTGACCGAATCCGCTTGTTATACTGAGCCGGAGAACGTTGGTTCCACTCTATCTTATAATTGTTATAAGTCCGAGCAGGAAATAGGGGAATATCCGGATTCCCACGCACCCAAACGAGGAATGAGCATACTGATGCAACTTCTTCGGGTGTGTTAGTTACCGAGAACTGTTTCTCAGTACACTCTACGTCCTGGGTATTAGATACCGGATCGGGATCCCACATATATAATGTGTTACATGGGCTAAGAAAAGGTAGAGAACTGGGAGTAGGTGATCATTTTGTAAGAGTAGGGAATGGTGCAAATGTTGCAGCCAAAGTAGTTGGCGAATATCATCTTGTATTACCAAATGGTAATACATTGATTCTGAACGAATGTTATTACATACCGAACCTGATATGCAATATTATATCAGTTTCTTTATTAAGTAAAGAAGGATATAATTTTGTATTGCAGGATAATGTTATGAACATTTTTCTGAATGAAAATTTGATTGGATCAGGCTCGTTAAGTAATGGCATATACATTCTAAATCAAACCACAATTCTTAATGTACAGAACACACATAAGAGGAAGAATTCAGAAATGAACGAATCCTTCTTGTGGTATTGTAGACTAGGTCATATCAATGCGACACGACTAGCTAAGTTACATAAGGATGGATATTTGAATCCATTCGAATTTTCATCTTATGAAACCTACCAGTCATGTCTCAAAGGCAAGATGACCAAAACTCCATTTACTGGACACGGAGAAAGAGCTACGGAACTCTTGGGACTGATACATAGTGATCTATGCGGGCCCATATCTACACATGCCAGGAATGGTTCCTCGTACTTCATTACATTGACTGACGATCTCTCAAGATACGAACATTTGTTCCTGTTGAAACACAAGTCTGAAGTTTTTGAGAAATTCAAAGAATATAAGTGAGAAGTCGAGAACCAAATGGGTAGAAGTATTAAAGTTCTTCGATGTGATAGGGGAGGAGAATACTTGGGCACAGAGTTCCTGGATTATTTAAAAGAGAATGGGATTCTCTCTCAGCTTACTCCTCCGTATATACCACCGCACAACGGTGTATCGGGGTGGAGGATTCGCATCCTATGAGATATGATGCACTCTATGATGAGTAACGCTGAGTTACCTGTTTCCTTTTGGAGTTATGCACTTAAGAAGCTGCATACCTATTGAATAGGGTTCTAACTAAATTAAGTGCCTACCACTCCATATGCGATATGGTATGGGAAGAGACCATGTCTTAAACGAGTTAAGATATGGGGTTGTCCGGCCTATGTTGAAAGGAAAAATCCGGACAAACTCAAGGCAAGGTAAGTTCTGTAAGTTTGTTGGATATACCAAACATTTGCGAGGGGATATCTTCAACCAAACCGAGGAACAAAATGTGTTTTGTTTCTCAACATGCCACCTTTTTAGAAAAAGGAATTTCTTGAAAAACAAATTTGTGGTCATGAGGTAGAACTGGAAGGAGTTCCAGCTGCACAAACTGAAACTAATGATTTAGTGGAACCAAAGGATTCAATAGTCTCCAACGAACCTCGGCCTCTCCGCGAATCTGGTAGGGTTCCTCATCCACCTGAGAGATACTACGGTTTCCTCAGTGACGGTGGGAGCGAGGATTGCATCATGGTAGATGATGACCCAACTAGGTTCAGACAGGTCATCACGAGTGGGGACTCTATGAAATGGCTGGATGCAACGTAATCTGAGATGGAATCCATATACACCAACAAAGTATAGACTTTGGAAGTTGCACCTGAAGGGGTAAAACCCATCAGGAGCAAGTGGATCTTGAGAAGATTCTTTGTGTAGATGGAAAAGTTGAGACTTTCAAAGCTAGACTTGTAGTAAAAGGATATCGTCAATAACCAGGTGTGGATTATGATGAAACCTTTTATCTAGTGGCTATGCTTAAGTCCATCATGATTAAAGCAGGCATCGCGGAGATCGAACATCTGTTTTGATATGGCAGTCAAAGAGTTTGACTTCATCAAAAAAGTAGATGAACCTTGTATATACAAGAAGGTTGTAGAGAGTAAGGTTGTCTTCCACGTATTATACGTAGATGCCATACTCTTGATAGAAAATGGTGTTCCTATGCTACACTCGGTCAAGTTCCTCTTATCACGAGGATTCACCATGAAAGATTTGATGATACCTACTACATTTTAGGGATTAAGATCTATAGAGATAGATCTATGTGGATGTTGGTAGTGTCCCAAATCCAGGTACATTAACACCATACTAAAGGGGTTTAGTATGGAAGATTTTAAGCGTGGTGGTTCTCTTACTAACTCAGGAATCACTCTCTCCGAAAAGATGTCTTCCAAGACTGATTTAGAGATAGCTCGCGTGCAAGGATACCTATGCTTCGGAAGTAGGCTCTATCATGTATGTGATGTTATGTACTAAACCAGATGTAGCTAACTCACTGGGTGTAGTGATCAGGAATCAATCGGATCTTGGGAGAATCACTGGACAGCTGTGAAGGACGTTCTTAAGTACTTGAGAAGCACTGAAGAACTGTTCTTGGTGTTTGGTAACGGTGAACTCCAGTTGGAGTCATTTACCAATTCGAGCTTCCAGACTGATAAGCTTAACTGAAAGTCAGTCTTAGGCTTTGTTTTTACCCTCAGTGGAGGGACGGTATGTTGGAAGAGTTCTAAACTATATACCGTGGAAAACTAGACGATAAAGGCTGAATACATCGCTACTAACGATGCTGCCAAAGTGGCTGTATGGATATTTCTTGTTCATGAGATGAACATGGTTCCTACCATTGAGCGTCCAATAACTGTTATTGTGATAACTATGGAGCAGTAGCTTTGGCTAAGGAACCCAGGTCCCATCAACGATCCAGGCATATTCTGAGGCGGTATCACCTGATCCGGGAGATAGTTGATCGCCGGGAGATCGAGGTCAAGAGAGTTGACACGAAGAATAACACGGCGGATCCACTCACAAAGGCCATACCCCAGATACACTTTGAGAGACTCTTCGGGATGTTTGGTATGAGATACTACAACAACTGGCCTTAGTGCAAGTGGGAGATTGTTAGTTGTATGTATGCCCTAAAGGCCATTATTGTACATGATTGTATATTATAGTAGATGCTTGGACATATATAAAGAGGACTTTCTTACTCGACATGATAGTATGCTATCTGGTTACTCTTTATTTTAACATGTAGACTTATATTGTGATACTGTCTTGCTCTCACATGTTGGTAAATCCCTTAGGATGTACACTTGACTACCAGGATTATGATGCAGATTATACTAGTGGAGCCAGGGTAGTCCACAAGTTCATCCTTTAATTGTTCCTAGTCGAGGGTGTATTGAGACGGGGCATCGATATTCCAGAGTAGACTAACGTATACGCTTCTTGACCAATATGATGGGCGATGGATGATCCCACATCCATTGGTGTTTGACATTAAAGATGGTATACGGGTGCTCAGTGGAGACTGGGTACACTGAACAGGACTCGCCGAGAACTCCTAGATGGTATTATACCTCACATCAGATAGCAGTTCTCTGGTGACACTGGTACAGGTTAGTCTGTAGACCCGAGATCATCATAGAGTCTTGTGTGATTCCCATTGTGCTTTGATTTCCACCTTACCACGTTCAAAAGAGCGTGCAAAACGGTGGTTTTTGGGTACAATCCCGAGTTATATGGAGACAATGAGCGATAGGGGGGATTCGTCTCTCCCGGTATTGGGGGTTGATGTTGCGCCGTGCTCGATTGGCCAAAACAAGAAGTCCCTGGCCAGGACTGATACAGAGATTTACTGGTATGTGTTATCAGTAGTTTCTCGACCCGTTATGAGCCTCAAATCGGCACGACTTATCAAGTTAGTGGGGTCTGGCGTTTACCACCCCTAGACTAGATATACGACATATCAGACGAAGAGACCAGACTGTACGGTAGTATTACTTATTGGATTCACAGGAGTATGAGCAGGCTTGCTTGTTGATCTTCTGATCGCTCAATACCCGGGAAGCCGTTACGTGCAGCTAGTACCACTGACGACTTGTGGGTGACTGATATGATCATTACCTACTGCCGGCGTATTGACGAGTCTTCAGAGTCCTACACAGAGGTTTCTTGACTCAGGCGAAACGAAGTAGGAGCACATATGTGATGTGTGTGGGACCGAGATTAATACGCGTATGTGATACCGTATTCTAATCTCGCGATATATGATATCGTTCGGTTATATGTCATATAGCCGGATTATCGAATCAAGTGTTGATTCGGTAAGTTGATGCAAATGATATTACTCGGTTATATCTGATATAGCCGGATTATTAGATCAAGTGTTGATTTAATAATTTAATGTATGATTATATATATTTGATATATTAATTTTACATTAACTAATATTAGCTCACTTAAGCATTTATTTATCTCACGTATACATTTAATATATATGTGATATATATTAATGTATTGATTTTTGTATCATGCTTGATGATACATTGTATATGGGTGTAGAGACTCACACCATGATAAAAATAATTAAGGGTTTTAATTATTTAAGGTAAATACAAAATTAGATGGAAATGTGTCATGGTTGGAAGCTTGTACTAACCATTGACTTAGTCCACCAATTTTGTTTTACTTAAAATATTTATTAACCCAACCATTATCTTTATCCATGGTTAAGTCTCTACATTAGTTCATATATGATATTTTCTCACCCATGGTTGAAATTCTCACTCTCATTCCATTCTCATCTTCATCTTCTTCTTCATTCCAATTTTGCTCTCTAGCATTTTGGAAAGTGAAGAAATATAGTGAGAAAAATTATTCTAAAGTGAGCAAAAATGCTACTTCATCAACCTACACTAGATTAGCCATTTAGTTTAGGTTGTTTGATTCATTAATTCCTAATTAGTGAAGAGATAGCTTGAGTTGGAGATTTCTCGACGTAGATCATCTTCGGTCTCGAAGACTTCAAGCAAGCTTGTTCTTTTCGCCTTATGAACCCTTACAAGAGTCCGGAAGATCACTACTTGGAGCGAAGGGACTACTACACGGAGTTTTAGAAGTGAAGGACCGGTCTACAAAGGTTATATTCCTCATTCACTTAGTATAGTGTTTGATTACATGCTAGCTTACTCTTAATTTTCTAGTTAGATCCTTGGCATAGGTTGCTTAGCTATCTAGGTTTTTTAAAATTGCATACTTGATGCCCTATAAATCGTAGTGAGGATGCTAAGGAACCCATCACCCAAAACACCCTGAGAAACTACTGGAGCATCTACCAGTAAATCTTGCTTGCCTTGGCTAAGCACTTTGTGTAATGGTTTTCCGAACACGGCGCGATATCAACCCCCAATACCGGGAGAGACGAATCCTATCTAACCGTCACTGCCTCCAAGTGATTCGGGACTGCACCCAACTACTACCTATTTGCACGACTCCTTTGAGCCGTGGTATGGTAGTAATATAAGAACAGTAGGAACACACTCGAGGCGAAATAGCAGTGTCAAGTCAACGGACTAAGCTGTACTCATGTCACCTGAGAACTGCTACCCGACGATAGGTATAACACCCACTGGCAGCTCCCTACGAGTCCTGTCCGGTGTACTCATAACCCAATGAGCAGTACGACGTACTAATGGCTGTGGGACAGACCATCTTCCCTGTTGGGATGAAAAGCATATACACTAGTCTACTCAGGAGTATTGATGCCCCATCTCGATAATCCTATGACTAGGGACCTATATAGGATGTTCTTATAGACTACCCAGCCTCCACTAATGTGACTGCCATCATAACGCTGATAATCAAGCCAAGATCCTGAGGGCTCTACCAATATGTATAAGCGATATGCTAAAAGAAACACATGCACATATTGAGATAGAAACAAACCAGGTAGCATACTACCATTTTGAGTAAGACTGTTACTATATCCGTGTATATTCCAAGCTTCCAATATATAATATACAAACCAGTATGATACAATAATGACCTCTAGGGCATATAACACCAACACTACATAAAAGTCCATCCTACAAAAAACCGCCGGTCCAATACTATGTCGATTAATAAATTTTCAATTTGACTTTTCTTACATGTATTTACTGGTTAGTTAACCACACACCTACCCGCCATGCATTACAAGACTTAGATCATGGATGCATAAATGCGATCCTTTTGCTCACGTCCATTTGAACCATTGCAACAGCGGTTTGATTTTAGAGAGTCCAATCCATCTATTTGGGATTCAGAGTAGCTGCTATTATGGGTAAAATAGCACGTATGCTATTACATCCAACGGTCCAGATCCATCCACAAAAAAAATGAACAGTCGAGATTAGTATGAAATATGGAGACTTTGGTATTGATGTTTGCACGTAGGATTTATGATCAGAATTGAAATAGAAAAGCACTGCTATTTTTTGTGGTGGAGCAACCACTCTTTTTCCATCTATTTGACACCTATAATGATTTATATAAGCATGCATAAGACAAGTTCAGTACTTGCATTTTCTGACATTTCCAGTTTTAGATCCATCACCACTATGACATGTGAACATGCATAGGATTTGTAAATTTTTAGGATGAGAACATAGTTTCTGTAGTTAATAAAGCTTTAGACACTAATAGGATACAGATAAGAATTTAGAGGTCCCCACAACAGATAAAGACCATGAATGATCTCCATCAAGGCCTTGGCATTTGTCCCACTACTCAAAAGGAGCTGTTTCCACCAAATCAAAAGATTCCAAAATATTAAACCAACATATGCTATAATTTCATTTAGATATAGGAACAGAGAAGAGAGAATTAAGTGTTAAAGAATACAAAGAGAGATTACGAGGACTCAAGTTTTCCCACCATTATTAGCCCTCACAATGCTCAATTACAATGCTCAGTTGGCATGATACTTTTTCTTCTGGGAAAAGGCCGGATTCAAACCCTAAAAGAGAAATCGGCCACAATTTACGCTTTCGCGGAAAATTTGTGGATCCCTTCAATGCATGTGTGTAACATGTGTTGTGAGCGTGAATGTGTTGTGTACATGGGAATTAAGATTACAGATATGAGAATTGAGATTCATATTTCTGTTTGTCACAATTTACAAATCATCCGGGTTTTAGTTCCTCAAAGACCAGTATATATATATATATATATATATATATATATATATATATATATGAGTTCGAGTATGATCCTATCGGAAGAATTTGGTCAACATTTTCACCATTAAATTAATTTTGGAATTTGTGCATTCAATTATATTATATTTAATAATAAATGAAAGAATTTATTCATAATTCTTAGCACACATTCCAAAATTAATCTAATGGTTAAATGTGGGCCAAATCCTTCCGATAGAATCCTAACTGAATTATATATATATATATATATATATATGATGCGGATCCCTTTGGACAGATTCGTATTTTTCAAATGCACGAACTTTTTCGTGCGGTGTCCAACAAACAATCCATTTCTTTCAAGTTGTTCTATACGTCTAATAGATAGTGTATGGATGAAAAATTGCATCGATAGGAAATGTTTTGCATGTATCGAACCTAATACTAAAATTTAAAACTTCGTTCGCGGCTAAAAAAATCCGCATGTTTCTACAGATGCAAAACACTTCCATCGATGTGACTTTTTATCCACACTTTCTAAGACGCGCAGAACAACTTGAACGGAACGGATCGTTCATAAGACGTTGCATGAAAAAGTTAGTGAATTTAAAAAACACGAACCCGCCCTAGCTGATCCGCACCCTCTCTCTCTCTCTCTCTATATATATATATATATATATATATATATATATATATATAATGGAGGAAAGATGCTATAGAAGAGAATTTCCTCCCATGGTGTCAAAAAAATACACGCTCTCTCATTTTTTCCGACGATTGTGTATACCAAATTTCATGTAATTCTATAATTTTTTCACCGCTGATTTAGTGGGTTCAAAATTAAGGGTTTACCGACAACATAACGTTTTGTTTTGCTAAATCAACAGTGAAAAAGTTGTAGAATCACATGAAATTTGATGTACCCACATCTTAAATGATAACGATGAAGATGATGGGTGCCGATCGTCGAACAAAACGATGGAGGGTGTAATTTTTCAACGTCATAGAAGGAAATTCCCTCCTATGGCCTCTTTCCTTCATTATTCTCTCTCTCTCTCTCTCTATACACACACACACACACACTTTATACACACACACACACACTTTATATATATATATATATATATATATATATATATATATATATATTACCAAATTAAATCAATTCTCAAAGAAATTAAGCAATAGAGTTGACATATGAAACAAAAGCTTTCATCCCAAGTTTAGTTTTTAGGCATCCCAAGTTTAGTTTTTAGGGCCGGCTATTTGCATCTTTCTTTTCCATTTTTCTTTTCCATTCCGTTCTGTCAAAATCCATTTCCTCTGTTATGGAGACGCCCCAACAAAATTTATGTAGGATTCATTTCATAAAGATCCAATTGTATTTTACGCTGACATTAAGCTATATGTAATATGATCATTTTTTTATGATGAGTAAATGCATCTATTGACAAAACTATGACTGGGTGATATCTTCAAGTTATATACTTAACATTAATTAAAGCTGTTTAGGTCCTTTTTAATGTTCAGAAATTACTTCAAGATGAATTGAACTAGCAGACACGAAACTTCCAAGTCTTTTCTTCAAGCACAGTACACGGCAATGGTTCAAACTTAAAAAAAAATAAAAAATTGGTGAGCTTAAACACTAATAAAACAACATTAAGAACTTATAATTAAGCAAAGGAGCAGCCTAAAAGTTAATTAACAAAAATTCCTAAACCCCTGTCCCTTTTAACCCTCAGCATCTCAATACCAAAACCTTGATTTATCTTCAATGCAAAATCCTATCTGTTTTCTAGAAACTCGCCTACTCAATAATGTACCCTACAACTCAAAATAATGCACCCTGCAACTCAAAATAATGCACTTTTTTTAGTTCACATGTGTTCAGCTTACTGATTGCCAAATCTGATCCTTCCACTATAAAAAAACATATCTCATAGTTTGATCATCAGCAGATATGATGGCACCTGAAGAGGCGCACTACAAAGCATCCTAAAAATTTTGAACTTTTATTTTTCTAAAATTCGGAATATTGGACCCATAACACGATTATAATACACAAAGTGTTCGTTGTATACGCACACGCACACATAAATATAAAATAACAAAAAATTATCATAGTAGGAAAATTAAGCTAAATAATGAAA
The DNA here is from genome assembly GCA_030015575.1 of Agapanthus africanus. Lineage (NCBI taxonomy): Eukaryota > Viridiplantae > Streptophyta > Magnoliopsida > Asparagales > Amaryllidaceae > Agapanthus > Agapanthus africanus. Next base: position 109,970,875 of record CM057340.1, on the reverse strand, counting down.
CAATTTGTTTTTGTTGATGCATAAGAAAGTTGACGTTTTAGTCATTGCATACAAGTCTGATATATAATATAAGTTTTAGTTTTAGGATGTGCCAAAAAGAGTTCCACAAGTAGCCCCCGACAAATCTAAAAGAATCCGAAATGGATGCGTATCGGATTCGTGAATCCATGCAACATGGATTCTAACTGCTCCAGTTCATCCTTGTATCATTCCAGCCAGGTCAAAAATTATGAACCAAATTTTAATTTCCTTTCCTCTCTTCTCTTTCAACACCGCAACCAACATCCAAGTTTTCCTCTTGTGTGAGTGTCTATGCAAACATTATTCATGATCAAACTGTGAAGACGAAGTTTCCCAATTCAAACATTTGTTAGTGCCATTTCTACCTTTGTTGTTCCCCCCGCCATGGCTCAATGACCATCAATCATCACGATGACATTTGACATCGTCGATCATGATAATAACAATCTCGTCTCTTCTACCTTCTTACTAAACCTACCCCAGGACCTGATAAGAAGTGTGTGAGAAACCCTGCTCTGTGACGATATTAACTAACTTCTGAAGTAATAAGATTAACTTCTCATTGTTAACAATGATGGAACCAAACATATATGAACACAAAACCTCAACCTAAGTCTCACAAAGAATATATATTCTCTACCAAGTTAGCAGCTAACAAGCACGGTATGCAATCAAATTTGAAGGCTTGACGAAAATGTAATATCTAGCCTATTAAAAGTATAGAGATGCAGTTGTACATGTATATATAATATATAACTGTTAAAAAAAAATACAATCAGCTTGATATATGAAAAATAACTACAATATAGACTCGCTGTAAGAACAGTAGCTATTTACAAGGAGATATCGTGCAATGTGGGTGACCAAGAGATTTCAGAAATTTTAAACTACATTGACTCCAATGATCATAATTTATAAGTATACATCAGTCTTCATCAACATCTGCACAATGTTTCCAACTTGATTAAACTTCCTCCTCAATACAACTCATAGCCTACTTAAGTTTCTCTTCTTAACACAAACAATACAACATATAGAAATAAACAATATAAATGTAAAACTTACTATGCTTTTTGCTGAAACAGGGGTCGAATAACCAAATAGCCATGCCATGAATCAATACCCCAGTCTTTCATATCAATTATTTTGATCAATCTTAACAATATTATCGCGAGTTCTTCAACTCTTCGATGGTCACAATTTAACCATAATTCATACGAATCTCAGCATTCCCGGGCGAATCTAATTCACATAATCTCCTCCTAATAGCTACTGCAGCAGGACTAAGAATAACTAGCAGCAACAATGCCAACGACGTCTCAAAACACTTAACTAAGACTTCCGAGATTCAATTCAACTCGATCAGATTCAATCATCACCTGTCGGAAAAAGGGTCAGCACCCTCCTCCCGCCGCCTCCCCTCTCCTCCGAATCGTCCACCGCCGGATCCACACCCTGCCTGATGCCATGCAATCCGGCAGGCCCCATTCTATGCAGCCCGGGCTGCTGAGCCGGCAGCGGGGCCCTGCTGAGAAACCCATGGTCGAACCCCATCTGCCTCTGGTGGTAGAACTGCTGCTGCGCCGCTGCGGCGGCCGCCATCTGCTGGTGGTGGTGCTGCAGAGCCGCCATCGGCACGTACGGCACATAAGGAGGCGGCGGCTCGGGCCCCACCCCAGGGGCGCCCCCACCGGCCCGCAGGAAATGGTGCGGCAGGGGGCCGCTCGCGAAAAGCTGGTCGGTGGCCGCGTCCGCCGCGGACACTGGTCCGCCGCCTCCCGGCCCGCCGCCCCCAGAAGAGGCAAGCCCCTGCATCCGCTTCAGGTAGAGCCTGTACTTCTGGAGGTGGCTGGCGACGTTCTCCCTGGTGAGGCCGTCGACGCTCATCAGCTGCATTATGGTCTTGGGCACGGCGTTCTTGATCCCCAGATGCGCCACCGCGTCCACGAACCGCTTGTGCAGCTGCGGGGTCCACACGAGGCGCGGCCGCTTCAAGGTCCTCGCCGGCTCGTCCCCGCCGCTGGCCCCGCCACCTCCTCCGCCGCTGCTTCCGAGATCCCCGGAGTCGAAATCGCTAGCCGGCAACGGCGGAAGCTGCTGGTGCTGCTGCTGCTGCTGATGGAGATGATTGCTAAAATGGAGGTGGTGGTTGTGGTTAAGGTTAGAATTAGGGTTAGGGTTAGGGTTGTGGATAGGGTTTGAGTGATTGGGGACGATGTCGAAGGCGAGGGCGAGGTGAGGGGTGATTAGGGTTTGGGACAAGGGCATCAATTCCTCAGGGGTTGGCAGCTCTTCCTCCCATCGAGCGAACCAATCGGGCTCCTCTGCTTCCTCTTCTCTCATTTTTTTTTGATTGTATTCTTTACTTTACTTTTCTTGATGGATTGAAGAAGAAGAAGAAGAGAAGATTGAGAGATTGAGGATTGAGATTTCGAGGTGGATCTCGCTGGGGTGTATTTGTTTGCTTCCTGATGCTGAATTTTTATTAATTTTTAATATTTAAGGGAAGGAGTTAATATTGGGTAAGTGGGAAGATAGTGCGGGATATTATTGTTAAGTACTTAAAAAAAAGTTATTTTTGTTTAGAATTTTTGAAATGAAGAGGTTTGATTTGTTGGGTGATTCGGAGGGGTGTGTGTATGCAGGGGGGTTGGTTCGGGGCGGGGGGTCTTTGTAGCTTGTCAGGCTTGTCAGATCTTGAGGTCTGAGGATTGGACCCTCGTCTTCATCTCTTATTACAAATTTGGGACCCCTGTCTTCCTACAAAAGGTCACCTTTACATAGAGCATATTTGCGAACAACTGAGCGTAAAAAGAAAACTTTGTTTAAGATCCCGGCTCCAATATGAATCGATCAAACATGAAATTGTTAGAGTTCTTAGCGTCTTAGCCGTCACAACCGCGGCCTATGCGGAATGAAAAACAAAAATCCAGAGGCGCTAGAAACTACAAATCCTAGAATCTAAACCAAACACATGAACTAGAAAAATAACATAAAGGTTTTAGCTACTATGTTAGAAGGTTATACCAAATGATCCGTATCTTTCGGTCTTCTACCCTCTTCCTTAACTCCTTGGGGTCTCCGTGATTGAGCTTGACCGTCGGTCTTCCTCCGTCGAGGATGATCCACCCGAGAGATACGGTTCATGGTTCTAGCTTCACACTAAGAATCAAGTGGAGCAACTAAAGATCCTAACTTGCTACACTAGAATGTCTAGAGATATAGTGAGTTGTTTTGGTAATTTTCTACCTCTCTTCAACCCTAGATTCTCAATTTATGCGAGTGTAGGGATGAAGATGAAGGAGGAGCTCAAGAAAAGAGCTAGTGAGGAGAGAGAAGCAAATGATGGGAATGAACTTAACTTGTGAGAGAAAAATCAACCATGGTTTTGTATAAATCAATTTTACAAATAAAATATAGTAACCATGCTTCAATAGTTTGTACAAATGAATATACAATTCATTTGTCAATACTATTCAAGTATGGTTCTCACCATTCTCACCTCACTTTCTCTTTACACCTCATTTTCATTTTTCAAAAAAAAAATGAAAAATACATGATGAGGTGTCCTCCTTCTAAAATGTATCTCCATATAAATACGGAATATACTCTACCATATATACATACTCGTATTCGTATCAAAATACAAATACCCAAAGAGATAGAATAATACAATGAACATAATACTGGAATATACATATCGAGAAATATATATATGTAAATTATTAAATCAATACCTGATTTAATAATCCGGCTTAAACCTAAGCCGGCTAGTATTATCAACCGTCCGATCAAAAGTCCGGGTAGCTAGTATACTCATTTGATCGGAACCCTGTGTTAGTTATATGTATGCCCTAAAGGCCATTACTGTACATACGATGTATATTGTAGTGGATGCTTGGACATATACATGGAGGACTTTCTTGCTCGACATGATAGTATACTATCTGGTTGCTCTTTATCTTAACATGTACACTGATTGTCTCTATGTTACATGTTGATAAAGCCCTAGGATGAGTACTTGACTACCAGGATTATGATGCAGATCATACTAGCGGGGACAGTGTAGTCGCTAAGTACATCCTTCAAATGTTCCTAGTCGTAGGTGTATCGAGACAGGGCATCGATATACCAGAGTAGACTAGAGTATAGCTTCTCGACCCATGTAGATGGGCGATGGATGATCCTATATCCATTGGTGTTTGACATCAGAGATAGTATATGGGTGCTCAGTGAAGACTGGGTACACTGAACGGACTCACTGAGAACTCCCAGATGGTATTATACCTCACGTCAGATGGCAGTTCTCTGATGACACTAGTATAGGTTAGTCTGTAGATCCGAGATCGTCATAGAGTCTTGTGTGATTCCCACTGTGCTTTGATTTCCACCTTACCACGTTCAAGAGAACGTGCAAAACGGTGGCTTTTGGGTACAGTCCCGAATCACATGGAGGCAATGAGCGATAGGGGGAGTTTCGTCTCTCCCGGTATTGGGGGTTGATGTTGCGCTGTGCTCGATTGGCTATAACAGGAAGTCCCTGGCCAGGGCTGCTTCAGAGATATACTGGTAAGTGTTATCAGTAGTTTCTCGACCCATTATGAGCCTCATATCGACACGACTTATCGAGTTACTGGGTTCTGACGTTTACCACCCCTAGACGAGATATGCGACATATCAGACGAAGAGACCGGACTGTACGGTAGTGTTACTGATTGGATTCGCAGGAGTATGAGAAGGCATGCTTGTTGATCTTCTGATCGCTTAATACCCGGGTAGCCGTTACGTTTAGCAGACCGCTTGCGGCTTGTGGGTGTTTGATATGATCATCACCTACTACCGGCGTATTGACGAGTCTTTAGAGTCCTACACAGAGGTTTCCTGGCTCAAGAGAAACGGAGTAAGAGCGCATATGTGATATGTGTGGGACCGAGATTAATACGATATGTGATACCGTATTCTATTCTCGCGATTTGTGACATCAGTCGGTGCTATGCGATATAGCCGGGTTATCGGATCAAGTGTTGATTCGATAAGTTGTTACATATGATATTAGTCGGTTATTTGTGATATAAACGGATTATTAAATCAAGAGTTGATTTGATAATCTAATGTATAATTATATATTTGATATATTAATTTAAATTAACTAGCATTAGCCCACTTAAGATTTCTTTTCTCACTTAGTTTGTGCACATTGTATATATGTGATATATGCAAGTGTACATTATTTTGTGTCATGTTTGATGATACATGCAACTTGGGTGTGTGTATGACTTACACCATGCTTGGTTTAATTGCTAGGGTTTTACTTATTTTGGTAATTACAAAATGGTGGCATTTTATCATGGATGAAGCTTGTAGAAGCTTGTTGTTTGCATTGACCAAGTCCACTCTTTTGTTTTACCTAAGATATTTATTAACCCAACCAATTAAATCTAGCCATGGTTAACTCTCTACAAGGGTTAGCATATGATGCTTAACTCACCCATGGTTGCCATTTATTCTTTGGATAATTATCATGAGAGTTTTCTTCTTCTTCTTCTTCTCAAGCTTTCTAGCTTCAATGGAGATGAGAGAAAATATGTGAGAAAATCAAATCTAAAGTGAGCCTACTTCCTACTTCATCATTCTCTACTACTTGCCATTTAGTATAAGGTGTTTACTTCACTAATTCTACAATTAGTGAAGAGATAGCTTGGGTTAGTGTCTTCTCGACGTAGATCATCTTCGGCCTCGAAGACTTCGATGCAAGCTTGTTCATTTCTTCATGGGAGACTCTCAAGAGTCGGGAGTTCATGATCGCAGCGAAGGGACTACTACACAGAGCTAATGAAGTGAAGGACTGGTCTACAAAGGTTGTATTCCTTGTTCACTTGCTTGCAATGTTGTTTGCATTTCATTCCGTCGGATTTCTAGTATACGATTCTAGGGTTAGGGTTAGCTAGAACGGCTAAAATTTTAATATGGCATGGACGATGCCTCCCGAAACCTTGCTACCGTGCTAGGGAACCCTACACCCTGCTCATATTAAAATACAGCCACTAAATCGTTTCACCTGAACCAGGAAAATCCTCTATGTGGGACTCTAAAGACTCGACAGTACGCCAGCAGTGGGTTTAACCACAAGCACGTCAGCGGCACTAGCTGTATGTAACGGCTACCCAGGTACCTGTCAAAAAGGAAGGCCGACGAGCAAGCTCATCCGAACCCTTACTGAGCCTATCTGTGACAATCTCCGTACAGTCCGGTCTGTTCGTCTAAGAGTATCACATACCAGGTTTAAGGGGTAGTCCACGTCAAACCCTAATAATCCGATAATTCGTGCCGATGTGGCTCAGGACCAATCCGAAAAACTACCGATATAACTATCAGTAAATCCCAACTGCCTTGGCCAATGTCTTATGGTATTGGCCAACCGAACACAGTCCGATATCGACTCTCTATACCGAAAGAGACGAATCCCCAATAATCGCTCACTGCCTCCATGTGGCTCGGGACTGTACCCAACTAAAACCTGTTTGCATGACTCAGTAGAGCCGTGGTAGGGTAGTAATCTAAGTATAGTAGGAACTCACCTGAGATAAATGACGATCTTAGGTCTGAAGATTAACCTGTACTCATGTCACCCGAGAACTACTATCTGACGATAGATATAGTACCATCTAGAAGTTCTCGGCGAGTCTGTCCAGTATACTCACCCTCAGTGAGCATCTATATATGATCTTAGGAGCCATAGACCAATGGCTGTGGGACCAACCATCGCCCCTCGTCGGGGTCTAGAAACATATACACCAGTCTACTCTGTAATATCGATACCCAGTCTCGATACTCCCACGACTAGGGACATTTAAGGATGTGCTTATGGACTACCCAGCCCCCACATATATGACCGCCATCATCACGCTGGTAGTCAAGCAATAATCCTACGGGCTTTATCAATATGTATTAACGATACGTAATAACAATTAAAACATATACACATATTAAGATAAAGACAAACCAAATAGCATACTATCATATCAAGCAAGATTGTTCTGTATATACATATGGCCAAGCATTCACTATATATATACAATATTGGCCTCTAGTGCATACATATCCAACAATCTCTCACTTGCACTAAGGCCATATATTGGCGTATAGAGTACCCAATGTCTTCTCTAGGACCAGTTGTTGGCGTATCGCATATCCAATATCTTAAATAGTCTTTCGAACTGTTCTTGAGGGAGGGCCTTGGTGAATGGATCCTCCGTGTTCTCCTTTGTGTTTACTGTCCGCACCTTAATCTCCCGGTGATCTACGATGTCCCTGATCAGGTGATACCGCCTCAAGATGTGTGTAGATTTCTGATGGGACCGTGGTTCCTTCGCTAAAACCATAGCTCTATTGTTGTCGAAATACAAAAGTATTGGATCAACAATGGACGGAACCACCTCAAGTTCAGTAATGGACTTCTTAATCCAGACTACTTCTTTTGCGGCATCGTTAGTAGCAATGTATTCAGCCTCTATCGTCGAGTCTATGACGGTGTCCTGTTTGGAGCTCTTCCAACAGACTGCCACTCTATTGAGGGTAAACACAAAACTCGAGACAGACTTGCTGTCATCCTTGTCACTTTGGAAGCTCGAGTTGGTAAAAGACTCCACCTGGAGGTGCCCATTACCATACACCAAGAACAATTCATTAGTCCTTCATAGGTACTTAAGAATGTTTTTCACTGCTGTCCAGTAGTTCTCTCCTGGGTTTGACTGATACCGGCTCACCACGCTAAGCGCGTAAGCTACATCCGGTCTGGTGCATAGCACCACATATATTATATATCCTATCACCGAAGCGTAGGATATAATGCTCATGCGAGCCATCTCCTCATTAGTCTTGGAAGATATCTCTTTGGAGAGGGTGATTCTGTGCAAAGCGGGTATATTACTATTTACCGCCGAAAACAGAGACGAACTGGAATTGATCATCTTTCCTGAATTTAGGGGTAGATATTATTTGAATATATTCATCCAACTCCCCGAGGATACTAAGTTTATTTATGGCACCGTATATTGGAGGTTTGGATAGATACGACTGATATAGCAGACTTTATCAGATTTTCCTTCATTTATGATGGGTTTTTGATTGTAGGGACGCTCTTCCCTGCAGATGCAAGCCTCTGCAGTTAATTACATTATCGCGTTGCAATAACAATTTTCTTCTGCTCCAGTAGGTCACTGTTCCCTCATAAAATACAGGGAAAAACCCTAATGGGGCATCACGTGTGAACACGTAATCGGGGGTCACGTGCCGACACGTGATGGCTTCCTGAAGGCTTTGAAATGAGAAGAGTTGTATCCTAATCAAATGGGGTCACGTGCCCACACGTGATGGGCCTTTAAACCCACTGAAGAGAATTAAAGGTATAATAAAACAATAAGGAAAAACCTCAATGGGGCATTACGTTCCCACAATTGACCAAGGGTCACGTGCTGACACGTGATAATTCCTGAGTTCTTTAAAACAACAGAATTAAATTCTGACTAAAAGCTTAATCAGTGGGGTCACGTGCTAACACGTGATTGGCTTTTAAACCTTCTGAACTAATAGAATTAAATTCTAATTAAGGAAAATCAAAAAGCCTAACTGGAAAAATATTTCCCTAGATCTTTCCAAACAAAAGATTGCGCTCTATAAAGTGGAGCACCGTTGGATTAAAAATCCAATGGTGATTAAAAATCACCAATTTATAGAAAGATTCTATACAAGGAAAGATTTTCTTGAAATTTTCCAGGAATAACATACAAAATATCTTTTGGATTAAAAATCCAACGGTGAATAAAATTCGCTGAGTGATCTAAAAGATCATGTTGGTTACAAAATCAATTGAAATCTTTCAATGAAAGATTGACTAAACAAACTGATTGTTTTGTTTCTCCTATAAATAGGAGCAAAGAAGAGAAGAGAAAAAAGGAGATATACAACAATAGAGAGAAAAAAGAAGAGAATTTAATTCTCCAGAAAGAAAAGAAGGTCTCTTGAGAAAAGAAAGAAATGCTAGGTGAGAGATCATCCTATAAGCTCCCACAAAAGAAAAAGAGAATTTAATTCTCAATCTAAGAGTTTAACTCTTCTGAATAAGAACTTAGTTCTTCCTTTGGTTGAAAATCTGCAGAAGCAAATCTCTCCATAAGTTGAGAATTTAATTCTCATCGGGAAGATTCTGCCATGCAGATCTAAAGCCTAAGGGAGGACCTAAGTTCAGAGAATTTTATTCTCCCACAAAGCACATAGGAATTTAATTTCTCCAACAAAGATAGGGTTTAACCCTTAATATAAGAACTTAGTTCTTCCCTCTGGTTGAAGATCTGCAGAAGCAGAACTCCCCATAAGTTGAGAATTTAATTCTCATCGGAGAGATTCTGCCATGCAGATCCATGATTTAGAAGGAGAAATGGGTATAAAAGAATTTAATTCTTCCAAATATATGGGAATTTAATTCCTCTAAATAAAACTAGGGTTTAACCCTACAAAAGAATTTAATTCTTAAAACAAGGGACTTAAAACTCTCCATGCACGTAAAGAAGTCAGTATCCAACCTGATCACGTGGCGACACGTGACCCTCCCTTCAATGGTAAGAAAAGAACGAATGAGATGGGGTCACGTGCTCCCACGTGACCTTTGGATAAATTCCTCAAGATAAAACAGAACAAGGCCAAGTCAGAACATATTTTGGGCGTCTCACGTGTTCCCACATGACCCCTAGCAATTATCAAACAAAAGAGGATTCTACCCAAGGGCAATGCCTACCTAAAGGATGCCTCACGTGCTCCCACGTGACCCTTGAACAAACGTCTCAAAATAAAAAGGGCAGAATAGATTTTTGACCCCTAGCAAATCCTTTTAATATCCAGTGCATGGATGCCCATCACGTGCCCACACGTGATGGACTTAAAGACTTAAAGTGTTTAACACTTATTCTAAGAATAAAATAAGGGAAGCTTGACCCAATCCTAGGGTGCCTCACCTGTCCTCACGTGAGCGCTTCATTTTCTAGTGTTTAACACTATTTTAAGCACCGCATCCTTAGTGTTTAACACTTCTGTGAATATTCTGAGAATAAATAAAGGCAGGGCCCAATCATCAGGCGCCTCACGTGACCCACGTGAGCGCTTCAGTCTTAGTGGTTAACACTATATTTTTGATGCATCACGTTGGAGCACATGATAGCCGAATATACTCTAGTGTTTAACACTATATCCAAGCCAATCTTAGCTTGAACTAGCCAAGTTTTCCAGAGACAAGACTCCTCTTTTGACTGAGCTTCAAATACTTTCTTGTTTTCTAAGATTGATCATCTCATATGGTATATGAGTGCTCAGCACTCAATAAAAGATAAAAATATTGTCAGAACCCAGACCCTTGCTTAGCATTATAAAGGAGTGGCTGGGCCCAGACAAATGTTCAGCAGCCCAAACAAAGGTCCAATATTTTAAACCTAAGTGGATTTAGCCCAAGATTGGCCATAAGTCCTTAATTCAGATTAATTGAGCCCATATGCTCATTAATCTTCTGATCTTAGTCCCAATTGGACTAAAGATCTCCCAACCAACATTGGTTCAAGGGTACATCTCTTCACTCCATTGATACATGTCGTTGTAATCCTTCGACGTCTTCAGAGAGGTGATGGGTCCCGACAACCAAATTTTACATGGACTATGATGTCCTTAACCTCGGACTATGGGGTCCTTTAAACCCATAGACTATGATGTCCTTAACCTCGGACTGTGGGGTCCTTTAAACCCATGGACTATGATGTCCTTAACCTTGGACCGTAATGTCCTTAAACTAATTGACCGCAATGTCCATAAACTAAACAATAGAGCCCAAATGCTTTCTTGTCGGATCTAAACGATCCCGTTAAGTTGATCTTTGTATGAAATTAGACTGACGTATCCTTAACAAACGTTTAAGTTGATCTTAGTTTCAAATGAGACTAACGTATCCTTAAACCCAACCGCCAAACCCAAATCTAAGAAGATACTGATTTGGACTAATCCACGCCCTACGGGTGACAACATAAATTAGTCTCTGTATACAATCCATGGGCAACCAAAAACAAAACAAACATACACGACACGAAGTGACCATCTAGAGAAGGAGAAAGTGGTTATCGCGATGCGGTAGCGTAATTAACTGCAGGGGATTGCACCTTCAGGGAAGAGCGTCCCCATAATCAAAAACCCCTCAATGAGGGGGAATCTGATGAAGTCTGCTACATCGGTCACATCCGTTTAAACCTTCGATATATAGTGTCATAAATCAACTTGGCGTCTTCGGAGATGTGGACGGATAGCACCAATTATTATCTGCCCCCAAATTCAGGCAAGACGAACCTACGCGGTTCCGTCTCTGTATTCGGAGGAGACATGGGACAGTGCGCATATGTGTGGACTTTCGGGATCTCAACAAAGCTTGCCCAAAGGACGGCTTTCCAGTACCGGTCATCGAGCTGATGATAGATAATACGTCCACTCACGAAGTTTTCTCCTTCATGGACGGATCATTAGGATATAATCAGATAAAGATGCATCCCGAGGACCAGAAGCATACCGCTTTCTGGACCCCTTTGGGCATATTCCGCTACAAGGTGATGCCTTTCGGTCTAAAGAATGCCGGTGCCACCTATCAGAGGGTCATGACGAAGATTTTCGATGACCTCATACATGAAATCATCGAATGCTATACTGACGACCTCATAGTGAAAAGCAAATCATACGAGGAACATTTAGAACATCTGAAGATCATATTTCAGCGCCTTCGGAAATACAACTTGAAGATGAACCCTCTGAAATGTGCGTTCGGAGTCTCTTCGGGCAAATTCCTAGGATTCATCGTATGACATTGAGGCATCGAGATAGACCCGTCGAAGATCAAGGCGATCATGGAAATGCCTCCGCTAAGGACTCTCAAGCAACTGCGGTCTCTTCAAGGAAAGCTCACGTATATCCGGCGATTTATGGACAATCTCTCCGGCAAGTGCCGTCCCTACAGTCACCTAATGAAGAAGGGAACCCCGTTCGTCTGGGATCGCAAATGCCAAAGCGCAATGGACGAAATCAAGCAATACCTACAAAATCCTCTGGTGCTGACCGCTCCAGTTAAGGGAAAGCCCCTCATTCTGTATACAACTGCCCTTGAAGGTTCCTTAGGCGCGTTATGGGCACAAGAGAATGACCAGGGGAAGGAGAGAGCCCTCTAACAGTAAGGATAACGAGCGCGGAGCCCGCCAAGCGGGCGGCACTTTTTGACTCCCTAACCACCGGATCCATATCATCTCACAGCGGAGCTCAACCTCCTTTCTCTTGTTCAACAGTGCCATGGTTGGACCCTGCGCTGGTTGATCCTCTTAGAAGGAGTAAAGTCCGTGATTGAGTCGAGTTCTCCTGGGGGCAGAAAGCAACTACTCCCCCATCGAAAAACACTGCCTGGCGTTGAGCTTCGCGATAATGAAGCTCAGACACTATGCGTTGGCACATGAGGTCCATCTCATATCAAAGGTGGATCCCCTCAAATATTTGATGTCAAAGGCCATATTAACGGGACGACTTGCTAAATGGGCCCTGCTCTTGATGGAGTTCTCGATAACTTATCGTCCCCTCAAGGCAGTGAAAGGCCAGGCCATTGCCGACTTCCTCGCTGAGCATCCGATACCTGCCGACTCTCCCTTGAACTGTGAATTGTCAGACGAGCACACGTTTGACACGATCGACGAGGAAAGAAGAGAGAATGATACCCAGTGGGAACTCTATTTCGATGGAGCATCTTCCATGAAGAAGCGCAAAAAAAGAACCCCCATAATCAAATCCGGGGTGGGCCTCATCTTCGTGACTCTACAAGGAGGGATGATGCGCTTTGCCTTCTCCTTAACAGAGCCGAGGACGAACAATGAAGCCGAATATGATGCTTTGATAGCAGGTCTTGAAATCACTGTCAACATGGGATTCGAAAACCTCCTCATATACGGAGACTCTCAACTGGTCGTTAGTCAAGTGAACGGAGATTATTAAACGTGCAAGCGAGAGTTGGTAAAGTATGGAGAGAGAGTGCAGCAACTGCTGACTCAAATTCCCTCCTACACCATAGAAAGCATACCGCGCGCGGAAAATAGTAAGGCGGATGCATTAGCCAAGCTCGCTAAAGAACTGGCTGACGAAAACCTTGACGACGTGAGGATCGTGGTACAAAGCCATCGGGTTCTTGCACCGACAGAAATATCTTTGGAGTCTTTCGAAAAAAAGGAGCGACCGAGCAGACGGCCCTACAAATAAAAGACCGGGAAAAGGTTAAGGATTAGAGATAAGTCTTTATAGACTACTTCAAATCCCGTCGAACGCCTGAAGATGCGTCCTCAAGACATCAGCTCATGAAACGAGCTCTATCTTTTGCCTTCGTCAATGATACTCTGTATAAGAGATCATTTGATTCTCTGTGGCTAAGATTCCTGGGACCTGAAGAGGCAAGGAGAGTCGTCCAAGAAACTCACGACGACTCTGCGGTTCTTACCAAGCCGGGCCGAAGATGAAGCTGAAGGTCAAACGGATGGGCTATTACTGGCCCACGATGATCCAGGACTGCCTTGAATACGCGAAGCAGTGCCACTCGTGCCAAATTCATGGGAACTTTATCCACCAGTATCCAAATCCACTACATCCAACGGTGGCTAGCTGGCCATTCGAAATGTGGGGAACTGACATAATCGGCCCCATCGAACCAGTATCGTCCAGAGGACATCGGTTCATACTGGCAACAACCGATTACTTCTCCAAGTGGGCAGAAGCAGTACCACTGAAGGAAGTGAAGACGGAGAATATTCTCCATTTCTTCAAGACACACATCATTTATCGATTCGGCACTCCGCGACGAATTATCTCTGATAACGGGCCAGCCTATAGACGCCACAAGATCAGCCGCTTCGCACAACAACATAATATAGACTGGAGATACTCTTCGGTCTATAATCCCCGAGCTAACGGTCTAGCTGAGGCTTTCAACAAGACCTTGACGAAGATCGTGAAAAAGACGGTGTCCAGGAATAAGAAGGACTGGCACGAGAGACTGCATGAAGCTCTCTGGGCATATTGAACTACGTTCAAAACAGCCACAAGCACAACGCCGTATGCATTGGTATTCGGCGCTGAAGCAGTACTCCCCTTGGAGATAGAGCTACCCTCTTTACGAGTGGTAGTTCATTATGAGCTAACGGACGAAGAGAATGCTCATCTTCGGCTTGAGGAGCTTGATGCCCTCGACGAAACTCGGCTCATGGCGCAACAAAACTTGAAAGCTTACAAAGCAAAGATGACGCGCTCATATGAGAGATTGACTAGGACGAGAACATTCCGCCAAGGCGAACTCATGCTAGTGGTCAAGAGACCCATGATCCCCAATCGTGCCAAGCGGGGGAAATTCGAGCCGAACTATGAAGGCCCGTACACCATAGATAAAGTTTACCAGGGTGGAGCCTGTCTACTTATGGACATGCATGGTGAAAGACCTTTCAGGCTAATAAACGGTCACTTCCTAAAAAAATGCTACGCCTGACGAGTCACGGCCTAGGTCAACGATAGATGACGATGCCTATGTCTGCTCGCTATCTTCCTAAGCCCAAACTCTATAAGTAGTAGTCGGCCAACGGACCGAAATGTCCTAAAACCAACGACGGACCGAAACGTTCTTAAACTAACGATGGACCACTATGTCCTAAAACTGGCTGTTGACTGAGACGTCTATAAACTACTACGGACCACAGCATCCCAAGGTTGACACAATAAAAAAAAGGTACGTCCATAAGCAAGATGGGCACGGATGAAAACCCGAAAGGGCTCCGTGAGTAAAAACAGAAGGACTACCGGCGAGTTTTGTGAAAACCCGAAAGGGCGCAATCTCGTTAAAAGACACTTGCAAGGTCCTCTCGACCCTGTAAGGAGAAACCACCTGCGTGAGATCCTTACGACTCACAAGGGAGAAACACACTTAGGGATCCTCACGATTCCTAAGGATAAAATACACTTACGAGATCCTCACGACTCGTAAGGAGAATTCCTCTTTGAGACCCTCACGGCTCACAGGATTCAAAAGCCTTAAGCTACAGGGATCTGAACCTGTTCTTAAGCCATCACAATCTTCGATTCTTCCCTACAAGCGGTTCAATGCTGACCCTTGTATACAATCCACAGGCACAGATAAACATTTCCCTAACAAAGTCCCACCCGCGACTAGGGATATGTTCACACGACGAACGATCCTTGTAAGTCCTCTCACCTTATAAGGACAAAAAAACTCTTGTAAGATCCTTATGACTTATAAGAGACTACACACTTAGGAATCCTCACGATTCCTAAGGAGAAATTACACTTACGAGATCCTCATGACTCGTTGGGAGAAATACCTTTATGAGACCCTTACGTGAAGTCAAAAGCCTTAGTCGACAGGATCTTAACCCTGTTTGCTAAGCCACCTTTGTTCGAACCGACAAAGGCAAATGATGATTCGCTCCTGGCAATATCCCAGTTGTAGCGATGCTGATACCTAAATTGGTATCAAATCCCAAACTCGCAGCGAAAAGCCAGTGAGCCACAAATGCATATGGAATATCCGAAATAATAGGGCAACTTGCAATAAAATCAGCAAGTAAAAATGTATGCATACAAAAAAGCCGAAATGGTTGGGCAACTCGCAATAAAATGCAGCGAGTAAATAAAACAAATAGCCGAAATGATTGGGCAATCACGACTTTCGCGATATAAAAACTGAAATGATAGAGCATCGCGGAAAGAAAAATATATATATATAAAATGAAACTTTTTGCCCTACAGGTGAGATCACATCGATCCCTGTATACAATCCAGGGGCACGAACAAAGAGGTATCCATACCTTCCCACCAGGCTCCATCAGAAGGAGAGCCGAATCTCGACGGTTCACAGACAGCCTAGAGATCACCAACAGCGTTCCTCCTCATTCTAGCAGGATTCAGACGCGACAATCAACCTTGGATCCATGGCAAAGTCCCTACTCCGAATCTCGACGGTTCACAGACAACCTAGAGACCACCTCGATATTCGTCTCATTACAACAGACGCAACATCAGCAAAGAGGAACCGCGGAAATTCCCAGTTCCATGACTCGGCGGTGCCCAGACAACCGAGAGTCAACTCCTGACTCTGTGAAATGCGGATAAAGTCAACTCTTAACTCCGCGAAAGGCGGATAAAGTCAACCCATCCTGGTCTCGTAGAACACGGCTAATGTCAATCCTGACCCCGTGGGAAGCGTCCAGAGCGGATCCTGGTCTTGTGGAACACGGCTAATGTCAATCCTGACCCCGTGGGAAGCGTCCAGAGTGGATCCTGATCCTGTGGAACACGACTAATGTTAATCCTGACCCCGTGGGAAGCGTCCAGAGCAAATCCTGGTCCTGTGGAACACGGCTAATGTTAATCTTGACCCCGTGGGAAGCGTCCAGAGCAAATCCTGGTCTCGTGGAACACGGCTAATATCAAACCTAACCCCGTGGGAAGCGTCCAGAGCGAATCCTGGTCCTGTGGAACACGGTTAATGTCAATCCTGACCCCGTGGGAAGCATCCAGAGCAAATCCCGGTCCTGTGGAACACGGCTAATGTCAATCCTGACCCCGTGGGAAGCGTCCAGAGCGGATCCTGGTCCTGTGGAACACGGCTAATATCAATCCTGACCCCGTGGGAAGCATCCAGAGCAAATCCTGGTCCTGTGGAACACGACTAATGTCAATCCTGACCCTATGGGAAGCGTCCAGAGCGGATTCGGGTCCTGTGGAACACGACTAATGTCAATACTGACCCCGTGGGAAGCGTCCGGAGCAAATCCTAGTCTCATGGAACACAGCTAATGTCAATCCTGACCCCATGGGAAGCGTCCAGAGCAGATCCTGGTCCTGTGGAACACGACTAATGTCAATCCCGACCCCGTGGGAAGCGTCCAGAGGAAATCCTGGTTCTGTGGAACACGGCTAATGTCAATCCGGACCCCGTGGGAAGCGTCCAGAGCAAATCCTGGTCCCGTAGAACACGGCTAATGTCAATTCTGACCCCGTGGGAAACGTCCAGAGAAACTCCTGACTCCGTGAAATGCGGATAAAGTCAACCCCCGACTCCGTGAAATGCGGATAAATTCAACCCTCGACTTCCCCGTCAAAGCAATTCTTTGATTCGAGAGCAAGTCAACTCATCAATCACTTACGGGTCTTCTCGACTTGCAAGGAGAAAATTCTCTTATGAGATCCTTACGACTCTTAAGAGAAAACGCACTTAGGAATCCTCACGATTCCCAAGGAGAAAATACACCTACGGGATCCTCTCGACCCATAGGGAGAAAATTCTTTATGAGACCCTCACGGCTCATAAAGTTGAAAAGTCTTAGGAGGCAGATCCTAACCCTGTCTCTTAAGCTATCATTGCCTCCCAGAGAGGTCAAGGTAGATTTTCTACAGGCCACACTCTCCGACAAGAAAGGAAACAATCACTTACAAGTTCTCTCGACTCGTAAGCAAGAAAAATTCTCTTGTGAGATCCTTACGACTCTCAGGAGAAAACACACTTAGGAATTCTCACGATTCCTAAGGATAAAATACACTTACGAGATCCTCACGACTCGTAAGGAGAAATACCTTTATAAGACCCTCACGGCTCATAAAGTTGGAAAGCCTTAGGAGGCAGATCTGAACCTAACTCCTAAGCCATCGCTGTCCTACAAGGAGATCAAAATAGATTATCCACAAAATGCATTTACTAAAAGGGACACAACACCATAAAGCAAGATATGTCTTTTATTCATGAATCAAAATGAATACAAAGTACAATTTATGAAAGAATAAAAAATATACTCTCGTTCAGGAGTATCTACAAAAGAAGAATAAAAGAAAAATATACAATTCTTCAAGCCGGCGGACGATTTAATAGATTTTCCAGTTCATCCTTTTTCCGCTGGGCTTCGGCTTTATGATTCATTATCGTTAATAGACGGGCCTCCGCTTGAGACTGTTGGGCCTGGTACGAGGCAAGCAGACTTTCAAGCTCCTTTTCGGTAACTTTGTGAGCTTCGACCATTTCTCGAGTAAAAATGACGGCTTTATCAATGGCTACCACCTCCCTGATAGCTTCTTGAAGCACCCGCCAAAGTTCGTATGCCCGAGTGGTCTTGGCCGTAAGATTAGCTTGAAGTCCCCCCAGCGCAGTTGAAGCTAGCTTCCTCTCTGAAAATTTTTGGCCGAGCCTCTTCTTGCATGACAGCATATTTGCGGCGCACCGTTCGATCAACCCCCGCAAGCTCACCTTTACAGCCACAACCTCTGAAGGAAGGCGTGTACATTCAAGACTATGCAAGCAAGCCTCCACCCCATGACAAAACTCAACCCAGACTTGCACCAATATTTCATTGTGGTAAGCAGCAAGAAAGGGGAGAGAACTATTGGCTTCAGCGGCAAATTCTTCGGCCGTGGTCAAACTACCAGCACGAAGGTCTTCAATCAGAGCTGACAAAGAGTGAAGGCTTAGCTTTGCCATCCATTCCGAGGCACGTAGAGTATAGGGGCCGGGTGGCATGACGATGCGAGATTCCAGCGTGGTAAGAACTGACAAAGCTGTTAAGATTTATAAACAATCAGCGAGACTTTCAAGCAAAGAGCAGGTGAGACAACGTCGAAACTTTACTTACCCACAATCATGCAAGAAGGGTCTAGAAGATCCCCCGGCCCGTCAAGAATCTCAACTTCGTCATCGGCTTCCAGAACTGCAGAAGACATCAATATCGTTATACAAAATAATAATAATGCCGGGAAGAAGGCGAACAACACTAATCTTGCCCGGAAGATAGGACGATGCGTTGAGGGGATATTGCCTGCGGAGTGGCCATCTCTAGCGGACGCTGAAAAGACTTCCTAGGGGACAGGTCCACGATGGACGCCGCCAACCCGCGCAATTCTGAAAAGACAGGAAGGTTCAGATAATGATGAGATCATTAAAATAAAATATAGAAGGCTACCTTCGATGCTCCTCCCGCTCTGAACTGGAGGGATAGCAGCTTCAGCGGCCTCTTCCATGCCCCCAGGCACATCATCGGGGACATGGGCCGGTATAACAGCTTCCAATTGAGGAGCAGCGGCCACTGCTGCAGGCTCCAATGAAAGGACGGTGGCCTCGACTACCTGTCCCATAGTCTCCGGGCCTCCCCCAGAAAGATCCATTGAATCCGCGGCCAATGAAGACGCCTCTTCCGGGAGAGCAAGTGCCGGAGGAACAGAAATCACCAATGGGAGCTCTATGGCAGGAAGAACAGCTGTATCGACCCCCTCCACACTTACTAGTGTCTCATCGGGGATATTTACAGAGTCCATAGTCAAGGCGCGACTTAAACTCAGATCCTCTGCCATTGTTGAAGTCCCTGCAAAGTTTTCATGGGGATCAGAATATATGTACATAAGTAATGCAAAATACTATAAAAAGATATATAAGTATACCAATGCGCAAAGGAGCTTCTAGTATGGCTTTTTCAAGCCAGCATTCCTTCTCAAGAATTCGTGCTCGCCGGGGTGCGAGGGTAGACTCGTGGCCACCTGTCCACAATGAAAGCGCATCTTCGGCATCGGCCGAGATAGGCTGCTTAAGGGCTATCTCGCCCCCCTCTTCCAAAGGACCTATAAATATCCGCCGTATCGATGGAGGATCTTCGTAGAAGATGACGGCAGGATAAGGCCTCTTCGGGATCCTTACATTTTCAATCTCATCCTGGAAGCATCTTATAGCCTCAGCCAATTGTGCGGCTTCCTCGGCAGATGAAACTGGAAAAAGAAGATCACCATCCGGCTCTTGCATAGCTAGTGGTTCATCTTGAAAGATAGGCTCGGATTCCACTAAAAGGTTGAGCAGATTGGTGACCGTCTTCCTTCGCCTGTTTGACCCAGAAATAACACCAGAAGACGATCGCTTCTTTCCCCTCGGTGCTTTAGTGCGACGTTGACCCACTTCGCCTTCAATATCCTCTCTCGGCGGTGCTACCGATGACGACACTGCCATTGCTGACGCCGCAGCTGATGATATTGCTACTGGCGCCTTATCAGAAGCTCTGGCCCGAGCTCTAGTGCGCATCGGCATACCGACTGTCGGAGTCAAATCCACATCCGTCGCCTCAGGAATGAACATGATACCAGTATCCCTCAAGGGAGGGCGAAACATCATCCACGATCACGGTGGGACTCCCGTAGCCCGGAGCGGGGCTGGACCTTTAAGCCCAAAAAGTATCCTCCTCTCCTCAGCAATGATTGGACTAACCCGGTGGCGATACCAACCTGTGAAAGCCCCCACGCACCTTGGAATGTAGTCGGTCTCGGGGATCATGAAATGAGAACCGGTGTTCAGCCTCATGAAATGGTGGGTGGCGTCACGAACTGTTTGCAAAGAAGGGCTGGGCTCCACTGTGAACGCCTCGAAGGGGATACCCTGGTCATATCCCAGTTGCCGGGCAAAGCGGTATGGATTGTACTGCATGAAAAGAGCCGCATCATTTCAATAGAACACTAGATAGCCGGGTATGATTGAGTACAAGTGCATGGCTTCCCTGGGTTTCAAAGATGGTGCCCCCTCTTTCGATAAGTCAAAAAACTGTTGAACAGGTCCCGAGGGAGCAGATAGGATTCGATCATTAAATACCATTCCACCTTCGTTGGCATACGGATTGAGCAGCACTCGAAGAGCCCCTAATTGAGTTGGGTCAGGAGCAGAAGCGTCCACCAATCTCATGAGCCGCGGAAAGGTATAAGCATCATAAAAGCTGGGTCTCTGATGTGCGGCAAATTCCTCTAGCACGTGCATCTCAATCCATGACATAAAGTAATGGAGAGAGAAACTCATTATGTTCACGCCTGGGGTTAAGGTATTAGCTGCACTGCTTAGCCCATGGTATAGATGCGACAGCCCTGCAATGCCTACGGCTAGTCGCGTCCCTTCGGCGATGCGACGAGCAGGGTAAATGACCGAGGCTCTTATGAATCGACGGTGCGTTGGAACAACAAACCAGCTGAGCCAAATGCTGATAAAGCCGATGAAGAGAGTTTCTTCATGTTGGATATATATGCTCTAGAGGCCTACATTGTATAGGATGCTTGGGATATGTATGTACATGGCAGTCTTGCTTGATATGATAGTACGCTATTTGGTTTGTCTTTGTCTTAACGTATGATATATTTTACTTGGTATTTATATATATATGTTGATAAAGCCCATAGGGTGTTTGTCTGACTACCGGCGTTATGATGGCAATCATACTAGTGGGAGCTGGATAGTCAATAGGCACACCCTTAGATGTCCCTGGTCGCAGGAGTATCGAGATTGGGCATCGATACTCTGGAGTAGACTAGTGTATACATATCTAGACCCTGAGGAGGGGCGACGGACTGGTCCCGCAGCCATTGGTGGAGTGCACCTAAGATTGTATACAGATGCTCACTAGGTGTGAGTACACCGGACAGGACTCGACGAGAACTGACTGGATGGTATTATACCTAACGTCAGATAGCAGTTCTCAGGTGACATGTGTGCAGATAGTCCGTTGACTTAAGGTCATCATTTGTCTCGTGTGAGTTCCCACTGTGCTTTGATTATTACCCTACCACGATTCAAAGGAGTCGTGCAAAAAGGTTTTATTTGGGCACAGTCCCGAGCTACGTGGAGGCAGTGAGTGACTGTTAGGGATTCGTCTCTCCCGGTATAGGGAGTTGATATCGCATGGTGATCGGTTGGTCATTACCATAAGTCCCTGGCCAGGGCTGATTGAGAATTACTGATAGATTGATCAGTAGATTCTCGGATGGTGATAGAGCCATACCGACACGACTTGTACGGTTATTAGGGGTCTGACGTCCACCACCTCCCTAGACCATACACGCGATACTCTTAGACGAACAGAACGGACTGCGCGGATATTGTCACGGACAGGCTCAGTAGGATTTCAGATGGGTTACCTCATCGGCTTTCTTATCGACAACTACTTGGGGACCGTTACGTACAGCTAGTGCCGCTTGCGGTCTGTGGTTAAACCCACTGCCAGCGTAGTAGTTGAGTCTTTAGAGTCCCACACAGAGATTTCCCAAACCCAGGCGAAATGATATAGAGGTCGTATGGTTTTACGACAAAGGTTCGGACGCATACGTGTTTAAACGCACGTACGACATTCGGACAGTTTTTACTAGCCTGCTTTGGTTTAAGCCAGATTCTAGTATCAGGTTATTGGATTTATACAGTCTAAAGTTTTTCCGTGTTTTCACGGATGCGAGGGGCGTTCTCGTAATTTTCCGAGAAGCTTCTAGAAGGATGTGACATGGAGGGAGAGGTGGCATTTTCATTTAATGATTTAGTGACTCATTGTGAGTGATTCATCATGTCATTAATGCATTATTAAATGCTTAATGACTCACATAATGAATCACCCACTTGCATTTATGAAATATGATGAATAATCTCATATTATTCATTTCTTTTAATTCATTATGTTTCATATATCTAGTGAGAAGCTATTTCATTATTATTATTATCATCATTATCATCTTCTCACTCTCTCTCTTCAAGCTCTCTCTCCTTCACCAATCCCTAATCCTACCCCTCATGAGTTGAGAACAAGGATTTGGAAAGACTAATTACTCCATAACCTAACTCTACATCACCTTAGCTACTCTATTTAGCAACTAGAGAAACTAAGTAACCTCAAGTTTAGAGGTTATAGCTTGGATTAGGGTTCTCGGGTGGATCGTCTATCACGAAAGGAAGCCGAGGAGGACGTGGAGATCCAAAGAGGCCGTAGATAACATAAAGACGAAGGACTAGAACCGTTTGGTATAATCTCTTAGCATAGTAGTTTAGAACTCTATAGGTTTTGTTAAGTATTGTTTAGCAAAAGATTCATACGGTTATTCGATGTTTAATCAAAGAACAAGATCGTTTTTCATATTTCCGCCTCCCCACAAGTATTGGGGTGTTGAACATCGACTTACACTTCATCCATGCCAGGAGCTGCGATCGACTCGAAAGGCACAGCTGACAAGATTGGAATGTATAATTGGGGCAAATCCTCTTCTTTAGCCGGTAGCCTATTTAAACCAAACCCGAAGGGGTCGTTGATATTCGCGAACTTCGGAGCCGGCTTTGATAGAACGTCTCCACGAAGGAAGCAGGCGATAAAGCTTTTAAAAGTAACACCTTGTTCCTCTGACTCCGTGAACAGCTTCTCAAAAATCCCCAGAGTCTTGATTAGACTCGGGTACTTGTGGCAGACGGAATTTTCAGTTGACAAGCCGTCAAGCATAGCAGGCTCAGCTTCGAAAACATACTCATCAGAAGGTAGCAGTTCTTTATAGGGCTCTCCTCTAATCGGTAAACCTGAGATCTCGCGAAACTCTTCCAAAGAGATCGAAACTTCGCGGTCCCCTAACAAGAAAGTGTTGGTGGGAAGATTCCATTGATTAAGGAAAGCTTTAACCTACCATACATGAGCAGACTGATAATGGAAGAGAGACGCGTATGCCGCCCGGTAAAGCCCGACCTTCTGCAGTCGTGCATGATGAGCGGACAAGATGTAACGAGCCCAGAGAAGGTAGCCCGTGGGATGGCGAGGGGTAAGCCCTATCTTGTAAACTTGTCCCCAAGGATGGGCTTCACCTTGGCAGATACGATGCCCCAAGATGTTGTTGGATATGTATGCCCTAGAGGCCATTATTGTATAGTACTAGTTTGTATAATACATTTTGGAGGCTTGGGACATATATATATATATACGGGTTTACGACAGTCTTGCTCGATATTGTAGTATGCTACTTGGTTTGTTTCTATCTTAATATATGTATATGTTTCTTTTAACATATCGCTAAAACATATTGATGGAGCCCTTAGGATCTTTGCTTGACTACCGACGTTGTGATGGCGATCACACTAGTGGGGGCTGGGTAGTCTATAAGCACATCCTTATCTTCGTCCCTAGTCATAGGATTATCGAGACAGGGCATCGATACTCCAGACTAGACTGGTGTATACGCTTCTCGTCCCAGCAGGGGAGATGGTCTGTCCCACAGCCATCAGTACGTCGTACTAGAGATAGTATGCAGGTGCCTGTTAGGTTACTAGTACACTGGACATGACTCATCGGGAACTGTTGGTTGGTATTATACCTATCATCAGTTAACAGTTCCCAGGTGACATGAGTACAGCTTAGTCCGTTGACTTGACACTGTCACTTCGCCTCAAGTGTGTTCCCAATGTTCTTAGATTACTACCCTACCACGGCTCTATTGAGTCGTGCAAACAGATAGTAGTTGGGTGCAGTCCCGAAGCACTTGGAGGCAGTGACGGTTAGACAGGATTCATCTCTCCCAGTATTGGGAGTTGATATCGCGCTGTGTCTAGGAGAGCCATTACATATAGTCGTCCCTTGCCAGGGCAAGCGAGATTTGCTGGTAGTGTTACCAGTAGTTTCTCAGGTTGTTCTGGGCTACACTCCGACACGACTTGTATCGCTATTAGGGGACTGATGTTTACCGCCCCCTAGGCCCTACATGCGATACTCTCAGAAGAACAGACCGAACTGTACGGAGATTGTCATATTCTGGCTCAGTAGGAGTTCGGATGGGTTCACCTCATCAGTCATCTTGTCGGCATCTACCTGGGGACCGTTACGTACAGCTAGTACCGCTTGCGTCCTTTGGTTAAACCCACTGCCAGCATAGTGTCGAGCCTTTAGAGTCCCACACAGAGGGTTACTCTCCTTTGGGCAAAATAGAGTAGAGGTCGCATGGTTTTGCGACGGGGTTCGTTCACATCCGCGCACTTGTGCATGTTTGGTGTCCGGGCAGTTAGTACTAGAGGGCTTTGGTTTAAGCCAGATCATAGTATTCGTTTTGGGATTGGTTTTGTCTCAGTATATTCGTGTTCCTCGGAACACGGATGCAGGTGTGTATGCACAGTTGACAGAGGCAGAGGCAGAGGATTCTCATTAGGGTTGTTGACCATTTGACTTTGGTTGACTTGTTGACCGTTGACTTTTTCCAAACCCTAATGAGAATGAGGAATATGATTAATAATATTAATTAAGAATTATTGTGTCATGGTTGAGTTGAACATTTGACTTTTATTGACTTGTTGACTTTGTTGACCGGTTGACCATTGTGGACTTGTTGACCATCATCATTTCTTTTCAATGATGCTTCTTGTTCTTTGCAAAATGCATTAAATGAATGTAATGATAATGATCATTCATAAACTAACTATCACAATTCTTAATTATTATTATTGTCATCATTATTCCAAATATGTGAGCATGGTTGCAAGATGAGAGCTCATTCTATGATATTCTTTCTCTCTCTTGAAAGAAAGCTCTCCCTCTTCCTCTCTCGAAGTTCAAGTGTTCCATGAGTTGGAAATCATGAACTTTTGAGACAAAACCACCATAACTCTTCTCTACTCATTCTAAGGTTCTAGGTTTAGCAAACCAAGCACCTTAGTTATCTCTAGGTTGAGATAGGAGCTCAAGTTCGAGGCCCTCGGGTGGATCCATCTACGGCAAAGAGGAGACGACGAGGAGGAGCCGTTCAAACCACTACAAGAAGCAGGCAAGGAGGAGAACCACAAAAAGAAGAGAAGGAGTTCAAGACCTAGGTATAACCATTCTACATAGTAGCTAAAACTTGTAGTTTATTTGTTAGTTTTTGTTTAGCAACGATCTTTCATGGATGGTCCATGTTACCTAGTGAGGAAAAAATTTGATTTTTACCTATTCCGCCTTCCCGAAAGAACCGGGGTGGGTAACGTGGACCTAACAGTGGTATCAGAGCCTAGCTAAACAACAACTAACTGTTAGCAAAGTGTTTAGAACTTCGATCCGGAAAAAATCCTGAAAACATGTCAAAAAACCATACTTTCTGCCGATTTTTAAAACTGCTCTAAAAATTATTCCACATACCTTAAAAATCGGTGCAGGGTTTTCTACGAAAAGTCAAGAAATTTGAGCCCATGACTCGGCCAACTCACCGCGGAAGCGCGGCGGAACCATGCTTTCCGCCGCGGATCCGCGGCCGAGTTGACTCGGCCGCGACTCCGATTTCTTGCAGTTTTCTCTGTTTGGTATTTTGGGATTTTTAAGATGTTTTGTTTCTGCCCAGATTTTCCAAAGAACAATGTTATGTTTGGGGCAGTTACAAATTGGTATTTTGATCGAAGTTCTACAAACTCTTGCTAAATGGTTATATCTGTAATGTGATATATGCACTGAACGTCGGCTAATCGCTATACGTCGATTAGTGGGGGTTGTGCATATCTGTGATCTGTAATGTTGTTGGATTGTGTATATGAGCTTGTTGGATTGTCGCGGATGAATAGCCGGGATTTTTTGAGATGAGAGTTTCTTTATCTTTCATTTGATGTAACATGTAAATTGATGTAATATTATTTCTATGGCCGCACATCCGGGATGAGGTTGTAGCCGCCATTGTATATTATTTCTTTTACTGTTTTTGCTCCTAGGATAGACCCAAGGTGGGGTGCACAAACTACCAGGTACTTTGAAGTGCCGAGTGGCCTATTCACGTTGTTGAGGGAGGCTGCTTCACTTCGGGTATTTGGCGGGTAGTTTGCCGCACCCGTAGGGGTCAAGAGTGGGGTTTGGCTATTCATCGCGACCGTGTAATCCGTCTTTCGTTTAAAGCTCGAACGAAACGCGGGTTCCTAGCATATCCAATGTGTTCATCTGTGATCTGGAATGGCTATCATTGCATCTGACGAATGTATATATCTATATATGATATCTAGTAGGCGTTGCTTATGTTTTGCATCCGCGCTAGTCCAGCCCCCGCTCTTTCGTTAGTTAAGTAACCTAACGGGTAATGACGGGGCCCCATGGTGAATGCGGATGGCATAAGCGTACGTCATATTTTCGTTGTTTTCTGCAATGGTAGGATTAATTGATGGGACGCATTATATTAATGCAAAGAAAAACAAACCTAAAAGACGTTGTTGGAATAATTTTCAAAAAGCTGTTATTGCAAGGATGTTCTCTTTTGTTTTGCACAGAGGTATTCGGTTATGAATGCCCAGCACCTCATTCGACGAGGCAAGGGCCGAGATCCCTTCATCGGGAGTGACCCCTTGGACAGAAGTTTGCGTCAGGGTAATAACTTCACTATAGTCGATTATTCTTGCTTTGCATCGAGGTATTCAGTTTGGAATATTCTGCACCTCATTCGACGAGGAAAGAGCCGAGATCCCTTCACAGGGAGTGACCTCTTTAGCAAAAGTTTTCGCCACTATATTTTCAAAAAGGCAATCAGGTTCCTTCAACGATATCAAGTTCATTAGGTTAACGGGTTTTTCGCCAATAACCCAGCCGTAGCCCTCCGTCATTTCGGATTGGTATTATTTAGTATTCGTGCTGTGTTTGTTGACCTAGTCAAGGCGTGGTGAACGGTAGCTAAGTGATATTTTTCTGTGCATTGCCAAATGTGATTGGTTAGGACAGTCGTGCGGCCTTGTTGACCTAGTCAAGGGCACGTACGGGTAGGTTTAATGCAATCAAGATTATGACGGGTAGAACTTGACTAGCGGTTTATGGTTTGTTGACCTAGTCAAGGTCATAAACCATTAGGGGCAAAAACCACATCGGGAGTTTCTAAAGAAACTGAAACTTGCAGATTTAGCATACCTTCTAGAGTGTGGTGACTAGAGTGGATTCCATCTAGGTCATCGCACAATGATAATTGGATCCCGATCCCACTGATGAGTTGGATTACTCTCGAGAGATTATTTCACTTAACAATCAATGCTATAAACCAAGTAGGTGTCTAGAACGGTGTTAGCGGGGCTACGCCTCCAGGGAAAAGAGGTTATTTAATTAAGGAACTTCGTGAAAGCGTTGAAAAACCTCCCTCGATGTACCAACACTAGCCTGGCTGAAAGGTTAAGCAAGTATTCTGACGTGCAATTAATCCTGACTAGTTCTTCTTTTAAAGGTTTGAAGAAGAATTTGAGGAAACAGTAGGAGCCATCCTGATTAGATAAATTAATAAACCAATCTAATCTTGCAAGAGCGCACGCTGAGTGTTTCTTTTCTCTCTCTCCAGGTAGCAACCATTTCACGCCCTAATCAAGATAATAAAATGTATTGCTTGACCGATCCGAATTCTTATTCGGGGCTGGGGAACGTTGGTTCGGCTCTAACTTACGACAACAGTCATAAGTATGAGCAAGGGAAAGAGGATTGTATGGATTCCAAGGATACCCAGTTGAAGAAGAAGCATAGTTTGCATCTACTTTAGGTGTTCTTGTAATTGAGAACTGTTTTACGGTCAGCCCTACCTCCTGAGTACTTGATACCGGATCAGGATCTCATATCTGTAATATATTGCATTGACTGAGAAAAAGTAGGAGAGTTGCACCTGGTGATATGTCGCTTAGGGTAGCGAACGGGGCACAAGTTAATGCTGCAGCCGTCGGTGAATATCACCTAATGTTGCCAAATGGCAATACTATGATTTTGAATGATTGCTACTATGTACCTTCCATGGTTTGCAACATCATATCAGTTTCTTTACTCGATAAAGATGGATATAACTTTGTTCTTGATAGAAATATCATGAACATTTACCTTCATAAGGTACTGGTTGCAGAAGGTACACTGTGTAATGGTATCTACGTACTAAATCAGAATACAGTTCTCAATGTACAAAACACACGCAAGAGGAAGAGTTCAGATATGAATGAATCCTACTTGTGGCATTGTAGACTTGGTCATATCGGAGAGAAAAGACTAAGTAAGTTGCATAAAGATGGACTCTTGAATACGTTCGAGTTTTCATCTTATGAAACTTGTCAGTCTTGTCTCAAAGGAAAGATGACAAAATCTCTGTTCACCGGACATGGAGAAAGAGCAACAGAGCTCTTGGGACTCATACACAGTGATGTATGCGGTCCGATGTCTATACATGCAAGGGGTGGGTTCTCGTACTTCATCACATTCACTGACTATCTCTCTAGGTTTGGATATGTGTATCTGATGAAACATAAATCCGAAGCTTTTGAGAAATTCAAGGAATTCAGAAACGAAGTAGAGAACCAGACTGGCAAAAGTATCAAGATCCTCCGATCGGATAGGGGAGGGGAGTACTTAAGCACGGAATTCCTAGATTACTTAAAAGAGATTGGTATTCTCTCTCAGCTTACTCCTCCTTATACACCACAGCACAACGGTGTATCGGAGCGGAGGAATCGTACCCTATTGGATATGGTTCGCTCCATGATGAGTAGTGCCGAGTTGCCTCTTTCATTTTGGAGACATGCGCTTTTGACAGCGGCATATCTATTGAATGATGTTCCGTCTAAATCAGTGCCTAAAACTCCATTCGAGATATGGAATGGAAAAAGGCCATATCTTAAGGCCATATCTTAAAAGATTTAAGATATGGGGTTGTCCGGCTTATGTTAAAACGCATAAACCAGATAAACTAGAGGCACGATCAGTTTTATGCAAGTTTGTGGGATATCCAAAGAATGGTTATGGATATCTGTTCTACCACACTGAGGAACAGAAGGTGTTTGTTGCTCAGCATGCCATTTTCTTAGAAACGGAGTTTCTTGCAAAAGAAATTAGTAGGAGCATGGTAGAACTGGAAGAAATTCAGCGACCATAAAATGAAACTGAAGATTTGACAGAACCTCAGGATTCAATAACCCCAAATGAACCTCAGCCACTCCGCAGATCTGGTAGGATTTCTCATCCGCCCGAGAGATACTATGGTTTTCTCATAGACAGGGATCGAGAGGATTGCATTTTGGAAGAAGATGACCCTACCAGTTTCAGGCAGGCCATTATCAGTAGGGACTCTGATAAGTGGCTGGAAGCTATGCAATCCGAAATGGAGTCCATGTACACCAATAAAGTGTGGACCTTGGATATTGCTCGACCTGGGGTAAAACCCGTTGGATGCAAATGGATCTACAAAAGGAAACTTGGTGTAGATGGGCAGGTGGAAACCTATAAGGCTAGACTCGTTGCAAAAGGTTTTTATCAAAGACCTGGTCTGGACTATGACGAAACCTTTTCTCCAGTGGCTATGCTCAAATCCATTCGGATCCTTCTTTCCATTGCTGCCTTCCATGACTATGAAATCTGGCAGATGGACGTAAAAACGGCTTTTCTAAACGGCTGTTTGGAAGAGTGCGTTTACATGGATCAGTCAGAAGGTTTTGTAGACAGTGGGAGCAGCGGGAAGGCGTGCAAGTTGCTTAAATCCATTTATGGATTAAAGCAGGCATCGCGGAGCTGGAACATCTGTTTTGATGAGGCAATCAAGGAATTTGATTTCATCAAGAACGAAGATGAACCTTGTGTCTATAAGAAGATTGTAGGACGAACTGTCGTGTTCCTAGTCTTTTACGTGGATGCCATTCTTTTGATAGGAAATGACATTCCTATGCTACAATCGGTCAAGCTATTCTTGTCACAACGGTTCTCCATGAAGGACCTAGGTGACGCCTCGTACATTCTAGGGATCAAGATATAGAGAGATAGATCCAAGAGACTATTGGGACTTTCGCAGTCCAGGTACATAGAGACCGTACTAAAGAGATTTAGTATGGAAGATTCCAAGTGCGGTAACATACCCGCATTGCATGGAATCACCCTCTCCAAGAAGATGTCTCCTAAGACTGACGAGGAGAGGGTTCGCATGAGCACTATACCCTACGCTTCGGCGGTAGGATCTATAATGTACGCGATGCTATGTACAAGACCAGATGTAGCTTATGTGCTGAGCGTGGTGAGCCGGTATCAGTCAGACCCAGGTGAGGACCACTGGACGGCAGTGAAGAACATTCTCAAGTACCTGAGAAGCACTAAGGAGATGTTCCTGGTTTACGGTAATGGAGACCTCAGGGTCGAGTCCTTTACCGATTCAAGCTTCCAGAATGACAAAGATGACAGCAAGTGTAAGTCCATTCTACCCTTCCCCGGTTCTTTGGGGTTGCGGAAATGGTGAAAAACGATTTTTCTTAGGGTGGTAACATGGACTCAAAATACGGATCTTTGTTAAACAACTACCTAACAACCTAACTAGGAGTTTTACCTACTCGGTTAGGGGGTTATACCTTACTGGAACTCCTTCGTCTTCAACTCCTTGCGGTGTCCGGATCGCCCTCACCTCGTCGTCTCCTCGCGCCGAAGATGGATCCATCCGAAAGCTTCTACCTTTTGGCTCCTACTTCAAACTTGAAGAAACTAGAACACTTGGTTTGCTAAACCTTGTGAACTAGGATGAGTAAAGAAGTCATGTGGGTTTTCTTTTATCTCTAAGGCAATGGTTCTCAACTCATGAGAGGGAGTTGCCTTGAGCAAGAGAGAGAGCAAGAGGAAGAGGGAGAGAGCTTGAGCAAGAGAGAGAGCTCAAGAGAGAGAAAGCAAATGAAAGAATGAGCAAGACTTTTTGCTCCCATGCTCTCATAATCCAAAATGATGATAACTCATAATAGTAATTGAGTATTATGTGATGGTTCAAGTCAAAATGGCCATATCATTTCATGCACTCATTTTCAAGAAAGAAACAAGCAAGCAAAAGTCTTTGCCATGAAATGATAGCCATTGTAATGATGGTGGTCAACTAGTCCAACCTAGTCAACCGGTCAACAAAGTCAACAAGTCAACAAAGTCAACTAGTCAACAAAGTCAACTCTTCATCTCAACCATGACACAATAATACTTAATTAATATTATCATTAATCATATTTTTTATTCTCATTAGGGTTTAGCAAAAGTCAATAGTCAACAGTCAACAACCCTAATGAGAATCCTCTGCCTCTGTCTCTCTGTCAACTGTGCATACACACCCGCATCCGCGTTCCGAGGAACACGAATACAAACGAGATAAAACCAATCCCAAAACGTATACTAGGATCTGGCTTAAACCAAAGCCCACTAGTGTTAACTGTCCGGACACTAAACGTGCACAAGTGCACGGATGTGACCGAACCCTGTCGCAAAACCATGCGACCTCTACTCTTTTGCCTAAAGACGAATAGCTCTCTATGTGGGACTCTAAATACTCGACACGCTGGCAGTGGGTTTAACCATAGACCGCAAGCGGCACTAGCTGTGCGTAACGGCCCTCAGGTAGCTGCCGATAAGAAGACGGACGAGGTGAAACCCATCTGAACTCCTACTGAGCCTGAATGTGACAATCTCCGTACAGTCCGGTCTGTTCGTCTGAGAATATCACATGGCGGGCATAGGGGGCGGTAAACGTTAGTCCCCTAATAGCGGTACAAGTCGTGTCGGAGTGTAGCCCAAAACACCCTGAGATAACACTGGAAACCTCCCAGTATATCCCGCTTGCCCTGGCCAGGGACTACTTGTGTAATGGCTCTCCTAGACACAGCACGATATCAACCCCCAATACCGGGAGAGACGAATCCTATCTAACCGTCACTGCCTCCAAGTGCTTCGGGATTGCACCCAACTACTACCTGTTTGCACGACTCCTTTGAGCCGTGGTAGGATAGTAATCAAAGTACAGTGGGAACACACTCGAGGCGAAGTGACAGTGTCAAGTCAGCGGACTAAGCTGTACTCATGTCACCTAGGAACTGATAACTGACGATAGGTATAGTACCAACCAATCAGTTCCCGACGAGTCCTGTCCAGTGTACCCGTAACCTAACGAGCACCCGCATACTATCTCAAGTACGACGTACTGACGGCTGTGGGACAGACCGTCTCCCCTGCTGGGATGAGAAGTGCATACGCTAGTCTACTCGGGAGTATTGATGCCCTGTCTCGATAGTCCTACGACTAGGGACCTGTATAAGGATGTGCTTGTGGATTACCCAGCCCCCACGAGTGTGACTACCATCACAACGCTGGTAATCAAGCAAAGATCCTAAGGGCTCTACTAATATGTATAAGCGATATGCTAAAAGAAACACGTGCACATATTGAAGTAGAGACAAACCAAGTAGCATACTACCATTTTGAGCAAAATTGTCTATACAAGGTGAATATCCCAAGCTTCCATTAAGTAATATACAAACTAGTATGATACAGTAATGGCCTCTAGGGCATATACACTAACAGCAAGTCTGTCTCGGGTTTTGTGTTTACCCTCAACGGAGGGGCGGTATATTGGAGGAGTTCCAAACAGGATACCGTCGCAGACTCGACGATGGAGGCTGAATACATTGCTGCAAGCGATGCCGCAAAAGAGGCGGTCTGGATGAAGAAGTTCATTAGTGAACTTCAGGTGGTTCCGTCCATTGTTGACCCAATACCTTTGTATTGCGATAACAATGGGGCTATAGCTTTAGCGAAGGAACCAAGGTCCCATCAGAAATCCAGACACATCTTAAGGCTGTATCACCTGATCAGGGAGATCATTGATCGCCAGGAGATCGAGGTACGGAGAGTGGACACAAAAGACAACACGGCGGATCCACTCACAAAGGCCCTCCCTCAAACACAGTTCGAGCGACTTTTTGAGCTATTGGGTATGCGGTACGCCAGCAGCTGGCATTAGTGCAGACGTTGGGTATGCGGTACACCAATTACTGGCCTTTAGTGCAAGTGGGAGATTGTTGGATATGTATGCCCTAGAGGCCATTATTGTATAGTACTAGTTTGTATAATACATTTTGGAGGCTTGGGATATATATATATATATATATATATATATATATATATATATACGGGTTTACGACAGTCTTGCTCGATATTGTAGTATGCTACTTGGTTTGTTTCTATCTTAATATATGTATATGTTTCTTTTAACATATCGCTAAAACATATTGATGGAGCCCTTAGGATCTTTGCTTGACTACCGGCGTTGTGATGGCGATCACACTAGTGGGGGCTGGATAGTCTATAAGCACATCCTTATCTTCGTCCCTAGTCGTAGGATTATCGAGACAGGGCATCGATACTCCAGAGTAGACCGGTGCATACGCTTCTCGTCCCAGCAGGGGAGATGGTCTGTCCCACAGCCATCAGTACGTCGTACTGGAGATAGTATGCAGGTGCTCATTAGGTCACGAGTACACTGGACAGGACTCATCGGGAACTGTTGGTTGGTATTATACCTATCGTCAGTTAACAGTTTCCAGGTGACATGAGTACGGCTTAGTCCGTTGACTTGACACTGTCACTTCGCCTCAAGTGTGTTCCCACTGTTCTTAGATTACTACCCTACCACGGCTCTATTGAGTCGTGCAAATAGGTAGTAGTTGGGTGCAGTCCCGAAGCACTTGGAGGCAGTGACGGTTAGACATGATTCGTCTCTCCCGGTATTGAGAGTCGATATCGCGCTGTGTCTAGGAGAGCCAATACACATAATCGTCCCTGGCCAGGGCAAGCGAGATTTGCTGGTAATGTTACCAGTAGTTTCTCAGGTTGTTCTGGGCTACACTCCGACACGACTTGTACCGCTATTAGGGGACTGACGTTTACCGCCCCCTAGACCCGACATGCGATACTCTTAGACGAACAGACCGGACTGTACGAAGATTGTCACATTCAGGCTCAGTAGGAGTTCAGATGGGTTCATCTCATCAGTCTTCTTATCGGCATCTACCTGGGGACCGTTACGTACAGCTAGTACCGCTTGCGGCCTGTGGTTAAACCCACTGCCAGCGTAGTGTCGAGCCTTTAGAGTCCCACACAGAGGGTTACTCGCCTTTGGGCAAAACAGAGTAGAGGTCGCATGGTTTTGCGACGGGGTTCGTTCATATCCACGCACTTGTGCACGTTTGGTGTCCGGGCAGTTAGTACTAGCGGGCTTTGGTTTAAGCCAGATCCTAGTTTTGGGATTGGTTTTGTCTCAGTATATTCGTGTTCCTCGGAACACGGATGCGGGTGTGTATGCACAGTTGACAGAGGTAGAGGCAAGGGATTCTCATTAGGGTTGTTGACCATTTGACTTTGGTTGACTTGTTGACCGTTGACTTTTTCCAAACCCTAATGAGAATGAGGAATATGATTAATAATATTAATTAAGAATTATTGTGTCATGGTTGAGTTGAACATTTGACTTTTGTTGACTTGTTGACTTTGTTGACCGGTTGACTAAGGGTATAATAAAACAATAAGGAAAAACCTCAATGGGGCATCACGTGCCCACAAGTGACCAAGGGTCACGTGCTGACACGTGATAATTGCTGAGTTCTTTAAAACAACAGAATTAAATTCTGACTAAAAGCTTAATCAGTGGGGTTACGTGCTAACACGTGATAGGCTTTTAAACTTTCTGAACTAATAGAATTAAATTTTAATTAAGGGAAATCAAAAACCCTAACTGGAAAAATATTTTCCTAGATCTTTCCAAACAAAAGATTGCGCTCTATAAAGTGGAGCACCGTTGGATTAAAAATCCAATGGTGATTAAAAATCACCAATTTATAGAAAAATTCTATACAAGGAAAGATTTCCCTGAAATTTGCCAGGAATAACATACAAAATATCTTTTGGATTAAAAATCCAATGGTGAATAAAATTCGCTAAGTGATCTAAAAGATCATGTTGGCTACAAAATCAATTGAAATCTTTCAATGAAAGATTGACTAAACAAACTGATTATTTTCTTTCTCCTATAAATAGGAGCAAAGAAGAGAAGAGAAAAAAGGAGATATACAACAATAGAGAGAAAAAAAGAAGAGAATTTAATTCTCCAGAAAGTAAAGAAGGTCTCTTGAGAAAATAAAGAAATCCTAGGTGAGAGATAATCCTATAAGCTCCCATAAAAGAAAAAGAGAATTTAATTCTCAATCTAAGAGTTTAACTCTTCTGAATAAGAACTTAGTTCTTCCTTTGGTTGAAAATCTGCAGAAGCAGATCTCCCCATAAGTTGAGAATTTAATTCTCATCGGGGAGATTCTGCCATGCAGATCTAAAGCCTAAGGGAGGACCTAAGTTCAGAGAATTTTATTCTCCCACAAATCACATAGGAATTTAATTCCTCCAATAAATATAGGGTTTAACCCTTAATATAAGAACTTAGTTCTTCCCTCTGGTTGAAGATCTGCAGAAGCAGATCTCCCTATAAGTTGAGAATTTAATTCTCATCGGGAAGATTCTGCCATGCAGATCCAAGATTTAGAAGGAGAATTGGGTATAAAAGAATTTAATTCTTTCAAATACATGGGAATTTAATTCCTCTAAATAAAACTAGGGTTTAACCGTACAAAAGAATTTAATTCTTAAAAAAAAGGACTTAAAACTCTCCATGCACGTAAAGAAGTCAATATCCAACCTGATCACGTAGCGACATGTGACTTTCCCTTCAATGGTCAGAAAAGAACGAATGAGATGGGGTCACGTGCTCCCACGTGACCCTTGGATAAATTCCTCAAGATAAAACAGAACAAGGCCAAGTCAGAACATATTTTGGGCGTCTCACGTGTTCCCACGTGACCCCTAACAATTATCAAACAAAAGAGGATTTTACCCGAGGGCAATGCCCACCTAAAGGATGCCTCACGTGCTCCCACGTGACCCTTGAACAAACTTCTCAAAATCAAAAGGGCAGAATAGATTTTTGGTGCCCTCACGTGTCCCCACGTGACCCCTAGCAAATCCTTTTAATATCCAGTGCATGGATGCCTATCACGTGCCCACACGTGATGGCCTTGAAGACTAAAAGTGTTTAACACTTATTCTGAGAATAAAATAAGGGAAGCTTGACCCAATCCTAGCGTGCCTCACGTGTCCTCACGTGAGCGCTTCATTTTCTAGTGTTTAAAACTATTTTAAGCACCGCATCCTTAGTGTTTAACACTTCTGTGAATATTCTGAGAATAAATAAAGGCAGGGCCCAATCATCAGGCGCCTCACCTGACCCACGTGAGCGCTTCAGTCTCAGTGTTTAACACTATATTTTTGATGCATCACGTGGGAGCATGTGATAGACGAATATACTCTAGTGTTTAACACTATATCCAAGCCAATCTTAGCTTGAACTAGCCAAGTTTTCCAGATACAAGACTCACTTTTTGACTGAGCTTCAAATACTTTCTTGTTTTCCAAGATTGATCATCTCATATGGTATATGAGTGCTCGGCACTCAATAAAAGATAAAAATATTGTCAGAACCCAGACCCATGCTTAGCATTATAAAGGTGGGGCTGGGCCCAGACAAATGTTCAGCAGCCCGAACAAAGGTCCAATATTTTAAACCTAAGTGGACTTAGCCCAAGATTGGCCATAAGTCTTTAATTCAGATTAATTGAGCCCATATGCTCATTAATCTTCTGATCTTAGTCCCAATTGGACTACAGATCTCCCAACCAACATTGGTTCAAGGGTACATCTCTTCACTCCTCTGATACATATCGTTGTAATCCTTTAACGTCTTCAGAGAGGCGACGGGTCCCGACAACCAGATTTTACATGGACTATGATGTCCTTAACCTCGGACTGTAGGGTCCTTTAAACCCATGGACTATGATGTCCTTAACCTCGGACAGTGGGGTCCTTTAAACCCATGGACTAAGATGTCCTTAACCTTGGACCGTAATGTCCTTAAACTAATTGACGGCAATGTCCATAAACTAAACAATAGAGCCCAAATGCTTTCTTGTCGGATCTAAACGATCCCGTTAAGTTGATCTTAGTTTGAAATTAGACTGACGTATCCTTAACAAACGTTTAAGTTGATTTTAGTTTCAAATGAGACTAACGTATCCTTAGACCCAACCCCCAAGCCCAAATCTAAGAATATACGGATTTGAGCTAATCCACGCCCTACGGGCGACAACATAAATTAGTCTCCGTATACAATCCACGGGCAACCAAAAACAGAACAAAGACACACGACACGAACTGACCATCTGGAGAAGGAGAAAGTGGTTATCGTGATGCGGTAGCGTAATTAACTGCAGGGGCTTGCGCCTGCATGGAAGAGCGTCCCCACAATAAAAAACCCCTCAATGAGGGGGAATCTGATGAAGTCTGCTACATCGGCCGCATCCGTTTAAACATTCGATATATGGTGTCATAAATCAACTTGGCATCTTTGGAGATGTGGACGGATAGCACCAATTAGCATCTGCGCCGAAATTCAGGCAAGACGAACCTATGCAGTTCCGTCTCTGTATCCGGAGGAGAACAGTCACTTCGTGTCATGTTATGTTTTTTTATTATAAAGTTGCCCTTGGACTGTATACGAAGACTAATCTTGTCATGCCCGTAGGGCACAGATTAGTCCAAATCCATATATTAGATTTAGGGTTTTGAATTTAGGACGCAGATATAATATAAATGAGGTCTATCAGTTTACGGGATATTTGGGTTTGATCTAAGGATCGTTAGACATATATGAGACTAAGATCAACTTATGAATAGTGAGCATATGGGCTCAATTGATCATCAGATCATATATGAATAGCCCATAGTACACGGTAGTCAGTATGGAGACAGTCCGCTAGTTTAAGGACATTTCGGTCTATTAACACCTTGTTTGGGGCGAAGTATCAGTTTAAAGACGTTTCCGTTCATCATTCCCATGTTTGAGACGAAGATTAGTTTAAGGAAATTTTGGTCCAACATTCTCGTGTTTGGGGGAACGCGCTAGTTTAGGGACGTTTCGGTCCATCATCGCCGTATTTGGGGCGAAGGAGTTGTTGGCTGTTGGGACCCACCACCTCTCTGAAAACGTTGAGCAATTACAACGACGTATATCAGAGGTGTGGAAGGATGTACCCTTAAACCAAATCCCATATATGAGGGAAAAGATCATAATGGATCAAAGAAGAAGCTTAAGCTTCACAGTCTTAGCCAATTTGGGCTAAAATTGGGTTTCTATACCACCCAGCAGTACTAAGCACTTAGTTACGTAGCGCTGAATATCACGTGAGGTGCTCAGACTTGGGCGTTGCCCGATCAGTGCTAAGTACTTAAGCACTTTGAATATATAGTGCTAAGCATGTAGTTATAACACTCATGTGTATTTCACGTGAGGCGCTATGTTTCTTGGTGCTCGCGTGCTATCACGTGAGGCGCTATGTTTCTTGGTGCTCACGTGCTATCACGCGAGGCGCTGAGTTGTAACATTTCAGAAAATAAAATATTAATTTTGGGAATTTAAATAATTTAAATAATAAATATTATGAATATTTTAATGCATGCAGATTAGATTTAATGAAATGGTATAATTATATACCGATAGTTTGGGAAATATTTGGAAAATTAATATAATTATTGATTTGGAAGATGTTAAGTTGATTTGGATATTTTATAAATATTTATACAATTATTTGTATACGAGTTTATTATTAAACTTGATTAATATTTACTAATTATGCATTAATCAAGCTTATGTATTATGCATGCAACATGACATGTTGCAATATACTTGTTTCATTTTTACAACCATGGCTCATTGATTTTTTAAAATGGTTTTGGATTTTTGGTTTTAAAAATAAAAAGAAAAAGAAGAAGATATTTTGTATGAGGGGGACAAAGGGGTATGGGCTAGAGAGAGAAGAGAGAGAGGGGTTCTTCTTGCCATGGCTCTTCACCCTCTTCATTCTTCATCTCACATTTTCCTCTCCTCCTTCATCTCCTCACCCTCCACCTTCTCTTCCACCCCTATAAACACCTTAAATCCTCATCAAAACTACCCAAAGCCTTCACAAAAAAGACCAAAACTCCATCCTAAACCCCATGGTGGAGTCAAGTTGCAATTTTGGACACTTTGAGCAACTCTAGAATTTTCTTCAGTTGCAAATGAGGTATATTCCTACACTTATAGCTAAGTTACTAGTTTTCCTAACACCCTATTGTAGTTTGGAGTTATACTAATGTAGTTTTGTGATGGTGGAAAATTCCTAGATGAGGGTTAGGAGTTTTTGTGAATTGGGAAGGTGTAATTGAGGTTTAGTTGTGATCACAAACCCCTCTAGTGTTAGAATTCTGGAAAAAAACCAAAGACTAGACCCCGAGACTTGAACTTTGGTTTTGCCGATATCGGAAATTATGGAAATTGTGATGATATATAGAGATCTGCTGTAACTAGGGAAATCTGAAAAATATATAGCGATTACAGTGATACAAGAAGGTGAATTAGAAGCTACCCCCGAGACCTGAGACCTCCATTCCAACTTTTGGCCGCAGATCTAACCCAATTGGCCGCAAATTGCGGCCAAGGTATGAGCTTTGAGTGTCATGCTTGGTTCATGGCTTCTTTATCCTATATTTAGACCTATCCTATATGCTAAATGTCCCAATTTGACCAGATGCAAAATCCGGAGGTGTTTTCTTGAGTTGCTGATTTTGTTTTACAACTTTTAATGACTTGGATTTTGAGATTTGTGTTTTTTATTTCGGTCGATTGACGTTTGTACGACAACGTCGGGAGTTGTTTGGTTATTCTTGCATGTATAGTCCGTAGGTTCTAACCTATGTGTACTTCATGTGCCGTATCGGTTTTCTAATGTTGGATTCTTGTTTATGATACGACGTAATTGAAAATGTAGGTACTTCCGTGTGGACTTCGGGACGACAAGGAGAGCAAAGCGTCATCGACTTCGACAAGCGAGGATCGAGGTGAGTAGATGTATATCTACGGGGGAAGTCGGGTGGATGGCGTATAGCACCCCCGCAACCGTAGGATATGTTATATATATATATTTTATATACATATATCTGTTGGTACAAGATTTGGATACTTAGCGGGTAGGGTTTTAGGAAACCGTAGGATTTTGAATAAGCGTGTTTGTATGAGGATTTTTACCTTAGTCTTGAGCTTTAGGTTGTGTGTATGTCACCCACGAGCACACACACTCACAATTGATAGATGTGTGTATATGTGTGTATATGTGTGTGTGTGTGTGTGGTGTGTGTTTTGGTTATATATATATATACATACATACATACATACATACATATACACGTGAGATGAGGATAGAATATGTTATATGGATATGAGTCGATATGATCGGGCATGATACCGTGAGAT
This sequence comes from Agapanthus africanus, assembly GCA_030015575.1. Classification (NCBI taxonomy): domain Eukaryota; kingdom Viridiplantae; phylum Streptophyta; class Magnoliopsida; order Asparagales; family Amaryllidaceae; genus Agapanthus; species Agapanthus africanus. The sequence goes on along the minus strand of CM057340.1, from coordinate 109,929,817 downwards.
TTTTGATATGTGTTTGAGTCGAGACACCGTATATGATATGATATAATAAAGGATCGTTGGGCGATATAATTTCAAACATGCGATAACATGTGACTTGATAATATATTAGAATGTACGAGACCTTAGATCCGTATCACTGATTTATTAGATTGATATTGTACGACGATTGATACCGTACGAATGATGATTTATTATGATATTTGACCCGTACCCTCGTTTTTGAGGATGTCGTACGATGGATATTACATTATGAGATGTATATGATGATTGATCCACACTCTTGACTCGAGGATGCCGTACGATGTATTATTACCGTACATGATGATATGAGGTTGGATCACCGACTATTAGATATATCGACTCGGGATATTATAGATTTCTTATCACCTTCAACTAGGTTTTTAGTTTAGTCTTAATTGCGTAGATATAGGTTAACTTAGGCTCAATTCATAACTATTTTCAAAACCGACGAATCGTAGGCTCTTTCAAAAAATAAAACGAGGGACACTACGGATTTTCAAAAGACATCCTTTTTCTCAAAACACCGTAGTCCCTACTTTTCTAAAATAATGATTCGTGCTATTTAAACATGATAAACGGTATGGCTCGTATATAGTTGTTATACCATATTTTTGCTTTTGTTGTTTACTTTTTGTTATGATCTCGTCTGCTATGACACATGCACCATTACCGATGATGCGTATGTTCCATGTACACTTGCTTGCCGGCTCACACACATCATTATCGGTAATTTCCATGTCACGCACACTGTAGTAATCTTTATTACATTGTATGATCTGATAGTCTGTAGAAATAGTATTGTTTAACATTCATGATCTTGTATGCTAGTGTAGACATTGTATTTCTTACTTAGATGCCAAATGCATTCGCATACATATATTCTAGTTATGCACCGATCTTTGGTTTTACGTAGGTATTTACTATCTCATTGTATACTCATAGATTGTGATTCTTCTTGGAGATTTCCGTATTCATGTGATTTTCGATTTGGGGAAAACCGCAAATGAATTTTATAAACTTATTATCATTTAAAAATAGAAATTGCGGTTTTCTCGTGATACGATATGTGTGGCATCCACCATGAGTTTTCTCGGTTCTTGATCCACGTGTGTACATATACCCGATTCGAGAAGAGAGACGCCGTCTGTGGGTACATGGTGGACCCGGTGTGGTACACCGGGGCAAGAGGATCGTATAGCGAGACGTTGAGCCTGGCAGGGGAGCACTACCGACCGGTAGTTATGTTGGACCCGGCGGTTATCAGGAGGATACCGACGGAGTCATGAGATGGATTTGAGGGCCGTTCTAAGGATACGACGCCCGAGATATATAGGGATATTGTATTACAGATGGATACGAATTTCATGATGTTTTCGAGTGTCGATGCTAGGCACTCAGGTTTTATCTTGATTTAGTGTATCGTTGCTGGGAACACATTCATTTATGCATTTACATTCATGCATATATTTACATATGTCTGTTACCACTTTATGACACGGACACGAGTATCTGACTTTACACATATGTCTATCTTATTATCTCTACCGTTACTCGATGTTGTCGTGTTACTATTGTTGGCTATAGTGCTTCAAGTCAATTATTTTAATCGCATGCACGCGATTAGATGATTGAGGGAAGACCTATACGGGTAGAACGGTCTTACTCAAAATGATAGTATGCTATCTGGTTTTTCTTTATCATCATGTACATGCTTTAGGTGGCATTACAATTCACTATTACATGTTGATAGAGCCCATATGATTCATGCTTGACTACCAGCATTATGATGCCGATCATATACGTGGGAGCTGGATGATCTATGAGCATAACCTTAAATGTCCTTAGTCGTGGGAGTATCGAGACTGGGCATCGATGTTTCAGAGTAGACTGGTGTATACTGATCGAGACCCCGATGAGGGGCGGTGGCGGTCTCACAAGCTATTGGTGTTAGTTTGTTCACCTAAGATAGTATGCAAGTGCTCATTGGGTTATGAGTACACTGAACGGACTCGCCGGGAACCTGCTAGTTAGTATTATACCTATTGTCAGATAGCAGTTCCCAAGGGACATGTGTACAGATTAGTCTGTCGACCTGAGATCGTCATTTATCTCGTGTGAGTTCCCACCGTGCTTTGATTACTACTCTACCACGGCTCAAAGGAGTCGTGCAAACAGGCTTTAGTTGGGTACAGTCCCGAGCCACATAGAGGTAGTGAGTGGATCGTCAGGGATTCGTCTCTCCAGTATTGGGGTTGATGTCGCGTTGTGCACGGGTGGCCATCACCAGAAATCCTTGATCAAGGTAGTCGAGAATTACTGATTTGGATCAGTAGTTTCTCAGTTTGTGATGGGCTTCATACCGACACGAAATGTCGCGTTATTAGGGGTCTGACTTTATCCACCCCCTAAACTCGATATGCGATACTCTTAGACGAACAAACCGTACTGTACGGATATTGTCACAGACAGGCTCAGTAGGGGTCAGGATGAGTTTGCTCGTCGGCCTTCTTTCGCTCAATACCTGGGTAGCCATTACGTATAGCTAGTGCCGCTGACGTGCTTGTGGTTAAACCCACTGCCAGCGTATTGATGAGTCTTTAGAGTCCCATACAGAGGGTTTTCCTGCTTCAGGCAAAACGATGTAGAGGCCGTATGGTTTTACGGCAGGGTTCGATCATATACGTGCACTTTTGCACGTATCATGATTCAGACGGATAATACTAGTGGACTTTGGTTTAAGCCGGATCCTAGTATTATATTGTTGGATTATTTTCATCTCATTGTATTCGTATTTTTCGGAATACGGATACAGGTATGTATATACGGATGAGGGGCATTCTTGTAATTTATAACAAGAATAGTTTCTAGAAGATTACACCTTATTATGTTTATTAACCTTTTAGTTTAATGGTTAATTGAGGTGAGAGATGAGTGTGCGTAGCTTAATTCAAGCATGCTTGATTTAGTGACTCATTTAGTGACTCATGGTGGTGACTCATGGGGTGAGTTATTGGGTGACTCATGATACACTATTCTTGCATGCTTGATATTTTTGTTTGTTGTGTGAGATATTTTGTGGTGGTGAGATATTTTATTTGACTTGAGATATTTTTCTTGGCTTGCTATTCTCACACACTCTCACAACAAGCAATCTCTTTCTTGAGTTGAGCTCAAGCTTCACACTCTCATCTCTCATGGCTCTTCTTCCTCCTCCACCCTAACCCTGTCATGTGTTGAGAAACCTATGGTGTTTAGACACAAATTAATCTCTCATTAGACCTCTACATCTTCTAGGCTATCAAGTTTAGCAAACTAGATACCCTAGTTACTTCGGTTATGAAGTAGGAGCTCGATTCGTAGACTCTCGGGTGGATCATCTTCGATGGAGGGAGATCGGTGACCAAACTCGATCATGGTGGCCACTAGGAGCTTGGGAAGAGGTAAAGACCGAAGGACACGGATCATTCGGTATAACATTCCAAACTCCTTTCTTTGCTTGCTAGATTTAGGGTTAATGGTCGATCCATATTCGGGGGTTGTGGAAGCGCCAGTTTAGAAAATTTTGTTCCGCATTCGGCCACGGTTTGATGGTCAGGGTGCTGCCGTAACCCAACATGGTATCAGAGCCAACCCTTTAACCCTAATCTAGCTTGTTCTTACGTGCTTAAAAGATCGATCGAGCAAAATTCCGAAAACACAATTCCAAATTTCTGGTTTCTGCCGATTTTTAAAAGTTGTCAAAAAATTATTTACAGAGTCTCAAAAATTCGTGCAGGCTTTTTAGAAGCCCACAAGAACTTGGGCACATGAGCTTATCATTAGGTCGCGAAACCGCGACATAACATGCATGTTTGCCGTGGTTGCATGGCCATAATGAAGCTTCTGTGCACAATATTTTCTCTGGAGCTCTAATCTTTGGAATTGTGATGTTTAGGATGTTTTGTTTTCTGGCCTAGATTTGTTTGAATACTGGATTGCACTTGGGGCAAGTATGAAAGATTTTGTCGATCAAAATTTTAAATACATAAGTTTTACAGTACATGCATTACTATCTGCGACCGTGAATGTCATTAGAGCGGTACAACTCGTCTAATTGCTATATACTCTTTTAGACAGGTTTGCGACATGACATTCACGTTGATGTTCTGTGTTGTGATGTGGTTGTGGTTGGATCATCATGGTGGATAGCCAGGTGGTGCAATGATAGTACAATATAGATTCAGTTTGTACATTTGATATCGCAGGGCCAGCGTCCGACTTGTGTACTGCCGTCACTGCCCGTTTGTATATTATTTATTTGGGGCATGACAGGGTTGAGGTCGATATCACCGTTGTACATTTATTTATTTTCTGTACTAGTATTACCCCAATGCGGAGTGCACGAATAGCCGGGTTCTAGAAGAAAACGGGGTCCGCATCTTATGGCGTTGAGACGAAGGGGGACCTTAATCTAGAATTGGCGGGATGTTCGTTGCATTCGTAGGGGGTATAGGTTGACCCATGGAGGGATGCCCAAGTTACCGGATTCTGTGGAGTGTTGGGTGGCCCATTCACGTTGTTGATTGGGGTTGCCTCGCTTCTGGGATTGGAGGGTAACTTGCTGTCACGACCCAAAGTTTGGATGTGACCGGCACTTAGATTGCATAATATCTCAAGATATTTACACAACCTGAGTTAAGCCAAAAACCAAGATAAAAAACCCTTTGTGCGGAATTTTAGAAAAAAATTAATTTGTTTAAGTAAAAATCACAGATTTTAAGTATTTAAGATCTTAACAGTAATTTCCTATTGCAGTGTAATAAAAACAGTTATAAAGTGTTTAATTTGGTTACGTCCCTAGTTGGGAGCAACGATACTAACAGCGGAAATCAATACATATTCATAATACGACATCGAAGAAGATTCTCAGACAAAATTAAAAGAAATATCCTTTAATACAACTAAACGATCTCATCTGTCGAAATAATATACATATAACCATATATCGTCTAAGTCATTATACAGGGTCTGATGGAGATACTCTAGATTCAATATACAATACAAAAAGTGAAGGTTATTACATAGATAACCCACCTAGCAAAAAGATGCGATAAAAGTTGATAAGTGGATCTGCACTGCGACTAACCGTCCACTCTACTCCTGTAAGGAACTGTGGCACAACAGGGGTGAGTTGCCAACTCAGTGAATAAAACTAACATATAATGGCTGATAATGTAATATGACGGACTATAGCTAACTGTAATATGGATAATTATGATGCATGATAACATGTGGAAAATATGAATCCGTACTACTAATCACATAACCAAAACTGAAATCTCATCATTTATTTCCAAATAAAGTTCATCTTTCCGTGTCCATCATCGACACAAATCTTCTATTCTCCCAGGCATCATTCCTCGAACGATCCTGTAATCAATAACACCGGTCGATATCATCTAGATATCCGCCGTGTCTCATAACTATCTCCGGTATCGAGTATCCTCGTTAGGCTCCCCGCCTATCATGCGGCTATCCTGCCCCTCGGTCTCAACCGGGTCCACCATGTATCCAACTGTATGCCCCCCGACTCAGTCTGGATAACTTATAATTCCGCAACCGTATGACTCCCAACTCGGTTCAGAATAAAACCAAATCATAAAAACATCTCATGGTGGACATGTCACATCAATCATGAAAATCACTGGATTTATGCAATAGTATAGAAAAGCTCAAAACCATAAATCCTCAATAATAAAATTTTCTCTTATATCAACTTCGAATATTTAAATACGAAACATGATGTTATTTATGTAAGGTACTGCTGTTAATGATGTTTAAGGTATGATAGAGTCATATTTAACAAGATAATTATTTAGTATAAAACTGACATGTTAATATCGACGAGGTGTAGTGTAACATGTAAAGATGTGCACGTGAGGCATAACTCGTCGATAATTGTGCAGTGTTCTAACAACTGTTAACATGATGATATATAGGTATATATGAATGCATGTTATTAACTTCGCATATAAAGTCAATATTTCCATTTAACAAAATACGGGCGTATTACGCCATCTTTACACAATCCCCCGGTAGATGTTTAGTCTACTCACCGTAATACGTCGTAACTACTCAGGAAATCGCCAATCCTTTTCCTTTCGTTGTGGTCTTCGAAGTTCCCGCACTCAAATCTAATATTGAATTAACTTGTATAAGAAAACGGATACATTCCGATACGGCAAAACCACGAAAACACAAGTTGTACGTACTAATTATACTACGTACAACTATTGCAAACGATCTAATACTTATCCTTACTGAAATTTAACCCAACGCTGTTTTGCAACAGAAAACAGAGCGCGTTACGATTTTTACCGTGTCTTATTTAAAAACTTTGATCACTTTTATGATATTAGTCCATAGATTTTATATACAGTTAAACTAACTAGATTAAACAATGCCAAAATAACTAAACACATACACAGAGACCTGTCCAATAACCTAAATCACCATACCTTCCTACAAATCCGGCGATGCCGAAGTTGGCCTTAAGCTCGCCGGCCAAAATCCGAGCCCCTGGGTTCGTGCTTCTATGGGTTGTTCTAGGTTCAACATACAACATTTTGGCACTTTTTGGTTAAGTCAACTTTTACTTAAACTACAGCAGATTTCAACAGAACTTAATTTTGCCTAAAATACGATATTATAGACCTTTGATTTCAAACTTAAACCAAAACCAGAATTAATTCTACTGAGTTAAGGATTTTTACCAACTGAGGATGATTGAAAGGCTCCCTCCAAAACACCCAAACCCTTAGCTTCTAGCTCTTAGCTTGATGGTGAGGAATCCCTAGACTTAGCTCTTTTCTTCTCCTTTCTCTTGTTCTTCCTTGTTTGCTTTAGTTTTCTTTTTCTTTCTTTTAAATTTTTAGATTGTAAATTAGTTAAAAGATCTGAACATAATATATATATATATATATATATATATATATATATATATATATATGAGAAGAGGGAAATGTGAGGTGTAGGAGGAGGTGTCAAAGACCAAAGGGTGCCATCCTCATGCAAGGAGAAGGTGTTGTGTATGTGTGCATGTAAGTAGGAGGTGTCCTTGCATTATCTCATCAATTTGTTTTAATTTGTAATAAAATTCTGAGCTAAAACCTTTTCTACCCTTTTTTCACTTACCCCCTTAAAATTCCAAGTTTGCATATTTTCCCTAAATTTTACAAAAAGACCCTTCACTACCTATGCTATTGCATAACACTATTTTAATTAAAATGAAGCTAAATTTCTCATTAAAACCCTTATAATTTATTTATGTTATATATTAAAATTTTAATTTAATTTGTTTTACATACTACTTATGAAAATGTCTTATTTGGTTTTAATAACTTTTTAATTTAACATTTTATTATTTAATTAATTGATTTTATTTATTTCTAAATTTTCAAAATGCTACAATATTACCCCCTTCAGAAAATTCGGTCCCCGAATTTAAACTTAATTAGACGTACCTTCGAAAAGATGTGGAAATTTCTTTCGCATCGCATCTTCGGTCTCCCAAGTGATCTCTTCGCGCGGCGATTTTCGCGCGGCGATTTGAAGGAATTTTGCATGCGTTTTTATTCGGTTGTTCAGACGACTTCACAACAATGCGTACTATATATATGATATAGTCATAACTACTTATACTTGATTTTCGTAATGTATTTTGACATTAGTGTTTTCGCATTAACTCCCATGATGGCGTGACGCTGGACGGAGTTCTGATTCAGTGTTTTGCACTCGTTTTCAAGCGCATGCATTGCGTTATGATATGCTTTATGTATTCATGATTTCGGAGCCCCGACGACTTGATTGTTTTGCTGAAATGTTTTAGTAATTGGGGGAGTTTAAATTTAAATTCGGGGACCGAATTTATTTAAGGGCGGAAAATTATAACATTTCAGAAAATAAAATATTAATTTTGGGAATTTAAATAATTAAAATAATAAATATTATGAATATTTTAATGTATGGAGATTAGTTTTAATGAAATGGTATAATTATATACCGATAGTTTAGGAAATATTTGGAAAATTAATATAATTATTGATTTGGAAGGTGTTAAGTTGATTTGGATATTTTATAAATATTTATAAAATTATTTGTATACGAGTTTATTACTAAACTTGATTAATATTGTCTAATTATGCATTAATCTAGCTTATGTGTTATGCATGCAACATGACATGTTGCAATATGCTTGTTTAATTTTTACAACCATGGCTCATTGTTTTTTTTTTAAAAAATGGTTTTGGATTTTTGGTTTTAAAATTAAAGAGACAAAGAAGAAGATATTTTGTATGAGGGGGACAAAGGGGTATGGGCTAGAGAGAGAAGAGAGAGAGTGAGAGGGGTTCTTCTTGCCATGGCTCTTCACCCTCTTCATTCTTCATTTCACATTTTCCTCTCCTCCTTCATCTCTTCACGCTCCACCTCCTCTTCCACCCCCATATACACCTCAAATCCTCATCAAAACTACCCAAAGCCTTCATAAAAAGAGACCAAAACCCCATCCTAAACCCCATGGTGGAGTCAAGTTTCCATTTTGGACACTTTGAGCAACTCTAGAATTTTCTTCAGTTGTAAATGAGGTATATTCTTACACTTCTAGCTAAGCTACTAGTTTTCCTAACATCCTATTGTAGTTTGGAGTTATACTAATGTGGTTTTGTGATGATGGAAAATTCCTAGATGAGGGTTAGGAGTTTTTATGAATTGGGAAGGTGTAATTGAGGTTTAGTTGTGATCACAAACCCCTCTAGTGTTAGAATTTTGGACAAAACCAGAGACTAGACCCCAAGACTTGAACTTTGGTTTTGCCGATATCGGAAATTATGGAAATTGTGACGATATATAGAGATCTGCTGCAGCTAGGGAAACCTGAAAAATATATAGCGATTACAGTGATACAAGCAGGCGACCTAGAAGCTACCCCCGAGACCTGAGACCTCCATTACAACTTTTGGCCGCAGATCTAACCCAATTGGCCCCAAATTGCGGCCGGGGTATGAGCTTTGAGTGTCGTGCTTGGTCCATGGCTTCTTTATCCTATATTTAGACCTATCCTATATGCTAAATGTCCCAATTTGACCAGGGGCAAAATCTGGAGGTGATTTCTTGAGTTGCTGAGTTCGTTTTACAACTTTTAATGACTTAGATTTTGAGATTTGTGTTTTATCTCGGTTGATTGACGTTTGTACGAAAACGTTGAGAGTTGTTTGGTTATTCTTGCATGCATAGTCCGTAGGTTCTAACCTATATGTACTTCGTGTGCCGTATCGGTTTTCTAGTGTTGGATTCTTGTTTACGATACGACGTAATTGAAAATGTAGGTACTTTTGGGTGGACTTCGGGACGACAAGGAGAGCAAAGCGTCATCGACTTCGGCAAGCGAGGATCGAAGTGAGTAGATATATATCTATTGGGGAAGTCAGGTGAATGGCGTATAGTACCTACGCAACCATAGGATAGGTTATATATATATATATATATTTTATATACATATATCCGTTGATACAAGATTTGGATACTTAGCGGATAGGGTTTTAGGAAACCGTAGGATTTTGAATAAGCGTGTTTGTAGGAGGATTTTTACCTTAGTCTTGAACTTTAGGTTATGTGTAGTCATCCACGCGCACACACACTTGATAGATGTGTATATATTTGTGTGTGTGTGTGTGTGTGTTTGGTTATATATATATATACATATACACGTGAAATGAGGATAGAATATGTTATATGGATATGAGTCGATATGATCGGGCATGATGCTGTGAGATTTTTGATATGTGTTTGAGTCGAGACACCGTATATGATATGATATAATAAAGGATCGTTGGGTGATAATTTCAAACATGCGATAACATGTGACTTGATGATATATTAGAATGTACGAGACCTTATATCCGTACCACTGATTTATGATATTGATATCGTACGATGATTGATACTGTACGAATAATGATTTATTATGATATTTGACCCGTACCCTCGATTTTGAGGATGCCGTACAATGGATATTACCGTACGAGATGTATAGGATTGTTCTCCTCCGAATACAGAGACGGAACCGTGTAGGTTCGTCTTGCCTGAATTTGGGGGCAGATGCTATTTGGTGTTATCCGTCCACCTCTCCGAAGATGCCAAGTTGATTTATGGCACCATGTATCGAAAGTTTAAACGGATGCTCGATGTAGCAGACTTCGTCAGATTCCCCCTCGTTGAGGGGTTTTTGATTGTGGGGACGCTTTTCTCTGCAGGCGCAAGCTCCTGCAGTTAATTACGCTACCGCATCGCGGTAGCCACTTTCTCCTTCTCCAGATGGTCACTTCGTGTCGTGTGTGTTTGTTTTGTTTTTGGTTTCCCGTGGATTGTATACGGAGACTAATTTATGTTGTCGCCCGTAGGGCGTAGATTAGTCTAAATCCGTATCTTCTTAGATTTGGGTTTGGGGGTTGGGTTTAAGGATACTTTAGTCTCATTTGAAACTAAGATCAACTTAAATGTTTGTTAAGGATACATCAGTCTAATTTCAGAATAAGATCAACTTAACGGGATCGTTTAGATCTGACAAGAAAGCATTTGGGCTCTATTGTTTAATTTATAGACATTGCGGTCAATTAGTTTAAGGACATTACGGTCCAAGGTTAAGGACATCATAGTCCATGGGTTTAAAGGACCCCACAGTCCGAGGTTAAGGACATCATAGTCCATGGGTTTAAAGGACCCCACGTTAAGGATATCTTAGTCCATGGGTTTAAAGGACCCCACAGTCCGAGGTTAAGGACATCATAGTCCATATAAAATCTGGTTGTCGGGACCTGTCACCTTTCTGAAGACGTTGAAGGATTACAACGACATGTATCAGAGGAGTGAAGAGATGTACCCTTGAACCAATGTTGGTTGGGATATCTGTAGTCCAATTAGGACTAAGATCAGAAGATTAATGAGCATATGGGCTCAATTAATCTGAATTAAGGACTTATGGCCAATCTTGGGCTAAGTCCACTTAGGTTTAAAATATTGGACCTTTGTTTGGGCTGCTGAACATTTGTCTGGGCCCAGCCCCTCCTTTATAATGCTAAGCTTGGGTCTGGGTTCTGACAATATTTTTATCTTTTATTGAGTGCTGAGCACTCATATACCATATGAGATGATCAATCTTGGAAAACAAGAAAGTATTTGAAGCTCAGTCAAAAGGGGAGTCTTGTCTCTGGAAAACTTGGCTAGTTCAAGCTATGATTGGCTTGGATATAGTGTTTAACGCTAGAGTATATTCGGCTATCATGTGCTCCCACATGATGCATCAAAAATATAGTGTTAAACACTAAGACTGAAGCGCTCACGTGGGTCACGTGTGGCGCCTGATGATTGGGCCCTGCCTTTATTTATTCTCAGAATATTCACAGAAGTGTTAAACACTAAGGATGCAGTGCTTAAAATAGTGTTAAACACTAGAAAATGAAGCGCTCACGTGTGGCACCCTAGGATTGGGTCATGCTTCCCTTATTTTATTCTCAGAATAAGTGTTAAACACTTTTAGTCTTCAAGGCTATCACGTGTGGGCACGTGATGGGGATCCATGCACTGGATATTAAATGGATTTGCTAGGGGTCACGTGGGGACACGTGAGGGCGCCCAAAATCTATTCTTCCCTTTTTATTTTGAGAAGTTTGTTCAAGGGTCACGTGGGAGCACGTGAGGCATCCTTTAGGTGGGCATTGCCCTTGGGTAGAATCCACTTTTGTTTGATAATTGTTAGGGGTCACGTGGGAACACGTGAGACACCTAAAATATGTTCTGACTTGGCCTTATTCTGTTTTATCTTGAGGAATTTATCCAAGGGTCACGTGGGAGCACGTGACCCCATCTCATTCGTTCTTTTCTGACCATTGAAGGGAGGGTCACGTGTCGCCACGTGATCTGGTTGGATACTGACTTCTTTACGTGCATGGAGAGTTTTAAGTCTCTTGTTTTAAGAATTAAATTCTTTTGTAGGGTTAAACCCTAGTTTTATTTAGAAGAATTAAATTCCCATGTATTTGGAAGAATTAAATTCTTTTATACCCAATTCTCCTTCTAAATCTTGGATCTGCATGGCAGAATCTCACCGATGAGAATTAAATTCTCAACTTATGGGGAGATCTGCTTTTGCAGATCTTCAACCATTGGGAAGAACTAAGTTCGTATATTAAAGGTTAAACCCTATATTTGTTGGAGGAATTAAATTCCTTTGTGCTTTGTGGGAGAATAAAATTCTCTGAACTTAGGTCCTCTCTTAGGCTTTAGATCTGCATGGCAGAATCTCCCCGATGAGAATTAAATTCTCAACTTATGGGGAGATATGCTTCTGCAGATTTTCAACCAAAAGAAGAACTAAGTTCTTATTCAGAAGAGTTAAACTCTTAAATTGAGAATTAAATTCTCTTTTTCTTTCGTGGGAGCTTATAGGATGATCTCTCACCTAGGATTTCTTTCTTTTCTCAAGAGACCTTCTTTTCTTTCTGGAGAATTAAATTCTGTTCTTTTTTCTCTCTATTGTTGTATAAATTTTTTCCCCTTCTCTTCTTGGATCCTATTTATAGGAGGAAGAAAAGAATCAGTTTGTTTAGTCAATCTTTCATTGAAAGATTTCAAATGATTTTGTAACCAACATGATCCTTTAGATCACTCGGTGAATTTCATTCACCATTGGATTTTTAATCCAAAAGATATTTTGTCTGTTATTCCTAGCAAATTTCAGGGAAATATCTCTTTGTGTAGAATCTTTCTATAAATTCATGATTTTTAATCACCAATGGATTTTTGATCCAATGGTTCTCCACTTTACAGAGCGCAATCTTTTTTTTTTTTGGAAAGATCTAGGGAAATATTTTTCCAACTAGGGTTTTTGATTTCACTTAATTAGAATTTAATTCTATTAGTTCAGAAGGTTTAAGTGCCTATCATGTGTTAGCACATGACCCCACTGATTAAGCTTTTGGTCAGAATTTAATTCTGTTGTTTTAAAGAACTTAGGAATTATCACGTGTCAGCACGTGACCCTTGGTCACGTGTGGGCACGTGATGCCCCATTGGGGTTTTTCCTTGTTGTTTTATTATATCTTTAATTCTCTTCAGTGGGTTTAAAGGCCCATCACGTGTGGGCATGTGACCCCATTTGATTAGGATTCAACTCTTATCATTTCAAAGCCTTCAGGAAGCCATCACGTGTCGGCACATGACCCCCGATCACGTGTGCGCATGTGATGCCCCATTGGGGGTTTTCCCTATATTTTATGAGGGAACAAATGCCCCCACAGCGTTGTTCTCACGTGTTTGCACGTGAGTGCAACGCTGTATCTTTTATGGCCGTTAGATCTGGCTAGGGAAGGGGGTAGATGAACCGTTTCCCATCACATCCTATAAATGCAGGGGTCTCTTCAGAAGTGCCTCTACTCTTTCATTTTCTTCCTTGTTCATTTCCCTTTGAGAATGTAATTCTCTTCCTCAGAGCTCAGTTCTCTGTTCCAAAAAGTTTCAGAGTTTAACTCTGTCAACACAAGATTTCCCTTTTCAGGTAAGGATCTTGAACGGCCGAGGAACTTCTTGTAGAAATATTCTTTGGATTTTAAATCCACACAAAGGGTTTTTCCCTTTAACAAAAACCCATCTTTCCAAGTTCTAAGAACGCTCGATCTTTAGGTAGCAAACCCCAAATGTTGGTCATTTTCCGGATCTTAGGGTTTTGACGATGGTACCTGTTTCCTTTTGGAATTTAATTCCATTTAAAAGAGCTTAGCTCTGAAAATTTTTCTGGGAATTCAATTCCTCTGTTCAAAAGGAATTTTATTCCTCTAAAAAACTTAATTCTTAAAAGAAGACATCTTGGGATTTTTCTTCCTGAGTTGTTCTTGCAGAGATCCTTCTCGATTTGCACAGAATTCCTGTAATGGGTTTTCTCCTTGGAGGAATGTGTAGAGTCATTTGAATTTATTGAGAATCTTCCTCTTGTTCTCATGATGATTGCCTAGCTTCATTATTAGTGAGCCACCATATTGATTTTGTGGGGCCCATGTGTTTTGTAACCAATGGTCCCATAAAATAAGTTGTTTGTCGCTTTCTTCCACTGTCTACATACATATATATTTATATATATACACACACACACATACACACACACACACACACACTTGTGGGCTTCACTAATAGTTTCCTTTCCTTTGTTTCAGGAATAATGGCTTTTGTTCCATACTTCCCTTTCACCCGCTCGGAGGCTGCCTTTCCTCAGTCATCGTCTGACGAAGAGGTGATGGCGATGATTAGAGCTTACGACCCTGATTGCACCAATTTACTTTTATGGGGGACCTGGTACGGTCATATCATCCGCGGTCGTCGAAGATTTCTTTGCGAGGTACCAACAGAGCTTATCCTCCCATTCTTGCCAATGGACTGTCCGCGGACTGCTTTCGCTGTAGAGGTGGCAAATTGGACCCCTACCGGCCGGATCGAACCGTCGACAACTGGGATACCAAATCAGCCTGTTCCGGCCATAGACATCCTAGGGCGTCGTATCTACCAAGGTGAAGCCCAGCCTTGGGGACAAGTTTACAAGATACGGCTTACCCCTCGCCATCCCACGGGCTACCTTCTCTAGGCTCGTTACATCTTGTCCGCTCATCGTGCGCGTCTGCAGAGGGTCGGGCTTTACCAGGCGGTGTATGCATCCCTCTTCCATTATCAATCTCCCCATGTATGGTGGGTTAAATCTTTCCTAAATCAGTGGAATCTTCCCACCAATACTTTCTTGTTAGGGGACCGCGAAGTTTCGATCTCTTTGGAAGAGTTTCGCGAGATATCAGGTTTTCCGATCAGGGGAGCGCCTTATGAAGGATTGTTGCCCTCTGACGAGTATGCCTTCGAGACTATGCCTGCTACGCTTGACGGCTTGTCGACTGAAAATGCCGTCAACAACAAGTACCCGAGTTTAATCAAGACGCTGGGGATTTTTCAGAAGCTGTTCACGGAGCCAGAAGAACAGGGCTTCACTTTTAAAAGCTTTATCGCATGCTTCCTTCGTGGAGACGTTCTATCGAAGGCGGCTCCAAAGTTTGTGAATATCAACGACCCTTTCGGGTTTGGTTTAAATAGGCTACCGGCTAGAGAAGAGGATTTGCCCCAATTCTACATTCCAATCTTGTCAGCTGTGCCTTTCGAGTCAATCGCAGCTCCTGGCATGGATGAAGAAACTCTCTTCATCGGCTTTATTAGCGTTTGGCTCAGCTGATTTGTTGTTCCAAATCACCGTCGATTCATGAGAGCCTCGGTCATTTACCCTGCTCATCGCATCGCCGAAGGGACGCGACTAGCCGTGGGCATTGCAGGGCTGTCACATCTATACCATGGGCTAAGAAGTGCATCTAATACCTCAATCCCAGGCGTGAACATAGTGAGTTTCTCTCTCCATTACTTTACGTCATGGATTGATATGCACGTGCTAGGGGCATTTGCCGCGCATCAGAGACCCAGCTTTTATGATGCCTATACCTTTCCGCGGCTCATGAGATTGGTGGACGCTTATGGTCCTGACCCGACTCAATTACGGGCTCTTCGAGTGCTGCTCAATTCGTATGCCAACGAAGGTTGAATGGTATTTAATGATTGAATCCTCTCTGCTCCCTCGGGACCTGTTCAACAGTTGTTTGACTTATCGAAAGAGGGGGAACCATCTTTGAAACCCAGGGAAGCCATGCACTTGTACTCGATCAGACCCGGCTATCTGGTGTTCCGTTGAAACGATGCGGGTCTTTTCATGCGGTACAGTCCACACCGCTTTTCCCGACAACTGGGATATGACCAGGGTATCCCCTTCGAGGCATTCATAGTGGAGCCCAGCCCTTCTTTAGAAACTGTTCGTGATGCCACCCACCATTTCATGAGGCTGAACACCAGTTCTCATTTCATGATCCCTGAGGCCGACTACATTCCGAGGTGCGTGGGGGCTTTCACGGGTTTGTATCACCACCGGGTTAGTCCAATCATTGCTGAGGAGAGGAGGATACTTTTTGGGCTTAAAGCTCCCTCCCTGCTCCGGGCTACGGGAGTCCCACCGTGATCGTGAACGATGGTTCACCCTCTCTTGAGGGATACTGGTATCGTTTTTATTCCTGAGGCGACGGATGTGGATTTGACTCCGACAGTCGGTATGCCGATGGGCACGAGAGCTCAGGCAAGAGCTTTTGATAAGGCGCCAGTAGCAGTATCATCAGCTGCGGCGTCAGCAATGGCAGTGTCGTCATCGGTAGCACCGCCGAGAGAGGATATCGAAGGTGAAGTAGGTCAACGTCGCACTAAAGCACCAAGGGGAAAGAAGCGATCGTCTTCTGGTGTTAGTTCTGGGTTAAAGAGGCGAAGGAAGACGGTCACCAATCTGCTTGACCTTTTAGTGGAATCCGAGCCTATCTTTCAAGATGAACCACTAGCTATGCAAGAGCCGGATGGTGATCTTCTTTTTCCAGGTTCATCTGCCGAGGAAGCCGCACAATTGGCTAAGGCTATAGGATGCTCCCAGGATGAGACTGAAAATGTAAGGATCCCGATGAGGCCTTATCCTGCCGTCATCTACTACGAAGATCCTCCATCGATACGGCGGATATTTATAGGTCCTTTAGAAGAGGAAGGCGAGATAGCCCTTAAGCAGCCTATCTCGGCCGATGCCGAATATGCGCTTTCGTTGTGGACTGGTGGCCACGAGTCTACCCTCGCACCCCGGCGAGCACGAATTCTTGAGAAGGAACGCCGGCTTGAAAAATCCATACTAGAAGCTCCTTTGCGCATTGGTATACTTATATATCTTTTTGTAGTATTTTGCACTGCTTTTGTACATATATTCTGATCCCCGTGAAAACTTTGCAGGGACTTCAACAATGGCAGAGGATCTGAGTTCGAGTCGCACCTTGACTATGAACTCTATAAATATCCCCGAGTAAGTGTGGAGGGGGTCGATACAGCTGTTCTTCCTGCCACGGAGCTCCCATTGGTGATTTCTGTTCCTCCGGCACTTGCTCTCCCGGAAGAGGCATCTTCATTGGCCGCGGATTCAATGGATCTTTCTAGGGGCGGCCGGAGACCATGGGACAGGTAGTCGAGACCACCGTCCTTTCATTAGAGCCTGCAGCGGTGGCCGCTGCTCCTCAATTGGAAGCTGTTATACCGGCCCATGTCCCAGATGATGTGCTTGGGGGCATGGAGGAGGCCACTGAAGCTGCTATCCCTCCAGTTCAGAGCGGGAGGAGCATCAAAGGTAGCCTTCTATATTTTATTTTAATAATCTCTTCATTATCTGAACCTTCCTGTCTTTTCAGAATTGCGCGGGTTGGCGGTGTCCATCATGGACCTGTCCCCTAGGAAGTCTTTTCAGTGTCTGCTAGAGATGGCCGCTCCGCAGGAAATATCCCCTTAACGCATCGTCCTATCTTCCTGGCAAGGTTAGTGTTGTTCGCCTTCTTCACGGCATTATTATTATTTTGTATAAGGATATTGATGTCTTCTGCAGTTCTGGAAGCCGATAACGAAGTTGAGATTCTTGACGGGCCTGGGGATCTTCTGGACCCTTCTTGCATGACTGTGGGTAAGTAAAGTTTCGACGTTGTCCCACCTGCTCTTTGCTTGCAAGTCTCGCTGATTGTTTATAAATCTTAACAGCTTTGCCAGTTCTTACCATGCTGGAATCTTGCATCGTCATGCCACCCGGCCCCTATGCTCTACGTGCCTCGGAATGGATGGCAAAGCTAAGCCTTCACTCTTTGTCATCACTGATTGAAGACCTTCGTGCTGGTAGTTTGACCACGGCCGAAGAATTTGCCGTTGAAGCCAACAGTTCTTTCCCCTTTTTTGCTGCTTACCACAGCGAAACATTGGTGCAAGTCTGGGTTGAGTTTTGTCATCTGGTGGAGGCTTGCTTGCATAGCCTTGAATGTACACACCTTCCTTCAGAGGTTGTGGCTCTAAAGGCGAGCTTGCGGGGGTTGATCGAACGATGCGCCACAAATATGCTGTCATGCGAGAAGAGGCTCAGCAGAAAATTTTCAGAGAGGAAGCTGGCTTCAACTGCACTGGGGAACTTCAAGCTAATCTTACGGCCAAGACCACTGGGGCATACGAACTTTGGCGGGTGCTTCAAGAAGCTATCAGGGAGGTGGTAGCCATTGATAAAGCTGTCATTTTTACTCGCGAATTGGTCGAAACTCATAATGTTACCGAAAAAGGAGCTTGAAAGTCGGCTTGCCTCGTACCAGGCCCAACAGTCTCAAGCGGAGGCCCGTCTCTTAACGATAATGAATCATGAAGCCGAAGCCAAGCGGAAAAAGGATGAACTGGCAAATCTTATAAATCGTCCGCCGGCTTGAAGATTTGTATATTTTTCTTTTATTCTTCTTTTGTAGATACTCCTGAACGAGAGCATTTTTTTTATTCTTTCATAAATTGTACTTTGTATTCATTTTGATTCATGAATAAAAGGCATATTTTTATTCATGGTGTTGTGTCCTTTTTAGTAAATGCATTTTGTGGATAATCTATTTTGATCTCCTTGTAGGACAGCGATGGCTTAGGAGTTAGGTTCAGATCTGCCTCCTAAGGCTTTCCAATTTTATGAGCTGTGAGGGTCTCATAAAGGTATTTCTCCTTACGAGTCATGAGGATCTCGTAAGTGTATTTTATCCTTAGGAATCGTGAGTATTCCTAAGTGTGATTTCTCTTGAGAGTCGTAAGGATCTCACAAGAGAATTTTTCTTCCTTACAAGTCGAGAGGACTTGTAAGTGATTGTTTCCTTTCTTGTCGGAGAGTGTGGCCTGTAAAAAATCTACCTCGACCTCTCTGCGAGGCGATGATGGCTTAGGAGACAAGGTTAGGATCTGCCTCCTAAGACTTTTCAACTTTATGAGTCGTGAGGGTCTCATAAATAATTTTCTCCCTACGGGTCAAGAGGATCCCGTAGGTGTATTTTCTCCTTAGGAATCGTGAGGATTCCTAAGTGCATTTTCTCTTGAGAGTCGTAAGGATCTCATAAGAGAATTTTCTCCTTATAAGTCGAGAGGACCCGTAAGTGATTGATGAGTTGACTTGCTCCCGAATCAAAGAATTGCTTTGACGAGGAAGTCGAGGGTTGACTTTATCCGCATTTCACGGAGTCGGGGGTTGACTTAATCCGCCTTTCACGGAGTCAGGAGTTGACTTTATCCGCATTTCACGGAGTCAGGAGTTGCTCTGGACGTTTCCCACGGGGTCAAGATTGACATTAGCCGTGTTCTACGGGACCAGGATTTGCTCTGGACGCTTCCCACGGTGTCAGGATTGACATTAGCCGTGTTCCACAGGACCAGGATTTGCTCTGGACGCTTCCCACGGGGTCAGGATTGATATTAGTCGTGTTCCACAGGACCAGGATCCGCTCTGGACGCCTCCCACGGGGTCAGGATTGACATTAGCCGTGTTCCACGAGACCAGGATTTGCTCTGGACGCTTCCCACGGTGTTAAGATTGACATTAACCATATTCCACAGGATCAGGATTTGCTCTGGACGCTTCTCACGGGGTCAAGATTAACATTAGCCGTATTCCACAGGACCAGGATTTGCTCTGGACGCTTCCCACGAGGACAGTATTGACATTAGCCGTGTTCCACAGGACCAGGATCCGCTCTGGATGCTTCCCATGGGGTCAGGATTGACATTAGCCGTGTTCCACAGGACTAGGATTTGCTCTGGACGCTTCCCATGGGTCAGGATTTACATTAGCCGTGTTCCACAGGACAAGGATCTACTCTGGATGCTTCCCACGGGGTCATGATTGACATTAGCCGTATTCCACGAGACCGGGATTTGCTCTGGACACTTCCCACGGGGTTAAGATTGACATTAGTCGTGTTCCACAGGACCAGGATTTTCTCTGGACGCTTCCCACGGGGTCAGGATTGACATTAGCCGTGTTCCACAGGACCAGGATCCGCTCTGGATGCTTCCCACGGGGTCAGGATTGACATTAGCCGTGTTCCACAGGACCAGGATTTGCTCTGGACGCTTCCCACGGGTTCAGGATTGACATTAGCCATGTTCCACAGGGCCATGATCCGCTCTGGATGCTTCCCACGGGGTCAGGATTGACATTAGCCATGTTCCACAGACCAGGATCCGCTCTGGACGCTTCCCACGGGGTCAGGATTAACATTAGCCATGTTCCACGAGACTAGGATGGGTTGACTTTATCCGCCTTTCGCGAAGTCAGGAGTTGACTTTATCCGTATTTCACGGAGTCAGGAGATGACTCTCGGTTGTCTGGGCACCGCCGAGTCATGGAACTGGGAATTGCCGCGGTTCCGCTTTGCTGATGTTGCGTCTGTTGTAATGAGACGAATATCGAGGTGGTCTCTAGGTTGTCTGTGAACCGTCAAGATTCGGAGTAGGGACTTTGCCATGGCTCCAAGGTTGATTGTAGCGTCTGAATCCTGCTGGAATGAAAAGGAACGCTGTATGTGATCTTTAGGCTGTCAGTGAACCGTCGAGATTCGGCTCTCCTTCTGATGGAGCCTGGTAGGAAGGTATGGTTCCCTCTTTGTTCGTGCCTCTGGATTGTACACAGGGATCGATGTGATCTCACCTGTAGGGCAAAAAGTTTCATTATATATATATATATATATATATATATATATATTTCTTTCCGCGATGCTCTATCATTTCAGCTTTTATATCGTGAAAGTCGCGATTGCCCAATCATTTCGGCTATTTTTCGCGGTGCCCAATCATTTCGGCTATTTTTTTTATTTACTTGCTAATTTTTATTGCGAGTTGCCCAACCATTTCGGCTATTTTGTATGCATACATTTTTACTTGCTGATTTTGTTGCAAATTGCCCTATCATTTCTACTATTCCATATGCATTTGTGGCTCGCTGACTTTTCGCTGCGAGTTTGGGATTTGATACCGATTTAGGCATCAGTATCGCTACAATTGGGATATTTCCAGGAGCGGATCATCATTTGCCTTTGTCGGTTCGAACAAAGGTGGCTTAGCAAACAGGGTTAAAATCCTGTCGACTAAGGCTTTTGACTTCATGAGCCGTAAGGGTCTCATAAAGGTATTTCTCCCTACGAGTCGTGAGGATCTCGTAAGTGTAATTTCTCCTTAGGAATCGTGAGGATTCCTAAGTGTGTGGTCTCTTATAAGTCGTAAGGATCTTACAAGAGTTTTTTCTCCTTATAAGTCGAGTGGAGTTACATGGATCGTTCGTCGTGTGAACATATCCCTAGTCGCGGGTGGGACTTTGTTAGGGAAATGTTTATTCGTGCCCATGGCTTGTATACAAGGGTCAGCATTGAACCGCTTGTAGGGCAGAATCGGAGATTGTGATGGCTTAAGAACAGGTTCAGATCCCTGTAGCATAAGGCTTTTGAACCCTGTGAGCTGTGAGGGTCTCAAAGGGGAATTCTACTTACGAGTCATGAGGATCTCGTAAGTGTAATTTCTCCTTAGGGATCGTGAGGATCCCTAAGTGTGTTGCTCCCTTGTGAGTCATAAGGATCTCTCGCAGGTGGTTTCTCCTTACAGGGTTGAGAGGACCTTGCAAGTGTCTTTTAACGAGATTGCGCCCTTTCGGGTTTTCACAAAACTCGCAGGTAGTTCTATTGTTTTTACTCACGGAGCCCTTTCGAGTTTTCATCCGTGCCCATATTGCTTATGGACGTACCATTTTTTTTGTTTTTTTTATTGTGTCAGCATTGGGAAGCTGCGGTCCGTAGTAGCTTATAGACGTCTCGGTCACCAGCCAGTTTTATGATATAGTGGTCCATTGTTAGTTTAAGGACGTTTCGGTCCGTCGTTAGTTTTAGGACATTTCGGTCCGTTGGCCAGCTACTACTTATAGAGTTTAGGCTTTGGAAGATAGCGAGCAGACATAGGCATCGTCATCTATCGTTGACCTAGGCCGTGACTCGTCAGGCGTAGTATTTTTTTAGGAAGCGACCGTTTATTGGCCTGAAAGGTCTTTCACCATGCATGTCCATGAGTAGATAGGCTCCACCATGGTAAACTTTATCTATGATGTACGGGCCTTCATAGTTCGGCTCGAATTTCCCCTGCTTGGCACGATTGGGGATCATGGGTCTCTTGACCACTAGCATGAGTTCGCCTTGGCGGAATGTTCTCGGCCTAGTCAATCTCTCATATGAGCGCGTCATCTTTGCTTTGTAAGCTTCTAAGTTTTGCTGCGCCATGAGCCGAGTTTCGTCGAGGGCATCAAGCTCCTCAAGCCAAAGATGAGTATTCTCTTCGTCCGTTAGCTCGTAATGAACTGCCACTCGTAAGGAGGGTAGCTCTATCTCCAAGGGGAGTACTGCTTCAGCACCGAATACAAATGTATACAGCGTTGTGCTTGTGGCTGTTTTGAACGTAGTTCGATACGCCCAGAGAGCTTCATGCAGTCCCTCATGCCATTCCTTCTTATTCCTGGACACCGTCTTTTTCACGATCTTTGTCAAGGTCTTATTGAAAGCCTCAGCTAGACCGTTAGCTCGGGGATTATAGACTGAAGAGTATCTCCAGTCTATATTATGCTGTTGTGCGAAGCGGCTGATCTTGCGGCTTCTATAGGCTGGCCCGTTATCAGAGATAATTCGTCGCGGAGTGCCGAACCGATAAATGACGCGTGTCTTGAAAAAATGGAGGATATTCTCCATCTTAACTTCCCTTAGTGGTATTGCTTCTGCCCACTTGGAGAAGTAATCGGTTGTTGCCAGTATGAACCGATGTCCTCTGGACGATGTTGGTTCGAGGGGCCGATTATATCAGTTCCCCACATTTCGAATGACCAGCTAGCCACCGTTGTATGTAGTGGATTTGGATGCTGGTGGATAAAGTCCCCATGAATTTGGCACGAGTGGCACTGCTTCGTGTATTCAAGGCAGTCCTGGATCATCGTGGGCCAGTAGTAGCCCATCCATTTGATCTTCAGCTTCATCTTCGGCCCGGTTTGGTGAGAACCGCAGAGTCTGTCGTGAGTTTCTTGGACGACTCTCCTTGCCTCTTCAGGTCCCAGGCATCTTATCCACAGAGAATCAAATGATCTCTTATACAGAGTATCATTGACGAAGGCAAAAGATAGAGCTCGTTTCATGAGCTGATGTCTTGAGGACGCATCTTCAGGAGTTCGACGGGATTTGAAGTAGTCTATAAAGAATTCTTTCCAATCCTTAGCCTTTTCCCGATCTTTTATTTGTAGGGTCGTCTGCTCGGTCGCTCCTTTTTCTTCGGAAGACTCCGGAGATATTTCTGCCGCTGCAAGAACCCGACGGCTTTGTACCATGATCCTCACGTCGTCAAGGTTTTCGTCAGCCAGTTCTTTAGCGAGCTTGGCTAATGCATCTGCCTTACTATTATCCGCGCGCGGTATGCTTTCTAGGGTGTAGGAGGGAATTTGAGTCAGCATTTGCTGCACTCTCTCTCCATACTTTACCAACTCTGGCTTGCACGTTTGATAATCGCCGTTCACTTGACTAACGACCAGTTGGGTGTCTCCGTATATGAGGAGGTTTTCGATTCCCATGTTGACAGCGATTTCAAGACCTGCTATCAAAGCTTCATATTCGGCTTCATTGTTTGTCCTTAGCTCTGTTAAGGAGAAGGCAAAGCGTATTATCCCTTCTTATGGAGTCACGAAGATGAAGCCCACCCCGGATTTGATTATGGGGGTGCTTTGTTTGCGCTTCTTCATGGAAGATGCTCCATCGAAATAGAGTTCCCACTGGGTATCATTCTCTCTTCTCTCCCCGTCGATCGTGTCAAACGCATGCTCGTCTGGCAATTCGCAGTTCAAGGGAGAGTCGGCAGGTATCAGATGCTCAGCGAGGAAGTCGGCGATGGCCTGGCCTTTCACTGCCTTAAGGGGACGATAAGTTATTGAGAACTCCATCAAGAGCAGGGCCCATTTAGCGAGCCGTCCCGTTAATATGGCCTTCGACATCAAATATTTGAGGGGATCCACCTTTGATATGAGATGTACCTCATGTGCCAACGCATAGTGTCTGAGCTTCGTTATCGCGAAGATCAACGCCAGACAGTGTTTTTCGATGGGGGAGTAGTTGCTTTTTGCCCCCAGAAGAACTCAACTCAAATAGTAGAGGGCTCTCCCCTTCCCCTGGTCATTCGCTTGTGCCCATAACGTGCCTAAGGAACCTTCAAGGGAAGTTGTATAAAGAATGAGGGGCTTTCCCTTGACTGGAGCGGTCAGCACCAGAGGATTCTGTAGGTATTGCTTGATTTCGTCCAGTGCTCTTTGGCATTTGCGATCCCAGACGAACGGGGTTCCCTTCTTCATTAGGTGACTGTAGGGACGACAATTGCCGGAGAGATTGTTTATAAATCGCCGGATATACGCGAGCTTTCCTTGGAGAGACCACAGTTGCTTGAGAGTCCTTAGCAGAGGCATTTCCATGATCGCCTTGATCTTCGACGGGTCTATCTCGATGCCTCGATGTCATACGATGAATCCTAGGAATTTGCCCGAAGAGACTACGAACGCACATTTTAGAGGGTTAATCTTCAAGTTGTATTTCCGAAGGCGCTGAAACACGATCTTCAGATGTTCTAAATGTTCCTCGTATGATTTGATTTTCACTACGAGGTCGTCAATATAACATTCAACGATTTCATGTATGAGGTCATCGAAAATCTTCGTCATGGCCCTCTGATAGGTGGCACTGACGTTCTTTAGACCGAAAGGCATCACCTTGTAGCAGAATATGCCCAAAGGGGTCCGGAAAGCGGTATGCTTCTGGTCCTCGGGATGCATCTTTATCTGATTGTATCCTGATGATCCGTCCATGAAGGAGAAAACTTCGTGAGTGGACGTATTATCTATCATCAGCTCGGTGACCGGTACTAGAAAGTCGTCCTTTGGGCAAGCTTTGTTGAGATCCCGAAAGTCCACACATATGCCCACCGTCCCATTTTTTTTCATCACTGGGACGATGTTGGCAATCCTGTCGGGGTACTGAACCTCTTGGATGAAGCAAGAGTCAATTAGCTTCTTGACCTCGGCGTTGATGCTCATCTCAAGCTCGATCCGCATTCTTCTCGGGGCTTGTTTGATCGGCTTGACGTCCGGAGATATCTCCAATTTGTTCACAGCAATCCCCGGATCTAGCCCTGGCATCTCGAAATAGTTCCATGTGAAGCAATCTTTATAATGCATGAGCACGTCTTGAGCGTAGCCTCCTTTTCTTCACACAACAGTTCACTGATGAACGTTGGCCGTGGGTCGTTTTCCATCCCCAAGTCGATTTTTTTGAGGTTATCTGGCAGTAGTATGTATCCCATCCTCCAGTTCTTTTGGCGCCGGTGGAAATTCTGAGATCAACTCACCTTTATCGTTTTCAAAGCACCAAGAGAGGCTATCCATATTCTTGGGTTCTTCTTCTGACAATGTTATTGCGTAACAGGTACGAGATCGTTTCCAAGACCGATGTTGATCTGGTTCTACTCTCGCCATACATGTCGCTTTCGGTTCATGCTTCTGTGGCGGGGTTATCTTCCAACTGCTGGATAGAGCGAACCTGCCTTGTTGATAATGGTCTTCGATCCAGTTCTTGAAGGTGAAGCAGTCTTCGAGAGGATGTCCTATTGCTCGGTGATAGGAGCAATAGTTTGGGTAAGAGACCTCGTCTGCTTGCTCGGGGGTGCTTGGACTCCGGGAGTGTCATCATCTGATGTTTTATGACAAGATTGAATATCTTCTTTGTCTTGTCCTGGGGAAAAGAATATGCGCGACCCATCTTCTTTATAAGAGATGGATCCTGGCTACTCGATTCTCGATCGCGTGGCTTCTTTGACCCACTACACTGCTGTCGAACGTTTTTTCCGTTGTTTGGTTTATTTTTGCCTCTGCGGCGAGTCTTTTGTATGACGGGTTGGCGACGAAGAGCATTGTCATTCTCCGTGGCCTGCTGAAGGAGGCGCTGCGTCCTGGCTTTCTCGTAAATGGCTATTTCGCAGCTATGGTCGTCCCGGACCTTCAGACCCGCTTCCCTTATTAGCTTGTCCATCTATTCTTCAAATGACAGACTTGGCATTTTCATAGCGGGACCTCGTCTTGGTTCAGGGTCGGCGTCTTCTACTAGAGCATCTCCTTCTTCATCAAGATCGTGTATGACGTAGCATCCATGGACTCGTTCCCGTTTCTTGGATTGACATACCCAAGTCCGATCGTTTCCATCCTCCCTTTGGGCAATTTTCGCTGAGTTCCGGGGACGTCCCAGATCCTGTTGTAGAACTGAGCTTTTCGAGCAGTCTGCTTGAAGGGTACGCCTTAACGCTTCAATAGCCTTTTTAATCCTTCTTTGTAGTATCTGGGCTGACGGATGTGCTGGAGCCTGTCAAGCGTAGAATCGGCACCATGCCAAATTTCTTTCTCCACTTTGGTTTCCGTGGATCGATAAAAGAGGATCGCTTTTTCATCTCTTCGCCTGGGAGGGATGTAGAATGTTTGCAGTTCCTGCACACTATAGATACCAAGCGCGTTAAGCTCTTTGTAATGATTTTGTGGAACCATGGCAATTTTCAAACTCCGATCATTGCCAGCGAAGGTTTGTATTGATGGCCGAAAAGAAAATACGGCATTGACCTCATCTTCCGAGTCGCTGCCGAAGATCAACATAGGGGTGGACGATCCCGGCTTGTTGCATTGGGGTGGCCCTGAATATACTATCTCTTCTTCCTCCTCGGTGTCACTCCCGAAGACCGGAATGATAGTGATAGCTTTTTGCTTGTTCTCCGGTTTGCAATATCTTTCTGTGTCTTCGAAATCTGGGAAGAAGTACTTAGCATCTTCGTACTTGCGAACTTCGTTCATGGAGAATGGGTTCAACTCCCCTGTCACGGTATACTCGAGACCATCCTTGAAATACTTCATACACTGATGTTGTGTAGAAGGGATGATGTTATACTCGTGTAACCAAGGCCTGCCGAGCAAAGCATTGTAGCATGTCTTGGCGTTAATGACGTGAAATTTAATGTCCGTGACGAGCATCCCAAAACATAACGTCAGTATCACAGACTCGAGCGTCCGTGATGACTGGGAGTCAAACCCGGAGATGTTGATTTTATCCCGAGCGAGGTGTTGAACGCTCATGCATGTTTCTTTCAACACTCTTACATTAAGGAGATTGACGGAGGACCCATTGTCAATTAGGATTTTTCCTATCTTGATATCATGACAGTATCCGGAGACATAAAGGGGACGGTTATGCTCGCACGTCCTGAGGAGGAGGTCTTCATCGCCGAAGGTGATGTCAGCCGTGTGCACTTTTTCCAACCCGTCCTTCATCTTTTCTTCAGCGAGGAAAGCTTGAAACTGTCCGGGGTCTTGTAACGCTTTGATTAAGGAATCTCGCACCTCTTTAGATAGCAGAAGGGAATCGAGAATGCTCAATTGTGAAGGAATCTTTCTCAGGTGTGCTAGAACGTTATAATCCACCTTGTTTTTCTTGGGCGGGTCCTTGGCGGCTAGCTCTTCGACGACTCGATCGTCGAGGGAAATATCCTCAAGGCCTTTTTCCTTCCCTTTATCCTTTTTGTTCGATCCCTTGTTTGCCGGTCCGAGAGTCTTTTCAGGTAATGTGCGATTACGCAGCTGAATGTTCTCGTAGGTATTCATTTCTTCTGCTTCAGAGGTAGATTCCTCGAAGAGAGGGCCAAGGGGTATTTCTTCATCAGAATCGCTCCTGATGGTAGGAACTTGCGATTCCTTGCTATCAACCATGTGACAGTTGCTGGCAGTTCTTCTGCGCTCATCTGTCGTGCTTTTTTTTTCCTGAAGAGTTTTGCGTTTCATCCGCTTGAAATGCTGCCGGTGAGCAACCTATCCTTGCCACCAGTTTTTAAAGGCGTTGCACTCTTCAGTAGGGTGTGCAATCCTCCGATGGTACTAGCAGTAGTTTGGATGTGCATCCTCTTCGTTAGGGTGTCTACTGTCAGGAGTGTTTCCTTCGGAGGGTGGAAACTTCATTCCCATTGACAAGGCTTTAGCGAATCGCTTCCTTGTCTTGAACCTGCTTTTGCTGGTGACAGAAGTGCTTTGATCTGGCTGGGGTTTTTCATGACCCATGACTTCTTTAAATTGACGCCGACTCCTAGCCTTTTCGAATATAGCCATTTCGCGTTCTCGATCATCCTTGCTTTTCTGACGGGCCTCATTCAGGAATACGTCAATCATCTCGTCGAATGGTTCTAGGAATTCGGGCTCGGGATCTGCCCCCGGTTTCTCTGCATCCGGAGCTTCTTCACCATTTATCAACGAGTGTGAGATCACGTGGCAGCTTGCCACATAATCCTCAGGTTCTTCTGAAGAATCGTCTCCTTCGTCAGCGTCATCTTTATCTTGAAGGATGTGGTTGAGAAACTCTTGAAGTGTGACCGGGGTTCGTGCCCTCTGGTTATATTCCTCCAGTGCGTCAATATGTTTTTGCAGGTCCGTGCGCTTGTCATCAGACTTCACGGGCTTTTTGGTCTTCTTCTTCCTCTTCGAAGACTTTGACGGCTGGGTATGGGCGTTTTGACCATCTCCACCAATTTTTGGCGTCGGGCGCGGCTTCAGCATTCACTTGATTACCTTGGGTTCCAGCGGACTTTTCCATTTGATTGCCGGGCATGTTTGGAGATCCTTCAGCATTCTTTTCATTTTGGCAGAAAGAACGACCTCCCATGGAGCTTCTTTTATAAAAGAGCATGATGCCCCCAGTGTGTCCGCCTTTTTGAGAGCGTGCGGCTGGGCCGGGTTTACTTTCCAATTCTCGGATAGTATGAATTTACCCTGTTGGTATTGGTTCTCAATCCACTCTTTGAAGACGAAGCAATTTTCGATTGGATGGCCTATCGCTTGGTGATAGGGGCAATAATTAGGATTATTAGCCTTACCGGGTTGCAATGGGCATTTTGGATTCGACAAGTTGATGAGCCTGTTGCGCACCGCTAGCTCGAACAATCTCCTCGTTTTGTCCTGGGGAAACGAATAAGGGCGCTTCATTTTCTCATTATAGAATCGACGTCTCTCGTCTTGGCGATCAGTTAGTTTTGGACCACTGGGCTGCTGTTGAGCATTAGCGACGAAGGTCGCTTTCCCTTTCCCTTTTTCGTTCCGTGGCTCCGGCTTCGAAGAGGAAGGCCTGTGGCCCATCTGGTCCATTTGAGCCAGCTTGTCAATCAAGGCCTGGAAAGTGGTCGGCTTGAAAAACAACATAAATTGCGAAATAGTCGCCTGAGGGTCGAGAGTATCCACAAACATGCCTACCGCAGGTGCTTCTTCGATGCGCTGCTCGCACTTCGACCATAGATTCCTCCACCGTATTGCATACTGAACCCAAGTTTCTCCAAGCTTCACTCTGGCATTGATCAACGACGTGATTGGGTGCGTTTGCTAGCACTTGCAAAATGCTGGGTGAATAGAAACTCCATCTCCGTAAAGGTTTTGATGGAATCATTAGGGAGCTCTGAATACCATTCGAACGCCGTCTCCTCCAAGCTGCCGACGAATTGGCGAAGCAGTAGCTTTTCATCCCCTCTAGTGTTTCCGCACAAAGCCCTAAATTGAGCGACGTGCTGGTGTGGATTTTCTGTCCCCTTGTATACATGGAATTTGGGGATCGTATATCCCGGCGGATACTTTATTTGGTCGTACCAACCCGGATAGGGTCGTCCAGTTCTGACGACTTGGCCAGCCGCTTCATTCGCTTGATGAGATCGTATTTGTTGAGCTATATAATCATCAAGCGCGGCTTTAGAGATGGCCTCCTCCTTGGCTACTGATAGAGCCGGCAGAGGATTTGATGTCTCTCCTATATGATCTTCAATTATTACTGGAGGATCTTCGGCTGGAGGGTCCGGCTGGATCATCATACCCACCATAGCTTGGAATAGAAGGGCCATTTGTTTTATATTGGCTGCTTCTTCTGCTGCTTCTCTGTCCTTCTTCTCGAGCATTCTTCGAAGGAATTCAGCATCAGTTTCCTGCTCATGGCGCTGCTCCGAGGATGTCTCCGGGCTTGCTTTCGATCCCGTAAGTGCGGCCATAGCTGTTAGCATTTCTTGGAGCTTTTTGTTAGTGATATGTATGCCCTAGAAGCCATTACTATACATATGATGTATATTGTAGTGGATGCTTGGACATAGATATGGAGGACTTTCTTGCTCGACATGATAATATGCTATCTGGTTGCTCTTTACCTTAACATGTACTCTGATTGTCTCTATGTTATATGTTGATAAAGCTTTTAGGATGAGTACTTGACTTCCAGGACTGTGATGCAGATCACACTAGTGGGGACAGTGTAGTCGCTAAGTACATCCTTCAAATGTTCCTAGTCGTAGGTGTATCGAGACAGCGCATCGATATACCAGAGTAGACTAGCGTATAGCTACTCGACCCATGTAGATGGGCGATGGATGATCCCATATCCATTGGTGTTTGACATCAGAGATGGTATACGGGTGCTCAGTGGAGACTGAGTACACTGGACGGACTCGTCGAGAACTCCCAGATGGTATTATACCTCACGTCAGATGGCGGTTCTCTGGTGACACTGGTACAGGTTAGTCTGTAGATCCGATATCATCATAGAGTCTTGTGTGATTCCCACTGTGCTTTGATTTCCACCGTACCACGTTCAAGAGAACATGCAAAACGGTGGCTTTTGGGTATCCCGAATCATATGGAGGCAATGAGCGATAGGAGGGGTTTCGTCTCTCCCGATATTGGGAGTTGATGTTGCGCTGTGTTCGATTGGCTATAACTGGAAATCCCTGACCAGGGTTGCTGAGATTTACTGGTAAGTGTTATCAGTAGTTTCTCAAACTGTTATTGAACTCATATCGACACGACTTATCGGTTACTAGGGTCTGACGTTTACCACCCCTAGACTGGATATGCGACATATCAGACGAAGTGACCGGACTGTACGGGAATGTTACTGATTGGATTCGCAGGAGAATGTACAGGCTTGCTTGTCGATCTTCTGATCGCTCAATACCTGGGTAGCTGTTACGTTTAGCTGACCGCTTGCAGTTTATGGGTGTTTGATATGATCATCACCTACTGCCGGCGTATTGACGATTCTTTAGAGTCCTACACAGAGGTTTCCTGGCTCAGGCAAAACGAAGTAGGAGCACATATGTGATATATGCGGGACCGAGAATAATACGAGTATGTGATACCGTATTCGATTCTCGCGATATGTGATATCGGCCGGTTATATGTGATATAGCCGGGTCATCGGATCAAGTGTGGATCAAGTGTTGATTCGATGAACTGATACATTTTATATTAGTCGATTATTTGTGAAATAGCCGGATTATCGGATCAAGTGTTGATTCGATAATTTAATGTATAATTATATATATGATATATTACATTACATTAACTAATATAAGCTCACTTAAAGATTCTTTTTCTCACTTGGATAATACATTGATGTATATGCGATATATGTTAATTGAATTATTTTATTTTGTTACATTATATATTATATATGCGATATATATTATTGTAACATGTTAGGGTTATAAATGCAACAAAGGTTTTGAGATTTAACCATGTTAGGGTTTGGATTAGGGTTAAGATTTTGGATTAGGGTTTTGGATGAGCTTTGAGAAAGCTTCATGAAGGTTTGATTTTGTCCATTTTCTTTGATATTTTGGAGAGATATATGTTAACTCAATCCAAACCTTAACCCATGGTAAAGTCTCTACAAGGGTTAAGCATGTAATGCTTAACCCTAGGTTGCATTTCTAACCTCAACAATAATTAATTATTCATCACAAAAGAAATTATTCTTCTTCTTCCTCTCTTGAAAAAGCTTCACTAGCTTTTGGGTTTGTGATGATTTTGAGTGAGAAATTGAAAACAAAAGAGAGCTAAATTCCTACTTCATCGTCCTCATCTATTCTAGCCACTTAGATTAGGGTGTTTGCTTTACTAATACTTGATTAGTGAAGCAAGAGCTTGGGTTTGAGATTCTTCAAGGTAGATCATCTTGGATTAGTGAAGTCTTCAAGCAAGGATGCACTATTCTCTTCATGGAGCCTCTCTAGAGTCCGGGTACTTGATGATCGCAGCGAAGGGACCTCAACTCGGAGCTTATGAAGCGAAGGAACGGACTACAAAGGTTGTAATTCTTAACTCTTAGATGTTAAAGTGTTAACATGCTAGTTTTGTTTGATTCTCTAGTTAAAGTTCTTATGTTTAGAGTTATCTATAATGGAAAATTTTGAAATTGGCATGTGTGATGCCACCCGAAACCTTGCTGCCGTTGTAGGTAACCCAACAGTGGTATCAGAACCAAGCTAGAGAATTAGACGGATAAGTGTAGGATTACGAAACCGAAACAACTCCGAAACACCCGATGCAAAACCCTAGTTTCTGTCGATTTTTAAATGAGCTCTAAAAATGTTTCAAACATGTGCAGAAGATTGTATGAGATACATTGTGGACATG
Organism: Agapanthus africanus; assembly: GCA_030015575.1. NCBI lineage: Eukaryota > Viridiplantae > Streptophyta > Magnoliopsida > Asparagales > Amaryllidaceae > Agapanthus > Agapanthus africanus. The sequence continues at coordinate 109,897,251 of CM057340.1, read as the reverse complement.
GCCTAAACCCCACCCCCCGCTCGGATTTTGGCCGAGCACATGGCCATGAAATTCGAGCAGGCCGGCCCCCCAGTATATTCTGGGCTCCTGGTTTGGGTCATGTTCAAGTCTCTGGGGTTTTGTATTTTTGGTGTTGTTTATTTTTGCTAAAATTACATGTGATGTTAATTTACTGCATTAACTAATTCGGAGTGTTTCGTATTCGCAATTCTAGTTTTGTTTCGGTTTGTTTAGACAGTGTTAAAAAGGTCGAACGGATATCAATAACTCACTTTTTTCCCTGCCGGAAAATTTCCAAGTGTTGGATTTTTCCTTAGTTAAAGAACATTCAAATATCGTGCAAGTAACGCGGTGGACCCTCTAGAAGAAAGAAACCTTAACTCGATTATGTGACCGTCAGAACCGCCTCTAAACCTTCGGTTTGTGGTAGTTCAGCGTTGCCACATGTGCGGCATTGGTTTGACCCTTCTACGGCTACCGTTGGTACTGTGGCATGTGATGGATTCTTTTAAACTAATTTCAAGTGTTGAGAACTAAAGGGAAATTTTGGGTGTTTGTTGATTCGATCGGAATGTTTAACACCGTCTATCTTTTTCTGTAATGTGATACAATATTTGTAATCCACATGTAGTTATGAGATAACTAGTTTGAATGTTATAAATCTAGAAGTTTAGTCTCATTTGATCGGTTGCCACGGGATTTTGATGCGATCAAAAGTCCGTCGCAATCACGTAGCGTACGAGGATACTCGCCTGGTAAACTTAATAGATAGCTATGCCCCATAGCCCCGACCAAGTGACTGTAGGAGAACCCCGTCGCCAAAAGCATCTGTTCGGGTGCTCGCGGCAGCGGTGTTCCGCCTTAGTGTGCTTCGTCGACGGCATTCGGGGGGTGCGGCAGTCTACTAAAGTTTCCGACGAGCATTCGATCAGGATGTCGGGAATCTTGTTGAATTGCCCGACTAGATATTGAAAAGTGTTTTCGAGATCGAGACTAAAATGTGGGGTTTATAATTGTTAGTCATGCGATGTCTAAGGAATTAATTTGGTTAGGCATGCGATGTCTAAGGAGTTGCGGATTCCAACTGTTGTAGTTTTTCACTTTCTTTTCTGCGACCGTAAATGTAATATGTGGTGTATCACCAGTTTCGTTGCTATACATAAACGATAATTGGGATATGCATATTTACTTACGTTGATGACATGTGATGTTATGTGTTGCTTGGATATGTTATATTGGATCTCGTGTTTTGAATAGCCGGGGGTTTTATGTGAGATGAGAGTTTTTATTTTCATTCATGTAACATTCATTGTATGTAATATTCTTTTATTAGGGCACTTCCGGGTTGAGAATGATGTCACCATTGTATATTATTTACTTTTCCGCATTAGGATAGGCCAAAGGCGGGGAGCACAAGTAACCGGGTTCTAGGGTCCAGTGGGAGACCATCTCGAGGAGTCGATACCGGGTGTCCTAACTCTAGAATTAGTAGGGTTGCTTGCCGCTCTCGTAGGGGTCTAGCGGTGTGGGATTGGCTATTCATCGCGACCGTGGAATCCGTGTTTTATACAGGCTCGCAATAAAACAAGGACCTCCTAGTATATCCAATATTTCATATGTTTCTTCTGTTGCGATATCTGTGATGTGATCATTTGATATATTGATGAGATGAATATAGGATATAGTATATGTGATAAATTATATAGACGTTGCTTATGTTTTACACCCGCGCTAGCACTGCCCCACTCTGCCGTTAGTTACCTAACCTAACGGTGCACGAGGGGACATCGAGGCGAATGCGGATGGCATAAGCGTATGTTGTATTTATCTGTGATGTTCAGGTAAACTTAAATGATGGGACTTCATTAATGAGATTAATGAAATAAAAGAAACCTAAAGATGTTGTAGAATCGAATTTTCAAAAACAGGTAGCTCTAATTGTTGCTTTGCATAGCGGTGTTCCTTGTAGGACATCCAGCACCTTATTCGTTAAGGAAAGAGCCGAGATCCCTTCACCGGGAGTGACCTCTTTAGCAATAACTGGCAGATGCTACAACCCTCGGTTTTGTCTTTTGATTGCTTTTCTAGTTCTTGCTTTGCATAGTGGTATTGTGAATATCCTGCACCTTATTCGATAAGGAAAGAGCCGACGATCCCTTCACCGGGAGTGACCTCTTTAGCAAAACTAGTGAAAGCCTAAAAAACACTCCATTTAAATCATTTGATTCTACAACGATATCAAGTTCATTACGCAAAGGGTTTTCTTAAAAACTTGTCGTAGCCCTCCGTCATTTCAGATAAGTACTAGTTAGTATTCGTGCTACGTTTGTTGACTGTGTTAAGGCGTAGTGTGCGGTAGTTGATTAGTGCTTATCTGTATAAGCATATGATGCGATTGGATTAGGGTAGTCGTGCGACTTTGTTGACTATGTTAAGGGTCATCCGGCTGGGTTTAATTCAATCGGGAAATGACGGGTTGAACTTGACTAGCACTTATAATTTGTTGACTTTGTTAAGGTCATATAGCTGCTAGGGGTAAATTATTATTGGGAATTTCAAGTGTTGAAATTTGCAATGAGATTGCATACCTTCTATGAGATAGTTGGATCCCGATACCCACTGCGAGTAAGAGTTACTCCTGGATGAGTTTTACACATTACAAATAGCCGATCAGGTATGTGTTTAGAAAGGTGTCAACGGGGTTACGCCCCTGGGAAAACGAGGTTTATTTTAATTAGGTCCGTGCGAAAGCACGGGGAACCTCCCTCAAAGTACCGGCACTGGCCTGGCTGAAAGATTGGCGAACTTGTAGGGTGTAATTAATCCCGGCTAGTCTTTCCTTTTAGGGTTTGAAGGAAGATTTGACTAAAACAGTGGGAGCCATCCTGATTAGATATATTAATAACTAATCTAATCTTGCAAGAGCATAGCTGAGTGTTTTCTTCTTTCTCTCCAGGTAGCGACCATGTCACGTCTTAATCAAGATAATAATATGGATGTATTGACCGAACCCGCTTGTTATACTGCGCTAGGGAACGTTGGTCCCGCTCCAACTTATAATTGTTATAAGACCGAGCAGGAAATAGGGGATTACCAGGATTCCCGTGCCGCCCAAACGAAGAAAGTGCATGATGATGCATCATCTTCGAATGTGTTCATTACCGAGAACTGTTTCTCAGTATCCTTTACGTCCTGGGTATGAGATACCGGATCAGGATCCCATATATGTAATTTGTTACATGGGCTACAGTGAGGTAGAGAACTGAGAAAGGGTGATAAGTTTTAAGAGTTAAAAATGGTGCAAGTGTTGCAGCTAATTCTGTTGGCAGTTATCACCCTGTATTACCAAATACATTGATTCTGAACCAATGTTATTAGATACCGAACCTGATATACAACATCATATCAGTCTCTTTATTTAGTAAAGAATGATATAATTTTGTATTGTTGGACAATGTTTTGAACATTTCCTATATCAAGAGTTGATCGGTTCAGGCACGTTATCTAAAAGCATAGACGTTCTAAATCAAACCACAGTTCTTAACGTACAGAATACACACAAGGGGAAGAGTTCAGAAATGAACAAATCCTTCTTAAGGTATTGGAGACTAGGTCATATCAATATGACACGAATAGATGAAGTTATATACAAATGCATATTTAAATCTGTTTGAATTTACATCTTATGAAACTTGCCAGTCATGTCACAAAGATAAGATGACCACAACTCCGTTTATTGGAAACATAGCAAGAGTTAGTGAACTCTTGGGATTGATACATGATGATGTATGTAAGGTCCCCTGTCTACACATGCCAGGACTGGTTTTATGTACTTTAGAAGTAGAGAACCAAAACGGGTATGAGTATTATGTCCTATGATGAGATCAGGGAGGAGAATACTTGAGCACGGAATTTCTGGACTATTCTTAAGGAGAATGAGATTCTCTCTTAGCATTAATCCTCCGTATGCACCACAACACGTTGGTATATCGGGGTGGAGCAATCGCACCCTATGTGATATGGTGTGCTCTATGATGAGTACTACTGAGTAGCCTATTTCCTTTTGGGGGTTATGCACTTATGAAGCTGCATACCTATCGAATAGGGTTCCAATCAAATCAGGTGCCTACCACTCCATATGTGATATGGTTTGGAAAGAGCCTATCTCTTAAGTAAGTTAAGATTTGGGGTTGTCCGGCCTATGTCAAAAGAAAAATCCGGACAAAATCGAGGCAATGTCAGTTCTGTGGAAGTTTGTTGGATATCCCAAGCATTCGCAAGGGAATATCTTCTACCACACCGAGGAACAAAAGGTGTTTTATTACTCGGCATGCCACCTTTTTGACAAAAAGGGAATTTCTTGTGAAGAAATTAGTGGGTATGAGGTAGAACTGGAAAGAGTTCCAGCAATACAAACTGCAGCTGATGATTTGGTAGAACCGGAGGATTCAATAGCTCCCAACGAACCTCAGCCTCTCCGCCGATCTAGTAGGGTTCCTCATCCACCTGAGAGATACTTAGGTTTTCTCTATGACAGTGGGAGCGAGGATTGCATCATGAGATGATGACCCAACTAGTTTCGACCAGGCCATCAAGAGTGGGGACTCAGTGAGAATGGCTGGATGCTAAGCGATTCGAGATGGAATTCATATACACCAACAAAGTATGGACTTTGGTTGCTTTATCTGAAGGGTTAAATCCCTATCAGGAGCAAGTATATCTTTAGAAGATTACTTGGTGTACATAGAAAAGTTGAGACTTTCAAAGCTATACTTAAGTCCATCCAGATCCTACTTGCTATTGCTGCATACCATGACTACGATATCTGGCGGATGGGTGTCATGATTGCTTTTCTAAATAGTGATTTAGAAAAGAGCGTCTATAAGTAGACAGCCAGAGGGCTTCGTAGACAGTGGGAGCAGTGGAAACTTGTGCAAGTTTTTTTATGGGATAAATCAGGCATCGCAGAGTTGGAACATCTGTTTTGATGTGGTAGTCAAAGAGTTTGACTTCATCAAAAATGGTAGATGAACCTAGTATATACAAAAAGGTAGTAGGGAGTATGGTGGTGATCCTCGTATAGTACGTGGATGACATACTCTTGATAGGAAAGATGTTTCCTATGCTACGCTCGGTCAATCTTCTCTTATCACATGGATTCTCCATATAGGATCAAGGTGATACCTCCTAAATCCTGGGTTTTGGATATATGAGATAGATCTAATTTGATGTTAGGATTCTCACTAGGTGTAGTAAGATGGTATCAATCGATCCTGGGGAGAATCACTGGAAAGCTTCCATGGTGGTAAGGTCGACTGAATGTCAGTTACATGCATTGTTTTTTCCCTCAGTGGAGGGACGGTATGTTGGAAGAGTTCCAAGATACATACCGTGGCAAATCTAGACAAGATACATCGTTACCAAGGATACTACTAAAGAGGAAGTCTGGATATATATATAAGTTCATGAGATGAACTTCGTTCCAACCATTGTGTGACAATGGAGTTGTGGCTTATGCCTAGGAACCCCCGTCCCTTCAGAGATCCAGACATATTCTTAGGCAATATCACCTGATCATGGAGATGGTTGTGTTGGGCTTCCCTTGCACCAAGTCTAGGGTTTAGTAGCATCACACATGCCACTTTAAAATTTTAGAGAGGTGCAAAGCAAGTAAACCATGAATCATGCTAGAAATTCTAGGGTAACAAGTTTGTATCACATACAAAGAAGTAAAGAGATAGGGATTACAACCTTTGTAGTCCGTTCCTTCGCTTCATAAGCTCCGTGTTGAGGTCCCTTCGCTGCGATCATCAAGTACCCGGATTCTAGAGAGGCTCCATGAAGAGAATGATGCACCTTGCTTGAAGACTTCACTAATCCAAGATGATCTACCTTGAAGAATCTCAAACCCAAGCTCTTGCTTCACTAATCAAGTATTAGTAAAGCAAACACCCTAATCTAAGTGGTTAGAGAAGATGAGGATGATGAAGTAGGAATTTTTCTCTCTTTTGTTTTCAATTTCTCACTTATAAACATCACAAATGAAAAAGCTAGTGAAGGTTTTCTTTATGAAGCAAAAAGAAGAAGATTGCTAAAACCTTTTGTGATGAATAATGAATTATTGTTATGGTTACCAAATACAACCATGGGTTAAGAATGATAGAGTTAACCCTTGTAGAGAATAAACTAGAACCTAAGGTTTGGGTTGGGTCAATAAATATCAACACAAAATATCAAAGGATGAAGACAAAGTCAAAGCTTCATGAAGCTTCATGGAAGCTTCATCTAAGCTTAACCCTAATCCAAACCCTAACCATGTTTAAACTCCACAAAACATGTTGCATTTGTAACCCTAACTTGTTACAATATTATATATCATATATATAATATATTTTGTAACAAAAGAAAATAATATAATTAACATATATCGCATATATATCAATGTATTATCCCGTGAGAAAATGAATCAATAAAGCGAGCTTATATTAGTTAACGTAAAGTAATATATCAAATATATAATTATACATTAAATTATCGAATCAACACATGATCCGATAACCCGGCTATAGTACATATAACCGACTAATATAACATGTACCAATTCATCGAATTAATACTTGATCCGATGACCCGGCTATATCACATATACCCGGCCGATATCTCATATTGCGAGAATAGAATACCGTATCTCATATCGTATTATTCTCGGTCCCGCACATATCACATATGTGCTCCTACTCCATTTTGCCTGAGCCTGGAAACCTCTGTGTAGGACTCTAAAGAATCGTCAATACGCCGGCAGTAGGTGATGATCATATCAAACACCCACAAGCTACAAGCAGTCAGCTAAACGTAATAGCCACCCAGGTATTAGGCGATCAGAAGATCAATAAGCAAGCCTATACATTCTCCTGCGAATCCAATCAGTAACACTACCGTACAGTCCGGTCTCTTCGTCTGATATGCCGCATATCTCGCCTAGGGGTGGTAAATGTCAGAACCCAGTAGCTTGATAAGTCGTGTCGATATGAGGTCCATAACAGTTCAAGAAACTACTGATAACATTTACCAGTAAATCTCAGCAACCCTGGCCAGGGATTTCCAGTTATAGCCAATCGAACACAGTGCAACATCAACTCCCTATACCGAGAGAGACGAAACCCCTCCTATCGCTCATTGCCTCCATATGATTCGGGACTGTACCCAAAAGCCACCGTTTTGCACGCCCTCTTGGACGTGGTATGATGGAAATCAAAGCATACTGGGAATTACACAAGACTCTATGACGATCTCGGGTCTACAGACTAACCTGTACCGGTGTCACCAGAGAACTGCCATCTGACGTGAGGTATAATACCATCTGGGAGTTCTCGGCGAGTCCGTCCAGTGTACCTAGTCTTTACTGAGCACCCGTATACTATCTCTGATGTCAAACACCAATGGATATGGGATCATCCATCGCCCATCTTCATGGTTCGAGAAGCATACGCTGGTCTACTCTGGTATATCGATGCCCTGTCTCGAAACACCTACGACTAGGAACATTTGAAGGATGTACTTAGCGACTACTCTGTCCCCACTAGTATGATCTGCATCATAGTCCTAGTAGTCAAGTACTCATACTAAGGGCTTTATCAACATATAACATAGAGACAATCAGAGTACATGTTAAGATAAACTGCAACCAGATAGAATACTATCATGTCGAGCAAGAAAGTCCTCACTATATATGTCCAAGCATCCACTACAATATACATCGTATGTACAGTAATGGCCTCTAGGGCATACATATAACTAACAGGTTGATCTCCAGGGAGATCGAGGTTAGGAGAGTAGACAAAGAGGACAACACTGCGGATCCACTCACAAAGGCCTATTTCCCAGTAGAGACTTTTATGGGATGGTTGAGTATGAGAAATTTCAACCACAAATGATTGTTGGGTATGAGATACCACAACAGATGGCCCTAGTGCAAGTTGGAGATTGTTAGTGATATGTATGCCCTAGAGGCCATTACTGTACATACGATGTATATTGTAATGGATGCTTGGACATATATATGGAGGACTTTCTTGCTCGACATGATAGTATGCTATCTGGTTTCTCTTTATCTTAACATGTACTCTGATTGTCTTTATGTTACATGTTGATAAAGCCTTTAGGATGAGTACTTGACTACCAGGACTGTGATGCAGATCACACCAGTGGGGACAGTATAGTCGCTAAGTACATCCTTCAAATGTTCCTAGTCGTAGGTGTATCGAGGCAGGGCATCAATATACCAGAGTAGACTAGCGTATAGCTTCTCGACCCATGTAGATAGGCGATGGATGATCCCACATCCATTGGTGTTTGACATCAGAGATGGTATGCGGGTGCTCGGTGGAGACTGAGTACACTGGACAGACTCACCAAGAACTCCCAGATGGTATTATACCTCACGTCAGATGGCAGTTCTCTGGTGACACTAGTATAGGTTAGTCTGTAGACCCGAGATCGTCATAGATTCTTGTGTGATTCCCACTGTGCTTTGATTTCCACCTTACCATGTTCAAGAGAACGTACAAAACAGTGGCTTTTGGGTACAGTCCCGAATCACATAGAGGCAATGAGCGATAGGAGGGGTTTCGTCTCTCCCGGTATTGGGAGTTGATGTTGCGCTGTGTTCGATTGGCTATAACTGGAAATCCCTGGCCAGGGTTGCTGAGATTTACTGGTAAGTGTTATCAGTAATTTCTCGAACTGTTATGGACCACATATCGACACGACTTATCGGTTACTGGGGTCTGACGTTTACCACCCCTAGACTGGATATGCGACATATCAGACGAAGAGACCGGACTGTACGGGAGTGTTACTGATTGGATTCGTAGGAGAATGCACAGGCTTGTTTGTCGATCTTTTGATATCTCAATACTCGGGTAGCTGTTATGTTTAGCTGACCGCTTGCAGCTTGTGGGTGTTTGATATGATCATCACCTACTGCCGGCGTATTGACGATTCTTTAGAGTCCTACACAGAGGTTTCCTAGCTCTGGCAAAACGGAGTAGGAGCACATATGTGATATGTGCAGGACCGAGAATAATACGAATATTTGATACCATATTCGATTCTCGCGATATGTGATATCGGTCGGGTATATGTGATATAGCCGGGTCATCGGATCAAGTGTTGATTCGATGAACTGATACATTTTATATTAGTCGGTTATTTGTGAAAAAGCCGGATTATCGGATCAAGTGTTGATTCAATAATTTAATGTATAATTATATATATGATATATTATATTACATTAACTAATATAAGCTCACTTAAAGATTCTTTTTGTCACCTGGATAATACATTGATGTATATGCGATATATGTTAATTGTATTATTTTATTTTGTTACATTATATATTATATATGTGATATATATTATTGTAACATGTTAGGGTTACAAATGCAACAAAGGTTTTGAGATTTAACCATGTTAGGGTTTGGATTAGGGTTAAGATTTTGGATTAGGGTTTTGGATGAGCTTTGAGGAAGCTTCATGAAGGTTTGACTTTGTCCATTTTCTTTGATATTTTGGAGAGATATATGTTAACCCAATCCAAACCTTAACCCATAGTAAAGTCTCTACAAGGGTTAAGCATGTCATGCTTAACCCTAGGTTGCATTTCTAACCTCAACAATAATTCATTATTCATCACAAAAGAAATTCTTCTTCTTCTTCCTCTCTTGAAAAAGCTTCACTAGCTTTTGGGTTTGTGATAATTTTGAGTGAGAAATTGAAAACAAAAGAGAGCTAAATTCCTACTTCATCATCCTCATCTATTCTAGCCACTTAGATTAGGGTGTTTGCTTTACTAATACTTGATTAGTGAAGCAAGAGCTTGGGTTTGAGATTCTTCAAGGTAGACTATCTTGGATTAGTGAAGTCTTCAAGCAAGGATGCATTATTCTCTTCATGGAGCCTCTCTAGAGTCGGGGTACTTGATGATCACAGTGAAGGGACCTCAACTCGGAGCTTATGAAGCGAAGGAACGGACTACAAAGGTTGTAATCCCAAACTTTTAGATGTTAAAGTGTTAACATGCTAGTTTTGTTTGATTCTCTAGTTAAAGTTCCTATGTTTAGGGTTATCTATAATGGCAAAATTTGAAATTGGCATGTGTGATGCCACCCGAAACTTTGCTGCCGTTGTAGGTAACCCAACACTTTTGTTGTTGCTGCTGCTGAGCCATAGTCACTGATCGCGTAAGCGGTCGATGAACAGTGGAGATACGGCTATCCTCTTTCCTGGATACCATATAGAGAGTATGCACCACCATGCCCCCAGCCTGGGACGTTTGGGTTCAGTGGTCTTACGATTCGTTGCAGACTTAAGGATTTTCTTCGGCCTTCTCCTCTCGTGGGCGGTCGAAGTTGAGGGGGCCGTTGCAGTAGGCACCTAATTAGCTGTCGCCTTTTGTGGCTTGATAGGATGGTCCTCTTCTCGCTGAAATTTCACCTTTTTTGTAATCTTGATAAATTACCAAGTCCTGAACCTGTCGCCAAACTTTGTAAATTTTAGAGGACAGCTGCTGAGGGGATGCTCTAGCTTCTCCTTTGGGACATTCTCCACTGCTGGAGGAGATCTCTTTAGCACGGCAGTCGGAGAGTTTTTACGCACCCTCCTTAGCGGTTTAAAGCTGTTCCCAGTTGGAACAGCAACATCGATTTCCACCGTTGGAGCTGGCAGAGTCAGTCCAGAAGGAGAGTTGCCCCCAGCCTTCCTTACTCGGCGCCAGTGGCGACGTCGATCGTGTCGAGCCGTTGGGATTATCTTAGCTGTAGGAGTGATTTCCTCATGCCCCCTGTGTTGGTCAGAAGTTGTTGTTGTCAGCCTATTGAAGTCTGATGTCCGCTGAGTGGGGATAGCCAATCTATCAAAGGCAGACTTTCGAGCAAGGGAAGCGGCCTTGACGATTTTGCCTGGAACAGGAGCTGAAACAGCCAGTCTTGTGAATACCGACCCTTTGGCAGTAGAAGCCTCTTTGATTATTCTTTCCGCTTGAGCCGGGATTGCTATCCGCTTTGGAATGGCTACTTCAGGTATTGCGGGCTTGTTGGCGTTCTGGCCCAGTCTGTCGAAAACTGAAGCACTAGATTTGGACGACCGGTTTGGAAGGGCCGCAGTGGTGATGAGCCGGTCAAAGACCGACTTCTTAGGAGCTTCCGACGGTAGAGGGGTGTTAAAACTCATCGGTGGGAGCATGGTCCCAAAGAATAGCCCTGTGGTGGCTTGCGTTACTTGGTCCACCGGCATTATGAAAAGGGAGGCCGCTTGGTACCCGTAGGTTACACCTCCAGATGAGGCGGAATGGGAGTTGCAGTTGCAGCTGGAGCAGTTAGAGGCTATTGATGTTCTTATTTTTGAACGAGAGCAAAACCAAATCTTAGTACCTCGAAACCAAGGGCAACCATATTAAACCTCGATTCGTTCACGAGCATGACACACGAAGTGTGGAGTGGAAAGAGGAAAAAGTCCCACCGGGCGTGCCAGAATCTGTTCTCCTCCGAATACAGAGACGGAACCGCGTAGGTTCGTCTTGCCTGAATTTGGGGGCAGATGCTATTTGGTGCTATCCGTCCACCTCTCCGAAGATGCCAAGTTAATTTATGGCACCATGTATCGAAGGATTAAACGGATGCGACCGATGTAGCAGACTTCGTCAGATCCCCCCTCGTTGAGGGGTTTTTGATTGTGGGGACGCTCTTCCCTGCAGGCGCAATCCTCCGCAGTTAATTACGCTACCGCATCGCGGTAGCCACTTTCTCCTTCTCCAGATGGTCACTTCGTGTCGTGTGTGTTTGTTTTGTTTTTGGTTGCCCGTGGATTGTATACGGAGACTAATTTATGTTGTCGCCCGTAGGGCGTGGATTAGTTCAAATACGTATCTTCATAGATTTGGGTTTGGGGGTTGGGTTTAAGGATACGTTAGCCTCATTTGAAACTAAGATCAACTTAAACGTTTGTTAAGGATACGTCAGTCTAATTTCAGACTAAGATTAACTTAACGGGATCGTTTAGATCCGACAAAAAAACATTTGGGCTCTATTGTTTAGTTTATGGACATTGCGGTCAATTAGTGTAAGGACATTACGGTCCAAGGTTAAGGACATCATAGTCCATGGGTTTAAAAGACCCCACAGTCCGAGGTTAAGGACATCATAGTCCATGGGTTTAAAGGACCCCACAGTCCGAGGTTAAGGACATCATAGTCTATGTAAAATCTGGTTATCGGGACTCATCATCTCTCTGAAGACGTTGAAGGATTACAACGACATGTATCAGAGGAGTGAAGAGATATACCCTTGAACCAATGTTGGTTGGGAGATCTGTAGTCCAATTGGGACTAAGATCAGAAGATTAATGAGCATATGGGCTCAATTAATCTGAATTAAGGACTTATGGCCAATCTTGGGCTAAGTCCACTTAGGTTTAAAATATTGGACCTTTGTTTGGGCTGCTGAACATTTGTCTGGGCCCAGCCTCTCCTTTATAATGCTAAGCATGGGTCTAGGTTCTGACAGTATTTTTATCTTTTATTGAGTGCTGAGCACTCATATACCATATGGGATGATCCATCTTGGAAAACAAGAAAGTATTTGAAGCTCAATCAAAAGGGGAGTCTTGTCTCTGGAAAACTTGGCTAGTTTAAGCTAAGATTGGCTTGGATATAGTGTTAAACACTAGAGTATATTCGGCTATCACGTGCTCCCACGTGATGCATCAAAAATATAGTGTTAAACACTAAGACTGAAGCGCTCACGTGGGTCACATGAGGCGCCTGATGATTGGACCCTGCCTTTATTTATTCTCAGAATATTCATAAAAGTGTTAAACACTAAGGATGCAGTGCTTAAAATAGTGTTAAACACTAGAAAATGAAGCGCTCACGTGAGGACACGTGAGGCACCCTAGGATTGGGTCAAGCTTCCCTTATTTTATTCTTAGAATAAGTGTTAAACACTTTTAGTCTTCAAGGCCATCACGTGTGGGCACGTGATGGGCATCCATGCACTGGATATTAAAAGGATTTGCTAGGGGTCACGTGAGGGCGCCCAAAATCTATTTTGCCCTTTTTATTTTAAGAAGTTTGTTCAAGAATCACGTGGGAGCACGTGATGCATCCTTTAGGTGGGCATTGCCCTCGGGTAGAATGCTCTTTTGTTTGATAATTGCTAGGGGTCACGTGGGAACACGCGAGACGCCCAAAATATGTTCTGACTTGGCCTTGTTCTGTTTTATCTTGAGGAATTTATCCAAGGGTGACGTGGGAGCATCTGACCCTATCTCATTCGTTCTTTTCTGACCATTGAAGGGAGGGTCACGTGTCGCCACGTGATCAGGTTGGATACTGACTTCTTTACGTGCATGGAGAGTTTTAAGTCCCTGGTTTTAAGAATTAAATTCTTTTGTAGGGTTAAACCCTAGTTTTATTTAGAGGAATTAAATTCCCATGTATTTGGAAGAATTAAATTCTTTTATACCCAATTCTCCTTCTAAATCTTGGATCTGCATGGCAGAATCTCCCCGATGAGAATTAAATTCTTAACTTATGGGGAGATCTGCTTCTGCAGATCTTCAACCAGAGAGAAGAACTAAGTTCTTATATTAAGGGTTAAACCCTATCTTTGTTGGAGGAATTAAATTCCTATGTGCTTTGTGGGAGAATAAAATTCTCTGAATTTAGGTCCTCCCTTAGGCTTTAGATCTGCATGGCAGAATCTCCCCGATGAGAATTAAATTCTCAACTTATCGGGAGATCTGCTTCTGCAGATTTTCGACCAAAGTAAGAACTAAGTTCTTATTCAGAAAAGTTAAACTCTTAGATTGAGAATTAAATTCTCTTTTTCTTTTGTGGGAGCTTATAGGATGATCTCTCACCTAGGATTTCTTTCTTTTCTCAAGAGATCTTCTTTTCTTTCTGGAGAATTCTCTTCTTTTTCTCTCTATTGTTGTATATCTTTTTTCCCCTTCTTTTCTTGGATCCTATTTATAGGAGGAAGAAAAGAATCAGTTTGTTTAGTTAATCTTTCATTGAAAGATTTCAAATGATTTTGTAACCAACATGATCCTTTAGATCACTCAGTGCATTTTATTCACCATTGGATTTTTAATCCAAAAGATATTTTGTCTGTTATTCCTGGCAAATTTTAGGGAAATATCTCTTTGTATAGAATCTTTCTATAAATTGGTGATTTTTAATCACCATTGGATTTTTGATCCAACGGTGCTCCACTTTACAGAGCGCAATCTTTTTGTTTGGAAAGATCTAGGGATATATTTTTCCAACTAGGGTTTTTGATTTCCCTAAATTAGAATTTAATTCTATTAGTTCAGATGGTTTAAGTGCCTATCACGTGTTAGCACGTGACTCCACTGATTAAGCTTTTAGTCAGAATTTAATTCTGTTGTTTTAAAGAACTCAGGAATTAACACGTGTCAGCACGTGACCCTTGGTCACGTGTTGGCACGTGACCCTTGGTCACGTGTTGGCACGTGATGCCCTATTGGGGTTTTTCCTTGTTGTTTTATTATACCTTTAATTCTCTTCAGTGGGTTTAAAGGCCCATCACGTGTGGGCACGTGACCCCATTTGATTAGGATTCAACTCTTATCATTTCAAAGCCTTCAGGAAGCCATCACGTGTCGGCACGTGACCCCCGATCACGTGTGCGCATGTGATGCCCCATTGGGGTTTTTCCTTGTATTTATAAGGGAATAAGGATGATTGATCCGCACTCTTGACTCGAGGATGCCGTACAATGTATTATTACCGTACATGATGATATGAGGCGGATCGCCGACTATTAGATATATCTACTCGGGATATTATAAATTTCTTATCACCTTCGACTAGGTTCTTAGTTTAGTATTAGTTGCGTAGATATAGGTTAACTTAGGCTCAAGTCATACCTATTTTCAAAACCGACGAATCGTAGGCTCTTTCAAAGAATAAAACGAGGGACACTGCTGATTTTCAAAAGACAACCTTTTTCTCAATACACCGTAGTCCTTACTTTTCTAGAAACAATGATTTGTTCTATTTAAACATGATAAACGGTATGGCTCTTATATATTTGTTATACCATATTGTTGCTTTTGTTGTTTACTTTCTGTTATGATCTTGTCTTCTAGGACACCTGCACCATTACCGATGATGCGTATGTTCCACGTACACTTGCTTTCCGGCTCACACACATCATCATCGGTAATTGCCATGTCACGCACACTGTAGTAATCGTTATTACATTGTATGATCTGATAGTCTGTAGAAATAGTATTGTTTAACATTCATGATCTTGTATGCTAGTGTAGACATTGTATTTCTTACTTAGATGCCAAATGCATTCGCATACATACATTCTAGTTATGCACTGATATTTGGTTTTACGTTGGTATTTACTATCTCATTGTATACTCATAGATTATGATTCTTCTTGGAGATTTCCGTATTCATGTGATTTTGGGATTTTGGGAAAACCGCAAAGGAATTTTATAAACTTATTATCATTTCAAAATAGAAATTGCGGTTTACTCGTGATATGATATGTATGGCGTCCACCATGAGTTTTCTCGGTTCTTGAGCCACATGTGTACACATACCCGATTCGAGAAGAGAGACGCCGTCTGCGGGTACATGGTGGACCCGGTGCGGTACACCGGGGCAAGAGGATCGTATAGCGAGACGTTGAACCCGGCAGGGGAGCACTACCGACCGGTGATTATGTTGGACCCGGCGGTTATCCGGAGGATACCGACGGAGTCATGAGATGTATTTGAGGGTCGTTTTGAGGATACGGCGCCCAAGATATATGAGGATATTGTATTACAGATGGATGCGGCTTTCATGATGTTTTCGAGTGTCGATACTGGGCACTCAGGCTTTATCTTGATTTAGTGTGTCGTTGCTGGGCACACATTCATTTATGCATTTACATTCATGAAAATATTTACATATGTTTGTTACCACTTTATGACACGGACACCAGTATCTGACTTTACACATATGTCTATCTTATTAGCTCTACTGTTTCTCGATGTTGTCGTGTTACTGTTATTATTGTATTGTACTATTTGACCTAGGAGATGGTCATACATTCGGTTTCTACTCGCTGAAGTCTTCTACTCACGAGTTGGCAACTCACCCCCATTGTGCCACAGTTTCTTGCAGGTTTAGCCGTACAGGTTCCGTTGCGGCTTGCTGGCACACTACTTCCTTCAGGGTGTTTGCATTGATAGGTGGGACACATTGCATCGTGACCACTATTATTACTTGTATATTTTATTTCAGTTGTATCTAGTTAAAAGATCCATCAACCAGACTATGTATATTCAGTAGACTTAGAAGCCACAGTTTGTTTATTCTTTCGGCCTTAGAGTCGCGCTTATGTATTTATTGTTTTCTGGTTTTCTTGATGATGTTTAGTTTTCTTGCTGTGTTTTGATCCTCCCCCTTTGGCGTTGTATATTTATTATTTGCGTGGTTGTTTCCGCCTTTCGGCGAAGAGCTAGCTCCCGCTTAGGGATGTCTTTTATCCTTATTACCTATACTCATTTTCGGGTTAAAATATACAAAGGAGGTGCTGCCGAAATTTTTCAATGACGAAACATGTTTTAAAGATAGCTGCAAAATATTGTGTTTTCATATACTATTACTTATCTTTTAAAGAAAGAACTTGTTTTCATTATACCATTATTTTAAAACTTCACTTCCACTATTTTCCCCAAAATGTATAGATTTCTGGGCTTTTGGCTTACTTGAATTAGGTGGGGTCTTATAGACTTCACATGATTCAAGTGTCAGTAACGTGCCTTTTTCGGGTCGTAACATGAGTTTTGGGCGCTCACGTGCATTCCATGTGAGTCACTGAGTTCTGGGCGCTCACGTGTGTTTCACTTGAAGCGCTGAGTTCTTGGGCCTTAGGCGCTCACTTGCCTTTCACGTGAGGCGCTTTTCCCCCTAGAGATTTAATCTCTGCTTATCTTGTAAATCTTAGAGAAGCTTAGTTTATGTTAATGGTATTTTGACCATTAACGATCACCAAGATCACTATTTTAAGGATCTGGGATCAGGTTGTTTAAGAACTAAGTTCTTGTTTTATGAGGGAACTAAGTTCCTGAAGTATAAATTCCATCTTCTTCATGTCCTTTCTTCTTTGTCCTTTTTAACCTTGTTCTTCCATGAATTTTTGATTCTCAAGAACAAGATCTCCTGATGAGAATTAAATTCTCAACTTGTGGGAAACTTTTCTTGTGGATCTCAAATCTAAAAAAAGAACTAAGTTCTTTTAAAGGATTAAACCCTTATATTTAATATGACAGGTAAACGAGATATTTTGATCTCTACTTTTTTTCTTTCTTAGGGTTTGAGAGGAGGAAGATCTTCTTCTTTGAAAAGAATTAAATTCTCTATTTTTTGTGAAATCTTTTTGAGAGCTTTCTGTATTTTTACAGAAGTTTATAGAGGGTCTCCTCCTTTTAGATTTAATCTCTTTGCTCGTATTTATAAGAGAAGAGAAAAATCAATGTGTTGGAGGAAATTTCTCATTGGGAGATCATGATTAATTTCATAATCAATCGAAATGATCTTAAAGATCAACAGGTGAATTTTAGTCACCGTTGGATTTTTAATCCAGGGCTCTCTATTTTACAGAGAAGATCATTCTTATTTGTTTAACAATATTAGGAAAATATTTTCCTAAGATATAATTTAATTCTATCTTTTTCTGATTTTTAAAAGCACCGTTGGATTTTTGATCCAATGGCTCTCTATTTAATAGAGAATATTATTCATATTTGATTTGACCAGGGAGATGTTTTTCCCTAATAGAATTCTATCATTTGATGATTTTCAATCATCATTGGATCTTTGATCCAACGGCTCTGTTTAACAGAGAATATCTCCAGATTTTAGGAAAATATTTCCCATGAAGAATTTAATTCTACCCAGGCAGACTCGTTTTAAATTGGGCGCTGATGCTCACGTGCTATGCATGTGAACACAGCTTAAGAATTTAATTCTTACTGCAATAGGCACTCACGTGCTTTGCACGCTGGCGCTCACGAGCCATAGGATTTAACCCGATTAAAGACTGGCGCCGGCGCTCACATGCCTTTCACGTGAGGCTCTGCCTTAGGATTTAATCCTATTCGAGAAAAGTGTCCACGTACCTTGCACGCCAGCGCTCACGTGCCTCGCACGCCAGCGCTCACGTTCCTTTCACGTGAGGCGCCGCCTCATTTTATGAGGGTTTCTCTACTTTTCTTGAGTTAACCTTCTTTTTTCCAATGCCTTCTTTTGTCAGAGCTTGGAATTAGTTCCACCATGCACAACATTTCCTGTGCCGAGACTTAAATGTTTTCTCTTTATAATCTGAAGCAGTGCTCATCTTCTCTTTCACAAAGAAAGAATCACCTTGATAGAGAAAGAATCATGGCTTGCAATCGCCCGCATGTTCCTCGACAGCCCTGGGAGGTGCCCATTGGGGATATCATTCCTCCCTTTGCCGCCCGTCTGGCGAATCCCGTTTTCACAGATGATCAATGCGACATGGTGATGCACGAGCTCCTGACCTGTAGAAGATCTCCTTTTCCCGCCGGCTCTACATGGCTTTAGATGATCTTCTTGGCCATCCTCGATAATATTCCTCCTCATCCAACGGAGATGACTTAGGCGATGCTTGACGCAGCGGAGTACAAGATCGAATGCGTTCATAAGGCATGCTTGATTACAAAGCCTTTGAGGGACCACTCCGTTCATTTTCCGAGCTAGATACGGACTCAACGGGCTATCATGTCTGCTTTTGTTGATGAGCACGACACTGATCGATGGGGAGAGACTCTTCCTGAGGATCGCCGTTTCGATATGGTGAAGAAGGCTGAGAGAGAATTAGAGAACTTTGTCTATTATTTTATTAACCTTTGTAGTTCTGATCCCATGTTTGGTGATCTCTTCCTTGTAGAATAAGATGTTTATTTAAATGTATTTTTTTTATCGTTGACTGCTGAATGCTTCATCCCCAACACATGTTCATATGTGCATCTTGCATCCGCGCATATGCTTTGCACTTTACCTTTAGGAATTTCTTCTAAATGTGAATGCTAATGATGTGTGCGTATGCTGCGCATGTGTCATGGACTAACCTTCACACACACACACACACATATAAATGAGCATACTTTCAACGTTATTTCTCATTCAAGTACGCATATATATGTAGATGAACACTTAAACAGGTGTGAACAAATGCCTCCTACTACTTTGCTCACGGAGGTATATACGTGGGTGTAGTAGTGCAGAGTAATGCATAACCTACGACTGGTTTTAGGCGGGCGAATTGTACATAACCTTTAGAATCTTAATCTAAGAATATAGCAAGAGGGTACTGGCGCCGTCATCTACCATTGTCTCAAATCATAATTCTTAAGAAATGTAGTTCTAAACCCTGAGGCCCGTGATAACACCTTTCTTTTTTTTTGTTGGCCTGGTTAGGTATGAATTAGTTTATTCACCTGTTTCAGAGTTTCTAGTTTATTCACTCATTTCGGAATATTTTTTTTTAGTTTACCTATCTTAGGTTTACAGGAAAACTCACCCTAATGTTGGATGTAGATAATCCCCACTCTTTTATGACAGGGGTCCGTCAGGTTTGTGTTACTAGGTTTAAGTCCATCATACCGTCGCGTTGGTTGATATATTTCTCGTTATGCAGTCTCTTAGGTTGCAGCTCGAGTAGCCCCGCGACAGTCGTGTCTTGATCCCTTCTGAGGCTAGACAAGACGTCTTCAAGTAATCTTCTTAGGTTGGAATATCCGTATTACCATCGGATGATCATGTGTTAAGTATTTGCCGTGGCGCTTTTTACTTGAGACTAGGCTTAATCTGAAACCCCGATGAGTCATAACCGCACCCTTCTAGGGTGGGATGATCTCCAATGGTTTTTAAGCTTGTCATCAAAACCCGAAGCTAGGAATATGCCGTCACTTCGTTTTTGCTTTGGCGTCGCACCGTTTCTTCGTTGAAGCTAGGTAGACATCCGAATGATCTCTATGCTGTATGTATTGCAATTGAGATCTGAAGCTAGGATTTTGCCGTCACTCCACTTTTATTTGGCCGTTGCGTCCGCACCGTGCGGGAATGAGGAAGAACGTTGAGATGATCTTTAGGCTGTAGATGTTGCCATCGAGATATGGAGTTAGGAATATGCCGTCACTCCCCTTTTATTTGGTCGTTGCGTCCGCACCCTGCTGGAATGAGGAAGAACGCCGAGATGATCTCTAGGCTGTAGATGTTGCCATCGAGATATGAAATTAGGATTTTGCCATCACTCCACTTTTATTTGGCTATTGCGTCCGCACCCTGCTGGAATGAGGAAGAACGTTGAGATGATCTCTAGGCTGTAGATGTTGTTATCGAGATCTAGAGCTAGGATTTTGCCATCACTCAAGTTTTATTTGGCCGTTGGGTCCTTGTTGACGTCGTGTCTGCACTGAGAAGAAACGTCGAGATGAACGTGGAGACGATATTTAGGCTGTAGATGTTGCCATCAAGACCCAAAGCTAAGAATATGCCGTCACTTCGCTTTTATTTGACCCTTGGACCCTCATTGACGTCATGTTTGCACCGAGAAGGAACATCGAGCTGGAGCTGGGATTTTTCTATTACTCCATTTTGATTTGGCTCCTTGGAGCTTTGTCGACACCATGTCTGTACTTTTCCGGAATAAGAAGGATGTCCAAATAGTTTATAGGTTGTAATATGCCATCAAGACTCGGTTCTTCTTTTGACAAAGCATAGTGGGAAAATATGGTTCCCTTTATTTCATTTGTGCCCATTGATTGTATACAAGAGTCAGTATGGACCTACTTGCAGGACAGAAATTTTTTATTGTATTATTTATTTATTTTTTAAAATTTATTTTCGCGATGCTCTATCTTTTCAGCTTTTCATATCGCGAAATTTGCGATTGCCTACATTTCCGCTATTTTTTCGCGGTGTCCAATCATTTCGACTATATTTGTTTTTACTCGCTGATATTTTTTGCGAGTTGCCTAAACATTTCGGCTGTTTTTTATGCATATTATTACTCGTTGATTTTTTTATTGCGAGCTGCCCTATCATTTTGGCTATTTCATATGCATTTTTTGCTCGCTGATTTTGTGGTGAGTCGGGGACTTGGGTTCTGATACCAATTTTGGCATCAACATTGCTACAACTAGAATATTGTTAGAAGCGAATCATCATTTGCCGTGAGAGAACTTGGAGCTTGACACCTGTTTAGGCATCAGCATCGCTACAACTGGGATATTGCCAGGAGCGAATCATCATTTGCCTTTGTTGATTTGAACAAAGGTGGCTTAGCAGACAAGGTTAGGATTCTGTTGACTAAGGCTTTTGACTTTATGAGCCGTATGGGTCTCATAAATGTAATTCTCCCTACAAGTCGAGAGGATCTTGTAGGTGTATTTTCTCCTCAGGAATCATGTTGATTCCTAAGTGTTATTTTCTCTTGTAATTCGTAAGGATCTTACAAGTGTATTTTCTCCTTGTAAGTCGAGAGGACTTATAAGTGTCGTTCACCATATGAGGATATTTCTCACCATTGGTGGAACTCGGTTGGAACATATTTTGTTTGTGCCCGTGGATTGTATATAAGAGTCGATATCGAAGTACTTGTAGGGCAACTTGGGGGATATGATGGCTTAAGACTATATTTGGATCCCAGTAACTTAAGACTTTTGAATTCTATGAGCAGTGAGGATCTCATAGGGAGGAATTCTCCTTACGAGTCGTGAGGATTCCGCAAATATAATTTCTCCTTAGGAATCGTATGGATTCCTAAGTGTGTTACTCCTTTGTGAGTCGTAAGGATCTTGCACATGTATTTTCTCTTCACAAGGTCGAGAGGACCTTGCATGTGCAGAGACTTTTTATTTAACGGGTTTGCGTCCTCTCTAGTTTTCACAAACTCGCCAGCAGTCATGCTATTTTTACTCACGGCGCCCTTTCGGGTTTTCATTCATGCTCATTTGCTTGTGGACGTACCATTTTTTTGCGGATAGTGAAACTCTCGAAAGTAGTTTCGCCGCAGGTGACCCATCTATTTGCTGGTGGGACTTGGAGGTGGCTTCATCGCTGGAGTAGCTATGTAGCTGGTGTGACTTGAGTTGCAATCTTTGCTGGTAGGACTTCAATTGCAATATAGATCTCAAGGGAGCATATTAGTTTAGGGACATTGTGATCCATTATCGCCGTGTTTAGGGCGACGCGCTAGTTTAAGGACGTTTCGGTCCACCATCGCCGTGTTTGGAGCGAAGTATTAGTTTAAGGACATTTTGGTCCATTATCGCCGTGTTTGGGGCGACGTATTAGTTTAAGGATATTTCAGTCCATTATCGCCGTGTTTGGGGTAACGTATTAGTTTAAGGATGTTTCAGTCCATTATCACTATGTTTAAGGCGACATGCTAGTTTTGGGTAGTTTCGGTCCATTCTTTATCATTTGGTCGGGGAGTTACATAACTCATTTCTTCTAATGCTTTCTTGTATAGGCGCTACTTCCTGTCTTTTGTTTATATAGACACTTCACACCTTACACTATTTTCACCCTCTTGGACTGCTTCTTTTACCATTGCAACAATCGGGTTGTTTGCGGGAAATACCGAGTATTTTACACAGCACCTGCCTCCTGCTCATCAATGTCTTTTCTGATGCTGACGGAGCATCTTCTTCATATATGAAGAAACGAGATATCACATCAATCCTTTTGCTGAGACTTTTTCTTCCTTGGAAGACTGAACTTGATTTTGGGGCTTTTCCTTTCACCATCTGATTCGGAGTGGGACATGATTTCTACATCCCTTCTATGGTTTTTGGTTCAAGTGGGCTACTACACCTGATTGCAGACCCGCTTGTAGGTCTCATGATATCCTTTCTATTATCTGAAGAAAGGACCATTTCATATAGAGATTAGTCTGCCGGCGAGAAAGATGCCCCCTGCGTATATCTTAGGGGTGCGAGTATTCATTGTCCCAATCTTTCGAAGGGTAGAACCTGGGCTGTAGCCATTTTGGGGACAAGTTTCTTCAGAGCCGCTCATTTTTTGTTGAGCGTTGGTGACAAACGTCGCCTTGCCTGTGCTTTTCATGTATCTTCATCGCAAGAGGATGCGTCTTGACCTATATGATCTAATCGAGCTATTTTATCTGTGGGCTCTTAGAAGGTCTTCGGCTTGAAAATGGTTATATATGAGAACACCTTTAAATTTATGTCAAGGGTGGCTATGAAGATTCCCACGGATGGAGCTTCATCGATGCGCTACTCGCATTTAGACCAGAGATTTCACTATCGGGTAATATATTGAACCCATGTCTCATCCGTTCCAACCCTTTCGTTGACCAACACCGCCACGGTAGTGCATTTATTTGTACTGGCGAATTTCTGACAGAAGAGCATATCCATCTCGTCGAAGGTATTCATGGAGTCATTTGGGAGTTTCGCATACCATTCGAATGCAATACTCTCCAGACTGCCGACGAACTGTCGGAGGAGCAGTATATCATTTCCTTCAGTGTTGCCGCATATGGATTTAAATCGCGCGATGTTCCGGTGAGGATTCCTGGTCCTTTCGTACATGTGGAACGTCGGAAGTATGTATTCTGGAGGGTACTGCATTAGATCGTAGCACGCTGGATACGGTCGAACAGTCTTGATCGACCTATTTGCTGCTTCACTGGCATAGTAAACTATAACGACCCAAATATTACTATACCTTCGTATTTTCTTTCTTTAGTAAAATATTGTATTTATTTATTCTTAGTATTTCCCGTATATTTTGTTTTCTATTAAACATATTATTTTATTATTCCATCTATTTTTTCCAAACACATTTCTTTAAAACTAAATCTTAACCTTTTTCAAAATAAACACAAGACCTAACCTAACCCATAACTCAAATCCAATCTCCTTTTCATTTTCTTTTATAAAACTATGAGCCAAAAAGCCCACATTCTTTTCAAGCAACAGTATATATTTAATTCCTATTAAATATGTGCATAAACAATCTTATAGATCATTAGTTAAGTCCTTGTATTGTTATTCCATAGATCATATGTTCAAATCCCTATTCATACAATTATTTTTTTTTATCAATTTTTATTCTTCTCATAACCTACAAATGAGATCTTTCATTTCATCTTCCTTTTAAATCCCAAAATAATTAGAATGGTTATGAGCTATAATTAATTAGAATTATGGTGGCCATAAACTATTTTTATATGTCACTCTTCTTTCTTTTCTTCATCACACATTTCTATCATTTCACATCTCCCTCTTAATCTAGATTCCTTGAAAAAGAACATGAAGAAGTTCTTAAGAAGGCCCTGCTAGTAACGCAGGACTATCGGCGAATAGACAAGTCCTGTGATAATACCAGCTTGTGTATGTAAGTCCCTTCCTTTCCCCTCTCCTCAATCTCACTATTTGAATCTTGACCTCCTATCATGTCTCACCATTTCAACTTACGATATCGTAAAATTCCCTATGAAATTGTTTTCTTAACACAATTTTTTATCATATTTATTAGTAAGCACTGTTACTTCATGTATGGAATATAATTTATCTTGAATTAAGTTATTGCAAATGAGACTTTGTTGCTTAGAATGTGCTTTGGTTTCTGTAATTGCATATTATAACTCCATAGCGTTAATCTGGCGCATATATTCTTGTTTTAGACGGTTAATCATGACCAGATTATATGTTTGCTTCATATATGTTAATTCATATTATTTATTGCTGAAATTTTAATTATTTATATTTATTTTTGCATACAAGAAAACAAAGTTATAAATAAATACCATAGATTTATCATTTTCAAATACGATCTTATAAAACCTTTATCTTTAAAATAATTTTTATAAATTAATTTCCACTTCTGGAAATTTTTGGAATATCAGGATAAATAATAGATAGAATTCCAAATCTACAGTAGAAATTTCAGACCTAATCGCATAATGGTTTAGGAATTACATCGTTTTTATTCACTGTTCGTAAAAACAGAAAACTGCATTTATCAGTCAATTTTTAGGACACATAACTTGGTCTACCGATGTCCAATTTGAGCAAATTAAGGTGTTTTGTACATCTACATCGATTGATCTAGATTTTATTAGTTTTAATTTTTTTACTAAAAACCGACATAAAATATAGAAAATTATGTTACAATATTTAGGGACGGATCTGGACAGACTCTGTCCTAAGTCGCACACAGTTTTAAAATAGAACATAACTCGAACTCCCGATGTCTGTTCATGACAAAATTTAGATGTGTAGATGCACAATGGATAGAGCTATAATTTCCTATATATTAAATTACTTAGAAATGCATGAAACAACCCGATATAGGTTTTGCAATACAACATATAGTTGCTGTCTAGAAATCTGAATTTCTGTTTTAAATGCTGATATTAAAATGATCATAACTAGAGCTTTCGAAATCCAAATCACGCGAATCTTAGTGTTTTGGATAACTATATCGAAAGACCTATAATTTTCTAATAATCTTCATAATCTGAAACAGTATTTAAAAAATGTATGATGGTGCTGAACGGATTTTGATCTATTTTGCGCGACGATACGAAAATGGGTATATTTCCCAAACCGACAGTCATATTTAGGTGCAACTAGAACTCACGCATGCACAACAGATAGAGCTATATTTTTTTTTATTTCACATTCGTTTGACTTGATTAATTACTCGTACAAAACACTTATTTATACCATTGTTTATGGTCGTTACTTGAAAAACATACTTGCCTCATTTCATTCTATTCGAACATGTATACCTTATTTTTTTCTGATATCTGAATTATCACATGTACATGAATATAAAATTAGATATTATATATTTGACTTGAACCTATTTGTAACATTTCAGAAAATAAAATATTATTTTTTGGAATTTAAATAATTAAAATAATAAATATTAAAGTATGGAGATTAGTTTTAATGAAACAGTATAATTATATACCGATAGTTTGGAAAATATTTGGAAAATTTATAAGAATTATTAATTTTGAAAGTGTTTAGTTGATTTGGACATTTTATAAATTATTATATAATTATTTGTATACGAGTTTAATACTAAACTCGATTAGCATTTCACTAATTATGCATTAATCTAGTTTATGTGTTATGCATGCAACTTAACATGTTGCATAACACTTGTTATATTTTGTTTTGAAACATGGCTTCTTCTTTTAATTTAAAATGGTTTTTATTATTTAAAAAGAGTTCATAGGAGAGGGTGGGGACCATGAGCCATGGTTAAGGTGAGAGAGAGAGGGGAATTTTCTAGGTATTGAGCCATTCTTTTATTTCCCTCATATCTTCATTTGCCTTCTTCATTATTCTTTTTCTCTTTCATCTCCCTCATCCTCCATCACCTTCTCTACCACCCATGGCCACCACCAAAATCCTTACAAAAAACCCTACAATCCCTTCATAAAAATCAATCCCAACCTCACTACAAAGCCCTTGGTGGAATCAAGATTGGACTTTGAGCACTTGGGATCATCTAGGGTTTTTCTTTAGTTGCCAAATGAGCTAAATCCCATGTCTTTAGTTAAGATTTTAGTGTTTCTATTGTTCAAGTGTAGTTATGAGTTAATTTGTGAAGGTTTGGTAATCTTTGAAAATTCTTAGTTGAGAGTTAGGTGATTTCTTGATGTGTGAAGGTGAAATTGAGGATTAGATAGTGACCACAATCCATCCAGTGTTAGAATTCTGGACAAAACCAGAGACTAAACCCCAAAACTTGAACTTTAGATTTGCCGCTATCGGGTTTTTGTAGGAATTGTGACGACTTATTAGGATCTGCTATGACCCGAAGCACCTGAAAAATATTTATGGAGATGTGCAGACCACTAGGAAGCTACCCTAGAAACCCAAACCCAAACCCAAGCTTTCATATTTTGGCCGCCGTTTTATTCGATTTGGCCGCAATTTGCGGCCCAATTTTGAAGTTAGGGTCTGAAACTTGGTCTGTAGCTCACTTTTTAGATAACTAGACCTACCATGTATGCAAAAAAGTCTAATTTTACATTAATAAAAATCTAGAGTCGTTTTACTTGATTTTTGGCGATGTTTTGCGACTTTTGAAACTTGGTTTTTGGGTATTTTAGTTTTGACTCGGTCGTTTGACGTTTTGACGTCAACGTCGGGAGTTGTTTGGTTGTTCTTGCATGCATGGACCATAGGTTCTAACCTATGTATATTTCGTTTGCCATATCGGTTTCCGGACTTGATTTTGATGTCGATACGATATGCGTTGAATTGTAGTTACCTTCACATGGATTTTCGGGAAGACAAGGAGAGCATAGCGTCACCGATTTCGGCAAGCGAGGATCAAGATGAGTAGATGTATATCTATGGGGGAAGTCGGGTGGATGGCGTATAGCACCCCTGCAACTGTAGAATAGGGTATTACTATAATAGTAAGTTTGTAACGTTTTAGAAATCGTTTAGGCGAATTTTCCGCTAATCGGTAAATATTTTGTGTTTTCCGTTAAAACCGGGATATAATCATTTTTCAATATAGTTTAATGCACCTAGTTTAACTAGAAAATTGAGTATATGGTATTTATTTAGTCACTTATAATTATTAGTTCAATTAAATATTTTTCCTTAATTAAATTTTTATTATAAGGTTTTATTTATACACTTAATTAGTGGTAATTACAAATTGGAATGGGTTAAATATAAAAATATGAACCATGTCAACTTAAATATAAGTTTACAAAAATTGTTTACTTTTTCTCCAAATATCTTAAGGGTTCTAGACTTTTCTAAGGTTAAAGAAAAATAGAAAAGAAATGAATTAGAGAGTAGATTGATGTGAGGTGCATTAATTAAGGCTTAAGGGTTGTTTAATCTAGAAATTTCCACACACTAACCCAAAACCCCTTCCTCTTCTCATTTGGCCGAGCCTCCTCATGTGGCAGCCCTAAATTTTCCTCACCTCATTCCTACTTCAAAAAGCTCCAAAAATCAATCAAAAATCCCACAAATTCTAAATCTAATCTTTACCCATTATTCTTTAGCCTAATCTAGCTTGGATCAAGGAGGAAGTGAGTATTTTGGAAGCCATTTTGGGAGTCAAGTTTATAAGTTTGAGATCAAGGTTGTGAGGTATAAATCCTAACCCCAAGGTTTAATTGTTACATAATTACTTTAATTTAGCTTATTAAGTGTTTAAAATATGGTTTTAATTGGAAGTTAGGAAATTCAAGACAGGGTTTTTGTGATCAAGTTAGGGTTTTGATTAGTTGTTGATGGTTGTGATGTGTAGTCTCACATGTTTAGACATGCAAATTTAAGCTAGTAACTAGTTTGCTATTTATTATTTTCCAAATTGTCCAAACTAAGCTTTTTGCAAGCTAACTTTTATTAAAATCTAAAGTGTGTGAGATTAAAAAATTAGTAAGGGTTTGTGAGGCTTAAGTATGCTATTATGTGATTATTGTGGCCACTAGTTTTATAGAAATATCTAGTTTTGAACTAAAATGGTAAATCGATGCTTACTAGGTTTTCGGTATAATTAGACGTTGGTTTTATTTGACGTTGTGATGATATATATATATTATCTTCTATGATGTATATTGTGTTTTGAAGGTGCGATCGGTAAGATCGGGTTCTAAGGTGATGTCTCCGGATTTCTGTGAGAGTCTGGGGTTGGTTTTTGGCTATGTTTTCCGGTATTGGGATTCTTGGTTTTGAGATTTGATATTGTATTTGGTCGTTGGATGTTTGTACGTCAACGACGAGGGTTGTTTGGTTGTTTTTGCATGCGTAGGCTATAGGTTCTAACCTATGAGTGCACCGTGTGCCGTATCGGTTTTCCGGATTTGGTTTTCATACGTGGCGATATGTGTTGATTTGCAGGTACCTTCGCATGGATTCCGAGACGACGAAGCGCATCGACTACGGCTGAACAAGGAGTTCCGCAGGCGAGCAAATTTATATCTACGGGGGAAGTCGGGTGGATGGCGTATAGCACCCCCGCAAATTATGAATGGAAACCGGTCTATGGAATACAGTCGTAAGAACCTATATTAGAGAACTATGGATATGGTTAAAAAGATAGTTAGAGATGATATAAATGATTGAATATGTGTGTGTGTGTGTGTGTGTGTGTGTGTGTGTGTGTGTGTGTGTGTGTGTATCGAGATATGAGATGAAAGCTATAAAGATATGACTCTTTGACATGATATGATAGTAATGATGTCTCGAATTGATATATAAAGATATGAAAAGCGAATGTGAATCACGGCATATTGATATGTAGTTGCAAGAGACTAAGTATGAGAACTGAAGTAGCGTGACGTGAGATCGATAAATACAACATAAGATCTAAAAGATAGTTGCATATGTAAGATGAGTTGACGTGAGATATTAATATGATGGAAAGAGTATATGATGAGATATGAAATGAGATGTATAAGGATATGACATGAGGTCAATGAATATGATAAGATGGAGATGGATGTGTTATGAGATCGGTAAAACGAGATATTTATATATAATTATGATATTGATGAGTGATATGCCGTATGAGACTTAGATCCGTACCTTCATTGTTGTATAGGTTGATAGAATCCCTAATTGTTTAATGCCGCCGTACGATTACCGTACGTGATGAGTTTTACCTGATGATTGATCCATACCCTTGATTAGAGGATGCCGTACGATGGATTGTACCGTACGTGATATTTTGTGGCTGGATACCGATTGACAGATTCACCGCCTCGGATAGGCTATAGATATTTAATCCCTGTCTACACCGCTTAGTTTAGCCTTTACATAGATGTTGGATTAGATACACGTACCTATTAGCATTGCGCTTACGATTGACTTGCTGCTATGTTCATGATATTCTCATTTCATTACACACACATACACACACACCTGTGCTAGTACACCTACACCATTATCGACTATGCGTGTGTAACACTTACACAGATTTGCCGGCTCACACACTTTCTTCATCGATAATTGCTATGTTACATACACAGTAGAGTTGCTAAATCATGCTATGATATATTGCTATGCTCACATCATTATGCTATGTTGCATGACATACCTTGCTATAACTACACATACACCTATGTGGTATTGTATCATTATTGACATATGGACGTTGATTCTTGTGCTATCGCGCATATGAAATGCATCATGCTTACATACTTACATGTATATGCACACATCTTGCTAGAGCTATATGTACGCCTTTATATGATGTTGCATTTGATTTTGGAGGAATTGGGAACCGCATGATATATTTAAAAACTGGATTCATTTAAAAGAGCGGTTTTTCCCTTAATATGCTCATATTACTGCTTTATGTTGCACATATCATATTTCATGGATTTACGCATTGAGATACGGATTTCATGTGATTTATGGATTTGAGAACTGTGGGGATATTTAAAAAAAAATAAGCATTGTTTTGAAAACCCGGTTTCTCTTGATATGATATTTTGGTGCGTCCACCATGAGTTTTCTTGTTTCTGAGACTTGTGTTGGAAACCCGATTCGAGGCGCGGTAGGCACCGTCTGCAGGTACATGGTGGACCCGGTAAGGTACCCCGGGACAAGAAATGATTTTCGTGGAGTAGCCGATGAGCCTGGCGGAGGGAACACTACCTACCGGTGATAGTATTTGGACTCGGCGGTTATCCGGAGGATACTGACCGGTGTCGTGAGATGGATATGAGGGCCGACCAGAGTATGCGGTGCCTGAGGGCCGATCTGAGGATGCGGCGTCTGAGATATGAGGATTTACGTGTCGATGCTGGACACAGGTTTCATGATGTTTCGAGTGTCGATGTTGGACACTCAGGTTCCATGATTTGATGTGTCATTGATGGACACACGTTCTGTGATATCCTCATATATTTACATGCATATGCTTTCATGATTATATTGTTGGATGATATCCACATGTATACAGGCATTGATTATATTGTTGGATGATATCCACATGCAAACAGGCATTGCTTATGTTGTTGGATGATATCCACATGCATACAGGCATTGATTATTGTTGGCATATATGTAGACACGGTCACCCCAGATATCATAGTATTACCTTTATGATATAGTTGACCTAGGAAATCGTTGTTTTATTCGATTTCTACCTGCTGATGTTTTCTACTCACGAGTTGGCAACCCACCCCCGTTGTGCCACAGTTCTTGCAGGTTGACCGCATGGATCAGTAGCGGCACCGCTGGCACACAGCTTGCTTTCGGGTGATTTGCTTTGGTAGGTGGTACACATTGGCTCGTGCCACTCTTGTATTATTATTCCTATTGTATCTAGTCAACTCCATCAATCAGAAAAATAGTATTTGTATATGTAGTAAGACTTAGCATGACTTGTAGTTGCGAGACTTAGAGCGATGGGTTATATGTTCGTTTGGTGGGTTTGATGTCTTACTTTTCACTCTCCTTTGTGTTGATCTTCGCCGTTGGACGTCGTATACATATATATGCTTGTAGTGGTTGTTTCCGCCGTTGGGCATGATTTTCTCCCGTTTGGGGATGCTTTATTTATATTCTATGTTTGTACCCGTTTCAGTGCTAGTTTTTACAAAGGAGGTGCTGCCGAAATTTTTAAGAAAATAAAATTATGTTTAAGGATTTTTACTTAAGGTTTCCAAATGTTTTATCAATGTTTTCATTACTTAGTTCTTTTGAAAGGTTTAGATTTCCGGGCTTCGGCTTAGTTAAGTTATATTACGCCTATAGACGTTGCGTGATTTAAGTGTCGGTCACGAGCTAATATTTTCGGGTCGTGATAAAGTTGGTATCAAAGCGTTAGGTTTAACCTTGGTTCGAGTCTAGGTTTGACTATGTGGAGTCTGGGGCGTAATCTATTTCGGAACCTAGGCTTGACCTTACGGAACTTAGACTTGAACGAGGGGGGGTATAAGACCCGAACTTTCATTTCATAGGTTGACCTTTATTGATAGAGTAGGTAGCTTGAGTAGAGTGACGTACCGTACGTATGTTCCGCGGCATATTTTCGATACGATAATCCACTTAAGAAATCTTAGGATGTACATATCCTGAGACTTATGATTCTCTTCGTCCCCATGATCATACATCCATTAAGATCCTTGATTCTATTCGTTTCCAATGATCATACTCCCATTGATTCCGTTCCTCCTTATGATCATGTATCCATTTTGGGATCTGTTGATTCATTTCATTCCTTTGATCCGTTTCCATCGATACATACTTAAGGTTCCTGTCACCATGGTTTGAGCACAGATTGAGCTGCTGCTAGAGATGCGGTCAGGGCGAGGTCGTCATGGACGAGGACTGACCATCGTGTTTTCTGGTGACATGGAAACGTCTCGATGTAGTATTGTGTTGTGACCTCTCGTTTGAGGCGAGTGTTCGGTTTTGTACCGGAGGATCGGGCCATTGTTATAGGCTGCCAGTTGTGTGAGGATTGTTAATGTATAGCCTACCTCAGAGTTTATTGCAGGGTTCCTAGACACACATGTGAGGTCTCCCAAGCCATCAACCATGGCAATTTCAAAAATTACGGTGCCTACAAACCCTAGTGTACGGATCGATAACTAGATTTCTAGGCGAACAAGAACTAGTTAACAGTTAACTAAATAAAATACGGAAATACAACCTTTGTAGATCCGGTGCTCCACCTCCATAGCTCTGCAACGAGGTCCTCTCCGCTGTCCAAATCGAATCTGGGCTCTAGGATCGGCTTCGTCGGAGAATGGGCAAGCTAGGTCGTCGATGTCCATGCCGAAGATGATCTACGTTGAAGCATCGATGAATCAAGCTTCACCTTCACCAAACCGTGAAAAGTTGTGAAGGAAACACACTCTACTACTTGGCAAGAGGTAGAGGATGAAGAAATAGGAAGTGGGTAGACTTTAGAATTGGATTTCTCACTCTTATGCATCAATCACCATTGATGGAGGTGAAGCTTTTCTTCTTCAAGTCAAGGAAGAAGAAGAAGAAAGCTTATGAAAAGTTATGATAAGATTAAAGAAAAAGAAAAGAATTATCTATTCTTATCATAACTAAACCATAGTTAGATGTAGAGAGTTAATCATGGTTAAAGAATGGTTAGGTTTAGACAAGAAGACAAAAATGGTTGCTTTGGTCAAATGTTCATGAAGCTTCAAAGAATACAAACAAATAAAGTCACCATTTTCTCTTCACATATTTCTTTTGCTAAAATAACAAAATGGATAAATAAATGAATAAATAAATAAGTAAATGAAGCAAAAGAAAACCCTAACCATTGACCAACCATGGTTTAAACCATACACCAAACAATCATGTATCATCAAACATGATACAATCAAATGCACAAAAGTATATCACATATACAACTTGCACATCCGAGCGAGAAAATCCATCTTAAGTAAACCGATACTAGTTAATGCAAAGTAATATATCAAATATATAATTATACATTAAATCATTAAATCAACACTTGATTCAATGATCCGGTCATGCGCACATAACCGACTGGTATCCAATATATCGGCTTATCGAATCAACGCTTGAATCGATAACTAGGTTATATCGCATACAACCATTCGATATATTTATCGCGAGAATAGAATACGGTATCACATACTCGTATTATTCTCGGTCCCGCACATATCTCATATGCGCTCCTATTTCGTTTCGCTTGAGCCAGGAAACCTCTGTGTAGGACTCTAAAGACTCGTCAATACGCCGGCAGCAGGCGATGATCATATCAAACACCCACAAGCCGCAAGCGGTCTGCTAAACGTAACGGCCACCCGGGTATTGAGCGATCTGAAGATCGACGAGCAAGCCCGCTCACACTCCAGTGAATCCGACCAGTAACACTACCGTACAGTCCGGTCTGATCGTCTGATATGTCGCATATCTCGCCTAGGGGTGGTAAACGTCAGACCCCAGTAGCTCAATAAGTCGTATCGATATGAGGTCTATAACTGTTCGAGAAACTACTGGTAACACTTACCAGTAAATCTCAGCAACCCTGGCCAGGGATTTCCTGTTATAGCCAATCGAACACAGCGCAACATCAACCCCCATATACCGGGAGAGACGAATCCCCTCCTATCGCTCATTGCCTCCATGTGACTCGGGACTGTACCCAAAAACCACCGTTTTGCACGCCCTCTTGGACGTGGTAAGATGGAAATCAAAGCACAGTGGGAACCACACAAGACTCTATGACGATCTCGGGTCAACAGACTACTCTGTACCAGTGTCACCAGAGAACTGCCATCTGACGTGAGGTATAATACCATCTGGGAGTTCTCGGCGAGTCCGTCCAGTGTACCCAGTCTCTACTGAGCACCCGTATATCATCTCTGATGTCAAACACCGATGGATATGGGATCATCCATCGCCCATCTGTATGGGTCGAGAAGGTACACGCTAGTCTACTCTGGTATATCGATGCCCCGTCTCGATACACCCACGACTAGGGACTTTGAAGGATGTACTTATAGACTACCATGTCCCCACAAGTATGATCCGCATCATAGTCCAGGTAGTCAAGTACAGATCCTAAGGGCTTTACCAACATGTAACAGAGAGACAATCAGTATACACGTTAAGGTAAAGTTCAACCAGATAGCATACTATCATGTCGAGCAAGAAAGTCCTCCCTATATATGTCCCAGCATCCACTACAATATACATCCTATGTACAGTAATGGCCTCTAGGGCATACATATAACTAACAATCTCCCACTTGCACTAGGGCCATCTGTAGCAGTGGTTTGAAGTATCTCATACTCAACCATCCCATAAAAGTCTCTCTCTGGGAACAGGCCTTTGTGAGTGGATCCGCTGTGTTGTCCTCTGAGTCTACTTTCCAAACCTCGATCACTTTGGAGATCAACCATCTCCATGATCAGGTGATACTGCCTTAGAATATGTCTGGATCACTGATGGGACCGGCGTTCCTTGGCATAAGCCACAACTCCATTGTCTCACAATGGTAGGAACATAGTTCATCTCATGAACCAATTTACACCCAAACAGCTTCTAGGGTAGCATCTTAAGTAGCGATGTATCCAGCCTTTATCGTCTAGTATGTCACGGTATCTAGCTTGGAACTCTTCCAACATACCGTCCCTTTACTGAGGGTAAAGACAATGCCTGCGACTGACATTCAGTCGTCTTTATCACCCTGGAACTATTCCAGTGATTCTTCCCAGGATCGGTTGATACCGTCTCACTACAACTAGTGAGAATCCTAACATCCAATTAAATCTATCTCATAGATCCAAAATCCAGGATTTAGGAGGTATCACTTTGATCCTATATAGAGAATCATTGTGATAAGCGGAGATTGATCGAGCATAGCATAAGAAACTCTTTTCTTATCAAGAGTATGTCATCCACGTACTCTACGAGGATCGTCACCATACTCCCTACTACCTTTTTGTTTATACAAGGTTCATCTACCATTTTGATGATGTCAAACTCTTTGACTAATTCATCAAAACAGATGTTCCAACTCCGCGATGCCTGCTTTATCCTATAAAGCATCTTGCACACGTTTCCGCTGCTCCCACTGTCTACGAAGCCCTCTGGCTGTGTACTTACAGACGCACTCTTCTAAATCATCATTTAGAAAAGCAGTCAAGACACCCAACCACCAGATATCGTAGTCATGGTATGTAGCCGTGGTAAGTAGGATCTGGATGGACTTAAGCATAGATCCTTGAAAAGGTTTCATCATGATCCACGCCTGGTCAATGAAGAAAACCTTTAACAAGTCTAGCTTTGAAAGTCTCAACTTTTCCATCTACACCAAGTAATCTTCTCAAGATATACCTGCTCCTGATGGGAATTTAACCCTTCAGATATAGCAACCAAAGTCCATACTTTGTTGGTGTATAAGGATTCCATCTCAGATCGATAAACATCCAGCCATTCTTACAGAGTCTTACTCTCGATGGCCAGCTCGAAGCTAGTTGGGTCATCATCTCATGATGCAATCCTCGCTCCCACTGTCATAGAGAAACTGAAGTATCTCTCAGGTGGGTGAGGAACCCTACTAGATCGGCGGAGAGGCTGAGGTTCGTTGGAATCTACTGAATCCTTTGGTTCTATCAAATCATCAGCTGTAGTTTGTATAGCTGGAACCTTTCCAGTTGTACATAACTGACCTTGCCTCGAGCTTGTCCGGATTTTGCTTTTAGACATAGGCCGGACAAATCCAAATCTTAACTGGCTTAAGACATAGGCTCTTCCCTTTCCATATCTCATATGGAGTGGTAGGCAACTGATTTGATTCGAACCCTATTCAATAGGTATGCAACTTCATAAGTGCATAACTCCCAGAAGGAAAAAGGTAACTCAGTAGTACTCATCATAGAGCACACCATATCAAATAGGGTGTATCTGCTCCGCCCCGATATACCATCGTGCTATGGTGTATACGGAGGAGTAATGCTGAGAGAGAATCTCATTCTCCTTTAGAATAGTCCAGTATTTCCGTGCTCAAGTATTCTCCTCCTTGATCTCATCATAGGACATAATACTTATACCCGTATTTTGGTTCTCTACTTCTAACTTATATTCTGTGAATATCTCAAAAGGTTCGGACTCATGTTTCAGCAGGAACATATGACTGAATCTTGAGAGATTATCAGAGAACGTAATGAAGTATAAAGAACCAGTCTTGGTATTTGTAGACAGGGGACCTTACATACATCAACATGTATCATCCCAAGAGTTCACTAACTCTTTCTCTGTTTCCATTAAACGGAGCTATGGTCATCTCATCTTTGCGACATGACTGGCGAGTTTCACAAGATGTAAATTCAAACTAATTTAAATATGCATCTATATGTAACTCTAGCCAGTCGGGTCGCATTGATCTGACCTAGTCTACAATACCTCAAGAAGGATTCGTTCATTTCTGAACTCTTCCTCTTGTGTGTGTTCAGTATACTAAGAACTGTAGTTTGATTTAGAACATCAATGCTTTTAGATAACGTGCCTGAACCAATCAACTTTTGATATAGGAAATGTTCAAAACATTATCCAACAATACAAAATTATATCCTTTCTTTACTAATAAAGAGACTGATATGATTTTGAATATCAGGTTCGGTATCTAATATCATTCGTTCAGAATCAATGTATTGTAATACAGGGTGACAGTGACCGACAGACTTGGCTGCAACACTTGCCCCGTTTTCTGCCTCATGAAACTTATCACCCGTTCTCAGTTCTCTACCTTTCTGTAGCCCTATGTAACAGATTACATATCTGGGATCCTGATCCGGTATCATATACCCAGGACGTAAAGGATACTGAGAAACAGTTCTGTATAATGAACAAACCCGAAGATGATGCATCATCATGCACTCTCTTCGTTTGGGCGGTACGGGAATTCTGGTAATCCCCAATTTCCTGCTCTGTCTTATAACAATTATAAGTTGGAGCGGGACCAACGTTCCCCAGCTCAGTATAACAAGCGGGTTCGGTCAATAATCCGTATTATTATCTTGATTAAGGCGTGATATGGTCGCTACCTGGAGAGAGAGAGAAGAAAACACTCAGCGTGCGCTCTGTCAAGAATAGATTGGTTATAATTTTATCTAATCAGGATGGCTCCCACTGCTTTTTATCAAATCTTCCTTCAAACCCTAAAAGGAAAGACTAGCCGGGATTAATTACACACTACAAGTTCGCCAATCTTTCAGTCAGGCCAGTGTCGGTA
Source organism: Agapanthus africanus (assembly GCA_030015575.1). Taxonomy (NCBI): domain Eukaryota; kingdom Viridiplantae; phylum Streptophyta; class Magnoliopsida; order Asparagales; family Amaryllidaceae; genus Agapanthus; species Agapanthus africanus. Next base: position 109,859,435 of record CM057340.1, on the reverse strand, counting down.
CTTTGAGGGAGGTCCCCCGTGCTTTCGCACGAACCTAATTAATGTAAACCTCGTTTTCCCAGAGGCGTAACCCCGTTGACACCTTTCTAGACACCTACTTGATCGGCTAATTGTAATGTATAAAACTCTCCCAGGAGTAACACTTACTCGCAGCGGGTATCGGGATCCAACTATCTCATAGAAGGTATGCAATCTCATTACAAATTTCAACACTTGAAATTCCCGATAATATTTTGCCCCTAGCAGCTTATGACCTTGGCTAAGGTCAACAAATCATAAGTGCTAGCCAAGTTCAACCCGTCATTTCCCGATTGAATTAAACCCACCCGCACGACCCTTGGCTAAGGTCAACAAAGTCGCACGACTACCCTAACTCAATCGCATCATATGCTTATACAGATAAGCACTAATCAGCTACCGCACACTACGCCTTGGCTAAGGTCAACAAACGTAGCACGAATACTAACCAGTACTTATCTGAAATGACGGAGGGCTACGACAGGTTTTTCTGAAAACCTATTGCGTAATGAACTTGATATCGTTGTAGGATCGAATGAATTTTGAAATGGAGTGTTTTTGAGGCTTTTCTAGTTTTGCTAAAGGAGTCACTCCCGGTGAAGGGATCGTCGGTCCTTTCCTCGTCGAATGAGGTGCGGGATATATCACATATATCACTGTGCAAAGCAAAAACTCTTAAAAGCAATCAAAATACAAACCGAGTGTGTAGCATCTGCCAGTTATTGCTAAAGGAGTCACTCCCGGTGAAGGGATCTCGGTCCTTTCCTCATCGAATAAGGTGCAGGATATATCACATATACCGCTGTGCAAAGCAAGAACTGTAGCTACCTGTTTTATTTTGAAATTCGATTCTACAACATCTTAGGTTTCTTTTATTTCATTAATCACATTAATGAAGTCCCATCATTTAAGTACCTAAACATCACAGATAGATATGACGTACACTTATGCCATCCGCATTCGCCTCGATGTCCCCTCGTGCACCGTTAGGTTAGGTAACTAACGGCAGAGCAGGGCAGGGCTAGCGCGGGTGTAAAACATAAGTAACGTCTATATAATATATCATATATACTATATACTATATCCATCACAGAAACATCACATGATCTCATCACAGATATCGCAGCAGAAGAATCATATGAAATATTGGATATACTAGGACGTCCGTGTTTTCAATACGAGCCAGTATAAAACACGGATTCCACGGTCGTGATGAATAGCCAAACCCACACCCCTAGACCCCTACGAGAGCGGCAAGCAACCCTACCAATTCTGGAGTTAGGAGACCCGGACCCGACTCCTCGAGTTGGTCTCCCACTGGACTCCAGAACCCGGTTACTTGTGCCCTCCTCCTTGGGTCTATCCTAGTGCGGAAAAGTAAATAATATACAAACGGTGACAACTTCCGCAACCTGGAAGCGCCCCAATAAAAGAATATTACATACAAGTTTTTACATGAATGAAAATGAAAAACACTCATCTCACATAAAAACCCCCGGCTATTCAAACACGACGATCCAATATAACATATCCAGCAACACATAACATCACATGTCATCAACGTAAGTAAATATGTCCATCCCAATTGTCGTTGACATATAGCAACGAAACCGGCGATATCACATATTACACTTACGGTCACAGAAAAGAAAGTGTAAAACTACAACAGTTGGAATCCGCAACCACCTCAGACATCGCATGCCTGACCGAATGAATTACTTAGACATCGCATGCCTAACAATTATAAACCCCGCATTTTAGTCTCATTATCGAAAACACTTTTCAATATCAAGTCGGGCAATTCAACAAGATTCCCGACATCCTGATCGAATGCTCGTCGCAAACTTCAGTAGACGGCCGCACCCCCGTTACCGTCGACGAAGTGCACCAAGGCGGAACACCGCTACCGCGAGCACCCGGACGGATGCTTTCGGTGACAGGGTTCTCCTACAGTCACTTGGTCGGGGCTATGGAGTGAAGCTGTCTATTAAGTTTATCCGGCGAGTATCCGCGTACGCTACGTGATTGCAACGAACTTTTGATCACATCAAAATTCCGTGGCAACCGATCAAGTGAGACTAAATTGCTACGTTTATAACATTCATTCAGTTATCATATAACTTATTTGTGAATTCCAATTATTGTATCCCATTCCAGATAAACAGAAAATGTTAAACTTTCCGATCGAACAATCGAACACCCAAGTTTTCCCGAAACAGATCAACACATGAAACAAGTCTAACAACATTCCGTTCGTGCCTCAGTACCAACGATCCAGCCGTAGAAGGGTCAAGCCAACGCCTCACATGTGGCACGCCGTACTGCCCCAAACCCGAAGGTTCAAAGGGCAGTTCAAGACGGTCACATAATCGAGTTAAGGTTTGTGTCTTCTAGAGGGACCATCGAGTTACTTGCACTACTTAGAACGTCGTTAAACTACGGAAAAATCCAATACTTGGAAATTTCCCGACAGGGGAAAAGTTGGGTATTTATATCCGGTCGAACTTTTTAACATATTCTAAAATTTATCCGGAAAACCACACAGACAAAATTTGATACCCCGATCGAAACACCGAATCCCCAAAACAACTCAGAAAAATTCAACTCTTGAAAAAATATTAAAAATATCCAGAGAACTCATAACCAGAAACAATGAATTACAGTGAAAAACTTTAGGGCTAACGTCATCAATGTGCGGCGGAAGCGCCGCATAAACCTATGTAATGCCGCCCTTCCGCCGCGTGTTTAACTGTTCACCAAAAAATTTTTTATCCGTAATTCTTATAATTCCCTGCTGAGTTCTCTACATATTTTTAATTTGGAAAAACTCACTGTTTTCAAAAATGTACAGAGAGCAAGATTGGTTTGGGATTTCGGGTTCGTTCGGACTTCGAATTCTGTCTGGACTTCGCCTAAGGCTCTAGCTAGGCTCTGATACCACTGCAGGGTTCCTAGACACACATGTGAGGTCTCCCAAGCCATCAACCATGGCAATTTCAAAAATTACGGTGCCTACAAACCCTAGTGTACGGATCGATAACTAGATTTCTAGGCGAACAAGAACTAGTTAACAGTTAACTAAATAAAATACGGAAATACAACCTTTGTAGATCCGGTGCTCCACCTCCATAGCTCTGCAACGAGGTCCTCTCCGCTGTCCAAATCGAATCTGGGCTCTAGGATCGGCTTCGTCGGAGAATGGGCAAGCTAGGTCGTCGATGTCCATGCCGAAGATGATCTACGTCGAAGCATCGATGAATCAAGCTTCACCTTCACCAAACCGTGAAAAGTTGTGAAGGAAACACACTCTACTACTTGGCAAGAGGTAGAGGATGAAGAAATAGGAAGTGGGTAGACTTTAGAATTGGATTTCTCACTCTTATGCATCAATCACCATTGATGGAGGTGAAGCTTTTCTTCTTCAAGTCAAGGAAGAAGAAGAAGAAAGCTTATGAAAAGTTATGATAAGATTAAAGAAAAAGAAAAGAATTATCTATTCTTATCATAACTAAACCATAGTTAGATGTAGAGAGTTAATCATGGTTAAAGAATGGTTAGGTTTAGACAAGAAGACAAAAATGGTTGCTTTGGTCAAATGTTCATGAAGCTTCAAAGAATACAAACAAATAAAGTCACCATTTTCTCTTCACATATTTCTTTTGCTAAAATAACAAAATGGATAAATAAATGAATAAATAAATAAGTAAATGAAGCAAAAGAAAACCCTAACCATTGACCAACCATGGTTTAAACCATACACCAAACAATCATGTATCATCAAACATGATACAATCAAATGCACAAAAGTATATCACATATACAACTTGCACATCCGAGCGAGAAAATCCATCTTAAGTAAACCGATACTAGTTAATGCAAAGTAATATATCAAATATATAATTATACATTAAATCATTAAATCAACACTTGATTCAATGATCCGGTCATGCGCACATAACCGACTGGTATCCAATATATCGGCTTATCGAATCAACGCTTGAATCGATAACTAGGTTATATCGCATACAACCATTCGATATATTTATCGCGAGAATAGAATACGGTATCACATACTCGTATTATTCTCGGTCCCGCACATATCTCATATGCGCTCCTATTTCGTTTCGCTTGAGCCAGGAAACCTCTGTGTAGGACTCTAAAGACTCGTCAATACGCCGGCAGCAGGCGATGATCATATCAAACACCCACAAGCCGCAAGCGGTCTGCTAAACGTAACGGCCACCCGGGTATTGAGCGATCTGAAGATCGACGAGCAAGCCCGCTCACACTCCAGTGAATCCGACCAGTAACACTACCGTACAGTCCGGTCTGATCGTCTGATATGTCGCATATCTCGCCTAGGGGTGGTAAACGTCAGACCCCAGTAGCTCAATAAGTCGTGTCGATATGAGGTCTATAACTGTTCGAGAAACTACTGGTAACACTTACCAGTAAATCTCAGCAACCCTGGCCAGGGATTTCCTGTTATAGCCAATCGAACACAGCGCAACATCAACCCCCATATACCGGGAGAGACGAATCCCCTCCTATCGCTCATTGCCTCCATGTGACTCGGGACTGTACCCAAAAACCACCGTTTTGCACGCCCTCTTGGACGTGGTAAGATGGAAATCAAAGCACAGTGGGAACCACACAAGACTCTATGACGATCTCGGGTCAACAGACTACTCTGTACCAGTGTCACCAGAGAACTGCCATCTGACGTGAGGTATAATACCATCTGGGAGTTCTCGGCGAGTCCGTCCAGTGTACCCAGTCTCTACTGAGCACCCGTATATCATCTCTGATGTCAAACACCGATGGATATGGGATCATCCATCGCCCATCTGTATGGGTCGAGAAGGTACACGCTAGTCTACTCTGGTATATCGATGCCCCGTCTCGATACACCCACGACTAGGGACTTTGAAGGATGTACTTATAGACTACCATGTCCCCACAAGTATGATCCGCATCATAGTCCAGGTAGTCAAGTACAGATCCTAAGGGCTTTACCAACATGTAACAGAGAGACAATCAGTATACACGTTAAGGTAAAGTTCAACCAGATAGCATACTATCATGTCGAGCAAGAAAGTCCTCCCTATATATGTCCCAGCATCCACTACAATATACATCCTATGTACAGTAATGGCCTCTAGGGCATACATATAACTAACATTTATGATGTCATCTACCGTGCTGACAGATGACCCAGCTGTTGCTGAGATGGATGAGATGTCGCTTCCAGAGCTTACGAGCTGAGATCGCTGGAGCTTTTAGGCAGAGATGCGACGGTAGATAGCTAGTCTATCTTGAGTTAAGTTGAGCGACTGAGATGATTCGTCTGATTGATTCGCCGACGCAGGCCCAGTTGAGTTGAAGATTTCCAGTGTGGAGAATATTACTCAGATCTAGAGTAGATCGACCCAGAGATGACGTTGTTCGTTGGATGATCCGATGGGAGATCAGTAAGTGGACCAGCTTCAGATAGAGGACCTCACCCAGATTCGTTGTGAGTTGTTCGAGAACGGACGGATATAGAGTGGTCCTTCGTTGATTAGGACGAGTTCCCGAGGATGTGTTCGGCTAGATATCTTCTACAGAGTGATGAAGATACCGAGTTCGTAACTTCGAGTCCGTGTGAGAGACTCCAGATTAACTGTAGTCGAGAACAATTGCAGTATGCAGATAGCAAGACGTGACGTCGAAGTGGACGAAAATAAAGACGAGTGGAACAAGAGGTTCGTGCGAGATGTTGACGAGCCGTTGTTACTCCCCGTTGATATTAGAAATCTGATATGTATACAAAGGTGTTGGGATACGGCCAGTTCCCGAGGAAATGTTGTGCTGAGAACGCAGATGTCCAGAAAATGAGAAAAGATTATGCAAGAGTACCAGCCTCCGTACAGTTCGGCATAGGCGAGATCGGAAGAGACCTTGAGTAGGTGCCTTCCAGGACACTGCTGCGATAAGAGTTGCACCGAGGATTAGATGTGTCACGTGTATTCAGAAGGCCAGAGGCCGACGCCAGTGACGTGCTGCTTTACTAGTGGTCATGCTAATTGGACGAGAGATGACCATAGGAGTGCCAAAGCGGAATCGTTTCCGTTAGCACACCTGACCAGGCTGACGAGCCGATGGATTGCGAGATCGGTAATCCACAGAGAAAATGAGGACCCAGAGACAGAGGACGCCGGACCGTGAGCAGGAGGCAAGCGAATGTTCCTGCCCCGCCAGTTTTGGGTGCACCGACCTTTTTCGACATTGTAGGAGATGTACCTCAATGTCATTTGTTGCGATTTATGTTTTCGTGCACCATTGCTGCACCTATTGGATATTTCTTTTGTGCATAGTTATCGCACTTGATTTATGTTATACACCGATGCATCAGTTTGCGATTTGTGCATATCTATTGCACTTGATATCGGTTTTGTGCCTTGGATGCGCGTGTTATGATTTCGTGGATTTCATACGGTTGATTTGATTTGTGCATTGATACATGTTTTGTGCATGCAGTTGCACACGTTTAGGACCTTATACACCTTGGTACACTCAGTGTTGCTTTTATACGCATTTGAGTTATTAATGAGATTTCGTGCACAAGATGCACCCGAATTGTATTTCGTGCACTGGATGCACCAGATTTGTGTTTTGTGCATTTGTTGCACCAGATTCGTGTTTCGTGCATTTGTTGCACTAGATTTGCATTTTCATGCATTTGTTGCACCGGATGGGTATTTCGTGTATTGGTTTCACTAGATCTATACCCCGTACATTGGTTGCACCGATTTATGTTTTGAGCATTTACTTCACCAGATTTATGTTTTGTGCGCGTTTGCGCTCGACGTTCGTTTTCATGCATGCTACTGCACTAGATGCTTTAGACGGACCTGATGCGCTCGGGTTGGATTTTTGCGCATATTAGGCGCTTGGTATTAGATTTGTGCGCATCGGATGCACTTGATTTAAATTTTATTCGTGCATGTTGCATGCGATTTTATTCCTGCATGTTAGATGCACTTGATTTAGATTTTATTTGTGCATGTTGGATGCACTTGATTTAGATTTTATTCGTGCATGTTGGATGCACTTGATTTAGATTTCATTCGTGCATGACGGATGCACTTGATTTGGATTCTCGTGCATGTTAGGCGCATGAGATGAGATGTGATTTTGTGCACACCGGATGCACTCGATTGGAATTTTCATTTATGCCTATTAGTTGCACGGGATTGAGAAATTCGTGTACTATAGATGCACTAGATGCTGTTGTCGCGCACACTCGTTGCACTGGATAGATGCTTTCGCGCACACCCGTTGCACTTAGTTTTGCTTTTGTGCATATTGTAGCACTTGTATTTGGATTTGATTTCCATGCGCACCAGACGCACGCGATTGTTGGATACGCCTTTTGAGGCTGATTTTGCTCTTGAGCACTTTGTTTTCATGATGGGCACTATATTATGTAGTAGCCGAACATGACTGATCTGAGGACAGTACCTGAGTACTTTACATACATTAAAAGTTTAACAAGAGGTTTTCAAAAAGGAGCTATAGTCTCGCTATTTCTTACATGTCCGCGAGTGACACGAACGTTTATAAAGGAAAACCCTTTTAGGATATTTCAAAAAAACGACGGAACGCATATTTGAGCAAAACATATATAAGTATATTTACTGTTTTACAATTGAGCGTCCGTCACTTGTGCCGTGAGTTACGCATCACACGGCGACTCCGGAAAGATTTTTCATGTGTTTTATTCCGTTTTATATTGTTTTTCCAAGGATGCGTACTATATATGTATTATTGTTTTCGACTAGTGTATATTGGATTTCAGCAGTAGATTTCGAGATTTGTATCTCCATTATTACTCCAGTGATTGCGTTACGCTTGACGGAGTTCGATTTTGAGTTTCATACTCGTTTTCAGGCGCACATGATGCGTTGTGGTATTTTTGTATCTTCTGTGATTTCGGAGCCCCGTTGATTTGAGCTGATTATTGAAATGTTTTAGTATTTGGGGATTTAAATTTAAATTCGGGGACCGAATTTCTTTAATGGGGGGAAAATTGTAACGTTTTAGAAATCGTTTAGGCGAATTTTCCGTTAATCAGAAAATAATTTGTGTTTTCCATAAAAACCGGGATATAATCATTTTTCAATATAGACTTAAATGCACCTAGTTTAACCAGGAAATTGCTAGTATGTGGTATTTATTTAGTCACTTATAATTATTAGTCCACTTAAATATTTTTCCTTAATTAAATTCTTATTATAAGCTTTTATTTATACACTTAATTAGTGGTAATTACAAATTGGAATGGGTTAAATATAAAAATGTGAACCATGCCAACTTAAATACAAGTTTACAAAAATTGTTTTCTTTTTCTCCAAATATCTTAAGGGTTCTAGACTTTTCTAAGGTTAAAGAAAAATAGAAAAGGAAATGAATTAGAGAATAGATTGATGTGAGGTGCATTAATTAAGGTTTAAGGGTTGTTTAATCTAGAAATTTCCACACACTAACCCAAAACCCCCTCCTCTTCTCATTTGGCAGAGCCTCCTTATATCGCAGCGCTAAATATTCCTCACCTCATTCCCACTTCAAAAAGCTCCAAAAATCCATTAAAAATCCCATAAATTCTAAATCTAATCCTAACCCATTATTCCTTAGCCTAATCTAGCTTGGATCAAGGAGCAAGTTAGCATTTTGGAGGCTATTTTGGGAGTCAAGTTTACAAGTTTGAGATCAAGGTTGTGAGGTATAAATCCTAACCCCAAGGTTTAATTGTTAGATAATTACTTTAATCTAGCTTATTAAATGTTTAAAATATGATTTTAATTGAAAGTTAGGAAATTCAAGAGAGGGTTTTTATGATCAAGTTAGGGTTTTGATTAGTTGTTGATGGTTGTGATGTGTAGTCTCACATGTTAAGACATGCAAATTTAAGCTAGTATCTATTTTGCTAATTGTTATTTTCCAAATTGTCCAAACTATGTTTTTTGCAAACTAAATTTTATTAAAATCTAAAGTGGGTGAGATTAAAAAGTTAGTAAGGGTTTGTGAGGCGTAAGTATGCTATTATGTGATTATTGTGGCCACTAGTTTTGTAGAAATATCTAGTTTTGAACTAAAATGGTAAATCGATGCTTACTAGGTTTTCGGTATAATTAGACGTTGGTTTTATTTGACGTTGTGATGATATATATATTATATTCTATGATATATATTGTGTTTTGAAGGTGCGATCGGTACGATCGGGTTCTAAGGTGATGTCGCCGGATTTCTGTGAGAGTCTGGGGTTGGTTTTTGGCTATGTTTTCCGGTATTGGGATTCTTGGTTTTGAGATTTGATATTGTATTTGGTCGTTGGATGTTTGTATGTCAACGATGAGGGTTGTTTGGTTGTTTTTGCTTGCGTTGGCTATAAGTTCTAACCTATGAGCGCACCGTGTGCCGTATCGGTTTTCCGGATTTGGTTTTCATACATGGCAATATGTGTTGATTTGTAGGTACCTTTGCATGGATTCCGAGATGAAAAAGCGCATCGACTACGGCTGAACAAGAAGTTCCGCAGGTGAGTAGATTTATATCTACAAGGGAAGTCGGGTGGATGGCGTATAGCACCCCCGTAAATTATGAATGGAAACCGGTCTATAGAATACAGTCGTAGGAACCTATATTAGAAAACTATGGATATGGTTAAAAAGATAGTTAGAGATGATATGAATGATTGAATATATATATATATATATATCGAGATATGATATGAAAGCTATAAGGATATGACTCTTTGACATGATATGATAGAAATCATGTCTCGAATTGATATATAAAAATATGAAAAGTGAATGTGAATCATGACATATTGATATGTAGTTGCAAGAGACTAAATATGAGAACTGTAGTAGCGTGAAGTGAGATCGATAAATACAACATAAGATCTAAAAGATAGTTGCATATGTAAGATGACTTGGCGTGAGATATTAATATGATGAAAAGAGTATACGATGAGATATGAAATGAGATGTATAAGGATATGACATGAGGTCAATGAATATGATAAGATTGAGATGGATGTGTTATAAGATCGGTAAAATGAGATATTTATATATAATTATAATATTGATGAGTGATATGCCGTACGAGACTTAGATCCGTACTCTCATTGTTGTATAGGTTGATAGAATCCCTAATTGTTTAATGCCGTTGTACGATGGATTACCGTACGCGATAAGTTTTCCCTGATGATTGATCCATATCCTTGATTAGAGAATGGAGTACGATGGATTGTACCTTATGTGATGTTGTGCGGCTGGATGCCGATTGACAGATTCACCGACTCGGATAGGCTATAGATATTTAATCCCTGTCTACACCGCTTAGTTTAGTCTTTACGTAGATGTTGGATTAGATACGCGTACCTATTAGCATTGCGCTTACGATTGAATTGCTTCTATGTTCATAATATTCTCATTTCATTATATATATATATATATACACCTGTGATAGTATACCTACGCCATTATCGATGATGCGTATGTTACACCTACACAGATTTGCCGGCTCACACACTTTCTTCATCGATAATTGCTATGTTACTTACACAGTAGAGTTGCTATATCATGCTATGATATATTGCTATGCTCACATCATTATGCTATGTTGCATGACATACTTTGCTATAGCTACACATACACCTATGTGATATTGTATCATTATTGACATATAGACGTTGATTCTTGTGCTATTGCTTATATGAAATGCATCATGCTTACATACTTACATGTTTATACACATATCTTGCTAGAGCGGCATGTACGCCTTTATATGATGTTGCATTTGATTTTGGAGGAATTGGGAACCGCATGATATATTTAAAAACTGGATTCATTTAAAATAGCAGTTTTCCCTTAATATGCTCATATTACTACTTTATGTTGCATATATCATATTTCATGGATTTACGTATTGAGATACGGATTTTATGTGATTTATGGATTTGAGAACCGTGGGGATATTTCAAGAAAGTATGCATTGTTTTTGAAAACTCGGTTTCTCTTGATATGATATTTTGGTGCGTCCACCATGAGTTTTCTCGGTTCTGAGACTTGTGTTAGAAACTCGATTCAAGGCGCGGTAGGCACCGTCTGCGGGTATATGGTGGACCCGGTAAGGTACCCCAGGGCAATAAATGATTTTCGTGGAGTAGCCGATGAGCCTGGCGGAGGGAACACTACCTACCGGTGATTGTATTTGGACTCGGCGATTATCCAGAGGATACCGACCGAAGTCGTGAGATGGATATGATGGCCGACCAGAGTATGCGGCACCTGAGGGCCGATCTGATAATGCGGCGCCTGAGATATGAGGATTTACGTGTCGATACTGGACACGGGTTTCATGATGTTTCGAGTGTCGGTGTTGGACACTCAGGTTCCATGATTTGATGTGTCATTGATGGACACACGTTATGTGATATCCTCATATATTTACATCCATATGCTTTCACGATTATATTGTTGAATGATATCCACATGCATACAGGCATTGATTATATTGTTGAATGATATCCACATGCATACAGGAATTGATTATATTGTTGGATGATATCCACATGCATACAAGCATTGATTATTGTTAGCATATATAGAGACACGGTCACCCTAGATATCATAGTATTACCTTTATGATATAGTTGACCTAGGAAATCGTTGTTTTATTCGATTTCTACCTGCTGATATTTTCTACTCACGAGTTGGCAACTCACCCCCATTGTGCCACAGTTCTTGCAGGTTGACCGCATGGATCAGTAGCGGCACCGTTGGCATACAACTTGCTTTCGGGTGATTTGCTTTGGTAGGTGGTACACATTGGCTCGTGCCACTCTTGTATTATTATTCCTATTATATCTAGTCAACTCTATCAATCAGAAAACTAGTATTTGTATATGTAGTAAGACTTAGCAAGACCTGTAGTTGCGAGACTTAGAGCGATGGGTTATATGTTCGCTTGGTGGGTTTGATGTCTTGCTTTTCATTTTCCTTTGTGTTGATCTTTGCCGTTGGGCATCGTATACATATATATGCTTGTGGTGGTTGTTTCCGCCGTTGAGCATGATTTGCTCCCGTTTGGGGATACTTTTTTTATATTCTATATTTATACCCATTTCGGGGCTAGTTTTTACAAAGGATGTGTTACCGAAATTTTTAAGAAAACAAAATTAAGTTTAAGGATTTTTACATAAGGTTTCTGTTCATATCAGAATATTGCATTATTATATCGCCCATTCTTAATCAAATTACAAATAAATAGGTGCTTTTGATCCATGTCTGCTAAATAGTTGCAGGTTATAGGTTCTCAAAACAATACAGTGAAATTCATGAAAAGACGTTACAAAAGTGAGACTACGACCAATAAAAGATGAATCCTTATGACGCCGCCTAACAGTTCAAGGAATAAATGAAGATCAGTAAACAGTTCAATGCACAAAGCACAAGGGCAGCAAAAGATTCAAGACTTCAACGCGAAGCTTACGGTAAAAGTCCATATGATTCTGCACCGTTGGAAATCTGGAAGAAAGTAGAAAAGATTCTGAGAAACCACGTGAAGAAAACAGAAGGAAAAAGCAACATGAAGCATCTCTAAAGAACTGAGTCCAAGAGCCCACTATATGGCCGCGGAACCGCAGCCAAACATGGCATTCTGCCGCGGTTCCTGTAAGTCCACGTTGCGACCCCCGGTTCTTACGGGGAGGCGGAAACGGTATAAAATCAAAATTTTTATCGCAAGAGGCAACATGGACTAAACTATGGTCGGGATCGTTGTCTAAACTAAAACTAGCAAACTATGCTAAAGAGAGTTAGCTACTCGGATGAAGATGGTTATACCTAAACTTGAACTCCTTCTCTTCAAGCTCCGATGGTGGTTCGATGGCTCCTTCTCGTTGTCTCCGTACGCCGAAGATAGATCCACTTGAAAGCTCCAACCTTTAGCTCCTTCTTCGTTCTTTGAAGAAACTAGTTCACTTGGTTTGCTAAACCTAGTGAACTAGAATGAGTAGAGATGATTTAGAATGGGATTTTATCTATGGTTCTTGATTCTCAACTCATGAGACAAGAGAACCATAGATCAAGAGAGGGAGCAAGAGGTTGAGGATGAGAGCAAGAGGAGAGCTCAAGAACAAGAGAGAGAATGAGCAAGAAAGAATGAGGCTCTCTTTTTCCTTTCACCCTCTCATAATTCAAAGTGATCATAACTCATCATATCAAAAAAGTCTTTTGGTGATGGTTAGAAGCAACCATAAGGTTATCATATCATGCACTCATTTTACTCAAAAAGCAAGCAAGAAAAAAGTCTTTGGCATGAAATGATAACCATGGTCATCATGATGGTCAACTAGTCAAGCCTAGTCAACCGGTCAACAAGTCAACAAAAGTCAACAAGTCACCAAAGTCAACAAGTCAACAAAAGTCAACAAGTCAACAACCATATCACCATAATACTTAATTAATATAATAGTTAATCACAAATCATATTCTCATTAGGGTTGAGCAAAAAGTCAAAAGTCAACGGTCAACTGTCAACAACCCTAATGAGAATCCACTGCCTCTGCCTCCCTGTCAACTGTGCATACACACCCGCATCCGCGTTCCGAGGAACACGAATGCAAACTGGATAAATCCAATCCCATAAGGTACACTAGGATCTGGCTTAAACCAAAGCCCGCTAGTGTAAACTGTCCGGACACTGTACGTGCACAAGTGCACGGATGTGACCGAACCCTGTCGCAAAACCATGCGACCTGTCGCAATACCATGCGACCTCTACTCTTTTGCCTAAAGGCGAAAAGCTTTCTGTGTGGGACTCTAAAGACTCGACACTACGCTGGCAGTGGGTTTAACCACAGACCGCAAGCGGCACTAGCTGTGCGTAACGGTCCCCAGGTAATGCCGACAAGAAGACCGACGAGGCGAAACCCATCTGAACTCCTACTGAGCCTGAGTGTGACATTCTCCATACAGTCCGGTCTGTTCGTCTGATACATCGCATGGCGGGCCTAGGGGGCGGTAAACGTCAGTCCCCTAATAGCGGTACAAGTCGTGCCGGAGTGAAGCCCAATACACCCTGAGATAACACTGGAAACCTACCAGTATATCTCGTTTGCCCTGGCCAGGGACTACTCGTGTAATGGCTCTCCTAGACACAGCGCGATGTCAACCCCCAATACCGGGAGAGACGAATCCTGTCTAACCGTCACTGCCTCCAAGTGCTTCGGGACTGCACCCAACCACCACCTGTTTGCACGACTCCTTTGAGCCGTGGTAGGGTAGTGATCAAAGTACAGTGGGAACACACTCGAGGCGGAGTGACAGTGTCAAGTCAGCGGACTAAGCTGTACTCATGTCACCTGGGAACTGATAACTGACGATAGGTATAATACCAACTAGTCAGTTCCCGACGAGTCCTGTCCAGTGTACCCGTAACCTAACGAGCACCCGCATACTATCTCAAGTACGACGTACTGACGGCTGTGGGACAGACCGTCTCCCACACTGGGATGAGAAGCGCATGCGCTGGTCTACTCCGGAGTATCGATGCCCTGTCTCGATAGTCCTGCGACCAGGGACCTGAATAAGGATGTGCTTATAGATTACCCAGCCCCCACTAGTGTGACTGCCATCACAACGCTGGTAATCAAGCAAAGATCCTAAGGGCTCCACTAATGCGTATAAGTGATATACTGAAATAAACACAAGTACACATTGAAGTAGAAACAAACCAAGTAGCATACTACTATTTTGAGCAAGATTGTATATACAAGGTGAATATCCCAAGCATCCATTAAGTAATATACAAACTAGTATGATACAGTAATGGCCTCTAGGGCATATACACTAACAATCTCCCACTTGCACTAAGGCCATGTACTGGCGTATCGAAGACCTATCATCTCGATCAGCCGCTCGAACTGAGTCTGGGGCAGGGCCTTGGTGAATGGATCAGCAGTGTTATCTTCTGAAGCGACTCTCCGAACCTCGATCTCCTGGCGATCTACGATCTCCCTGATCAGGTGATACCGCCTCAAGATGTGCCTGGATTTCTGATGGGACCTGGGTTCCTTCGCTAAAGCTATAGCCCCGTTGTTGTCGCAATACAGAGGTATTGGATCAACAATGGACGGAACCACCTGAAGTTCTTTCAAGAACTTCCTCATCCAGACAGCTTCTTTTGCGGCATCAGATGCAGCGATGTATTCCGCTTCCATCGTCGAGTCTGCAACGGTTTCTTGTTTGGAACTCTTCCAACACACCGCCCCTCCATTGAGGGTAAAGACAAAACCCGACATGGACTTGGAATCATCCTTGTCACTCTGGAAGCTGGAGTCAGCAAAGGCCTCAATCTGGAGGTCTTTTCCGCCATACACCAAAAACATCTCCTTAGTCCTCCTCAGGTACTTGAGAATGTTCTTTACCGCTATCCAATGTTTCTCCCCAGGGTTTGACTGATACCGGCTTACTACACTCAGTGCATAAGCTACATCCGGTCTGGTACACAACATCGCATACATTATAGAGCCTACCGCAGAAGCGTAGGGTATAATAGACATGCGATCCCTCTCCAAATCAGTCTTGGGAGACATCTCTTTAGAGAGGGTGATCCCGTGACAAGCCGGTAGGTTACCGCGCTTGGAATCTTCCATACTGAATCTTTTCAGTACGGTGTCGATGTACCTGGACTGAGAAAGTCCCAATATCCTCTTGGATCTATCACGATGGATCCGGATCCCCAGGATGTATGAGGCATCACCCAGGTCTTTCATGGAGAACCTTTGTGACAAGAACCCCTTGACAGATTGTAGCATAGGAATATCATTTCCTATTAAGAGAATGTCATCCACGTATAAAACGAGGAATACTACAGTTCTCGCTACAAATCTACTATAGATGCATGGTTCATCTGGATTTTTGATAAAGCCAAATTCCTTGACCGTCTCATCAAAACAGATGTTCCAACTCCGCGATGCCTGCTTTAGTCCATAGATGGACTTAAGCAACTTGCACACCTTTCCGCTGCTCCCACTCTGAATGAAACCCTCTGGCTGATCCATATAGACACACTCCTCTAAATTTCCATTTAGAAAAGCGGTTTTTACGTCCATCTGCCAAATCTCATAATCGTGGAAGGCAGCAATGGCAAGAAGGATCCGAATGGATTTCAGCATGGCTACTGGAGAAAAGGTTTCGTCGTAGTCCAAGCCAGGTCTTTGACGAAAACCCTTTGCTACCAGCCTAGCTTTATAGGTCTCAACCTGTCCATCTACACCAATCTTCCTTTTGAAGATCCACTTGCATCCTACGGGTTTTACCCCGTCTGGAGCAATGTCCAACGTCCATACCTTGTTGGTGTACATGGACTCCATTTCGGTCCGCATTGCATCCAGCCATTTCACTGAGTCAACGCTCTGAACGGCCTGCTGGAAGCTAGTAGGCTCATCATAATCTATGATGCAATCCTCTCTATCCCCGTCTATGAGAAAACCGCAGTATCTCTCGGGCGGATGAGACTGCCTACTACTCCTGCGGAGCGGCGTAGGAATGTCCTGTTCTGTTGAACCCTCTGGTTCCACTAAGCTTTCAGTAACAGTCTGTGGTTCTGGAATTTCTTCCAGTTCTATTGTGTTCCCACTTATCTGGGTTTCCAAAAACTCAGTTTCCAAGAAGCGGGCATGCTGAGAAACAAAAACCTTTTGTTCCTCAGCGGAATAGAAAAGATACCCCCTGGAGTTCCTTGGGTATCCCACAAACTTACACTGTACTGAACGTGCCTCAAGCTTGTCCGCATGCTGCTTTTTTACAAAAGCTGGACATCCCCATACCTTAAGATAATTAAGACAGGGTTTCTTCCCAGTCCACATCTCATATGGGGTGGTGGGCACAGTCTTGGTAGGAGCCTTGTTCAAGAGATACGCAGCTGCTTCTAGTGCATATCCCCAGAATGATCGCGGTAACTCAGCGTTACTCATCATGGACCGAACCATATCCAATAGGGTTCGGTTCCGTCTCTCCGATACACCGTTATGTTGCGGAGTGTATGGAGGAGTAAGCTGAGAGAGAATACCATTCTCTTTTAAGTAATTCAGGAATTCGGCACTTAAGTATTCTCCACCTCGATCCGATCTTAGAATCTTAATACTTTTGCCGGTCTGTTTCTCTACTTCATTCTTATACTCCTGGAATTTTCCAAAGGCCTCGGACTTATGTTTCATTAAGAAGACATAACCGTACCTTGAGAAGTCATCCGTAAAAGTAATGAAGTAAGAATGTCCGCTTCGGGCATGTGTAGACATTGGACCGCACACGTCACTGTGTACGAGTCCTAAGAGCTCGCTCGCTCTTACTCCTTGTCCAGTAAACGGAGACTTTGTCATCTTTCCTTTGAGACAAGATTGACAAGTGGCATACGATTGATATTCGAACGCATTCAAATATCCTTCTGTATGTAACTTAGTCAACCTTCTCTCATTGATGTGACCCAATCTACAATGCCATAAGAAAGTCTGATTTATTTCCAGAGACTTTCTTTTGTGTGTATTCTGGACGTTGAAAATCTGTGGTTGGTTTAACACGTATATACCATTACTCAATGTACCTGACCCAATCAAAACTTGATTAAGGTGAATGTTTACAACATTACTTACAAACGCAAATTCATAACCTTCTTTAGAAACTAAAGATACAGAAATGATATTACAAGTTGCGTTGGGTACAAAAAAGCAATTACGCAAAACCAAAACATGTCCATCTGACATTCCCAGGTGATAGTCCCCCACGGCTTTAGCATCCATGCTAGCTCCGTTCGCAACTTTGAGGGTCATGTCACCTGCCTTCAAAACACTACGGTTTCTCAACGCCTGCAAAGAATTACAGATATGAGATCCTGATCCGGTATCCAATACCCAGGAAGTAGAGTTTATTGAAAGACAGTTTTCAATAACATACACACCTGAAGCTGAAGCTGCAACCTGCTTCAATTCCTGTGTTCTGGCCTTCCAGGCCCTGCAATCATTCTTCCAGTGTCCTTTCTTATGACAATAGAAGCATTCTTCCTTATCCACAAGCTTCCCCGCTATCTTTGTTGCTTTGCCTTTTCCCTTCGTATCCACTTTACCAACACCGCCCCTTGGTTTGGCGGGGGCCTTCTTCTTCTTTCCCTTGGCTTTCACCTTGGACCTAGAAGAAGATGATCCTCCTACAAACAAAGTGGATGTTTCCCTACCTTTCTGTAGGGTGCCCTCTGCGCTCCTCAGCATGTTGAGGAGCTCTGATAGTTCAACCTCTTTTTCTTGTAGGTTGAAGTTCAGTATAAACTGGGCGTAAGTGGAAGGAAGGGACTGGAGAACTATATCCGTATATAGCTCACTCTCCAATGTGATCCCTAGGTCAGCGAGCTCCTCAATGAAGCCGATCATCTTTAGCACATGCTCGGCTACTGATGATCCGACGGCCATTCTTATCGAAAATAACTTTTTCGACGCTTCGTATCTTGCGATACGTGATTGCTCTCCATACAGTTCTTTTGTATGGAGCAATATGGACTCCATGTCCATATTCTCATGCCTCCTCTGATGTTCGTTGTCCATCGAGGCAAGCAGGAGGCACTTGGCTTTCGCGCTATCAATCTCCCAAGTCTTGCGGATTTCCTTATCCGCGACACTGGAAGTTGGACCAGGGACAGGGGGAGCTTTGGTGGTAAGAAGATACCCCAGCTTGTCATAAGTGATTGCTATCGTGACATTCCTGAGCCAATCTTTGTAGTTTGGCCCTGTCAGTTTGTTTTTATCTAGGAGTAACTTAAGTCCAGTCATGTTGATTGGTCGCTGCAATTAGGAGAGAGAAGAAGAAACACTCAGCATGATGCTCTTGCAAGTTTAGAATGGTTTTTAATTTGTCTAAACAGGATGGCTCCCACTGTTTCTCGAATCCCTCCTCAAACCATAAAGGAAGAATTAGCCGGGATCAATCCCACCGCACAATACTTGCTTAACCGTTCAGCCAGGCCGGTGTCGGTACTTCGAGGGAGGTTTTCCAACGCTTTCGCGAAGTTCCTTAATTAAATAACCTCTTTTCCCTGGGGGCGTAACCCCGCTAACACCTTTCTAGGCACCTACTAGGTTTATAGCATTGATCGTTAAGTGAGAAATTTCCCGAGGAGTAGCATATACTCACAGTAGGATCGGGATCCAAATATCATCGCGTGACGAAACTGAAGGAATCCTACTAGAATCATCACACTCCAAATGGTATGCAAATCTAGCAAGTTTCAGTACTTATGAAACTCCCGATGTGGATTTTTGCCCCATGCTCTTATGACCTTGACGAAGGTCAACAAATCATAAGTCACATGTCAAGTTCTGCCCGTCATTATCCAGGTTAATTTGAATCCACCCGTATGTACCCTTGACGAAGGTCAACAAGATAATGCGAATGTCCCAAACCAACGCATCTATCTATGCTACATATGAATATCCAATAGCTACCAATCACTATGCTTTGACGAAGGTCAACAAACACAGCTTGAATACTTATTGAATATTCATACGAAACGACGGAGGGCTACGAATGGTTTTGGCGAAACCGTGAACGTAGTGAACTTGATTTAATCGATGGAACGAGATAGCTTTTAGAAGGAGTGGCTCAAGCTCCGCATTTAAAAGTTATTTTGAAAAGAACCAAGTGGTTTTTCGAAAGTGTTCCAACGACTTTAACTTGGTTTATTATCTTGCATTAGTTCTTTTAATGCGTGATATTCTTGCATTAGTACTTTTAATGCGTCCCATCATTTAACCCTACCATTGCAGAAAACAACCAAAATATGACGTACGCTTATGCCATTCGCATTCGCCACTGGGCCCCGTCATTACCCGTTAGGTTACTTAACTAACGACAGAGCGGGGGCTGGGCTAGCGCGTCTGTAAAACATAAGCAACGCCTAAATAGTAAGCAATGATAGACATTACAGATCACAGATGAATGCATTGGATATACTAGCAATCCGCAATCCTTTCGAGCCTGAAACGAAAAGCGGATAACACGGTCGCGGTGAATAGCCAAATACCTCACCCAAGACCCCTACGGGTGCGGCAAACTACCCGCCAAGTACTCGGTAGTTTGTGCACCCCTCCATGGGTCTATCCTAGGAGCAAAAACAGTAAAAAGAATTATACAATGACGGCTACAACCCCGACCCGGTTGTGCGGCCAAACAAATAATATTATTACATCAATTTACATTTACAATGAATGAAAGAAAAACAAAAGCTCATCTCACATCCACCCCGGCTATTCACCCGCGACAGTCCAACACATTCATATACACATTCCAGCACATTACAGATCATGTATAACCCCGACTAATCGACTTATAGCGATTAGCCGACGTTCAATACATGCAAGCATCACAGATATAACCATCATAGTCAAAGTGCAGTGAAGTTCGGAAAAAATACGGAATTATAGGACCCCAAAAGGAAATTTCTTTTCTGGAAAATCTGGGCACATATAATATATTTTAAAAATCCCAAAACCAACACACAAACACACTGCACGAAAAACGATGCAGAGAAGACACCAAGTCGCGGCGGTTCCGCGGCGGCTAAGAAGGATCAAGCGGCGGAAGCGCGGCACTTTAGGCGAATCACTGTATCGTTTTTCTTGGGTGTTCACACAAAACCCTGAGCCGAATTTAGGAGTGTAAAGTTTTTCATTTTGACCAGAAAAAATTTCAACAGAAACTCAGATTTTGTAAAAGTTTGGTTTTTGGATTTTTCCGGTTCCGAACTTCGTTACACTTCACTACCAAGCTAGTTTAAGTTTAGTTAGGCTCTGATACCACTGTAAGTCCACGTTGCGACCCCCGGTTCTTACGGGGAGGCGGAAACGGTATAAAATCAAAATTTTTATCGCAAGAGGCAACATGGACTAAACTATGGTCGGGATCGTTGTCTAAACTAAAACTAGCAAACTATGCTAAAGAGAGTTAGCTACTCGGATGAAGATGGTTATACCTAAACTTGAACTCCTTCTCTTCAAGCTCCGATGGTGGTTCGATGGCTCCTTCTCGTTGTCTCCGTACGCCGAAGATAGATCCACTTGAAAGCTCCAACCTTTAGCTCCTTCTTCGTTCTTTGAAGAAACTAGTTCACTTGGTTTGCTAAACCTAGTGAACTAGAATGAGTAGAGATGATTTAGAATGGGATTTTATCTATGGTTCTTGATTCTCAACTCATGAGACAAGAGAACCATAGATCAAGAGAGGGAGCAAGAGGTTGAGGATGAGAGCAAGAGGAGAGCTCAAGAACAAGAGAGAGAATGAGCAAGAAAGAATGAGGCTCTCTTTTTCCTTTCACCCTCTCATAATTCAAAGTGATCATAACTCATCATATCAAAAAAGTCTTTTGGTGATGGTTAGAAGCAACCATAAGGTTATCATATCATGCACTCATTTTACTCAAAAAGCAAGCAAGAAAAAAGTCTTTGGCATGAAATGATAACCATGGTCATCATGATGGTCAACTAGTCAAGCCTAGTCAACCGGTCAACAAGTCAACAAAAGTCAACAAGTCACCAAAGTCAACAAGTCAACAAAAGTCAACAAGTCAACAACCATATCACCATAATACTTAATTAATATAATAGTTAATCACAAATCATATTCTCATTAAGGTTGAGCAAAAAGTCAAAAGTCAACGGTCAACTGTCAACAACCCTAATGAGAATCCACTGCCTCTGCCTCCCTGTCAACTGTGCATACACACCCGCATCCGCGTTCCGAGGAACACGAATGCAAACTGGATAAATCCAATCCCATAAGGTACACTAGGATCTGGCTTAAACCAAAGCCCGCTAGTGTAAACTGTCCGGACACTGTACGTGCACAAGTGCACGGATGTGACCGAACCCTGTCGCAAAACCATGCGACCTGTCGCAATACCATGCGACCTCTACTCTTTTGCCTAAAGGCGAAAAGCTTTCTGTGTGGGACTCTAAAGACTCGACACTACGCTGGCAGTGGGTTTAACCACAGACCGCAAGCGGCACTAGCTGTGCGTAACGGTCCCCAGGTAATGCCGACAAGAAGACCGACGAGGCGAAACCCATCTGAACTCCTACTGAGCCTGAGTGTGACATTCTCCATACAGTCCGGTCTGTTCGTCTGATACATCGCATGGCGGGCCTAGGGGGCGGTAAACGTCAGTCCCCCAATAGCGGTACAAGTCGTGCCGGAGTGAAGCCCAATACACCCTGAGATAACACTGGAAACCTACCAGTATATCTCGTTTGCCCTGGCCAGGGACTACTCGTGTAATGGCTCTCCTAGACACAGCGCGATGTCAACCCCCAATACCGGGAGAGACGAATCCTGTTTAACCGTCACTGCCTCCAAGTGCTTCGGGACTGCACCCAACCACCACCTGTTTGCACGACTCCTTTGAGCCGTGGTAGGGTAGTGATCAAAGTACAGTGGGAACACACTCGAGGCGGAGTGACAGTGTCAAGTCAGCGGACTAAGCTGTACTCATGTCACCTGGGAACTGATAACTGACGATAGGTATAATACCAACTAGTCAGTTCCCGACGAGTCCTGTCCAGTGTACCCGTAACCTAACGAGCACCCGCATACTATCTCAAGTACGACGTACTGACGGCTGTGGGACAGACCGTCTCCCACACTGGGATGAGAAGCGCATGCGCTGGTCTACTCCGGAGTATCGATGCCCTGTCTCGATAGTCCTGCGACCAGGGACCTGAATAAGGATGTGCTTATAGATTACCCAGCCCCCACTAGTGTGACTGCCATCACAACGCTGGTAATCAAGCAAAGATCCTAAGGGCTCCACTAATGCGTATAAGTGATATACTGAAATAAACACAAGTACACATTGAAGTAGAAACAAACCAAGTAGCATACTACTATTTTGAGCAAGATTGTATATACAAGGTGAATATCCCAAGCATCCATTAAGTAATATACAAACTAGTATGATACAGTAATGGCCTCTAGGGCATATACACTAACAGTTCCGCGGCCGTGCAGTGCACGTGTCGGTGCACGTGTCGGTGGGTGTTGGTGCTTTGACCCGGCTTTCTTAGGGTAGTCTTGTAATTTCATGTATGGATCAGATGTAAAACCTAGGGTTTCTCCTATCTATAAATAGGAAAGCCGAAAGCCTAATTAGGCATGCCTCTTTTTATTTTCTAGATTAAAATTTTAATTCCATTGTAATCGTTGAAGAGGTATCAATAAAGTAATTTTTATTTTCTATCTTGCATTCTTTTGTTTATCTGAACTTAATTCGTGCAATATTTTATCTGTCTTTTATTATCTGCAACTTAGATAGCCTTTTAAAAAAAAATTATAAAAATGAATTCTCTTGTTAATACCCTAATGAGTGAGTAATTCCTCGCTTGTTAGGGTTGGGATTGGGAAGGTTTGAGAGAAGGAAATCTCTCTCACTCATTTCCTTGCCCCTATAATTTTAATTAATATAGACTTTATTTAAATTAACCACACACCGCTCACTACGGCACCCTATCCTACAAGATAGCGGTGATTTCCTAGTTAGATCGATTGTGGTTGATTTAAATTGAGGTTAGGGCTAAGAGTTAAGAAAGGACGGACAATGACCAAAAAGAAGAAACTAAGTTTCTTCCTATTCGTGCTAATCCCCTTTGTTGACTATTATCCTAACACCTATATTCTTAACTAGGGCAAAGAAAGAAGTGAGTAGAATCCTTTTTCCAAATTAACCTAATCCTAACCCTAGCAAGACCTTAAATCTAATTAATCTCATTCTTAGATTTAAAACAAAACCTACCAAAAATAGGACTTAACTCGTGAGAACATAAAGAGAAAACACCTTTTCCCTGTAGACTGACCCGTACTCAACCGGCTAGTTACCAAGCGACACCATCTTGATTGCGGTATTCTTAAATTTTAAAACGCTTACAAAATCACACAACAATCAAATGGCGCCGTTGCCGGGGAAATGGTAGTTATTTTCTTTTTGTTATTTCGGGTTAATTGAAATTGGAAAAAATTAAAAAAATTAAAAAAAAAAAAATACATAAAAATTTCATCTTGTTCTTTTTGATCGGTTTTTGTACGAATTATGCAGGAACGGAAGACGGATTGATTCAGATCTGGAGCTAGATCAGTAAATAAATCCAGAAACAGAAGATCTGAACAGACAGAGGAGAACCATAACAGCAAACAGAAAAATTTTGGAGGCCTGAACCAACTTATCCACCGCGGAACTGCCGCAAATTGGAGCAATTGACCGCGGAACCGCGGCCGTTTGTTGACGTCAGCACTTCAAAAATTCTCTGTAAGTATTTTTGTCTTCTCTTCTACCCCTGATCTCCACTGAAAAATTTTTCTGCAGGCTTCTTTGCGCAAAACTTCTTCTCCCTCTCCAATAAATCATTTTTGTGCAGGATTCTTTGCGCCGCAAATAAAAAGAAATTTTTTTGGCAAGTGTTTTAGATTTTGTGTGTTAATTGCTTTGCATATTTAAAACGGAATTTAAGGGGCTATAACACCAATCAAGATTGGGTGGGGATTTCATTACCCTTCCTAAGACCCAAGAAATCACAAAAAGCATATGCATCAATCTTTGAACTAATTAAAAAATATATAGAATCAGCCAATTAAGGACTGTCGCGCTCATTAGGATAGAGGAAGGTTGTGGGCATTCAGTCGTTTATCTAAATCTGATTTTGTGGTGCCTAGGCTAGATAAGTGAGAAAGGTAACTTTGAAAGGCCCGTCTCACGGTGATTCGTTAGCGGAACCCTCCTTTCTTTACTTGTGCTTACCTGGCCACAATTGATGGTGAAGAGGCGATTTGAGTGATATCTCACAACTTGTCGCTTTGGACCAGTTAGGAGCAGTCTAGTTGACTTAGGAGACCTTAGCTTAGGCTTGATTGTGCATGCTTAAATTGTGACTGTTTGAAAGTGTGTCGTAGTTCTGTACAAAATCTTTTGCAAAACTCCTTATAAAAAAACACAAAACAAAGTTTTTTACAAAAACTTGTCATTTGTCGCTAGAATTCAATTGCACCCAACCTTCATCCACATTTCCCCAACTTCGTTTTCTTACCCTCACATTCTACGTTTGACTACACTAAGACTTGTTTAGTGTATGTCCGGTTGGACTAGGGACACTAGCGCCCGATTAGTCCGTATCTCGTTAGTCGCTACTGACGACGCGTTCGACTCCGAAGTCGAAACTCCCTCCACTTCTTTTTCATCTTTACCTTCATCTTCACATTCATCATCTTCTAAGGAGATGTCAGGATTCAATCCTAACAACCCTTACCTACTTCGGGACTGGTTCCACCTCAACTGGGTGCGAATAACCCACAACACCCTCCTGTTGCAGCGCCACAGCGAATTGCGTTACAGGATCTTTTCTATCCTACCCGCTCTGCACTTCCTACTTGTCTTTCACTTCCGCCGGCAAATGGGGACAATTTCGAAATCAAGCCCCACTTCATCAACATGTTGCCCAAATTCCATGGGCTGGAATCCGAATATGCCTATATCTTTATTAACAAATTCCAAAATGTTTGTGCAATGATGAAAACCACCCAACTATCCGATGATGCTATAAGGCTACGAGTCATTCCCTTCACTCTAAGTGACCTACCTGAAAAGTGGCTATATAGTACTGCATCGCATTCTATAAACAGTTGGGAAGAGTTTGTTAAGGCATTTCTTAAAAAAATTTACCCACATCACAAGACCGCGAGAATTCGTAATGAAATTAACCAATTTTCCCAGCTTCCTTCCGAACGCTTTTTGAAGTGTTTCGAATGATTTAAAGACTTTCTTGTTCAGTGCCCTCATCATGGTATTGAGAGATGGAAACTTTGCCAAACTTTATATGAAGGACTGAACCCAGCAACTAACCAGTTGCTGAAAACCATTTATCAAGGTCACTTACTAACCAAATCTGACGAGGAAGCTTGGTAATTTCTCGACGATCTTGCTGAGCAAACACTTCAGTGGGAAAGAATTAGACAGACCACTTCGTCTACTTCATCCACTTCATCTGGTCAGTCTAGGGCAGGTGTTCATCAACTTGACATGCCAATTGCAATGAAAGCCGAAATGGCCGCAATTACATGAAAACTAGAAGCGATTGAGAGCAAATTCTCACCTTCTCCTGCCCCTGCTTTACCCCCATGCACTATATGCGGTTGTTGTTTGGATCAGTCCCATTTGACCGAAGAGTGTCCTTACAACCCACCAGCTCAAGGACAGGATCAAGTCAATGCTTCCTTTCAGCAAAGACAAAGAAATGATCCATACTCTTTAATTTACAATCCTGGTTGGAGGAACCGCCCCAATTTTGCTTGGAATCAAAATCAACAACAACAATTCCAAGGCAACAACAATTTTCAGAGGCCTCCTCCACAACAACAAGCTCCTCAACAAACTCAATATCAGCAACCTTTCCAACCCCAACCTTACCAAAATCAAATGAACAATTTTGCACCAAATAACTCTTTTCCTCAAAACAATTTTGTTCCACCAAACAACGATAAGGTTTCCTCGCTAGAACGAAGTCTGGATGCGTTTTTAAAAAAATCTACTCAATCCTCAGCCGACATCCAATCTTCCATTCAGTCTTTGGTATAACACATTGCATCACATGGGCAAAGCATCAAAACCATTGAAGCCCAAATTGCATAACTGAATGCTGCTTTAAGCAAGCGAGAGAAGGGGAAACTTCCATCTCAACCATTGCCAAATCCTGGTCACCCACAAAATGCACATGTTGCTCATGAACAACAAAACCATAATGTGAGTGCCGTGACTACATTGAGATCTGGAAGGATGTTGCACAACAATGTGGGCAATGATGATGACACCCCGGCTGCCGCTTCTTCATCTTCTTCTTTATCTTCATCTTCTTCATCTTCAGAGCCTGTTCTCCATTCTTCATAAGGCACTAATTATTCTACTACTCCGAACGGACCCACATCTCACACCATGAAAACACCAACACTGGGATCCATTCCAACTCCGCAATCTCCTCCACAAACATTGGACTCAACAAATTTTCAAAATGTTCCATTTCCAAACAGGTTGAGATCCAATAAACCAAGTCCACAAATGGAGAAGATTGTGGAGTTATTTAAACATGCTAGCATTAACATCCCTCTCTTGGATGCAATCAAGAAGAGAAAATCACAGGTGCCTAAGAAAGTTTTCTTGGCTAGTGCAGTAAGTGATGCTCTTACCCAACCTTTACTTCAAAAGCAAAAGGACCCTGGCTGTCCTACAATTCCAATAACTATTGGGGATAAGAACATCAACCGTGCACTTTTAGATCTTGGTGCCAGTGTTAACCTGCTTTCCTATTCAGTATATGAGCAATTAGGCGTTGGAGAGTTGAAACCCACACATTGTACTCTCCAAATGGACGATCGATCCATCGCCCATCCTAGGGGTGAGTTAGAGGATGTGTTGATTAAAGTAGGGGACTTCATATTCCCCGTTGATTTCATTGTTATGGACACACAGCCTGTAGCTAACCCCCGGAGTCAAATTCCGGTGATACTCGGTCGACTATTCCTTGCAACTTCTAATGCGGTGATCAATTGTCGAAATGGTTCGATGAACCTATCTTTTGGAAATATGACAATTAAACTCAACATTTTTAAATTAGGGAATCAGCCCGCCGAACCTAATGCTAATATACTTGATGTTTGCTCGATCCAAGAGATCACCCAGGAGGACTGTGAGCTCGAGAAATTTTTGTTCGATCACAGCAATTTTGACGCCACTAGTGCGTTCCACCTTGAATCTGGTACTATTTTCACGTTCGATAATGATTACGAGTGTTTCACTTTCACGAACGATCTTGAACCATCACCACCTGAGTTTGAATCCTTTGAATTTCCGGATAAGATAGCTGAACCATCCGACTCAGCAGCTTACACTCGTTTTGAACCTCTGTTGGAATCCTTCGAGTTTGAGACAATTTCACCGATTTTACCTTCAATTGTTTCTCCTCCAACACTCGAACTCAAGCTATTGCCATCTCACCTTAAATACGCTTACTTATGTGAGAATGAGACCCTTCCTGTTATCATCTCGGCTTCTATAGCCCCCGAGCAAGAGAAAGCCCTTTTAACGGTCTTACACATCAATCGGCAAGCTTTTGGCTGGTCTATGGCGGACATCAAGGGGATTAGTCCCTTAATTGTTGAGCATCATATTCATATGATGGATGATGCCAAGCCAGCAAGGGATCCACAGAGACACCTCAACCCAGTAATGAAGGAGGCTGTTAAAAATGAGATTGTAAAATGCCTTGATAGTGGTATCATTTACCCTATCTCTGATAGCCTGTGGGTTAGCCCTATTCACGTTGTCCCAAAGAAATCGGGCATAACTGTCATAACTAATGAGGCGAATGAGTTAATACCTATTCGCACCCAAACTGGGTGGCGAGTATGCATCGACTATAGAAAACTCAAGCCGCGACACGGAAAGACCACTTTCCATTACCTTTTATTGACCAAATGCTAGAACGATTGGCTGGGCATGAATTTTATTGCTTTTTGGATGGCTACTCCGGCTATAATCAAATTCCCATCGCCGAAAAGGACCAAGACAAGACCACATTCACTTGTCCTTTCGGTACGTTTGCTTACCGTCGCATGCCCTTTGGGTTATGCAATGCACCCGCTACCTTCAAGCGGTGTATGATGGGGATTTTTTCATACATGGTGGAAAAATTCTTGGAGATCTTCATGGATGATTTCTCCATTTTCGGCGATTTTTTTGATGAGTGTTTTCTACATTTCGACGCAGTTCTTTCCCGGTGTAAGGATACGAACCTTACTTTAAATTGGGAAAAGTGCCACTTTATGGTACAAGAAGGTATTGTCTTAGGACATATCATTTCGCAAAATGGTATAGAGGTAGATAAAGCTAAGATTGAGGTTATTTCCAATCTTCCTCCTCCTAAATGCGTCCGAGACATTCGAGCTTTCCTTGGCCATGCCGGTTTCTATAGACGGTTCATCAAGGATTTTAGCAAGATAGCTAGACCCTTGACTCTTTTGTTGGCCAAGGACACTACTTTTGATTTCGACTCGAGCTGTATGAAGGCGTTCGAATCATTGAAAAACTCACTTACTTCTGCTCCAATTCTTTCGTCTCCTGACTGGACGCATCCATTTGAGATTATGTGCGATGCATCAGATTTTTCCATTGGTGCTGTCCTTAGACAGCACATTAATAAGATGCCGCATGTAATTTATTACGCTAGCTGACCTTGAACGAGGTCCAATTAAATTACACAACAACCGAGAAGGAATTCTTAGCTGTTGTGTTTGCATTAGAAAAGTTCAGGCCCTACTTAATCAGCTCTCCAGTCATCGTTTACACTGACCATTCAGCTCTTTGCCATCTTTTTGTGAAGAAGGACGCTAAATCTCGGCTAATACGTTGGATTCTCTTACTACAAGAGTTTGACCTTGTCATCAGAGACAAAAGAGGATGCGAAAACGTAGTCGCCGACCATCTTTCATGCCTGCCTTCTTCGCCAACGCTTCAAATTCCTATAAAAGACGTTTTTCTAGATGAGTAGCTCTTAACTGTATCATGCGAACCTTGGTTCGCAGATATTGTGAATTATTTGGCCACCGGATTTATACCAAATGAATGGTCGAATCAGGAAAGACTACGATTCCTATCCCAGGTAAAACATTTTTACTGGGATGAACCATATCTATTCAAATACTGTCCCTATCAAATTATTCGTCGGTGTGTTCCCGATAACGAGTTTAAGAGCGTGCTGTCATTCTGCCACGATCAAGCTTGTGGCGGGCATTCTGGCCCTAAAAAGACAGCTGAAAAGATCTTGCAGTGTGGCTTCTATTGGCCACTACTTTTTAAAGACGCACATGATTACTGCAATACATGCTCCCGGTGCCAACACTTGGGCTGGATATCTAGGAGGAACGAAATGCCGCTCCAACCAATATTGGTTGTTGAAATTTTTGATATTTGGGGGATAGATTTTATGGGACCGTTTCCCAATTCTTTTGGGAACGTGTATATTCTCCTCGCTGTTGAATATGTTTCTAAGTGGGTCGAGGCTGTGCCTAGCTAAACTAATGACAATAAGGTGGTTGTTAGATTCCTCAAAGAGAACATTTTCTCTCGGTTTGGGCACCCCTGTGGAATTATCAGTGATAATGGAACTCATTTCTGTAATAGGACTTTTGAGTCCTTAATGCGGAAATATTCCATTAATCACAAGCTATCAACGCCCTATCATCCCCAAACTTATGGGCAAGCCGAGATTTCAAATCAGCAAATAAAAAGATATTGGATAAAACGATTTCCAAAAACCGTAAGGATTGGTCGTTAAAACTTATTGATGCCCTATGGGCATTTCGAACTGTTTATAAGACCAATCTTTACATGTCTCCGTATAGGCTTGTTTATGGAAATGCTTGCCACCTTCCAGTTGAAATTGAGCATCGAGCATTTTGGGCAATAAAAGAGTTGAATTTATCTCTAGGAGATGCGAGCAGCCATAGAAAGCTGCAATTGAATGAATTGAACGAGCTTCGGGATGAAGCTTACGAGAATGCGGTTGCCGTCAAAAACCGAACGAAGGTGTTTCACGATAAACACCTTATGCGCAAAACTTTCAAACCTGGTCAACAGGTTTTACTTTACGACACCCGGTTACATTTCCATCCGGCAAACTTAAATCTCGATGGAAATGGCCATTTTTGGTACGCACCATATATCCGCACAGTGCGGTCGACTTAGAAAATCCGTAGGACGGTTCACTATTTAAAGTGAACGGACATGGACTTAAACCGTTCCTCACTGCGGACCATTCGGAGGAGCTCCTGCTATTACAGGAGCCGATTTATATTGACTGATCTTCCTCCATCTACCCCTAAATTTCGGTTATCCAGCCATAAACGGTGGAAACACTGTTTCAAATAAGTTTGGGGGGTATGTATCACTTGTAATTATATAAAAACAAAATAAAAAAAAATTGGGGTATTTTTGTAAATTTTCAGTTTTAATAAAACATAAATAAAAAAATTAAAATTAAAAAATTAAAAAATTTATTTACAAATAAATTTCTCTTTTTAAGAGGACCGTTTTGCAAATAACCAAAACACCCCCTATAAATAGAAACCGACCCCTCTCTGCATTTTACCAAACCCTAGAGTATTCCTCGCTAAAAACCCTAGCCGCCGCAGCAGCCAGAGCAAGGAGATCTCCCCAGACTGCCGCCCTTCCGCCGCAAATTTCCATTTCTGCCGCTGATCCGCCGCGCTTCTGCTTCATCACCTTTTGAAATTTTCAGAGGAGGTTTGCACTCCTTTTTCCCTCTCTCTCAATTTCATATTCTGGTATTTGCTCTCTGTAATGGCACCAACTATGAAATATGAGAGGGATTTTTCCCAACAGTTTGCACACACGATCTATGGAAGTTATTTTGGTGAAGAGATCCATAGGCACGGATGGAATTTTTTACTGTTCAATCATCCAAATGCCTTCGCACTTCCGGATCTCGTCACCCGATTTTACGAATGCATGAAGGATGGTTGCTGTTCCCGCCAAAATTTTGGCTCAAAACCCGCTCCCTTATAAAATAATAACAATAAAAAAAAATTAAATAAATAAATAATAATAATAATAAAGAGAAAAACTCCACATGCAAAGAATGTAACAAATGCCTTAAAGCCAAGAGTTAAAACATTCTGAAGCAGCGCTTCATAGCAGCGCCAGCGCTAAGGAGTCAAATGCTTTGACCAGCGCACCACGTGCAAAGCACGTGTGCGCTAACGCCAACTGCGCTGCGCTCTGAGCAACGCACCACGTGTCAAATGTGGGTGCGCTAGCGCAAAGTGCGCTGCGCTTTGAGAAGCGCACCATGTGCAAAGCACGGGTGCGCCAGCGCTGGAATTATAAAATTCCCCACAGTTAGATCAAAAGATCTAATAATGATAAATCATTAATTAATCAGAATTAAAATTCTGTTATGGAAAGATCTTTCCAATCTTGTTAAAAACAAGAAGATTGCCTTCTGTAAAACAGAAGAACTAGGATCAAAGATCCAACGGTGAGGAAACGTCCCCAAATCAATCAGAGAAAGATCTCTTTAACTGATTTAACAAATCAATTCGCCCTATATAAAGGCCTCAAGACTTTATGTAACCCTTCGAAAATCGTTTAGGTAGTTTTTCGGTAATCGGCTAATTTTTCGGCTTTTTCCGCAAAAAGTCAAATTAGGTATTTTTCATTGTAGACCTAATTATACAAAATTTAGATAAGATATTACTATAATTTTGTCACTAAAATGTCACTTATAATTATCTAGTTAAATAAAAAAAAATTCGTAATTAATTATTTTTTTATTATTTTAAGCCTTTTTAAATACAATAAATTAGGGATAAATACAAATTTAATTAGGTAAATTTCATAATTAGGAGTCTTTATAAGCTAAAATATGGTGTTAATAAAATTGTATCATGGCTTGCAAATTTTTGGTTTTGGGGTTGGAAATTTTATGAAAAAATGAATTAAAATGAGGCTTTTTGTGAAAATATTGATGTGAAAGCATTAAATGATAACAAATGATGTTTTATTGACCTAGAAACTTCTCCAAAAATCCACAAACCTCCTCCTCAACCTGCTGGCCGAGAGCAACTGCAGAAATCCCCCCATTTTCTCACTTCCTTTTTGCTACATTTTCATATCAAAATCCATTGAAATTTCATAAATTCTTTCTCCAATTCAAAGCAAAATCCAAATCCTATCTCTCCTCAACCCAAATTAGTTTAAAACTTGATGAATGGAGGCTTCTTGGTGACTTGATCAAGCTAGGGTTCAAGCTTGTGAGGTGAAGATTCTAATCTTTTTGCTAATTTGTAGTTTAATAAAGCTAGTTAGTATTTTAAAGTGATTAATTTCATTATAATGGTTAGTTTTGAAATTTCAAGAATGGGTTTTGATGTTAAATTAGGGTTTGAAGCATGGTTGTTAGATTTAAGTTAGGGTTTGGTTATCTAATTGATTGGAGTGGTTAATTGTGTAATGATATGCTCGCTAAATCGATTAAATTTCGATGTTTGCATCGAATCGGTATTGAATTTGCTTACTAGATTTTTACGAAAATTAGAATGCGATCAAAATGCGTTATGTTAGCGATATAATTAGCTTCGTATAGGACTATTAGAGTGCGCGAACGCGGGGTTTCATCTAGTCGGGTTGTAGTTTTGTCGATTTCCCCGAAATGACGATTCTAGTTAAAGGTTAGCGATTTTCGTGCGTTTTTCCGCGCACCGAGTGCATGCTATGAGTAATTCGAGAGCGTTGATAATTGTATATTGTGACTTGCATCGTTTTAGGTTTTGTAATCTTATGCTTGGTATTGTGCAAATATAGGATCGGTCGGGGAAACATCGGACACGGCGCGTAAAGGCAAGGCGGTGGTCGGATCGGATTAGCGGGGATTTCAGGTGAGTAGATGTATTCATCTATGGGGGAATCGTCTGGATGGCGCGTGCGCCCCCTAGTTAGTATTTCCTTATCTCTTGTAAGATTCATGTTGTTAGTTAGCTTACCCCTTCATTGACATTGCATACCCTTATAGTTAATAGTATGCTAGATTGCATGGATATCTATATGCACATATGCGATAACACTTCGTAGGACACGAACACCATTACCATTGGCATCTGTTGCACGCGCACTATTCATGTGACACACACGCCTTTGGTAATTGCCATGCCACGTGCACTAGAAAACCTGTTTAACTTAATATCGCCATTTGCATTCATACATGATATATGAAATTGCATAGCATACGTATACCTCGCATCATCATAATATTTATATAGATTTCTACCAAAACTCACATCATATACATTGATATCATAGACATTTATCATATATAACATGTGGACACTATGATTTTCTTGATGATTTCAGTTTTCTACGATTTCTGGATTTTTGGGGAAAACCGCAAGAATTTAACAAAACCTTATATTTATCATTTTCAAAACAAAGTTGCGGTTTTCTCGTGATGTATATGTCGTCCACCATGAGTTTTCATGTTTTCTGTTGGATTTCGAGACCCGATTCGAGGAGTGGATGAACCGTCTCGGGTACATGGTGGGCCCGGTATGGTACCCCGGGCAAGAAGATCGAGATGTAGACGATGTGCCTGGCAGGGGAAGACTACCTACCGGTGATGTCTGGCGCGGAGGATATCCGGAGGATACCGACCGTTGTCGTGAGATTTATGATATGGGCCGATCCAGACTGACGGAGCCCGATATTGAGACAGATATGATTCCTATTTGGTGTCGATGCTTGACACGGGTTTTCAGATGATTTCTTCATGGTACTTAGCTATTATACAGATATTCAGTTTCTAAAGTTAAGAATTCAATACCCGTAGCATTTAAAACACTTAAAGACTTAATAATGACATTGCATACCTGTGCATGCATACTAGAGATATTATATCACATATGGACATGCATGTTGTGGTGCATTGCGTGCATTCTTACGATTGCCTTATTAGATGTTATATTTACTCACGAGCTGGCAACTCACCCCCGTTGTGCCACAGTGTCTTGCAGGTCGGACCCGTCAGTCTTGTAGCGGCGGGCTATCTTATTATCAGCTCCTTTTGCTCAGATTCGCGACATCGCCCGTAGGTGGGTTGCGAGCACACTTTATTTCTTTTGCTTTATCATTGTATCTAGTATTCTCCATCTACCACTTTATATTGTATATGCGACCTAGTGATGAGACTGAGAGATTTGTATATTTGTGGTTTCTTTTGGGTCGAGCTCACTTGAGCCGGCGTTGTGTTTTCTGATATTTTACGTTTCTTTTATGCTCTTTTCTTGATATTACTTATATATTGCATGTGGTTATGATCCGCCTTGGGCGAAGAGCTAGCTCCCGCTTGGGGATGCCATTTTTATGATTACTGGTTTATTATCTTGTTGTACCCATTTTGGGGGATAGAAAATACAGGGGAGACTCTGCCGAAATTTTCAGAAATTTATGATGTTTTTAAAAAAGGGATTCTTGCAACTAAATTGATTTGAAAATCGTTTTCATTAAAGGTTTTCCTTCACTCTCTTTTGATTTTGGTTTAGATTCTTCTGGGCTTTGGCTGACTTAGGTTACGGTACGCCTTTAGACGTCTCGTAATCTAAGTGCCAGTCGCGTTCCGTACTTTCGGGTCGTGACAAAGTTGGTATCACAGCATAGGTTTTAACTTTCTGAGTGTAGGACGACCTTGGTAGATGGAGTAGGTGACTTAAGCAGAGTGGCGTAGCTTGGGTATGATCCGCGGCATACTTACGATACGGTACTCCGCCTAAGTGACCTTAGGACATAATTGCTTGTATTTCCTTTCTTGATTCCTTGCATTCCTTGATTCAATTGCAATGTCCTTATCAGTCCTGTTTCTTATTCCAGCTTTGATGCCGCCAAAGACTACGAGAGCTCAGCGGGCTGCCGCTAGGGATGAGATTCGGGCGGGCCCGTCTGAGGCGAGGATCGAGCGGGATGATACACCTATCCCTCAGGGTCATACTGATCCGCCTTATCCTGAACGTATTGCCAGATTAGAGGCCGGCATGCAAGAGTTGCGACAGATGATGGGATCTTTAGTTGAGTCCAGCCGGGCACAGAGATCCGAGGACGTTCCTTCCACCGCACAGACCACGATCGTACCTGCTGCACAGATGGTCACTCCTGCTGCTACTACGGAGACTATCCCTGTTTCACTACAGGAGTTCATGAGATTGAGACCTCCAGCTTTTACCGGTACAGATGCGACAGAGGACCCACATGCATTTCTCGATAGGATGGCTCGGATTTGCCGTTCGTTGAGGTGTTCTGATGATAGATTGGTGGAGTTTGCGAGTTTTCGTCTGGAGGGTCTTGCCCAGACATGGTACGACTCAGTAGAGAGAGGCCGAGCTGCAGGTCTACCTTTTATGACCTGGGATGAGTTTACAGCTGCATTTCTTGCCCGTTTTCTTCCGGAGAGTGTCCGAGATGCTCGAGCCCGTAGTTTTGAGTCTTTGCGCAAGACTCCTGGGATGACGGTGTCAGAGTATGATATACAGTTTACCCAGTTATCTCGATATGCTCCGTACCTAGTCGACACAGAAGAGAAAAGAATAAAGAGGTTCGTGCGAGGGCTTGATACACAGCTATTCCTTACCATCGGCACCCAGCATTTTGATACATACGCAGCCGCGATGGATGCAGCCTTACTTTTGGAGGAGCGTATTTCTGAGACTCCGGTCGTTTCTGGGCCGAAGAGGATCCGTACTGATACTCCAGCTCAGCGGCAGATGGGCAGACATCGTAATAGATTATTTCCGGGAGATGGTGGAGGCAGAGGATTGAGACGAGGTCAGTTATTTGGTTCATATCCACAGACCCAGCAGCCGTCTCCAGGATGTTTTCGGTGCGGGAGTCAATACCACCGTGTCAGAGACTGTACCATAGGACGCTAGGGCGCGGCGACAGTCCCGCATGTGACTTTACCACCCTCACCACCTTCTCAGAGAGCTTTACTTCCTACTCCTGACGATGCTCCACGCCAGCCAGATGCTTCTAGAGGCCGTGGGCGTGGCGGTCCAGTTTCGAGAGGGGGAGGCGACAGGGGCAGAGGCAGAGGCCGAGGTAGAGGCAGAGGACAGCCAGCTATTAGTGGTGGACAGGCCCGAGTGTTCGCGTTGACTCCTCAGGATGCACAGGCATCCAATGCCGTCGTGACAGGTACTCTGCCAGTATGTTCTTTTGATGCATGGGTATTATTTGATCCAGGCTCCACACATTCCTATGTATCCACGTATTTTGCACCGAGGTTGGGCCGAGAGTCTTCTCCGTTAGATCAGCCGCTTGTCGTTATTACCCCGGTAGGCGAGTCTTTTGTTGCCCGTTTTGTGTACCGATCGTGTTTCGTTCGTATCGGGGAGAGAGATTCTTTTGTTGATTTGATTCTCCTCGATATGCTAGACTTTGACGTTCTTCTTGGTATGGACTGGCTAGCCACCTGTTATGCATCCGTGGACTGCCGTGAAAAAGCAGTCAGATTCAGTTTTCCTGGTGAGCCGGTTCTTGTTATTCAGGGAGATCGTAGCGCTACCCTTCCCAGCTTGATTTCATCTCTTCGCGCTGGTCAGCTCTTAAGGAAAGGGTGTCAGGGATTCTTAGCCTATGTTTGTGATACTAGCTCCACAGAGGTTCCTTTGGACCAGGTCCCTATTGTGAGAGAGTTCCCTGATGTATTCCCTGACGAGCTGCCTGGTCTGCCACCAGAGCGCGAGATTGAGTTCTGTATTGACTTGATCCCTGGCACGGGGCCTATCTCTATACCGCCTTATCGGATGGCCCCGGCGGAGCTGAGAGAGCTAAAGGATCAGTTACAGGACTTGCTGGACAAAGGGCTTATCCGACCGAGTGTGTCACCTTGGGGTGCTCCCGTCCTGTTTGTTAAGAAGAAGGACGGAAGTATGCGCTTATGCATTGATTATCGTCAGCTGAACCGGGTTACTGTGAGGAACAGGTATCCCCTACCCCGCATTGATAACTTATTCGATCAGCTCCAGGGTGCAGGGTTCTTCTCGAAGGTTGATTTACGGTCAGGTTATCACCAGTTGCGGGTTCGGAAGGAGGATATTCCGAAGACTGCCTTCCGTACTCGATATGGTCATTATGAGTTCTTGGTGATGTCGTTCGGGCTCACCAATGCCCCGGCAGCATTTATGGATTTGATGAACCGTGTATTCAGGCCGTATCTCGATCAGTTCATTATTGTGTTCATTGACGACATCTTGGTTTATTCTCGGAGCCGGGAGGAGCATGAGCATCACTTACGTATCACCTTGCAGACTTTGAGGGAGCATCAGCTGTTCGCCAAATTTTCCAAGTGCGCATTCTGGCTAGACAGTGTCGATTTCTTGGGTCATGTGGTGACGAGAGATGGTATTTGTGTGGACCCGAAGAAGATCGAGGCAGTTCAGCGTTGGCCTAGACCGGTATCAGTTACAGAGGTTCGCAGCTTTCTAGGTATGGCCGGCTATTATCGACGTTTCGTCCAGGATTTCTCCCGCATTGCTGCACCATTGACCGGGTTGACCCGGAAGGGGGTTCCTTTTGATTGGACCCAGGCATGTGAGGATAGTTTCCAGCAGTTGAAGACTCATCTGAATACTGCGCCAGTGTTAGCTTTGCCTTCAGGATCAGGCGGGTTCGTGGTATATTGTGATGCTTCTAGAGTGGGGCTGGGATGTGTGTTGATGCAGCATGACAGAGTTATCGCGTATGCTTCTCGGCAGCTGAAGAAACACGAACAGAACTACCCCACCCATGATTTAGAGATGGCTGCAGTGGTATTTGCCCTTAAGATCTGGAGACATTACCTATACGGTGAGTCGTGCCAGATATTCACTGACCACAAGAGTTTGAAGTATATCTTCCAGCAGCGAGACCTGAACCTGAGACAGCGCCGTTGGATGGAGTTGGTGAAGGATTATGACTGCGAGATTTTATACCATCCGGGCAAGGCGAATGTAGTGGCAGATGCTTTGAGTAGAAGGCCCGGAGGTAGCTTATCTTGTTTGAGCGCAGTGCAGATGCAGTCGTCGGTGGATTGGCAGGTTTTATGTGATAGCAGAGTGCAGTTCGAGTTTACTCCTACAGGGGGACAGCTGGCCCATTTCAGAGCACGCCCACGGTTACTTGACCGTATCCACAAGGCACAGTCCGGCGATGCCCGTACATTAGAGATTATTGAGCAGATTCGGCAGGGCAGAGTTTCCGAGTTCGTGATTGATGATCAGGGGATACTTCGATTTGGGACTCGACTGTGCGTGCCAGATTCAGAGGGACTGAGGCGTGATATTCTCAAGGAGGCACATAGATCCGTATACAGTGTGCATCCAGGCTCCACCAAGATGTACTGTGATTTGAGAGAGGTTTACTGGTGGGACGGGATGAAGAAGGATATTACAGACTTTGTGTCGAGATGCCTGACTTGTCAGCAAGTCAAGGCCGACCACCAGAGGCCAGCCGGCGAGTTACAGCCTTTGCCCATCCCTGAGTGGAAGTGGGAGCAGGTCTCCATGGACTTCGTTGTGGGTCTACCCAGGACCAGTCGAGGGTACGACTCTATTTGGGTGATTGTGGATCGACTGACGAAAGCAGCTCACTTCCTGCCAGTGAAGACCACTTTTGGATTTTCTCAGTACGCCCAAGTTTATATTGATGAGATAGTGCGACTGCATGGTGTTCCGACTTGCATCGTGTCCGACTGTGGCACCCAGTTTACCAGCCGATTGTGGCAGAAACTCCAGGAAGCATTGGGCACCCGATTGAGTTTTAGCACAGCCTTTCATCCGCAGACTGACGGTCAGTCGGAGCGTACTATTCAGACTCTTGAGGACATGCTCAGAGCTTGTGTTTTAGATTTCGGTGGTAGCTGGGATCGTCATTTGCCTTTGATCGAGTTTTCCTACAATAATAGCTTCCAGGAGACGATTCAGATGGCACCTTTCGAGGCTTTATATAGGAGGAGATGTCGATCGCCTGTATGTTGGACAGAGCTCAGGGAGAGCAGTATTTTGGGGCCGCAGATCGTACAGGAGACGACCGAGAAGATACAGCTGATTCGGGACAGGATGAGAGCGGCACAGAGCAGGCAGAAATCATATGCTGACAAGCGTCGTCGCCGACTCGAGTTCGCTGTTGGCGATCATGTTTTCCTGAAGGTCTCTCCGATGAAGGGTGTGATGAGATTTGGGCGGAAAGGGAAACTGAGTCCTAGATATGTTGGTCCTTTCGAGATCCTAGAGCGTGTTGGTCCAGTCGCTTATCGGTTAGCTCTTCCGCCCAGCTTCCCCGATGTTCACCCCGTATTCCATGTCTCGATGCTCCGCAAGTACCTTCATGATCCTTCCTAGGCGATTCAGCACCAGACGATCCAGCTAGAGCGTGATCTTTCTTTCACCGAGCAGCCGGTGGTCATCTTGGATCGGCAGGTGAAGAAATTGAGGTCGAAGGTCATACCGTCTGTCAAGGTTCTTTGGCGTGGCCCGAACAGCGAGGAGGTCACCTGGGAGACCGAGGTCGAGATGAGGAAGAGATATCCACATCTTTTTGAAGGTACGCGTAGTTATATTCTAAATTCGGGGACCGAATTTCTTTAAGGGGGGAAGATTGTAACCCTTCGAAAATCGTTTAGGCAGTTTTTCGGTAATCGGCTAATTTTTCGGCTTTTTCCGCAAAAAGTCAAATTAGGTATTTTTCATTGTAGACCTAATTATACAAAATTTAGATAAGATATTACTATAATTTTGTCACTAAAATGTCACTTATAATTATCTAGTTAAATAAAAAAAAATTCCGTAATTAATTATTTTTTTTATTATTTTAAGCCTTTTTAAATACATTAAATTAGGGATAAATACAAATTTAATTAGGTAAATTTCATAATTAGGAGTCTTTATAAGCTAAAATATGGTGTTAATAAAATTGTATCATGGCTTGCAAATTTTTAGTTTTGGGGTTGGAAATTTTATGAAAAAATGAATTAAAATGAGGCTTTTTGTGAAAATATTGATGTGAAAGCATTAAATGATAACAAATGATGTTTTATTGACCTAGAAACTTCTCCAAAAATCCACAAACCTCCTCCTCAACCTGCTGGCCGAGAGCAACTGCTGAAATCCCCCCATTTTCGCATTTCCTTTTTGCTACATTTTCATATCAAAATCCATTGAAATTTCACAAATTCTTTCTCCAATTCAAAGCAAAATCCAAATCCTATCTCTCCTCAACCCAAATTAGTTTAAAACTTGATGAATGGAGGCTTCTTGGTGACTTGATCAAGCTAGGGTTCAAGCTTGTGAGGTGAAGATTCTAATCTTTTTGCTAATTTGTAGTTTAATAAAGCTAGTTAGTATTTTAAAGTGATTAATTTCATTATAATGGTTAGTTTTGAAATTTCAAGAATGGGTTTTGATGTTAAATTAGGGTTTGAAGCATGGTT
Organism: Agapanthus africanus; assembly: GCA_030015575.1. Classification (NCBI taxonomy): domain Eukaryota; kingdom Viridiplantae; phylum Streptophyta; class Magnoliopsida; order Asparagales; family Amaryllidaceae; genus Agapanthus; species Agapanthus africanus. Next base: position 109,818,265 of record CM057340.1, on the reverse strand, counting down.
GTTAGATTTAAGTTAGGGTTTGGTTATCTAATTGATTGGAGTGGTTAATTGTGTAATGATATGCTCGCTAAATCGATTAAATTTCGATGTTTGCATCGAATCGGTATTGAATTTGCTTACTAGATTTTTACGAAAATTAGAATGCGATCAAAATGCGTTATGTTAGCGATATAATTAGCTTCGTATAGGACTATTAGAGTGTGCGAACGCGGGGTTTCGTCTAGTCGGGTTGTAGTTTTGTCGATTTCCCCGAAATGACGATTCTAGTTAAAGGTTAGCGATTTTCGTGCGTTTTTCCGCGCACCGAGTGCATGCTATGAGTAATTCGAGAGCGTTGATAATTGTATATTGTGACTTGCATCGTTTTAGGTTTTGTAATCTTATGCTTGGTATTGTGCAAATATAGGATCGGTCGGGGAAACATCGGACACGGCGCGTAAAGGCAAGGCGGTGGTCGGATCGGATTAGCGGGGATTTCAGGTGAGTAGATGTATTCATCTATGGGGGAATCGTCTGGATGGCGCGTGCGCCCCCTAGTTAGGATTTCCTTATCTCTTGTAAGATTCATGTTGTTAGTTAGCTTACCCCTTCATTGACATTGCATACCCTTATAGTTAATAGTATGCTAGATTGCATGGATATCTATATGCACATATGCGATAACACTTCGTAGGACACGAACACCATTACCATTGGCATCTGTTGCACGCGCACTATTCATGTGACACACACGCCTTTGGTAATTGCCATGCCACGTGCACTAGAAAACCTGTTTAATTTAATATCGCCATTTGCATTCATACATGATATATGAAATTGCATAGCATACGTATACCTCGCATCATCATAATATTTATATAGATTTCTACCAAAACTCACATCATATACATTGATATCATAGACATTTATCATATATAACATGTGGACACTATGATTTTCTTGATGATTTCAGTTTTCTGCGATTTCTGGATTTTTGGGGAAAACCGCAAGAATTTAACAAAACCTTATATTTATCATTTTCAAAACAAAGTTGCGGTTTTCTCGTGATGTATGTGTCGTCCACCATGAGTTTTCATGTTTTCTGTTGGATTTCGAGACCCGATTCGAGGAGTGGATGAACCGTCTCGGGTACATGGTGGGCCCGGTATGGTACCCCGGGCAAGAAGATCGAGATGTAGACGATGAGCCTGGCAGGGGAAGACTACCTACCGGTGATGTCTGGCGCGGCGGATATCCGGAGGATACCGACCGTTGTCGTGAGATTTATGATATGGGCCGATCCGGACTGACGGAGCCCGATATTGAGACAGATATGATTCCTATTTGGTGTCGATGCTTGACACGGGTTTTCAGATGATTTCTTCATGGTACTTAGCTATTATACAGATATTCAGTTTCTAAAGTTAAGAATTCAATACCCGTAGCATTTAAAACACTTAAAGACTTAATAATGACATTGCATATCTGTGCATGCATACTAGAGATATTATATCACATATGGACATGCATGTTGTGGTGCATTGCCTGCATTCTTACGATTGCCTTATTAGATGTTATATTTACTCACGAGCTGGCAACTCACCCCCGTTGTGCCACAGTGTCTTGCAGGTCGGACCCGTCAGTCTTGTAGCGGCGGGCTATCTTATTATCAGCTCCTTTTGCTCAGACTCGCGACATCGCCCGTAGGTGGGTTGCGAGCACACTTTATTTCTTTTGCTTTATCATTGTATCTAGTATTCTCCATCTACCACTTTATATTGTATATGCGACCTAGTGATGAGACTGAGAGATTTGTATATTTGTGGTTTCTTTTGGGTCGAGCTCACTTGAGCCGGCGTTGTGTTTTCTGATATTTTACGTTTCTTTTATGCTCTTTTCTTGATATTACTTATATATTGCATGTGGTTGTGATCCGCCTTGGGCGAAGAGCTAGCTCCCGCTTGGGGATGCCATTTTTATGATTACAGGTTTATTATCTTGTTGTACCCATTTTGGGGGATAGAAAATACAGGGGAGACTCTGCCGAAATTTTCAGAAATTTATGATGTTTTTAAAAAAGGGATTCTTGCAACTAAATTGATTTGAAAATCGTTTTCATTAAAGGTTTTCCTTCACTCTCTTTTGATTTTGGTTTAGATTCTTCTGGGCTTTGGCTGACTTAGGTTACGGTACGCCTTTAGACGTCTCGTAATCTAAGTGCCAGTCGCGTTCCGTACTTTCGGGTCGTGACACTTTAAGTCTGATATAGAGAAACCCCCTATAAACTTTGTGAAATCCAAAGAAAGAAGAGTAAGCTCTCAGCAAAAGAAGATTATTTCTTCAAGGTAGAGATCATGAACGATGAACACAGAGATGAAATCATCTCATAAAAAGAAGAATTATCTTCTTAATAGATCATAGATCTACAAAGACCAAGGTCTTTCATAAAAAAGATCAAAAGATCTCACTACATAATAAAAGAAGAAAATATTCTTCACACAGATCATTGATTTATAAAGGCAAGCCTTTCAGAACTAAGAACTGTTGTTCTTGAATCTTGAGAAAAAGTCTCTTCTAAAAAGAACATAAATTTGTTCACAGATCATAAAAATTGATCAAATGCGCCTTGCGCTATTGAAATTCACTTTGCGCTATCAAATGAGCCTTGCGCTCTTGAAGGGCGCTTCTGCGCTCTTGAAGGGCGCTTCTGCGCTCTTTGGACCGGCACTCTGCGCCAAAATGCGCCATGTGTCAACCACGTATGCAACTTGCGCTCTGCGCTTTTGAAATAGCGCACTGCGCTCATGGGCTGGCGCTCAGCGCCAAGCGCACCACGTGTCACTCACGTGTGCGCCATTGAATTAATAGCGCAATGCGCTCATCATCCGGCGCTCAACGCCCAGCGCGTCACGTGTCACTCACGTGTGCGCCATTCAGCAAAAGCGCAATGCGCTCATCATCTGGCGCTCAGCGCCAAGCGCGCTACGTGTCACTCACATGTTCGCTGCTCAGCAAAAGCGCAATGCGCTCTTTAACTAGTGCAAAGCGCCAAGCGCGCCACGTGTCACTCACGTAGGCGCTGACAGAACATAAATTGTTCTTTAATAAAGCCTCAGAGCTATTATGAGTGCTCAGCACTAAAAGACAGAAATACCGTCAAAATCCAAATCAATGCTCAGCATTGTTAAAAGGGCCAAGCCCAAATAAGGGCTCAACAGCCCAAAATAGAATGTTAAATATTTATTGGACTTAGCCCAATATCGGCCATAAGTCATCAACTTATATTTAATTGAGCCCACCTGCTCATGAATATTTAACAGATCTTAGTCCCAAACTGGACTACAGATCTTTTAACCAACTTACACCGGTTCGAGGGTACATCTCTTTACTCCTCTGATTTCTGTCGTTATAATCCTTCAACGTCTTCAGAGAGGTGACGGGTCCCGTCAACCACACATTTCTACGGACTATGGGGTCCTTAAACTCATGGACTATGATGTCCTTAACCTTGACTGTGAGGTCTTAAAACTCACAGACTATGATGTCCTTAACCTTGACTGTGAGGTCTTAAAACTCACGGACTATGATGTCCTTAACCTTGACCGAGATGTCTTTAAACTAACATTTGACCGAGATGTCTTTAAACTAACATTGGACCGAGATGTCCTTAAACTAACATTGGACCACAATATCCTTAAATTGGTAATCGACCGTAATGTCCCTAAACTAAACAATAGAGCCCAAATGCTCTTTTGTTGGATCTAAACGATCCCGTTAAGTTGATCTTAGTCTAAAAATTAGACTAACGTATCCTTAACAAACGTTTAAGTTGATCTTAGTCTCAAATCAGACTAACGTATCCTTGAACCAATCCCCAACCCCAAATCTAAGAAAATACGAATTTGGACTAATCCACGTCCTACGGGCGACAACATAAATTAGTCTCCGTATACAATCCACGGGAAACCAAAAAAACAAACAAACACAAACGACATGAAGTGACCATCTGGAGAAGGAGAAAGTGGTTACCACGATGCGGTAGCGTAATTAACTGAGGGGCTTGCGCCTGCAGGGAAGAGCGTCCCCACAATAAAAAACCCCTCAACAAGGGGGAATCTGACAAAGTCTGCTACATCGGCCGCATCCGTCTAAACCTTCGATACATGGTGCCATAAATCAACTTGGCATCTTTGGAGAGGTGGACGGATAGCACCAAATAGCATCTGCCCTCGGAATTCAGGCCCCGACGTCCCAAAATGTGTCCAGAATGTGACTTTTTTCATGATTGTGCAAAATGTGACTTTTTAAAGCAAAACTTAGCTTTTTGATATCTGTTGTTACCCCAGTGAGTCCAGAATAAAATTGAGTGGACCATAGCATACTAGTGGCACCCTGACCCCACCACCAGAGCCCGACCCCACCAGCCAAACTTCAGGCCGCCGAAAAAATCATTCTGGCCGCAAATTGCGGCCAGAGCAGGGAGATAGGAGCTAGGTTTTTTTTGGTTGGGTATCTGCTATGTTCTGTAGGTCCATGGTGTACATAGATTTGTAATATTTTAACCTGGGTAGAATCTAGGCCGATATATCGTTTTCTGGTGTTTTTAGTTTGCGCGATACGTGCGATACGCGAGTGGGTTTTGTGATTCAGCGTATCGCGGCGTGTCGGGCTGAGTCGTAGACGCGTGCACACAAGTTTCAGCGTATCGCACACACGCGCGTTGATTCGCGACGCGAGTTTCTCGTTTTGTTTCGATATCGCGTTTTGCGAGATTCTTGCTTATATAATTGGACTCCTTGTATAAATTCCAGGTTCACAGGCGGGTATGTCAGACGTCGCCAGGAAAGGGAAGCAGGTGGTCGGCTATACTTAGCACGTGACCAGGTGAGTAGATTTAACATCTACGGGGAAATCGCCCGTATGGCGTTAAGCGTCAGGGCGTAATAGGATTTGTAGTCATGAGTGTCCATGTAGATATACTGGTAGTATAGAACACTGCACTGTCACTAACGGTCCAAGTTGCACGAGCACGATTTATATGCTACACTCACACCGTTAGTGATTGCCATGCCACTCACATTATAGGATTGCTATAAAACGCATATCATATTGACTCTGCTTATTTGACGTTATCATGATTTTCCGCATACTAGCATATACATCACATATCCCTACTTGTGCCACATACATCACTTATATTCATACTTGGGCACATATACATCGTATATCTATACTTGTGCCATATACATCACATATGTTCATACTTGGGCACATCTACATCATATGTCTACATTAGTGCACATGTACATTGCTATATTCACTTTGCGCACTTATCCATTCGCACATCCATACCTATACCCACATTCATATGTTGCATACATGGATGATACTGACTTGATTTAAAACTAAGGGACCGCAAATGATGTTTTCAAAAACTGGATCTTTTAAAAAGAGCGGTTCTCCCTTTCTTTTACTCGTAGTGTCATACGACACATTGCATGGATTTACGCATTGTATTTGATTTATGTGATTTCTGGATTTGGGAACTGGAGTACTATTTTAAGGAAATACGCACTGTTTAAAAACCCGGTTTCCCTTGATATGATATTTTAGTGCGTCCACCATGACTTTTCTCGGTTCCAGAGAGCTTGTGTGAGTATACCCGATTCGAGGAGAGGTAGGCACCGATTGTGGGTACATGGTGGACCCGGTACGGTACCCCGGGACGAGAAGACTCGTATTGTTAGACGGTGAGCCCGGCGGAGGGACTACTACCTACCGGTGATTGGTTGGACCTGGCGGTTATCCGGAGGATACTGACCAGAGTCGATTGATGGATACGGGACGACACGTACTGCCGGGGCCGTGGGCCGATTCCGCAGACGAAGCCCGTGGGCAGATCCGATAGATGGACGCCCCATATTGGAGGATTTGCGTGTTGATGCTGGACACGACTGATTTTATGATATTTTGAGTGCCGGTGATGGGCACTCCCGGTTTTATGAGATTGCAGGATTTGAGGACCGATGTGGATGACGACGCTTGAGTTGTACTGGGTTTTGGAGTATTAATAGACACCAGTTATTTTCCACGTTGATATTCCGTGTTGATATTATTCCTTTCCATACCCAGCATTCAGTACTTGACATCTCATCCTGTAGCTAGTATACCTGATAGAGTACACATGCTTGCATATTATTGCGTACCCTGGTCATCATATATATAGGGTTGTTAGATTGCATCGCCATGCCTGATTATCACATATCTTGCTCATCATATAGACATGATTACTAGATCGCACTTGTTGCATGATATTGAGCATTCAGTTCATCATATAGATGTTTATCCGTCGGCATAGGTTAGAGTATCGCAGCACGTGCATACTCGCGATTAGCTTTATATGTTATCTACTATTTACGAGTTGGCAACTCACCCCCGTTGTGCCACAGTGCTTGCAGGTTACCCTTTGGAGTGATTGTGGCTGGCTGTTTACCGCATCTTTTGACACAGATACCATTACTGAGGCGTGTTAGCCCTTTTGCTATTAGGTGGGTTTTGTACGGTATCTGTTTTCCTTTCAGTTGTATATTGATGTATCTAGTATTCTCCATCTACCTTCATGTATTGACTTAGAGACAGTTGTGAGGGCGATGTATGTTATTTTGTACTCTGGTGTCGAGCTCGCTGTGAGCCGACTTTATATTATGCAGTCTTATCTTTATGATTTTTTCTTCGCCTTACTGCTCATTCTTCGCTACGGCGTCGTATATTATATTGTGATGCTCTATTCATTTCACATGTTATTCTACTACACCTTGCCTTTACCCGACTTGTGGGACAAATTTTTCATAAAGGAAATGTTGCCAAAATTATTAAAATATAACTCTTGAACTAAAAAGGATTTCTACTAAATTACTTAAGGTTTCCTAAACATTTTACAAATGCTTCTACTAAAATGTTTTAACACTCTATATTTAAAATGGTTTTGATTTCTGGGTTTCGGCTTACTTAGTCGCGTTACGCCTGTAGACGTTACGTGGTTAAGTGCCGGTCACGGGCCGAACTTTGGGTCGTGACAAAGTTGGTATCAAAGCGTAGGTTTTACCTTCGGAGTGTAGGATGACCCTGGTATGATGGAGTAGGTAGCTACAGCAGAGTGGCATAGCGTGCGTATGTTCCGCGGCATATTCACGACACGGTACTCCGCCTAAACGACCTTAGGACTTATTGGTTGAAATTCCTTCATTATTGCATACATTCTTGCGATTCGATTTTTGTATCCTTATCGAATCCTACTTTCCTTTTCAGCCACTATGCCGCCAAAGACTACTAGGGCGCAGAGAGCGGCCGCGAAGGCCGAGATTCATGTTGACTCGTCCGAGACGAGGACTGATCCGGGCAGTGCACCCATCGTACCCGAGCAGACTGTCCCTCCCATGACAGATTAGATCGCCACATTAGGGGTTGGTATGCAGGAGATGCGCCAGACGGTGGGATTCAACATGCAGGAGATGTGCCAGATGATAGGATCGCTAGTTGAGACGCTTCGAGCGCAGCGACCAGAGGTAGATCCACCAGTCACAGGGACCTCGATGGTACCGACCGTACAGCCAGTTGCCCTTGCAGCCATGGAGGTGATTACAGTATCGCTATCAGAGTTCATGAGGCTGAAGCCTCCGGTCTTCACAGGCACAGATGCAGCCGAGGACCCGCAGTCTTTCATTGATAGGATGGCCCGGATATGTCGTTCCCTCAGATGCGCAGATGCGAGATGGGTCGAGTTCGCGAGCTTTCGCCTGGAAGGTCTTGCGCAGAAATGGTGCGAATCAGTTGAGAAGGGCAGAGCAGCAGGTCTTCCTCCTATGACTTGGACGGAGTTCGTGACGGTGTTCCTTGCCCACTTCCTTCCCCAGAGTGTTAGGGATGCTCGAGCACGCAGATTTGAGTCCTTGCGCCAGACGCCAGAGATGACAGTGGCAGAGTACGATGTGCTGTTCACCGAGCTATCAGTTTATGCTCCGTACCTAGTGGCTACTGAGGAGATGCGAGTCAAGAGATTTTTCTGAGGCTTGCTTACCCCGCTATTCCTTGCGATCAGCTCCCAGCATTATGAGACCTATGCCGCAGCGGTAGACGCAGCCCTATTGGTTGAGGAGCGCCTTGCAGAGACTTCGGTAGTTCCTGGGCCGAAGAGGGTTCATACTGATACAACAGCTCAGAGACATCCATTCAGACGCCGTGATAGACGTCGTACAGGTGGCAGAGACTCGGGGTGAGGTCAGATGTTTAGCTCATACCCCGAGGAGGGTCAGCAGTCGTCCCATGGATGTTTTGGATGTGGAAGTCTTCATCACCGCGTCAGAGATTGTACCGAGACACGCAGGAAGGAGACAGCCGTATCGCATGTCACACTTCCACCTTCTCCACCCCAGAGGGTGTTACCTGTAGTACCCGCAGTTGCTCCACGTCAGACCCATGCATAGGGAGGCCGTGGTCGCGGAGGGTTTGTTCCTAGAGGGTGAGGCGGTCGAGGCAGAGGGCAGCCTGCCACCGGCAGAGTACAGCCAGTTGCTAGTAGGGTACCACCAGTTGCAGGTGGAGGACAGGCACGAGTTTTCGCGTTGACGCATCAGGACGCGCAGGCGTCTAATGTGGTGGTCTCAGGTACCTTATCAGTATGTTCTGTTGATGCATACGTATTGTTCGATCCCGGATCCACGCACTCATACGTATCTACACACTTCGTGCCGAGTTTGGGTAGAGAGTCTGGTCTGCTTGATCAGCCGCTTGTTGTGACCACTCCAGTGGGAGAGTCATTTGTTGCTAGGCACGTGTTCCGATCATGTGTTGTCTGTATTGGCGAGAGAGATCTGCCTGTCGACTTGATCCTTCTTGAGATGTTGGACTTCGACGTTCTTTTGGGCATGGATTGGTTAGCCATGTGCTATGCGTCTATGGACTGCCGCGAGAAGACAGTGAGGTTTTGTTTTCCCGGCGAGTCGACTTTTGTTATGCAGGGGGACCGTGGTGCCACCCCTCACATTTTGGTTTCTTCTCTTCGCGCTGGACAGCTGTTGAGGAAGGGATGTCAGGGATTCCTAGCCTATGTTTGCGACACTAGAGCCATAGATGTTCCGTTGGAGAAGGTTCCGATTGTTTGTGAGTTCCCTGACGTATTCCCTGACGAGCTTCCTGGGCTACCGCCTGGGATACGCGAGTGGGTTTTGTGATTCAGCGTATCGCGGCGTGTCGGGTTGAGTCGTAGACGCGTGCACACACGTTTCAGCGTATCGCATACACGCGCGTTGATTCGCGACGCGAGTTTCTCGTTTTGTTTCGATATCGCGTTTTGCGAGATTCTTGCTTATATAATTGGATTCCTTGTGTAAATTTCAGGTTCACAGGCGGGTACGTCAGTCGTCGCCAGGAAAGGGAAGTAGGTGGTCGGCTATACTTAGCACGCGACCAGGTGAGTAGATTTAACATCTACGGGAATATCGCCCGTATGGCGTTAAGCGTCAGGGTGTAATAGGATTTGTAGTCATGAGTGTCCATGTAGATATACTGGTAGTATAGAACACTGCACTGTCACTAACGGTCCAAGTTGCACGAGCACGATTTATATGCTACACTCACACCGTTAGTGATTGCCATGCCACTCACATTATAGGATTGCTATAAACCGCATATCATATTGACTCTGCTTATTTGATGTTGTCATGATTCGCCACATACTAGCATATACATCACATATCCCTACTTGTGCCACATACATCACTTATATTCATACTTGGGCACATATACATCGTATATCTATACTTGTGCCATATACATCACATATGTTCATACTTGGGCACATCTACATCATATGTCTACATTAGTGCACATGTACATTGCTATATTCACTTTGCGCACTTATCCATTCGTACATCCATACCTATACCCACATTCATATGTTACATACATGGATGATACTGACTTGATTTAAAACTAAGGGACCGAAAACGATATTTTCAAAAACTGGATCTTTTAAAAAGAGCGGTTCTCCCTTTCTTTTACTCGTAGTGTCATAGGACACATTGCATGGATTTACGCATTGTATTTGATTTATGTGATTTCTGGATTTGGGAACCGGAGTACTATTTTAAGGAAATACGCACTGTTTAAAAACCCGGTTTCCCTTGATATGATATTTTAGTGCGTACACCATGACTTTTCTCGGTTCCAGAGAGCTTGTGTGAGTATACCCGATTCGAGGAGAGGTAGGCACCGATTGCGGGTACATGGTGGACCCGGTATGGTGCCCTGGGATGAGAAGACTCGTATTGTTAGACGGTGAGCCCGGCGGAGGGACTACTACCTACCGGTGATTGGTTAGACCTGGCGGTTATCCGGAGGATACTGACCAGAGTCGATTGATGGATACGGGACGACGCGTACTGCCGGGGCCGAGGGCCAATTCCGTAGACGGAGCCCGTGGGCAGATCCGATGGACGGACGCCCCATATTGGAGGATTTGCGTGTCGATGCTGGACACGGCTGATTTTATGATATTTTGAGTGCCGGTGATGGGCACTCCCGGTGTTATGAGATTGCTGGATTTGAGGACCGATGTGGATGACGACGCTTGAGTTGTACTGGGTTTTGGTGTATTGATAGACACCAGTTATTTTCCACGTTGATATTCCGTGTTGGTATTATTCGTTTCCAAACCCAGCATTCAGTACTTGACATCTCATCCTGTAGCTAGTATACCTGATAGAGTACACATGCTTGGATATCATTGCGTACCCCGCTCATCATATATATAGGGTTGTTAGATTGTATTGCCATGCCTTATTATCACATATCTTGCTCATCATATAGACATGATTACTAGATCGTACTTGTTGCATGATATTGAGCATTCAGTTCATCATATAGATGTTTATCCGTTGGCATAGGTTAGAGTATCGCAGCACGTGCATACTCGCGATTACCTTTATATGTTATCTACTATTCACGAGTTGGCAACTCACCCCCGTTGTGCCACAGTGCTTGCAGGTTACCCTTTGGAGTAGTCGCGGCTGGCTGTTTACCGCATCTTTTGACACAGATACCATTACTGAGGCGTGTTAGCCCTTTTGCTATTAGGTGGGTTTTGTACGGTATCTGTTTTCCTTTCAGTTGTATATTGATGTATCTAGTATTCTCCAACTACCTTCATGTATTGACTTAGAGACAGTTGTGAGGGCGATGTATGTTATTTTGTACTCTGGTGTCGAGCTCGCTGTGAGCCGACTTTATATTATGCAGTCTTATCTTTATGATTTTGTCTTCGCCTTACTGCTCATTCTTCGTTACGGCGTCGTATATCATATTGTGATGCTCTATTCATTTCACATGTTATTCTACTACACTTGCCTTTACCCGACTTGCGGGACAAATTTTTCATAAAGGAAATGTTGCCAAAATTATTAAAATATAACTCTTGAACTAAAAATGATTTCTACTAAATCACTTAAGGTTTCCTAAACATTTTACAAATGCTTCTACTAATATGTTTTAACACTCTATATTTAAGATGGTTTTGATTTCTGGGTTTCGGCTTACTTAGTCGCGTTACGTCTGTAGACGTTACGTGGTTAAGTGCCGGTCATGGGCCGAACTTTGGGTCGTGACACATTTTTCACACCATCCCTCCATATCGTGCACACCTTGATGACTAGGAACCCAAGCAATGATATGTGCACAATATTACTTCATTCAATCGGTGCGGGCAAAAGGGATGCCAATTACCCATGCCCTATGTTGGTGACACAACTGTGTCGCCATTTTCTCCCTGTGGAGGAATCTGAGTTTTATATGCATGGAGGTATCCCCATTAGACCTCTTCTTGAGGGCATATCCACGTCTTACACACGCTTAAATGATGTATGGTCTCGCACTGAGCCGACCGAGGACGTACCCGCCAAGACCCCCAGCTCCAGCTCGACTGCGAGCGAGGAAGATCTTACCCCTGCAGCACATGCACGTTTACTCAGGAAAGTCACTAGGGGGATAGACAGATTGATAGGGATGGTGACCAACCTGGATCACCGTGTTACAGAAATAGAGCATGGCATGACAACCCTGCTAGCGAGAGAGGAACGTTCCCGTTCACGTCCGAGGGGACGGCGATGACATGAGCTGTGAGGGAACTGCTTTTGATAAGTTTGGGGGTGGGGGTGGAGGTGGTTTGTAAATAGTTATCATTGCATTGTACATTTTTTATTTTTGTTCATATTTGTTTTTCTTTCTTTGCATATTTAATTCCGCATTGCATTTTTATAAAAAAATATAAAAATTTAAAAAAATGAAAATAAAAATAAAAATATATAAAAATAAAATCAAATAAAAAAATTGAAAAACTCTAAAAACTATAAAAATTGAAAAACTCAATTTTGACCATATTTGACTTAAGTTCGACAAGACGGTTGACTAGCTAGGAAAAACTAGGTCCTAAACTTAGTAAATTAAAAACCCTAAAAATAACCTTTCTTAAAGTTTAATCGTAGAAAGTATATGTCCTTGTAGATTATTTAGAAATAGGCAAATTTTGAGTTCAGTTCTTGGGCTAAGTCAAAATAAGAGAAGAGTATTGAAATTTTTATTTGAAATATAAGTCTGAAAAATAATTCTGAACCTTAAGTCTAAATTCTGAAAATATATACCCTACAACTTGCACAAACACGCACCTTGATACTTAGAATAGTAGAGGATACCTTGAAATGATCTTGTCTAAAATCCTTAGTATGAAGGGAAATAAATTAAAAGTACAAGTGTGAATAAAGAGATATAAAAAAAATGAACACTGGTTTTGTAATTACTGTAGGGTTCCTAGGCACACCCATGAGGTTCTACAAGTGATCAAATATGGCCAATTCAAATTTTTATGTGCCTACAAACCCTAATACGGATCGTTAACTAGATGTATAGGCGATGCAATGCAAGTAAACAACTTTAACTTAAAGGAAAGGGGTTACAACCTTTGTAGATCCGGTCCTCCACCTCTCTAGCTCCGTGATGACGTCCCTCCGCTGTACCCATCGGAATCCTAGACTCTCGCGGTGTTCTCATCGGAGAAAAGATCGGGCTAGGTCGTCGACTTCGATGCTGAAGATGATCTACGTCGAGGCAACTCAAGATCAAGCTCCAACTTCACCAAGTCATGAAACTTGTGTAGAAAACACCCTATACTACTTGGTAAGTGATAGAGGATGAAGAAATAGAAATTGGGTTCACTTTAGAATTGGATTTCTTACTGTTTTTCTCAAGTTGCCATTAATGGAGGCAAGGTTTCTTCTTTGTTGAAGAAGAAGAAGAAGAAAGAATATGATAAGTATTTGAAAATAGAAAATAAAATGATACTTATCATATTTTCAACCATAGTTAGGTGTAGAGAATAAACTAGGGTTAGATTGAATGGTTAGGGTTAAGCATGAAACAAAAATGGTGGACTTATTCAAAGCTTCATGAAGCTTCAACTAGAAAACAAATCAAGCCACCATTTCTCTTTATCTTTCAAAATGACTTAATAAATAAATGAATAAGTAAATAAAAACCTTAACCATTAACATAACCATGGTTTAAACTAAACATACACCCAAACATTCAAGTATCATCAAACATGATACAATCTTGTGCACAAAAATATATCACATATACAATGTGCATTTCAAGTGAGAAAATCCATTTAAAGTGAACAAATACTAGTTAATGTAAAGTAATATATCAAATATATAATTATACATTAAATAATTAAATCAACACTTGATTTAACGATCCGGCCATATCGCATGTGACCGACTAATATCCAATGTATCGGCTTATCGAATCAATCCTCGATTCGATAACTAGGTTATATCGCATACAACCAATCGATACATTCATCGCAAGAATAGAATACGGTATCACATACACGCATTATTCTCGGTCCCGCACATATCTCATATGCGCTCCTATTTCGTTTCGATTGAGCCAGGAAACCTCTGTGTAGGACTCTAAAGACTCGTCAATACGCCGGCAGCAGGTGATGATCATACCAAACACCCACAAGCCGCAAGCGGTCTGCTAAACGTAACGGCCACCCGGGTATTGAGCGATCAGAAGATCGACGAGCAAGCCCGCTCACACTCCTGTGAATCCAACCAGTAACACTTACCGTACAGTCCGGTCTGTTCGTCTGATATGTCGAATATCTCGCCTAGGGATGGTAAACGTCAGACCCAGTAGCTTGATAAGTCATGCCGACGTGAGGTCCATAACAATCGTGAAACTACTGATAACTCTTACTAGTATATCATTGCAACCCTGTCCAGGGATTTCCAGTTATGGCCAGTCGGGCATAGCGCAACATCAACCCCCAATACCGGGAGAGACGAATCCCCTCCTATCGCTCATTGCCTCCATGTGAATCGGGACTGTACCCAAAAACCACCTGTTTGCACGACTCAGTAGAGCCGTGGTAGGGTGGAAATCAAAGCACAGTGGGAGACACACAAGACTCTATGATGATCTCGGGTCAACAGACTAAGCTGTACCAGTGTCACCAGAGAACTGCCATCTGACGTGAGGTATAATACCATCTGGGAGTTCTCGGTGAGTCCGTTCAGTGTACCCAGTCTCCACTGAGCACCCGCATACCATCTCTGATGTCAAACACCAATGGATATGGGATCATCCATCGCCCATCACATGGGTCGAGAAGATATACGATAGTCTACTCTGGAATATCGATTCCCCGTCTTGATCTTCCCACGACTAGGAACATTGAAGGATGTACTCATGGACTACCCAGGCCCCACTAGTATGACCTACATCATAGTCCTGGAAGTCGAGTACACATCGTAAGGGCTTTATCAACATGTAACAGAGAGACAGAAAGTGTACATGTTAAGATAAAGAGCAACCAGATAGCGTACTATCATGTTGAGCAAGAAAGTCCTACCTATATATGTCCCAGCATCCACTACAATATACATCCAATGTACAGTAATGGCTTCTAGGGCATACATAAAACTAACAATCTCCCACTTGCACTAGGGCCATCTGTAGCAGTGGTTGTAGTATCTAATACTCAACCATCCCATATAAGTCTCTCTGTGGGAAAAGGCCTTCGTGAGTGGATCCGCCGTGTTGTCCTCTGAGTCTACTCTCCTAACCTCGATCACCCTGGAGATCAACTGCTGCCTCAGAATATGTCTGGGTCACTGATGGGACCAGGGTTCCTGGGCCAAAGCCACACTTTCATTGTCGTACAATGATAGGAACCTAGTTCATCTCATGAACCAATATACACCCAAACTTCCTCTTTGGTAGTATCTTTAATAGCGATGTTACCAGCCTTTATCGTCTAGTTTGTCACGATATTTAGCTTGGAACTCTTCCAACATACCGTCCCTTTACCGAGGGTAAAGACAATGCCTGTGACTGACATTCAGTCGTTTTTATCACCCTGGAACCCTTCCAGTGATTCTCCCCAGGATTGATTGATACCATCTCACTACATCTAGTGAGAATCCTAACATCCATTTAGATCTATCTCATAGATCCAAAACCCAGGATTTAGGAGGTATCACTTTGATCCTATTTGGAGAATCTATGTGATAAGAGGAGATCGACCGATCGTAGCATAGGAAAATCCTTTCTTATCAAGAGTATGTCATCCACGTACTCTACGAGGATCATTACCATACTCCATACTACCTTTTTGTACATACAAGGTTCATCTACCATTTTGATGAAGTCAAACTCTTTGACTACCACATCAAAACAGATGTTCCAACTCCGTGATGCCTGCTTTATCCTGTAAAGCAACTTGCACACGTTTCCGCTGCTCCCACTGTTTACGAAGCCCTCTGGCTGTGTTCTTATAGACGTTCTCTTCTAAATCATTATTTAGAAAAGTAGTCATGGCACCCAACCACCAGATATCGTAGTCATGGTATGTAGCAATGGCAAGTAGGATCTGGATGGACTTAAGCATAGTCCCTGGAAGAGGTTTCATCATTATCCATGCCTGGTCGATGACGAAAACCTTTAACAAGTCTAGCTTTGAAAGTCTCAACTTTTCCATCTACACCAAGTAATCTTCTCAAGATATACTTGCTCCTGATGGGGATTTAACCCTTCAGATATCACAACCAAAGTCCATACTTTGTTGGTGTATGTGGATTCCATCTCAGATCGCTAAGCATCTAGCTATCCTTACAGAGTCCCTACTCTTGATGACCTGCTCGAATCTAGTTGGGTCATCATCTCATGATGCATTCCTCGCTCCCACTGTCATCGAGAAACCAAAGTATCTCTCAGGTAGGTGGGGAACCCTACCAGATCGGCGGAGAGGCTGAGGTTTTTCGGGGATTATTGAATCCTTTGGTTCTGTCAAATCATCAGCTACAGTTTTGTATAGCTGGAACCTTTCCGGTTCTACAGAACTGACCTTGCCTCGATTTTGTCTGGATTTTGCTTTTAGGCATAGGTTGGACAACCTCAAATCTTAACTAACTTAAGAGATAGGCTCTTCCCATACCATATATCATATGGAGTGGTAGGCACTGATTTGATTCGAACCTAATTCAATAGGTATGCAGCTTCTCAAGTGCACAACCCCAAAAGGAAATAGGTAACTCAGTAATACTCATAATAGAGCACACCATATCTAATATTGTGCGATTGCTCCGCCCCGATACACCGTTGTGCTGTGGTGTATTCAGAGGAGTAATACTGAGAGAGAATCTCATTTTCTTTTAGAATACTCCAGGAATGCCATGCACAAGTATTCTCCTCCCTGGTCACATCAAAGGACATAATATTTATACCTATATTGGTTCCCTACTTCTAGCTTATATTCTGTGAATATCTCAAAAGGTTCGGACTTGTGTTTCAACAGGAACATATGTCTGAATCTTGAGAGATTATCAGAGAACGTAATGAAGTATAAAGAACCAGACCTGGCAGGTGTAGACAGGAGACCTTATATACATCATCATGTATCAGTCCCAAGAGTTTACTAACTCTTTCTCTATTTCCAATAAACAGAGCTATGGTCATCATATCTTTGTGACATGACTGGCAAGTTTCATAAGATGTAAATTCAAACTGATTTAAATATGCATCTAAATGTAACTTCAGCCAGTCGGGTCGCATTGATATGACCTAGTCTACAATGCCTTAAGAAGGATTCGTTCATTTCTGAACTCTTCTTCTTGTGTGTGTTCTGTATACTAGGAACTGTAGTTTAATTTAGAACGTCAATGCTTTTAGATAACGTGCCTGAACCGATCAACTTTTGATATAGGAAATGTTCAAAACATTATCCAACAATACAAAATTTTATCATATCTTTAATAAATAAAGAGATTGATATGATTTTGTATATCAGGTTCGGTATCTAATAGCATTTGTTCAGAATCAATGTATTGGTAATACAGGATGACAGTGACCAACAGACTTGGCTGCAACACTTGCTTCGTTTTCTGTCTCATGAAACTTATCAACCGTTCTCAGTTTTCTATCTTTTTGTAGCCCTATGTAACAGATTACATATCTGGGATCCTGATCCAGTATCAAATACCCAGGATGCAGAGGATACTGAGAAACAGTTCTTTGTAATGAACACACCCGAAGGAGATGCGTCTCATGCACTTTCTTCGTTTGGACGGCATGGGAATTCTGGTATTTCCCTATTTCCTGCTCTGTCTTATAACAATTATAAGTTGGAGCGGGACCAACGTTCCCCAGCTCAGTATAACAAGCGGGTTCGGTCAATACATCCATATTATTATCTTGATTAGGGCGTGATATGGTCGCTACATGGAGAGAGAGAGAAGAAAACACTCTGCGTGCGCTCTTGGAAGATTAGATTGGTTATTTATTTTATCTAATCAGGATGGCTCCCACTGTTTTTATCAAATCTTCCTTCAAACCTTAAATGGAAAGACTAGCCGAGATTAATTACACTCTACAAGTTCTCCAATCTTTCAACCAGGCCAGTGTCGGTACTTTGAGGGAGGTTCCCCGTGCTTTCGTACGGACCTAATTACAGTAAACCTCGTTTTCCCAGAGGCGTAACCCCGTTGACACCTTTCTAGATACCTACTTGATCGGCTAATTGTAAAGTGCAAAACTCTCCCAGGAGTAACAATTACTCGCAGTGGGTATCGGGATCCAACTATCACATAGAAAGTAAGCAATCTCATTGCAAATTTCAACACTTGAAACTCCCGATAAAGATTTTTACCCCTAGCGCTTATGACCTTAACTATGGTCAACAAATTATAAGCACTAGTCAAGTTCTACCCGTCATTTCATGATTAATTAGACCCACCCACATGACCCTTAACTAAGGTGAACAAAGTCACGCGACTGTCCTAACTAATCGCATCATATGCGGTGTAAGAAGACATCACTTAGCTACCGTACACTGTGCCTTAACTAAGGTCAACAAACACAGCACGAATACTAAGTACTCTACTTCCTAAAATGACGGAGGATTGCGAATGGTTTTTAATAAAACCTTTAACGCTTTGAACTTGATCTCGTTGCGGAATCAAATGGTTTTTAAATGGAATGTTTTTGAAGCTTTTCTAGTTTTGCGAAAGGGGTCACTCCCGGTGAAGGGATCGTCGGCCTTTTCCTCGTCGAATGAGGTGCGGGTTATATCATATATATCACTGTGCAAAGCAGAAACTATAGAAGCAATCAAAAGACAAACCGAGGGTTGTTGAATCTGCCAGTTATTGCTAAAGGAGTCACTCCCGGTGAAGGGATCTCGGTCCTTTCCTTATCGAATAAGGTGCAGGATGTTCTATAAGGAACACCGTGATGCAAAGCAAGAACTGTAGCTACCTGTTTTATTTTTGAAATTCGATTCCAAAACATCAACTAGGTTTCTTTTCTTTCATTAATCTCATTAATGAATATCCCATCATTTAAGTCCACCTAAACATCACAGATAAATATAACGTACGCTTATGTCATCCGCATTCGCCTCGATGTCCCGTCTGCACCGTTAGGTTAGGTAACTAACGCCAGAGCGAGGTAGGGCTAGCGCGGGTGTAAAACATAAGCAACGTCTATATAATATATCATATATACTATATACCATATCTATCTGAACAAATCACATGATCACATCACAGATAACGCAGCAGAAAATATCATATGAAATATTGGATATACTAGGACGTCCGTATTTTTAATACGAGCCAGTATAAAACACGGATTCCACGGTCGTGATGAATAGCCAATCCCACACCCCTAGACCCCTACGAGAGCGGCAAGCAACCCTACCAATTCTAGGGTTAGGAGACCCGGACTCGACTCCTCGAGATGGTCTCCCACTGGACCCTAGAACCCGGTTACTTGTGCTCCCCTCCTTGGGTCTGTCCTAATGCGGAAAAGTAAATAATATACAAATGGTGACATCATCCGCAACCTGGAAGTGCCCCAATAAAAGAATATTACATACAAGTTTTTACATGAATGAAAATGAAAAACACTCATCTCACATAAAACCCCCCGGCTATTCAAACACGACGATCCAATATAACATATCCAGTAACACATAACATCACATGTCATCAACGTAAGTAAATATGCGCATCCCAATTGTCGTTGACATATAGCAACGAAAACGGCGACATCACATATTACACTTACGGTCACAGAAAAGAAAGTGTAAAACTACAACAGTTGGAATCCGCAACCTCTTTAGACATCGCATGCCTAATCAAATGAATTCCTTAGACATCGCATGCCTAACAATTATAAACCACGCATTTTAGTCTCATTATCGAAAACTCTTTTCAATATCAAGTCGGGCAATTCAACAAGATTCCCGACATCATGATCGAATGCTCGTCGCAAACTTTAGTAGGCGGCCGCACCCCTGATACCGTCGACGAAGTGCACCAAGACGGAACACCGCTGCCGCGAGCACCCAAACGGATGCTTTCGGCTATGGGGTTCTCCTACAGTCACTTGGTCGGGGCTATGGAGTGAGGCTGTCTATTAAGTTTACCCGGCGAGTATCCGCATACACTACGTGATTGCGATGGACTTTTGATCGCATCAAAATTCCGTGGTAACCGATCAAGTGAGACTAAACTGCTATGTTTATAACATTCATTCAGTTATCTCATAACTACTTGTGAATTCCAAATGTTGTATTACATTCTGGGTAAATAGAAAATGTTAAACTTTCCGATCGAACTTTTTAACATATTCTAAAATTACCCGGAAAAAACACACAGACAAAATTAGACAATGCGATCGAAACACCGAGTCCCCAATACAACCCAGAAAACTCAACTCTTGAGTGCAGATTAAAACTTCCCAGAGAATAGAGGAAACAGATACGGGCATTACTGTATAAAAATTTACCTCTAATCTGTACATACGGCCGCGGAACCGCCGCGAATAGCATGCTAATGCCGCGGTTACGCGGCTATTTAGTGGAGTTAGGGGTTCGTTTTCAACAGTAACTCTTAGAATTTCCTGCTCTATTTTCTGAGAATTTTTAATTCACAAAAATCCACAAATCCAGAAAATGTCCAGAGAGCCGTTTTGAGTTAGGGTTTCGGGTCGATCGGACTTCTAACTCCATCTACGCATCGCTTAAGGCTCTAGCTAGGCTTTGATACCACTGTAGGGTTCCTAGGCACACCCATGAGGTTCTACAAGTGATCAAACATGGCCAATTCAAATTTTTATGTGCCTACAAACCCTAATACGGATCGTTAACTAGATGTATAGGCGATGCAATGCAAGTAAACAACTTTAACTTAGAGGAAAGAGGCTACAACCTATGTAGATCCGGTCCTCCACCTCTCTAGCTCCGTGATGACGTCCCTCCGCTGTACCCATCGGAATCCTAGACTCTCGCGGTGGTCTCATCGGAGAAAAGATCGGGCTAGGTCGTCGACTTCGATGCCGAAGATGATCTACGTCGAGGCAACTCAAGATCAAGCTCCAACTTCACCAAGTCATGAAACTTGTGAAGAAAACACCCTATACTACTTGGCAAGTGATAGAGGATGAAGAAATAGGAAGTGGGTTCACTTTAGAATTGGATTTCTCACTCTTTTTCTCAAGTTGCCATTAATGGAGGCAAGGTTTCTTCTTTGTTGAAGAAGAAGAAGAAGAAGAAGAAGAAAGAATATGATAAGTATTTGAAAATAGAAAATAAAATGATACTTATCATATTTTCAACCATAGTTAGGTGTAGAGAATAAACTAGGGTTAGGTTGAATGGTTAGGGTTAAGCATGAAACAAAAATGGTGGACTTATTCAAAGCTTCATGAAGCTTCAACGAGAAAACAAATCAAGCCACCATTTCTCTTTATCTTTCAAAATGACTTAATAAATAAATGAATAAGTAAATAAAAACCCTAACCATTAACATAACCATGGTTTAAACTAAACATACACCCAAACATTCATGTATCATCAAACATGATACAATCCTGTGCACAAAAATATATCACATATACAATGTGCATTTCAAGTGAGAAAATCCATTTAAAGTGAACAAATACTAGTTAATGTAAAGTAATATATCAAATATATAATTATACATTAAATCATTAAATCAACACTTGATTTAACGATCCGGTCATATCGCATGTGACCGACTAACATCCAATGTATCGGCTTATCGAATCAATCCTCGATTCGATAACTAGGTTATATCGCATACGACCAATCTATACATTCATCGCGAGAATAGAATACGGTATCACATACACGCATTATTCTTGGTCCCGCACATATCACATATGCGCTCCTATTTCGTTTCGCTTGAGCCAGGAAACCTCTGTGTAGGACTCTAAAGACTCGTCAATACGCCGGCAGCAGGTGATGATCATATCAAACACCCACAAGCCGCAAGCGGTCTGCTAAACGTAACGGCCACCCGGGTATTGAGTGTTAGTTATATGTATGCCCTAGAGGCCATTACTATACATAGGATGTATATTGTAGTGGATGCTTGGACATATATAGGGAGGACTTTCTCGCTCGACATGATAGTATGCTATCTGGTTACCCTTTACCTTAACGTGTACACTGATTGTCTCTCTGTTACATGTTGGTAAAGCCCTTAGGATGTGTACTTGACTACCTGGACTATGATGCGGATCATACTAGTGGGGACATGGTAGTCCATAAGTACATCCTTCAAAGTCCCTAGTCGTGGGTGTATCGAGACGGGACATCGATATACCAGTGTAGACTAGCGTATACCTTCTCGACCCATACAGATGGTCGATGGATGATCCCATATCCATGGGTGTTTGACATCAAAGATGATATACGGGTGCTCAGTAGAGACTGGGTACACTGGACGGACTCGCCGAGAACTCCCAGATGGTATTATACCTTACGTCAGATGGCAGTTCTCTGGTGACACTGGTACAGAGTAGTCTGTTGACCCGAGATCGTCATAGAGTCTTATGTGGTTCCCACTGTGCTTTGATTTCCATCTTACCATGTCTAAGAGGGCGTGCAAAACGGTGGTTTTTGGGTACAGTCCCGAATCACATGGAGGCAATGAGCGATAGGAGATTCGTCTCTCCCGGTATAGGGAGTTGATGTTGCGCTGTGTTCGATTGGCTATAACCGGAAATCCCTGGCCAGGGTTGCTGAGATTTACTGGTAAGTGTTACCAGTAGTTTCTCGAATTGTTATAGACCTCATATCGACACGACTTATCGAGCTATTGGGGTCTGACGTTTACCACCCCTAGGCGAGATATGCGACATATCAGACGACGAGACCGGACTGTACGGTAAGTGTTGCTGGTTGGATTCACAGGAGTATGAGCGGGCTTGCTCGTCAATCTTCTGATCGCTCAATACCCAGGTGGCCGTTACGTTTAGCAGACCGCTTGCGGCTTGTGGGTGTTTGATATGATCATCACCTGCTGCCGGCGTATTGACGAGTCTTTAGAGTCCTACACAGAGGTTTCCTGGCTCAAGCGAAACGAAATAGGAGCGTATATGAGATATGTGCGGGACCGAGAATAATGCGTGTATGTGATACCGTATTCTATTCTCGCGATGAATGTATCAAATGGTTATATGCGATATAACCTAGTTATCGAATCAAGGATTGATTCGATAAGTCGATACATTGAATATTAGTCGGTTATATGCGATATGGCCGGATCGTTAAATCAAGTGTTGATTTAATGATTTAATGCATAATTATATATTTGATATATTACTTTGCATTAACTAGTATTGGTTCACTTTAAATGGATTTTCTCACTTTATGTGCACATTGTATATGTGATATACTTTTGTACACTAGTTTTTTATCATGTTTGATGATGCATGCTCATTAGGGTTTGTGTAAAGATTAAACCATGGTTGTGTAATGGTTAAGGGTTTTCATTTTCTTTATGCTTTATTTAGTTATTCATTTTGAAAATGATAAGCATAAAGAGAAAGAATGGTGGCTTTATTTGTAGTTTAGTTGAAGCTTCATGAAACTTTGACCTAGTCCACCATTCTTGTCTCTTGCTTAACCCTAACCATCATATCTAACCATGGTCTATTCTCTACACTAAACTAAGGTTAGTATTATGATAAGTATTCATTTTTCCTTTTCATTTTAATAACTTATCATAATATTATCATCTTCTTCTTCTTCTTCAAGAAGAAAACCTAGACTTCATCAATGGTGACTTGATGAAATGAGTGAGAAATCAAATTCTAAAGTGAACCCACTTCCTATTTCTTCATCCTCTACCACTTGCTAAGTAGTATAGGGTGTTTTCTTCACAAGTTTCATGACTTGGTGAAGTGGGAGCTTGATCTTGTGATGCCTCGACGTAGATCATCTTCGGCACGAAGCCGACGACCTTGCCCGCCCATTTCTCCGATGAAGCCGATGCTAGAGCCCGGGATTCGATTTGGACAGCGAGGAGACTTCATTGCGGAGCTATGGAGGTGGAGGACCGGATCTACAAAGGTTGTATTTCCGTTCTTTTAGTTAAGTTGTTAACTAGTTTCATTTGTCGCCTAGACATCTATTTAACGATCCGTATTAGGGTTTCTCGGCACCCGTAAAATTTGAAATTGGCATGGTTGATGCCTTGTGAGACCTCATTAGTGTGCCTAGGAACCCTACAGTGGTATCAGAGCCTAGCTAGAGCCTTAGGCGATACTTAGACGATGTTAGAAACCCGATCGAACTGAAACCCTAAACCCAAAATTGCTCTCTGTACATTTTTGAAAATTGTGGATTTTTGAGAATTAAAAATATGCAGAAAATTCAGCAGGAAATTCTAAGAATTACGGTGCAAAAATTACCTAATGATGTGTCTAAAGTGCGGCGGAACCGCGGCATTAGCATGCTAATGCGGCGGTTCCGCGGCCATTTTGTCTCTTCTTCCATTGAATTTTGCACAGTAATTCCTATTTTGCAGTGCTGGTTTTCCTGGGATTTTTTTTTCTGAACTCAAGAGTTGAGTTTTCTGGGTTGTATTGGGGACTCGGTGTATCGATCGGATTGTCTAATTTTGTCTATATGTTTTCCGGATAATTATTGAATATGTTAAAAAGTTCGACCGGATATAAATACCCAATCTTTCCCCTGCCGGAAAATTTCCAAGTGTTGGATTTTTCCGTGGTTTAAAGACGTTCTAAGTAGTGCAAGTAACGCGATGGACCCTCTAGAAGACAACAAACCTTAACTCGATTATGTGACCGTCTTGAACTGCCCTTTGAACCTTCGGGTTTGGGGCAGTACGGCGTGCCACATGTGAGGCGTTGGCTTGACCCTTCTACGGCTGGACCGTTGGTACCGAGGTATGAAGTGAATGTCTTTGAACTTATTTCATGTGTTGAGCTGTATCGGGAAAACTTGGGTGTTTGAATGTTCGATCGGAAAGTTTAACATTTTCTAGTTATCCGGAATATGATACAATAATTGGAATTCACAAGTAGTTATGAGATAACTGAATGAATATTATAAACATAGCAGCTTAGTCTCACTTGATCGGTTGCCACGGAATTTTGATGTGATCAAAAGTCTGTCGCAATCACGTAGCGTACGCGGATACTCGCCGGGTAAACTTAATAGACAGCCTCACCCATAGCCCGACCAAGTGACTGTAGGAGAACCCCGTCGCCGAAAGCATCCGTTCGGGTGCTCGCGGCAGCGGTGTTCCGCCTTGGTGCACTTCGTCGACGGTATCGGGGGTGCGGCCGTCTACTAAAGTTTGCGACGAGCATTCAATCAGGATGTCGGGAATCTTGTTGAATTGCCCGACTTGATATTGAAAAGTGTTTTCGATTTTGAGACTAAAATGCGGGGTTTATAATTGTTAGGCATGCGATGTCTAAGGAATCATTTGATTAGGCATGCGATGTCTATGTAGGTTGCGGATTCCAACTGTTGTAGTTTTACACTTTCTTTTCTGTGACCGTAAGTGTAATATGTGATATCGCCGGTTTCGTTGCTATATGTCAACGACAATTGGGATGGACATATTTACTTACGTTGATGACATATGATGTTATGTGTTGCTGGATATGTTATATTGGATTGTCGTGTTTTTGAATAGCCGGGGGTTTTTATGTGAGATGAGTGTTTTTCATTTTTATTCATGTAAAAAATTGTATGTAATATTCTTTTATTGGGGCACTTCCAGGTTGCGGAAGATGTCACCGTTTGTATATTATTTACTTTTCCGCACTAGGATAGGCCCAAGGAGGGGAGCACAAGTAACCGGGTTCTAGGGTCCAGTGGGAGACCATCTCGAGGAGTCGAGTCCGGGTCTCCTAACCCTGGAATTGGTAGGGTTGCTTACCGCTCTCGTAGGGGTTTAGGGGTGTGGGATTGGCTATTCATCACGACCATGGAATCCGTGTTTTATACTGGCTCGTATTGAAAACACGGACGTCCTAGTATATCCAATATTTCATATGTTTCTTCTGCTGCGATATCTGTGATGTGATCATGTGATGTTCTGTGATGGATACAGTATATAGTATATATGATATATTATATAGACGTTACTTATGTTTTACACCCGCGCTAGCCCTGCCCCGCTCTGCCGTTAGTTACCTAACCTAACGGTGCACGAGGGGACATCGAGGCGAATGCGGATGGCATAAGTGTACGTCGTATTTATCTGTGATGTTTAGGTACTTAAATGATGGGACTTCATTAATGTGATTAATGAAATAAAAGAAATCTAAGATGTTGTAGAATCGAATTTCAAAAATAAAACAGGTAGCTACAGTTCTTGCTTTGCACAGCGGCATATATGATATATCCTGCACCTTATTCGATAAGGAAAGGACCGAGATCCCTTCACAGGGAGTGACTCCTTTAGCAATAACTGGCAGATGCTACACACTCGGTTTGTCTTCTGATTGCTTTTAACAGTTTTTCTTTGCACAGTGATATATATGATATATCCCGCACCTCATTCGACGAGGAAAGGACCGACGATCCCTTCACCGGGAGTGACTCCTTTAGCAAAACTAGAAAAGCCTCAAAAGCACTCCATTTTAAAATCATTTGATTCTACAACGATATCAAGTTCTTTACGCAATAGGTTTTCAGAAAAACCTGTCGTAGCCCTCCGTCATTTCAGATAAGTCCTGTTTAGTATTCGTGCTGCGTTTGTTGACCTTGTCAAGGCGCAGTGTGCGGTAGCTAACCAGTATTTATCTGCTTATGCATATGATGCAGATTGGGTTAGGGTAGTCGTGCGTCCTTGTTGACGTTGTCAAGGGTCGTGCGGGTGGGTTTGATTCAATCAAGAAATGACGGGTTGAACTTGACTTGCGGTCTATGCTTTGTTAACCTTGTCAAGGTCATAGATCGTTCGGGGCAAAATATTATCGGGAATTTCAAGTGTTGAAATTTGCAATGAGATTGCATACCTTCTATGAGATAGTTGGATCCCGATACCCACTGCGAGTAATTGTTACTCCTGGGAGAGTTTTACACATTACAATTAGCCGATCAAGTAGGTGTCTAGAAAGGTGTTAACGAGGTTACGCCTCTGGGAAAACGAGGTTTACATTAATTAGGTTCGTGCGAAAGCACGGGGGACCTCCCTCAAAGTACCGACACTGGCCTGGCTGAAAGATTGGCGAACTTGTAGTGTGTAATTAATCCCGGCTGGTCTTTCCTTTTAGGGTTTGAAGGAAGATTTGATAAAAAGCAGTGGGAGCCATCCTGATTAGATAAAATAATAACCAATCTATTCTTGCAAGAGCGCACGCTGAGTGTTTTCTTTTCTCTCTCTCCAGGTAGCGACCATATCATGCCTTAATCAAGATAATAATACGGAATATTGCCCGAATCCGCTTGTTATACTGAGCTGGGGAACGTTGGTCCCGTTCCAACTTATAATTGTTATAAGACAGAGCAGGAAATTGGGGATTACCAGAATTCCCGTGCCGCCCAAACGAAGAGAGTGCATGCTGATGCATCATCTTCGGGTGTGTTCTTTATACAGAACTGTTTCTCCGTATCCTTTACGTCCTGGGTATGTGATACCAGATCAGGATCCCAAATATGTAATATGTTACATAGGGCTACAGAAAGGTAAAGAACTGAGAACGGGTGATAAGTTTCATGAGGCAGAAAACGGGGCAATTGTTGCAGCCAAGTCTGTTGGTCACTGTCACCCTGTATTCCAAATACATTGATTCTGAACGAATGTTATTTGATACCGAATCTGATATACAACATCATATCACTCTCTTTATTAGTAAAGAAAGGATATAATTTTGTATTGTTGGATAATGTTTTGAACATTTCCTATATCAAGAGTTGATCGGTTCAGGCACGTTATCTAAAAGCATTAATGTTCTAAATCAAACTACAGTTCTTAGTATA
The DNA here is from genome assembly GCA_030015575.1 of Agapanthus africanus. Lineage (NCBI taxonomy): Eukaryota > Viridiplantae > Streptophyta > Magnoliopsida > Asparagales > Amaryllidaceae > Agapanthus > Agapanthus africanus. The sequence goes on along the minus strand of CM057340.1, from coordinate 109,790,397 downwards.
CAGAACATACACAAGAGGAAGAGTTCAGAAATGAACGAATCCTTCTTGTGGCATTGTAGACCAGGTCATATCAATGCGACCCGACTAGCTGAACTTACATGAAGATGCATATTCAAATCTGTTTGAATTTACATCTTATGAAACTTGCCAGTCATGTCACAAAGATACGATGACCATAGCTCTGTTTACTGGAAACAGAGAAAGAGTTAGTGAACTCTTGGGATGATACATGTTGATGTATAAAGGTCCCCTGTCTACAAATGCCAAGACTGGTTCTTTGTACTTCGTTACATTCTCTGATAATCTCTCAAAATTCAGACATATGTTCCTGTTGAAACACAAGTCCGAACCTTTTGAGATATTCATAGAATATGATTTAGAAGTAGAAAACCAAAACACGGGTAAAAGTATTATGTCCTTTGATAAAATCAAGGAGGAGAATACTTGAGCACGGAATTCTTGGACTATTCTAAAGGAGAATGAGATTCTCTCTCAGCATTACTCCTCCGTATACACCACAGTATGATGGTATATCGGGGCGGAGCATCTGCACCCTATTCGATATGGTGCGCTCTATGATGAGTACTACTGAGTTACCTATTTCCTTTTGGGAGTTATGCACTTGAGAAGCTGCATACCAATTGAATTGGGTTCCAATAAAATCTATTGCCTACCGCTTCATATGTGATATGGAAAGGGAAGAGCCCATATCTTAAGTTAGTTAAGATTTGGGGTTGTCCAGCCTATCTCTGAAAAGCAAAATCCGGACAAGCTCGAGGCAAGATCTATTATGTAAAACTGGAAAGGTTCCAGCTATATAAACTACAGCAAATGATTTGATAAAACCAAATGGATTCAATAGTTACCAACGAACCTCAGCCTCTCCGCCGATCTAGTAGGGTTCCTCACCCACCTGAGAGATACTTCGGTTTCTCTATGACAGTGGGAGCGAGGATTGCATCATGAGATGATGACCCAACTAGTTTCGAGCAGGCCATCGAGAGTAGGGACTCTGTAAGAATGGCTGGATGCTTAGCGATCTGAGATGGAATCCATGTACACCAACAAAGTGTGGACTTTGGTTGCTATATCTGAAGGGTTAAATCCCCATCAGGAGCAAGTATATCTTAAGAAGATTACTTGGTGTAGATGGAAAAGTTGAGACTTTCAAAGCTAGACTTGTTAAAGCTTTTCGTCATCGACCAGGCGTGGATAATGATGAAACCTTTTCAAGTAACTATGCTTAAGTCCATCCAGATCCTACTTGCCACGGCTACATACCATGACTACGATATCTGGCGGTTGGGTGCCATGACTACTTTTCTAAATGATGTTTTAGAAGAGAACGTCTATAAGTACACAGCCAGAGGGCTTCGTAGACAGTGGGAGCAGCGGAAACGTGTACAAGATGCTTTATAGGATAAAGCAGGTATCACGGAGTTGGAACATCTGTTTTGATGTGTTAGTAAAAGAGTTTGACATCATCAAAATGGTAGATGAACCTTGTATAAACAAAAAGGTAGTAAGGAGTATAGTGACGATCCTCGTAGAGTACGTGGATGACATGCTCTTGATAGGGAAGGAGTTTCCTATGCTACGCTCGGTCAATCTCCGCTTATCACAATGATTCTCCATAAAGGATCAAAGTGATACCTCCTAAATCTTGGGTTTGGATCTATGAGATAGATCTAATTGGATGTTAGGATTCTCACTAGTTGTAGTGAGATGGTATCAACCGATCCTGGGGAGAATCACTGGAAGGGTTCCAGGGTGATAAAGACGACCGAATGTCAGTCGCAGGCATTGTCTTTACCCTCAGTAAAAGGACGGTATGTTGGAAAAGTTCCAAGCTAGATACCGTGGCATACTAGACGATAAAGGCAGGATACATCGCTACTTTAGATGCTACCAAGGAGGATGTTTGGGTGTATATTGGTTCATGAGATGAACTACGTTCCAACCATTGTGTGACAATGGAGTTGTGGCTTATGCTAAGAAACGTAGGTCCCATCAGTGATCCAGACATATTCTAAGGCAGTATCACCTGATCATGGAGATGGTTGATCTCTAAGGGATCGAGGTTAGGAGAGTAGACTCAGAGGACAACACGGCGGATCCACTCACAAAGGCCTATTCCCAGAGAGAGACTCTTAAGGGATGGTTGAGTATGAGATACTACAACCACTGCTATCAGATGGCCCTAGTGCAAGTGGGAGATTGTTAGTTATATGTATGCCCTAGAGGCCATTACTATACATCGGATGTATATTGTAGTGGATGCTTGGACATATATAGGGAGGACTTTCTCGCTCGACATGATAGTATGCTATCTGGTTACTCTTTACCTTAACGTGTACACTGATTGTCTCTCTGTTACATGTTGGTAAAGCCCTTAGGATGTGTACTTGACTACCTGGACTATGATGCGGATCATACTAGTGGGGATATGGTAGTCCATAAGTACATCCTTCAAAGCCCCTAGTCGTGGGTGTATCGAGACGGGACATCGATATACCAGTATAGACTAGCGTATACCTTCTCGACCCATACAGATGGGCGATGGATGATCCTATATCCATGGGTGTTTGACATCAGAGATGATATACGGGTGCTCAGTAGAGACTGGGTACACTGGACGGACTCGCCGAGAACTCCCAGATGGTATTATACCTTACGTCAGATGGCAGTTCTCTGGTGACACTGGTACAGAGTAGTCTGTTGACCCGAGATCGTCATAGAGTCTTTTGTGGTTCCCACTGTGCTTTGATTTCCATCTTACCACGTCCAAGAGGGCGTGCAAAATGGTGGTTTTTGGGTACAGTCCCGAATCACATGGAGGCAATGAGCGATAGGAGGGGATTCGTCTCTCCCGGTATAGGGAGTTGATGTTGCGCTGTGTTCGATTGGCTATAACCGGAAATCCCTGGCCAGGGTTGCTGAGATTTACTGGTAAGTGTTACCAGTAGTTTCTCGAATTGTTATAGACCTCATATCGACACGAATTATCAAGCTATTGGGGTCTGACGTTTACCACCCCTAGGCGAGATATGCGACATATCAGACGACGAGACCGGACTGTACGGTAAGTGTTACTGGTTGGATTCACAGGAGTATGAGCGGGCTTGCTCGTCGATCTTCTGATCGCTCAATACCCGGATGGCCGTTACGTTTAGCAGACCGCTTGCGGCTTGTGGGTGTTTGATATGATCATCACTTGCTGCCGGCGTATTGACGAGTCTTTAGAGTCCTATACAGAGGTTTCCTGGCTCAAGCGAAACGAAATAGGAGCGCATATGAGATATGTGCGGGACCGAGAATAATGCGTGTATGTGATACCGTATTCTATTCTCGCGATGAATGTATCAAATGGTTATATGCGATATAACCTAGTTATCGAATCAAGGATTGATTCGATAAGTCGATACATTGAATATTAGTCGGTTATATGCGATATGGCCGGATCGTTAAATCAAGTGTTGATTTAATGATTTAATGCATAATTATATATTTGATATATTACTTTGCATTAACTAGTATTGGTTCACTTTAAATGGATTTTCTCACTTTATGTGCACATTGTATATGTGATATACTTTTGTACACTAGTTTGTATCATGTTTGATGATGCATGCTCATTAGGGTTTGTGTAAAGATTAAACCATGGTTGTGTAATGGTTAAGGGTTTTCATTTTCTTTATGCTTTATTTAGTTATTCATTTTGAAAATGATAAGCATAAAGAGAAAGAATGGTGGCTTTATTTGTAGTTTAGTTGAAGCTTCATGAAACTTTGACCTAGTCCACCATTCTTGTCTCTTGCTTAACCCTAACCATCATATCTAACCATGGTCTATTCTCTACACTAAACTAAGGTTAGTATTATGATAAGTATTCATTTTTCCTTTTCATTTTAATAACTTATCATAATATTATCATCTTCTTCTTCTTTTTCAAGAAGAAAACCTAGACTTCATCAATGGTGACTTGATGAAATGAGTGAGAAATCAAATTCTAAAGTGAACCCACTTCCTATTTCTTCATCCTCTACCACTTGTCAAGTAGTATAGGGTGTTTTCTTCACAAGTTTCATGACTTGGTGAAGTGGGAGCTTGATCTTGTGATGCCTCGACGTAGATCATCTTCGGCACGAAGCCGACGACCTTGCTGCCCATTTCTCCGATGAAGCCGACGCTAGAGCCCGGGATTCGATTTGGACAGCGAGGAGACTTCATTGAGGAGCTATGGAGGCGGAGGACCGGATCTACAAAGGTTGTATTTCCGTTCTTTTAGTTAAGTTGTTAACTAGTTTCATTTGTCGCCTAGACATCTAGTTAACGATCCGTATTAGGGTTTCTCGGCACCCGTAAAATTTGAAATTGGCATGGTTGATGTCTTGTGAGACCTCATTAGCGTGCCTAGGAACCTACATTGAGCGATCAGAAGATCGACGAGCAAGCCCGCTCACACTCCTGTGAATCCAACCAGTAACACTTAACGTACAGTCCGGTCTGTTCGTCTGATATGTCGCATATCTCGCCTAGGGGTGGTAAACGTCAGACCCCAGTAGCTTGATAAGTCATGCCGACGTGAGGTCCATAACAATCGTGAAACTACTGATAACTCTTACCAGTATATCACTGCAACCCTGGCCAGGGATTTCCTGTTATGGCCAGTCGGGCATAGCGCAATATCAACCCCCAATACCGGGAGTGACGAATCCCCTCCTATCGCTCATTGCCTCCATGTGAATCGGGACTGTACCCAAAAACCACCTGTTTGCATGACTCAGTAGAGCCGTGGTAGGGTGGAAATCAAAGCACAGTGGGAGACACACAAGACTCTATGACGATCTCGGGTCAACAGACTAAGCTGTACCAGTGTCACCAGAGAACTGCCATCTGACGTGAGGTATAATACCATCTGGGAGTTCTCGGCGAGTCCGTTCAGTGTACCCAGTCTTCACTGAGCACCCGCATACCATCTCTGATGTCAAACACCAATGGATATAGGATCATCCATCGCCCATCATATGGGTCGAGAAGATATACGCTAGTCTACTCTGGAATATCGATGCCCCGTCTCGATATTCCCACGACTAGGAACATTGAAGGATGTACTCATGGACTACCCAGGCCCCATTAGTATGACCTGCATCATAGTCCTGGAAGTCAAGTATACATCCTAAGGGCTTTATCAACATGTAACAGAGAGACAGAAAGTGTACATGTTAAGATAAAGAGCAACCAGATAGCGTACTATCATGTCGAGTAAGAAAGTCCTACCTATATATGTCCCAGCATCCACTACAATATACATCCAATGTACAGTAATGGCCTCTTGAGCATACATATAACTAACAATTACTTAAGGCTGCATAAAAAAAATATATATATAGCGAGGGTGCTTCATCACCTAGTGCCTTAGACCAACTGGTTTGGGAGTCACTGCTAAGCCTTAGGTATTACAAGACGAGGAATTATACCTAAATGCGCAAATACATTTTGTAATCGGTCGTTCAGTACCTCAAGAAGTATTAACGGTTGCATGAACGATGTGTGAGCAATTTCATCTAAAATTCACCAACTAAAAGTACTTTGGATGATGGACAAGAGTATGATAGCTAGAATTGAATTTCCAAGTGTAGGGGTGATACATACACACACGCAGGGGTATATGATTAGGGTTTGGATGAGAGATAGGAATGAAAGATAGGGCTTATACTTTCAGTAGAGATAATAAAAATTCCTAAGTTGAGATGGAACCTTAGAAGGAAAATTCAAAAGATGCTGAAAGCTTAATAAATTTGCAAAACACATACGATCTTAAGTTAAATGATACGTGATTGTGAAAAATATGGGTTGATGATTTCTAAGTTGAAGATAATAGAATTTCTCGCTAGAATACCGAATTGAAGAATGAAAGTCAACAGGCCAAATTGATCGGATTTTGTTGGTAGTATCCGCTGAAAACCCTCAGGAGACTATTGGCTATAGTGCCCTCAAGGAAATTATCATAGTCGCAGACTTGTGATTATGATGATTGAGGCAGGACCTATACCGATAAAACAGTCTTACTCAAGATGATAGTATGCTATCTGGTTTGTCTGTATCATCATGTATATGTTGATAGAGCCCATAGGATTCTTGCTTGACTGCCAGCATTATGATGGAGATCATATATGTGGGAGCTGGGGTCTATAAGCACATCCTTAAATGTCCTTAGTCGTAAGAGTATCGAGACCGGGCATCGATACCCCAGTGTAGACTAGTGTATACTGATCGAGACCCCGACGAGGGGCGGTGGCCAGGTTTCACAAGCCATTGGTGTTAGTTTGTTCACCTAAGATAGTATGCAGATGCTCATTGGGTTATGAGTACACTGGAAGGACTCACCGGGAACCTGCTAGTTGGTATTATATCTATTGTCAGATAGAAGTTCCCTGGTGACATGTGTACAGGTTTGTCTGTCGACCTGAGATCGTCATTTGTCTCGTGTAAGTTCCCACTGTGCTTTGATTACTACCCTACCACGGCTCAAAGGAGTCGTGCAAACAGATTTTAGTTGGGTACAGTCCCGAGCCACATGGAGGCAGTGATCGGATCGTCGGGGATTCGTCTCTCCCGGTATTGGGGGTTGATGTCGCATTGTGTACGGGTGGCCATCACCAGAAATCCATGGCCATGGTGAACGAGAATTACTGATCCAGGATCGATAGTTTCTCAGGTGGTGATGGGTTATATGCCGACACTAAATATCGCGTTATTAGGGGTCTGACTTTATCCACCCCCTTGACTCAATATGCAATACTCTTAGACGAACAGACCGGACTGTACGGATATTGTCACTGTCAGGCTCAGTAGGGGTTCAGGATGAGTTTGCTCGTCCGCCTCCCTTTCGCTCAATACCTGGGTAGCCATTACGTACAGCTAGTGCCGCTGACGTGCTTGTGGTTAAACCCAGTGCCAGCGTATTGACGAGTCTTTAGAGTCCCACACAGAGGTTTTTCACGGTTCAAGCGATATGGTGTAGATCACGTATGTTAATACATACAGGTGTCCGATTAAATATATGCATGTACGGCGTAGACTTTAATCGGACGGTTGATAATACTGGCGGCTTAGGATTAAGACGGATTATTAAATCAGGTTTTGATTTAATAATTTACATATGTATTTATATATATATGTATTCTAGTATTATTGTTCGCTATTTATTTTCTCTCTTGGCTATTCGTATTTTTGTACGAATACACGTATATGTATTTCGATACATGTATCGGGAAGTATTCCGTATTTAGTTTCTAGAAAATTTGCCACCTCTTTATTGATTTTCCTTTTTAGAAAAATCATTTGTCTTCATAATGAGGTGGAGGGTGTGAGGTGGCATGAGCATGACCTAGGTATGGGTTTTGGGTATGGTTGCAATTGTTTATTGATAAAAGAAAATGAGATATTTTTTGATGGAAGAGAGAGAGGGGGGCCGGCCACTTTTTGGTGGAAGGATTCATTTTTCCATTTGTGAGATTATGCTTGCTACACTCCACTTTCTCATGCTCACACAAAAGACTTAACCAATTTTTTTGTTCATGCCATTCTTTCCTCACCTCCTCATTCATCTTCTATGCTTGCTCATTGAGCAAAATATATTGAGAGAAAATTGTAGTGAAACTTTCATACACCCCCACTCTCCATCGCTAGCAACATTGGAGCATCGGTTATCTCGTTCGACGAGGTTGGAGCTTGCGCCGTTTCCCTCGGGTGGATCATCGGAGATGAAGGAAGACCGGCAACCAAACCACATCAAGGAGCCGCTAGGAGTTTGGAATGAAGATCGAAGGACATGGATCAACTCGGTATAACGATTCTAAATACTTCTTAGTTTGCTAGTTTAGGGTTGAAGGTCGATCCGGGAATCGGGTAACGGTAGCGCCGGTTTTAGAAAATTTTTATGCCGCATTTGGCTACGTTTTGATGGCCGGGGAGCTGCCGTAAACCAACATGGTATCAGAGCCACCCTTTTAACCCTGCTAGCAAGTTTACACAAGCTTAAAATCTCGATCGACAAATTTTTCCGAATCGGTTTTCCAAATTGATGTGTTTGCTGTCGATTTTTAAAAGTGGTCAAAAAATATTTTCTGGCATCTTAAAAATATGTGCAGGCAAAACTATAGCTACTCAAAAAGTTTGGGCACGTAACATCAAAATTAAGCGGCGGATCCGCCGCAAAATATCCATTTTGCGGCCCTTCCGCGGCCCTTTTGGGGCTATAGTGACCAAATTTTTTTCTGGGGCTCTAGTTTGTGGAAAATTAATTTTTGTGATATATGGTTTTGGCTCAGATTCATTTGAGTACTGGTTATGCACTTAGGGGAAATTTGGAAAAGTTTAATCGATCGAAATTTTAAGTGTGTGATTATCAATACTTAGATTAGCACCTGCGACCGTGAATGTCACTCGATCGGTAAACCCGTCCAACTGCTATTTGTTTTTTTAGATGAGTTTGCGAACGTGACATTCACGTTGATGTTCTGTGTTGTGCTGTGATGTTGGTTGGATCGTCGTGGTGGATAGCTTGGGTGCAATGTTAGTACAGTTTAATTTCAATTGTATATTTGATATTGCGGGGCGAGCGTCCGATATGTGGACTGCCGTCACTGCCAGTTTGTATATTATTCATTTGGGGCACGACCGGGTTGAGGTCGATGTCACCCTTGTATATTATTTTCTTTTCTGTACTAGGATTACCCCGCGGTGAAGTGCACGAATAGACGGGTTCTAGAGGGCAACTGGTCCGCATCTCATGGCGTTGGGACGGAGGGGACCTTACTCTAGAATTGGCGGGCTATTCGCCGCACTCATAGGGGGTATAGGATGACCCAGGAGGGATGCTCAAGTTACCAGATTCCATGATGTGATGGGTGGCCCATTCACGTTGTTGAGGGGGGCTGCCTCACTTATGGTTTTGGCGGGTAACTTTCCGCGCTCGTAGGGGTCTAGGTTTCATTACACAGGCTATCCACACGACAGGGAACGTCGGGTCTCATTTGCGGCTCAAGTGAAACCCGGGGCTCCAAGATTATCTACCATTCTATATTGTTTCTGTGATGTTACTTTATATCATTCCTGGGACGAATGTTATATATATATTTTGCACCCGCGCTAGTTATTTATATATACTAGTAGATGTTGTATATGTTTTGCACCCGCGCTAGTCCAGTCCCCGCTCTGTCGTTAGTTAAGTAACCTAACAGGTGATGACGGGACCCAGTGGCGAATGCGGATGGCATATACGTACATTTTATTTTCGTTCTTTTCTGGTGTGATTAATTGATGGGGATGCATTGATTCTTATCAATGCAAGGATAAAATAAACCTATATATGATGTTGTTGGAACCAAGTTTTTAAAAACTGACATTACATACGTTCTCTTTTTCTTTGCACAGTGGTATTCGATTGGGAATATCCTGCACCTCATTCGACGAAGCAAGGGCCGAGAGCCCTTCATCGGGAGTGACCCCTTGGGTAAAAGTTTGCGTCAACGTAATAAATTTACTATAGTCGATTATTTTTGCTTTGCATCGTGGTATTCAGTTTGGAATATCCTGCACCTCATTCTACGAGGAAAGAGCCGAGATCCCTTCCCCGGGAGTGACCTCTTTAGCAAAAGTTTTCACCACTATATATTTGTAAAACCACTCGGTTCCTTCAACGATATCAAGTTTAGTACGTTAAAGGTTTTTTGCCAAAAACCAGTGGTAGCCCTCCGTCATTTCAGATTAGTATTGCTTAGTATTCGTGCTACGTTTGCCGTTGCTATTCGCCGAGACGTAGTGTGCGGTAGCTCTGTAATGCTTTTCTGTCGCATGGATATGTGGATTGATTAGGACAGTCGTATGACTTTGTTGATTATTCATCAAGGGTCGTGCGGGTAGGTTTAATGCAATCAAGATAATGACGGGTTGAACTTGACTAGGACCTTTTGATTTGTTGATTATTCGTCAAGGTCACTTCGGTCTTAGGGGTAAAAATCATATTGGGAGTTTCAAACATACAGGAAACTTGCCAGGCATGCGCATACCTTCTGGAGTGTGGTGACTTGAGTGGCTTCCATCAAGTTATCATGCGATGAGAGTTGGATCCCGATTCCCACTGATGGGTAGGATTACTCCTCGGGTGATTCCAACTAATTCTCCTTTTTGGGTTTGGAGGAGAATTCGAGGAAACAGTGGGAGCAATCCAGATTAGATAAAATGATTAACCATTCTGATCTAGGTTAGAGTGCACGCTGAGTGTTTCTTCTCTCTCTCTCTCTGGCTGCGTCTATGACCCAAATTTTGACTAAAACTCATGAGACAAAGTTGACCGAACCTTCTTAAAACACTTTGGCTTTTAGAATGTCACGGTGTCGCATATATCATTGCCACTTCTATATCACCTTTGTTTTTCTCCAGAACACCTCGTATCACTACGAACATCCACTTCCATTGGATAAATCCATCGTATAGTTACATATGAACTCGAAGGAACTTTTTCGAGGATGGATTCTGGTTCTGGAGAGATTGAATAGGATTATTCGGTTGTCTTTTCCCTTTATCTTCTCTCAGGTTGTGAGGGCTCCTAGGATTAGGAGAGGGTACACATATTGAGCTTATTGGATAGTCTTCTTCCAAACCATAGGCAGGTGCCGAACGGTAGGGAAGGAAGAAAACTAATTAAGCTTAAGTGTGGTGTACAGAAGGTAATAAGTAAAGACATATAAAGGGATTAGAATAACGGCAAAGGAAATTGCGACCACCATCATTCATGACAAAAACCGTGCATACCCCTGCCACTCCTACATCACCTTTGCTTTTCTCCAGAATATCTCGTATCACTACGAACATCCAGTTCCATTTGATAAATCCATCGTATAGTTACATACGAACACGAAGGAACTTTTTCGAGGATGGATTCTGGTTCTAGAGAGATTGGATATGATTATTTAGATGTCTTTTCTCTTTACCTTCTCTCAGGTTGTAAGGGCTCCTAAGATTAGGAGAGTACACCTATTACGTTTATTGGATAGTCTTCTTCCAAACCTTAGGCTGGTGTCGAAAGGTAGGGAAGGAAGAAAACCAATTAGCCTAAAAGAGGTGTACAGAAGATAATAAGTAAAGACATAATAAAGGGATTAGAGTGAGGGCAGGTAAGTATATGGTTACTTTCATGATTCTGGATAATGGAAGAGGCGTTACTAGGAATACCAGTTACCCCTTCGAAACATTTTCATGTTTTAGTTTCACTGTGCGATATTAATTGAAAACCATTTTCCCAATTGGAATCTAACTCCAGGGTATGTATTTACCAGATCAGTTTCTCACATCTGTATGCTATTACAGATGGTGAGTAGGAGTAAGATATTGGGAATTGGGTGATTAGATCCTCATTATATCGGAATTCGTTGTAATTAGTGATATTTGAAGAAATCGCCTAGGTTTTTGCCGGACGACAAATTTTTGGTTTTGAATATCTGTTGTTATGCACCAATTTCAAACTGATATATCTGTACGTTTATTTTATAAAGCGAGATATAACTTTTTGAAATTATGTCTATGACATTTACCTATATCAGTTGGTGATTAGGTAAGGTGCATTCAACAGCGGTGTAATTCTTCTTAACTATAGTACAGTTTTCAACCTACGATGCACAGAGTTTGAGTCATTGAACTCAGGGGACTTATACAAAGTATTGTATGTTGTCCAATGTCCATTAGGACAAAGTGGTTGGTACTCGCACTGTATTCTGTTTACTCATAACTTCTCTGATTCTAGACATGTATTTCATTGAAATACAAGGTTCAGATTTTGAGAAGTTATAGGTATAAGAATAAAGAAGAGAACCATTTGTTGGAAGTATCAGGATTGTTCGAGGAAGTCGAAGATGTTGATACTTGTGTTTGGTATTCCGTTGATAGTAATGGTTTTGAGAACTAGTTTCTCTTTCAGGTTACTCATATATGGATGCACTCTTAATTGAGTAATACTGAATGGCCTCCTTCCATTTGGTTATATGCACTGGAGATAGCTGCATGATTTTGAATCTGGTTCAAAATTAAATTAGTGCTTTTGTTTCTATATAGAATCAATTTATATCTTAAAGATGTTAAGGTATATGGAGTTGTCCGGCTGATGCTTAAAACCAGAATCCGGATAAACTCGAGGCACGTTTCAGTAATGGCAGTTTGTGGGTTACCCTGGGCTTTGATGAGGGTTAATTTTCTACCATCATGAAGATCAATATTTATATTATTCTTGACTCGCCATAGTTTTAGCAAAATGGATTTTTTCAGAAAAACAGAAGTGGGAGTATGGTAGAACTGGAAGTGATTCCAGAACCACAAACGATTACTGGAAATTTAATAGAACCTAAGGATTCAATTGTATTTGATGTTCTATTAGCCACTCCGCAGATTTGGTGGTAAATCTCAGGCACCCGAGAGGTACTTCGGTCTTCTCAGTAACAGTGGCAGCGAGGTTCTTGCTTACCCAGACTTGCCATTGTTGCTGTTCTAGATTATAAGACCCGGCAGGAGGATGAGTATAGCGTCATTCAAAACTAGCTTTAGAGGTGCACGTATATATGATTCTACCAGAGGGTTGTTGTTGTCAGTGGGAGCAGCGGAAGCATAGTAGGCAAGTAGCTTGTGTCTATTTATAGACTAAAGCAGGTACGGCGCAAATAGATCATCTATTTTTGATGTGACAGTCATAGGCTTTGACTTCATCAGAATAAAAGATGGATCTGGTAAGAAGGTAGTAGGGTGTGATGTACTGGTATTTGGGAAGACATGCACTTGATAGGAAGAGATATTCCTACACTACGATCGGTTATATTATGGTTGTCACAAAGTTGTTTCTCCATATGGGATATGGATATAATATCAGGGTTTCTGGTTACTAGATCTATGGTTTTAGATCTATATTTGGGAAGTATCCTACTCTGGGTACTTTGACATTATTCTAAAGGTATTTTAGAATGGACGACTCCTGGCATGGTGGTGTACCTGCAGATGATGGAGTCACCCTCTCTAAAGGTTTCTTATAGACTAAAGGGGAGAGGGACCTGCATGATTAGCATATCACTTGCTTAGGCAATTGAGTTAATCATGAAATGTCGAGTACCACACCAGATATTGCTTTTGCACTAGATGTAATAAGCAGATATATTAATCCACTCCTAGAGAAACATTGGAAAGCAGTTATTGAACATAAATGGATGTTCTTACGATATGGTAACGGCAGCCTCCTTCAGGAGACGGTTATCATTTCAGGCTTCCAAGGTGACCTGGATGACAGAGTGACTGTCAGAGTTATAGTTTTCCCTTTTTTGAGGGACAGTATGTTGGACAGGTGGTCCAAGCGGATACTGAGGAAAGGCATGGCGCAGAATACTGATTAAATTCAGTGGACGATACAGTCTAGAAAGTTTGCTGGAATTGGAGTTCTTTTGTGAACTGGGTCCCATCAGATATCCAGACAAATTCTAAGACAAGTATTGCTCATTTCGGGAGGTAGCTTTCTCCGCGAAGTTGAGATATTGAGAGATACAGAAAGAAGCATTGGAGCGGATCCACTCACTGAGGCTATTTCTTGAACGCAATCTTTTTCGCAAACGGGCTTTGCGAAACTGATTAGTAGAGAAGTTGGGTGTTCGGTATCACACGGGCTGTGAGTATACAACATCGCAATAATTAGCCTTAAGTGCAAGTGGGAGATTGTTGGCTATAGTGCCCTCAAGGCAATTATCATAATCGCGGACTTGTGATTATGATGATTGAGGCAGTACCTATTCCGATAAAACAGTCTTACTCAAGATGATAGTATGCTATCTGGTTTGACTTTATCATCATGTACATGCTGATAGGGCCCATAGGATTCTTGCTTGACTGCCAGCATTATGATGGCGATCATATATGTGGGAGATGGGGTCTATAAGCACATTCTTAAATGTCCCTAGTCGTAAGAGTATCGAGACTAGGCATCGATACCCCAGTGTAGACTAGTGTATACTGATCGAGACCCCGACGAGGGGCGGTGGCCAGGTTTCACAAGCCATTGGTGTTAGTTTGTTCACCTAAGATAGTATGCAGCTGCTCATTGGGTTATGAGTACACTGGACGGACTCGCCGGGAACCTGCTAGTTGGTATTATATCTATTGTCAGAGAGCAGTTCCCAGGTGACATGTGTACAGGTTAGTCTGTCGACCTGAGATCGTCATTTGTCTCGTGTGAGTTCCCACTGTGCTTTGATTACTACCCTACCACGACTCAAAGGAGACGCGCAAACAGGTTTTAGTTGGGTACAGTCCCGAGCCACATAGAGACAGTGATCAGATCGTCGGGGATTCGTCTCTCCCGGTATTAAGGGTTGATGCCGCATTGTGTACGGGTGGCTATCACCAGAAATCCATGGCCATAGTGAACGAGAATTACCGATCCAGGATCGATAGTTTCTCAGGTGGTGATGGGTTACATGGCGACACTAAATATCGCGTTGTTAGGGGTCTGACTTTATCCACCCCCTAAACTCGATATGCGATACTCTTAGACGAACAGACCGGACTGTACGGATATTGTCACTGTCAGGCTCAGTAGGGGTTCAGGATGAGTTTGCTCGTCGGCCTCCCTTTCGCTCAATACCTGGGTAGCCATTATGTGCAGCTAGTGATGCTGACGTGCTTATGGTTAAACCCGTTGCCAGCGTATTGATGAGTCTTTAGAGTCCCACACAGAGGGTTTTCACGGTTCAGGCGATATGGTGTAGATTACGTATGTTGATACATACAGGTGTCCGATTAAATATGTGCATGTGCGGCGCAGACTTTAATTGGACGATTGATAATACTGGCGGCTTAGGATTAAGCCGGATTATTAAATCAGGTTTTGATTTAATAATTTACATATGTATTTATATATATGTATTCTAGTATTATTGTTCGCTATTTATTTTCTCTCTTGGCTATTCGTATTTTTGTAGGAATACGCGTATATGTATTTTGATACATGTACCGAGAAGTATTCCGTATTTTATACGGAATAGCTTCTAGAAGATTTGCCACCTCATTATCGATTTTCCTTTTTATAAAAATCATTTGTCTTCATAATGAGGTGGAGGGTGTGAGGTGGCATGAGCATGACCTAGGTATGGGTTTTGGGTATGGTTGCAATTGTTTATTGATAAAAGAAAATGAGATATTTTTTGATGGGAGAGAGGGGGGGCCGTGTTAGTTATATGTATGCCCTAGAAGCCATTACTGTACATGAGATGTATATTGTAGTGGATGCTAGGACATATATAGGTAGGACTTTCTTGCTCGACATGATAGTACGCTATCTGGTTGCTCTTTATCTTAACATGTATACTTGCTGTCTCTTTATTACATGTTGATAAAGCCCTTAGGATTTGTACTCGACTTCCTAGACTATGATGTAGATCATACTAGTGGGGCCTGGGTAGTCAATGAGTACATCCTTCATTGTTCCTAGTCGTGGGAATATCGAGACGGGGCATCGATAGTCCAGAGTAGACTAGCGTATATCTTCTCGACCCATGTGATGGGCGATGGATGATCCCATATCCATTGGTGTTTGACATCAGAGACGGTATGCGGGTGCTCAGTGGAGACTGGGTACACTGAACGGACTCGCCGAGAACTCCCAGATGGTATTATACCTCACGTCAGATGGCAGTTCTCTGGTGACACTGGTACAGCTTAGTCTGTTGACCCGAGATCGTCATAGAGTCTTGTGTGTCTCCTACTGTGCTTTGATTTCCACCCTACCATGGCTCTACAGAGTCATGCAAACAGGTGGTTTTTGGGTACAGTCCCGATTCACATGGAGGCAATGAGCGATAAGAGGGGATTCGCCTCTCCCGGTATTAGGGGTTGATGTTGCGCTATGCTTGACTGGCCATAACTGGAAATCCCTTGACAGGGTTGCACTGATTTACTGATAAGTGTTATCAGTAGTTTCATGCTTGTTATGGACCTTACATCGGCATGACTTATCAAGCTACTGGGATCTGACGTTTACCACCCCTAGGCAAGATATGCGACATATCAGATGAACTGACTAGACTATGCGGTATGTGTTACTAGTTGGATTCGCAGGAGTGTGAGCAGGCTTGCTCGTTGATCTTCTGATCGCTCAATACCCGGGTGGCCGTTACGTTTAGCAGACCGCTTGCGGCTTGTGGGTGATTGATATGATCACCACCTACTGCCGGCGTATTGACGAGTCTTTAGAGTCCTATACAGGGGTTTCCTGGCTCAAGCGAAACGAAATAGGAGCGCATATGAGATATGTGCGGGACCGAGAATAATACCAGTATGTGATACTATATTCTATTCTCGCGATTTGTATCATCGGGCGGTTATATGAGATATAGCCGGGTTACCGAATCAAGTGTTGATTCGATATATTGATACACTAGATATTAGTAGGTTATATGCATTATGACCGGATCGTTAAATCCAATGTTGATTTAATGATTTAATGTATAATTATATATTTGATATATTACTTTACATTAGCTAGTATTAGCTCACTTAAGATTTGTTTTCTCACTAGTTTGTGCATAAGTGTATATATGATATATATCTGTGTAAATATGTTTGTATCATGTTTGATGATACATACAAGATGTGTGTATGAGAATTATACCAAGATTAGGTTTAAGATTAGGGTTATTGTTTTATCTTAAGATTTAACAAAAGAATTAAACTTGGTCAAAGTTGTCAAGTTTGAAGAAGCTTGGAGAAACTTTGACAAAGTCCACTCTTTTGTCATTTCTCTTGATAATTCTTTAACCTAAACCTTAACCTAATACCTTGGTCAATTCTCTACATGAGTTAAGCATGAGGGCTTAACTCAACCATGGTGCCATAATTAAAAGGATAAGCTTTCTTTTGGATGAGATAATTCATTATTCTTTCTTCTTCTTCTTCATCAAGCTCCATTAAAAAGCTTGCTAGCTCCAATGGTGCCATGAGAAAAAGTGTGAGAAAAACAATTCTAAAGTGAGCCCACTTCCTATTATTTCTTCATCCTCTACTACTTGCCATGTAGTATAGGGTGTTCTCTTCACAAAGTTTTTGACCAAGTGAAGGAATAGGTTGAGTTTGAGTCTCCCCGACGTTGATCATCTTCGGCCTCGAAGTCAACGACCTAGCCCGCTCATTTCTTCGATGAAACCAATGCTAGGGTCCGGGATCCCGATGATCGCAGCGAAGGGACGTCAACACGGAGCTTTAGAAGTGAAGGACCGGATCTACAAAGGTTGTAATCCCTTTCACTTGTAGTTAAAGTAGTTTACTTGCTTGCTTTCGCCTTACCTCTAGTAAACGATCTTGATTAGGGTTTCTCGGCACATAGAAAAATTTGATTTTGGCATAGTTGATGCCTTGTGGAACCTCTTGAGTGTGCCTAGGAACCCTACAGTGGTATCAGAGCCTAGCAAGAGCTTTAAGCGAAGTGTAGACGAAATTAGAAACCCGATCGAACCCCGAAGCCCTAAACTACACCCTTCTCTGTACATTTTCTGAAACTGTGGATTTTTGTGAATTAAAAATGCTCAGAAAATAGAGCAGGGAATCCTAAGGAATACTGCAGAAAACGACAACCTATGGCTACAGTAGCGCCGTGGAACCGCGGCTCTACCCTACTTGTTGCGGCGGTTCCGTGGCCGTATGTGATGATTAGGCACTTCTTTTTCTGCAGTTATCTCCGTAGGTGTTTCCTCTGTTTTCTGGGAATTTTTAATTTATACTAAAGAGTTGAGTTTTCTGGGTTGTATTGGGGACTCGATGATTTGATCGGATTATTTAACTTTGTTTATGTTTTTCCAGGTAATTTTAGAACGTGTTAAAAAGTTCGACCGAATATAAATAACCCACTTTTTCACCTGCCGGAAAATTTCCAAGTGTTGTATTTTTCCGTAGTTTAAGAACGTCTAAGTAGTGCAAGTAACGCGATGGACCCTCTAGAAGACAACAAACCTTAACTCGATTATGTGACCGTCTTGAACTGCCTTTTGAACCTTAGGGTTTGGGGCAGTACGGCGTGCCACATGTGAGGCGTTGGCTTGACCCTTCTACGGCTGGACCGTTGGTACTGTGGCATGAAGTGGATGTTTTAAAACTTATTTCAAGTGTTGAGCTTTTCGGGAAAACTTGGGTGTTTGATTATTCGATCGGAAAGTTTAACATTGTCTATTTATCTGGAATGCGATACAATATTTGGAATCAACAACATTTGAATATTATAAATCTAGCAGTTTAGTCTCACTTGAACGGTTGCCACGGGATTTTGAAGTGATTAAAAGTCCGTCGCAATCACGTTGCGTACGCGGATACTCGCCGGTAAACTTAATAGATAGCCATGCCCCATAGCCCCGACCAAGTGACTGCAGGAGAACCCCGTCGCCGAAAGCATCCGTTCGGGTGCTCGCGGCAGCGGTGTTCCACCTTGGTGCACTTCGTCGACGGTATCGGGGGTGCGTCCGTCTACTAAAGTTTGCGACGAGCATTTGTTCAGGATGTTGGGAATCTTGTTGAATTGCCCGACTTGATATTGAAAAGTGTTTTCGATAATGAGACTAAAATGCGGGGTTTATAATTGCTAGGCATGCATGTCTAAGGAATTCATTTGGTTAGGCATGCGATGTCTATGCAGGTTGCGGATTCCAACTGTTGTAGTTTGACACTTTCTTTTCTGCGACCGTAAGTGTAATATGTGATATCGCCGGTTTCGTTGCTATATGTCAACGACAATTGGGATGTGCATATTTACTTACGTTGATGACATGTGATGTTATGTGTTGCTGGATATGTTATATTGGATCGTCGTGTTTGAATAGCCGGGTTTTTTTTATGTGAGATGAGTGTTTTTCTTTTTCATTCATGTAAAAAACTTGTATGTAATATTCTTTTATTTGTGGCACTTCCAGGTTGAGGTTGATGTCACCAGTGTTTTATATTATTTACTTTTCCGCATTAGGATGGACCCAAGGCGAGGAGCACAAGTAACCGGGTTCTACGGTCCAATGGAAGACCATCTCGAGGAGTCGAGTCCGGGTCTCCTAACTCTAGAATTGGTAGGGTTGCTTGCCGCTCTCGTAGGGGTCTAGGGTATGGGATTGGCTATTCATCACGACCGTGGAATCTGTGTTTTATAAAGGCTCAAAATAAAACACGGACGTCCTAGTATATCCAATATTTCATATGATATTTTCTGCTACGTTATCTTTGATGTGATCATGTTATATGTTCAGATTGATACTGTATATAGTATATAGATATATTATATAGACGTTGCTTATGTTTTACACCCGCGCTAGCCCTGCCCCGCTCTGCCGTTAGTTACCTAACCTAACGGTGCAGACGGGACATCGAGGCGAATGCGGATGGCATAAGTGTACGTTGTATTTATCTGTGATGTTTATGTGGACTTAAATGATGGGACATTCATTAATGAGATTAATGAAAGAAAATAAACCTAAAAGATGTTGTGGAATCGAATTTCAAAAATAAAATTAGGTAGCTCTAGTTGTTGCTTTGCATAGCGGTGTTCCTTGTAGAACATACAACACCTTATTCGATAAGGAAAGAGCCGACGATCCCTTCACCGGGAGTGACCTCTTTAGCGATAACTAGCAGATGCTACAACCTTCGGTTCGTCTTTTGATTGCTTTTCTAGTTCTTGCTTTGCATAGTGGTATTACGAATATCCTGCACCTCATTCGACGAGGAAAGAGCTGAGATCCCTTCACCGGGAGTGACCTCTTTAGCGAAACTAGCAAAAGCCTCAAAAACACTCCATTTAAAAACTATTTGATTCTGCAGCGAGATCAAGTTCAAAGCGTCAAAGGTTTTCATAAAAAACCATCCGCAACCCTCCGTCATTTTAGAAAGTAGAGTACTTAGTATTCGTGCTGTGTTTGTTGACCATAGTCAAGGCACAGTGTACGGTAGCTAAGTGATGTCTTCCTACACTGCATATGATGCGATTAGTTAGGACAGTCGCGTGACTTTGTTGACCTTAGTTAAGGGTCATGTGGGTGGGTCTAATTAATCACGAAATGACGGGTAGAGCTTGACTAGTGCTTATGATTTGTTGACCATAGTTAAGGTCATAAGTGCTAGGGGTAAAAACCTTTATCGGGAGTTTCAAGTGTTGAAATTTGCAATGAGATTTCATACCTTCTATATGATAGTTGGATCCCGATACCCACTGCGAGTAATTGTTACTCCTGGGAGAGTTTTGCACTTTGCAATTAGCCGATCAAGTAGGTGTCTAGAAAGGTGTCAACGGGGTTACGCCCTTGGGAAAACGAGGTTTACTTTAATTAGGTCCGTGCGAAAGCACGGGGAACCTCCCTCAAAGTACCGGCACTGGCCTGGCTGAAAGATTGGAAAACTTGTAGAGTGTAATTAATCCCGGCTAGTCTTTCCTTTTAGGGTTTGAAGGAAGATTTGATAAAAACAGTGGGAGCCATCCTGATTAGATAAAATATATAACCAATCTAATCTTGTAAGAGCGCACGCAGAGTGTTTTCTTCTCTCTCTCTCCAGGTAGAGACCATGTCACGCCTTAATAAAGATAATAATATGGATGTATTGACCGAACCCGCTTGTTATACTGAGCTGGGGAACGTTGGTCCCGCTCCAACTTATAATTGTTATAAGACCGAGCAGGAATTAGGGGAATACCAGATTTCCCGTGCCGCCCAAACGAAGAAAGTGCATGATGATGCATCTTCTTCGGGTGTGTTCATTACAAAGAACTATTTCTCTGTATCCTCTACGTCCTGGGTATTAGATACCGATCAGGATCCCACAAATGTAATCTGTTACATGGGCTACAAAAAGGTAGAGAACTGAGAACAGGTGATAAGTTTCATAAGACAGAAAACGATGCAAGTATTGCAGCCAAGTCTGTTGGTCACTATCACCCTGTATTACCAGAATACATTGATTCTGAACGAATGTTATTAGATACCGAACCTGATATACAACATCATATCACTCTTTTTATTAGTAAAGAAGGATATAATTTTGTATTGTTGGATAATGTTTTGCACATTTCCTATATCAAGAGTTGATCGGTTCAGGCACGTTATCTAAAAGCATATACATTCTAAATCAGACTACAGTTCTTAGTATACAGAACACACACGAGTGGAAGAGTTCAGAAATGAACGAATTCTTCTTGAGGTATTGTAGACTAGGTCATATCAATGTAACCCGACTAGCTAAAGTTACATTTAGATGCATATTTAAATCAGTTTGAATTTACATCTTGTGAAACTTGCCAGTCATGTCACAAAGATAAGATGACCATAGCTCTGTTTACTGGAAATAGAGAAAGAGTTAGTGAACTCTTGGGACTGATACATAGTGATGTATAAAGGTCCCCAGTCTACATATGCCAAGACTGGTTTTTTGTACTTCCTTACATTCATTGATGATCTCTTAAGATTCGGACACATGTTCCTGTTAAAACACATGTCTGAAGCTTTTGAGAAATTCAAAGAATATAAGTCAGAAGTAGAGAACCAAATATAGGTATAAGTATTATGTCCTTTGATGTGATCAAGGAGGAGAATACTTGAGCACGGAATTCCTGGACTATTCTAAAGGAGAATGAGATTTTCTCTCAGCATTACTCCTCCGTATGCACCACAGCACGTCGGTGTATCGGGGCGGAGCAATCACACCTTATATGATATGGTGCGCTCTATGATGAGTACTGCTGAGTTACATGTTTCCTTTTAAGAGTTATGCACTTAAGAAGCTGCATACCTATTGAATTAGGTTCGAATCAGATCACTGCCTACCACTCCATATGAGATATGGTATGGGAAGAGCCAATCTCTTAAGCAAGTTAAGATTTGGGTTGTCCGGCCTATGTCAAAAGCAAAATCCGGACAAGCTCGAGGCAAGGTCAGTTCTGTAGAACTGGAAGGATTTCCAGCTATACAAACTACAGCTGATGATTTGATAGAACCAAAGGATTCAATAGTCTCCGACGAACCTCAGCCTCTCCGCCGATCTAGCAGGGTTCCTCATCCGCCTGAGAGATACTTCGGTTTCTCGATGACAGTGCGAGCGAGGATTGCATCATGAGATGATGACCCAACTAGTTTCGACCAGGCCATCAAGAGTAGGGACTCTGTAAGAATTGTTGGATGCTTAGCGATCTGAGATGGAATTCATGTACACCAACAGAGTATGGACTTTGGTTGCTATATCTGAAGAGTTAAATCCCCATCAGGAGCAAGTATATCTTGAGAAGATTACTTGGTGTAGATGGAAAAGTTAAGACTTTCAAAGCTAGACTTGTTAAAGGTTTTCGTCATCGACCAGGCGTGGATAATGATGAAACCTTTTTCCAGTGGCTGTGCTTACGTCCATCCAGATCCTACTTGCCACGGCTACATACCATGACTACGATATCTGGCGGTTGGGTATCATGACTGCTTTTCTAAATATAGATTTAGAAGATAACGTCTATAAGTACACAGCCAGAGGGCTTCGTAAACAGTGGGAGTAGCGGAAACGTGTGCAAGTTGCTTTACAGATTAAAGCAGGCATCGCGGAGTTGAAACGTCTGTTTTAATGCGAAAGTCAAAGAGTTTGACTTCATCAAAATGGTAGATGAACCTTGTGTATACAAAAAGGTAGTAGAGAGTAAGGTGGTCATCCTCGTATTGTACGTGGACAAAATACTCTTGATAGGAAAAGAGTTTCCTATGCTGCGCACGGTCAATCTCCGCTTATCACAAGGATTCTCCATATAGGATCAAACTGATACCTCCTAAATCCTGGGTTTTGGATCTATAAGATAGATCTAAATGGATATTAGGATTCACACTAGGTGTAATAAGATGGTATCAATGGATCCTGGGGAGAATCACTGGAAAGGTTCCAGGAAGATAAGGACGACTGAATGTCAGTCACAGGCATTGTCTTTACCCTCAGTGGAGGAACGGTATGTTGGAAGAGTTCCAAGCTAGATACCGTGGTAAATTAGACGATAAAGGCTAGTGACATCTGTAAGTCCACGGTAGCGCCCCGGCCGTCTAACAGACGCCAAATGCGGAACAAAAACTTTTTACAACTGGCGCTATCGCGTACTGTAACCCGGATCTGCCATTAAAGCTAAACTAACAAACTACAAAGTGGGTAGAAAGGTTATACCGAACGATCCGAGTCCTTCGGTCTTCAACCATCATCCCACGCTAGTTGCGGCTGCTCCGATCTGCTGAATCTCCAGTCTTCTCGTCCAGGTGGCACCGCATCGACGGATCTTTAAACGGGCCCCCGCCTCTGAACCGAGGCAACTCGGTCGTCAAGTTTGCTAAAAGAGACGACCAAGATGAAGTAGAGAATGAGTAGAACACTTTGTCTCGTTACGTCCAAGGCTATGGACGAACGGTTAATGAAGTTGCCTTTTGGATCAGATTGAAATGAGATATGAAAATATATATGAACTAGATCTCTCTCTTCTCATTTTAACAACCCTTTCTTTTTCCCAAATCAATCATAACCTCAAGGGGAGGGGGTCGGCCATATAAGTAGAGGGAGGGAGGTGAGGGTAGGAGTAAAGAGGTGACCATAACAATAAAGGAGAAGGAATGAGTCATTAACCACCTAGTATGAACTCATTAAATGAAACAATGAATCATAACCCTTAGTCATCAAGCATTAATTGCACAATAAATGCACTAATGACTCACTAGCCTAATCACCTCATCTAGATGCTTCTAGAACCTTCCACACCCATCTCAAGAAAAGATAAATCCGTATTTAACCGAATGTTAAATACGGCTGATAGAAAACTGAAAACTGGCAACTTCCAAAAGTGATCCTGAAACGAATTTCAGGATAACCCCATAATGGTATAAACATACCCGTATTTATATTACGACCGAATACAAATGCATCTGAGACAAAGATATTATATCTACACAGTATAATACTCGGATACGGCTTAAACCAAAGCCGACCAGTATTATCTGCCCGAAAAATGACACGTGCGAAAACGCACGTGTATTTTCCGAACCTTGCCATATAACCATACGGCCTCTACAAGGCCCGAACTTGGGAAAGTATCTGTGGGGGACTCTAATGACTCATCAACACACTGGAACTGGGTATAACCACTAGCACGTCAGTGGTACAAGCTGTACGTAATGGTTTGCCTATGTATTGATTGGACGGGAAGCTGACGAGCGAACTCATCCATAAACCCTACTGAGCCTAACAGTGACAATATACATACAGTCCGGTCCATTCGTCTATGAGTATCGCATATCTGCCTAGGGGCTGGTAACGTCAGACCCCCAATAGCAGTATAAGTCGTGTCAGAGAGTGGCTCAGAACACCCTGAGATTCTACTGGAGTACCTACCAGTAAATCTCCTACCTCGGCCGAGGCTTTGTGTAATGGCTCTCCTAGACACAGCGCGATCTCACCCCCAATACCGGGAGAGACGAATCCCCTGCCGATCCGCTCACTTTCCTCCAATGTGGCTCGGGACTGTACCCAACTAAAACCTGTTTGCACAACTCCTTTGAGCATGGTAGGGTAGTAATCTAAGTACAGTGGGAACTCACACGAGACAAATAACGACCTCAGGTCGATGAAATAACCTGTACACATGTCACCAGGGAACTGCTATCTGACGATATGTATAATACCAATTAGCAGGTTCCCGGAGAGTCCTGTCCGGTGTACTCATAACCTAATGAGCACCTGTATACAGCTTAGGTGATCCTACTGACACCAGTGGCTTGTGAGACCGGCCACCGCCCCTCGTCGGGGTCTCGACTATATACACTAGTCTACTCTGGTGTATCGATGCCCTGTCTCGAAACTCCCACGACTAGGGACACTTTAAGGATGTGCTTACAGACCCCAGCTCCCACGTATATGATCGTCATCATACTGCTTGCAGTCAAGCAAGAATCTTATGGGCTCTATCATCATGCAATAGTGAACTAAAGCATGTATACAAGGATAAAGACAAACTAGATAGCATAATATCATCTCGAGCAAGACTGTCATATCGGTATAGGTCCTGCCTCAATCATTGCAATCACGTACCTGCGATCCAATAATTGACTTTGAGGGCACTATTTCCAACAATCTCCCACTTAGACTTAAGGCTAATTATTGCGATGTCGCATACTTACAGCCCGTGTGGTACCGAACACCAAACTCCTCTACTAATCAGTTTCACAAAGCTAGTTTGTAAAACTCTTGTGTTCGAGAAATAGCCTCAGTGAGTGGATCCGCCCTGATGTTTCTTTCTATGTCTCTCTAAATCTCAAGTTCGCGGAGAAAGCCATCTCCCGAATTGAGTAATACCTGTCTTAGAATATGTTTGGATATTTGATGAGACCTAGTTCATAAATGAACTCCAAATCCAAACTTCTTAGACTGTATCGATAATTGAACCTAATCAGTATCCAGCACTATGCCTCCCACAGTATCCTCTTGGACCACCTGTCCATAATATTGTCCCTCATCAGAGGGAAAACTATAACTCTGACAATGACTCTGTCATCTATGTCACCTTTGAAGCCTGGAATGATAACCGTCTCCCGAAAGAGGTTGCCGTCATCAAATCCATAGAACATGCACCTTATGTTCTAAAACTGCTTCCTTATGTTTCTTCAGGATTGGATTAATATAAACTTATTGCATCTAGTGCAAAAACTACATCTGGTGTGGTACTTGACATCTCATGATTGACTCAATTGCCTAAGCAAGTGATCTGCCAATCATGCACTTCCCTCTCTTCTTTAGTCTCTAAGACACCTTTAGAGAGGGTGACTCCATCACCTGCAGGTACACCACCATGCCAGGAGTTATCTATTCTAAATACCATTAGAATACTGTCAAAGTACCCAAATTGGGAAACTTCCCAAATCTAGATCTAATAAACCATAGATCTAGTAACCAGAATGTCTGATATTATATCCATGTCCTTTGTGAAGAAACAACTGTGTGACAACCATAGTACAACCGATCGTAGTATAGGAATTTTACTTCCTACTTTGTGTATGTCATCCAAATACAAAGACATCATACCCTACTACCTTCTTAACAGATCCATCCCCTATTCTGATGAAGTCAAAGCCATGACTTTCATATCAAAATTAGATGATCTATCTCCGCTATATCTGCTCAAGCCTATAAATAGACATAAGCTACTTGCCCACTATGCTTCCGCTGCTCCCACTGACTATGACAACCCTCTGGCAGAATAATATATACGTACACTTCTAAAGCTAGTTTAGAACGACGCTATACTTATCCTCCTGCCGAGTCTCATAGTCTGGAACAACAGTAGTGTCAAGTCTGGGTAAACAAGAACCTACCTGTCACCGTCCTTGAGGCTATCGGAGTACCTCTCGGGTGTCTGAGGTTACCCACTATGTCTGCGGAGTGGCAATTGGAATGTCTAACCTGATTGAATATATAGGTCCTACTAAATTTTCCGTAATCGTTTGCGGTTCTGGAATCACTTCCAGTTCTACCATACTCCCACTACCGTTTTCTGAAAAAGTCCATTTTAATAAAACTGTGGCGAGTCAAGAACAATATCACTATTGATCTTCCAGATGGTAGAAAATCAACCCTCATCAAAGCCAGGGTTAACCCACAAATTGCCATTACAGAAACGTGCCTTGATTTATCCAGTGTCTGGTTTTAAGCATAAGCTGGACAACTCCCCATACCTTAACATCGTTAAGATATGAACCATTCTATATCCAATACAGAAACAGAGGCACGAATTTAATTGGAACCAGATTCAAACCATGCAGCTGTCTCCAGTTCATATCAACTTAATGGAGAGAGGCTAATCAGCATTACTCAACTTAGGAATCCATCCAAATATGAGTAACCTGAAAGAGAAACAGGTTTCTCAAAACCATTACTATCATCTGAATACCAATCACAAGAATCTACATCTTCAATCTCTTTGAAGAATCCCAATACTTGTGATACCTGGTTCTCTACTTTATTCTTATACCCACAACTTCTCAAAACTTAGACATTGTATTTCTACGAAACACTTGTCTAAAAACTAGAGAAGTCATAAGTAAACAGAACATAGTACGAGGACCTACCCCTTTGTCCTGACGGACACTGGACAACATACAATACTCTGTATAAGTCCGCTGAGTTTGAATGACTCAAAACCTGTGCATCGTAGGTTGAAAACTGTACCCAGGTGATTTCCTCAAATATCACCAATTACAACGAATTCCGATATATGAAGATGATCACCTAATTCCCAATAACTTTCTCCCATTCATTATCTGTAAAAACCATATAGATATAAGAATGAAACCTGGTAAATACATACCCTGGAGTAAGTATCTAATCGGGAAATCAGTTTTCCTTTAACAATGCACTGAAACATGAAAATTTTTCATAGGGGTTTCCTGGTATTCTCAGTAATGCCTCTTCCATAATCCAATTCATGACTATAACCGTATATTTCTTTGCCATCTCTCTAAATCCCTTTATTTATCTTTATTCATTTCCTTCTGTACACCAACGTTAGGCTAAATGGTTTTCTTCCTTCCCTACCATTCGGCACCAGCCTATGGTTTAGAAGAAGACTATCCAGTAAGCATAATAGGTGTACCCTCCTAATCCTAGGAGTACTCGTATCTTGGGAGAAGGTGATGATAAAAGACAACTGAATAATACCTTATTCTATTTCTCCTGAACTGGGAAAAAAGCAGAGGTGAAATAGGAATAGCGATGAAGTATGCGGTTTGGTCGTGAATGATAACAGTCGCAATTTACTTTGCCCTCTTTCTAATCCCTTTATTTTATCTTTAGTTATTCCCTTCTGTACACCCTACTTAGGCTAATTGGTTTTCTTCATTCCCTACCTTTCGGCACCAGCCTATGGTTTGGAATAAGACTATCCAATAAGCGTAATAGGTGTACTCTCCTAAACTAAGGAGCCCTCGCAACCTGAGAGAAGGTGATAATAAAAGACAACTGAATAAACCAATTCTATTTCTCCTGAACCTGGATCCATCCTCGAAGAAGTCCCTTCGAGTTCGTATATAACCATACGATGGATCTATCCAATGGAAGTGGATATCCGTAGTAATACGGGGTGTTCTGAGAAATACAAAGGGTAAAAGAAGGACGGCAATGACTTATGCAACTCAGACAATCCAAAAGCCAGTATTATAAGAAGGTTCGGTCAACTTGGTTACTGAGTCATAGTCTAGGGTCGGTCAAAAAGTCGCTGCTAAAGAGACAGAGAAAAGAAACACTCTGCGTGCACTCTAACCTAGATCAGAATGGTTATCGATTTATCTAATCAGGAAACTTCCCACTGTTATCTCAAATTCTCCTCCAAACCTGAAAGAAGAATTAGTCGGGATCACCCGAAGAGTAAACTAACTCATCAGTGAGAATCGGGATCCAACTATCATCGCATGATAACTTGATGGAAGCCACTCAAGTTATCACACTCCAGAAGGTATGCGCATGCCTGACATGTTTGCTGTATGTTTGAAACTCCCGATGTGATTTTTGCCTCATGCTCTTATGACCTTGAAGAAGGTCAACAAATCATAAGTCACATGTCAAGTTCTACCCGTCATTGTCCAGGTTAATTTGAACCCACCCGTACAAGCCCTTGACAAAGGTCAACAAGGCTATACGGCTGTCCCAAACCAACACATCTATCTATGCAACAAATGAATACCCAGCAGCTACCAAACACTATGCCTTGACGAAGGTC
Organism: Agapanthus africanus; assembly: GCA_030015575.1. Classification (NCBI taxonomy): domain Eukaryota; kingdom Viridiplantae; phylum Streptophyta; class Magnoliopsida; order Asparagales; family Amaryllidaceae; genus Agapanthus; species Agapanthus africanus. The sequence continues at coordinate 109,761,572 of CM057340.1, read as the reverse complement.
AACAAACATAGCTTGAATACTACCGACCATCCAAAAGAAACGACGAAGGGCTACGACTGGTTTTTGGCGAAAAACCTTTAACGTAATGAACTTGATCTCGCTGAAGGAACCTGATAGCTTTTTATAAAAATATAGTGACGAAAACCTTTATTAAAGAGGTCACTCCCGGTGAAGGGATCTCGGCTCTTTCCTCGTGGAATGAGGTGCAGGATATTCCAACTGAATACCGCGATGCAAAATAACTTTTAATCGACTATATTGAAGTTATTACCCTGATGTAAGCTTTTGCCCAAGGGGTCACTCCCGGTGAAGGGATCTCGGCCCTTGCCTCGTCGAATGAGGTGCAGGATATTCTATCTGAATATCACTATGCAAAACAAAAGTAAACATCTTTGTAATAACACCTTTTTAAAATTTGTTCCAACAACATCAAATATAGGTTTGTTTTATCTTGCATTGATAAGAATCAATGCAGTCCCATCAATCAATCACACCAGAAAAGAACGAAAATATAATGTACGTATATGCCATCCGCATTCGCCACTGGGTCCCGTCATCACCCGTTAGGTTACTTAACTAACGACAGAGCGGGGGCTGGACTAGCGCGGATGTAAAACATATAAAACATCTAATAGTATATATACCAATTTACAATAATCACTCCAGGCGTGATAATATGCAACATTACAGAAAAGTAATAAGCATCACAGAACAATACAGATAATCTGGAATCCCTGGGTTTCACAGAGCCGCTGCTGAAACCCGACGTTCCCCTGGTCGTGTGGATAACCTGTACAATGAAACCTAGACCCCTACGGGTGCGGCAAGTTACCCGCCAAAACCTGAAGCGAGGTAGTCCCCACAGCATAGTGAATGGAACACCCAGCACTTCACGGAATCCGGTAAATTGAGCACCCCTCCTTGGGTCAACCTGTACCCCCTACGAGTGCGGCGAATAGTCTGCCAATTCTAGAGTGAGGTCCCTTTGCCTCTCAAAGCCATGAGATACGGACCCGTTGCCCTCCAGAACCCGGCTATCCGTGCACTCCTTCGCGGGATAAACCTAGTACAGAAATAAAAATATGTACAACGGGTACATCGACCTCAACCCGGTCGTGCCCCAAAAGAATATTATACAACAGGCAGTGACGGCAGTCCACATGTTGGACGCTTGCCCCGCAATATCAAATGTACAAATAAATCAAAACAGTACTATCATTGCACCGTGCTATCCACCATGACATATCCGCAACAATACAGCACAACACAGAACATCAACGTGAATGTCACGTTCGCAAACCCGTCTAAAAAAACTATAGCAATCAGACGCGGTTTACCGATCAAATGACATTCCCGGTCGGAGATATAATGTAAATACTGCATACTAACAAGTTTCAAATTTCGATCGACTAAATTTCCCGAAGTGGGCCTCACGTACATCTGCTGTACAGTAACAAAATCTGGGCCCAAAAGAACTAAACCAAAAACCACAATTTCCACAGAAAAGCCTACTGAAGAATTTTGACGCACTGTTCCCACAGTACTGCCGCGGATCCGCGACGGTCACGTGTTCAAAATTTACCAGTTTGCTTAGAAAACCTTGCTTGTTTTTCTGTGATATGTAAAATTATTTTTAGGCCCTTTTAAAAATCGACAGAAACTTAAGCACTTGAAAATTGTGATTTCGGAAATTCCGTTCGATCGATCTTTTAAACGCGTTAGCACAAGTTAGTATAGCTTAATGGTGAGGCTCTGATACCACTGTAAGTCCACGGTAGCGCCCCGGCCGTCTAACAGACGCCAAATGCGGAACAAAAACTTTATACAACTGGCGCTATCGCGTACTATAACCCGGATCTGCCATTAAAGCTAAACTAACAAACTACAAAGTGGGTAGAAAGGTTTTACTGAACGATCCGAGTCCTTCGGTCTTCAACCATCATCCCACGCTTGTTGCGGCTGCTCCGATCTCCTGAATCTCCAGTCTTCTCGTCCAGGTGGCACCACGTCGACGGATCTTTAAACGGGTTCCCGCCTCTGAACCGAGGCAACTCGGTCGTCAAGTTTGCTAAAAGAGACGACCAAGATGAAGTAGAGAATGAGTAGAACACTTTGTCTCGTTACGTCCAAGGCTATGTACGAACGGTTAATGAAGTTGCCTTTTGGATTGGATTGAAATGAGATATGAAAATATATATGAACTAGATCTCTCTCTTCTCATTTTAACAACCCTTTCTTTTTCCAAAATCAATCATAACCTCAAGGGGAAGGGGCCGGCCATATATGTAGAGGGAGGGAGGTGAGGGTAGGAGCAAAGAGGTGACCATAACAATAAAGGAGAAGGAATGAGTCATTAACCACCTAGTATGAACTCATTAAATGAAACAATGAATCATAACCCTTAGTCATCAAGCATTAATTGCATAATAAATGCACTAATGACTCACTAGCCTAATCACCTCATCTAGATGCTTCTAGAACCTTCCACACTCATCTCAAGAAAAGATAAATCCGTATTTAACCGAATGTTAAATACGGCTGATAGAAAACTGGAAACTGGCAACTTCCAAAAGTGATCCTGAAACGAATTTCAGGATAACCCCGTAATGGCATAAACATACCCGTATTTGTATTACGACCGAATACAAATGCATCTTAGACAAAGATATTATATCTACACAGTATAATACTCGGATCCGGCTTAAACCAAAGCCGACCAGTATTATCTGTCCGAAAAATAACACGTGCGAAAACGCACGTGTATTTTCCGAACCTTTCCATATAACCATACGGCCTCTACAGGGTTTCGCCAGAACTTGGGAAAGTGTCTTTGGGGGACTCTAATGACTCATCAACACACTGGAACTGGGTATAACCACTAGCACGTCAAAGGTACAAGCTGTACGTAACGGTTTGCCTATGTATTGATTGGACGGGAAGCTGACGAGCGAACTCATCCATAAACCCTACTGAGCCTAACAGTGACAATATACATACAGTCCGGTCCGTTCGTCTATGAGTATCGCAAATCTTCCTAGGGGCTGGTAACGTCAGACCCCCAATAGCAGTATAAATCGTGTCAGAGAGTGGCTCAGAACACCCTGAGATTCTACTGGAGTACCTACCAGTAAAACTCCTGCCTCGGCCGAGGGGTTTGTGTAATGGCTCTCCTAGACACAGCGCGATCTCACCCCCAATACCGGGAGAGACGAATCCCCTGCCGATCCGCTCACTTGCCTCCAATGTGGCTTGGGACTGTACCCAACTAAAACCTGTTTGCACAACTCTTTTGAGCGTGGTAGGGTAGTAATCTAAGTACAGTGGAAACCCACACGAGACAAATGATGACCTCAGGTCGATGAACTAACCTGTACACATGTCACCAGGGAACTGCTATCTGACGATATGTATAATACCAATTAGAAGGTTCCCGGAGAGTCCTGTCCGGTGTACTCATAACCTAATGAGCACATGTATACATCTTGGATGATCCTACTGACACCAGTGGCTTGTGAGACCGGCCACCGTCCCTCGTCGGGGTCTCGACTATATACATTAGTCTACTCTGGAGTATCGACTCCCTGTCTCGAAACTCCCATGACTAGGGACACTTTAAGGATGTGCTTACAGACCCCAGCTCCTACGTATATGATCGCCATCATACTGCTGGCAGTCAAGCAAGAATCCTATGGGCTCTATCATCATGCAATAGTGAACTAAAGCATGTATACAATGATAAAGACAAACCAGATAGAATAATATCATCTCGAGCAAAACTGTCTTGTCGGTATAGGTCCTGCCTCAATCATTGCAATCATGTACCTGCGATCCAATAATTGACTTTGAGGGCACTATTTCCAACAACATCGCTATCAAAGATACCACCAAAGAGGCAGTTTGGGTATATATTGGTTCATAAGATGAACTAGGTTCTACCATTGTGAGACAATGGAAGTGTGGCTTTGACCCAGGAATCCCGGTCCCATCAATGACCCACACATATTCTAAGGTAGTATCACCTGATCATGGAGATAGTTGATCTCCAGGGTGATCGAGGTTAGGAGAGTAGACTCAGAGGACAACACGGCGGATCCACTCATAAAGGCCTTTTCGCAGAGAGAGACTTTTATGGGATGGTTGAGTATGAGATACTGCAACCACTGCTACAGATGGCCCTAGTGCAAGTGGGAGATTGTTAGTCATATGTATGCCCTAGAGGCCATTACTGTACATGAGATGTTTATTGTAGTGGATGCTGGGACATATATAGGTAGGACTTTCTTGCTCGACATGATAGTACGCTATCTGGTTGCTCTTTATCTTAACATGTATACTTGCTGTCTCTCTATTACATGTTGATAAAGCCCTTAGGATTTGTACTCGACTTCCTGGACTATGATGTAAATCATACTAGTGGGGCCTGGGTAGTAAATGAGTACATCCTTCATTGTTCCTAGTCGTGGGAATATTGAGACGGGGCATCGATATTCCAGAGTAGACTAGCGTATATCTTCTCGACCCATATGATGGGCGATGGATGATCCCATATCCATTGGTGTTTGACATCAGAGACGGTATGCGGGTGCTCAGTGGAGACTGGGTACACTGAACGGACTCACTGAGAACTCCCAGATGGTATTATACCTCACGTCAGATGGCAGTTCTCTGGTGACACTGGTACAGCTTAGTCTGTTGACCCGAGATCGTCATAGAGTCTTGTGTGTCTCCCACTGTGCTTTGATTTCCACCCTATCATGGCTCTACTGATTCGTGCAAACAGGTGGTTTTTGGGTACAGTCCCGATTCACATGGAGGAAATGAGCGATAGGAGGGGATTCATCTCTCCCGGTATTGGGGGTTGATGTTGCGCTATGCTCGACTGGCCATAACTGGAAATCCCTGGCCAGGGTTGCACTGATTTAATGGTAAGTGTTATCAGTAGTTTCATGCTTGTTATGGACCTTACATCGGCATGACTTATCAAGCTACTGGGGTCTGACGTTTACCACCACTAGGCGAGATATACGACATATCAGACGAACAGACCGGACTGTGCGGTAAGTGTTACTGGTTGGATTCGCAGGAGTGTGAGCAGGCTTGCTCGTTGATCTTCTGATCGCTCAATACCCGGGTGGCCGTTACGTTTAGCAGACCGCTTGCGGCTTGTGGGTGATTGATATGATCACCACCTACTGCCGGCGTATTGACGAGTCTTTAGAGTCCTATACAGGGGTTTCCTGGCTCAAGCGAAATGAAATAGGAGCGCATATGAAATATGTGTAGGACCGAGAATAATACCAGTACGTGATACTGTATTCTATTCTCGTGATTTGTATCATCGGGCCGTTATATGAGATATAGCCGGGTGTCACGACCCGAAAGAGCACGTGACTGGCCCTTGAATCCTATGAAGTCTATAGGACTCCATCTGATCCAAGTAAGCCAAAAGCCCAGAAATCTAAAACCATTTAAAGAGTAAATAAGGAAAACTGGTTTTGAAAAGTAAAGAAATCATGTTTCGAAAATCAAAGTTTTTAAATAACTAAGCCGAATGTGTATTTTTAAAATGTGTAACCTTTCCTGAAAATTTCGGCAGATTTTTCCTTGTAAAAACTGGCCCCGAACGGGGTACAACAAGAATAATATATATGAGATGATAAAAGGCATCCCCAAGCGGGAGCTAGCTCTTCGTCAATCGACGGTCACAACCACGCAAGCAATAATATACAACGCCAAAGGGCGAGGATCAAAACCCAAAAAGGAACTCAAAACAGCCAGAAAAACGTAATACTACAAGCGCGACTCTAAGGTCGAAATAATACAACACTGTTTCTAAGTCTGAAGCAATATACAAGTTTTGGTTGATGGAAATTCTAGATACAATAAATAATACATGAACAATGGCGGTTCTGATACAAAAGAACCCACCTAACCAAGCAAGTCACCCCTAAGGAAGCAGTGTGCCAGAAATGCCGCTATGGAATCTGTACGGCAACCTGCAAGAACTGGGGCACAACGGGGGTGAGTTGCCAACTCGTGAATAGAAAAATATCTACAAGCAGAGATCGAATGCATGACCCATCCTAGGTCAATACGATCAGATATAAATAAACCTCAATATGAATAAAGCTGAAGCATGCTAAACTGGCAATGTAATCTCTATACATGAGTGTAGTGCCAAGTGCTCGTGCTAGTGCCTGTTAGTGTATATGCCCTAGAGGCCATTACTGTATCATACTAGCTTGTATATTACTTAATGGAAGCTTGGGATATTCACAGTTGTATATACAATCTTGCTCGAAATGGTAGTATGCTACTTGGTTTGTCTCTGCTTTAATATGTGCATGTGTTTCTTTTAGCATATTGCTGGTATACATATTAGTGGAGCCCTTAGGATCTTTGCTTGATTACCAGCGTTGTGATGGCGCTCGCACTCGTGGGAGCTAGGTAATCTATAAGCACATCCTTATACAGGTCCCTGGTCGTTGGACTATCGAGACAGGGCATCGATACTCCGGAGTAGACTAGCGTATGCGCTTCTCATCCCAGTGTGGGAGACGGTCTGTCCCACAGCCGTTAGTACGTCGTACTTGGGATAGTATGCGGGTGCTCGTTAGGTTACGAGTACACTGGACAGGACTCGTCGGGAACTGTTGGTTGGTAATATACCTATCGTCAGTTATCAGTTCCCAGGTGACATGAGTACAGCTTAGTCCGCTGACTTGACACTGTCACTTCGCCTCGAGTGTGTTCCCACTGCACTTTGATTACTACCCTACCACGGCTCAAAGGAGACGTGCAAACAGGTAGTTTTTTGGGTGCAGTCCCGAAGCACTTGGAGGCAGTGACGGTTAGACAGGATTCGTCTCTCCCGGTATTGGGGGTTGACATCGCGCTGTGTCCAGGAGAGCCATTACACGAGTAGTCCCTGGCCAGGGCAAGCGAGATATACTGGTAGGTTTCCAGTGTTGTCTCAGGGTGTTCTGGGCTACACTCCGACACGACTTGTACCGCTTTTAGGGGACTGACGTTCACCGCCCCCCTAGGCCCGCCATGCGATGTATCAGACGAACAGACCGGACTGTACGGAGACTGTCACATACAGGCTCAGTAGGAGTGCAGATGGGGTTCACCTCGTCAGTCTTCTTATCGACATCTACCTAGGGACCGTTACGTACAGCTAGTGCCGCTTGCGGTCTGTGGTTAAACCCACTGCCAGCGTAGTGTCGAGTCTTTAGAGTCCCACACAGAGAGCTATTCGCCTTTAGGCAAAATGAGTAGAGGTCGCATGGTTTTGCGACAGGGTTCGTTCGCATCCGCGCACTTGTGCACGTTTGCTGTCCGGACAGTTTATACTAGCGGGCTTTGGTTTAAGCCGGATCCTAGTATATGATTTGAGATTGGTTTTTCTCAGAGTATTCGTGTTCCTCGGATCACGAATGCGGGTGCTTATGCACAGTTGCTAGAGATTGAGGGAGAGGACCTTGTTTAGGGTTAATGACTATTGTCATTTTATTAACCCCATTGATTTTGTGTGTATTATAGTTAATTGATAATTAGCTTAATAATTGTGCATGGTTGTTGTTGTTGACAATTTGACTTCATTGACTTGTTGACCTTGTTGACAACTTGACCATAATCATTTCAATTGAAAGATGCTCTTTGATCTTTGCAAAATTGAAATGATAATGGTCATATCATGATTTACCATGACAATTTTCAAGCTAATTATTCAATTAAAATTATTCACACATATTAGTGAGAATGGCTCACTAATAATTCATTCTCTCATATTATTTCTCTCTCTTGCTCATCCTCTCCCTCAAGCTCTCTCCCTCTCATGTGTTGAGAAACAAAAAGCTTGAGAAAAACCTTCACTTGATCCTCTCTACTCTCTTCTAGGGTTCAAGTCTTAGCATTTCTTGCACTCTAGTTACTCCTAGCTTGGAGTTGAAGCTAAAGGTCGTGGCTTTCGGGTGGATCCTTCTTTGACGGGAGAAGACAAGCAAGGTGAACTCTTTCAACCATTCCAAGGAGCAAGGAGAGAAGGACTTTGAGCTCAAGGTATAACCTTTCCATCACTTAGCTACTTTGTAGTTAGGGTTAGCAAGTTTATGTTTAGCAAAGATCCTTAAAGCATGGTCCATGTTGCCTATAGTTGATAAAAATCCGATTTTTATTATGTTTTCCGCCTCCCCGTAAGCACCGGAGTGGGCAACGTGGACTTACAGTGGTATCAGAGCCTAACTAAACCTAAACTAGCTAAGTAGTTAAGTGTAACGAAGTTTCGAAACCGGAAAATCGAAACACCAAACTCGCAAAACCCTAAGTTTCTGTTAAATTTTTTTCTGGTCAAAATAAAATTCGTTATACACCAAAAATTATCTCAGGGTTTTGTTAAGAACACCACCAAAAACGAGACAGTGAGTCGACAAAATGGGCGCGGATCCGCGGCGCTAGGAAGCTATTGCGCCGCGCATCCGCGGCCATCTTGTCCCTTCTCTGCCTCGAGTTTGGTGCAGTGTCTTTCTGTGTTGGTTTTGGGATTTTTACGATATGTTATATGTGCCCAGATTTTCCAGAACTAAAATTTTCTTTTGGGGGCCTATAAATCCGTATTTTTCGGAACTTCACTACACTTTAACTATATCGGTTATATCTGTGATGCTTGTATGTATTGAACGTCGGCTAATCGCTATAAGTCGATTAGTCGGGGTTATACATCTCTGTGATCTGTGATTGTTATTGGTTTGTGGATATGAATTGATTGGATTGTCGCGGGTGAATAGCCGGGGTGGATGTGAGATGAGCGTTATTTTTCTTTCATTCATTTGTAACATGTAAATTGATGTAATAATATTATTTGTATGGCCGCACAACCGGGTCGGGGTTGTAGCCGTCATTGTATAATTCTTTTTACTGTTTTTGCTCCTAGGATAGACCCATGGAGGGGGTGCACAAACTACCGGGTATCTCGAAGTGCCGAGTGGCCTACTCACGGTGGTGAGGGAGGTTGCTTCGCTTCGGGTGCTTGGCGGGTAGTTTGCCGCACCCGTAGGGGTCTTGGGTGGGGTATTGGCTATTCACCGCGACCGTGTAATCCGCTTTACGTTGCAGGCTCGAACGCATTGCGGATTCCTAGTATATCCAATGTATTCATCTGTGATCTGTAATGTCTATCATTGCTATATATTTATATATAATAACTATTTAGGCGTTGCTTATGTTTTACAGCCGCGCTAGCCCAGCCCCCGCTCTGTCGTTAGTTAAGTAACCAAACGGGTGATGACGGGGCCCCGTGGCGAATGCGAATGGCATAAGCGTACGTCATATTTTGGTTGTTTTCTGCAATGGTAGGATTAAATGATGGGACGCATTAAAAGAACTAATGCAAGAAATAAACCAAGTAAAAGTCGATTGGAACACTTTGAAAACCACTCGGTTCTTTTCAAAACTAAAACTTTTAAACGCGGAGCTTGAACCACTCCTTTTAAAAGCTATCTCGTTCCATCGATTATATCAAGTTCACTACGTTCACGGTTTCGCCAAAACCATCCGTAGCCCTCCATCATTTCGGTTAAATATTCGGTAGTATTCAAGCTATGTATTTTGACCTCACGCCAAGGCATAGTGATTGGTAGCTGCCGGATATTTATCCGTTGCATAGATAGAATGCGTTGATTTGAGACAGTCATACTGCCGTTTTGGCCTACGTCAAGGGTAGGTACGGGTGGGTTCAAATTAACCAGGATAATGATGGGAAGAACTTGACATGTGACTTATGACATTTTGACCTCACGCCAAGGTCATAAGAGCATGGGGCAAAAATCCACATCGGGAGTTTCATAAGTACTGAAACTTGCTAGCGTTGCATACCATTTGGAGTGTGATAATTCTGGTAGGATTCCTTCGGTTTTATCACGCGATGATATTTGGATCCCGATCCTACTGTGAGTATATGCTACTCCTCGGGAAAACTCTCACTAACGATCAATGCTATAAACCTAGTAGGTGCCTAGAAAGGTGTTAGCGGGGCTACGCCCACAGGGAAAAGAGGTTACTTAATTAAGGAACTTCGCGAAAGCGTTGGAAAACCTCCCTCAAAGTACCGACACTGGCCTGGCTGAACGGTTAAGCAAGTATTGTACGGTGAGAATGATCCCGGCTAATCCTTTCTTTATGGTTTGAGAAGGGATTCGAGAAACAGTGGGAGCCATCCAGTTTAGACAAACTAAAAACCACTCTAAACTTGCAAGAGCATCATGCTAAAGTGTTTCTTTTCTCTCTCCTAATTGCAGCGACCATTCAAGATGACCGGACTTAAGTTATTACTAGATAAAAATAAACTGACAGGGCCAAACTACAAAGATTGGCTCAGGAATGTCAAGATGGCTATCACTTATGACAAGCTGGGGTATGTACTTACCACCAAAGCTCCCCCTGTCCCAGGTCCCACCTCCAGCGTCGCGGATGTAGAAATCCGTAAGACATGGGAGATAGATTGCGCGAGGGCCAGATGCCTCGTACTAGCCTCGATGGACAACGAACATCAGAGGAGGCACGAGAATATGGACCTAGAGTCCATATTTCTCCATACAAAAGAACTGTATGGAGAGCAGTCTCGTATCGCAAGATACGAAGTGTCGAAGAAGCTTTTTTCGGCAAGGTTGGCCGTCGGATCATCGGTAGCGGACCACGTGCTTAAGATGATCGGCTACATAGAGGAGCTCGCGGACCTTGGGACCACGTTGGAGAATGAACTCTATACTGATTTGATTCTCCAGTCCCTTCCTTCCACTTACACTCAGTTCATTCTTAACTTCAACATGCAAGGAAAGGAGGTTGAACTTTCCGAATTTCTGAACATGTTGAGGATTGCTGAGGGCACCCTACAGAAGGGTAGGGAGACATCCACTTTGTTTGTAGGAGGATCTTCCTCTTCTAGGTCCAGGGCGAAAGCCAAGGGCAAGAAGAAGAAAGCCCCCGCCAAACCAAGAGGCGGTGTCGGTAAAGTGGATACGAAGGGAAAGGGTAAAGCAACAAAGGTAGCGGGGAAGCTGGTGGGGAAGGAAGAATGCTTCTATTGTCACAAAAGTGGTCACTGGAAACAAGATTGCAAGGCTTGGAAAGCCAGAACACAGGATTTGAAGCGAGTTGCAGCTTCAGCTTCAGGTGTGTATGTTATTGAAAACTGTCTATCAATAAACTCTACATCCTGGGTATTGGATACCGGATCAGGATCTCATATCTGTAATTCTTTGCAGGCGTTGAGAAAGCGTAGAGTTTTGAAGGCAGGTGACATGACCCTCAGAGTTGCGAACGGTGCTAGCATGGATGCTGAGGCCGTGGGGGACTATCACCTGGGATTATCAGATGGACACTTTTTGGTTTTGCGTAGTTGTTATTATGTACCAAATGCAACCTGTAATATCATTTCTGTATCTTTATTATCTAAAGAAGGTTATGAATTTGCATTTGTAAGTAATGTAGTGAACATTCACCTTAATCAAGTTTTGATTGGGTCAGGTACATTGAACAACGGTATATACGTTTTAAACCAACCACAGGTTTTCAATATCCAGAATACACACAAAAGAAAGTCTCCAGAAATTAATAAAACTTTCTTATGGCATTGTAGACTGGGTCACATCAATGAGAGAAGATTGACTAAGTTACATACTGAAGGATATTTAGATCCGTTCGAATATCAATCGTATGCAACTTGTCAATCCTGTCTCAAAGGAAAGATGACAAAGACTCTGTTTTCTGGACACGGAGAAAGAGCGAGCGAGCTCTTGGGACTCGTACACAGTGACGTGTGCGGTCCAATGTCTACACATGCGCGAAGCGGTTTTTCTTACTTCATAACTTTTACGGATGATTTCTCAAGATTCGGACATGTCTTCTTAATGAAGCATAAATCCGAAGCTTTTGATAAGTTCCAGGAATATAAGAATGAAGTAGAAAAACAAACAGGCAAAAGTATCAAGATCCTAAGATCGGATCGAGGAGGAGAATACTTAAGTGCCGAATTCCTGAATTACTTAAAAGAGAATGGAATTCTCTCTCAGCTTACTCCTCCATACACTCCGCAACATAACGGTGTATCGGAGAGACGGAACCGAACCCTATTGGATATGGTACGGTCCATGATGAGTAACGCTGAGTTACCGCGATCATTCTGGGGATATGCGCTAGAAACAGCTGCATATCTTTTGAACCGTGTTCCCACTAAGACCGTGCCTACCACACCATATGAGTTATGGAGTGGGAAGAAACCCTATCTTCAATACTTAAAGATTTGGGGATGTCCAGCTTATGTCAAAAAGCAGCATACGGACAAGCTCGAGGCACGCTCAGTACTGTGCAAGTTTGTGGGATACCCAAAGAACTCCAGGGGGTATCTTTTCTATTACGCAGAGGAACAAAAAGTCCTTGTTTCTCGTAATGCCCATTTTCTGGAACATTAGTTTTTAGAAAAAGAAATAAGTGGGAGCGCAATAGAACTGGAAGAAATTCCAGAACCACAAACTATTACAGAAAGTTTAGTGGAACCAGAAGGTTCAAAAGAACAGGACATTCCTACGCCACTCCGCAGGAGTAGTAGGCAGTCTCATCCGCCCGAGAGGTACTACGGTTTTCTCATTGACGGGGATAGAGAGGACTGCATCATAGATTGTGATGAGCCTACTAGCTTCCAGCAAGCCATTCAGAGCGTCGACTCGGTAAAATGGCTGGATGAAATGCGGACCGAGATGGAGTCCATGTACACCAACAAAGTATGGACGTTGGACATTGCTCCAGACGGGGTAAAACCCGTAGGATGCAAGTGGATCTTCAAAAGGAAGATTGGTGTAGATGGACAGGTTGAGACCTATAAAGCTAGACTGGTAGCAAAGGGTTTTCGTCAGCGACCTGGTTTGGACTATGACGAAACCTTTTCTCCAGTGGCTATACTGAAATCCATTCGGATCCTTCTTGCCATTGCTGCCTTCCACGATTATGAGATTTGGCAGATGGACGTAAAGACAGCTTTTCTAAATGGTCATTTAGAGGAGTGTGTCTATATGGATCAGCCAGAGGGTTTCATTCAGAGTGGGAGCAGCGGAAAGGTGTGAAAGTTGCTCAAGTCCATTTATGGACTCAAGCAGGCATCGCGGAGTTGGAACATCTGTTTTGATGAGACGGTCAAAGAATTTGGCTTTATCAAAAATCCAGATGAACCATGCATCTATTGTAGATTTGTAGCGAGAACTGTAGTATTTCTCGTTTTATACGTGGATGACATTCTCTTAATAGGAAATGACATTCCTATGCTACAATCTGTCAAGGGGTTCTTGTCACACAGGTTCTCCATGAAAGACCTGGGTGATGCCTCATACATTCTGGGTATCCGGATCTACCGTGACAGATCTAAGAGGATATTAGGACTCTCACAGTCCAGGTACATCGACACCATACTGAAGAGATTCAGTATGGAAGATTCCAAGCGCGGTAATCTATCGGCTTGTCACGGGATCACCCTCTCCAAGGAGATGTCTCCCAAGACTGATTTGGAGAGGGATCGCATGTCTATTATACCCTACGCTTCTGCGGTAGGCTCTATAATGTATGCGATGTTGTGTACCAGACCGGATGTGGCTTATGCACTGAGTGTGGTAAGCAGGTATCAGTCAAACCCTGAGGAGAAACATTGGATAGCAGTAAAGAACATTCTCAAGTACCTGAGAAGGACTAAGGAGATGTTCTTGGTGTATGGCGGAAAAGACCTGCAGATTGAGGCCTTTGCTGACTCCAGCTTCCAGAGTGACAAGGATGATTCCAAGTCCATGTCGGGTTTTGTCTTTACCCTCAATGGAGGGGCGGTGTGTTGGAAGAGCTCCAAACAGGAAACCGTTGCTGACTCGACTATGGAAGCGGAATACATCGCTGCATCTGATGCCGCAAAAGAAGCTGTCGGGATAAGGAAGTTCTTGAAAGAACTTCAGGTGGTTCCGTCCATTGTTGACCCAATACCTCTGTATTGCGACAACAACGGGGCTATAGCTTTAGCGAAGGAACCCAGGTCCCATCAGAAATCCAGACACATCTTAAGGCGGTATCACCTGATCAGGGAGATCGTGGATCGCCAGGAGATCGAGGTCCGGAGAGTTGCATCAGAGGATAACACAGCAGATCCATTCACCAAGGCCTTGCCCCAGACTCAGTTCGAGCGGCTGATCGAGATGATAGGTCTTCGATACGCCAGTACATGGCCTTAGTGCAAGTGGGAGATTGTTAGTGTATATGCCCTAGAGGCCATTACTGTATCATACTAGCTTGTATATTACTTAATGGAAGCTTGGGATATTCACAGTTGTATATACAATCTTGCTCGAAATGGTAGTATGCTACTTGGTTTGTCTCTGCTTTAATATGTGCATGTGTTTCTTTTAGCATATTGCTGGTATACATATTAGTGGAGCCCTTAGGATCTTTGCTTGATTACCAGCGTTGTGATGGCGCTCGCACTCGTGGGAGCTGGGTAATATATAAGCACATCCTTATACAGGTCCCTGGTCGTTGGACTATCGAGACAGGGCATCGATACTCCGGAGTAGACTAGCGTATGCGCTTCTCATCCCAGTGTGGGAGACGATCTGTCCCACAGCCGTTAGTACGTCGTACTTGGGATAGTATGCGGGTGCTCGTTAGGTTACGAGTACACTGGACAGGACTCGTCGGGAACTGTTGGTTGGTAATATACCTATCGTCAGTTATCAGTTCCCAGGTGACATGAGTACAGCTTAGTCCGCTGACTTGACACTGTCACTTCGCCTCGAGTGTGTTCCCACTGCACTTTGATTACTACCCTACCACGGCTCAAAGGAGTCGTGCAAACAGGTAGTTTTTTGGGTGCAGTCCCGAAGCACTTGGAGGCAGTGACGGTTAGACAGGATTCGTCTCTCCCGGTATTGGGGGTTGACATCGCGCTGTGTCCAGGAGAGCCATTACACGAGTAGTCCCTGGCCAGGGCAAGCGAGATATACTGGTAGGTTTCCAGTGTTGTCTCAGGGTGTTCTGGGCTACACTCCGACACGACTTGTACCGCTTTTAGGGGACTGACGTTCACCGCCCCCCTAGGCCCGCCATGCGATGTATCAGACGAACAGACCGGACTGTACGGAGACTGTCACATACAGGCTTAGTAGGAGTGCAGATGGGGTTCACCTCGTCAGTCTTCTTATCGACATCTACTTGGGGACCGTTACGTACAGCTAGTGCCGCTTGCGGTCTGTGGTTAAACCCACTGCCAGCGTAGTGTCGAGTCTTTAGAGTCCCACACAGAGAGCTATTCGCCTTTAGGCAAAATGAGTAGAGGTCGCATGGTTTTGCGACAGGGTTCGTTCGCATCCGCGCACTTGTGCACGTTTGCTGTCCGGACAGTTTATACTAGCGGGCTTTGGTTTAAGCCGGATCCTAGTATATGATTTGAGATTGGTTTTTCTCAGAGTATTCGTGTTCCTAGGATCACGAATGCGGGTGCGTATGCACAGTTGCTAGAGATTGAGGGAGAGGACCTTGTTTAGGGTTAATGACTATTGTCATTTTATTAACCCCATTGATTTTGTGTGTATTATAGTTAATTGATAATTAGCTTAATAATTGTGCATGGTTGTTGTTGTTGACAATTTGACTTCATTGACTTGTTGACCTTGTTGACAACTTGACCATAATCATTTCAATTGAAAGATGCTCTTTGATCTTTGCAAAATTGAAATGATAATGGTCATATCATGATTTACCATGACAATTTTCAAGCTAATTATTCAATTAAAATTATTCACACATATTAGTGAGAATGGCTCACTAATAATTCATTCTCTCATATTATTTCTCTCTCTTGCTCATCCTCTCCCTCAAGCTCTCTCCCTCTCATGTGTTGAGAAACAAAAAGCTTGAGAAAAACCTTCACTTGATCCTCTCTACTCTCTTCTAGGGTTCAAGTCTTAGCATTTCTTGCACTCTAGTTACTCCTAGCTTGGAGTTGAAGCTAAAGGTCGTGGCTTTCGGGTGGATCCTTCTTTGACGGGAGAAGACAAGCAAGGTGAACTCTTTCAACCATTCCAAGGAGCAAGGAGAGAAGGACTTTGAGCTCAAGGTATAACCTTTCCATCACTTAGCAACTTTGTAGTTAGGGTTAGCAAGTTTATGTTTAGCAAAGATCCTTAAAGCATGGTCCATGTTGCCTATAGTTGATAAAAATCCGATTTTTATTATGTTTTCCGCCTCCCCGTAAGCACCGGGGTGGGCAACGTGGACTTACAGTGCCTCAGGTAATAGCATGTCATGAATATGAGGTATGATTAAAGTAATCAAATCTGCACACACGTGGATCCCGTCCACTCGTCACCCACTGACAATAACCACCATGCATGTAAATATCATAAATCATGTGCATGGGAAATAATATGAGGATATAAACCATCTGTGTCCCTCGCGACACGTCAAAATCATGGAACCGAAGTGCCCAGCATCGACACTCGAAAACATCATGAAAACTGTACCCAGCATCGGCACGTAAATCCTCATATATCGGGCTCCGTCAGTCCGGATCGGCCCGCGGGCTCTGTCTGCGGTATCGGCCCTCGGCCCCGGCAGTATGCCCAAATCCATCTATCGACTCTGGTCAGTATCCTCCGGATAACCGCCAGGTCCAACCAATCACCGGTAGGTACTCGCCCGCCTCCAGGCTCAATCGGCAAAGCTCATCGATAATCTTGCCGAGGGGAACCATACCGGGTCCACCATGTACCCGCAATCGGCTCATCCACTCCTCGATTCGGGTTTCACATGTCGCTCTCAGCACCGAGAAAACACATGGTGGACGCACTGAAATATCATATCAAGGGTAACCGGGTTTTTAAAGCAATGACATATTCTCTTTTGAAACACCCTCGGTTCCCAAATCCAGAAATATCATAGAAACAACATATCTCAATGCGTACAATCAAAAGCATGAAGTATGCGACATGTAAAGGAAGGTATGCACATCACCAAGTCATGCAAGGATCATATACTGAATGCAATAGTACTACAGTGTAGTGACATGGCAATTATCGATGATGAGTGTGTGAGCCGGCAACAAGTGTACGTGGAACATATGCATCATCGATAATGGTGCTGGTGTCCTAGCAGCATGACTGAAATATATCAACAATACAAGCGATGCAACGAAATAGCAGGAATATGCGGAAACGAAAGATCAACGCAAAAGTACAGAACCTGCCCCAATAGATATGTCATGCAACCTTGCCTTTTGAAAAAAGACGAATCAGGGCTTTTGGTAAAACAAGGGCTACGGTGTCTTAAGAAAAGATGCATCATTTGAAAATATCTGTATAACCCTTCTGCCTATCTTAAAAATATCCCCGATTCGTTTGCTTTGAAATAGGTATGTCTCGGCTCAGTCTAAGGTCTACTAAGTAATCTAGACAGGAGGGGTATGAAACCACCTACATCTGAATCGATATATATGGATATAATAGTCGGTGATCCCGCCTCAATAACATATCGTAAGATATCCTCGAGTCATGAGTGCGGATCTATCATCAATACCGGCTCGTACGGTAAATCGTCGTACGGCATCCCAATAACTGGGTAGGGGTCAATATCACACTATCTCATCACATATCAGGTAGCACTTATCATCAGCTCGCACAATCTTGGGTACTACTCTAAGTCTAGTACAAATCGATACCATCTATAAAAATTGAATGCGGGTAAAGCACATGTCCAAAGGCCCGCTAAAACTATCATATCGCACCTTAAAGACAAGATATGTCACATTGCCGATCTCACGGCTTCACATCAAGTATCATCGCAAACCCACGTATCATCCTCAAATCCCGTATATAAACACATAGTCCCATACCCATGTGTAGATATACGCACCATCATATGCGCACAGATATATGAAAGAATGTATGCAAGTATGTGTGTATGTGTGAGTGTGGGTGCAACCACTATCCTAGGGTTTCGCACTACTCAACCAATACATTCTTATCATCAAAATACCATTATTACCATCAATAACCCTAAACAACACATAATAAATATACGTGTGTATACGTATTCGTATACACCACCACGGACTGCGGGGGTGCTATACGCCATCCACCCGACTTCTCCCCGTAGAAATAAATCTACTCACCATGCTTCTCATGTGTCGGTGCCGATGTCGCCATCTTCATCTTCTTTGCCTCATATCTCGTAGGGTACCTACAAGGATATCACAAACGCTAAAGCACATGAAAATCACATCGGAAACCAAAACGGCACACGCCACGCCTATAGGTAAAAACCTATAACCTCGCATGCAAACACGATCAATATCCACTTGTCATTGACGTCCAAACGCCACCCGACAGGAACGAAACACCAATTACCAAAATCCATGCTAAAACAAGTCTCAAATCATGCACCAACATAGGAAAATCATCCCAGATTTCACCCTAGATGGAATCTGTCAAAACTAGACATACCCAGGGTCAATACTAGAGGAGACAGGGCCATGCACAGAAAACAAGGCAGATCCACCCTGCTCTGGCCGCAAATTGCGGCCAGAATGGAATAATTGGCGGCCTCGAAAAGGAGTTGGGGGCTAGGGTTTGGGGTGTTGGTTCTATGGTGCCTGCACATCTTACTGTCAACTCAGTTTTATTTTTAAGGTCCCGGGGTGATAGCAGATTACACAAAACAGTGACAGATTTCCAGTTTTTCCGATATCGGTTCCGTAATTCCGTATTTTGGTTTCAATTCCAGGTTTGGGTTCAATCTTGCATTACACCAGGGGTTCTAAGGTCACAATAAGCCTCAATCTCAACTTGATTTCAGTTTTACCCTAAACCCTCACTTGAATTCTCCAAAGTCCACAAAACGACACAATATCGATATGAAACTAGAATTGATGCACAAGGAATTGAAATACTACTCTAAAGGTGCAGAAATTACCTTCTTTGGCAACTCAAGAATTTTCTTGAGTTTCTCAAAGTCCTCCAAATCCAAACTTGCTAGGTTCAATGTGAAGCTAGTGAGCTCGGGAACACTTTTTGTGAAGTGGGAATGAGGTTTTGGCTTTATTTTCATGATGGATCTAGGGTTTTAGTGAAGAGGGTGAGAGAGTGAGGAAGAGGGCAGCAGCTCCATAGGAGAGGGAGAGAGAAATGAGAAGGGAATGGTGGGGGCATGGCTTCAAAAGGTGGGGTTGACCTATACCTACCCTCTCTCTCTCATCATCCCATTTCCTTTTCCTTTTCTAACACTTCTCACTTGAATAGTGAACCCAAAAGAAAACCATGGCAAAAGAAATGTAACACAAGTGTAACAAGTGTGGAAAATGATATGTGCACATTTTTGCTCAAAAGTGCTAAAAATCCAATTAGCGATCTTTAATCGCGATTAACACTAAATTAGCATATAACTAATCTTAAAAACTTTAAAATGACATAATTCCTTAAAATACCTTATTTTAGAATTTTCCAAAATTTTTCCCCATTTATTTGTATTTAATTATACCAGAATATTAAAATATTCATTAAAATAATATTAAATTATAAAATTTCCCAAAAATCATATTTTATTATTTTGAAGACGTTACAATCTACCCCCTTAAAGAAATTCGGTCCCCGAATTTAAATTTAAAACCCCCAAGTACCAAAACATTTCGATACAAATTCCAAGTCGTCGGGGCTCCGAAATCATCAATACATAAAACATCACAGCGCGATGCATGCGCATGAGTAATGAGCAGATAACTCAAAATCGAAACTCCGTCAAGTATCCCGCAATCATCGGAGTCATGGTAAAGACACAAATGTCAAATCCAATACAAAACCAATATAATATGGATCAGAACTATACATGTAGACATCCAATCTATACATGTAAATAGCTGATGCAAATGTATGCCAAATCTTTTTAAGTCGCTGTGCGATGCGTGTAACACTGCACAGTGGCGGGCGTTTTTCACAAGAACATAACTATGTATGTATATATATATATATCCTTTGTTTAATAGGTACGTTCCGCCGTTTTAAAAACAATTTTGAAGGGTTTCCTTGTTTTTAAAACGTTCCGTGTCATATCGGACATGTAGGTAAATACTGAGACCATAGCTCGCTTTTTGGAAATCCCTTCGATAGCTATCGATGCATGCAAAATATATCCAGGTACTTTCCTCTGACTAGTCCTGCTCGGTATGAAAACAAATATCCAATATCATAAAAATGTACTGCTCTAAAAGGAATAAATCTCAAAAATGCACATAACACCACCCTGTGCGTCTGGTGCGCACGGAAATCAAAATCCATATATGTGCTAAACAGGTGCACAAAACAACATCTAGGTGCAACGGGTGTGCACGAAACATCTGTCATAGGCAACGTGTGTGCCTGACAGCCCAAACTCCGGTGCATCTGATATGCACGAAGAAATCTCGATTTAGTGCATCGGGTGTGCACCAAAATCGTATCTCAAAGCCTGCGCCCAACATGCGCGAAAATCCAAATCGGTACATCCATCGTGCACGAATGAAAATCTAGACCCTGCGCACTCAACATGCACGGAATCACAAAATCCAATAGCAACGCCGAACATGTTAGTTATATGTATGCCCTAGAGGCCATTACTATACATAGGATGTATATTGTAGTGGATGCTGGGACATATATAGGGAGGACTTTCTTGCTCGACATGATAGTATGCTATCTGGTTGATCTTTACCTTAACGTGTATACTGATTGTCTCTCTGTTACATGTTGGTAAAGCCCTTAGGATGTGTACTTGACTACCTGGACTATGATGCGGATCATACTAGTGGGGACATGGTAGTCCATAAGTACATCCTTCAAAGTCCCTAGTCGTGGGTGTATCGAGACGGGGCATCGATATACCAGAGTAGACTAGCGTATACCTTCTCGACCCATACAGATGGGCGATGGATGATCCCATATCCATCGGTGTTTGACATCAGAGATGATATACGGGTGCTCAGTAGAGACTGGGTACACTGTACGGACTCGCCGAGAACTCCCAGATGGTATTATACCTCACGTCAGATGGCAGTTCTCTGGTGACACTGGTACAGAGTAGTCTGTTGACCCGAGATCGTCATAGAGTCTTGTGTGGTTCCCACTGTGCTTTGATTTCCATCTTACCACGTCCAAGAGGGCGTGCAAAACGGTGGTTTTTGGGTACAGTCCCGAGTCACATGGAGGCAATGAGCGATAGGAGGGGATTCGTCTCTCCCGGTATAGGGAGTTGATGTTGTGCTGTGTTCGATTGGCTATAACAGGAAATCCCTGGCCAGGGTTGCTGAGATTTACTGGTAAGTGTTACCTGTGGTTTCTCGAATAGTTATAGACCTCATATCGACACGACTTATCAAGCTATTGGGGTCTGACGTTTACCACCCCTAGGCGAGATATGCGACATATCAGACGATCAGACCGGACTGTACGGTAGTGTTACTGGTTGGATTCACTGGAGTGTGAGCGGGCTTGCTCGTCGATCTTCAGATCGCTCAATACCCGGGTGGCCGTTACGTTTAGCAGACCGCTTACGGCTTGTGGGTGTTTGATATGATCATCACCTGCTGCCGGCGTATTGACGAGTCTTTAGAGTCCTACACAGAGGTTTCCTGGCTCAAGCGAAACGAAATAGGAGCGCATATAAGATATGTGCGGGACCGAGAATAGTGCGTGTATGTGATACCGTATTCCATTCTCGCGATGAATGTATCGAAAGGTTGTATGCGATATAACCTAGTTATCGAATCAAGTATTGGTTCGATAAGCCGATACATAGAATACTAGTCGGTTATATGCGATATGACCGGATCGTTAAATCAAGTGTTGATTTAATGATTTAATGCATAATTATATATTTGATATATTACTTTGCATTAACTAGTATTGGTTCACTTTAAGATGGATTTTCTCACTCGGATGTGCACATTGTATATGTGATATATTTTTGTGCACTTGTATGTATCATGTTTGATGATGCATGTTAACTTGTGTTTTGTGTAAAGTTTAAACCATGGTTATGTAATGGTTAGGGTTTTCATTTTCATATCTATTTATTTATTTGTTTATTCATTTTGGAAAATGATAAGCATAATGCAAAATGGTGGCTATCTTTGGAAGCTTGTTGAAGCTTCATGAAGACTTTGACCAAGTGGCCATTTTGTCTCATGCTTAACCCTAACCATTCCTTTCAACCATGATTAACTCTCTACACATTACCATGGTTACATTATGATAAGTATTCTTATTATTTCCTTTTTGTAAAATACTTATGATAATATTCATCTTCTTCTTCTTCATCTTCTTCACTTGAAGAAGCAAGCTCCATCAATGGTGATTGATGGAAATGAGTGAGAAATCCAATTCTAAAGTCTACCCACTTCCTATTTCTTCATCCTCTACCTCTTGCCAAGTAGTAGAGTGTGTTTTCTTCACAAGTTTCATCACTTGGTGAAGTTGGGGCTTGATCTAGCGATGCCTCGACGTAGATCATCTTCGGCACGAAGCCGACGACCTTGCCCGCTCTTTCTCCGATGAAGCCGACGCTAGAGCCCGGATTTTGATTTGGACAGCGGAGATGACTTCATCATGGAGCCGTGGAGGTGGAGGACCGGATCTACAAAGGTTGTATTTCCGATTCTTATAGTTAAGTGTTAACTAGTTTACTTTTCGCCTAGATTTCTAGCCAACGATCCGTACACTAGGGTTTCTCGGCACCATAATTTTTGAAATTGGCATGGTTGATGCCTTGTGAGACCTCTTGAGAGTGCCTAGGAACCCTACAGTGGTATCAGAGCCTAGCTAGAGCCTTAGGCGAAGTCTAGACGGAATTTGAAGTCCGAACGAACCCGAAACCCAATTCCGATCATGCTCTCTGTACTTTTTTGAAAACAGTGAGTTTTTCTATATTAAAAATTGCTAAAAAATTCAGCAGGGAAATATATGAGTTACGGCGCAAAACTGGACCCATGATTCATCCAACAGAGAGCGGAACCGCGGCAGAAGCCCAGCTTCTGCGGCGGTTCCGCGGCTAGGTGGTGACGTCAGCCCACTTTGTTTGCACAGTAATTCCTGATAAATTATTCTGAGTTTTCTGGGAATTTTTAAAATTTATTCAAGAGTTGAATTTTCTGCTGTGTTTTTGGGGATTCGGTGTTTCGATCGGAGTATCAAATTTTGTCTGTGTGGCTTTCCGGATAAATTTTAGAATATGTTAAAAAGTTCGACCGGATATAAATACCCAATTTTTCCCCTGTCGGGAAATTTCCAAGTGTTGGATTTTTCCGTAGTTTAACGACGTTCTAAGTAGTGCAAGTAACTCGATGGACCCTCTAGAAGACAACAAACCTTAACTCGATTATGTGACCGTCTTGAACTGCCCTTTGAACCTTCGGGTTTGGGGCAGTACGGCGTGCCACATGTGAGGCGTTGGCTTGACCCTTCTACGGCTGGACCGTTGGTACTGAGGCACGAACTGAATGTTGTTAGACTTATTTCATGTGTTGATCTGTATCGGGAAAACTTGGGTGTTCGATTGTTCGATCGGAAAGTTTAACATTTTCTGTTTATCTGGAATGTGATACAATAATTGGAATTCACAAAAGTTATGTGATAACTGAATGAATGTTATAAACATAGCACTTTAGTCTCACTTGATCGGTTGCCACGGAATTTTGATGCGATCAAAAGTCCGTCGCAATCACGTAGCGTACGCGGATACTCGCCGGGTAAACTTAATAGACAGCCTCACTCCATAGCCCCGACCAAGTGACTGTAGGAGAACCCCGTCGACGAAAGCATCCGTCCGGGTGCTCGCGGTAGCGGTGTTCCGCCTTGGTGCACTTCGTCGACGATATTAGGGGTGTGGCCGCCTACTAAAGTTTGCGACGAGCATTCGATCAGTTTTTCGGGAATCTTGTTGAATTGCCCGACTTGATATTGAAAAGTGTTTTCGATAATGAGACTAAAATGCGGGGTTTATAATTGTTAGGCATGTGATGTCTAAGGAATTCATTGGTTTAGGCATGCGATGTCTAAGAAGGTTGCGGATTCCAACTGTTGTAATTTTACACTTTCTTTTCTGTGACCGTAAGTGTAATATGTGATATCGCCGGTTTCGTTGCTATATGTCAACGACAATTGGGATGCGCATATTTACTTACGTTGATGACATATGATGTTATGTGTTGCTGGATATGTTATATTGGATCGTCGTGTTTGAATAGCCGGGTTTTTTTATGTGAGATGAGTGTTTTTCATTTTCATTCATGTAAAAACTTGTATGTAATATTCTTTTATTGGGGCACTTCCAGGTTGCGGAAGTTGTCACCTTTTGTATATTATTTACTTTTCCGCACTAGGTTAGACCCAAGGAGGAGGGCACAAGTAACCGGGTTCTGGATTCCAGTGGGAGACCAACTCGAGGAGTCGAGTACGGGTCTCCTAACTCTAGAATTGGTAGGGTTGCTTGCCGCTCTCGTAGGGGTCTAGGGGTGTGGGTTTGGCTATTCATCACGACCGTGAAATCCGTGTTTTATACTGGCTCGTATTGAAAACCCGGACGTCCTAGTATATCCAATATTTCATATGTTTCTTCTGCTGCGATATATGTGATGTGATCATGTGATGTTCTGTGATAGATACAGTATATAGTATATATGATATATTATATAGACGTTACTTATGTTTTACACCCGCGCTAGCCCTGCCCCGCTCTGCCGTTAGTTACCTAACCTAACGGTGCATGAGGGGACATCGAGGCGAATGCGGATGGCATAAGTGTACGTCGTATTTATCTGTGATGTTTAGGTATTTAAATGATGGGACTTCATTAATGTGATTAATGAATTAAAAGAAACCTAAGATGTTGTAGAATCGAATTTCAAAATAAAACAGGTAGCTACAGTTCTTGCTTTGCACAGCGGTATATGTGATATATCCTGCACCTTATTCGATAAGGAAAGGACCGAGATCCCTTCACCGGGAGTGACTCCTTTAGCAATAACTGGCAGATGCTACACATTCGGTTTGTCTTTTGAATGCTTTTAAGAGTTTTTGCTTTGCACAGTGATATATGTGATATATCCCGCACCTCATTCAACGAGGAAAGGACCGACGATCCCTTCACCGGGAGTGACTCCTTTAGCAAAACTAGAAAAGCCTCAAAAGCACTCCATTTCAAAATCATTTGATTCTACAACGATATCAAGTTCATTACGCAATAGGTTTTCAGAAAAATCTGTCGTAGCCCTCCGTCATTACAGATAAGTACTAGTTAGTATTCGTGTTGCGGTAGTTTGGCATTCGTCAAGGCGTAGTGTGCGGTAGCTAACTAGTATTTATCTGCTTATGCATATGATGCAGATTGGATTAAGGTATTCGTACGGCGTTGTTTGGCATTCGTCAAGGGTCGTGCGGATGGGTTTAATTCGATCAAGTAATGTACGGGTTGAACTTGACTAGTGGACTATGGGTTGTTTGGCATTCGTCAAGGTCATAGAACACTAGGGGTAAAATATTATCGGGAATTTCAAGTGTTGAAATTTGCAATGAGATTGCATACCTTCTATGAGATAGTCGGATCCCGATACCCGTTGCGAGTAATTGTTACTCCTGGGAGAGTTTTACATATTACAATTAGCCGATCAAGTAGGTGTCTAGAAAGGTGTTAACGAGGTTACGCCTCTGGGAAAACGAGATTTACATTAATTAGGTTCGTGCGAAAGCACGGGGGACCTCCCTCAAAGTACCGACACTGGCCTGGCTGAAAGATTGGCGAACTTGTAGTGTGTAATTAATCCCGGCTAGTCTTTCCTTTTAGGGTTTGAAGGAAGATTTGATCAAAAGCAGTGGGAGCCATCCTGATTAGATAAAATAATAACCAATCTATTCTTGCAAGAGCGCACGCTGAGTGTTTTCTTCTCTCTCTCTCCAGGTAGCGACCATATCACGCCTTAATCAAGATAATAATACGGATTATTGACCGAACCCGCTTGTTATATTGAGCTGGGGAACATTGGTCCCGCTCCAACTTATAATTGTTATAAGACAGAGCAGGAAATTGGGGATTACCAGAATTCCCGTGCCGCCCAAACGAAGAGAGTGCATGCTGATGCATCATCTTCGGGTGTGTTCATTATACAGAACTGTTTCTCAGTATCCTTTACGTCCTGGGTATGTGATACCGGATCAGGATCCCACATATGTAATCAGTTACATAGGGCTACAGAAGGGTAGAGAACTGAGAACGGGTGATAAGTTTCATGAGGCAGAAAACGGGGCAAGTGTTGCAGCCAAGTCTGTTGGTCACTGTCACCTTGTATTACAATACATTGATTCTGAACGAATGTTATTAGATACCGAACCTGATAGACAAAATCATATCAGTCTCTTTATTAGTAAAGAAATGATAAAATTTTGTATTGTTGGATAATGTTTTGAACATTTCCTATATCAAAAGTTGATCGGTTCAGGCACGTTATCTAAAAGCGTTGATGTTCTAAATCAAACTACAGTTCTTAGTATATGGAACACACACAAGAGGAAGAGTTCAGAAATGAACGATTCCATCTTGAGGTATTGTAGACTAGGTCATATCAATGCGACCCGACTAGCTGAAGTTACATATAGATGCATATTTAAATCAGTTTGAATTTACATCTTATGAAACTTGCCAGTCATGTCACAAAGATAAAATGACCATAGCCCTGTTTATTGGAAACAGAGAAAGAGTTAGTGAACTCTTGGGATGATACATGTTGATGTATGTAGGTCCCCTGTCTACACATGCCAGGATCGGTTCTTTGTACTTCATTACATTCTCTGATGATCTTTCGAGATTCAGACCTATGTTCCTGTTGAAACACAAGTCCGAGCCTTTTGAGATATTCACAGAATATAAGTTAGAAGTAGAGAACCAAAATACGGATATAAGTATTATGTCCTATGATGTGATCAAGGAGGAGAATACTTGTGCATGGAATTCCTGGACTATTCTAAAGGAGAATGAGATTCTCTCTCAGCATTACTCCTCTGTATACACCATAGCACGATGGTATATCGGGGCGGAGCAGATACACCCTATTTGATATGGTGTGCTCTATGATGAGTACTACTGAGTTACCTATTTCCTTTTGGGTGTTATGCGCTTGAGAAGCTGCATAGCTATTGAATAGGGTTCCAATCAAATCAATTGCCTACCACTTCATATGTGATATGGAAGGGGAAGAGCCCATATCTTAAGTTAGTTAAGATTTGGGGATTGTCCGGCCTATGTCTAAAAGCAAAATCCGGACAAGCTCGAGGCAAGATCTGTTATGTAGAACTGGAATAGTTCCAGCTATACAAGCTACAGCAGATGATTTGGTAGAACCAAAGGATTCAGTAGAATCCAACGAACCTCAGCCTCTCCGTCGATCTAGTAGGGTTCCTCACCCACCTGAGAGATACTTCGGTTACTCTATGACAGTGGGAGCGAGGATTGCATCATGAGATGATGACCCAACTAGCTTCGAGCAGGCCATCGAGAGTAAGACTCTGTAAGAATGGCTGGATGCTTAGCGATCTGAGATGGAATCCTTATACACCGACAAAGTATGGACTTTGGTTGCTATATCTGAAGGGTTAAATCCCTATCAGGAGCAAGTATATCTTGAGAAGATTACTTGGTGTATATGGAAAAGTTGAGACTTTCAAAGCTAGACTAGTTAAAGGTTTTCGTCATCGACCAGGCGTGGATAATGATGAAACCTTTTCCAGTACCTATGCTTAAGTCCATCCAGATACTACTTGCCACGGCTACATACCATGACTACGATATCTGGCGGTTGGGTGTCATGACTGCTTTTCTAAATGATATTTTAGAAGTGTGCGTCTATAAGTACATAGCCAGAGGGCCTCGTAGACAGTGGGAGCAACGGAAACGTGTGCAAGATGCTTTATAGGATAAAGCAGGCATCGCGGAGTTGGAACATCTGTTTTGATGGATTAGTCAAAGAAGTTGACATCATCAAAATGGTAGATGAACCTTGTATAAACAAAAAGGTAGTAGGGAGTATGATGACGATCCTCGTAGAGTACGTGGATGACATACTCTTGATAGGAAAGTAGTTTCCTATGCTGCGCTCGGTCATTCTCCGCTTATCACAATGATTCTCCATAAAGGATCAAAATGATACCTCCTATATCCTGGGTTTTGGATCTATGAGATAGATCTAATTGAATGTTAGGATACTCACTAGTTGTAGTGAGATGGTATCAATTGATCCTGGGGAGAATCACTGGAAGGGTTCCAGAGTGATAAGGACGACTGAAAGTCAGTCGCAGGCATTGTCTTTACCCTCAGTAAAGGGACGGTATGTTGGAAGAGTTCCAAGCTAGATACCGTGGCATACTAGATGATAAAGGCTTGATACATCGCTATTTAAGATGCTACCAAAGAGGCTGTTTGGGTATATATTGGTTCATAAGATGAACCATGTTCCTCCCATTGTGTGACAATGGAGTTGTGGCTTATGCCAAGGAACGTCCGTCCCATCAGTGATCCAGACATATTCTAAGGCAGTATCACCTGATCATGGAGATGGTTGATCTCCAAGGAATCGAGGTTAGGAGAGTAGACTCAGAGGACAAACACAGCGGATCCACTCACGAAAGGCCTTTTCCCAGAGAGAGACTTTTATGGGATGGTTGAGTATGAGATACTTCAAACGACTGCTACAGATGGCCCTAGTGCAAGTGGGAGATTGTTAGTTATATGTATGCCCTAGAGGCCATTACTATACATAGGATGTATATTGTAGTGGATGCTGGGACATATATAGGGAGGACTTTCTTGCTCGACATGATAGTATGCTATCTGGTTGATCTTTACCTTAACGTGTATACTGATTGTCTCTCTGTTACATGTTGGTAAAGCCCTTAGGATGTGTACTTGACTACCTGGACTATGATGCGGATCATACTAATGGGGACATGGTAGTCCATAAGTACATCCTTCAAAGTCCCTAGTCGTGGGTGTATCGAGACGGGGCATCGATATATCAGAGTAGACTAGCGTATACCTTCTCGACCCATACAGATGGGCGATGGATGATCCCATATCCATCGGTGTTTGACATCAGAGATGATATACGGGTGCTCAGTAGAGACTGGGTACACTGGACGGACTCGCCGAGAACTCCCAGATGGTATTATACCTCACGTCAGATGGCAGTTCTCTGGTAACACTGGTACAGAGTAGTCTGTTGACCCGAGATCGTCATAGAGTCTTGTGTGGTTCCCACTGTGCTTTGATTTCCATCTTACCACGTCCAAGAGGGCGTGCAAAACGGTGGTTTTTGGGTACAGTCCCGAGTCACATGGAGGCAATGAGCGATAGGAGGGGATTCGTCTCTCCCGGTATAGGGAGTTGATGTTGTGCTGTGTTCGATTGGCTATAACAGGAAATCCCTGGCCAGGGTTGCTGAGATTTACTGGTAAGTGTTACCTGTGGTTTCTCGAATAGTTATAGACCTCATATCGACACGACTTATCAAGCTATTGGGGTCTGACGTTTACCACCCCTAGGCGAGATATGCGACATATCAGACGATCAGACCGGACTGTACGGTAGTGTTACTGGTTGGATTCACTGGAGTGTGAGCGGGCTTGCTCGTCGATCTTCAGATCGCTCAATACCCGGGTGGCCGTTACGTTTAGCAGACCGCTTGCGGCTTGTGGGTGTTTGATATGATCATCACCTGCTGCCGGCGTATTGACGAGTCTTTAGAGTCCTACACAGAGGTTTCCTGGCTCAAGCGAAACGAAATAGGAGCGCATATGAGATATGTGCGGGACCGAGAATAGTGCGTGTATGTGATACCGTATTCCATTCTCGCGATGAATGTATCGAAAGGTTGTATGCGATATAACCTAGTTATCGAATCAAGTATTGGTTCGATAAGCCGATACATAGAATACTAGTCGGTTATATGCGATATGACCGGATCGTTAAATCAAGTGTTGATTTAATGATTTAATGCATAATTATATATTTGATATATTACTTTGCATTAACTAGTATTGGTTCACTTTAAGATGGATTTTCTCACTCGGATGTGCACATTGTATATGTGATATATTTTTGTGCACTTGTATGTATCATGTTTGATGATGCATGCTAACTTGTGTTTTGTGTAAAGTTTAAACCATGGTTATGTAATGGTTAGGGTTTTCATTTTCATATCTATTTATTTATTTGTTTATTCATTTTGGAAAATGATAAGCATAATGCAAAATGGTGGCTATCTTTGGAAGCTTGTTGAAGCTTCATGAAGACTTTGACCAAGTGACCATTTTGTCTCATGCTTAACCCTAACCATTCATTTCAACCATGATTAACTCTCTACACATTACCATGGTTACATTATGATAAGTATTCTTATTATTTCCTTTTTGTAAAATACTTATGATAATATTCATCTTCTTCTTCTTCATCTTCTTCACTTGAAGAAGCAAGCTCCATCAATGGTGATTGATGGAAATGAGTGAGAAATCCAATTCTAAAGTCTACCCACTTCCTATTTCTTCATCCTCTACCTCTTGCCAAGTAGTAGAGTGTGTTTTCTTCACAAGTTTCATCACTTGGTGAAGTTGGAGCTTGATCTAGTGATGCCTCGACGTAGATCATCTTCGGCACGAAGCCGACGACCTTGCCCGCTCTTTCTCCGATGAAGCCGACGCTAGAGCCCGGATTTTGATTTGGACAGCGGAGATGACTTCATCACGGAGCCGTGGAGGTGGAGGACCGGATCTACAAAGGTTGTATTTCCGATTCTTATAGTTAAGTGTTAACTAGTTTACTTTTCGCCTAGATTTCTAGCCAACGATCCGTACACTAGGGTTTCTCGGCACCATAATTTTTGAAATTGGCATGGTTGATGCCTTGTGAGACCTCTTGAGAGTGCCTAGGAACCCTACAGAACATGCGTAAGTCCAGTAAAAAGCACGGAGTGCAAGAATCCATATCAATATCACAATCAAAATCGACATATCGAAAGACATCAAATCGAAGTCAGGTGCAATCGTAATGCACAAAATGTAAATCCGGTGCAACAAAGGAAGGATATATAAATCTGATGCGATAAACGCAAAACCATACAACTGGTGCGACAAACGCACGAAGTATAGAACTGGTGCATCCCATGCACAAATACCAGCAATAACTCAAATGCGTAAGCAGCAACACTAAGTGTACCCAGATATAAAGAAAATCATAAACGTGCGCAACTGCGTGCACAAAACACACATCAATGCACTACAAGCACATATAAGCTATACCGAGTGCAAAAATCAAATCGTGTGCGTAACATATGCACAACATCAAATCAACCGTATGAAATCCATAAAGTCATAAGCAGGTGCAGCCAAGGCACGAAACGATATACAACGCGGCTCAATCAAAATCAGGTGTACCGCGATGGAAAAACTCACAACCGCGTGCATCAGCGTGCACAAATCAAAACACTAAAAGTACATGAAACTATGCTGGAAGCGTAAATCAAATCACCGGCATAAAATAGGCATGAAATCACAATCAATACCTCAAGAGTAATAACTCTGCACAAAATATGAATACTCAGTAAGTGCAACCATGGTGCACAAAAATCAAATATCATGGAACTCAGTCATCAAGACTAAATCATGCAAATAGATCGCCAAAATACTGAAATCCCAAAGTGACGGATACGTGATAGTCGAATCACAAAATCACAAATACCGTCGTCGGTATATCCTCCTTCAAAGTCGAGAAGGTGCCGGTACATCCAATGCTAGCGGCGTAAGATATCTACTTGCCTCATGCTCGCGGCTGGCGTCCTCTGCCTCTGGTTCCTGATCTTTCCTGTAGATTACCAATCTCGCAATCCATCGGCTCATCGGCCCGGTCAGGTGTGCTGACAGGAACGATTCCGTTCTGGCACTTCCTTGGTAATCTCTCGGTCAATCCTCACGACTGCTCGTAAGGCAGCACATCTCGGGCGCCGACCTCGGGTCCTCTGAATGCACATCACGCATCTGCTCCTGGTGCAAATCTTATTGCAGCAGTGTATTGGAAGGAATCCCTGCTCAAGGTCTCTGCCGATCTTGCTTATGTCGATCTGTACGGAGGCTGGTACTCTTGCTTAGTCTTTTCTCGCTCTCTGGACATCTGCGTCCTTAGTACAACATCTTCTCGAAAGCTGGTCGCATCCCTGTGCCTCTGTATGCATATCCGACTTTTAATCTTAACGGGATGTAGTAGCAGCTCGTCTGCTTCTCGCACGAACTTCTTGTCCCGCTTGTCTGTATCATCGACCATTCGACGTCGCGCCTTTATCTGCGCACTGCAATGTCCTCGGCTACGGTCCATCCAAAGTCTCTAACACGGACTCAAAATCACGAACTCGGTATCTTCATCACTCAGTAGAAGATATCTAGCCGAACACGTCCCCAGCGTGCATATCACATCTCTGATGTCAGCGGAGTGGAACGTCATCTCGTCGAGATCTCGTGCAAACTCTTTACTCCACCTTGCTCCAATGTCGACTGATTCGGACTCATCCCATCGTGGCTACACGGACTGCGCTCCAACGGCTATGCTCGTATCTGGAGCCTCCCACGCAGTGTCCCATCACATGATATCCGAATGATGTCGACTCATCCGATCGACTCGTCAGAACCTCACAATCCCCCAAGAGCTCAACATCTCGGGTACAGTTTAATAGTATCGAGTACATGCCACAGCGTCGGTGGTCCAGCCGTAGAAGGGCAAACCCAAGCCTCACTAATGGCGCCGCGGAACCGCCGCAAACCCTAAGGTTCAAAGGATTTCACACGGTCATTAAGTCGAGTTAGGGTTTCATTCTTCTAGAGGGTCCATAGAGTCACCTGCATGTCTTTCCGTATACTTTAAACTTGGAAAAGGGGTTCCTGACATCCGATCGTCTCAATCGACTCTCAACGAACCTGCGTGAGGTCGCCTCTAGCTGGAATCAATCTACCTGATGACCTCGCATCGGGGTAAGCGAACGAACCACATGTCCTAGTCATTCATCCTCGGTGACTAGCGACTCATTATCATATCTCTAAGAATATGCTCATGCTGCAGTAGCTCCAATCATCTGGGCGATATCTCATCATTCGCAGCAACAACTGGCTCAATCGTCGGTACGCTAAGCAGCGCCTCAACCATCATAAATAAGCGATATATCAACAGTCATCACATCCTGGCTAGCCCCTATCAGTGGCTCAATCTTCTGGTACCGACCGGTACATCCGAAAAATCTCGCAACAGCGATCTGTCAAACGCCCAAAGTGCGGAAACACAAAATACGAAGCCTCAATGCAACCGTATGCCTCTGGAATCACGCCCTGGTCAGCCCTCGTCCCTGACGAGCTCATGCTGACACGACTCGAGCCGTAGCTCACTCTGCCCCTGCAATCGCGGCAGCAAAACCATAACCAGTATCGATGAAGGTAGATCATAGGAAGGAATATAATACGGTGCAAGGAAATGTACATCCTAAGGTTTCTTAAGCGGAGTGGCGTGTCGTAAGTATGCCGCGGAACATACCCACGGTACGTCACTCTACTTTAGTCACCTATTCCATCAACCAAGGGTCATCCTACACGACGAAAGTTCGGGTCTAATACCCCCTCGACTAAGTCTAAGTTCCGTAAGTTCAAGCCTAAGTTCCGTATATAGATAACGCCCTAGGCTCCATATAGTCAAACTTAGACTCGAACCAAGGTCAACCTAGCGCTCTGATACCAACTTTGTCACGACCCGAAAGAGCACGTGACTGGCCCTTGAATCCTATGAAGTCTATAGGACTCCATCTGATCCAAGTAAGCCAAAAGCCCAGAAATCTAAAACCATTTAAAGAGTAAATAAGGAAAACTGGTTTTGAAAAGTAAAGAAATCATGTTTCGAAAATCAAAGTTTTTAAATAACTAAGCCGAATGTGTATTTTTAAAATGTGTAACCTTTCCTGAAAATTTCGGCAGAGTTTTCTTTGTAAAAACTGGCCCCGAACGGGGTACAACAAGAATAATATATATGAGATGATAAAAGGCATCCCCAAGCGGGAGCTAGCTCTTCATCAATCGACGGTCACAACCACGCAAGCAATAATATACAACGCCAAAGGGCGAGGATCAAAACCCAAAAAGGAACTCAAAACAGCCAGAAAAACGTAATACTACAAGCGCGACTCTAAGGTCGAAATAATACAACACTGTTTCTAAGTCTGAAGCAATATACAAGTTTTGGTTGATGGAAATTCTAGATACAATAAATAATACATGAACAATGGCGGTTCTGATACAAAAGAACCCACCTAACCAAGCAAGTCGCCCCTAAGGAAGCAGTGTGCCAGAAATGCCGCTATGGAATCTGTACGGCAACCTGCAAGAACTGGGGCACAACGGGGGTGAGTTGCCAACTCGTGAATAGAAAAATATCTACAAGCAAAGATCGAATGCATGACCCATCCTAGGTCAATATGATCAGATATAAATAAACCTCAATATGAATAAAGCTGAAGCATGCTAAACTGGCAATGTAATCTCTATACATGAGTGTAGTGCCAAGTGCTCGTGCTAGTGCCTCAGGTAATAGCATGTCATGAATATGAGGTATGATTAAAGTAATCAAATCTGCACATACGTGGATCCCGTCCACTCGTCACCCACTGCCAATAACCACTATGCATGTAAATATCATAAATCATGTGCATGGGAAATAATATGAGGATATAAACCATCTGTGTCCCTCGCGACACGTCAAAATCATGGAACCGGAGTGCCCAGCATCGACACTCGAAAACATCATGAAAACTGTACCCAGCATCGGCACGTAAATCCTCATATATCGGGCTCCGTCAGTCCGGATCGGCCCGCGGGCTCTGTCTGCGGTATCGGCCCTCAACCCCGGCAGTACGCCCAAATCCATCTATCGACTCTGGTCAGTATCCTCCGGATAACCGCCAGGTCCAACCAATCACCGGTAGGTACTCGCCTGCCTCCAGGCTCAATCGGCAAAGCTCATCGATCATCTTGCCGAGGGGAACCATACCGGGTCCACCATGTACCCGCAATCGGCTCATCCACTCCTCGATTCGGGTTTCACATGTCGCTCTCAGCACCGAGAAAACACATGGTGGACGCACTGAAATATCATATCAAGGGTAACCGGGTTTTTAAAGCAATGACATATTCTCTTTTGAAACACCCTCGGTTCCCAAATCCAGAAATATCATAGAAACAACATATCTCAATGCGTACAATCAAAAGCATGAAGTATGCGACATGTAAAGGAAGGTAGGCACATCACCAAGTCATGCAAGGATCATATACTGAATGCAATAGTACTACAGTGTAGTGACATGGCAATTATCGATGATGAGTGTGTGAGCCGGCAACAAGTGTACGTGGAACATATGCATCATCGATAATGGTGCTGGTGTCCTAGCAGCATGACTGAAATATATCAACAATACAAGCGATGCAATGAAATAGCAGGAATATGCGGAAACGAAAGATCAACGCAAAAGTACAGAACCTGCCCTAATAGATATGTCATGCAACCTTGCCTTTTGAAAAAAGACGAATCAGGGCTTTTGGTAAAACAAGGGCTACGGTGTCTTAAGAAAAGTGCATCATTTGAAAATATCCGTATAACCCTTCTGCCTATCTTAAAAATATCCCCGATTCGTTTGCTTTGAAATAGGTATGTCTCGGCTCAGTCTAAGGTCTACTAAGTAATCTAGACAGGAGGGGTATGAAACCACCTACATCTGAATCGATATATATGGATATAATAGTCGGTGATCCCGCCTCAATAACATATCGTAAGATATCCTCGAGTCATGAGTGCGGATCTATCATCAATACCGGCTCGTACGGTAAATCGTCGTACGGCATCCCAATAACTGGGTAGGGGTCAATATCACACTATCTCATCACATATCAGGTAGCACTTATCATCAGCTCGCACAATC
The DNA here is from genome assembly GCA_030015575.1 of Agapanthus africanus. Classification (NCBI taxonomy): domain Eukaryota; kingdom Viridiplantae; phylum Streptophyta; class Magnoliopsida; order Asparagales; family Amaryllidaceae; genus Agapanthus; species Agapanthus africanus. The sequence continues at coordinate 109,725,487 of CM057340.1, read as the reverse complement.
TGGGGTACTACTCTAAGTCTAGTACAAATCGATACCATCTATAAAAATATGAATGCGGATAAAGCACATGTCCAAAGGCCCGCTAAAACTATCATATCGCACCTCAAAGACAAGCTATGTCACATTGCCGATCTCACGGCCTCACATCAAGTATCAACGCAAACCCACATATCATCCTCAAATCCCGTATATAAACACATAGTCCTATACCCATGTGTAGATATACGCACCATCATATGCGCACAGATATATGAAAGAATGTATGCAAGTATGTGTGTATGTGTGAGTGTGGGTGCAACCACTATCCTAGGGTTTCGCACTACTCAACCAATACATTCTTATCATCAAAATACCATTATTACCATCAATAACCCTAAACAACACATAATAAATATACGTGTGTATACGTATTCGTATACACCACCACGGACTGCGGGGGTGCTATACGCCATCCACCCGACTTCTCCCCGTAGATATAAATCTACTCACCATGCTTCTCATGTGTCGGTGCCGATGTCGCCATCTTCATCTTCTTTGCCTCATATCTCGTAGGGTACCTACAAGGATATCACAAACGCTAAAGCACATGAAAATCACATCGGAAACCAAAACGGCACACGCCACGCCTATAGGTAAAAACCTATAACCTCGCATGCAAACACGATCAATATCCACTTGTCGTTGACGTCCAAACGCCACCCGACAGGAACGAAACACCAATTACCAAAATCCATGCTAAAACAAGTCTCAAATCATGCACCAACATAGGAAAATCATCCCAGATTTCACCCTAGATGGAATCTGTCAAAACTAGACATACCCAGGGTCAATACTAGAGGAGATAGGGCCATGCACAGAAAACGAGGCAGATCCACCCTGCTCTGGCCGCAAATTGCGGCCAGAATGGAATAATTGGCGGCCTCGAAAAGGAGTTGGGGGCTAGGGTTTGGGGTGTTGGTTCTATGGTGCCTGCACATCTTACTGTCAACTCAGTTTTATTTTTAAGGTCCCGGGGTGATAGCAGATTACACAAAACAGTGACAGATTTCCAGTTTTTCCGATATCGGTTCCGTAATTCCGTATTTTGGTTTCAATTCCAGGTTTGGGTTCAATCTTGCATTACACCAGGGGTTCTAAGGTCACAATAAGCCTCAATCTCAACTTGATTTCAGTTTTACCCTAAACCCTCACTTGAATTCTCCAAAGTCCACAAAACGACACAATATCGATATGAAACTAGAATTGATGCACAAGGAATTGAAATACTACTCTAAAGGTGCAGAAATTACCTTCTTTGGCAACTCAAGAATTTTCTTGAGTTGCTCAAAGTCCTCCAAATCCAAACTTGCTAGGTTCAATGTGAAGCTAGTGAGCTCGGGAACACTTTTTGTGAAGTGGGAATGAGGTTTTGGCTTTATTTTCATGATGGATCTAGGGTTTTAGTGAAGAGGGTGAGAGAGTGAGGAAGAGGGCAGCAGCTCCATAGGAGAGGGAGAGAGAAATGAGAAGGGAATGGTGGGGGCATGGCTTCAAAAGGTGGGGTTGACCTATACCTACCCTCTCTCTCTCATCATCCCATTTCCTTTTCCTTTTCTAACACTTCTCACTTGAATAGTGAACCCAAAAGAAAACCATGGCAAAAGAAATGTAACACAAGTGTAACAAGTGTGGAAAATGATATGTGCACATTTTTGCTCAAAAGTGCTAAAAATCCAATTAGCGATCTTTAATCGCGATTAACACTAAATTAGCATATAACTAATCTTAAAAACTTTAAAATGACATAATTCCTTAAAATACCTTATTTTAGAATTTTCCAAATTTTTCCCCATTTATTTGTATTTAATTATACCAGAATATTAAAATATTCATTAAAATAATATTAAATTATAAAATTTCCCAAAAATCATATTTTATTATTTTGAAGACGTTACACCGGGTTACCGAATCAAGTGTTGATTCGATACATTGATACACTAGATATTAATCGGTTATATGCATTATGACCGGATCGTTAAATCAAGTGTTGCTTTAATGATTTAATGTATAATTATATATTTGATATATTACTTTACATTAGCTAGTATTAGCTCACTTAAGATTTGTTTTCTCACTAGTTTGTGCATAATTGTATATATGATATATATTTGTGTACATATGTTTGTATCATGTTTGATGATACATACAAGATGTGTGTATGAGAATTATACCAAGATTAGGTTTAAGATTAGGGTTATTGTTTTATCTTAAGATTTAACAAAAGAATTAAACTTGGTCAAAGTTGTCAAGCTTGAAGAAGCTTGGAGAAATTTTGACAAAGTCCACTCTTTTGTCATTTCTCTTGATAATTCTTTAACCTAACCTTTAACCCAATACCTTGGTCAATTCTCTGCATGAGTTAAGCATGAGGGCTTAACTCTACCATGGTGCCATAATTAAAAGGATAAGTTTTCTTTTGGATGAGATAATTCATTATTCTTTATTCTTCTTCTTTTTCATCAAGCTCCATCAAAAAGCTTGCTAGCTCCAATGGTGCCATGAGAAAAAGTGTGAGAAAAACAATTCTAAAGTGAGCCCACTTCCTATTTCTTCATCCTCTACTACTTGCCATGTAGTATAGGGTGTTCTCTTCACAAAGTTTTTGACCAAGTGAAGGAATAGCTTGATTTTGAGTCTCCCCGACGTAGATCATCTTCGGCCTCGAAGTCAACGACCTAGCCCGCTCATTTCTCCGATTAAACCAATGCTAGGGTCCGTGATCCCGATGATCGCAGCAAAGGGACGTCAACACGGAGCTTTAGAAGTGAAGGACCGGATCTACAATGGTTGTAATCCCTTTCACTTGTAGTTAAAGTAGTTTGCTTGCTTGCTTTCGCCTTACCTCTAGTAAACGATCTTGATTAGGGTTTCTCGGCACATTGAAAAATTTGATTTTGGCATGGTTGATACCTTGTGGAAGCTGTTGAGTGTGCCTAGGAACCCTACAGGCCGGCCACTTTTTGGTGGAGGGATTCATTTTTCCATTTATAAGATTATGCTTGCTACACTCCACTCTCTCATGCTCACACAAAAGACTTAACCAATTTTGTTGCTCATGCCATTCTTTCCTCACCTCCTCATTCATCTTCTATGCTTGCTCATTGAGCAAAATATGTTGAAAGAAAATTGTAGTGACACTTTCATACACCCTCACTCTCCATCGCTAGCAATATTGGAGCGTCGGTTACCTCGTTCGACGAGGTTGGAGCTTGCGCCGTTTCTTTCGGGTAGATCATCGGAGATGAAGGAGGACCGGCAACCAAACCACATCAAGGAGCCGCTAGGAGCTTGGAATGAAGACCGAAGGACACGAATCAACTCGGTATAATGATTCTAACCTCTTCTTAGTTTGCTAGTTTAGGGTTTAAGGTCGATCCGGGAATCGGGTAACGGTAGCGCCGGTTATAGAAAAATTTTGTTCCGCATTTGGCCACGTTTCGATGGCCAGGGCGCTGCCGTAAACCAACAGAGACAACACTCCTCCAATTAGGGACACCTAGAGGTTTAACGGCTTGTTGCACGAGCTCAGTGCAATCACGATTCCCTGCGAAAGTGAGGTTAGTTTTTTCGAGAATAAAATTGGCTTTGCTCGGGACGAGCAAAAGATATGTATGGGGGTATTTGTTCATATCAGAATATTGCATTATTATATCGCCCATTCTTAATCATATTACAAATAAATAGTTGCTTTTGATCCACGTCTGTTAAATAGTTGCAGGTTACAGGTTCTCAGAACAATACAGTAAAATTCATGAAAAGACATTACAAAAGTGACACTACGACCAACAAAAGATGAATCCGTATGATGCCGCCTAACAGTTCAAGGAACAAATGAAGATCAGTAAACAGTTAAATGCACAAAGCACAAGGGCAACACAAGATTCAAGACTTCAACACGAAGCTTACGGTAAAAGTCCATATGATTTTGCACTGTTGGAAATCTGGAAGAAAGTAGAAAAGATTCTGAGGAACCAAGTGAAGAAAACAGAAGGAAAAAGCAACATGAAGCATCCCTAAAGAACTGAGTCCAAGAGCCCACTATGTGGCCGCGGAACCGCGGCCAAACATGGCATTCTGTCGCGGTTCCGCGGCCGTGCAATGCACGTGTCGGTGCACGTGTCGGTGGGTGTCGGTGCTTTGACCCGGCTTTCTTAGGGTAGTCTTGAAATTTCTTGTATGGATCAGATGTAAAACCTAGGGTTTCTCCTATCTATAAATAGGAAAGCCGAAAGCCTAATTAGGCATGCCTCTTTTTATTTTCTAGATTAAAATTTTAATTCCATTGTAATCGTTGAAGAGGTATCAATAAAGTAATTTTTATTTTCTATCTTGCATTCTTTTGTTTATCTGAACTTAATTCGTGCAATATTTTATCTGTCTTTTATTATCTGCAACATTGATAGCCTTTTAAAATAAAAATTATAAAAATGAATTCTCTTGTTAATACTCGAATGAGTGAGTAATTCCTCACTTGTTAGGATTAGGATTGGGAAGGTTTGAGAGAAGGAAATCTCTCTCACTCCTTTCCTTGCCCATATAATTTTAATTAATACGGACTTTATTTAAATTAACCACATACCGCTCTCTGTGGCACCCTATCCTACAAAATTACGGTGATTCCCTAGTTAGACCAGTTGTGGTTGATTTAAATAGAGGTTAGGGCTTAAGAGTTAAGAAAGGATGGACAAGGACCAAAAGGAAGAAACTAAGTTTCTTCCTAGTCGTGCTAATCCCCTTTGTTGAGTATTACCCTGACACCTATATTCTTAACTAGGGCAAAGAAAGCAGTGAGTAGAATCCTTTTTCCAAATTAACCTAATCCTAACCCTAGCAAGACCTTAAATCAAATTAATCTCATTCTTAGATTTAAAACAAAACCTACCAAAAATAGGACTTAACTTGTGAGAACATAAAGAGAAAACACCTTTTCCCTGTGGACCGACCCGTACTCAACCGGCTAGCTACCAAGCGACACCGTCTTGATTACGGTATTCTTAAATTTTAAAACGCATACAAAATCACACAACAATCAGTTTCCAAATGTTTTATCAATGTTTTCATTACTTACTTCTTTTGAAAGGTTTAGATTTGCGGGCTTCGGCTTTCTTAAGTTACGTTACGCCTGTAGACGTTGCGTGATTTAAGTGCCGGTCACGAGCTAATATTTTCGGGCCGTGACAAAATTTGGATGCGATATTTGGATACTTAGCGAATAGGGTATTTAGAAGACCTTAGGTTAGATTAGGTTGATCTAGGAAGAGCTATCCATAGGATAATTACCTTAGTGGCGAATCGCAGGTTATATGTAGTCACACACACACGCACACACAAACACTTATGTATATGTGCATATATATATGTGTGTGTGTATGCGCGCGCGCGCGCGCGTGTGTGTGTATGTGTGTGTGTACATATACGCGGGTGATGAGAATAGTATGTGTTATATGATTATGAGTCGATATGATCGGGCATGATGTCGTGAAGTTATGATATGAGATTGAGTCAATATACTGTTTATGATATGATATAATAAAGGATCGTAGGGCAGTATGTATACAAGCATGCGATAACATGTGATTTGATGATAAAATAGATTGTACGAGACCTTAGATCCGTACCACTGATTTATTATATTGATATTGTACGACGATTGATACGATACGAATGATAATTTATTATGATATTTGACCCATACCCTCGATTTTGGGGATGTCGTAAGATGGATTTTACCGTACGAGGTACATATGATGATTGATCCGCACTCTTGACTCGAGAATGCTGCACGTTAGATATTACCGTACGTGATACTATGAGACTGTATCGCCGACTATTAGATATATCGACTCGGAATATATTTAGATTTTCTTATCTTTCACAATAGGTTTTTAGTTTAGTCTTTTAGTTGTTTAGGTAGATGCTAGACTAGGCTCGAGTCATACCTATTTTCAAAATTAACGAATCATGAGTATTTTCAAAAGACAATCCGAGGGATGCTATGGATTTTTCAAAAGACATATCTTTTCTCAAAAACACAGTAGCCCCTACTTTTATAAAAACCACAATTCATGCTATTCTAAACACTAAAACTGTATGACTCTTATAAAGATATGTGTATTTTATTATTGTTGCGTTTACTATTCACTTTTCCGTTATATTCATGTTGCTATCGTTGCATTTCATATATACATGTCTTCTTTTGCTATTATGAGCTCGTCTGTTAGGACACCGCACCATTACCGATGATGCGTATGTTGCACGTACACTTGCTTGCCGGCTCACATACATCATCATCGGAATTGCTATGCCACGTACACCCTAGATAACCTTTACTCCATTCATATAATCTTAAAATTCTAGTGTAGACCTTGTATCTCTTATTTAGAATACCACATGCATTTGCATCCGTACATTCTAGTTATGCACTGATCATTGGCATTATGTCGGTATTTAATATCTCAATGTATACTGCATATATTGTGATTCTCTTAGAGATTTCCGTAGACATGAGATTTCTGGATTTGGGGAAAACCGCAAAGGAATTTCATAAAACTTATATCAATTTTTAAATAGAAATTGCATTTTTCTCGTGACATGATCTGTGTGGCGTCCACCATGAGTTTTCTCGGTTCTTAAGCCATATGTATACACATACCCGATTCGAGGAGAGAGACGCCGTCTGCGGGTACATGGTGGACCCGATAAGGTACCCCCGGGCAAGAATGTATTATAGCGAGAAGTTGAGCCTGGCAGGGGAGCACTACCTACCGGTGATATTTGACTCGGCGGATATCCGGAGGATACCGACCGTAGTCACGTGATCGGATGATTTGGGCCGATCCGGACTGACGGAGCCCGAGATTTATGAGGATTTTTATGTCGCTGATGGACACGGTTTTCATGATATTTTCGAGTGTCGATGCTTGGCACTCAGGTTTATCGTGATTTCTTTCTGTGTCGTTGCTGGACACGCTCATTTAGTGATGCGTTCATATATCATACATGTGACACGTAGTTATTTTATGACACGGACACGAGTACCTGACCTTACATACATGCCTATATTATCACCTCTATTGTTACTTGATGTTATCGTGCTACTATTATTATTGTACTGTATCGTAAGACCTAGGAGATCATTATACATTCGGTTTCTACTCGGTGATGTCTTCTACTCATGAGTTGGCAACTACCCCCGTTGTGCCACAGTTTCTTTGTAGGTTCAGCCGTACAGGTTCCGTTGCGGCTTGCTAGCACTTTACTTTCTTCAGGGTGATTGCTGGATAGGTGGGATACATTTGCTTCGTGACCACCAGAATATATTTGTATATTTATTTCAGTTGTATCTAGTTAATCTCCATCAACCAGACTTGTATTTTTGGTAGACTTAGATAACTACAGTTTGTATATTCTTTCAGCCTTAGAGTCGCGCTTATGTAGTTTTTGTTGTTTCTAGTTTTCCTGATGTTTAGTTTTCATTACTTTCTTTCTGAGTTTTGATCCTCGCCTTCGGCATTGTATATTTTCTTTACTTGCGTGGTTGTTTCCGCCATTTGGAAAAGAGCTAGCTTCCGCTTGGGGATGCCTTATATATTATTGCTTGTATTCGTTTTTGGATTAAAAATTACAAAGGTGGTGCTGCCCGAATTTCAAACGACAAAAAGGGTTTTCAAGTTAGATACAAATATAGCATTTTCATATATTACTACTTATGTATATATAAGAATAAGTTTGATCTCAGTAAACCTTATTTCAAAACTGCACCTCCATTATTTTCCCCTAAAAAGGTTTAGATTTCTAGGCTTTTAGCTTACTTGAATTAGGTGGGGTCCTATAGACTTCACGTGATTCAAGTGCCAGTCACGTGCCTTTTCTGGGTCATGACAAAGTTGGTATCAGAGCGTCAGGTTTAACCTTGGTTCGAGTCTATGTTTGAGTATGCGGAGTCTAGGGGGTATATATATTCGGAACCTAGGCTTGACCTTACGGAACTTAAACTTGACCGAGGGGGTATTTGACCCGAACATTCATCACGTAGGCTGACCTTGGTTGATGGAGTAGGTGACTTAAGTAGAGTGACGTACCGTGGGTATGTTCCACAGCATACTTACGATACGCTACTCCGCTTAAGAAGCCTTAGGATGTACATTTTTTTGGTACTGTAATTCTATTCGTTCCTATGATCTATCCTCATCGATGTTTTATCGGGGTTTCCATTACTATGGCTATGCGAGTAGAGAGAGTTGCGGTCAGAGCAAGTTCGTCATGAACGAGGACTGACCAGGATGTATTTCGGTGACACGAACATTTTGATATATTGTTTGACTAGGTTTATCGTTGACGCAAGTGTTCGAGGTCTACTCCAGATGATCGGGCCACTGCTAGAGGCCAGCCAGAATATGAAGACTGTTGATATAACGTCTACTTCAGGTGATTAAGACGTTGTTTATCGTGCGGATGGATGATCCAGTTGTTGCTGCGACTGACAAGATATTGCCCTAGATGTTTGAAGCTATTGCAGCATGAGGTTTCACTCAGGAATGTGATAGAGATCGCTAGTCACCCATGGATGAATGACTAGGACATGTTGTTCGTTTGGATACCCCGATGCGAGATCACTAGATTGGCTAGCTTTAGCTAGAAGGAGACCTCACACAGGCGTGTGGTGAGTCGATCGAGAAAGGACGAGCGTATGCGCATCAGTCTGATGATTTGAACGAGTTCCCGAGAATGTAATTGGCCGGATGCCTCCTACAGGATATTAGGGATACCAAGTTCATAGCTTCGGAAATGAGACTCTAGATATGAGTACAACCGTTTGGAGCGCATTTCACACAGCTACGAAGTGATAATTCCGAATTGGTCCTCATTGAAGAAAAGCAGAGTAAGAGGTTCGTACGAGATCTTGACGAGATGATGTTCTACTCCGTTGACATCAGAGACTGAATTTTTATGCAGAGGCATTGAATGCAGTTATAATTGCAAAGAAAAGATTGGGAGGAGACCCTGACAGGATCTTTCGGGAATACTACATGATAAAGACTTGGACCCAGGATCAGATGTATCACACACACTCAGTAGGCCAGAGGTTGCCATCATTGAACAGATACGTTATGAGTGACCATGTTAATTGGTCAGGAGATCTTCAGAGGATGCGCCAGAGCGGAACTGTTTCCGTCATCACTCCGTATCTTTCTGTTGAGCCTAGGAGTCATGTAATTGGCGATCCACAGTGAGAGACGATGACATAGGAGCAGAGGTGCCAGACCGTTAACAGGAGGCAAGTAGATAACTTGCTCTGTTAGCTTTGGATGCACCGGCATCCTTCGACCTTGAAGGAGGGGCACATTGATGATAGTATTTATGATTTGCGATTTGGTGATTCGAATATCACGTTTCTGTTGTTTTGGATTTTCAGTATTTCGACGATTCGTTTTATGATTGATATTCCTTATGTGCACCACAGTTGCACATAATTCAAATTTTCATGTATCACTCGTACTGATGATCGTTTTTGTGCGTATCCATTGCACTTGATTTTGATCCTTACACATTATGAGGTATTTGATTTTGATTTCGTACACCTTGATTTAATTGATTTGATTTCATGCATATGGTATGCACATGATTTGATTTATGCATTCGGGTAGTTTACGCGAGCTTTCAGTACTTTGACTTGGTTTTGGTGCACACAGATGCACAGATTTATGAGTGTATATGCCACGGTATACTTGATTTGAATTGGTGTATGTCGTATACCGTTGATTTTGATTTTTATATTCGATATTCGTTTTCGTGCACACTGTACACTTGATTGGGATTCTTACGCACACTTGGCGCACTTGATGCGATTTTGTGCACACCTGATGCACAAAATCGAGATTTTTCGTGCATATCATATGCACCTGATATTGTTGTCGTGCACACCTGTTGCACTTGAAACATGTTTTGTGCACGCCCATTGCACTTAGTTCTGTATCTATACACATTTGTGTCACCTGTATTAGGTTTCAGTTTCCGTGCGCACCAGACGCACGCGACACTTTTGTATATGCTATTTGAGTTGGATTTCTTTTGATCATCATGTTTTCATGACTTATGTGCTATATATTTTAGTAACCCACACTACTACAAATATGGGTTGCCCCTACGGATTTATCCTTAGGGTCAACCCACTGCCCCTACGGATATATGCGTAGGGGCGAAAAAATACCCCGTAGGTGCAAAGGCCGCAGGTGCAAGTTGAAGCCTTGAACTTGCCCCTACGGGCAAATTCTTGCCCCTACGGATTTCTGTGTAGATCCTATTGCCCCTACGGACTAAGCCATAGGGTAAAAAAATTTATATTATTTACGGTTTTTTTTAATATATTAAGTGTACCTACGGACATGTCCGTAGGTCCAAGTTTTACCCCCTACGGATAGCTACGTAGGTACCTATCCGTAGGGGCAAAATATCAGGATTCCTGATATTTTGCCCCTACGGATATCTCCGTAGGGGATATGCAGTGGCCCCTACGGATATGTCCGTAGGGGCACTCCTAACCCCCTGGTACTGAGATCAGGGGGGAAATATCAGTTACTGCTGATATTTTGCCCCTACGGATGTATCCGTAGGGGCAACATGTGTACCTACGGATTAATCCGTAGGTACATATTATCTGCATTTTTTAAAAAAAAATGGGCTGCTTGATTTTTTCCCGCCCTGTGCACAATAATATATACATCAATCAAATATAAAAATAATCATCACACAACATATATCGCAGTATTCATAATCACATCTCACGCATATAATATACAAAAGAAATCCAAAAACTGAATATGATATAAATATAAACCAATATCGATATCGTTTCAAAATGTAGTACAATGTGTATGATATAAATAAATACATGTTTCAAAAAATAAGAACCAAAAAGCTACCCTAGTTCGGTCCAGCTCCACCTCTGAATAACGATAGAATAATGCGCGCCTGCTCCTCGGTCAATAAACTCTGCAATTCTGCACGAGCGGGAGTCTGAGCGGCCTGTGGAGCTGGCGATGTGGTCTGCGCAGCCGCCGTCGAGGTAGTCGCTTGCGGAGCCGCGACTGCGGGAGTCTGAGTGGGCGGTGGAGCTACAGGAGCTGTCTGCGGAAGCGCAGCCGATGTAGTGGCTTGCGGAGCCGCAGCCGAAGGAGATGCATGTGGAGGCTCGGCCGATGTACCCTGTCGCGTCTGGACCTAACGTGTGTAATAAGCGTGTAAGAACTGTGTATTATTCGAATTCGTATCATTATTAAGTTATTTCGAAACCCCATTTGGATATCTAGTTTGTTGTTTATTTTAATTACATCTGTATGTATGATTAATCAAACTTAAGTCTAAAACCAAATAAGCTCAAGCTACGTACTAATTATGGATATGTTGATATCTATATAATATGACATGATATTTTACTATAAAGCAGTATACATACCAGCATCTCCTTCAACTCCTGAACGGTGGCCCTCAAGCTCTCCAGTTCCTGATGGACACGTCGGTCACCGGAGACGGAGGAAGTAACCGCCGGGATGGAGTCCAACCTCATATGGGCCCTGCTAGGGCCCAGTCCCCGGCCTCTCTCCTAACCTCCATGGTGCCCTCCGTGTGCGGCGTCCAGAACTGGGGTCAGCAGCCTCGGATCGCTCTGTCCGGTAAAATCGATCCCTGAGGCCTGGGCCTGCTCAACCATCCGCTCCTACACCCACATTAAGCAGTAAAGTATAAGTATAAGATTTAAACTTGAACCTTCCAAAACTAAAATTTCAAATTTGGGTAGAAAAAATATTAATACTTACGCAGTACTCCTGGGTAGCGACGTCGGGATATCGAAGCTCGTCCGTGGCGGGATCTGTCGAGGTGCCGTGGATGGCAAGATATGCGGACAGCACGCTCGGTGTACCACCTGACGCCACGGTCCGAGATGTCTGCAATATTAGAAAGTAACTCTTAATATTAGAAATATTAGAAAATAACTCTTAATATTGCAGAATATCACAAAGGTCGGTCTATTGTAATTTACCGATAACTCCATGACTCAAGTAATGTTCCTCGAGCCACCTGTGTAAGTGGGGCGACCCCTCTTCGCCGATTTCCTGTTCTCTGTATTCTGAGCGGCTTGTTTCTGCACAACGCATTAACATTTAGTTTTCTAATAAAGAAACACAAAGAAATAAATTATATCATAAATAATGAATTACATTTAAAATACATACCTGTTTGCATTGGGAGTCGAAATAAGCGCACAATAGAGGCCGTGTCTCTACGTCGACTCTCGCAAACGCCGGAGTAGATAGGAGTGCCGCTCTCTCTGCCTCGGGGGTCGCCATCCACAGGGAGTAGCAGTCGGCCTTCAGCTCATTCCTGTTGTATCGGACCTTGGCCTGCATGTTCTTCATCAGGCCATTGTACAGAGCATGAAGGTCGAGCACCCTCCCCGGGTGATCAGGGTCGGCTACAGGCTGAAAATCGTAATCCAACTGAAAATACAAAAAAACATTGTTATTAGATTGCAAGTGTTAATAATAAATATATTGGATAGATCAAATGAAAATATATATTAATACATACCCGAGCCTGATCAAAGAAGAGGGCGAATGAGCACTGGTGCTGCTCGCCCCACTCAACGTGAAGTGGATAGTTCTTCACGAGCCGGCTCTCGTCCCCCAAATACCGGCCGAACCTCTCGGCATGAGGACCGGTATAGCGATAGTCAAGGGTAAAAAAAAGGGGAATGCTGCCTCCCCCTAGCTCTGTCAGGCCTCAGCCTATAGGACTGATTCGGGCCTCGAGTCCCCCTCTGGGTATGGGGAGGCCCTGCGTCTGCACGAAATATCAAGACAATCAATAATAATACAAAGTTGTATTAAGAAATCAAGGTTAAACGAAAATTCAAGTGTGATATATACCTCCGGTGACTATCGCACGAGCCTGGGCCCGGGCAGCAGCACGAGCGGGACGATAGTTCCTCCAGTGAGGAACAACCGGGGTCCCAGATGCGGACGCATCCCCTCCAACTAGAAAATAAACATCGACGCTAAATTTCCATGAAGTTCATATTTATTCTATAGAGCATATGTAAAATGAGTAAATATTTTAAATTTATTCATACTAACCTGCAGACGATGCCGAGGGTATGGAAGCGGCAGGAGTGGCCCCTGCGGAAGATGTGGACGCACCACCTATAATTAGACAATTAAAAATAGATTATATAAGTAATTGCAAAAAGAATGTGTAGATCAATAATATAACGTTCTAAATCAATATGCATGCACTATAGGATATATAAACATACCCGCAGGTGCGGTGGTGTCACCACCTACAGCTAGACAATAATAAAAATTGCTAAGTAAGAGCAAAAGGAATGTGTTTATTTATGATATAGCATTCTTAATCAATATACATACACTATATGATATATAAACATACCTGGAGGAGCGGGGGTAGCCTCTGTCCCAGATGTGGACGTATCACCAACAACTAGACAATCAAACATTGACAGTATAAGTAATTTTGACATAAACAGGCATGAATATCTGTAATATTACATTCAAAATGGATATGCGTGCAGTATACCTGGAGGTGTGGCAAAATCCACACGGAAGGAGGCATCCGAAGGGGTTTCCGATCTAGGTGCAAGACCGGCCCTCTGAAGCTCCCTACGGAGCTCTCCGGGAGGTAGAACCGCTCTGCCTCTGCCTCTGCCTCTGCCTCTGCCGCGGCTGGAGCTCCTGCCGCCCTTCGCTGCTCCCGACATCGTCATCAAATCTAGATAAACGGTTCGTGGACGCATTAGACAATCATTAAAAGTATTGACTATCTATGTATAGAGCGTAAAATGTAAAGTAATAATATAACATTACTGATAACCTTTTTCATTTCGTGGGCGCATCATACATATCTACTTGGATTTCATCGTCGATGTCATTTCTAACCCACGTAACTTCATGATCGGTCGAAGACAACCCGTCCTTCGAAACAGACGGTCGGAGCACTTTAAGCCTTCTCTCTTCTTCGTCCTCATCGCTGTCCTCGTATTCTGGGACATCGTAGACATCTCTAGGTTTCCATCGGCATACAACACTCCACCCCGGATGCTTCAAACACTGTGAATAGTATACTTGGAACGCTTGGTTCGGAAAGTTAAACGGATCGTCCTGACTGTAAAATCGAAGTGTGTTCACACTGGTCAATCCATATTCATCTTTCCAAGTCCCAAGACTGCTTCTCCACCTGTCCGTATCGGTTCGCGGATCGTACCAAGTACACTAGAATATATAAAAGGGTTCTGATCGTCCGGGATAGTGGATGCCGAGTATACAATTTAAGTACCCATAGTAAATCACACCGTCCGATCCTACCGTCGCAATCCCACTATTCTGAGTGGTTCTAGATGTTTCTATGTCCTTAACTTTGAATTTGTATCCAAGGACACCAAATCCTTTGTAATATGCAACCTCCATACTAGGAAATTGAGCTAAACATCTTGAATCACTCTCAAATGATGCAGACAAGTTCGGATCGTGGATCTAACAAAACAAATTTTACGACAAATACATAACGATACAAGTTTAGATTAAAACTGATAGCAATAAAATGTAATTCGAATAACTTACATGCTCTGTGACCCAATCACAAAAATTATCCTGATGGTATTTTTCCAAACGTTCTTCGTTCCAATCAGGATGCCCCTCACGTACCTCGTTAAAATGAGTTCTGTTTTCGACAAATAATTGTGACATTAATATTATGTCATTTCATACACACACAAACACAGATATAACAATTAATCTAAAAGAACTTACTCTCTAATTTGTTCAAGACATGCGCAATTAAACAAGATAAACCGGTATATCTTGTTGATAAATATAGTGTCTACCCTCTTATACTCGGCTTTACCATATGGCTCGTCTTGAATTCTTCGTGGTCGGTTAAGCCTTGTCTCAATGTTCTCGTCCAGATAGCGGGAACAAAATGTGGTTGCTTCATCAAGAAGATAACCTTGCATGATAGAACCCTCTGGCCGATTTTTATTGCGTATATACTTCTTAAGAGTGTAAAGGTACCTAATGAGAATATGTTGAATAAATAAATACATGCATACAGGACAACAATAAATTTATAAATTGCGCGAAACGAAAAATTACACGTACCTCTCGACGGGATACATCCATCGATATTGTACCGGTCCGGCTAACTTCGCCTCAGTTGCAAGATGAACCGTCAAGTGTATTATGATATCGAAGAATGACGGTGGGAAAATACGCTCAAACTTGCAAAGTATCAACGCAACAGAATTTTCTAGTTTATCCAGCGTCGCAACCTCCAGTGTTTTAGCACACAACTCCCTGAAAAAACAACATAGGTCGTTGATTACTAGACCAACCGAGTCGGGGAGAGAAGTCCTGAGGGCTAATGGAAGAAGGTGCTCCATGATAACATGGTGATCATGACTTTTCAGCCCATCGATCTTGCCCTTCACAATTTTTATTTTCTTACTGAATGATCCTGAGAAACCTGTAGGGACTTTCAAATCATGCAACACTTGCAGGAATCTTTTCTTCTCCGGTTGTGACATATGATAAGCGGCATTGGGAAGTACAAACTTGCCCGGTTTACCCGCTACCGGTTTAGGGTGCAGTTCACTTCTTATTCCCCACTCTTGTAGATCCATCCGAGCATTCATGTTGTCTTTCGATTTCCCGTCTTTACACAGAAGCAAGTTAAGTATGTGCTCTGATACTCCCTTCTCTATATGCATGACGTCCAGACCAGTACGGAAGCTCGAAGAAAATGCTTAACTTGTTCCAATATTGTGGTTTGACCTGTTTCGTCGGATCCATCCCGAAGGTCACGTTATTGTAACCATCCCATTTAGCAGTCACGTCCTCTCCGGACAATGGGGATGGAGGCCCAAGAAGCTTCTGATGACCATCAAAGTGAACCGTGTCTAACCTATAGGGGTGTTCTGGAGGCAGAAAACGTCGATGGCCGCAATAACAAAGCTTCCTGCTAAAATTCAAAAATTTTGATGTTGTGTGTTCATGGCAATGAGGACATGCTTTGTGACCATGTACGGACCAACCTGATAGCATTCCATACGCAGGAAAGTCATTAATTGTCCACATTAAAGCCGTACGCAGTATGAAGGTTGTATTTGTGTTTGAATCATATGTCTCTACACCATCAATGAACAAAGTTTTCAGCTCCTCGATCAGAGGTCGGAGATAGACGTCGATATTGTTCCCCGGTGAGTTTGGTCCGTCGATAAGAAGAGGCATCATAAAGTATGATTGGTCCATAGCCAACCAAGGCGACAGATTATAAATTATCATTACAACGGGCCATGTACTGTGACTTCCAGCCATATAGTTGAATGGGCAGAAGCCATCGGTAGCCAGTCCGAGCCGGACATTGCGAGGATCGCTACTGAATATTGCGTGCCTCCTATCGAAATCCTTCCATGCCGGTGAATCTCTTGGATGGCTCATTTTTCCATTTTCGCTTGGAGAAGCAGGGTGATGCCAAATCATTGCCTCGGCTGTTTTCTTGCACCTGAATAGCCTTTGTAGCCTCTGTGTTATGGGAAAGTATCGTGCTATCTTCACAGGTATATCAGGCTTCTTATCAGAATCTTTCGGCTTATACCTGGCCTCTCCGCATGTTGGACACTCTTTCAAATCTGAATTCTCTTTCCGGTACAACACGCAATTTTTAGGACATGCTTGAATCTTCTCGCACTTTAGACCCAAATCAGACATCATCTTCTGGGCTTCGTACCAGCTTTCGGGCATATTATTTCCCGGAGACATAGAATCTTTCAAGAATGAAAGAAGCATTGTGAATGACTTGTTGCTCCATCCATTTAGACACTTAACCTGGAAAAGTTGGACGAACCATGAGAGGGTGGGGAATACTTCGCATTCTCATAAATTGGTTTCCTAGCATCATTCATGAAATTTTCATATTTATCCGCACGTGGTCCTTGACCGGAAGGAATGTCATCTTGGGTACGAATAGATTCACCTAGGGCAGCCTCTACCATATCCTCTATTTCTTCTGATGGAAATAAATTTCCGTCTCCTACCGTATTACCGAATTCTTCTTCTTCTCCTGCCGCATTATCATGTTCTCCTTCTTCTTCTACCGCAGTACTGCATTCTTCTCCTTCCCCGTGATATTTCCAAGTTGAATAAAATCTAGTAAACCCATGTTTTACAATATGAAGCTCTGCCAATTCTACCTTCTGCCAGTACTTATTGCCACATCTATCGCACGGACAGAGAATCTTCTCTATTATGATCTTATTATGTGCGCGTGCAAATTCAAGGAAAGCAGCAACTCCTGCGACAAACTTAGGTTGCATACGTTGTTTCTGTTAGTTGTATATATGCCCTAGAGGCCAGTATTGTACAGATGATGTATATTATATTGGATGCTTGGACATATATAGAGATGACTTTCTTGCTCGATATGATAGTGTGCTATCTGGTTACTCTTTATCTTAACATGTACACTTGTCTCTTTGAACTGTCTTATAGTTACATGTTGATAAAGCCCTTAGGATGTATACTTGACTACCTGGACTGTGATGCAGATCATACTAGTGGGGACATGGTAGTCCATAAGTACATCCTTCAAGGTCCCTAGTCATGGGTGTATCGAGACGGGGCATCGATATACCAGTGTAGACTAGCGTATACGCTTCTCGACCCATGAGATGGGCGATGGATGATCCCATATCCATTGGTGTTTGACATCAGAGATGGTATACGGGTGCTCAGTGGAGACTGGGTACACTGGACGGACTCGCCGAGAACTCCCAGATGGTATTATACCTCACGTCAGATGGCAGTTCTCAGGTGACACTTGTACAGGTTAGTCTGTAGACCCGAGATCGTCATAGAGTCTTGTGTGATTCCCACTGTGCTTTGATCTCCACCTTACCACGTCCATGAGGGCGTGCAAAACGGTGGTCTTTGGGTACAGTCCCGAGTCACATGGAGGCAATGAGCGATAGGAGGGGTTTCGTCTCTCCCGGTATTGGGGGTTGATGTTGCGCTGTGTTCGATTGGCCGTAACAGGGAAGTCCCTGGCCAGGGCTGATCAGAGATTTGCTGGTAAGTGTTACCAGTAGTTTCTCGACCCGTTATGAGCCTCACATCGGCATGACTTATCGGTTATTGGGGTCTGACGTATACCACCCCTAGACTTGATATGCGACATATCAGACGAACAGACCGGACTGTACGGTAAGTGTTACTGGTTGGATTCACAGTAGTGTGAGCGGGCTAGCTCGTCGATCTTCTGATCGCTCAATACCCGGATGGCCGTTACGTTTAGCAGACCGCTTGCGGCTTGTGGGTGCTTGATATGATCATCATCTGCTACCGGCGTATTGACGAGTCTTTAGAGTCCTACACAGAGGTTTCCTGGCTCAAGCGAAACGAAATAGGAGCGCATATGAGATATGTGCAGGACCGAGAATAATGCGTGTATGTGATACCGTATTCCATTCTCGCGATGAATGTATCGATTGGTTATATTCGATATAACCTAGATATCGAATCAACGATTGATTCGATAAGCCGATACATAGGATACTAGTCGGTTATATGTGATATGACCGGATCGTTAAATCAAGTGTTGATTTAATGATTTAATGTATAATTATATATATTTGATATATTACTTTGCATTAACTAGTATTGGTTCATTTTAAATGGATTTTCTCACTTGATGTGCAAGTTGTATATATGATATACTTTTGTGCACATGTTTGTATCATGTTTGATGATACTTGCTCACATGGTTAAGTGTAAAGAATTAAACCATGGTTAAGTAGATAATTAGGGTTTTGATTTATTCTCTCATTTATTTATCCATTCTTTATTTATATACATGGATAAATGAAAACATAATGGTTTTTTTTATCATGAAGCTTGTTGAAGCTTCATGAAGCTTTGACTAAAGAAACCATTTTGTCTTCTAGCTTAACCTTAACCCTTCTCATTTACCATGGTCTTTTCTCTACACTTAACCTTGGTTAAGATATGATAAGTATTGATTTATTTTTCTATTTTTAAAAAGACTTATCATATTCTAGCTTCATCTTCTCCTTCTTCTTCAAGAAAGAAAACTAGATGCCATCAATGGCAACTTGAGCAAAAGTGAGTGAAATCCAATTCTAAAGTGAACCCACCTCCTATTTCTTCATCCTCTACCTCTTGCCAAGTTGTTTTGGGTGTTTTCTTCACAAGTTTCACAACTTTGTGAAGTTGGAGCTTGAACTTGTGCAACCTCGACGTAGATCATCTTCGGCACGAAGCCGACGAACTATTCCGCTCATTTCTTCGATGAAGCCGATGCGAGAGTCCAAGATCCGACTAGGACAGCGAGAGGACGTCTACGTGGAGCTAAGGAAGTGGATAACCGGATCTACAAAGGTTGTAGCTTCTAATCTTTAGTTAAAGTGTTAACTAGTTTCCTTTTTCGCCTAAACATCTAGTCTACGATCCGTATTAGGTTTTCTCGGCACTCATAAAATTTTAAATTGGCATGGTTGATGCCTTGTGAGACCTCTATAGTGTGCCTAGGAACCCTACAGTTTCCAATCCACATACATCCAGTCCTTAACTCTGACGTACTCATGGGCCATGTTAGACTGAATAACATATAAATTGTAAGTTATGCTGACTATATTGAGAAATATAAGAACGGGATAGTTACTGACAAAGGAGAAAATCCGTGTATATGCTTTGTGTGTGCGTTTGTCGTTGAAAAGAATAAATTATCGCACGTATGGTAACCGATAGACGGGGACTAAGAGGTGCTTTTAGTTTCATATATGAGTATCGATGGGAATATGAAGGTTTCATATTATCATATATTGGTTTTAACCCGAACATCTCGAATCTCTCTCTAATTATGCGTTTGTATGTGTGTGTTCCAGCTGCCGGGGGTAGGCTTCTATCCCATTAAGAATGTATAGAGCGAACGCCCATCTTTTGTGCTTTCAACCGTTTCGAGTAAATTTCGGCAGCACCTCCTCGCTGTTCTCCGAGTACTCTGTAATAGAATAGATAATCATTTCAAAGCTGTGAAACAACGTTGAAATGAACATCTAATCTATCTTTGTACATGGAGAACCAGCGGAAAGGTACCGACGAAATATCTCGAAACGGATGAAAACACAAGTGAATGAAGGCGTTTGCTTTATACATTCTTAACTTGTCCACACGGGACAAATCTATGGGTTACCATACGATTGAATTTTCTCGTCGCGTAGACTATACGACGGTTGTTAGTATCGAGTTCTACTGTCCGATATTTAACAACCTTCGTATAGTTCTAGGTCACGACGAGCATCACACGTATGTTAACCGATAGACGGGGACTAAGTGGCGCTTTTAGTTTCATATATGAGCATCGATGGGAATATGAAGGTTTCATATTATCATCGAGTATCATATATTGGTTTTAACCCGAACATCTCGAATCGCTCTCTAATTATGCGTTTGTTGTGTATTCTTGTTGTATGTGTGTGTTCCGGCTGTCGGGGGTAGGCTTCTATCCCATTAAGAATGTATAGAGCGAACGCCCATCACTTGTGCTTTCAACCGTTTCGAGTAAATTTTGGCAGCAACTCCCCGCTGTTCTCCGAGTACACTGTAATAGAATAGATAATCATTTCAAAGCTGTGAAACAACGTTAAAATGAACATCTAATCTATCTTTGTACACGGAGAACCAGCGGAAAGGTACCAACGAAATATCTCGAAATGGTTGAAAACACAAGTGAATGAAGGCGTTTGCTTTATACATTCTTAACTTTTCCACACGGGACAAATCTATGGGTTACCATACGATTGAATTTTCTTGTCGCGTAGACTATACGACGGTTGTTAGTATCGAGCTATACTATCCGATATTTAACAACCTTCGTATAGTTCTAGGTCACGACGAGCATCGCACGTATGTTAACCGATGGACGGGGACTAAGTGGCGCTTTTAGTTTCATATATGAGTATCGATAGGAATATGAAGGTTTCATATTATCATCGAGTATCATATATTGGTTTTAACCCGAACATCTCGAATCGCTCTCTAATTATGCGTTTGTTGTGTATTCTTGTTGTATGTGTGTGTTCCGGCTGTCGGGGGTAGGCTTCTATCCCATTAAGAATGTATAGAGCGAACGCCCATCACTTGTGCTTTCAACCGTTTCGAGTAAATTTCGGCAGCACCTCCCCGCTGTTCTCCGAGTACACTGTAATAGAATAGATAATCATTTCAAAGCTGTGAAACAACATTGAAATGAACATCTAATCTATCTTTGTACACGGAGAACCAGTGGAAAGGTACCGACGAAATATCTCGAAACGGATGAAAACACAAGTGAATGAAGGCGTTTGCTTTATACATTCTTAACTTGTCCACACGGGACAAATCTATGGGTTACCATACGATTGAATTTTCTCGTCGCGTAGACTATACGACGGTTGTTAGTATCGAGCTATACTGTCCGATATTTAACAACTTTCGTATAGTTCTAGGTCACGACGAGCATCGCACGTATGTTAACCAATAGACGGGTCCTAAGTGGCGCTTTTAGTTTCATATATGAGTATCGATGGGAATATGAAGGTTTCATATTATCATCGAGTATCATATATTGGTTTTAACCTGAATATCTCGAATCGCTCTCTAATTATGCGTTTGTTGTGCATTCGTGTTGTATGTGTAACATGATTTTAAACCATTGAGATCAAGATTGATAGAACTGATCATCCTACATTGCAATAGCATTCATCAACCAAAAACTATTATTGCAATGGTATTCATCTATAACAATCAACAATTAAAACTACAAATGTAGGATACTGATATCATAAAGCGTTATACGCAACATTGATAGAACTGATAAATAAAAAAATGAAACACAAACCATATCAAGATTTAACAACTTTGATTATGTCATATACGCGGGCCGATATTTTCATATTAGCCAATAGGCAAAAATAGATTGCGGTCTGGATATGGCATATTGGCAGATGTTACCTATATGCATACATGCATGTTGTCTCCCCATTTTTTCATAAATCAAACCAACTACATACATCAAACTAGTCCATGCCACCAATCGGAAACTCCACTATGTCTTTGAATTATTTTTTTTCCAAATAGCATTGAGCTCCTATTGACATTGTCCCATCCAACAAATTTGTTGTGCTTGCCTCGACCTTCATCTAGCTTTCACATGCCATACACATTAGATGAGTAATATAGTTATAAATTATGGTATTTTGTTGTCATCAATCCACCTAACCCTAACCCCAACCTAACCCTAGCCCCAGCCCCAGCCCCAGCCCAGCCCCGCCCCGCCCCAACCTAACCCTAACCCCAGCGCGGCCAGCTAAACCCCAACACCAACCCCAGCCCCAGCCCCAGCCCTAGCAGCAGCCGAACCCCAACCCTAACCCTAACCCCAACCCCGACCCCGACCCCGACCCCTGCCGAACCCCAACTCGCGCGCGCAACCCCAGATCCAGCCATGAACCCTAAGCCTAAAATAATCAAAAAATTCTTTAATTTACCTGAAGATTTACTCACCTGAACGGCAGTGGCGACGACCTGAACGGCGGTGGCGACGACGAGAACGGTGGTGGCGACAAGAACGGCGGTAGCGACGAGAACGACGGTGGCGACGAGGAGAACGGCGGTGGCGACGAGGAGAACGGCGTGGCGATTTGAGGATTTTTTTCGCGCGCGATCGAGAGAGAGAGGAAGAAAGTGAGCGTAGGCAATCGATCTGTGCCTTTATTAAATCGATATTTAGTTGCCCCTACGGATTTGTCCGTAGGTCCTTGGTTTGCGTCTCCGTAGGGGCAAACACCAAATTAAGAATTAATATTTTTATTCTTGGACGTCTGGGCCCGTAGGGGCAACCTTTTAGCCCTACGGATTAATCTGTAGGGCCAAGTTAAATCTGCCCCTACGGATTTCAATATCCGTAGGGGCAACCCCCTATTTTACTAGTGCCAACAGGACTGGTCTGGGAACAGTACCTGAGTATTTTTACATGAATCGATATTTACCGAAGAGATTTCCATAAAGGAGCTATAGTCTCAATATTTTCCTACGTATCCAAGATGACACGAAAACTTTACAAAGGAAAACTTTCTAAATCGTTTTCAAAAAGCGGAACGTATATGTTAAACAAAAGATATATATATATATATATATATATATATATATATATATATATATATACCTATTTTCCTTATAATGAACGTCCACTACTTATGCCATGATACGCGCATCGCACGGCGATTTGAACAGGATTTTGCATGCACTTTCATTTGGCTGTTTTGACGATTTTACAATGATGCGTACTATATACATGTCATCGTTTTGGGTATATCATGTTGGTTTTCGTATTGGATTTTGACATTTGTATTTTCGCCATAACTCCGATGATTGCGTGATTCTTGACGGAGTTTTGATTTTGAGTTTTACACTCATTCTTATTGCGCATGTATGGTGCTATGATACGTTTTGTGTATTCATGATTTCGGAGCCCCGACAATTTGATCATTTTACTGAAATGTTTTAGTATTTGGGGAGTTAAAATTTAAATTCGGGGACCGAATTTATTTAAGGGGGGAAGATTGTAATATTTCAGAAAATAAAATATTATTTTTAGGAACTTAAATAATTAAAATAATAAATATTATGAATATTTTAAAGTATGGAGATTAGTTTTAATGAAATGATATAATTATATACCGATAGTTTGGAAAATAATTGGAAAATTTATAAGAATTATTAATTTTGAAAGTGTTTAGTTGATTTGGACATTTTATAAATTATTTTATAATTATTTGTATACGAATTTAATACTAAACCCGATTAGCATTTCACTAATTATGCATTAATCCAGTTTATGTGTTATGCATGCAACTTAACATGTTACATAACACTTGTTATATTTTGTTTTGAACCATGGCTTCTTCTTTTAATTTAAAATGGTTTTGTTTTTATTTAAAAAGATTTCATAAGAGAGGGTGGGGACCATGAGCCATGGTTAAGATGACAAAAAGAGAGAGGGGGGAAGTCTAGGTCTTGAGCCATTTTTTTATTTCCCTCATATATTCATTTGCCTTCTTCATTATTCCTCTTCTCCTTCATCTCCCTCATCCTCCATCACTTCCACTACAGCCCATGGCCACCACCAAATTCCTCACAAAAACCCCACAATCCCTTCATAAAAATTGATCCCAACCTCACTACAAACCCCTTGGTGGAATAAAGATTGGACTTTGAGCACTTGGGATCATCTAGGGTTTTTCCTTAGTTGTCAAATGAGGTAAATCCAATGTCTTTAGTTAATTTTTTTAGTGTTTCTAATGTTCTAGTGTAATTATGAGTTAATTTGTGAGGTTTGGTGATCTTTGAAAATTCTTAGTTGAGGGTTAGGTGATTTCTTGATGTGTGAAGGTGAAATTGAGGATTGGATAGTGACCACAACCCATCTAGTGTTAGAATTCTGGACAAAACCAGAGACTAAACCCCAAGACTTGAACTTTAGATTTGCCGATATCGGGTTTTTGTTGGAATTGTGATGACTTATTAGGATATGCAATGACCCGGAGACCCTGAAAAATATTTTACAGATATAGTGAGATGTGCAGACCACTAGGAAGCTACCCTAGAAGCCCAAGCCCAAGCCTTCATATTTTGGCCGCCGTTTTATTCGATTTGGCCGCAATTTTCGGTCCAATTTTTGAGTTAGGGTCTGAAACTGGGTCTGTAGCTCACTTTTTTGATAACTAGACCTACCCTATATGCAAAAAAGTCTAATTTTACATTAATAAAAATCTAGAGTCGTTTTACTTGATTTCTGGCGATGTTTTGCGACTTTTGAAACTTGATTTTTGGGTATTTTAGTTTTGACTCGGTCGTTTGACGTTTGTACGTCAACGTCGGGAGTTGTTTGGTTGTTCTTGCATGTGTGGACCATAGTTTCTAACCTATGTATGTTTCGTTTGCCATATCGATTTCCGGACTTGATTTTGATGTCGATACGATATGCGTTGAATTGTTGGTACCTTCACATGGGTTTTTGGGAAGACAAGGAGAGTGTGGCATCATCGATTTCGGTAAGCGAGGATCAATGTGAGTAGATGTATATCTACGGGGGAAGTCGGGTGGATGGCGTATAGCCCCCCTGCAACTGTAGAATAGGGTATTACTATAATAGTAAGTTTGGATGCGATATTTGGATACTTAGCGAATAGGGTATTTAGAAGACCTTAGGTTAGATTAGGTTGATCTAGGAAGACTTATCCATAGGATGATTACCTTGGTGGCGAATCGCAGGTTATATGTAGTCACACACACACGCACACACAAACACTTGATTTTTTTTGTGTATATATGTATGTGTGTGTGTGTGTGTGTAGACATATACACGGGTGATGAGGATAGTATGTGTTATATGATTATCAGTCGATATGATCGGGCATAATACCGTGATGTTATGATATGAGATTGAGTCAAGATACTGTTTATGATATGATATAATAAAGGATCGTTAGGCGGTATGTATACAAGCATGCGATAACATGTGATTTGATGATAAAATAGATTGTATGAGACCTTAGATCCATACCACTGATTTATTATATTGATATTGTACGACGATTGATACCGTACGAATGATAATTTATTATGATATTTGACCCGTACCCTTGATTTTGGGGATGCCGTACGATGGATTTTACCGTACAAGGTACATATGATGATTGATCCGCACTCTTGACTCAAGGATGCTGTACGTTAGATATTACCGTACGTGATATTATGAGGCTAGATCGCCGACTATTAGATATATCGACTCGGAATATATTTAGATTTTCTTATCTTTCCGACTAGGTTCTTAGTTTAGTCTTTTAGTTGTTTAGGTAGATGCTAGACTAGGCTCGAGTCATACCTATTTTCAAAATTAACGAATCGTGGGTATTTTCAAAAGACAATCCGAGAGATGTTATGGATTTTTCAAAGGACATATCTTTTCTCAAAAACACCGTAACCCCTACTTTTCTAAAAACCATGATTCGTGTTATTCCAAACACTAAAACTGTATGACTCGTATACAGATATGTGTATTTTATTATTGTTGCGTTTACTATTCACTTTTCCGTTATATTCATGTTTCTCTCATTGCATTTCATATATACATGTGTCTTCTTTTGCTATTATGATCTCGTATGTTAGAACACCAGCACCATTACCGATGATGCGTATGTTGCACGTACACTTGCTTGCCGGCTCACACACATTATCATCGGTAATTTCCATGCCACGTACACCCTAGATAACCTTTACTCCATTCATATAATCTTAAAATGCTAGTGTAGACCTTGTATCTCTTATTTTGAATACCATATGCATTTGCATCCGTACATTCTAGTTATGCACTGATCATTGGCTTTATGTCGGTATTTATTATCTCAATATATACTGCAAATATTGTGATTCTCTTGGAGATTTCCGTATTCATGAGATTTCTGGATTTAGGGAAAACCGCAAAGGAATTTCATAAAACTTATATCAATTTTTCAATAGAAATTGCGGTTTTCTCGTGTCATGATTTGTGTGGCATCCACCATGAGTTTTCTCGGTTCTTGAGCCACATGTGTACACATACCCGATTCGAGGAGAGAGACGCCGCTGCAGGTACATGGTGGACCCGGTAAGGTACCCCTGGGAAAGAAGGTCTTATAGCGAGAAGTTGAGCCTAGCAGGGGTGCACTACCTACCGGCGATATTTGACGCGGTGGACATCCGGAGGATACTTACCGTAGTCGTGTGATCGGATCATTTGGGCCGATCCGGACAGACGGAGTCCGAGATTTATGAGGATTTTTGTGTCGCTGATGGACACGATTTTCATGATATTTTCGAGTGTCGATACTTGGCACTCAGGTTTATCCTGATTTCTTTCTGTGTTGTTGCTGTACATGCTCATTTAGTGATGCGTTCATACATCATAGATGTGACATGTAGTTATTTTATGACACGGACACGAGTACCTGATCTTACAGACATGCCTATATTATCACCTCTATTGTTACTTGATGTTATCGTGCTACTATTATTATTGTACTGTATCGTAAGACCTAGTTGACCGTCATACATTCGGTTTTTACTCGGTGATGTCTTCTACTCACGAGTTGGTAACTTACCCCCGTTGTTCCATAGTTTCTTTGCAGGTTCAGCCGTACAGGTTCCGTTGAGGCTTGCTAGCACTTCACTTTCTTCAGGGTGATTGCTGGATAGGTGGGATGCATTTGCTTCGTGACCACCAGAATATATTTGTATATTTATTTCAGTTGTATCTAGTTAAGCCCCATCAACCAGACTTTTATTTTTGGTAGACTTAGATAACCACAGTTTGTATATTCTTTCGGCCTTAGAGTCACACTTATATATTTGTTGTTGTTTCTGGTTTTCCTGATGTTTAGTTTTCATTACTTTCTTTCTGAGTTTTGATCCTCGCCTTCAGCGTTGTATATTTTCTTTACTTGCGTGGTTGTTTCCGCCATTTGGCGAAGAGCTAGCTCCCGCTTTGGGATGCCTTATATATTATTACTTGTATTCGTTTTTGGGTTAAAAATTACAAAGGAGGTGCTGCCCGAATTTCAAACGACAAAAATAGTTTTCAAGTTAGATACAAATATAGCGTTTTCATATATTACTACTTATGTATATATAAGAATAAATTTGATTTCAGTAAACTTTATTTCAAAACTGCACCTCCATTATTTTTCCCCTAAAAAGGTTTAGATTTCTGGGCTTTTGGCTTACTTGAATTAGGTGGGGTCCTATAAACTTCACGTGATTTAAGTGCCAGTCACATGCCTTTTCCGGGTCATGACACTATTACATGATATACTTGACTTGACATTGAATCTGGACACTTGAACTTAATACTGGAATATCTAAACTTTAACTTGAACACTTGACTTGACTTGACCGAACCATGAATATAACTTGACATGAACTTGACTTTAATACCTGAATACATGATTACAACTTGAACATGAACTTGTTCATTTTTTATATTCATGGATTCGACCAAGACCTGTAAACTTGAACTATACATTACAATACACGGGGATAAAGGGGTAGATTGGTACGGAACGTATATCGTGGCACAAGAGGTCACTTAAAAGACACCTACATGAATTCGCGTGCTGTTGTCCCGTGGATTATGACGGGGCCTTATACTACATGTTACTATATTCCACAGGATAAGATGGACTCCTCTCGTATACATAAATACCTTCTTTATCAAAATACAAACAACCACGTTTGAATAACTATACTTACACATTGACATTCACTTCATGCTCACTATACCTATACTACATAGCCATTACTATACTTGTTTGTTATGCTCATGTTCCATTGTCATGCTCACATAGTTTCCATTATTTACCGTGTTATATAGAATTACTATGTTACATAGATTTGCCATGCTTATATTAAATGATTTGTTTAATCACCATATAACACTTAGTCCATTGCTTCATGATATCCTTTTCCAACTTGTCACTATACCTTTATATTTTACATTCATGTTTTTTTGGGACTTACCGAGCGCTAGTTCGCTGACGGGCATTCCGCCCATCTCTTTATTTCATGGAATATTCGTCAGGTGAATTTGGGATAGAGGATATAGAAGCAGTCAATGAGGAGTATTTTCATCTCACATCTAAAGTGGATGAATAGTTTTGTTCATCTTCACGGTTATTACAGCTTTCCTTTTAGTATACCACATGTTTAGGCTCTTTACCTTCATCTTATGTTTATTGTTCAGACATATTGTATTAGTTGAAAATTATAACATCTTGAATGTAATATATCGATATTGGATTTTATTACTCTTGTTATTCTTGCGCTTTGTTATATTGCTTATTTACGCTTAATATATTTATTAAGAGAAACGACCTTCTCATAATAAATACGTTGCGGGCTTTCCACGTCACCGTTTCCGTCTATTAGGAAGCGGGGCATGACATGAACTTTGATTTGCTGAGCGATATATGCGTCCAGCTTTCCTTTTGGGATCATTTCCTCTTCAGCCTTTGATGCGACTTGCAGAGGATTTGAAATGTCACCCTTACCTTTAAGAGCGAATACCGGCGGCTCATCTGCTAGTGGTTCTGAATGGACCATTATTCCAGCCATATTCTGGATCAAGAGGGCCATCTGGTTCATTTTAGCTGACATCTCTGCCCCTTTTTCGTCCCTCTTCTTAAGTACGCGCTTCAAGAAATCAATATCCGACTCCTGCCCCACTCTTTTTTCGGGTGCGTCCTCAGGATTTTCCTTAGGCAATGGATTAGCAAGTGCTACTGCCTGAGCAAGCATTTTCTGCAACTTTTCACGTTGCAGCTGAGCTTTTGTCGGAGACCGAGTATGCAGTCCATGACTAGCAGAAGCACGACCTTCATTTTTAGAACTCACCATATGAACTGAGTGAACTACCATGCCCCTAAGCTTGGAGCGTTTGGATTTTTGGCCTTTGGAGTTTGCCTCGGATGGTTGAGCTTTATCTGGCCTCTCTATTTTGTGAGAAACTGCATTGGGAGGAACCATCGTAACTGGAACCGTCTTGAGATGAGTCCCTTTGTATTTGGAAGGGGAGTTGTTAGAGTTTAGCTAACGCTTAGGAGAAGGGCCACCGATAACGACTGAGTCCTTTGCCTGCTTCCACATCTTATATATAGATGAGGAAAGTTCTTTTAGGGAGTGAACTGGCTTCTGATCTCTTTGGATCTTCGGAGTTTGCGGAGATTTTTTCAATACCGCGGTGGGGGGATTTTGCCTAACCCTTCGCAGCAGTTCAAAACGGTTCCCGGTTGGAATATCAACATTCACCGTCTGAGTCGAAGTCAACCCAAATGGAGAACTGCCTTCAGCTCGTCTTATTTGACGCCCATATTGACGCCGATCATGTTTTTTGACCGGAGTTCCTTCAGTCTCAGAAATTTGCTGAGCTTGCCCCCTGTTTTCTTTGAAAGCATGACTGTTCTGCCCCCTGCGTCGACCTTGGTCCTCAGCAGGTGCCAGTTGTTTGGGGACTGATTCCGTCTGCAAAGCTGAAACTTGAGGAGCCAGCTTGTGAAAGATTGACTTCCTCTGGGCTTCCTCCTTCGGTGTTGAGGCACCTAGAGTTGGAGGTGGGAGCATAGACCCAAAGATAAGTCCATTGATTTCTTGAAGAGCCGGATTGCAGAGATTTGAGACTGCAAGTAGCCCATACTTGACTCCACCAGATGTGACAGAGCCTGAATTGCGGCGAGTGGAAGAAATTCTACAAAGAGACAAAACGCCAGCTTCAGTATCTAATCACCCAAGGGAAACTACAAACATATATATGCCATGATTATTTGATCACGGAAAAACACGACACACGAAATATGGAGTAGAAAGAGGAAGAGGTCCTACCGGGCATGCCAGAATCTGTTTACCACCGAAAACAGAGACGAACTGGGATTGATCGTCTTGCTTGAATTTGGAGGCAGATTCTATTTGGACATATCCATCCACCTTTCCAAAGATGCCAAGTTGATTTATGGCACCGTATATCGGAGGTTTAGACAGATGCGACCAATATAGCAGACTTTATTGGATTTCACCTCATTTATGAGGGTTTTTATTATTGGGACACTCTTTCCTACAGGTGCAAGCCCCTACAGTTAATTATGTTATCGTGTTGCGATAACAACTTTCTCCTACTCTAGTAGATCAGTCTGTGTCGTGTTATGTTTGTTTATTATGATATTTCCCTTGGATTGTATACAGAGACTAATCTTATCATACTCGTAGGGAGCGAATTAGTCCAAATCTGTATATTAGATTTGGGGTTTTGAATTTAGGACGCGGATCTCATATTAATAAGGTCCATCAGTTCACGAATATTTGGGTTTGATATAAGGATCGTTAGTCATATATGAGACTAAGATCGACTTATGAACAGTGATCTATGGGCTCAATTGATCATCAGATCATATATAAATAACCTATAGTATATGGTAGTCAGCATGGAGACAGTCCACAGGGTAAAACATTTTAGTTTAAGGACATTTCGGTCCATTATCACAGTGTTTGGGGCGAAGTATTAGTTTAAGGACGTTTCGGTCCATCATTCCCATGTTTGGGACGAAGTTTAGTTTAAGAATATTTCGGTCTAGCATTCCCGTGTTTGGGGGAACGCGCTAGTTTAAGGACGTTTCGGTCCATTATCGCCGTGTTTGGGGCGAAGGAGTTGTTGGCTGTTGGGACCCACCACCTCTCTGAAAATGTTGAGAAATTATAACGCTGTATATCAGAGGTGTGGAAGGATGTACCTTTGAACCAAATCCCGTATATGAGGGAAAAGATCATAATGGATCAAAGAAGAAGCTTAAGCTTCACAGACTTAGCCAATTTAGGCTAAGATTGAGTTTCTATACCACCCAGCAGTGCTAAGCACTCAGTCACATAGCGCTCACATGAATATCACGTGAGGCGCTCAGACTTAGGCGTTGCCCGATCAGTGCTAAGCACTTAAGCACTTTGAATATATAGTGCTAAGCACTTAGTTATAATGCTCACGTGTATTTCATGTGAGGCGCTATGTTTCTTGGTGCTCACGTGCTATCACGTGAAGCACTTAATTTTTGAATGCTCGTGTGTGTTTCACGTGAGGAACTGGGTTTTGGGCGCTAACGTGTGTTTCATGTGAAGCGCTGAGTTTTTAGCGCTCACGTGTGTTTTATGTGAGGCACTGAGTTCATGGGCCTTGGGCGCTCACTTTCCTTTTAAGTGAGGCGTTTTCCCCTAGAGATTTAATCTCTTCTTATCTTTTAAATATCAGAGAAGCTTAGCTTTTGTTAATGGT
This sequence comes from Agapanthus africanus, assembly GCA_030015575.1. Lineage (NCBI taxonomy): Eukaryota > Viridiplantae > Streptophyta > Magnoliopsida > Asparagales > Amaryllidaceae > Agapanthus > Agapanthus africanus. The sequence continues at coordinate 109,693,477 of CM057340.1, read as the reverse complement.
ATTTTGACCATTAACGATCACCAAGATCTCTATTTTGAGGATCTGAGATCAGGTTCTTTAAGTACTAAGTTCTTGTTTTATGAGGGAACTAAGTTCCTGAAGTATAAACTCCATCTTCTTCATGTCCTTTCTTTCATGTCCTTTTCAACCTTGTTCTTCCCTGAATCTTTGATTCTCAAGAACAAGATCTTCCCGATTAGAATTAAATTCTCAACTTGTGGAAGACTTGTCTTGTGGATCTCAGATCTAGAGAAAGAACTAAGTTCTTTTAAATGGTTAAACCCCTATATTTGATATGACAGGTAAAGGAGATGTTTTGATCTCTACTTTTTTCTTTACCTAGGGTTTGAGAGGAGGAAGATTTTCTTCTTCGAAGAGAATTAAATTCTCTGTTTTTTGTGAAACCTTTTTAAGAGCCTTCTGTATTTTTACTGAAACTTATGCGGGGTCTCCTCCTTTTATATTTAATCTCTTTTCTCCTATTTATAGGAGAAGAGAAAAATCAACCCGTTGGAGGAAATCTCTCATTGAGAGATCATGATTGATTTCATAATCAATCGAATGATCTCAATGACCAACCGGTGAATTTTATTCACCGTTGGATTTTTAATCGAATGGCTCTCTATTTTACAGAAAAGATCAATCTTGTTTGTTTAACAAGATTAGAAAAATATTTTCATAAGATAGAATTTCATTCTATCTTTTACATATTTTTAAAATCACCATTGGATTTTTGATCCAATGGATCTCTGTTTAATGGAGAATATTGTTCTTATTTGATTTGATCATGGAGATATTTTTCCCTATTAGAATTTAATTCTATCATTTGATGATTTTTAATCATCATTGGATTTTTGATCCAACGGCTCTGTTTAACAGAGAATATCTCCATATTTTAAGGAAATATTTCCCATGCAGAATTTAATTCTACCCAGGCAGACTCATTTTAAATTCGGCGCCGACGCTCACGTGCTATGCACGTGAACGCAGCTTAAGAATTTAATTCTTACTGCAATAGGCACCCACATGCTTTGCACGCCGGTGCTTACGTGCCTTGCACGTAACACGCTTCCTTAGGATTTAATCCTATTAAAAACTGGCGCCGGCGCTTACGTGCCTTTCACGTGAGGCACTGCCTTAGGATTTAATCCTATTCGAGAAAAGTGTCCACGTATTCTGCACGCCGGCGCTCACGTGCCTTTCACGTAAGGCGCCTCCTTCTTTTATAGGGGTTTCTCTGCTTTTCTTGAGTCAACCTTCTCTTTTCCAACACCTTCTTTTGTCAAAGCTTGGAAATAGTTCCACCATACATAACATTTTATGTGCCGAGACTTAAACGTTTTCTCTTTATAATCTGAAGCAGTGCTCATCTTCTCCTTCACAAATAAAGAATCACTTTGACAGAGAAAGAATTATGGCTTGCAATCGCCCGCATGTTCCTCGACAGCCATGAGAAGTGCCTATTGGGGATATCTTTCCTTGCTTTGCCGCCCGTATGGTGAATCCCTCTTTCATAGATGATCAATGTGACACGGTGATGCACGAGCTCCTGACCCGCAGGGGATCTCCTCTTCCCGCCGGCTCTACTGGGCTTCGGATGATTTTCTTGGCCATCCTCGATGACATTCCTTCTTATCCAGCGGAGATGACTCTGGCGATACTTGACGCAGCGCAGGACAAGTTCAACTGCGTTCATAAGGCATGCATGATCACAAAGCCTCTGAGAGACCGCTTCGTTCATTTGTTGAGCCAGATATAGGCTCAGCGGGACATCATGTCTGCTTTTGCTGATGAGCACGGCATTGATCGCCGCGGAGCGACTCTTCGTAAGGATCGCCATTTCGATATAGTGAAGAAGGCTGAGAATTAGAGAACTTTGTCTATTGTTTTTTTAACCTTTATAGTTCCGATCCCATATTTGGTGATCTCTTCCTTGCAGAATAAGATGTTTATTTAAATGCATTTCTTTATCGTTGACTGCTGAATGTTTCATCCCCAACACATGTTCATATGTGCATCTTGCATCTGCACATGTGCTTTGCATATTGCCCTTAAGAATTTCTGCTAAATGCGAATGCCAATGATGCGCATGTGTCATGCACTAACCTTCACACACACACACATAAATGAGCTTACTTTCAACGTTGTTTCATTCAAGTACGCATATATATGTAGGTAAACACTTAAACAGGTGTGAACAATTACCGTGCTTGGAATCTTTCATACTAAATCTTTTTAGTATGGCATCTATGTATCTGGACTGTGAATGTCCCAACAATCTTTTGGATCTATCTTTGTAGATCTTAATCCTCAGAATATAAGAGGTATCACCCAGGTCTTTCTTGGAGAACCTTTATGACAATAATAGCTTGACCGATTGTAGTATAGGAATGCCATTTCCTATCAAGAAAATGTCGTCTACGTACAAGACTAGGAACACGACAGTTATTCATGCAATCTTCTTATACATATATGGTTCATCCTCATTCTTAATGAAATCAAATTCCTTGACTGTCTCATTAAAACAGATGTTCCAGTTCCGCAGTGCCTGCTTTAATCCATAAATGGATTTAAGCAACTTGCACAGCTTCTCGCTGCTCCTACTGTCTATGAATCCCTCCGGCTGATCCATATAAACGCACTCTTCCAAACTTCCATTCAGAAAAGCCATTTTTACGTTCATCAGCCAGATTTCATAGTCATGGAAGGCAGCAATGGTAAGTAGGATCCGAATGGATTTCAGAATAGCCACTGGAGAAAAGGTTCCGTCATAGTCCACACCAGTTCTTTGACGAAAACCTTTTGCAATAAGTCTATCCTTATAGGTATCCACCTGTCCATCTACACCAATCTTCTTTTTGAAAATTCATTTGCATCCAACGAGTTTTACCCTAGGAGAAGAAATATCCAATGTCCAAACTTGGTTGGTGTACATGGACTCCATTTCGGATCACATAGCATCCAGCCATTTTTCAGAATTCTTACTGGTAAAGGTCTGTTTGAAACTAGTAGGATTATCTTCTCCGAAGATGCAATCCTCTCGATCTCCGTCTATGAGAAAACTGTAGTACTCTCGGGCCGAAGAGAAATCCTACTAGATCTGCCGAGTGGCTGAGGTTCTTCTGGGATTATTGAATCCCGTGGTTCCACCAAATCTTCAGTCGTTGTTTGTGTATCTTGAATTTCTTCCAGTTTTATCATATTCCCACAGGTTTCTTTTGCAAGAAACCGCCGTTCCAAAAAGGTGGCATTCTTAGAGACAACAATCTTTTATTCCTCTTAATGGTAGAAAAGATATCCTCACGAATGATTGGAATATCCCACAAATTTACACAACACTGAACGTGCCTCGAGTTTGTCCGGATTGTGCTTTTTAACATAATTCGGACACCCCCATATCTTAATGAATTTAAGACATGATTTCTTACCACTCCATACTTCATATGGAGTAGTAAGCAGAGATTTAGACAAAACTTGATTCAATAGATATGCAGCTGTATCTAGTGCATGTCCCCAGAATGAAAGAGGCAACTCAGCATTGCTCATCATGGAGCATATCTAATAGGATACGAATCCTCCGCTTCGATACACCGTTGTGCTGTGGTGTATACGGAGGAGTAAGTTAAGAGAGAATACCATTCTCTTTTAGAAAATTAAGGAATTCCATGCTCAAGTACTCCCCTCCTTGATCTGATCGGAGGATCTTGATATTTTTTCTAGTCTGGTTTTCTACTTCGCTTTTATATTCTTTGAATTTCTCAAAAGCTTCAGATTTGTGTTTCATCGAAAATACATATCCGAATCTAGAGAGATCATCAGTGAATGTAATGAAGTACGAGAATCCACCCCTTGCATGTATAGACATTGGACCACATGCATCACTGTGTATCAGTCCTAAGAGCTCTGTTTCTCTTTCTTCGTGTTCGGTGAACGGAGATTTAGTCATCTTTCCTTTGAGACAAGACTGAAAAATTTCATAGGATGAAAATTCAAACGGATTCAGATATCCATCCTTAAGTAACTTAGATAGTCTTTTCTCATTGATATGATCAAGTCTACAATGCCACATGTAGGCTTCGTTCATATCTGAACTCTTCCTCGTGTATGTGTTTTGTATATTGAAAACCGTGTTTTGATTTAGAATGTAGATACCATTACATAGTGTACCTTCTGCAATCAATACCTGATTAAGGTAAATGTTCATGATATTTCTATGTAGAACAAAGTTGTATCCATCTTTATCAAGTAAAGAAACTGATATGATATTGTAAAGCATGGAAGGTACATAGTAGCAGTTGTTCAAAATCATAGTATTGTTGGTTAGCAATACTAGGTGATATTCACCAACGACAGCAACATTAACTTATGTTCCGTTCCCTACTTTGAGAGACATCACCAGGTCCAACCATCCTATTTTTCTCAGTCCCTGTAATAAATTACAGATATGAGATCCTGATCCGGCATCTAGTATCTAGGAGGTAGGACTGAAAAACGGTTCTAAATAACAAGAACACGCGAAGAAGATGCATAAGAATGCTTCTCCTTCATTAGGTTCATGTGGAAGTCTATGCAATCCTCTTTCTTTTTCTCATACTTATGACAGTTGTCATAAGTTAGAGCTGAACCGACGTTCACCAACCCCGAATAAGAATCTTGATCGGTCAAGTCATAAATTTTATTATCTTGATAAGGCGTGACATAATTGCTACCTGGAAAGAGAGAAAAGAAACACTCGGCGTGCGCTCTTGCAAGCTTAGATTGGTTTTTAATTTATCTAATCAGGATGGCTCCCATTGTTTCCTCGAATTCTTCTTTAAACCTTAAAATGAGAACTAGTTAGGATCATTAACACCTTACAAGTTCGCTAACCGTTCAGCCAAGTAGGTGTTGGTACTCCGAGGGAGGTTCCCCGTGCTCTCGCGCGGACCTAATTAAAATAAACCTCGTTTCCGCAAAGGTGTAGCCCCGTTAACACCTTTCTAAACACCTAATAGGTTAGCTAAATGTGAGGTGAAAAATATCTCCCAAGAGTAATCCTACTCATCAATGAGATCGGGACCCAACTATCATCGTTTGATAACCTAGATAGAAGCCACTCTAGTCACCACACTCCAAAAGGTATGCAATACTAGCAAGTTTCATGTATATTTGAAACTCCCGATGTGATTTTTACCCCTAGAATCCATGTGACCTTGACTAAAGATCAAAATGCCAAAATGTCCTAGTCAAGTTTTACCCTTCATTTTCTTGATTTCATTAGACCCACCCGTACGAGCTTTGATTAAAGATCAAAAAGATCGCACGATTATCCGAACCAATTGCTACCGAACACTACGTTTCGAATAAAGATTGAAATGTGTAGCACGATTACTACTCACTACCAATCTGAAATGACGGAAGGATACGACTAGTTTTTGGTGAAAAAACTTTAACGTAATGAACTTGATATCATTGAAGGAACCGAGCAATTTTGAAAAGGAGTGGTTTAGGTTCCGCTTTTGAAAACTAGTGGCTTTCAAGAAAACTGAGTAATATATAGTAACATAAACTTTTTCTCAAGAGATCACTCTCCGTGAAAGGATCTAGGCTCTTGCCCCCTCGAATGATGTGCGGGGTATTTCTGACTGAATACCTCTATGTAAAGAAAAAGAATACGACTATAGTTTTTCAAAAAAATTATTTCGACAATATCTTTTAGGTTTATTTTTCCTTGCATTAATCAAAATTAATGTGGTCCCATTAATTAAAACCTATCACACCAGAAAAGAATGAAAATAGAATGTACGTATATGCCATCCGCATTCGCTATGGGGCCCCGGCATGCACCGTTAGGTTACTTAACTAACGGCAGAGTGGGGGCTGGACTACCGTGGATGCAAAACATATACAACATTTATTTATATATATAAATACATAGTCATCTCAGGCATGATATAAGCAACATCACAGAAAAGCGATAAGCAATATGGAAAAGAGGATAATCTAGGAGCCCCGGGTTTCATTTGAGCCGCAAATGAAACTCGACGTTCCCCGGTCGTATGGATAGCCTGTACAATATAGAACCAAAACCCTTACGAATGCGGCAAGTTACCCACCAATCCCAGAAATGAGGCAACCCTAATCAACAAAGTGAGTGAGTCACCCAGCACTTTACGGAATCCAGTAACTTGAGCACACCACCGTGGGTCATCCTATACCCCATACGAGTGCGACGAATAGCCCGCCAATTCTAGAGTAGGCACCCCGGTCTCAACGTCATGAGATGGAGGCCCGTTGTCCTCTAGAACCTGGCTACTCGAGCACTCCGCCGCAGGGTTTATCCTAGTACAGAAAAGAAAAGATATATATAACGGTGACATCGACCTCAACCTGGCCATGCCCCAATAAAAGAATATACAAATTGGCAGAAACGACAGTCCACATGTCGGACGCTCGCCCTGCAATAAAGAATATACAAATGAATTCTAAACTGTACAACCAACATTGCACAAAACGCTATGCATCATGACAATCCATCGAAACCATCATATAGACATCACAATTAACATCACAGATAAACAAGATACGCGTAACCGCTTCTAATCGACGTATAGTGATTAGAAGATGTTTAACAACACATATACGTATCACAAAAGAAAGTAACGAAAACTATGAAAATAGAATTCCACGCACAAATAGCAAATGCAACAAGTTTTTCCAAAACCGGAAAAAACAGTTCACCAAGTCCAAAAATTCATTCGTTTTAAGCCAATCCGGGAGTCGAAACGAACTTGAATCCCATCCGAACCTTCGCGGGGTCGAAGGACCAAAAATTAACTATCGCTTGGTGGGGTTAGAGGGATACCCACCCCCTAGGCCACCAGGAGGTGGCCAGAAGGGAGTGGCAGACCCGTGCCTACCCCTATTGTCACGGCCCGCTTCCCAGTGTACGGAATCGGTAACGTGCCGGGCCGTAACTTATTTACTAAGAAATAATTATGTTAAGCGTAATTAAGCAATATATATAAAATGCATAAGAATGACAAGTGATATAAAATATAAGCAACAACTTTTATTTACATTTATTTTACATACAACTGTTTGAAAATGAAAGGATACAATGATATAAACAATGCCTAAACAGTGGCATACAAACTGAAAGTAAATACAAGGAGAGCTAGAAATCCGTCTGGGCAGTGAGCTGGTCCAAGTCCTCCTGGCTAGGCTCGATCTTCTGAGAGTCCGGTCCTCCTGACGGACATTCCAAAGAAAGAAAAGACAGAAATGTCGTCAGCAAACTAGCGCTCGGTAAGTCCCAAAAGAAGGAATGGAATAAAACAAGTAATGTGAAATGAAATTGTAAATTTGTTCAGGTATATGATTGTTATTTTAACGTAGTTGTTTGTAGCTTGGTACAGAAGGTATTTGTGTATACGAGAGGATTCCATCTTACCCCGTGGACTATGGGAACATGTAGTACAAGGTCCCGTGAAAACCCACGGGACAACGGCACGAGAGTTCATGTAGGTGTCTTTTAAGTGACCATCTCATGCCACGTTAATACGTTCCGTACCAATCTACTCCGTTATCCTCGCGTGATGTATTGTATAGAGTATATTTACAAGTCTTGCCGAGACCATGGATACAAATTGTTCAAGTAGTCTGGTTCAGGATGTAATCATGTATTCAAGTAGTCAAGTCAAGTTATAACCATGGTTCGGTCAAGTAAAGTCAAGTATTCATGTTTTTGGTATTTGAATTCAAGTATTCAGGTTCAAGGTCAAGTATTCATGTTAGACATTGGATCCATGTTTGAATTGGACTCTGAGTTGAGTTTGAATTTAGGTTTGAGTTAGACTCGGACTGAAACAGACCCTTGTAACTGATTTAGATCATGAATTAGGTTCAGGAGTTATCGGTAACTGCTGCACATGGACGACAGGATTTGTGTTATTTTCCAAGAAAATTACCATTGATAACTCCATTAAGTTTTCTACCTTAAATAGGCAAGCACTCACTTTCTCCGACTTCCTAGGGCTCAAGAGAATTGATCCCGCTTAAACCTATATTTACTAAAGTCCTTAAATATTGTTTTATATAACTCAAGGGGGTTTTATGAAAATATTTTTAATAAAATTTCAAAATAAACCTCGAGTATTTATTTATATTATTTAGGCTTTTCATGGATATGACTTTTAAGGATTTGAGGTATTTTAGTGATAATTGCTGAGCTTGGAAAGTTCATGGTATTTTATTATAAAACTTGTCTTTTGTTGGTATCTTGATAGTATTTTAGTGAAACTTATAATTCTTTCAAAAAAAAAGTTTATTATATTTTGAAAATATTAGGATTTTGTAATTTTATATAATTATTAAAAAATTAATTTTATTTAATTAGAAAAATTCGTTTTTCTTAAAAACCATATTTAAAACCTTTCGAGACCGAATGCTCCGTGAGGAGGTCTGCATCTCGCTCTACTAGCCTAAGAATGTGCGATAATCTGCACCATCCATTTGCGGGTCCCCTAAAAAGGGTTGTAGAGGTATAATTGCAATGAAATTTAAAATACAATTAAAAAGAAATCCGGTTTTTATAGTAAGTGGTATTTTCTTGTAATAATGTCTTCGCATCGAAAAATACATTCAAGAGTATCGTGCTATGAAACCAAGTGTGTATGTGAGAGGTAGGTCATTACCTCGTGATGTTTCCCTAAAGGTATGTTTGTAACAAAAAAATAAAAGAGGTGATATTTAAAGTTCATGGTATTTAAATGAAAAAGTGTTACTATTGTTATTTTACATGAGAATTTTGTTTCCCCCAATTAGAGCAAAGCTCTGTTTTGAATTTCAAAATTAAAAAATTGAAGCAATGCTTCAGATCCTGCGCGCTGCGCGCCACGTGTCAAAAGCAGACACGCCAGCGCTAGGATCGCTGAGCCCTAGGCAGCGCACCCCCAATCAGAGCAAAGCTTTGTTTTCAAAATTCAAAATTTAAAAAGTTGAAGCAATGCTTCAGATCCAGCGCTCTGCGCTGCGTACCATGTGTCTAACACAGGTGCACTAGCGCAATTGCGCTGCGTGCTGCGCTGCATGCCACGTGTCAAGCACGGATGCGCTAGCGCAGTTGCGCTGCGCGCCACGTGTCGAACGTAGGTGCGCCAGCGCTGGAATTAAAATTCCCACCGTTAGATCAAAAGATCTAATAATAATGATAAATCATTAATTAACCAGAAATAAATTCTGTTAAGGAAAGATTCCTCAAAATCTTTCCAAACAACAAGATTGTGTTTTAAGCACCGCTGGATCAATGATCCAATGGTAAATAATGAATTACCAAAAACAGAACAAATTCTGCATGGAAAGATTTCTCAATCTTATTAAAAACAAGAAGATTATCTTCTGTCAAACAGGAGCCTTAGGATCAAAGATCCAACGGTGGGAAATATTCCCCAATCAATTAAGAGAAAGATCTCTCAAAACTGATTTAACAAATCATTTGGCCCTATATAAAGGACCTTAGACTTCAAGTCGATATATAGAGAAAATACAGAAGAAGAGAGAGAAAACCCCTCTGCCAAAAAAGAGCGAGCTCTTAAGAAAAGAAGAGTTTTCTTCATACTCAAGGTAAAAAAGAACTATATTCTTGAAAAACAGAGATGAAAACATCTCATAAAAGAAGAACCCTCTTCTAAAAAGATCACAGATCTGAAAAACGACCAAGATCTCTGATAATAAGATCAAAAGATCTAATTATAAAAAAATATAAGAAGTATTTTACTTCGTCCGTAGATCTTTGATCTATAAAGGCAGAGCCTTTTATCAAAACAAGAACTTTTGTTCTTGGTTCTTGAGGCAAAGCCTCCTTAGAAGAACATAAAGTTGTTCAGTGATCTTGAAATCGACCAAATGCGCTTTGCGCTATTGAAAAGTGCCTTGCACTCATGAACTGCGCCCTTGCGCTCATTGGACCGGCGCACAGCGGCAAAACCTGCCACGTATCAACCATAGACACGATCTGCGCTTTGCGCTCTTGAAAACAGCGCACTGCGCTCTTGGGTTGGCACTCAACGCCAAGCGCGCCACGTGTCACTCACTGGCGCATCCATAAACTAGTGCAGCGCGCTCATAAATTAAAAGCGCAGCACGCTAATAAACTAGCGCTTAGCGCTAAGCGCGACACGTGTTCTCCTCGTGTGCGTTAACCGACAGATGCGCAATGCGCTCTTTGACTGGCGCAAAGCGCCTAGTGCGCCACGTGGCGCGCTGTCAGAACATACTTTGTTCTGATAAATGCTATGCATTCAATATAAGACAAAATGACAGAGCCCAATGCTTGGCATTATTAGAAAGGGTCGAGCCCAAATAAAGGCTTAATAGCCAGAACGGAAATAAAATGTCAAAACATTTTAATTGGACTTAGCCCAATTCTGGCCATAAGTCCTCAACCTATATTAAACTGAGCACATCTGCTCTTTCAACCAAATCACCCCGGTTCGAGAGTACATCTCTTTACTCCTCTGATATCTGTCGCTGTAATCCTTCAACGTCGTCAGAGAGGTGACGGGTCCCGACAACCACACATTACTACGGACTGTGGGGCCCTTAAACTCATGGACTATGATGTCCTTAACCTCGACCGTGATGTCTTAAAACTAAAGTCGGACTGTGGAGTCCTTAAATCCATGGACTATGATGTCCTTAACCTCGACCGTGATGTCTTAAAACTAACATCTGACTGTGGAGTTCTTAATTCCACGGACTATAATGTCCTTAACCTCGACCGTGATGTCTTAAAACTAACACCGGACTGTGGGGTCCTTAAACTCACGAACTATGATGTCCTTAACCTCGACCGCAATGTCTTAAAACTAACAATGGACCGTAATGTCCTTAAACTAATTATCGACCGCAATGTCATTAAACTAAATAACAGATCCCAATTGCTCTTTTGTTGGATCTAAACGATCCCGTTAAGTTGATCTTAGTCTAGAATTAGACTAACTTGTTCTTAACAAATGTTTAAGTTGATCTTAGCCTCAAATAAGGCTAACGTATCCTTAAACACAACCCCCCTAAATCCAAATCTAAGAAAGATACGGATTTGGACTAGTCCACGCCCTACGGGCGACAGCATAACTTAGTCTCCGTATACAATCCACGGGAAACCAAACAAAAAACAAACACCCACGAAACGAAGTGACCATATGAAGAAGGAGAAAGTTGTTACCGCGATGCGGTAGCGTAATTAACTGCAGGGGCTTGCGCCTGCAGGGAAGAGCGTCCCCACAATCAAAAAACCCCTCAAACGAGGGGGAATCTGACGAAATCTGCTACATCGGCCGCATCCGTTAAAACCTTCGATACATGGTGCCATAAATCAACTTGGCATCTTCGGAGAGGTGGACGGATAGCACCAATTAGCATCTGCCTCCAGATTTAGGAAAGACGTCCAGTCTTCCCGGCTTCCGGCGGTGAACAGATTCTGGCATGCCCGGTGGGACCTTTTCCTCTTTCCCCTCCACACTTCGTGTGTCGTGTTCGCGAATGAATCACGGTTTGTTAATGATTGCCCTTGGGTTTCAAGGTACTAAGATTTGGCGTTTTGCTTGGTGCAGAAAGCAAAAGGATCAATGGCGTTCACCTGCTCGAAGTGTTCCACATGCAACTACAACCCACATCCTGCCTCAACAGGAGGTATAGCCTATGGGCCCCAAGCGGCTTCCCTGTTCACGATGCCCGTGGAACAGGTCACTCAAGCCACCACAGGGTTGTTTTTCGGGACCATGCTCCCGCCAGTGAGCTTCACCGCTCCTATGCCAACACCAAAAGCTCCCAAGAAGTCGGTCTTCGATCGGCTAACAGCTAATGCGGCCCCTCTCAGCGGGTCATCCAGCTCCAACACTTCAGTCTTTGCCAGATTGGGCCAGAGTTCCTATGGGCCCACAATGAAGCCTGCAATCCCAGAGAAGGTTATTCCGAAGAGAGTAACCAACCCTGCTCCTGAAGTCGTCAAGACGGCTTCTCCTACCAAGGGGTCGGTCTTTACAAGACTGACTGTCCCAACTCCCACTCCTGCTCCTGCTACTCAAAGGACATCAGTTTTCAATAGGCTGACGCCAGCAACAGCCCCTCACCTGAACAGGAGGCAAGACAAAGCCATCCCCGTCACCAAGCCAACTCCATCAGCTCGACACGCTCGACGTTGCCACTGGCGCCGAGTAAGGAAGGCCGGGGGCAACTCCCCTTCTGGGCTAACTCCACCAGCTCTAACGGTGGAAATTAATGTTGATGTTCCAACCGGGAACAGTTTTGAGCTGTTGAATAAGGTTCGCAGGAATTCTCCTACCGCCGTACTGAAAAGATCTCCTCCTCCGGTGGAGAATGTTGTGGAAGGAAAGCCAGAACAGTCCCCTCAGCGGCTGTCCTCCAAGATCTACAAAGTCTGGCGGCAGGTCCAGGACTCAGTAGTTGATCAAGATTACCCTCGCCGACAAAAAAAGGGCGAAGGTTCAACAAGAAGAAAGCCATCCTGCCAAGCCACGAAAAGCTATCTGGGTGCCCACTGCGACGACCCCCTCAACTTCGACCGCCCACAAGAGGAGAAGGCCGGAGAAGATCCCCATGCCTACGACAAATGTCAAAGGTACTGAGCCCAAACACCCTAAGTCTGGGGGCATAACGGTCCATACTATTTACATGGCATCCGGGAAAGAAGACAGTCGCGCTTCTACGAGCCATCGACCACTCACCCGATCCATCACAAGAGCTCAGGAACAACAGCAGCAGAAGCTCCAGGAGACGCTGACTGCAATGGCCGCACTCACCGGGCCAAAAGAAAGCCCGGAGGCATCATCGGAACAACGTCACGAACACGAGACTGATGCTGAATTCCTTCGGTGAATGCTCGAAAAGAAGGACAAGGAGGCTGCGGAACAAGCAGCCAATATAAATCAAATGGCTCTTCTGTTCCAACACATGGTGGGTATGATGATCCAGCAGGACCTTCCAGCTGAAGATCCTCCGATTATCCTCGAAGACGACAGAGGAGAAACATCAAATCCACCTCCGGCTCTTTCAACAGCCAAGGAGGAAACCATTTCTAAGGCCGCCCTGGATGATTATATTGCTCAACAAATACGAGTTCACCAGGCAAATGAAGCGGCTGGCCAGGTCGTGAAGACTGGACGACCATATCCGGGCTGGTATGACCAGATAAAATACCCGCCGGGATACACAATCCTCAAATTCCATGTGTACAAGGGGACGGGCAATCCACACCAGCACGTCGCCCAGTTCAGATCTCTGTGCGGCAACACCGGGGGCGATGATAAGCTTTTGCTCCGCCAATTCGTCGGCAGCTTATCAGAGAAGGCGTTTGAATGGTACTCCGAACTCCAAAACGACTCCGTCAAAACTTTCACAGAAATGGAGTTATTGTTCACCCAGCGATTCGCGGGTGCAAGTGAACGCACCCCGATAACAGCATTGATCAATGGGAGAGTAAAGCCCGGCGAAACATGGGTTCAATACGCAATCCGATGGCGAAATCTGTGGTCAAAGTGCGAACAACGCATCGAAGAGGCACCAGCGGTGGGCATGTTCGTGGGCACCCTAGACCCTCATGCAACTATTTCACAGTTCATGATGTTCTTCAAACCGACCACGTTCCAGGATTTAATCGATAAGCTAGCCCAGATGGATCAGATGGGTTACAGACCGTCTCCTCCGAAACCGGAACCGTGGAACGAAAAGGGTAAAAGGAAGGCGTCTTTCGTTGCGAACACCCAACACCAGCCCAGTGCTCCAAGGCTAACGGATCAATTGGAAGAGAGACGGCGCTATTACAATGAAAAAATGAAGCGCCCTTACTCAATCCCGCGAGATAAAACGAAGAGGCTGTTCGAGCTGGCAATGCGCAACAGGCTTATCAATTTGCCGAATCCAAGGTGACCACCGCAACCCAGCGAAGTGAATAATCCCAATTATTGCCCTTACCACCAAACGGTAAGCCACCCGATCGAGGATTGCTTTGTATTTAAGGGATGGATCAAAGATCAGTACCTACAAAGCAAGTTTGCGCTGTCTGAGAAGTGGAAAGTAAACCCACCACAACCGCATCTCCTAAGAAGACGGACACACCGGGGGCAACGTGCTCTTTTGTTGAAGAAGCCCCATGGGAGGTTGTTCTTTCGGCCAAAACCAAAAGGATGCTGAATGATCTCCAAACATACCCGGCGATCAGGTGGAAGAATCCGTTGGAGCCTGAGATCATCGAGGGGATGCTAAAACCGTGCCCGACTCCAAAAATCGGTGGTAATAGCCAAAGCACATACACCCAGCCATCGAAATCTTTGAAAAAGAATAAGAAATCCAAGAAGCCCGTGAAGCCTGGCGACAAGCGCATGGACTTACAGAAGCAGATTGACGGGCTGGAAGAGTATAAGCAGAAGGCGCGGACTCCAATCATGCACCAAGAGTTCCTCAGCCACGTCCTTAAGGACGAAGATGATGAAGAAGGCTCATCGGATGGATCTGAGGATTATGTAGCAAGATGCCATGTGAACTCTCATTCATCGACAGACAATGAAGAAGCTCCCTGCACAGAGAGACTGGAGGCAGGTCCCGAGCCGGAACTTCTATGGTCGTCAGACGAAATGATCGACACCTTCCTGAACGAAATTCATTTGAAAAGTAAAGCCGATCGGGAGTGTGAGACGACCATATTTGAAAGAACCAAACGCCGACGACTGGACGAAAGAGTCGAGGCACTCCCGCCGAATCAAGGAACATCCGTCGTGGATAAAAACAAGTTCAAGACGAGGAAAAGGTTTGCTAAAGCCATATCAATAGGAATGAAGCTACCACCCTCCGAAGGAAACACTCTCGGTGAAGCAAAGATGCATCCTAGTTACTGCTCATATCATCGAAAGATTTCGCACCCCACCGAAGAATGCGACGCTTTTAAAAGATGGTGGCAGGGATATGTTGCTCACCGGCAACATTTTAAGCAGATGAAACGCAAAACTCGTCGGGAGCAGAGAAGTACGACCGAGGAGCATAAAAGAACCACCGGTAACTGTCGCATGATCAACACCGATGGATCGCAGGTTCTCACTTTCGGAAGCGACTCTGACGAAGAGATGGCTCTTGGCCCTCTCTTTAAAGAATCCACATTGGGGAAGGAGGAAGAGTCGAAGGCCTATGAAAACATTCAGGTGCGCAATCGCACACTTCCAGAAAAGAATCCTCGGACCCACGAGTAGAAAAGATAAGGGAAAGGAAAAGGTCTCTGAGGATATCACCCTGGATGACCAAGTCGTGAAAGAGCTGACTGCCAAAGACCCGCCAAAGAAAAATAAGGTGGACTACAACGTTCTGGCGCACTTGAGAAAGTTACCCTCGCAACTCAGCATTCTCGACGCCCTTTTACTATCAAAAGAAGCAAGAGATTCATTGATCAAGACACTACAAGAGACAGAGCGATTCCAAGCTTCCCTCGCCGAAGAAAAGATGAAGGACGAGGTAGAGGAAGTACACACAGCCGATATCACCTTCGGCGATGAAGACCTCCTCCTTGGGACGTGCGAGCACAACCGTCCCCTCTATGTCTCAGGATACTGCCACGATATCAAGATAGGCAAAATCCTGGTCGACAATGGGTCTTCCGTCAATCTCCTCAACGTGCGAGTGTTGAAGGTAATTTGCATGAGCGTCCAGCACCTCACTCTTGATAAAATCACCATCTCCGGTTTTGACTCCCAGTCATCACGGACTCTTGGGTCTGTGATACTGACGTTACGATTCGGGTTACTTGTCACAGATATTAAATTTCATGTCATTGACGCCAAGACATGCTATAACGATTTGCTCGGCCGGCCTTGGTTACACGAGTACAACACCATCCCTTCTACACAACATCAGTGTATGAAATACTTCAAGGATGGTCTCGAGTATACTGTGACAGGGGAGTTGAACCCTTTCTCCGTGAACGAAGTCCGCAAGTATGAAGATGCAAAATACTTTTTGCCATATTTCGAGGACACGGAGAGATGTCACAAACCGGAGGACAAAGCTATCACCACCATTCCTATCTTTGGGAGTGATACTGAGGAAGAGGAAGAGATAGTTTATTCAGGTCCACCCCAGTACAACAAGCCGGGACCGTCCGCTCCTATGTCGATCTTTGGCAGCGACTCGGAAGATGAGGTCCATGCTATATTCTCCGCTCGGCCTTCAATACAAACATTCGCTGATGAAGAGCAAAGTTTGCAAGTTGCCATGGTTCCGCCCAAACATCATAAAGAACTAGATGCGCTTGATACCTACAGTGTGGAAGAGCTGCAGACGTTCTATGTCCCTACCAGGCGAGAAGGCGAAAAGGCCATCCTATTCTACCGCTCCGGGGAAACCAAAGTGGAGAAAGAAATCTGGCATGGCGCGGATTCTACACTTGACAGGCTCCAGCCTATCCGTCTGCCGAGATATTACACAGAAGGCTTGAAAAGGCTATTAAAGTGCCAAGGGATACCCCTCAAACAGACCGCTCGAAAAGCTAAGTTCTATGACAGGATCTGGAACGTTCCTGGAACTCAGCGCAAGTTTCCTAACGGGAGAATGGAAGCGATCGGGCTTGGATATGTTCGGTCCAAGAAACGGGAGCTACTCCGCGACTGCAATGTCGTACATGACTTTGATGAAGAAGGAGATGCTCAATGGGAGAATTCTAACCCTGAACCAGAAAAAGCCCCCGCCGTAAGAATGCCCAGTCCGTCGTTCGAAGAACAAATGGACAAGCTTATAAGAGAAGCTGGTCAAAAAGTTCGAGACGACCATAATTACGAAATGGCCATTTATGAGAAAGCCAGGACGCAACGCCTTCTTCAACAGGCTGCGAAAGATGAAAATGCCCCTCCCTGTCAACCTGTTGTGCAAAAGGCCCAACGCAGAGGCAGAAACAAGTCAAAGAGCGGAAAAGGCGTTCGACAGCGACAAAGCGGGACCAAGAAGTCACGCGATCAGGAATCGAGTGGTCCGGATTTGTCCCTTATGAAGAAGATGAGTCGAGCATACTCTTTTCCTCAAGACAAGGAAAAGAAGATACTTGATCTTGCTATAAGACATCAAATGCTTATACTTCCAGAGTCCAAACACCCTGAGCAAGCAGGCGAAGTCTCACACCCAGAATATTGCTTTTATCACCGAGCAATAGGACATCCTCTCGAAGACTGCTTCACCTTCAAGAACTGGGTCGAAGACCAATATCAGCTCGGAAAATTCCATCTATCCAGCAGTTGGAGGGTAACACCGTCGCAAAAGCATGAACCCAAATCCGCGAGAGTAGAACCAGATCAACATCGGTCGTGGAAGCGAGCTCGTACTTGTCATATGATAACACTATCAAAAGAAGAGCCTGAGAATATGGATGACCTCCCTTGGTGCTTCAAAAACAATGATGACAAGGTGATCTCAGAGTTTCCACCAGCGCCAAAAGAGCTGGAAGATGGAATACATACCACTGCAGATAACCGCAAGAAAATTGATTTGGGGACGACGAATGACCCGCGACCGACATTCGTCAGTGAGCTGTTATCTAAAGAAAAGGTGGCTGCGCTAAAAGACGTGCTTATGCAGCATAGAGATTGCTTTGCATGGAACTATTCCGAGATGCCAGGACTAGATCCAGAGATTTCTGTCCACAAACTTGTAATATCCCCGGATGTCAAGCCAATCAAACAAGCACCGAGAAGAATGCGGCTCGAGCTTGAAATGAGCATCAACGCCGAGGTCAAGAAGCTAATCGACTCTGGCTTCATCCAAGAGGTTCAGTACCCTGACTGGATCGCCAACATCGTCCCGGTGATGAAAAAAATGGGACAGTACGCATATGTAAGGACTTTCGGGATCTCAATAAAGCCTGCCCGAAGGACGATTTCCCAGTACCTGCTACTGAGCTGATGGTAGATAACACGTCCACTCACGAAGTTTTCTCATTCATGGACGGCTCATCAGGATATAATCAGATAAAGATGCATCCCGAAGAACAGAAGCACACCGCTTTCCGGACCCCTTTGGGTATATTCTGCTACAAGGTGATGCCCTTCGGTCTAAAGAACGCCGGTGCCACCTATCAGAGGGCCATGATGAGGATCTTCAATGACCTCATACATGAAATCGTCGAATGCTATATCGACGACCTCATGGTTAAAAGCAAATCATATGAGGAACATCTCGAACATCTGAAGATCGTATTTCAACGCCTTCGGCAATACAACTTAAAGATGAACCCTCTCAAATGCGCATTCGGGGTGTCCTCGGGTAAATTCCTAGGATTCATCGTCCGACACCGAGGTATCGAGATAGATCCGTCAAAGATCAAGGCGATCATGGAAATGCCTCCGCCAAGGGCTCTCAAACAATTGCGGTCTCTCCAAGGGAAGCTCGCATATATCCGGCGATTCATAACCAATCTCTCTGGAAAGTGCTGCCCGTACAGTCACTTGATGAAGAAAGAGACCCCGTTCGTCTGGGATCACAAATGCCAAGGCGCACTGGACGAAATCAAGCAGTATCTGCAGAACCCGCCAGTGCTGGCTGCTCCGATCAAGGGAAAGCCTCTCATTCTGTATACAACCGCCCTTGAAAGTTTCTTAGACGCATTATGGGCACAAGAGAACGACCAAGGGAAAGAAAGAGCTCTCTACAACTTGAGTCGAGTTCTCCTGGGGGCAGAAAGCAATTATTCTCCCATCGAAAAACACTGCCTGGCGTTGATCTTCGCGATAACGAAACTCCGGCACTATGCGTTGGCGCATGAAGTCCGTCTCATATCGAAGGTGGATCCTCTCAAGTATTTGATGTCTAAGGCCATATTGACGGGACGGCTCGCTAAATAGGCCCTGCTCTTGATGGAGTTCTCAATAACTTATCAGCCTCTTAAGGCAGTGAAAGGCCAAGCCATCGCCGTCTTCCTCGCTGAGCATCCAATACCTGCCGATTCTCCTTTGAATTGCGAACTGCTAGACGAACATGCGTTTGATACGATCGACGGTGGTGATACCCGATGGGAACTTTATTTTGATGGAGCGTCTTCCATAAAGAAGCGCAAACAGAACACGCCTATAATCAAATCAGGAGTAGGCCTCATCTTCGTGACTCCACAAGGAGGGATAATGCACTTTGCTTTCTCCTTAACAGAGGCGAGGACAAACAATGAAGCCGAGCATGAAGCTTTGATAGCAGGCCTCGAGATCGCCATCGACATGGGAATTGAAAACCTCCTCATATACGGAGACTCCTAACTGGTCGTTAGTCAAGTAAATGGCGACTACCAAACGTGCAAACCAGAGTTGGTGAAGTACGACGAGAGAGTGCAGCAACTGCTGACCCAAATTCCTTCCTACACCCTCGAATGCATACCGCGTGCGGAAAATAGCAAAGCGGATGCATTAGTTAAGCTCGCTAAAGAACTGGCTGACGAAAACCTCGATGATGTAAGAATCGTGGTACAAAGCCGTCGGGTTCTTGCGCCGGTGGAAATATGGCCGGAGTTGTCCGAGGAAAAGGGAGCGACCGAGCAAATGGCTATGCAAATAAAAGACCAGGAAAAGGCTGAGGATTGGAGAGAAGTCGTTATAAACTACTTCAAATCCGGTCGAACGCCTGAAGATGCGTCCTCAAAACATCAGCTCATGAAGCGAGCCCTATCTTTCGCCTTCGTCAATGATACTCTGTACAAGAGGTCATTTGATTCTCTGTGGTTAAGATGCCTGGGACCTGAAGAGTTGAAAAGAGTCGTCCAAGAAGTTCACGACGGACTATGCGGTTCTCACCAAGCAGGCTCGAAGATGAAGTTGAAGATCAAACGGATGGGTTATTATTGGCCCACGATGATCCAGGACTGCCTCGAGTATACGAAGTAATGCCACTCATGCCAGATTCATGGGGACTTTATCCATCAGCATCCAAATCCACTACATCCAACGGTGGCTAGCTGGCCGTTCGAAATGTGGGGAATTGACATAATCGGCCCCATCGAACCGGCATCGTCCAGAGGACATCGTTTAATTTTGGCGACAACTGATTACTTCTCCAAACGGGCAGAAGCAGTACTGCTGAGGGAAGTGAAGACGGAGAATATCCTCCATTTCTTCAAGATGCACTTTATTTATCAGTTTGGAACTTCGCGATGGATCATCTCCGATAATGGGCCAGCCTGCAGAAGCCACAAGATCAGCCGCTTCGCACAACAGCACAACATAGACTGGAGATACTCCTCAGTTTATAATCCCCGAGCCAATGGTCTAGCAGAGGCTTGCAACAAGACCTTGACGAAGATCGTGAAGAAGACGGTGTCCCGAAATAAGAAGGACTGGCACGAGAGACTGCATGAAGCTCTCTGGGCATATCGAACTACGTTCAAGACGGCCACGAACACAACGCCGTACGCGTTGGTATTCGGTACAGAAGCGGTACTCCCTCTCGAGATAGAGCTACCCTCTCTACGAGTGGCAGTCCATTATGAGCTAACGGACGAAGAGAATGCTCACCTTCGGCTTGAGGAGCTCGATGCCCTTGATGAAACCCGGCTCCTGGCGCAGCAAAATCTGGAAGCTTATAAAGAAAAGATGACGCGCTCATATGAAAGATTGACCAGGCCGAGGACATTCCGCCAATGCGAACTCGTGCTAGTGGTCAAAAGACCTATGATCCCCAATCGCGCCAAGCGGGGAAAATTCAAGCCGAACTATGAAGGCCCGTATATCATAGACAAGGTCTACCAGGATGGAGCCTATCTACTTATGGACATGCATGGTGAAAGACCTTTCAGGCCAATAAATGGTCGCTTCCTGAAGTAATACTACGCTTGACGAGTTATAGCCCAGGTCAATGATAGATGACCTAGGTCAATGATAGATGACGACGACTATGTCCGCTCGCTATCTTCCTAAGCTTAAACTCCGTAGGTAATAGCCGGCTTCCTTTACAGCGGACCGAAATGTCCTTAAACTAAGAACGGACCGAAACGTCCTTAAACTAACAGCGGACCGAAACGTCCTTAAACTAACAACGGACCGAAACGTCCTTAAACTACCAACGGACCACTATGTCCTAAAACTAGCTGTTGACCGAGATGTCGATAAACTACGGTGGATTGCAGCATCCCGAAGCTGATACAGAAAAAAGAAGAGGAAAACGGTATGTCCGTAAGCAAAGTGGGCACGGATGAAAACCCGAAAGGGCTCCGTGAGTAAAATCAGCAGGGCTACCGGCGAGTCTTGTGAAAACCCGAAAGGGCGTAATCTCATTAGAATAAAACAAAAGAATAAACAAAAAAAAAAAAGAAAACGGTATGTCCATAAGCAAAATGGGTACGGATGAAAACCCGAAAGGGCTCCGTGAGTAAAAACAGCAGGGCTACTGGCGAGTGTTTATGAAAACCCGAAAGGGCGCAACCTCGTTAAAAGACACTTACAGGGTCCTCTCGACCTTGTGAGGAGAAATCACCCGTGTGAGATCCTTACGACTCACAAGGGAGCAACACACTTAGGGATCCCAACAATTCCTAAGGAGAAATTACACTTGCGAGATCCTCACGACTCGTAGGGAGAACCCTCTTATGGGACCCTCACGGCTCATAAGATTCAAAAGTCTTAGGTTACAGAGACCTGAACTTGTTCTTAAGAAGCCCCCACAACATCCACTACTGCCCTACAAGCGGCTCAACGATGACCCTTGTATACAATCCACGGGCGCGAATAAACATTTCCCTAACAAAGTCCCATCCGTGACTAGGGATATGTCTACACGGTGAACAACCCTTGTGAGTCCTCCCGACTTATAAGGAGAAAACTCTCTTGTAAGATTCTTACGACCTGTAAGAGAATATACACTTAGGAGTCCTCACGATTCCTAAGGAGAAAACACACCTACGAGATCCTCACGACTCGTAGGGAGAAATACCTTTGTGAGACCCTTACGGCTCATGAAGTCAAAAGCCTTAGTCGACAGGATCCTAACACGGTTCGCTAAGCCACTTTTGTTCGATATTGACAGAGGAAAATGATGATTCGCTCCTTGCAATATCCCAGTTGTAGCGGTGCTGATGCCGAAATCGGTGTCTAATCCCAAGCTTGCGGCAAAAAGCTAGCGAGCCACACATGCATACGATATAGCCGAAATGATGGGGCAACTTGCAACAAAATCAGCAAGTAAAAATGTATGCATGCAAAATAGCCGAAATGATTGGGCAACTCGCAATAAAAAGCAGCGAGTGAAAATAAAACAAATATCCGAAATGATTAGGCACCGCGAAAAATAGCCGAAATGATTGTGCAATCGCGACCTTCGCGAAATAAAAAGCTGAAATGATAGAGCATCGCGGAAAGAAATAAAATAAAAATAAAAATGAAATTTATTCCCTACAGGTGATATCACAGCAGTCCCTGTATACAATCCAGGGGCGCAAACAGAGAAGGAATCATACTCCTCCTCCCCAGGTTTCATCAGAAGAAGAAGCCAAATCTCGACGGTTCACAGATAGCCTAGAGATCATCTCAACATTCGTCCCATTGCAGCACACACATCATCAAGCAAAGCGGAATAGCGGCAACCCCCAGTTCCATGACTCGGCGGTGCCAGATGACCGAGAGTCAAATTCCAACTTCCGTGAAATACGGATAAAGTGAACCCTTCCTGGCTAAGTGGAACGCGGATTATGTCACTTCTGACCCCGTGGAAAACGTCCAGAGCGGATCGTGGCCCTCGCAGAGCACGGCAGTGAACCCGTGTGAAGCATCCAGAGTGGAGCCTGGTCCTCGCAGAACACGGCAGTGAACCCATGGGAAGCATCCAGAGCAAAATTCCTGGATACGTGGAACGCGGATTATGTCACTTCTGACCCCGTGGAAAACGTCCAGAGCGGATCCTGGTCCTCGCAGAGCACGGCAGTGAACACATGTGAAGCATCTAGAGCGGAGCCTGGTCCTCGCAGAACACGGCAGTGAACCCGTTGGAAGCATCCAGAGCAAAACTCCTGGCTACATGGATTGCGGATTATATCACTTCTGACCCCGTGGAAAACGTCCAGAGAGGATCCTGGTCCTCGCAGAGCACGATAGTGAACCCATGTGAAGCATCCAGAGCGGAGCCTAGTCCTCGCCGAACACGGCAGTGAACCCGTGGGAAGCAACTAGAGCAAAATTCCTGGCTACGTGGAACGTAGATTATGTCACTTCTGACCCCGTGGAAAACGTCCAGAGCGGATCCTGGTCCTCGCAGAGTACGGCAGTGAACCCGTGTGAAGCATCCAGAGCGGAGCCTGGTCCTCGCCGAACACGGCAGTGAACCCGTGGGAAGCATCCAGAGCAAAATTCCTGGCTACGTGGAACGCGGATTATGTCAATTCTGACCCCGTGGTAAACGTCCAGAGCGGAGCCTGGTCCTCGCCGAACACGGCAGTGAACCCGTGGGAAGCATTCAGAGCAAACATCGGACCGTGGAGTCCTTAAATCCACGGACTATGATGTCCTTAACCTCGACCGTGATGTCTTAAAACTAACATCAGACTGTGGAGTCCTTAAATCCATGGATTATGATGTCCTTAACCTCGACTGTGATGTCTTAAAACTAACATCGGACTGTGGAGTCCTTAAATCCATAGAATATGATGTCCTTAATCTCGACCGTGATGTCTTAAAACTAATATCGGACTGTGAGGTCCTTAAACTCACGGACTATGATGTCCTTAACCTCGACCGTGATGTCTTAAAACTAACAATGGACCGTAATGTCCTTAAACTAATTTTACCTTGGTTCAAGGGTACATCTCTTCACTCCTTTGATATTTGTCGTTGTAATTCCTCAACGTCTTCAAAGAGGTGACGGGTCCCGGCAACCGCACATTTCATGGACTGTGAGGTCCTTAAACTCAAGGAATATGACGTCCTTACCCTCGACCTTGATGTCTTAAAACTAACATTGGACCGTGGATTTCTTAAATCCACGGACTATGATGTCCTTAACCTCGACCGTGATGTCTTAAAACTAGCATTGGACTGCGGAATCCTTAAACCCATGGACTATGATGTCCTTAACCTCGACTGTGATGTCTTAAAACTAATATTGGACTGTGGAGTCCTTAAATCCACGGACTATGATGTCCTTAACCTCGACCGTGATGTCTTAAAACTAACATCGGACTGTGGGGTCCTTAAACTCATGGACTATGATGTCCTTAACCTCGACCGTAATGTCTTAAAACTAACATTGGACTGTGAGGTCCTTAAACTCATGGACTATGATGTCCTTAACCTCGACCATGATGTCTTAAAACTAACAACGGACTGTGGAGTCCTTAAATCCACGGACTATGATGTCCTTAACCTCGACCGCGATGTCTTTAAACTACGGTATCCTGGAAAACGTCCAGAGCGGAGCCTGGTCCTCGCCAAACACGGCAGTGAACCCGTGGGAAGCATCCAGAGCAACCCTTAACTTCGTGAAATGCGGATAAGGACAACTTCACCCATCACTGGCGGGTCCTCACGACTAGTAAGGAAGTAAATTCTTTTGTGAGACCCTTACGACTTTCAAGAGAAAACGCACTTAGGAATCCTCACGATTCTTAACGAGAAATTACACCTACGGGATCCTCTCGACCGATAGGGAGAAAATTCTTTATGAGACCCTCACGGCTCATAAAGTTGAAAAGTCTTAGGTGACAGATCCTAACCCTGTTTTCTAAGCCATCACTACCTTACAAAGAGCACAAGATTGACAGTTATATACTATCTAAAATCACGTGGCAACCACACAGCAAAAAGAAGAAAGCAACAAGGAGAACATCTGATTTCCATTTAATTAAGCGTTCGAGGCATACCCCATTCATGCATGTGCAAAAGACTTAGAACATGAAATAAAACATGCTAAAATGAGAAATTTTCCATTCATATTGCAAAAAGATTCTTACAATTATGAAAACAATAAACAAAGACATGATTAAATAATTACAATGGCAAAACCTCAGATCCAGGGCATGGATTGAGGAACTCAAAAGTGACTTTGTCCAGAATTTTCCAAGCCTGGTGAACCATCCTAGTATTCTTTCTTTCGCGATCGCAAGCGTCGGGATCCCCACCAATGTCCACCACCCTCCGATAGACAGCAAGTATGGAAGACTGTTGAAAAGCCTGGTGCAGGAGATCGAAAAGATTGTCTCGCCATCTCTTTGAGATTAGGCTCATCAGATACACCGAGTGCACCTTATCCTCAGCAGCATCCAATGCTCTAAGCGGCACGCCGGTACAGAATAGAGGGAGCGCTTCCCAGATCGCTCCCACAATAAGCTTCAGGAGAGGGGAACGCCGAGGAAGCAGTTGTCCATTGTATGCGTCAAAACGACTCATAATTTCGGCACACTCGGTGTTTGTGAATTCTCGATTCTGAGAACAGCCGAGTGAGCGGATGTCTCCGTAAGAGATAATCTCGTCGAGATCATACATGTGAGCGTCCATTACTCCTGTAAATGAAAATCAGAAAAGTTAGCAGACAGACTGAATAAGCAATTTCTTATTCAAAATTGGCACATGGAGTTAAACTCCTCGAGAGCAATGCTCTGCAGACAGGAGTGACACCTGTCAAAATCAGTTATGAAGGGAATTTAAAGAAATCCCCAGAGAACATTGAGAGCTTTGCTCTGGAAAGATGATATAATTCATCAAAATTAAAATTCCATCTTTAATCTTCAAGATCCATGAAAAACTCTTAAGAGTTCTTCTATATGATTCGAAACGAGCAAAGCTCCATTAATTAATTAAGAAATTATAAATAAAATCCTTTTAAAGAGCTCTATTAATGGAACCCTCTTTAGATCAAAGATCTATAAAGAGCAAAGCTCTGTTAATCGGTAAGAACCCTAATTTATTAAAATTAAAATTTCTAAATTTTACCTAAGAGTTTTGACTCTTGAAAGTTCTTAACAAAGGAGCAAGGCTCTGAGCAAAAATTCACAAGAAGAAGATGATAATCATCTAAAAGACCAAAGGTCCTATTTATAGGCACGGAACTGCCTCTTCAACTTCTGAGTTGATCTAAGGGCTCAGATGTTGCAACCGCTGCACTCACGTATGCGCCACGTGAGCGCAATGGTGGGGAGGCATTTGTTTCCCCCAATCAGAGCAAACCTCTGTTTTGAATTTCAAAATTTAAAAAATTAAAGCAAAGCTTCAGATCCTGCGCGCTGCGCACCACGTGTCAAAAGCAGACACGTCAGCGCCAGGAGCGCTGAGCCCTAGGCAGTGCACCCTCAATCAGAGCAAAGCTTTGTTTTCAAAATTCAAAATTTAAAAAGTTGAAGCAACGCTTCAGATCCAGCGCACTACGCTGCATGCCACGTGTCTAACACGGGTGCGCTAGCGCAGTTGCGCTGCGCTGCACGCCACGTGTCAAGCACGGGTGCGCTAGCGCAGTTGCGCTGCGCTCTGCGCTGCACGCCACGTGTCGAACGTAGGTGCGCCAGCGCTTGAATTAAAATTCTCACCGTTAGATCAAAGGATCTAATAATAATGATAAATCATTAATTAACCAGAAATAAATTCTGTTAGGGAAAGATTCCTCAAAATCTTTCCAAACAACAAGATTGTGCTTTAAGCACCGCTGGATCAATAATCCAATGGTAAATAATGAATTACCAAAAACAGAAAAAATTCTGCATGGAAAGATTTCTCAATCTTATTAAAAACAAGAAGATTATCTTCTGTCAAACAGGAGCCTTAGGATCAAAGATCCAACGGTGGGAAATATTCCCTAATCAATCAAGAGAAAGATCTCTCAAAACTGATTTAACAAATCATTTGGCCCTATATAAAGGACCTTAGACTTCAAGTCGATATATAGAGAAAATACAGAAGAAGAGAGAGAAAAACTCTCTGCCAAAAAAAGAGCGAGCTCTTAAGAAAAGAAGAGTTTTCTTCATACTCAAGGTAAAAAAGAACTATATTGTTGAAAAACAGAGATGAAAACATCTCATAAAAGAAGAACCCTCTTCTAAAAAGATCACAGATCTGAAAAAAGACCAAGGTCTTTGATAATAAGATCAAAAGATCTAATTATAAAAAAATATAAGAAGTATTTTACTTCGTCCACAGATCTTTGATCTATAAAGGCAGAGCCTTTTATCAAAACAAGAACTTTTGTTCTTGGATCTTGAGGCAAAGCCTCCATAGAAGAACATAAAGTTGTTCTGTGATCTTGAAATTGACCAAATGCGCTTTGCGCTATTGAAAAGTGCCTTGCACTCATGAACTGCGCCCTTGCGCTTATTGGACCGGCGCACAGCGCCAAAACCTGCCACGTGTCAACCATAGACACGATCTGCGCTTTGCGCTCTTGAAAACAGCGCACTGCGCTCTTGGGTTGGCGCTCAGTGCCAAGCGCGCTACGTGTCACTAACTGGCGCATCCACAAACTAGTGCAGCGCGCTTATAAATTAAAAGCGCAGCGCGCTAACAAACTAGCGCTTAGCGCTAAGCGCGACACGTGTCCTCCTCGTCTGCGCTAACCGATAGATGCGCAATGCGCTCTTTGACTGGCGCAAAGCGCCTAGTGCGCCACGTGGCGCGCTGTCAGAACATACTTTGTTCTGATAAATGCTATGCATTCAATATAAGACAAAATGACAGAGCCCAATGCTTGGCAATATTAGAAAGGGCCAAGCCCAAATAAAGGCTTAATAGCCAGAACAGAAATAAAATGTCAAAACATTTTAATTGGACTTAGCCCAATTCTGGCCATAAGTCCTCAACCTATATTAAACTGAGCACATCTGCTCTTTCAACCAAATCACCCCGGTTCGAGGGTACATCTCTTTACTTCTCTGATATCTGTCGTTGTAATCCTTCAACGTCGTCAGAGAGGTGACGGGTCCCGACAACCACACATTACTACGGACTGTGGGGTCCTTAAACTCATGGACTATGATGTCCTTAACCTCGACCGTGATGTCTTAAAACTAACGTCGGACTGTGGAGTCCTCAAATCCATGGACTATGATGTCCTTAACCTCGACCGTGATGTCTTAAAACTAACGTCGGACTGTGGAGTCCTTAAATCCACGGACTATGATGTCCTTAACCTCGACCGTGATGTCTTAAAACTAACACCAGACTGTGGGGTCCTTAAACTCACGGACTATGATGTCCTTAACCTTGACTGCGATGTCTTAAAACTAACAATGGACCGTAATGCCCTTAAACTAATTATCGACCGCAATGTCATTAAACTAAACAACAGAGCCCAATTGCTCTTTTGTTGGATCTAAATGATCCCGTTAAGTTGATCTTAGTCTAGAATTAGACTAACGTGTTCTTAACAAAAGTTTAAGTTGATCTTAGCCTCAAATAAGGCTAACGTATCCTTAAACACAACCCCCCAAACCCAAATCTAAGAAAGATACGGATTTGGACTAGTCCACGCCCTATGGGCGGCAGCATAACTTAGTCTCCGTATACAATCCACAGGCAACCAAATACAAAACAAACACCCATGACACGAAGTGATTGTATGGAGACAGAGAAAGTTGTTACCGCGATGCGGTAGCGTAATTAACTGCAGGGGCTTGCGCCTGCAGGGAAGAGTGTCCCCACAATCAAAAAACCCCTCAAACGAGGGGAAATCTGACGAAGTCTGCTATATCGGCCGCATCCGTTTAAACCTTCGATACATGGTGCCATAAATCAACTTGGCATCTTCGTAGAGGTGGACGGATAGCAACAATTAGCATCTGCCCCCAGATTCAGGCAAGACGTCCAGTCTTCCCGGCTTCCTAAGGTGAACAAATTTTAATCAAAATTTTGATTCTAAATATTAGGGTTTAAGGTTAAAAGTATTGTATAAAAATTTGTTTGACCAAAAGATAATAGGAATTGGAGTTATAGGAGTTGGAAAAAGTGATATCGGTATTAACTCTATTTTTACCATTTTTATAAAAAGATAAATTCAATGAAGAGAAAAGAAGTTTAGGAGGGACTTACTACTTGGTTATATTAAGAAGAGATAGAAGAAGAGATTTTTGTCGTCGTGGCGTCGCGGGAGCTTCAAAATAGCTTCGATCCTACGCCGGAAGTTGACCGCTTGCTAACTCCTCTTTACTCCACCTGTACTTAGAGAATTTTTGATAGTTTTGGCTAGAAATTTCATAATGATGCCGAGACAAAGTGTGGGGTGGTATTTATAGTGGAGAATTAGGGTTTTGGAATTAAAATGGTGAATTAAAATGCGTTAAAATTGTGATAAATTATGAATTGAAGGATCTTTGTTTGATTGCAGGGAAATCAAACAATGCAGGGGAGTTAGGAGTAGGTGAAGGGGTTAGTGTGCAAAGCCCAGGCCTCATTGGGCTCGGTCCGACCGTCGGTGCCGGCCCAGGGGGAAGATCCACCGGTCGATCTAGGGCAACGGGGCTCTGGATTTGTGCCACGTGTACATCTCAGTGTTTAAACCCTTTTGCACATGTTTGATTTTTCTGACTATTCATTTTTATGTGTATTGCATGTGTAAACTTTTGGGCTTCCAAAAAAGTTAAAAAGAAAAAATTAGAAAAAAATAATATGTCTTATGGGAATCGAACACAGGGGTTATGTCACAGCAGTGCAAGGTTTTACCAGTGAGCTACAAGTTGTTTCTTACTGTTATTTAACAAAATTTACTTATAACTCAAACTCAGGCTGTATAACTCATTTCTGTACATTAAACTGGAAAATTCCGTACAGTAAATTCAGAGTCGTTACATTCTACCCTTCTTATAAAAAAATCGTCCTCGAAATTTACATTTACATGGGACTAATATACAAATAAGTGAGGGTATCTTGCACGCATGTCTTCTTCTCGTTCCCACGTTGATTCTCCTGTCGAATCTTTTCTCCACATCACACGGAACAATTTTACTTCCTTTTTCCGCAGTGTCTTCACCTTTTGGTCCAGGATCTCAACGGGTTATTACTCGCAAGTCAGGTCAGTCTGGACTGTGAGCTCTGAGTGATCAAAGATGTAACTGGGATCACTCACATATCTTCATAGCTAAGATATGTGGAACATGTTGTGCACTCCTTCCAATGCAGGTGGTAGTACTAAACGGTATGCCACTTCTCCAACACGTTCGAGTATGTCGAACGGTCCTATTTATTTTGGACTGAGCTTACTCCTCTTGCCAAAGCGGATCACTCCTCTATTTGGAGATATCTTCAGAAAAACATAGTCTCCAGGTGTCAGCGCTTTGCATCAGCTCAATGCTTCTGTCGATCTTGAGCTGTGTGCACTATTTCCCTGATCGTGCGAACTACATCCACAGTTGCCACGATCATCTTTGGTCCAAGGAGTTCACGATATCCAACGTTGTCACAAGTTAGTGGTGAACGACACTTTCTTCCGTAGAGTGCTGCAAATGGTGCCATTCGAATGCTCGTATGATAGCTGTTATTGTATGAAAACCTCATAAGGTGTTGGTGATCTTCCCACGAACCTCCGAAGTCTAACATACAAGCTCTTAGCATGTCCTCCAGAATCTGAATTGTTCGCTCGGACTGTCCGTCCGTTTATGGATGGTAAGCCGTGCTGAAGTTCAGACTCGTTTCCAGGCTAGCTTGCAGACTCTGCCAAAATTGTGATCGGAATCTGGTATCACGATCGGAGACGATTCAAATTGGTACCCTATTTAATCTCACAATATCCTGCATGAGCTTCATGGGTATCAAAAAATAGTATATCTTGAGGTTAAATCTTACTTTAGATTCATGCTTACCTCCATGTACTTCTTTGCTAACGTCTCGGTAAATTGGCCAACTCAAAAGGGAATAAAGTGAGCCGACTTGGTGAGTCGATCCACAATAACCCATACTGAGTCGTTACCCTTAGTGCTGTGAGGGAGGTGTTAGTTGTATGTATGCCGTAGAGGCCATTGTTGTACATGATTGTATATTATAATGGATGCTTGGACATATATAGAGAGGACTTTCTTGCTTGACATGATAGTATGCTATCTGGTTGCTCTTTATCTTAATATGTAGACTTATATTGTGATACTTTCTTTCTCTTATATGTTGATAAGGCCCTTAGGATGTGTACTTGACTACCAGGATTATGATGCAGATCATACTAGTGGGGCGAGGGTAGTCCATAAGTACATCCTTTAATTGTTCCTAGTCGAGGGTGAATCGAGACAGGGCATCGATATTACAGAATAGACTAGCGTATACGCTTCTTGACCCATATGATGTGATGGATGATCCTATATCCATTGGTGTTTGACATCAAAGATGGTATACGGGTGCTCAGTGGAGACTGGGTACACTGAACAAGACTTGTCGAGAACTCCTAGATGGTATTATACCTATCGTCAGATAGCAGTTCTCTGGTGACACTGGTACTGGTTAGTTTGTAGACCCGAGAACGTCATAGAGTCTTGTGTGATTCCCACTGTGCTTTGATTTCCACCTTATCACGTTCACGAGAATGTGCAAAACGGTGGTTTTTGGGTACAGTCCCGAGTCACATGGAGGCAATGAGCGATAGGAAGGGATTCGTATCTCCTGGTATTGGGGGTTGATGTTGCGCTGTGCTCGATTAGCTATAACAGGAAGTCCCTAGCCAGGGCTGATATGGAGATTTACTGGTAAGTGTTATCAATAGTTTCTCGACCCGTTATGAACCTCACATCGGCATGACTTATCAAGTTACTGGGGTCTGACGTTTACCACCCCTAAACTAGATATGTGACATATCAGACGAAGAGACTGGATTGTACGGTAGTGTTACTGACAGGCTTTGCGGGAGTTTAGACAGGCTTGCTTGTTGATCTTCTGATTGTTCAATACCCGGGTAGCCGTTACGTCCAGCTAGTACCGCCGACGACTTGTGGGTGACTGATATGATCATTACCTACTGCCGGTATATTCATGAGTCTTTAGAGTCCCACACAGAGATTTCCTGGTTCATGCGAAATGAAATAAGAGCACTTATGTGATATGTGCAGGGCCGAGATTAATACGTGAATGTGATACTGTATTCTATTCTCGCGATATGTGATATCGGTCGATTATATGTGATATAGTCGGGTTATCGAATCAAGTGTTGATTCGATAAGTTGATACAAATGATATTAATCGGTTATATAAGATATAGACGGATTATTAAATCAAGTGTTGATTTAATAATTTAATGTATAAATATACATTTTATATATTAACATGCATTAACTAATATTAGCTCACTTAAGCATTTCTTTTTCTCACTTGTGCACATTTAATATATATGTGATATATATTATTGTGTCATGCTTGTTACTATATGCTACATGGGTGTATGAGACTCACACCATAACATGGATAATTGAGGGTGTTTATTTATTTAAGGTAAATCAAAATTAGTTGGAAATTAGTACATGGTTGAAGCTTGTGGAAGCTTGTGGAACCATTGATTTAGTCCACTAATTTTGTCTTACCTTAGATATTTATTAATCTAACCATTATCTAAAGCCATGTTAAGTCTCTACATGAGTTATATGAGATTTCTCCCACCCATGGTTGCCATTCCATTATTGACTTCATCTTCTTCTTCATCAAGAGAGAGCTCTCTAAGTTTTCAAGTGGTGAAGAAAATTAGTGCGAAAAATAAATCTAAAGTGAGCAAAAATCCTACTTCATCAACCTACACTAGATTAGCCATTTAGTTTAGATTGTTTGCTTCACTAATTCTTAATTAGTGAAGAGATAGCTTGAGTTAGTGTCTCCTCGATGTAGATCATCTTCGGCCACGAAGACTTCAAGCAAGCTTGTTCATTTCACCTTGTGGAGCCTTACTAGAGTCCGAGAGATCACTACTTGGAGCGAAGGGACTACACGGAGCTTTAGAAGTGAAGAACCGGTCTACAAAGGTTATATTCCTTGTTCACTTTGTATGTAAAGTTGTTTACATTCTAGCATAACCCTAGTTCTCTAGTTAAGATTCCTTATCTAGGGTTCTTTAGCACGTGAAATTTTTGAAAACGGCATGGTTGATGCCTTCCGAAACCCGGTAGTCGTGCTAAGGAACCCTACAGGAGGGCAGTTATGAAGTCCATAGTAATGTGCTGCCATTTCCATTCTGAAATTGGCAACAGCTGAAGTAGACCAGCAGTTCTGTGATTTTCAGCCTTTACTTGCTGACACACCAAACACTTGGCTAAGCCCCTTACTACTTCGCTCTTCATTCCATGCCACCAGTAGTGTTGCCGTAGATCCTTATACATTTTTGTACCACCGGGGTGTACAGAATAAGGAGATCCGTGAGCTTCTTTCATCAACTCTTCTCGAACTGAGCCGTTTGGTACACACAATCGACTTCCATATCTCAAGGATCTATCTAAATGGATGATGAAGTCAGTTCGAAGTCCACTTTCTACTTGTTCTCGGATCTTTTGTAGCTTGGCATCATTTACTTGAGCTACTTTGATCTGATTGACAAGAGTGGACCGGACTTGTAAGTTCATTAAATACGAAGCGTTACCTGGCATAACTACTCCGATTGCCAATCCGTGCAATTCCTGCTGTAGCTTCCACTGAGCGGTGAGATTCATTGCTAATGGTTGGCGGCTAAGTGCATCAGGAACTATATTCACCTTCCCTGGATGATACTATAGGTTGATGTCGAAGTCCGCCATGAGTTCTAGCCATCTTCTCTGCCGCATGTTCAATTCCTTTTGAGTAAATATATACTTCAGACTCTTGTGGTCAGTGTATATATCCACTCTTTCTCCCAGAAGATAGTGGCGCCAAATCTTAAGTGCAAAGATAACGGCTGCAACCTCCAGATCATGTGTTGGATAGTTGAGCTCATATATTTTTAGCTGTCTCGATGCAAAAGCCATAACTTTTCCATGCTGATGTAGAACACATCCTAATCCCTTACCGAAAGCATCACAATGTACGACGAATCCTCCATATTGATCCGGTATTACAAGGATAGGAGCTGATTTTAATCTTGACTTGAGTTCTACAAAAGTGTTTTCATATGCTTCTGACCACACGAATGCTTCATCTTTACATGTGAACTTGGTCAGGGGTGCTGCAATCTTCGAAAAACCTTTAATGAATCTTCTGAAGTATCTTACTAATCCAAAAAAATTCGTATATCTTTCACCGTCTTTGGTGTCGGCCATTCGCTGACAGCTGACACCTTAGCTGGATCTACTGAGATTCCTTCGCCTGAAACGATATGTCCGAGAAATCCGACATGATCTAGCCAAAATTCACACTTTCTGTACTTGGTATAGAGCTGATGTTTTTGCAATGTCTCCTGGACAATCCGTAAATGCTCGGCGTGTTCTTTCCGATTCTTTGAATACACCAGGATGTCATCGATGAAGATGACAACGAACCTGTCTAAGTACTCTCGGAAAACTTGGTTCATCAGATTCATGAATATAGCAGGTGCATTGGTCACTCCAAATGGCATTACGAGATACACATAATGACCATATCGAGTCCTAAACGCTGTCTTCGGAATGTCGGACTCTTTGACCTTCACCTGATGATAACCCGAATGAAGGCCTATCTTTGAGAATACACAAGACCCACTTAGCTGATCGAAAAGATCATCGATGCGCGGTAGTGGATACTTATTCTTGTTAGTTGTATGTATGCCCTAGAGGCCATTATTGTACATATGATGTATATTATAGTGGATGCTTGGACATATATAGGGAGGACTTTCTTGCTCGACATGATAGTATGCTATTTGGTTACTCTTTATCTTAACATGTACACTTATTGTCTCTCTGTTACATGTTGATAAAGCCCTTAGGATGAGTACTTGACTACCAGGATTGTGATGCAGATCATACTAGTGGGGCTTGGGTAGTCCGTAAGTACATCCTTCAAATTGTTCCTAGTCGTGGGAGTATCGAGACGGGGCATCGATATTCCAGAGTAGACTAGCGTATACGTTTCTTGAGCCATATGATGGGCGATGGGTGATCCCACATCCATTAGTGTTTGACATCAAATATTGTATACAGGTGCTCAGTGGAGACTGGGTACACTGAACAGGACTCGCCGAGAACTCCTAGATGGTATTATACCTCACGTCAAATAGCAATTCTTTGGTGACACTGGTACAAGTTAGTCTGTAGACTCGAGATCGTCATAGAGTCTTGTGCGATTCCCACTATGCTTTGATTTCCACCTTACCACGTTCAAGAGAACGTCCAAAACGGCGGTTTTTAGGTACAGTCCCGAATCACATGGAAGCAATGAGCGATAGGAGGGGATTTCGTCTCTCCCGGTATTAGGGGTTGATATTGCGCTATGCTCGATTGGCCATAACAGGAAATCCCTGGCTAGGGTTGCTGAGATTTACTGGTAAGTGTTACCAGTAGTTTCTCGAACCGTTATGGGCCTCACATCGGCATGACTTATCAGGCTATTGGGGACGTTTACCACCCCAGGCTGGATATGCGACATATCAGACGAAGAGACCGGACTGTACGGTAGTGTGACTTATTGGATTCGCAGGAGTATGAGTAGGCTTGCTTGTTAGATCTTATGATCGCTCAATACCCGGGTAGCCGTTACGTCCAGCTAGTACCGCTGACGGCTTGTGGGTTACTGATATGATCATCACCTACTGCCGGCGTATTGACGAGTCTTTAGAGTCCTACATAGAGGTTTCCTGGCTCAGGCGAAATGAAGTAGCAACACATATGTGATATGTGCGGGACCGAGATTAATACGTGTATGTGATACCGTGTTCTATTCTCGCGATATGTGGTTATATGCGATATAGCCGGGTTATCAAATCAAGTGTTGATTCGATAAGTTGATACATATGATATTAGTCGGTTATATGTTATATAGCCTGATTATTAAATTATGTGTTGATTTAATAATTTAATGTATAATTATATATTTGATATATTAATTTACATTAACTAATACTAGCTCAGTTAAGCATTTATTTTTCTCACTTGTGTACACTTAATATATATATGTGATATATATTTTTGTGTCATGCTAGTTGCTACATGCAACATGCGTGTATGAGACACACACCATGCTTATGATAATGAAGGGTTTTATTTCTTAAAGGTAAATCAAAATTTGTTGGAAATTAGTCACATGGTTTGGAGCTTAGTGGAAGCTTGTAGAACCATTGACTTAGTCCACTTATTTTGTTTTATTTGAGATATTTATTAACCCAAACATTACCTTAAGCCATGGGTAAGTCTCTACATGAGTTAGTATGAGATATTATCTCACCCATGGTTGCTATTCTCACTCAAGGATTCATTCATTCCTTTCTCCACATCATCTTCTTCTTCATCTCCAAAAGATCTCAAGATTTTGAGGAGGTGAAGAAATATTGTGAGATAAATTATTCTAAAGTGAGCAAAAAATCCTACTTCATCAACCTTCACTAGATTAGCCATTTAGTTTAGGTTGTTTTCTTCACTAATTCCCAATTAGTGAAGAGGTAGCTTGAGTTGGAGTTTCCTCGACGTAGATCATCATCGGCCTCGAAGACTTCAAGCAAGCTTGTTCCTTTCGCCTTGTGAACCTTTATTAGAGTCCGGGAAATCACTACTTGGAGCGAAGGGACTACTACACGGAGCTTTAGAAGTTAAGGACCGGTCTACAAAGGTTGTATTCCTCATTCACTTAGTGTAATGTATGATTACATGCTAGCTTACTCCTAATTTTCTAGTTAGATCCTTGGTATGGGTTGCATAGCTCTCTAGTTATTTTAAAATTGCATACTTGATGCCCTATAAAATGCAGTTAGGGTGCTATGGAACCCAGAAGTTCTTTATCGTTACTTCGTTCAGAGCTCGATAATCTACACACACCCTGCATGAACCTTATTTCTTCTTCACGAATAATACCGGAGATCCCCAACTTGAAGTACCGGGACGAATCCAACCTTTCTTCAGGAGTTCGTCCAACTAAATACGGATCTCCTTCAATCCCTAATCGATACGGGGCTTTGATTACTAGTTGTGCACCAGGTAGTAAATCAATGATGAATTTAAGAGCTCGATTGGGAAGCAATCTTCAGGAAACACATCCTCGAACACTTGAACTACCTCTGGCTTTTCTTCTTCC
This sequence comes from Agapanthus africanus, assembly GCA_030015575.1. Classification (NCBI taxonomy): domain Eukaryota; kingdom Viridiplantae; phylum Streptophyta; class Magnoliopsida; order Asparagales; family Amaryllidaceae; genus Agapanthus; species Agapanthus africanus. The sequence continues at coordinate 109,656,371 of CM057340.1, read as the reverse complement.
ATGGGTAGAGTAAACACTTCTGCATTCTTTGGTTTAGCACGGAAGATTCCTGGCTCCAACGTTCTGTCTCCACTCTTGAAGTAGAAGACTGGGTGATCTGGTATCTTAAATACTACCTTCCTTTGACGACGGTCAATCGTAGCAAAGAAAACTCCCAGCCAGTCCAATCCCAATACAACATCGAAATTTGGGATGTCCAATACTTTGATATTGGCGTAGAATTCTCGTCCGCAAACTACAATTAGACACTGATCAAATCTCATAGTTTCTTTTAATACTCCATTCCCGGAACTGACATTCCAGCTTGAAATGAGTGGCTTCACGGGAATCACATGCGTTCTCACAGATCGTTGGGACATGAAGCAGTGTGATGCTCCAGTGTCAAAAAGTGCGAGTGCAGGAAGGGTGGCCACTAGTATTGTACCTAAGTTGTATGAGGTTGGTTTTAGATACATGATAAATATAGAGATATACATGGATTGAAAAGATCTGAAAGGATTGGGAATTACCAGTTATGACTTGGCCTGTGGCTTCGGCTTCCTCAACCTTCATTGTGAAAGCCTGGCGTCGAGGTACATTCCTCCTTGCTGTAGGCATATTCCTCTGCCCTTGGGGCACGTTTCTCTGTCTTTGAGGCACGTTTCTCTATGTCTGGTGGAATTGACGAGGAGGCTGTGCAGGAGGTCCATATGGAGGTGGGGCAGGGAGAGCTAAACGAGATGCAGGAGCCTGAATAGCTGGCCGCTGCGGGGCTGTGATTGCAGGTCTAGGTGCTGGAGCAGGGTTGAGTTGATATGGCATGCTCCTAATGCATGAGTGGATACGCCACAAACCAAACACAGGCCATTTGCACGCCTGCAGTCCTTCTCCAGGTGTCCATTCCTCTTGCAGTAGAAACAAAAGTCTGGACTGGGCCGGTTAAATGATCCTCCCGGTCTCCTGGGGGCAGCCTTCAGAGTAAGTTCATAGGTTGGGAAATCCCCTGTAGCGAGTGTAGCTTGGATTTCCGGGTCCAACCCTTACTGAAATCTTCGTGCCCGGATCTCAGCAGTCGGGATAAGGTGTGCCGCGAACCTGTTACGACCTTGTGTTAGCAGTGTAGTTAGTGAAATTAGGAATTTGAATTTGAGACAATATCTTACCTGCTAAGCATGGTAAACTCAGTATCGTATTCATCCACGGACTTGCTCCACATCGAGCTTTGTTGTAAGTGTATGAACTGCTGCTCCATGTTAAAACGGGCAGTCTCAGAGAAGTACTTCGCATCGAATATATCGCGAAACGTCTTCCATTCAATCGGTTGGGCGAGACGGTTTTCTTCAGCCTTCCACAAGACTCTGGCGTTTTTTGTTAGTTGCAGCTTCGCAACTCTCACCCAAGCAATCTCTAGCACTTGTGCTGCTTCCAGATCATCTTCTATCGATTGAGCTCATTCATCTACCTCCAGTGGGCTCTCTTTTCCTGAGAAATGTTTCGGGTGCAGTGCCCCAAATTGCTTGACTCCGGGTACCTCGACTTCTGAGCGGTGCATGAGGATAACAATCTGCTGCTGCTAACCCTCCAAGAGGCTCTTAATTGCTTCGAGCCGTACCGTTTGCTCATTGATAGGAGATGCAACGGTAGGTGGTGGTCGGTGGAGTGTTGCCATTGACGTTGGTACTGGTGTTGTTCGATGAATCCATGACCTTGATAGAATAGGAATGGGTAGGATAGATTCAAGAAATCAGAAATGTAAGGAATGCATAGTTGCTGATTCTTATTATTCATGTGATATATTGCTTAAGACTTCATTCAGAACTGACCAACATAGGCTGCCAACAAAACCCGTCATGCCCTGCTTCCCAGTGTACGGAATTGGTGACGTGGCGGGCCGCAGCGTATTTACTAAGAAATAAATACGTTAAGCGCAATTAAGAAATATATATAAAATGCCCAAGAATGACAAGTGATATAAAATATAAACAACAACTTTTATTTACATTCACTTTACATACAACTGTTTGAAAATAAAAAGATACAATGATATAAACAATGCCTAAACAAAAGCATAAAAACTGAAAGTAAATACAAGGAAAGCTAGAAGTCCGGCTGGGTAGTGAGCTGGTCCAAGTCCTCCTGGCTAGGCTCGATCTCCTGAGAGTCCGGTATTCCTGACGAACATTCTAAAGAACGAAAAGATAGGAATGTCGTCAGCTAACTAGCGCTCGGTAAGTCCCAAAAGAAGGAATGGAATAGAACAAGTAATATGAAATGAAACTGTAAAGTTGTACAGGTATATGATTGTTATTCTAACGTAGTTGTTTGTAGTTTGGTAAAGAAGGTATTTGTGTATACAAGAGGAGTCCATCTTACCCCATGAACTATAGTAACATATAGTACAAAGCCCCATCAAAATCCATGGGACAACGGAACGAGAGTTCATGTAGGTGTCTTTTAAGTGACCATCTCGTGCCACGTTAATACATTCAGTACCAATCTACCCCGTTATCCCCATGTGATGTATTGTATAGAGTATATTTATAAGTCTTGCCGAGACCATGGATACAAATTGTTCAAGTAGTCAGGTTCAGGGTGTAATCATGTATTCAAGTAGTCAGGTCAAGTTATAATCATGGTTCGGTCAAGTCAAGTCAAGTATTCATTTTTGATATTGGTGTTTGAATTCAAGTATTTAGATTCAAGTTCAAGTATTCATGTTAGAATTTGGATTCATGTTTGAATTGGACTCTGATTTGAGTTTGGATTCAGGTTTGAGTTAGACTCAGACTGAGTCAGACACTTGTAACTGATTTAGATCTTGAATAAGGTTCGGAAGTCATCGGTAACTGCTACGCATGGATGGCAGGATTTATGTCTTTTTCTAAGACAATTACTATTGATAACTCCGTTAAGTTTTATACCTTAAATAGGCAAGCGCTCATTTTCTCCGGCTTCTTGAGGCTCAAGAGAATTGATCCGGCTTAAACCTATATTTATTAAAGTCCTTAAATATTATTTTATATAACCCGAGGGGGTTTTTTCAAAAATATTTTAAATAAAATTTCAAAATAAACCTCGATTATTTATTTATATTATTTAGGGTTTTCATGGATATGAATTTTAAGGATTTGAGGTATTTTAGTGATAATTTCTTAGCTTGGAAAGTTCATGGTATTTTATTGTAAAACTTGTCTTTTGTTAGTATCTTGATGGTATTTTAGTGAAACTTGTAATTCTTTCAAAAAAGTAAGTTTATTATATTTTGAAAATATTTGGGTTTTGTAATTTTATATAATTATTAAAAAAATTAATTTTATTTAATTAGAAAAATTCGTTTTTCTTAAAAACCGTATTTAAAATCTTTCGAGACCGAATGCTCCGTGAAGAGGTCTGCATCTCACTCTACTAGTCCAAGGATATGCGATAATCCGCACCATCCAGAAGCGGGTCCTCGAAAGAGGGTTGTAGAGGCATAATTGCAAAGAAATTTAAAATACAATTTAAAAGAAATCCGTTTTTTATAGAAAGTGCTATTTTTTAGTAATAATAAATTCGCAACGAAAAATACATTCAAGATTATCGTGCTATGAAACCAAGTGTGTATGTGAGAGGTAGGTCGTTACCTCATGAAGTTTCCCTAAAGGTATTTTTGTAACCAAAAACTAAAATAGGTGATATTTAAAATTCATGGTATTTAAATGAAAATGTATTACTATTGTTATTTCACATGATAATTTTAATGAAAATTTTGATTCTAAATATTAGGGTTTAAGGTTATAAGTATTGTATAAAAATTTGTTTAACCAAAAGATAATAGGAATTGGAGTTATAGGAGTTGGAAAAAGTGATATCGGTATTAACTCCACTTTTATCGATTTTTATAAAAAGATAAATTCAATGAAGAGAAAAGAAGTTTAGGAGGGACTTACTACTTGGTTATATTAAGAAGAGGTAAAAGAAGAGATTGTTGTCGTTGTGGCGTCGCGGGAGCTCCGGAATAGCTTCGATCCTTCGCCAGAAGTTGACCGCTTTATTGGATATGTATGCCCTAGAGCCCATTATTGTATATGTATATATGTGGATGCTTGGACATATGTATGTACATGACAATCTTTCTCGATATGATAGTATACTATCTGGTTTGTCTTTATCTTAACATGTGCATATGCTTTACTTATTATTACGTATCATCTATACATGTTGATAAAGACTATAGGATCATTGCTTGAGTACCTTTGTTGTGACGGCGATCATACTTGTGGGAGCTGGGTAGTCGATAAGCACATCCTTAAAAGGTCCCTAGTCGTGTGAGTATTGAGGCTGGGCATCGATATTCCGGAGGAGGCTAGTGTATACGTTTCCAGACCTCGACGAGGAGCGATGATTGGTCCCCCAGCCATTGGTCTTTTGCACCTAAGATCGTATACAGGTGCTCATTGGGGGTGAGTATACTGGACGAACTCACAGAGAACTTCTAGATGGTACTATATCTATCTTCAGATAGCTGTTCTTATGTGACATGAGTACAGGTTAGTCTTCAGACCTGAGATCATCATTTGTCTCGTATGAGTTCCCACTGTACTTTGATCACTACCCTACCACGGCTCTACTGAGTCGTGCAAATAGGTTTTGGTTGGTACAGTCCCGAGCCACATGGAGGCAGTGAGTGATTGTTGGGGATTCGTCTCTCCCGGTATAGGGAGTTGTTATCGCACTGTGTTCGATTAGCCAGGACCATAAGACTTTGGCCAAGGCAGTTGGGATTTACTGATAGGTTGATCAGTAGTTTCTCGGATTGGTCCTGAGCCACTTCAGCACAAATTATCGAGTTATTAGGGTCTGACGTTTACCACTCCCTAGACCGGGTATGTGATACTCTCAGATAAAGAGACTGGACTATACGGAGATTGTCACAGATAGTCTCGGTAGGGATTCTGATGAGTTTGCTCGTCGGCCTTCCCTTTCGATAGGTACTCGGGTAGCCGTTATGTACAACTAGTGCCACTGACGTGCTTGTGGTTATAGATTTATCTAGTAACTCACTTTCGGCGTACTGTCGAGTCTTCGGAGTCCCACACAGAGGGTTTCCCTGGTTTAGGAGAAATGATGTAGTAGCCATATTGATACGTGCAGGGTTCCGATCGATCGATTGTACTATGTACCAGGACTTTCGATCGGACAGTTGATAATACTAGCTGACTCGGGATTGAGCCGGATTATTAAATCTGGTATTGATTTAATAATTTACATATATGTATTTCGATATATATATTCTAGTATTATGTTCTTTGTGTTATTCTATCTCTTTGGGTATTCGTATTTCGATATGAATACATGTATGTATATACAGTAGAGTGTAATCCGTATTTATACGGAAAACATTCTAGAAGGTGGACACCTCATTTTAGTTATTATCCATTTATCTTAAATGGAAAATGAGCTGTAAAGCAAGGTGAGGCGAGTATGGTGACAACCATGCCTCAATAGTATTGACAAATGAATTTTTTACAAAACCATGGTGAGGATTTTCTCTCACATGCAAGCTTCATTATATTCATGCTCACCATTTTGCTTCACTCTCCTCTATTGCTCTTGAGCTCCTCCACCTTCATCTTCAACCCTCCTCTTTACACTCTCATGTGTTGAGAAACAAGAGAGGAGGTGAGATAGAAACACACCATGAACCTTACACTACGTCCTAGATTCCTTAGACTAGCAATCTAAGGACTCTAGTTGCTCCACTTGACACTTAGTGTGGAGCTAGAGCCATGGACTACATCCCTCGGGTGGATCATCTTCGACAGAGGGAGACCGACGATCAAGCGTGATCCAGGAGAACCGAAGGAGCAAGCAAAGACAAACAAGCTCGATCAAGGAGATCACTTGGAGCAAACGAAGAGGAAAGAAGACCAAAGGACACGGATCCTTTGGTGAGAAATTCCTATCATAGTAGTTAGCTCCTCCCATGTTAGCTAGTTTAGGTTTATCGTAGTATCTTGGTCAGGTTTTCTAGTGCCAGTTTTTCAAACGATAAAATTTTTGTTCCGCAAATGGCCACGGTAGATGGCCAGGGCATTAGTGTAATCCAATATGGTATCAGAGCCAGCCCAGATTGCATATTCTGTTATCTTTGTGTTAGGGCAATTCGGAATGTTTCGAAGTCAAAAATTTAACGGCGTTTATCCGCTTTCAGTTTGTATATGTGTTTCGAAACGTCCGCTAATTGCTATACGTCGATTAGTAGGGGTTTCACATATCGGTATATTGTAATGTGCTGTTATTGTGGATGGATTGTCGTGGTGGATAGCCGTTGCTGCAATAGTAGTAGAACGGTTCAGATCCATTTGTATATTTGTTATTGTGGGGCGAGTGTCCAACATGTGGACAACCATTTCTGCCGTGTTGTATATTATTTGATTGGGGTTGCGGTCGATCTCACCTTTGTACATATATTTTCCTTTTCTGTACTAGGATTACCCCCACGATGGAGTGCTCGAATAGCCGGGTTCTAGAGGGCAACGATCCCACATCTCATGGTTTTGAGACAGAGGGGGCTTCACTCTAGAATTGGCGGGCTATTCGCCGCACTCGTAGGGGGTATAGGATGACCCACTGAGGGGCGCTCAAGTTACCGGATCCTGTGAAGTGCTGGGTGGCCCATTCACTTTGTTAATTAGGGTTGCCTCACTTCTGGGAATGGCGGGTAACTTGCCGCGCTCGTAGGGATCTAGGTTTTCATTGCACGAGCTATCCACACGAACGGGAACGTCGGGTCTCATTTGCGGCTCAAATGAAACCCGAGGCTCTAAGATTATCCACCATTCTGTGTTGCTTGTTGTTGATATGTGATGTTGCTTATATCATGACTGGGATGAATGTTATATATATATATATATATACACTAGTAGATGTTGTATATGTTTTGCACCCGCACTAGTCCAGCCCCCGCTCTGCCGTTATTTAAGTAACCTAACGGTGCATGACGGGGCCCCGTAGCGAATGCGGACGGCATATACGTACATTGTATTTTCATTCTTTTCTAGTGTGATAAGAATTAATTGATGGGACCGCATTAATTTTAATTAATGCAAGAAAAGAAACCTAAAAGACGTTGTTGGAACAAATTTCGAAAAACTGTAGTAATATTCTTTCGCTTTGCATAGTGGTGTTCGGTCATGAACATCCAGCACCTCATTCTAGGAGGCAAGAGCCTAGATCCCTTCGCGGGGAGTGACCTCTTGAGAAAAAGTTTATGCTATAGATTACTCGGTTTTCTTCAAAACCACTAGTTTTCAAAAGCGGAGCCTAAACCACTCCTTTTCAAAACTACTCAGTTCCTTCAACGATATCAAGTTCATTACATTAACGGGTTTTCGCCAAAAACCAGCCGTAGCCCTCCGTCATTTCAGATGGGTACCACCTAGTATTCGTGTTATGTTTGTTGGCAAGCGTCAAGACATAGTGAATGGTAGCTGAGTGATATTTATCTGTTGCATGGATATGCGATTGATCGAGACCGTCGTACAGCTTTGTTGGCAAGCGTCAAGAGTTTGTGCAGGTGGGTTAGAATTAATCCAAGACAATGACGGGTTGAACTTGACTAGTGGCTTATAACTTGTTGGCAAGCGTCAAGGTTATAGGTCGTTAGAGACAAAAACTATATCGGGAGTTTCAAATATACAGAAAACTTGCTAGTGTTGTATACCTTCTGAAGTGTGGTAATTAGAGTTGAAAGTCTACCCTAGCACCACCATGGGTTCCAAGTGGCATCAAGCATGCCAAATTCAAATTTTTATGGCGCTAAGATAGACTTAACAAGATCTTTAGCTAGGTGATTAGGTTTTATGTTTTGATATCTAGTAAACTAGAGAGACGGAAAGAATGTTATACCCTTATAGATCGAGTCCTTCTCTTCTTTAGCTCCAGTTTGTGGTCCACGTGACTCCACTAGGCTCCTCTTCAAGATGAAAGAACCTCCTTCATGATCTTCACGCCAAAGACGATCCACCCGAAGTCCACTAGCTCAAGCTAACCCTTCACTAATCTGATTAGTGAAGACAACACTCCACATCAAATTGCTAATCTAATGTGAGATGGTGTAGTAGGGGTTTATTTTGCTCACTAGGGTTTTCACAAGTTCAATGATTCACATCACATGTGAGGGTTTGAACTTGGAAGTGAGGTGAAGAAAATTGTAGAGAGCAAGAGAGAGCAAGGGCTCATGGAAATGACTAAGACATAAACTCAAGCTAAGAGCAAGCATAGAATGAAAATATCAATAATCATTCCTCACTTATTCAAGCATGGAATAAATTGCAATTCTAAATTGCAACCATGCTTGAATAGTGAGTCAAGACCAATATAATATGATAAAAACTCATGCCTTGCCCATTCCACAAATATCTCACACAATTTACACCTCATTTTGTATTTTCTAAAAATAGAAAATAGATGCCATGCTTCATATAATATATATATATACATATATCAAATATATATATTAATATATATTAAGAAACATAATTAGTGAGCTAATAATATTAGTCAAGATATAATTATATCATATATAATATATATCACATTATTAAATTAACACTTCATTTAATAATCCGGTTATATCATATAAAACCGACTAATATCATTAGTCTGAATATCACATTATCAAACCAACACTTGATTCGATAATCCGGTTATATCATATATAACCTGACCGACATCAGATTACTGCCAGATTATAATACAGTACCACATACTCATATTTAATCAGGCCCACGCACACATCAACATATGTGCCCTACTTCATTTCGCTCGAACCAGGAAACTTCTGTATGGGACTCTAAAGACTCGTCAATATGCCGGCAGTAGGTGATGATCATATCAATCACTTACAAGCTGCCAGCGGTACTAGATGGACGTAACGGCTACCCGGGTATTGAGCGATATGAAGATCAACAAGCAAGCTCGTCCATACTCTCCATGAAGCCTATCGGTAACACTACCGTACAGTTCAGTCTCTTCGTCTGATATGTCGCATATCATGTCTAGTGGTGGTAAACGTCATCCCCCAGTTACATGATAAGTCATGCCGATGTCTGGCTCATAACGGTTTGAGAAACTACTGATAAATCTTATCAGTAAATCTCAGCAGCAGCCCTGGCCAGGGACATCCAGTTATAGCCAATCGAGCATAGCGCAACATCAACCCCCAATACCGGGAGAGACGAAACCCTTCTTATCGCTCAATGCCTCCATGTGACTCGGGACCGTACCCAAAATCCATCTGTTTGCACGACTCCTTTGAGCCGTGGTAGGGAGGAAATCAAAGCACAGTGGGAGCTACACAAGACTCTATGACAATCTCAGGTGTACAAACTAACCTGTACCAGTGTCACCAGAGGACTGCTATTTGACGATAGGTATACTACCAACTAGGAGTCCTCGGCGAATCCTGTTCGGTGTTCCCATTCTCCAATGAGCACCCGTGTACAATCTTTGATGTCATACACCAATGGTTATGGGATCAACCATCGCCCTCTAAGGGACAAGAAACGTACACACTAGTCTATATTGGAATATCGATGCCCAGGTCTCGATATTCCCACGACTAGGAACTTATTAAAGGATGTACTTATAGACCATCCTAGCCCCACTAGTATGATCTCATTATAATCCTGGCAATCAAGTACATATCCTAAGGGCTTTATCAATATGTGAGAGCAAGACAGTAAAGAATACCAGTCAACATATTAAGATAAAGAGTAACCAGATAGCATACTATCATGTCGAGCAAGAAAGTCCTCTCTCTCTATATATATATATATATGTCCAAGCATCAACTATAATATACATCACATATACAATAATGGCCTCTAGGGCATACATATTCCTAACAATCTCCCACTTGCACTAAGGCCATGTGTTGTAGTATCTCATACCCAACATCCCAAAAAGTCTCTCAAACTATATCTGGGGAAGGGCCTTTGTGAGTGGATCCGCTACGTTGTCCTTTGTGTCAACTCTTCTGACCTCGATCTCCCGGCGATCTACTATCTCCCTGATCAGGTGATACCGCCTCAGAATATGTCTGGATCTCTGATGGGACCTGGGTTCCTTGGCCAAAGCCACAGCACCATTGTTATTATAATACATAGGTATTGGATGGAACCACACCAAGCTCAGCAATGAACTTCATCATCCAGACAGCCTTTTTGGCAGTATCGTTGGCAGCGATATATTCAAACTCCATCGTCGAGTCTGCTACGGTGTCTTGCTTGGAACTCTTCCAACACACCGCCCCTCCGTTGAGGGTAAAGACAAAACCCGAGACCGACTTACTGTCGTTCTTATCACTCTGGAAGCTCGAATCGGTAAAGGACTCCACCTAGAGTTCACCGTTACCATACACCAAGAACATTTCTTTAGTCCTTCTCAAGTACTTAAGAATGTTCTTCACAACTGTCCAGTGGTTTTCCCCAGGATCTGATTGATACCTGCTCCGTTCACCTAGTGAGTAAGCTACATCCGGTCTGGTACATAACATCACATACATGATAGAGCCTACTGCCGAAGCATAGGGTATCCCTTACATGCGATCCCTCTCCAAATCAGTCTTGGGAGACATCTCTTTGGAGAGAGTGATTCCTGAACAAGCGGGTAAATTACCTCACTTGGAATCTTCCATACTAAACCTCTTTAGTATGGTGTCAATGTACCTGGATTGGGACAATCCCAAAATCCGTTTAGATCTATCTCTAGAGATCTTTGTCCTCAGGATGTAGGAGGCATCACCAAGATCTTTCATAGAGAACTTGAGTGATAAGAAGAGCTTGACCGAGTGTAGCATAGGAACATCGTTTCCTATCAAGAGTATGTCATCCACGTACAATACGAGGAAGACCACCTTACTTTCTACAACCTTTTTATATATACAAGGTTCATCTACATTTTTTGTGAAATCAAACTCTTTGATCGCTTCATCAAAACAGAAGTTCCAACTCCGTGACGCCTGCTTTAATCCGTAGATGGATTTAAGAAGCTTGCACACCTTTCCACTGCCCCCACTGTCTACGAAGCCCTCTGACTGTGTCATGTACACGCTTTCTTCTAAATCACCATTTAGAAAAGCGGTCTTGACGTCCATCTGCCAGATTTCGTAGTCATGGTATGCAGCAATGGCAAGTAGGATCCTGATGGAATTAAGCTTAGCGACAGGAGAAAAGGTTTCATCATAGTCGACGCCAGTTCATTAACGAAAACCTTTTTCTACAAGTCTAGCTTTGAAAGTCTCAACTTTTCCATCTACACCAATCTTCTTTTTGAAGATCCATTTGCTCCCGACGGGTTTTACCCCTTCAGGAGCAACATCCAAAGTCCATACTTTGTTGGTGTATATGGATTCCATCTCGGATCGCATAGCATCCAGCCATTTCATAGAGTCTCCACTCGTGATGGCCTGCTCGAAACTAGTTGGGTCATCATCTTCCATGATGCAATCCTCGCTCCCACCGTCTACGAGAAAACCGCGGTATCTCTCAGGTGGATGAGGAACCGTACTAGATCCGCGGAGTGGCTGGGGTTCGTTGGGTACTATTGGATCCTCCGGTTCCACCAAATCGCTAGCCGTAGTTTATTCTGCTGGAACTCCTTCCAGTTCTACCTCATTGCCACTAATTTCTTTTACAAGAAATTCTTTTTCCAAACAGGTGGCATATTGAGCAACAAACACCTTTTGTTCCTCACTTTGGTAGAAGATATGCCCTCGCGAATGTTTGGGATATCCTAGAAACTTGCATAGAACTGACCTTGCCTCGATCTTGTCCGGATTTTGCTTTTTGACATAGGCCGGACAACCTCATATCTTAATGAAATTAAGACATGGTCTCTTCCCATTCCATATCTCATATGGAGTGGTAGGCACAGATTTGGTCGGAACTTTATTCAATAGGTATGCAGCTGTCTCAAGCGCATACCCCCAAAAGGAAATAGGTAACTCAGCAGTACTCATCATAGAGTGCACCATATCCAATATGGTGCGATTCCTGCGCTCTAATACACCATTGTGCTGTGGTGTATACGGAGGAGTAAGATGAGAAAGAATCCTATTCTCTTTTAGATAATCATGGAATTCCGTGCTCAAGTATTCTCCTCCCCGATCAGATCGAAGGACTTTAATACTTTTTCCTGTCTGGTTTTCAACTTTGCACTTATATTCCTTGAATTTCTCAGAAAATATGTCTGAACCATGAGAGATCATCGGTGAATGTAATAAATTACGAAAAACCATTTCTGGCATGTGTAGACATAGGACCGCATAAATCACTATGTATGAGTCCCAAGAGTTCAGTAGCTCTTTCTCTGTGTCCAGTAAACGGAGTTTTGCTCATCTTGCCATTGAGACATGACTGGCAAGTTTTATAAGATGAAAATTCGAACGGATTAAAATATCCATTTTTATGCAACTTAGCCAGTCTTGTCGCATTGATATGACCTAGTCTACATTGCCACAAGAAGGCTTCGTTCATTTCTGAACTATCCCTCTGGTTTGTGTTCTGTACGTTAAGAACTGTACTTTGATTACGAACGTATATACCATTACATAACGTACCAGATCCAATCAACACTTGATTCTGGAAAATGTTAATAACATTATCCTCTAATGTGAGATTATATCCTTCTTTAGTTAGTAAAGAAACCGATATAATGTTGCACATTATCTTTGGTATGTAGTAACAGTCGTTCAGAATCAATGTATTACCAGTTGGTAATATAAGGTGATAATCGCCAACTGCCTTGGCTGCAATAATTGCACAATTCCCTACTGTTAGGGATTTATCATCCTTTCTCAGTTCTCTAGCTTTCTTTAGCCCATGTAACAAATTACATACATGGGATCCTGATCCGGTATCCAATAACCAGGATGTAGAACAAACTGAGAAACAGTTCTCGGTAACGAACACACCCGAAGAAGATACATCAGCATGCTATTTCTTCATACGGGTGGCGCGGGAATCCTGATATGCCCATATCCCTTGCTCAGACTTATGACAGTCATAAGATAGAGCGGGACTAACGTTCCCTAGCCATGTATAAAAGAGGGTTCGGTCAATACATCCATATTATTATCTTGATTAAGGCGTGACATTGGTTGCTTCCTAGAGAGAGAGAGAAGGAAACGCGTTAGCGTGCGCACTTTGCAAGATTAGATTGGTTATTATCTTATCTAATCAGGATGGCTCCCACTGGTTTTATCAAATCTTCCTTCAAACCTTAAAAGTTAAGATTAGCCGGGATTAATTACAGCCTACAGGTTCGCCAATCGTTCGGCCAGGCAGGTATCGGTACTCCGAGGGAGGTTCCCCATGCTTTCGCACGGCCATAATTAAAATAAACCTCGTTTTCCTATAGGGATAACCCCGTTGACACCTTTCTAGACGCCTACTGGATTAGCTAATTGTAAAATGCAAAATTCTCCCAGGAGTAACTCTTACTCGCAGTGGGTATCGGGATCCAACTATCACATAAAAGGTATGCAATCTCATTGCAAATTTCAACACTTGAAATTCCCAATAATGGTTTTTACCCCTAGCTTCCT